>OX276471.1:14110000-15472500 GCA_946251955.1 Acronicta psi | reverse complement strand
TAGTGGTTCGAGTATCGGACTGCTGATTACAAGGTTGTGGGTTCGATTCCCACAGGACACAAACATTTATTGTGATGAACTTAGGTGTTTGTGTTTGTCTGGGTGTTTTTTATGTAATATAGGTAAGCATGTATTTACAAAAAAAAAGTATATAAGTATTATATCCTTTGTCTAGTAGCCATAGTACAAGCTCTGCTTAGTTCGGGACTAGATGGTGTTGTATAAAAATGTCCCGAGATATTTAATATTTTTTTTTTATAATAATTGGGCAATAGCACCGTCATCCTCCTGCTCTTGTCCCAATCTGTTTGGGGTCGGCGCAATATCCTTTTCCTCCATTTATTCCTTTCAGCCACTACGATCTCTTTCAGTTATTTGTACCGTTCTTTAATCGGTAACCCCTTAAAACTCCCCCCGTTAAACTCACTTTTCTTTTGACATCACCCTTTCAGTGCAGTTTACCCTACTATCCTTACCCTTTCCGAGAGAACTACAACCATGTCTCGGCATTTGACCCCATAAATTGTATGGCAGCATGTTGGTAAGTTTTCCGTGTCATTTGCCGCGATATATTGACGATGCCACGCTAGGTTTCTCGAACCGTTAAGTTGTCGATAGACGGCGATAGAAAACAAGACTTTTGTCGACTGTTTTTGTGTTGAACTGTTGAACAAGTCACGACCGTATTTTTGGAAGCGATAGGTTTTGTTCGCAGGTATGTTTAGGTCCCGTTTAACCCAGTAAATGGTGATTTTTTTATCATGGAAATTCGTAAAACTATATTTTTCCTGCTCTAATTTGCAAAAATTGTAGGGAAACAAAAAGGATGGCAATAGTCATATATGCACCCGCATACTGCACATTTTTGCATAGGTTGCATTATAATCGTGGGTGAGGTTAAGAGCCTATTGCTGTTCAAAATCATCATCATTATCAGTATTCGTCCACTGCTGTACGTAGGCCTCTTTTAACTGCTTCTCTATTGCTACTAACCGGGCACAAATCCAAACTCCGTGCCTCCTAGAAAAATCCAATAACACTGCTCGAACTAGGAATCGAATCAAAGACTAGTGTGTGCCTGCATCATTACTTAGGATTGTGAGTTATTTGTGTATATTCATAACAGTTTGTTTAAAAGCTACCTACGGAATTCTAAAAGTCCAATATTTTCTCAACAATGCCTTTGAAATAAGAGTTATTTAGAGGTTCTAATTAACGCGTTAATGGTATTCCGTGAGTTAAGAGCTAAACTTCCAAATAAAGTATTGTTCCTAAAGAGAGGCTCCGAAAAGTTTGTGTGTAAATCATTTGCAAATGTCCGATGCTTGTTGTAAATTATTCTGGGTTAGCTTTTATGGTTTATTCTGTTTTGAATTGAGCAAAAAGTCAAACATTCAGCATCATCATCAACCCATTAACCCAACCCATCGTCCCACTGATGGGCATGGGTCTCCCCACATAGTCTCAGAAAGGGGTTAGGTTATAGTCCACCACGCTAGTCTAGCGCGGGTTGGGAGACTTCATATGAGACCATCAGACCTCTGCAACACAATTTCTGGGAAATACCCATATTCGAACGATAGACCAATATCATAGTAATACTGTTTTGAACTTCTACTATGCCACTAACGATTGTCATAGATTTTCGTATAACAACCGAAACCGATGGCTTTACTCTCCGGGGCACAAAAGGATTTTGCTGTGTTTAGAATGGTCACCCATCCACGACAAACGTAGCTTAACCTTTCTGTCCGGTAGATCAGCGCAATGATAACTTAGCCACGAGCCACTGGGGCCTAGACAAGTTGCAATTTGACATTCGAATCAACAAACAAAAAGAAAGAAAATGTATGGAAATGACATTAGTGACAGCCTGATTTATTGAAAGCTTGTGTCATTTCCATAGATTTAGTTTCTATTCGTTTGAGGATTCGAAGGTCAAAATGCAACATGTCTACAGGCCCTGACATATAATCTGACAACAACACAAATAGAAAACTAGGTCACCTATTTGACCTCTACCAAAACCTCACACCGATCGAGATAATGTTAGAAGAAATAAAAGTTCATCTTGTGATACAGAAAATAAAACTAAATCCAGTTGAATGCTTCTTTATATGACCGTAATCAAAGCTGTCGTCAAGCTAAATTGAATGAATACGCCGGCCTCCGAGAGAGTGCTTTAGTAGTTTCTGTGGTTTATATCGTGGTAATTGATGATGGAGGTTCTCTTACTATTGATCATAGGTTCTCAACATGGCCGATAACGACCCCTAGACACTTTCAGGGAGGCTGTTGTAGAAGATCCCAAGGAAATTAATGTGTTGACATTTATTATTTATTACACGTTTAAATGAGATAGTGGTAAAAGCTGGTTCCAATTCGCGACAGATGGTAAGTAAAAAAAAATGGGGGGCAAGAAAAAAAAAGTTAAGTGCTTATACTCTAGAGCAAGTCTTTTTAAGTACTCACTTCTTGAGGGGCTTTTGGTTATAAACACGCTGATCAATCGATCTGAAATAAGCCGACAGCTGAAATAAGTTTGAGAACTTGTGCTTCGAAGATTATTAAATCAGAGAGCGATGTAAGCTAATCGATAAACATAGCATAGCGATAGATTAAATACATAGATAGATGGTCTATATCGTTTTCCGCGCCATAGGTCACGTTTTCGATTCCCCAATGAAACAAATAGAACTGAAACCAGAAGGTTTAGTAATTAGCTCAAGCCTCCGGTAAAATCATATCTTACTTCCTACATTATAATTTTTATCACTTTTCGTAGTAATGTTCTCTCTCCCCTCTGTTCACCTCCCTCCCTCCCATTCTAGCTGGAATTCTGGATCCACTACAGCCTGGAACAACCTGTGAGCCAGACAAAAAAGTATTTAAAACCGAAACAAGTGATTCATAAGTGGATAGATCAATAACGACGCCATTTATGCCAATACTCAGAATTACATTATACGTACTAATGAAAGAACAAAATGAGAAGAATCTAACCACTAAACGGAAAAATAAAATACTTTCAACTCATTACTCGAACAAATTGCCCGGTATGAATTTACTAGGGACTCTAACGGTAATGTTCTGTGAGTTTAAATAATAGTTTAACTTTTCCGACAAGTAAATATTTATGTTACATTGATAGTCGCGAATTAGAATATGTTTTAAACCTTTTAAGATAGCATTAAATTGGTATCACATAAAAAACTAACACTCTTTTCAGTACTTACCTACTAATAATTTAGATTTTGTGCTTATGTAATTATATTACAAATTAGTTTGGTAAATAATTAACTGTTTTGCAGATCTACGAACAAAACTTTTGCATATTTGGTGACAAAATAATACAGTAAAAAAAAGTTTCTACTTTCGAATCTAAAGACATTCACTTTAGATTCAAAAGTAGAAACTTTTCATATATAAATAAAATGAATTATATTAGTTACACGTTTATTGTTCATTAAAAATCTTATACATATTTTAATCTTTCAATCCAAAACAGAACTGAAATACGTTCAATTCCGAGTGTAATCTGCAAAAATTCTTACAAAATCGACATCGAAAGTGTCAAAATGTAAACTAAAAAGTGCAATACTTTTTGGGGACGTCTGAACTCATATTAAGTACCTCAAAAAGTAACAAGCTACAAACATGCCTACCAACAGTACCCTTAATGGAACAGAACTGTTGACAAAACTTCCACACGCCCGAGTAAATAGTAATAAGACTGATAGGTGAAAACAAGGAACTAGGGACGCGCAATCCCGGGATCTTTCCGGGAAACGCTTTGTTACAGTTCTCACACAATAAATTGTTTCATAAACTTTGTGCGGGGATAGGGGAAAGAAAAATACGAATTAATAAGCGAATTGTTCTCGCGTTAGAGGGTTACAAAGGATTTGTTCGTACCAAAGGAAATTGTGGAACGTCTGTTTTGATAAGTTTCTTTATTATCCCGTTATTTGGCAACTAACTTTATGCCGCTGAATTTGATGGAGGGGAGATTCAATCGGTCGACTTCCAGTCTAAGCAGATGCGGATGAATATCAGTTTTTTTTTATTTGACTTTATGCAGTGTTGTTACAAAGGCGGCCTTAACTTGCTATAAGCAAGTATTTGACATGAAGTGAGTGACTAATATGAGTGTTCCACAACCCAATTCATCCTAGGGATAAACTTATCAAGCTATTCGTTTTTGGGCTTATGAGTACCATTAAGAGTTGCCATTTGTGTTTGTATGATAAACAAAACGGCTTTTGGCTATCGTGAGCCGCTAAACGTGATGTTCTGGGTTTGACTTCCTATTCGAGCTAAAGTTTGTAATCAGAAGCAGCTTGAACTTCGGTTTTGTCTTGAAGTGAAGTCCAATTAATGGCTAAGCACGTTCCTTATTACATGGGACCTAAAACAAAGCATCGAATTGAGGAAATACTTAAGTACATCTTTACCTAACCCTTGAATAAATTGGTTTGTTGTGTTAATATAAATAAAGATCAGCTTTTTTTAACGGCTGAAAAACGGTTCATTAAACAATCGCTCGCGGTCCCGGGAACCCCATCTTTAAGACAATATCGATATAAACAATCCCGGAGTTTTCCCAGAATTTCCCCGCCCTATTCTGAACGTAATAAGGCAAGAGTATCAAATGAGAAGCGAAAAAGCTTGTATTTTGAGCCTAATGAACAGAATCGTCCTGTGGAGAGACAAGCCTTTCGAATTTCTTGCGAAAAACAACAATGGTTCCTGCCACCCTATATTTGGAAAACATCTACCGAACAATAAACTCTATCTATAAACAATAGAGTTGTTTTTTCAAAGTCAGGTTTATTGTCACTTGAGTTTTTATAACAAAGAGTTCTTAATACCTTCTTTCAGTCGTATAAGCGACCACTTAAGAGGCTAATTGTTTTCATAGATAATAAAAGCAGTTCTTAGCTTTTATTTCTATGGTCTGTTGACTATAAATCTAAGGAGGTCAGTTGACACAATTGATTCTTTTTTTACTGTCTGAACCCAGACGGAAGGCAAAAATAGGTTTTTATAATAGAAACTTCTAGAAAGCTCATTATGAGATGGTGATTAAGCCAGAGGAAAAAGATACTTATTGGCAATTTTATAGCATTTATTAGGCTCTTACTCTTCAATTACCACCATAATAGGGTAGTTAAAAATAACATAACATACCATCACGCCTATTTTCCAAGATGGGTTAAGCAGATGTGGTAAGTTTTTAGGTTTTAGGGTAGTTAGTCGAGTTAGGTTTAGGTCCCAAATACAAGGGAGCCTTTTTCTAGTTAGAAACTAAGAGCTTCTACTGAGAATTTCTTAGAAAACACAATAACACTGCTCCATCTGGGAATCGAATCCAGGACAATCGTAACTGTCGTAGGTGTACTAATGAACACCTCTGTCAAACCCTTCGGGGACTACAGGCGGAAAGGCATTCTTTATTTCATGAGATCAACAAAATTATCAGTCATGTAGGCATTTTGACGGTCTGGTCATCACGAGGTCGTGGGTTCGATTCCCACAGGACAAACATTTATTGTGATGAACTTAAGTGTTTGTGATTGCCTGGGTGTTTTTTATGTATTATTAGTATGTATTTACAAAAAAAGAGTTTATGAGTATTATATCCATTGTCTAGTACCCATTTCACAAGCTTTGCTTAGTTTGGGGCTAGATGGTGCTGTGTAAAAATGTTATTTATTTATTTACAAAATATATCTGTGCATCAAATCCGTTTCTATATTCAAAGAAAAAAAAAATGGCGAAGCATAGACTGACAGACTTAAACAAGTTAATTAGGATTCAGTACTACAAAAAAGTTTTTAGTACATTCAGAAAGCCTGGGCTCAAATTACTCTAGGGGCTTTGTTTCACAGCAATTGTCTTGCGGAAGGGCAATTACGAGACTTTTTACTTCGAACATAAAGTTCCTACTGTATTGAAACGAACGATTTGCATTTTCAACCTCTTTGTTTGAAGGGGTGAGCAGAGTTGAATTGAAATGCATTCAGAAAACGTCGTTTGATGTGGTACTTCTGTGTTCTTCTCGACGTACCACCAGATTAACTGGAGTTGCTAAAATTGGTTGACAAGAACTTTGACAGGACACTGCTGCCTAAACAAGTACATGTTCAATCTAAGGCTGAGAGATACGTGTACCTGCCGACGCTGTGAGGAGGCTGATGACACGCCCCTCCACAACGAACATGCAGTCAGGTCGGCAGTAGATACGCATTTGTTTAGTCAAAGCTACTGAAACTATACTATACAAGGTGGAAGGGACAGCGACGCACAAACGTCCGGACAAGGTTTCACTTAACGTCAAAATAAAAATAAACTAGGTCATTCATGTAGGAAATGATCAGTTATTACAGATATTGTCAATTTGAGCGCGCAGTGTATTGCTAAAAATGCGATTATAACGCTCCGCGGTGAATGTTATCGCGCGCGCGATCCGAAATAAATGATATAATGTTTTTTTTATTATAAATCTAATTTGGGTAGATAGAAACAATGATATTTTTACGTTCAAGTAAAAAAAACTGCAGAAAAAAATTGAAAATTTGATGAGAAAAGTTATGGAAAATTTGAACGCAGTTCCAGATCCAGAATCATGAACTGAACTCATGGTATTTTGATGTGCGTCGATGTGCCTTCCACCTTGTACGTGCATACTGAACAAGTCGGCGTAATTTATACATGCCAATATCATGATCAACCCATATACTATCCCACTGCTGGGTACGGGTCTCCTCTTAATATGAGAGGGAAGGCTATAGTCTACCACGCTAGCCTAATGCGGGTTTGCAGACTTCAAATGTAATCGAGAAAATCTCTCAGGCATCGGTTTCCTCACGATGTTTTCTTTCACCGTTAAAGCGAGTGATAACTACGCACATGATTTCAAAAAACCAGAGGTGCGGGTCTTGGATTCGAACTCGAGACCTTTGACGTCGCAGTCCAATGGTCATATCACTAGGTTATCACTGCTTATATATACCATCACGTTTGTATTCTCCAAAAGGTGATGTACATCCACAATTCACCCGTATATCCAGATAAAAATACTAATAGAGTTAAAAAACATTCAATTTAATAGTAGAACGTTTCAAATAACAGTTAGTCTAAACCAACCTATCTCTTCACGTGCCTAACTAAACACTTGCTTACGCAAACCGAACCGGTTAATCAATGTAATTGAATTAATTTAATTAACGTCGCCACCACATTCAATTATTAGAACCAATGCTATTGAACATTGCTATTAAATTATTTCCAGTGCTTATTTTATTGGAAATTGTTCCCTTCGGCACTTATTGAAGGCGACGGCGGTAAAAATACATCAGCTTTACTTGTTTTAACACACATAGCACGCCTTTATTCTAATGTACACAGTTTATATATTTAGGTCTCATGTAGGGGTGATCCTATTGTCATTAACTAGACACAAATCCAAACTCCAACAGACAGACCGAGAACTCTACGCGCTGCAGTCGCTTTGCGATCGTTTTGTTTGGAGTTAATAAATACGCTACTAGGTATCCTATCCTATCCTATCCTACTATCCTATCCTACTACTATTATAAATATGAAAGTTTGTGAGGATGGATGGATGGATGGATGGATGGATGTTTGTTACTCTTTCACGCAAAAACTACTGAACGGATCTGGATGAAATTTGGCACAGAGATAGATTATAGTCTGGAATAGCACATAGGCTACTTTTTATCCCGGTAAAATGTATGGTTCCCGTGGGATAGCGGGTGAAGCCGCTGGCGGAAAGCTAGTATTTTATATGTTTTTAACGAATTTTAAAAAGTTTACTAATTAGGTAAACATTCATGCTGATAACTGATAGTAAGCGGAAACGGCGGCTTAACTATACTAATATTAGGAATAAAGAGAAAAGATTGATATTTTTGTATATTTGTAATAAGTAATCTCAAAAACTACTGGACCGATTTCAAAACTTCTTTCACTATTAGAAAGCTACCATCTTTTCCGAGTAACAAGCTATAATTACTCAGATCACACGGCCGAAGCCGGTGGCGGAAAGCAAGTAGACTTATAAAGAGTAACTATATTATCTAATTTGTGCTGAAGTGACAATAGCAACACCAGTACCTCGACCATGAGTTTTTCTCACTAGACTCGCTAGCGACGCCGTAAAATATTTGTATAGAAAACCCTCGCAACGCCTCTAGCGGTTACGTTAGGAACTAAAATCGGCTATGAGATTACAGCGTTTCGATACGTAAAAAACCTATCGAAACCTTTTCGATAGAACTCATGGTTGAGGTACAGTAGTATCACTGGCGTGTTGGAATCATCATCTACGCCATAAAATTAGCACATTATTGATTAGCGGCAGAATATTTGGTTAGCCGTGTTATTTATTAGTAATTATAATTTCATACGTGACACGGCGGGAACCGCAATTAATTATTATAATGTATACAATACACCAGACAATATTTAATTTGGTAATTATATCAAAACCATAACCGATCATGAAAGTGCGAGCGTATTTAAGTTACTCTCTCAACACGTATTTCTTCTCAGCGTGCGGAGAAGTTTTGAATTCTTAGTAGTGACGCGATTCCAGTCGACGTTCACTCAAGTAACTCGGTTTATTAAAATTACAAAAAATAATTTGCTCACATGTTAGAATCAAGGATTCTTAAATGTTACAGGTGACTGGAATGAGCTTTAAGAAATAGTTCTCATTAATTAATGACTCGAAAACCACACGTGTGATTCGGCTATTCCTGAACCACTCGAGTAACCACTTTCAAATTTGTGAAATGAATCGAGTCACAAAACTAATTCTTAGCCATTTGCCCATGGGGAACACCCCATTGGCAAATGGCATACGCATAAGCTCAAGCATAAGCATAAGCTCATACGATCGTTGAAGCTCTTCCAGTGATCGGAAAAATAACAAACAACACCAAAACCACAGTGCCATGATAAATCAATTGATATCCAGTTACAGGCGGTCATAACCGGTTATAACCGGCCGCGACCGGTTCTGCAATGGACCAATTAATTACATTGGCTATGTAATTAATTTCGGTAGCCGCCACTAACTTTGCCCGCGGGATCATTATCGTTTTGCGTTAGTGTGATAAACACATACATACACACATAATGATTGAATGTACTTACTTATCACTTTTTTAAGCTCATTATCGTTCTAACCTTTTCCCAATTTAGTGTCGCCTTCCATTTATAAGGGCAGTCGTCTTTACACGCTCTTAGATCGTCGGTGCGGGGTCTCCACGTATCGCCTATTGATAGGGATAGGTGACAAAATCATCTTACTAGCCAAAGGAGATTCACTGCTAAAGACACTCCCAGTAACGAACATAACAGATTAAGCTGGTATGCTGGTGCTGAGCCCATAGTTGACAGCAGTATTCCAAATGGTACCGGACTTGCGACTTATAAGGTAGCAATCTTTGAACCGCCCCGTAAAGTTTCTTCAGGTATCGTTTATAACTTTTTATGATACTGTACAAAACAGAATTTTTATTGGTGTTTGAATAGTCAGTGAAAAAAATAAAATTAAAAAGTGTCTATTTGAAGTTTCGGACACTGTGTCCGAATATATTGAATCCGAATCGTCAGCTAGCCAAAACTACCTTTATAATATTCCCATGATTGCCATAAATTCTTCTTACTCTAGAAAAGGAAAAAATAACAATGTAAAACTGCACCTTTACTATGTTTTACTTTGATTTGCGTAGCTATTCTTTTTAGTTATTTTCCATAACTTTAGTTAGATGTTCAATTATTAATTGTATTCAACAAAATTAATATAACGTTCTCACTACTAACAAGATTTCAGCCTTGTCTTACAAATATTTTAATTACGTCATAGAATTTAATATAGCAGCTACCTCAAATACTTGCACAGTTGGCCGTCCCTTACTCCCTACATTTGAGAATTCTTATAATGAAACAAAGTTACTTGTTTCGGCTTTTATAGGCCGCGCCTTTCGTATGTCAAATTTGTCATACAAATTTGACATACGGAAGCATTAAGTTTTTCTATGAAATTCTCAATGGCAACAACAAGAGTTTGGATTTCAGGTAGATTGTTGGCAATAAGCTATCGCCTTGCCTCCTATTGCATGAGACCTAAACATACCAGCGTAAATTAGTACACCTCTGCCCTTCGGGAATACAGGCGTGATGATATATTTTCAACCGACTTCAGAAAAAGGAGGAGGTACTCAATTCGACCGTAGATTTTTTAATTTTTTTTATGTTTGTTACCTCAGAACTTTGGAATGGGTGAACCGATTTGATGATGGAGACGGTGCCAAACTACTAATTTCATTTAAAGATGACTCTCGTTGATGTCTGGTTGACTCCGACTCCAAATTAGTAAGACATCATAATGTAAATATGTACCTGTTATTCTTTGCTTTTTAGTTCCTATGTGGTTTTTGGAGGCGGTTTGTTTTTTGATTAAAAATATTTGTATTATAATTACGATTCATATCACTCGCTCGCTTGAAATTCGTAGTCTAATTTTTACATTATTATGTTACGGTATACATACACTCACGCCATTTTCACACAGAGGTAGGCAGAAACCACCACTAGCTACAATTTTTACTTCTTTTGCTTCCTCTACGTTCGTACATCTATCATACACGGTACAGTAATCACGTAGCGGCCCCACTCACACTTGACCACGCTGGATACCAACCTCCCTTTAATCTCGCCCCACTTTCAAAAGACAGTCTGCGGTTGACAGTACGCGTATCTTTTTACACAGAGTAGAAAATATTTCTGTCTAAGGCTTACTCCGTATTAAGAAAATCGAGCTCGACTTTTTGTTGCGTAAATAAATTGCAGTTTGAAAACTGAATCATGATAATTTTCACGGAGTAATACATTGGATGTCTTCCTTGAGAACTGGACACAAATATCCCTTTTGCTCTAGATTGGGGACAATACAAACTAAATAAAAAAATCATAATATATATATCCATAGGCACAAATCCAGACTCCGAGCTGTTACTGGTAATTTCATAGAAAAACCCAACAACACTGCTTGACCCGGGACTCGAACCGATCTTTAGCGTAGCAGTCGTGCTTAAGACCACAACCAACGAGGCAGACAAATTAGGTCAATGCTGAAGAGGAAAATAAGAAAAAAAATACATAGCACAGGGGGGCTAGACAAGTTGCATTTTGACATTCGAATCGACAAAATGTATAGATACAAGCTTTCGACGAATCGGGCTGTCACTAATGTCATTTACAAACATTTTGTTTATTGTCGATTCGAATGTCAAAATGCAACTTGTCTGGCCCCCCTGTTTAGCGACCGTAACGATGTCGTCAAAAAAATCGCATTATGTGTCACAAAGATGAAGGAATCACAAGACAGAACGATTTCTGGAAGGACAACGACATCTGTGATCTAGTGGTTCGAGTACCGCCCGGTACTCGAACCACTGTCGTGGGTGCGATTCCTACTGCTGGTTGTGGGTTCGATTCCTACATGACACAAATATTTATGTGATGAACATAAGTGTTTGTTGCCTGGATGTTTCTAATGCATTATATGTATGTATTTACAAAAGAATATATATGTATAAGTATTATGTCCAAGTAAGACCTGCTGATTTATCCGGGCTTGTTTCGAAAAAAACAGAGTTTTTGACGAAAATACGACTTTCCCAGTTATAAATTTACGTTTCCAAGGAAGCCGGAAAATTGGGGAACTCGTTTTCCTGTATATCGATAATGGTATAAGGAAGATGTGTATGGGATTAGGCAAAACGGAATAAAAACTTTCGGAAACTTGTGAAATGCAATTGTCAAGAAAATGAATGTTATTGTGCCTACATAAACAAATAACCTTTTTTTTCTAAATACATTGGGATGGATATTTAATACATACATACATACCATCACGCCTGTATTCCCCAAAGGGTTCTACAGAGATGTACTAATTTTACACACAGTTTACCAGTATGTTTAGGTCCCATGTAATAAGGGGCGACTACAAAGTACTACTGGGAATTTCAACAGAAAAATAACCCAAAAACACATACTGAAAGCTGGAAATCGAATTAATAATCGAATAGAACTAATACTTAGATAAATAAATTAAAAATTTAGAAAACCCCCGACACAAAATGTTTTTGCGATTTTGTGGTGGCGGCCATCTTCGATTTGAAATTTATCATAGTGTATAGTGTTCTCCTAGTTAAGCCCTTTCATTTGATACCCATATTGAGGGAGATGTGAAAAAATATGTAATTCACTATTTTGTGGCGGCGGCCATCTTGGACTGATTTTCATCAAACATAGCTAAGAACACTCCCGACTAATTCACCTTTCAAATAAAAAAATCAAAATCAAAATCGGTTCCTCCGTTAGGGAGCTACGATGCCACAGACAGGCACACACACACACACAAACACACACACACAGACACGTCCAACTTATAACACCCCGTCGTTTATGCGTCGGGGGTTAAAAAAAGGATAAAAGGTAGTCAAACCCACGATCTTATATCAGACAAGAATATAATAACATCAAATAATATATTACGTGATTTCCGCAGACGAGAACAAATGAAGTCAGTCCCTATATTATGTAGGAAGACTGTGAATCAGACCATGACGATGACGTCATCACTCATTCTTGGCCCCCCTGATGTCGTATCAATTTATCACGTTCATGGTAACACAGGGTAATTCATTTTCTTGCTGGCAATTCTTTGAATATTGTGTGTGTACAATATACATAATTATATCGTATGTTTTCCTTTACCGTTGTAAGCGAGTGATAATTATTTATTAATAGCATATAATTACCAAAAGTCAGTGCCCCGACCATGAGTTTTTCTCACTAGACTCGCTAGCGACGCCGTAAAATATTTGTATGGAAAACCCTCACAGCGCCTCTAGCGTTTACGTAAGAACTAAAATCTGCTATGCACAGCATTTCGATGCATAAAAAACCTATCGAAAGCCATTCGATAGAACTCATGGTTGAGGTACAGAGATGCCTGCCTTGGATTCGAGCTCGAGACCTACTATACCATATACAGTAGGCAGCTGGCGGTTTAGCCCTACCCCTGGCGTTGCTAATGTCCATGGGCGGTGGTCACCACTTACCATCAGATAGGCCACCTGATTGTCTGCCACTGTAGGCAATAAAAAAAGGCTTCCTGCTTCGGAAGAGCTGTGGTCGGCAGCGGAGCCAAACATCTGTCCCGCTGCAAAGAGGGCCTTGGGCGGTGGACTCGGGGTTGTCAGTCACCCATTGGACCTGCCCCTCGGGGAGGGTCCGTCAACGAACGTCCGCGGTGGGATCACGGAGCCTGCGATAGCGATTCCCGTGATCCCACCACTAAGCGGAAGGAGATAGTAGTGGTGGTTTTAGTCCGGAGAGCCCGACATAACCATCCCACATCCCCGAGCGGGACGGCATGCTTAAGGAGCATTTCCCCACCCAATCAAAAAAGGCTACTCTCTTAATAAAAGCAAACACTAAACAGCGTATTCCAAAATAATAATCATATCTTTTTTGCACTTCTACGAACCAACTTAATACTTTATTAAGAATATCCCCACCGGACAGGGTTGCCAAGAAAGTTACCGAAACAGAAATTACGTATTATTTTAATATTGCACCCCAAATTAGGTAACTCCACAATGAATGGTTGTAACCTTGAGTAAGTTCAATGTTATTTCATTTATTGTAAGTATAACAATCAGGAGTTTGAAAACAATCTTTTGTGAAACTTGTAATTGTATATACACATGTATAATGAATTCTGTTTCCTCAATGGGTTTCCTTACATTGTTCATATTCGACAATGAAAGTCGATACGGAACAAGTTTACGGGCCGAAATTGGCAAAACGGAAAACTTCTGCAATTTATGATGTAGGCTGGAATATATGGAGCTGACTTGAATCATTATCATCCTGACCTACTCCCAAGTATGTTGGGATTGGCTTCCATTCTAACCATATATCGGTAATCTACATGAAACGACTCAACAGATCTCTGCAACGAAATTTTGGGTAGCACGTATTCATAAACTGGCTATGAGGCTTTTTGGCTTCTTCTATCCCTCTGATACTGAGAGGAGACCCGTGCCCAGCAGTGGGAAAATTAATGGGTTGATGGAGACTTTTTGGGCTACGAATTTTATAACTGTTCCTATTATACGGGACACTATCATCATAATATCAACCAAAAGAGGTCCACTGCTGAACAAAGGCCTCCCCAAAGACTTCCACGAGGATTGGTCATGCCGCCTGCATCTGACCACTCCCGGTGACCAGTACCGGGTCGTCCATCTACGGGACGCTTAGAAGCAAGATACCTCTACCCATCCTTGAAATAATGGGTCTTGACGGGCAACAAATTTATCCTATAATTGTCCCGTTTTTGCAAATAGTCCTAAAAATAAGGTTACGCTATGTGACTGGAACAAAACTAAGCTTGAAAATACATTACCAAACCTCCTTTCATTAATAATTTGTAGAATTCTTTCTCCGAAAAAACTTAAAAAATAACCCAAGAAATATTGTACTTTACCAAAACAACAGCATTCTTAAGAAACAGTTAAAACGTTTCACCTGGCACCTAACATTCTGTTTACCCCATCCTGTGAGATAAGCGTGAAGGCATTCCCTCCATCCCGGATGCCGAGATGCTTTTGTTAGCAAGCGGATAAAAGGTCGCAATAAGCATGTTTATTGTATCGTGAAATGTGAATCCATTTGTTATAAGCCTTCACACTGTGCCTTACTGCTCCAGCACAAAGAAAATACGTATATTTTGTTGTACCGTCAACTGTCTTTTGACTGAAGCTGGAGGTCCTTTCAATTCCAGGGTCGAGCCTAGCGAGGTCTAGAATTCTCATAGCAGCTCGGAGTCTGGATTTGGGACCGGTTAATGGCTATAGGCTCGCCCCATATTACATTCTCCCTGCCGCGCCGTTCCCCTGACCTTTGGATACGGAAAATTCGCAACGACCGTGACAGGGCACATGTTAATCTGGCTGGTCCCCAATTGGTAATGTCCTTTTCTTCCATGCATACCTGTAAGCCGTGACTTCATCAGTCATTCCCTTTTACATAAAAACTCATTACAAAAACTATTACGGAACTATTTCGACTGAAGTATAAGGTTTATTCAAAGTTAAAATATCGCACTACTTTCCAAAAGCTGTTCAGTAAACAAAATCGTGCAGTCTTTGTTTGGTGGCACCTTAAAAATTTACTTAACTGCGCTGAAGCTAAGAGGGTAATACATTTTGCACATGCGATCTTACGTACATATTAACTGATTTGGAAAATACGAAGGAAAATGGAAAGCGGAAATTTAGCATTTTATTTCTTGAAAGAGTATCTTTAAAACTATTTTCATTTTAGATTCCTGCTTGGGAATTCAAGTGCCAACAACGATATATAAAGTTGGTCTGTCTAAAAGTTTGTCTGCAGTAGCTTCCGAAAGAGCTCAACCGATTTCAATGAAAACTATGAAGCAAAACCGGAACTTCAACTTACGTTTTCGTGTTTTGTTCCATTTTCTTAGCTTGTAATACAAATCTTTGTGTGACTAGGATAAGCAAATGAACGCAGACAACACCGCGTGATGAAGTTATTCTATATAAATATAAATCAATTACCGCAAGTATGAAACATAATGATCATTATTATTATTATTAAAAGCGGCGGCCGCGGCGCCATCGAACGCACAAGTGATTTTAAGGAGGAAAATTTTTACATATCATCACGTCTGTACCCATGAAAGGTAGAGGTGTAGGTAGGTACTGATGATACCAATACCTACAGATCATCGGTAGGTATAGGTTTTTAGATCCCATATAAAAAAGGACGAGCCTATAGCCATTAATCGGGCACAAACCGATCATACTCTACACTTTCGAGTCCGTTTTTTTTCGCGACCTGGAAACTCGAACCTAGAAGCAATGCTTTGACGTGGTGATTTCTTGCTTTGATTCCCAGTTTGAGCAGCAGTTCAAAAAAATAAACTGGTTGTGTCTACAAATGTAAAAAATCCACGAAGCTTCAATCTGAAGCTAAAGTAGTTCGTCTATCAGCAGACATTTAAAACGTTGTTTTTTTCTGCACACTCAAAATAGAACCGCAAAGACTGAAACACTCAGTAGTGTAGTGTGACCATGTTTGTAAAGCATGTTGACTCCCATTAAACATTTAAGTACCTAGTACTTATTGTAGAGGGACGAGGTGTGATGTCCCTCGCACCAAAGGAAGGATCCTCCGACCAGGTGGGTTATGCCTGGCGGACCACTGCCCGACGGTTGATGTCGGGCGGTTGTATAAATATGTATTATAATATGCAAGTTGCACAGTAAACTTTACTTGCGCGATTCAGGATTTGTCGCTTCGTACAAGTTCTTATGTAGCTTGATAGATGTCGCTACATTATAAAAATATATATTTCATCGGTGGAATGAATTATTATTAAACACTGTAATTTTTGTTTTATTTTTTACCGTAAATCTGCTGAAACTAAGAAAAAAACGGCTATTTCATACATTTAGTCACATTCACTTCAACTATCAGCAGTTTTTCCCTATTTCAAAGTTAAACAATAGGGGTTTTATAGCTTGGTAACAAAAGATAATTTATTTTCTGTGCTATCAAAAAGGGATATCGGTATAAATCTCAAACAATCGTCCGTCAACTGTCCTAGTTTTTAGCACGACAAACTAGGCTGGACAAAGCGTCGATCACTTTCGCCTACCAATACGCCATACAAACATTTGTGCCAGAATATTCAGTATATTGAACTTTCAGTACTCTTGCTAATTGGGACGAGCGACGGCTGTCAAACGGTTATTTTTTTTTTAGAAATATAGCGAAAGCCAGTAGTGCGTTAGGTTGTGCTTCTCAAGCATGGATTAACGCAACACTGGATATTCTAGGCTACGGTATACACATTTCGCTTCCAACACTTATTCGATCCACGAATAGAGTGGACAGTGGCAGTGACATTTAGATGACGTCACGAAGACGTAAATACAGCTGTTTTAATGTCATTTCTATGTACGACCGTCTAGCATAGTCTTTATGACTTTCCGACCTAAATTTTGGTCTTCCCAAATTCAGTCCGAAGCCCACTAGACGGCCGGCGCCGGTACAGTTTTCCAGCTATAATAAAAACGAATCCCAGACTGTCCCATTCAATGCTGACAAATGGCCGCCGCACGGCACTCGCCCGATCTCAATTTACTTTCACACCATTGCTGCACTTTATTTTTCCAGTACACTACAAAGAAATGGGGTTTTCAGAAGTCCTACTCCATTAAATAATTGTACAAAATACACAAGGTTCCCGTCATAGATATGCGTAAACATACACACACGCCCAAGCCCTATTCTGTGGGAATCAATACCTTTATACTTTACTAGCTTCCCGCCAGCGGCTTCGCCCGCGTGGTCTTATAATTTTTTCCCCGTTTTTGCAACATTTTTCATTACTACTCCGCTCCTATTAGTCGTAGCGTGATGATATATAGCCTATGTTACTCGGGGATAATGTAGCTTTCCAAAGGTGAAAGAATTTTTGAAATCGGTCCAGTAGTTTCGGAGCCTATTCATTACAAACAAACAAACAAACAAACAAACAAACAAACAAACAAACAAATCTTTCCTCTTTATAATATTATTATTACTAGCTTCCCGCCAGCGGCTTCGCCCGCGTGGTCTTATAATTTTTTCCCCGTTTTTGCAACATTTTTCATTACTACTCCGCTCCTATTAGTCGTAGCGTGATGATATATAGCCTATGTTACTCGGGGATAATGTAGCTTTCCAAAGGTGAAAGAATTTTTGAAATCGGTCTAGTAGTTTCGGAGCCTATTCATTACAAACAAACAAACAAACAAACAAACAAACAAAAAAACAAACAAACAAACAAACAAACAAACAAATCTTTCCTCTTTATAATTATTATATAGTATAGATACAAAATGAAATCGTGACGTCTTGAATACTAGCACCTACACGTATTTTAGCGCCTTGACATTTTACCACAAAGCAATTTTGGAGTTGGATTGCATTCCGAGGAGGGACATAGGCTACCTAGGCTAGGCTATTGGTCTCAAATAGTTGCTTTGGGAGGTGAATAAAATCAATGGCAACAACTATTGGCCTTTAAATATTGTTTATTTATTTAGCTTTCCACCAGCGGCCTCGCCCACGTGATCCTACAAATTATAGCCAACACCTCCAACAAATATCACTATATTTTAGCCAATGTATACAAAACCTTGACGAATTATATACTTAAAACTTCCTCGAGAACCACTCTATCCATTGGCGAAAACAGCTTGAAAATCGGTGCAGTAGTATTTGAGTTTATCGTGAACAGACAGACAGACGCGGTGGAGGACTTTGTTAATATGTAGTGATTTTATTTAATAGTATCTATCTATAGAATTATTTTTTTGTTGTAGATGAGCGGTCGTAGATGTTCCTCCTGACGAATAGGCAGAAAGAAGAATCATCTGAGAAGATGCAGGTACGAATTTTATGTGTAGACCTTCTGTTTTCTGTATCTACACCGTGAGCACAGTGCATGCTGTGATTTGTGGCTCATGGGATGTCTGCGGAGGTTTATGGTCCTTACGGTTGGCTGGTGCATCTTTACGGCCCTACTTCCGTGGTGCGCTTAATTTTAAATGGTTTCGAATAAGCGCTCTGTTTTAATTTTAGTTGGAGCTTTATGTGGCTTCTTATTAGAGTTAGTAGGTTTAGTTTGCCATAGATATTCCACCGTGTACTCTATCAAATAATATATACAGGGTGGCCCAAATTTTGGACCACTGTGTCCAAATTTTTTTTTCCAATATTTAAGAGTAATCTAAAAAATAGCTCATTGCTTGCTGGCTACATATGTATGGGACTTACACACCAAATTGGATTCGATTCAGTGCAATCACTTTCAATCTAAAGGTTTACATGACTAAAGTAGAGATTTTAAGAAAATAAATTAAAAATGTAAAGTACTGATTTTCGCGGAACATTTGCGGATTATGTTGCGTTTAGTATAGCCATAGGGATGTCCTAGATCCAAAAAAAAATTTTGGACCACTGTAAATAGGCCACCCTGTATAAGTACATACGATGGGATTAGCCCACAGTTACCAGATCCCCCAATCTTCCGTTCGTGGCTTTGACGTATTTTGAACAGACATAATGTACGAAGTAAGTATCTAATAATATATCCTTTGCTTTTTGATATACCTTGTATTTAAAGGGGCCCATAGCTTATTAAAAGTTACGCTGATCATATCGATCTGCAAGGTTAAGCTGCGATCTTTGTGATTAATCTACGGATGGGTGACCACTTTTATTACATCAAGACTTTACCGTGCTGTGCGGAACCTTCGTACCTTTTTTTTTTTTTTTTGCGTCTGGAAATGCTTTATGCACCATCACGCCGCCCTGGGGAAGGCGGCGCGGTGTGTGGGACTCCATCCTGAAAAGGACGTATACCCACTAAAACCAGACGGGTGTTCGGCTCATCACCATTCAGCCGGGGTGCGGGAACGTGTTGACATTCTTCCGCGACCCCGGCGGTGACGGGCCGCCTATGCGGCCCCCGGCTCTTTTGGGAGGATGCGTAAGGTGTGCACCCTCCTCTCCTACCAATCCACTGAGTGGGATGCGGCACACTCCGACCGCATCACCTACTCGGGCCTAGTGCTGGGCGACAGACTTCCCCAAGCCTGCCGCCCGTGGCCTCTTTATGGTGGTTGGAACAGGGCACGGTTTGCCCTGTTCCTGCGCCCAGTGCGTCTGGCGCGGATTGGTAGGGCTGCGGCAGCGGTCTCCCGTTCCCGCTCCGCGGCCTCCTTCTGCGAGATGACGTCCTCGCAGAAAGAAGCCATCGCCTCCCAGGCGTCAGCGCTGCCGACCATGGCGCTAGTTATGGTCGGCAGCGAGAGGTCTCCGCCGACGGCAGCGCGTAGGACACGGCGCTGCTCCTCCCAGGCCACACACACCTCAAGTGTGTGCTGCGCCGTGTCTTCGGGACAGTCCGGACAATGATGGCACCGGGCGTCCGGCTCCCTCCCGGCCACGCGGTACAGGTAATTGCCAAAGCACCCGTGCCCTGACAGCACCTGCGTGAGCCGGAAGGTCAGCACGCCGTGACGCCGGGTCATCCACTCCTGGAGGACTGGCCGGACTGCCTCGATGATGTTGAGGCCAGCCGTCGGCCGCGAGAGTCGCTCCCTCCACTCCTCCAATGCCTCACTTTGAAGTCTGGCCCTATAGTACGCCAGCTCCCTTGGGGCGATATCTTCCCCGCGCTCCTCCGCGCTCTTGCGCCAGGCGTATAGTGACGCCAGGACCCTGGCGTCAATGTCCCATGGAAGGGAACCCGCCAGGGCGCATGCCGCCTCTCCAGAAATTGTGCGATACCCGCGGATTACTCGCACGGATATCGCACGTTGTGGCCGCCGTAATGTGGCAGCCCCTCCTCTTGTTATCTCGGTGGCCCAGACAGGGGCGCCGTAGAGGGCCATGGATCTTATGACCCCCATGTAGAGCCGCCTGCAGCTGTATTTAGGGCCACCGAGGTTTGGCAACAATCGCCCGAGAGCGCCAGCCGTGCCCATCAGCCGCGGCACAAGGCGCTGGAAGTGGGCGTTGAATGACCATCTGCTGTCAAGCACGAGCCCCAGATAGCGCATGCATCCTTGGACCTCGATGCGGACCCCACTGATGGTGATGTGGGATCCTGGTGGCGGCGCTTTTCGGGGCCCGTGGAAGCAGAGTGCCTCCGTCTTTCCCAGCGCCACTTCCAGCCCCAGAGAGCGGATGCGGGCGATGACCTGCGCCACCCCTGCAGTGGCAAGACGGGCCGCTTCTCTAAATGTCTTCTCCCGGGCTAGGACGAGGGTGTCGTCAGCGTAACAGATCACGCCGACGCCCGGGAGAGTGGATTCGCGCAGGACCCAATCATATCCTATGTTCCACAGGAGCGGCCCGAGGACCGATCCCTGTGGAACGCCACATGACATCTCCCTCGCGCATGTACCGTCGCGGCCTGGGTATTGGACCGACCGGTTGCTGAGGGGAACCTTCGTACCTACATCAACCGGCACAAGGTTATGGCAATAAGTTAGTGGTCATCAGAAGTCCCAAACAGCCGAACAGCCAAATTATCCCAAGAATATCGATGTTTCCCAGAAAATAGGTTACAGGGGTCCGCTGGCAGTAGCTTCGTTTAAAATACTGATATTTGCATCTGGTTAGACTGAAAGCCAACCTCGACATATTTGGGAAACCGAGATCGTAGCCTAAAACAGACATACCATCACGCCTATATTCCCCGAAGGGTAGTACTAGTGTACACCCCCATTTCGCCCATATATTTAGGTCCCATGTAATAGGGGGCGAGCCATGCCATCAACCGGGCACAAATCCAGACTCCGAGCTGCTACTGGGAATTTCACAGAAAACCCAACAACACTTTGCTCGACCCAGGTATCGAACCCAGGACCTCTAGGGTAGCAGTCGCGCTTGGGACCACTAGACCAACGAGGCAGGAACCTAAAACACAGGTGTTTAAAAAGCCTTTCCGAAAATGTGTTCATCCGCGACTATTACAAAAGTTCCCCGCCGTGAAATAAGACGGTGGTTGGCGAACAGCCAGCGGTTAACTAGAGTTTGGAGTAATACTTCAATCTTCAAAACCCCGTGAGTTATGGCCGTACGTGTGTTCAGACGATAGCGTGGTTTCCGTGATTATATCTCGTGTGTTCCCGCCTTAGGGATAGAAAATACAGCGCTTGATTACATCGGATAGAGAATATCGACAATGGAGTAAATAATACACTCACGCCCTTTTCCCATAGGGGTAGGCAGAAGCTATAAAACGCCACATTCTACAATGCTTGCACACTTCTTTCGCTTTGTCCATACATCTTGTGATTTTACACGTCGTATTGCATGTACAGTTTTTCAGTAATATACACACTTTTTTGTATAATCCTGACGATTATACGAAAAAAAAATCTGCCAAATAGGTAGAGCCGTTCCAAAGTAAGATAATCTTTTATATAAGCAGCAAAGCAATTGATTTTATATAATATTTGAAGATAAGATCAAGAGATCAAGATAATATTTGAATTGTCTGTTATAATTTAACATGGAGTTCAATATTGCTTTTATATTGGAATTAGGAGTGCCCGCGTGGAGTTAGGAACTTTGAACCCGTTTCCCTTAGCACCTTTGAATTTTTCGGGAATACAATGTAGTCTATGTCCTAATCCAAGGTATAAGCCATCACTATTTCAACTTTCAGCCAAATCGGTTCAGCCGTTTTGCCGTGGAAGGGCAACAAACATTAACTACTATACGTTATTACGTAATTGTTTGTTACCCTAAAGAAATAAAAAATTATCCAAAGATTCAAACTTACAAACTTTCGCCTTTAACTAATATTAGTAAGATTTATTTCCAATTTGATATTATGATAATGTCCTACAGTTCTCGCCAAACTTATTGTCCGGGTTGAAGTTGGCACGAGCTAACTTTAACCCGGCCGTAAAAATCGGAGAAGCAAGAATATAGGATTATAATAAATAAAAACGAAAGCTCAAGTTGCAGGCTGTCGCTTGATATCATTTTTATCCAATATTTTTCTTTATCCGATTTTTACGGCGGGGTTAAAGTTAGCTCGTGCCAACTTCAACCCGGACAATAAGTTTGGCGTGAACTGTACAAGATATCATAGGCTAAGAAAAATATTCCACTAACAACATTTTCACTAGAATAATATCGAAAAATTGTTACAAAGCCAAATTTTTTAATACATCTCTCAGTGCTACGTAATATTTTAATCATTTTAAAGAGAAAGATGAAATTTTTCGCGCAGACAAAAGTGAAATTAACGAAAAGCTGGAGGTTTTTTTTTCTTGTTATAAAGCAGAGGGGTTGTTGGTGAGAGCGTTAAGTATTTTATGTTAATTTTCTAAATATCTAAAAATATTTTTAGGGTTACCTAATATATTTTAGCAACCCTTTGCCACATTACGGATGTTTTAACTAACTTAAAACAGTATTTTTTTCAATTCGACTTTATACACCTAGTATATTGTGTATATAACACATGCACGACCTTGCAGATCTCTACATCTTATGAGGAACGACGCTTTATTTACAATGCGTGATTTTATAGTTTTTTTCTGAGAGTTCGTTCGTGACTGGTATTTCACTTTAAAACTTACACGTGCCCTTTTTTTAGTTGTTTGACCATCAATCAATAAAGAAGAGAGATCTCATTGCACATACGACTCGAAAGACACAAACGATATCAATGATCGTGGGTCACCGCTCTAGTACAAAATGGCAATGTTATATTTATTCTCATACCGAGAACCTTGCTGTCTAAAAAAAACTTACTCTTGGGTAAAGTTTACTCGTAAAAGTTTTCAGGGAAAATTTAACAATAAATCTAGATGAATAATCTTAAAATACACAAATTATGAAGAGAAAACGTTTCAGACCCACTTTTCTCAGAAATAAAAAGTTAATGTTTTAAAATTTGTAAATAGAATAATTTCAAGAACGCGAAAAGAAGTTTGAATTGTTGTGGGATGAAGGATTTGTTAAAGTATTTTAAACTTTTTTAAAGGTTATCCTCTAAATGTTAGCTATCAGAAATTGTACGTATCTAAGGACCATTCGTTTCTTTTGAACGTACAAAAAAAAATGTATTAAAAAAATTACAGTAGTATTTTTGTAAGTAACTTACCGTTTACTTAGCAACCGTTCGGTGGCTTGTTTGCTCGTTTGCCGACTTTTAAACATAAAAAGTTAGAATCAGCTGATATTTTAGTACCTACAGGATTGGTCTTTGAGAGTAAGTTGTTTATAATCAGGGGTATAAAGATTATAATAATAATAATTTATTTACAGACCTTGAAGTCCACAGTATTATTAATTAGGTACACAAATAATTCTTATTTTACTATTGTTAGTAACACATACACAATCATAAACAAAAATAATAAGAAAATATGATAAATTAAATTAACATGCTTATAATTAACAAATAAAAAAAGCTAAGTTAGGAACGGCCAAGTAAAAGTTTTAGAAAATTATTTCACCATTAGAAAGCTATATCTTTCCCAAGTACTCGTAACATAGGCTATAAATTCATAAGACCACGCGGCAGGCTACCATACGGAAAGCTAGTGTTTAATATTATACACTGGATTATTCATTAAGCCGGTTGAAAATAACAGTGCCAACAGATCGTCGGCATGAAAATAAGGAAGCCGTGAAACCCAAGCTATAAATCAAGTTTATTGCCCAAAGTTGGTGAGGAATTACTAGAAGTTTGAGACCTTTGCACAAAAAATTGCCCAGGAGACTCGTGATGTACAACCTGCGAAGTGATAAAAAAGTTACGATTATAGGTGTTGGTGTCAAATATGGGGAATGAACAGAAGTTCTTGGTGAGTTTGCCAAGACTTCGAGTATTAGAATTTTATGTTGTCCAGAAACGAGCAAAAACATGTAAACAACAAAACAAAAAAAAAGACAAAAGTGCTAAATCGATTTTGTTGTAAAGTACTAATAGAATTTTTGTGATAATTACGAACATAGTATTTACGAACCAATACTATAGTGACATTGGTGTTATCACAAACTTGCAATCGTTCATTCATGAAAAAATCGCTTTAGCTGTTTTGTAAGTGTATATTATGTTTTTGCTCGTGCCTGTACTAGCGACCCGCCCCGGCTTCATATGGGTTTGATTTTCTTGGCTTTTTAATATGTATGTATTATACATATAAATCTTCCTCTTGAATGACTATATATCTATTACGGAAAACTGCAATAAAATCCGTTGAGTATTTACGAGTAAGTGGACAGCGGAATCGACGGATTTTATTGGTACTGTGTAAAGATAAAGTTTTTAAAACAGTATCACGCTAGTATTCCCTTAAGGATTAGGCAGAGGTGTAGTATTGTCCCCCTTTTCGCTATAGTATGTTTATTGTTTCGGACCCATGTAATAGGGGGCGAGCCTATTGCCATCAATCGGGCACAAATCCAGACTTCGGGCTGCTACTGGGAATTTCACAGAAAAACCCAACAATACTGCTCAACCCGGAAATCGAACCCAGGACCTCTTGGGACTTGGGACCCGTGCTTGGGACCATTAGACCAACGAGGCAGTCAATTAGAGTATTAGATTTGAAGGGTTTTTTGCTTGTGATAAATAGCACGTCCTGGGGTTTGATTTCTAGATCGAGCAGTGTTATTGGTTTTCTATGAAATGCTCACTATGATCAGTGGCAGATCGAAGTTTGGCTGTATGCCCGGTAAATGGCAATAGGCTCGTGTCCACGCGGGACCTAAACATACCGGCGAACTGTACATTAGTATTATTTTTATGGGAACTAAACTCACTGACCGGCACAAACAGCGAGGTTTCGGGGTAAACATCAAAATCGGTTCACCCAGTGCAAAGTTCTGAGGTAACAAACATAAAAAAAAAACATACAGACGAATTGAGAACCTCCTCCTTTTTTTGAAGTCGGTTGAAAACAGAGGAGAATATAGGCGTAATGCTATGTTTATGTTAAAACGATGGTCTCCCGTAATTTCATGTTCGCAAGTAAAATGAAATAATTGAATTAAATAAAGTAGTGCACTTCCAGTTTAGAAATAACCATTGGATCCACTGTTATTTTTAAATCAGCAAAGAATGTAATCAGGTATAGTGTTTGCCGACATTACCATTGTCATGCGTGGTCGAACACAGCAATAAGCATTGCAAAGCACGCAAGCTTATTCTCCTGATATTTTCTTGTTAACCTAAAACGTCTTAGTGGGTACCTAAATGATATTTTTCTGCTGATCACGGTCGTGGGTTCGCTTCCCACAGAACATAGATATTTATATCATGAACTTATGTATTTGTTTGTCTGACTGTTTCCTAATAGGTATTTTTATTATAAGTATAGTATGTTTACAAAAAAAAAAGTATTATATCCATTGTCTAGTACCCATAATACAAGCTCTGTTTAGTGGGACTAGATTGGTGACGTGTAAAATATCCCAAGGTATTATTTATTTATTATTTATACATACATAGCTTCACGCCTGTTTCCAATAAGGGTAGGCAGAAACTATTACTAGATTTCTACTTGCTACGATCCTGGCACACCACTTTCGCTTCATTTATACTCATTAACCTCCGCCTCTTGACTTTTTTGAGAAAACCCGCAATGTGCTTGGATAATTTCGTTGGATTAAATTCATTTTTACTCATTCATTCAACTCATAGTAAATTGTAAATTAGAATGTGAAGGAAGATTTCGACTGGCGAGCGGGGCTCGCGGTAGCTTAGCGGTCACAGCGTCTGGTGAACCGAACTAGAAGACGCAGGTTCGAATCCTGCTCGCCAGTCGGTTTTTTCCTTCATTAAAATAACCTGTAATCTTAGCATGGAAAATGCTTAAAAAATACAAAAAGATAGTCATAGTAAATCCTTAAAAATATCTATTAGGATATATTATATCAAAAGGATTCAGGGCATGACGACAAACAAGCACAGATTAAAAACAAAAAGGAAATATGTGTTGATCATATTTTTTATTTACCTCAGCATACAACCTCCTCGGTTGCCATGCCACCCACCTGGGACTCGGTGCCAACGGAAGCGGATATCTAAAATTGTATTCGTTGAAAAAAGATACAGAACCTTTTGAATAGCGTCATTTCCTTCAATGAACAGTCAATATAGATAAGAATCTCCGTCGGATCTACAAAATGATTTCGTTTATTTTTTTTTAAATTGAACTTCGCGCTTAAATCCATTGTTCCAAGATAGGTTCGACATTTAACATGTTTATATAGAAATATAGAAAATGGTAGTTTTGCAAGGGGTAACTTAGAGCATATAAAAACAGAACCATCACGCCTCTATCCCCTAAGTCTTAGGCAGATTTGTACTAATTAATGTACAGTTAATGTACAGTCATGTTTTTAAATCCCCATAACTCGGTACAAATTCAAACTTAAAAAGTACCTACCTTTAGTAAGAACAGAGCGGGGAATAAAGTGTTGAACTCAGGACTTCGTGCTGTGTTTATTTAAAAAAAAAAAGATTTTTTACAGTAAACGTTGCAAAAGTATAATGCAAGAATCGTAATCTCCGAACTGTTCGGATTGTGGGAAAGTTGAGGATGTGCAACATTTGCTTATGGAGTGTATCAGGAATAAGGGGGAAAGAGAGTTGCTGCTGAAAAAATTCAATCTTAATCGGACCGATGTTGGAGTTATCCAACGTGTGTTGGCTGACCCCACATCGGAGATGGCTCAAATGTTTTATCGATTACTGCCTCCGAATCGGCAGCAACTCTCCCAATAGTATTTGTGTAGTAGTAGTGTAGTAGTTTACATAGTTTAAGTGTTTATCATGTTCTTAGTATGATGGAGCTGATGTTTCCAAAAAGGAAAAAAGCTCCGAAATAAAAACAAATAAAAAAAAAAGAATCGTAGCAATATCATTCTATAGTACTGCCTACGCCTATCTTAAAAAAGATGTGAGTGTGTGTACATGGTATATAAAAAACAAAACAAAATAATATCCAATTACATTCTAATGCCTATAAAGTTCGTCTAAAGTCTAAACGCTTGAAATCAGGTGGTTAAACTCAAGTTAAAGTTAAGCAAATTCACTAATTAACAGAAACCTAACTTGGTGGTAACTTAAACGTAACTTAATCCTCAGTTTGTAACCTTATGTTAATTCAGACAAGAACTTAATACGGGTTTTCTCGTTCAAGTTATTCTAAGTTTTAAGTTAAAACTAAGTAAGTTTTAAGATGTTATTTGCTATGTCCTGGATTTGTTTACCTGGGTTTGTATCTACATTACGTACTTCCAAAATAATGTTATTACTAGCTGGTTCCCCCGGTGTTACTCGCCCTCGTCTAGTTATTCCCAATCCAATGAAAACATGACAGCTGTCAAGTTGACAGTTTTACCATGAAATCATTAAGAAACAGATTATATTGTGCCGTAATGTCGTGTGTTTGACATTCCGAAACTGACACTGACAGCAGATAGCTGTCAAGTTGACAGTTTTTATTAAGAAGTCATTCAGAAACAGATAATAGTGTGTCAAATAGGCATAATTTTTCTCAAAGTAAAAGTTTTTTTTTCATGCCCCAGTCAACGTTAAAAAAAGTACTTACCTACGACTAGAGCTTTAACCAGCGAAATACAGGGTATTTTTTCCAATACGGTTACCTTCGGTACACCATTTGGGCCGATGTCGATGACATCCTTTCCAATAATCTTAGCAGATTCCTTTTTATATGGCCTATGTCAGCAAAATCAATAATCACAAAATAAGTTCCTATACCTCTGCCTCTACCTTCAGGGAATATGGGCGTGATGGTGTGCTATGTTATATTTTAGCAAATTGAAACCTTGTTACTAACAAGGTTAAGTTTATAAGGTAACAAGTTGTTACCTTATAAACTTATACTACGACCCTGTGTTTCTGCGCGCAGTCTACCCAGTGACGTAATTAGCCAATAACTCGCGCCAATCTAATTAATTGTATCAATGCAGTCAGTAATTAACAATAACGGTAAATCACGACCACATTAGTAATCAGAGATCATAAACAAAACATACCATCATACCTGTGTTCCTTGAGGGGTAGACAGAGGTGTAAGATCCTACTAATCTTATCTTACTAATATTATAAATGTGAAAGTTTGTGAGGATGGATGGATGGATGTTTGTTACTCTTTCACGCAAAAACTATTGAACGGATCTGGATGAAATTTGGCACAGAGATAGAACATAGTCTGGAATAGCACATAGGCTTTTTATCCCGGTAAAATGTATGGTTCCCGTGGGATAGCGGGCAAAGCCGCTGGCGGAATGCTAGAAAAAGATAAAGATAAAAGATTTTTAATTTGCTAATATGGATACAAAACATATTGATAAAAAAAACTGATCCCAGCCATATATCACCAGGTTAGCATGTAAAAAAAGAAAAATACACTTATACGTACCTACTTTAATATCCTTACCATCTATACATCTAACTTACACTTAACATAGTCACAATACAATTGAATTGATGGGATATGTGATTAAGTACCACTCTGCCTAATCATTCGGGGAATACAGGCGTGATGGTATGTTTGTTATTCTTAATTTGATGATGTTAAAGTTAAAAACGTTAATTGAATTATTATAAAAGCACAATAAATATTATCCACGTACAGTAACTACTTTGTTTACAAATGATAAATAACTAATTAATTTACAATGCGCATGGGCAATGAGCGTGCTTTTATATGATAGTAGTTTCCGATTTCGAAATAAAATGGTTCATTTTAAATTAAATTCTAAACAACCGGGTGGCGCGCGCGGCGAACTGCGAGTATACATCATCAGAACATCTATCTAGGTCGCTGCTTAACCCTTCTGGGAAAACAGGATTAATAGGTGATGTTTGCTTAACTTTTTTTTAAACTAGATGTCGGTATACTGTAGATGGGTGACCATTATTAACATATCGCGACCCCTCCGTGCCTCGGAGAGCACGTAAAGCCGTCGTTCCCGGTTGTCATAGGAACACCTATGACAATCGTTAGTGAGAAGCCCAAAAAGTCTGACAACCAGTCTATCCTTCGAATATCGGTATTGCCCAGAAATTGGGTTAAGGAGGTTTGATAGCAATCGCTTCGTGTAAAATACTGATATTCAGCCGCATCTGGTTAGACTGGAAGCCGACCTCAACATGGTTAGGAAAAAGGCTAGGAGGATGATGGCGATATACTTATCTCGTCAAATTCATTAATATTATTGTACTAAAGGCATTTGTCTGTGTAACATGAGCAAGATAACGCATTATGCTTGATGTCCTATCATTAGTGACTGACATTAGTGCTAATAATGATAACCTAATGTAACTAATGTGTTGGTTCAGACTGACTGTCTGTTAACAACTGTTTAGGTATTGTGACTTATCCGGTTCGAAGTAATGCTGACTGGGAAATTTACAGAAAAACCCAACAACACTATAAGTAGCTATTTTGAATTGTGTTTGGAATAAAGTGTTTGTTTCATCATAATTATTTCTAATAGCCGCCAATCGCTGGATAAATTCAAAAATGGCAAAAAAGGTACGAAATTATATGCGTTTGGCGCTTATAAGCGCTTGTAAGCAAAATGGCGATCGCTAAGCGGTAAGCGCTGTCAATAGTGTCAACTGCTTTAAATCAATGACAGTTAGCACAACAAAACTGTCTAGTTCATTTCTGAGCGCTAGCTAGCGCTTTTTACGACTAATCAAATCTGTCGGTAGATTGCCTAAGATAGATTTTTTACTTTATTTGTATGGAGGTTATGTCACTATTCCTAGTACCGAAGTAAATCGACTGATATGTTACAGGAACCGGCCTTAAGCTCCTAAGTTTCCTCACGATGTTTTCATTCGCCGATATCAAAGCAAAAGTAATCATAAAATATGTTTAATTGAATATTGACCTTAATGTTAATAAAAGATTATAAATAGCAGTTGTTTATGGGCCAAACTCTGGGAATTACACTCATAACGAAGACGCATTTATTCACAATCAACTGAAATAATAATTATAAACAATTAGTAATGATCTTAAACTAGCGACTCGTCTGCAGCTTCGCTTGCGTGGATTTAAATGTTACATACAACCCTTACCCTAACAATAACGAACACAACAAAGAAATAATGATCCAATTTAGTGCAGTTGTTCAGAAGTAGTAGAATTTCTCGGCTTTTCTCTACTATAATATGCATGAATACTACATAAATAAACATAATAGGAGACCCGTGCCCAGCAGTGGGGCAGTATACGGGTTGAATATTATTATTATTAATTATTTACTAGATAAATAAACAGTCGCTCTATCTATTGCTGAAAACTGCATTAAAATCCGTTGCGTAGTTTAAAAGATCTAAGCGAACAAACAGCGCGAGCTACTTTATTTGTACTATGTAAAGATTATAACGTAGGCGTATTATTCGTTAAGAAAGGATTTTGGGAAATTCCCGCGGGACTGGGGATATTTAAAGGGACGCGGGTAAACACCGCAGGGAACTACAGTTCGTAGGTATCTATAAATGAGTGTTGTGTATACTTTTCATCGTAAAGTTTTTACAGGAACTGAAAGGTCCAACGTTTCGCTTCGAGTTTTTTTTTCGCGTTTCAGAGGTCGTAAGTGGCAAAATTTTACCGCCGAAAAAGTAACTGAAAAGCGAAAAATAAAATAAACAATCAACCAAGATCAGATAAATATTATTTGAAAACCGATTGATAATTAGTTATAAGACAAAAAAGTTTTATTTTATTTTTCATTTATAGTTTTTTAACCCCCGACGCAAAAACGACGGGGTGTTATAAGTTTGACGTGTCTGTGTGTGTGTGTGTGTGTGTGTGTGTCTGTCTGTGGCATCGTAGCTCCCGAACGGATGGATCGATTTTGATTTTGATTTTTTTATTTGAAAGGTGAATTAGTCGGGAGTGTTCTTAGCTATGTTTGATGAAAATCGGTCCAAGATGACCGCCGCTACAAAATAGCGGGTTACATATATTTTCACAACTCCGTCAATATGGGTATCAAATGAAAGGGCTTAACTAGTAGAATACTACGATAAATTTCAAATCCAAGATGGCCGCCACCGCAAAATGACAAATTACATTTCGTGTCGGGGGTTTTCTAAATTTTTAATTTAGGTTAGGTTATTCGTTGGTTATTTTTTGTTAAAATATAATTAAGCATTTTATGTGAGTGATTTCGTTGAACGTTACCTTAGTTAAACTAAGTCAGGTCTAAAGATATGAATTTAAGTAGAAGCTCAAACTCGAGATAACTGCTGTAAACCGTTCCTTTGATTTTATTACCTTCCGTCTCCATCATCAGATCAACTTTAGGTGTCCATTATGTTGTAGTATGAAGTTTAATAAATAGAACCCGTTCCGGTTTTTAAACGGTTAAAAATGAATATTATTATTAGAAGCAATAATAATGTCATTATTTATTTTGTTTACATACCAAGTCCAAGTTATGTACTTATCTATATATTTATGTCAATAGGGTTAATGTGACGCATTAACCTTGTTTAATAACAATGAGTGTACAAGACGCTTATCTGTCTAGGCAGTCTTAGTAGTACACAACATATGTCTACTTTTCTAGTATAAGCTAATCTCAGATTATAATAAGCTTTCCATAGATTCAGCGATCAACTTATACTGGAAATTAAAGCTTTATATGTAGCTATGTGTCACTTAGGACTTTATACTATGGATAGTTTAGACTCCACTTGTTTTTTATAATACATACTCCACAATTTTGAAGAATAAAACACAGAAGTACACACTTAAAAAACTTTATTTAAAAAGCACTGTCTAATATCTAACAGGGACGAATTCTACCTCGTCTTTTAAATCAACAGCATATGTGGTAGTTTCTACGAGCGAATGTCTGTCGGGTATTTCATTTGTTTTCAGCTCATTACCCTGGTCTTGGTCTCCTCTGTTCAATCCAACTTCTACATCTTGAACGATATCGTTGCCGTTTGACTCAATCTCCTCTCGACTCACCCCAAAGTCTGGCCGCCTGGTAGTCACAGAGTCCAATGATTCCGTGGTTGTTTCAGGCTTCTCAGTCGTTTTCTCGCCTCCCTTCAACGGGAATGTTATCTTCAAAACTCCTTGCTCGAAGACCCAGTTCCCAGTGACGTTCACTGTGTCAGGAAGAGTCCTAACGTCCAAATAGTTCCTCTGATTGCCGCCAGGGTAGGTGCTATGCGCTTGTATCATCAGCAATCCTTCACGAGCTTTCACGACTATGTCTTTCTCCTCGTATCCACTAAGAGGGATAGTTATTTTGTACTCATTACCTTCGATTCCTTCGTGGGACACGCTTGAGGGGAATTGCCGGGAGAAGTCAGCTAGCATGTCGTCCAATTCTCTCATTTCTTTGGACAAGTCCGCCCAGAATTTTCCTGTGTCGAAAATATTTTCGTTCACGTATGGGGCGCGAATATGGAAGCTAGGGTAGAACGGTGGGGGCCTCTGGGGCGGCCCGAAATCGTAATGTGGGGCCGCGCACGCCCCCGCTATGAGTCCGCACAGTAGTAAGGCGATCATTTTGTCGCAGAAGTTTGTAAAACACTGGTGCGCGGGAGTGGGCCGTACGCTTTATATGTCCGGACGACGGTTCATAGGTTATCATCGTTATCAGCACATTCTGGACTGTGCAAACAATTTTGTCTGCGCTGAACAAGTGGTCGTGTATTTTCTTAGAATTATAACTGGTAGTTTGCGGTAAATTTCAATCGTATTCGTAATGAAATAAGGCATATTTTTCTGGGTTAGTTATTGTTTAATAAAAATTGGTGTGATGTTAGGTTATTTCCCCACGTGATAATTATTTTATTATGAGTTTGAGAAATTCAAAATAGATTTGTACTTAAATAATTTTATTTACACATTTTAGAATTCCCGAGATTTGAAGCCATGATAATATGATGGAATGCTGAGGTCTGCTGGTAGTCACTTCGTGTAAAATATTGTTATTCAGCCGGATCTTCCTAGTTAGGCAGGACGCAGACTGCAAAATAGTTGGGAAAAAGCTAAGATGATCATTATTCTCAGGTTATATACCAGAGAGTATTCAGTAGTTGTGCTTATTTACAAAATATACCAACAATAAAAGAAAGAGATTCTCAATTCCATTGTATTTTTTTGTGTATACGGTAAATAAATGCGCGGGCCGTAAACAGGTTCCTATTTATTTGTATGTAACTCTCTAGAAAAACCATACCATAAGCATCGTTACATAGTTGACTTGACTGCCCTGTAAGTGACGTTATTTTGCAACGATATTTCGACACCTCAAATGCTAAGGGTTGGTTTTACAGTTTACAGATAAGTTCCCGTTAAATTAGTTGACAGATAAGTTAATACATATTTCATTCTATCCAGAGGTTAATATTCGCGAGTGGACCGGCATCAACAGTACCGCTGAACTGACAGACTGAAGTTTTCCGAAATGACAACCAACCTCCAGTAATTGGAGAGGCACTTCGAAGAAGAAGAAGTGGTTAGACAGGCCCTCAATCTTTTTGAGAATTGCTTTGCTATGATTTTTGCAAGCACCTCACCGATTAAGTCAGTGCAAGTTTAATTAGGGACCATTCCCAGCACAAAAGAAAGTTATATTAAAAAAACGATAAATAATTATTGTGTACCAAGCTTAAATTAATCACTCAACATTCCTAAGCAAAATAGAGTTTATTGTTTGTTTGTCATAACAATGACAACTGTTTCCTCTAATGAATCATTTTAGTTACAATGAATTTAACTTAAGTCATTATGATATACCTATATATACATTGTTTACAAGAATATTAACGAATAGATTTATTTCGCGAATAGGTTTTTAACTACCTCGTTAGTCTAGTGGCCCTAAGCGGGACTGCTACACTCTAGGTTCTAGGTTCGATTCCCAGGTCGAGCAGTGTTATTAGGAGTTTCAAAAAAAAACTCTCTCAACTCGGAATTTGGAGTTGTGCCCTGATTACATGGGACCTACAAATACAAATCGACCGGCAATCTGTGGGATATTTTATTTATTTATTTTTATTTATATTTATTCGGAAAACCAACAGCCTTACAATCAATTTACAATTAACTTATACAACAGATAGCCAATTATAGGTCTTCGCTTATAAGCACCATATTAAGCTTATAACAGCATGTGAAAAATAAAAATATGTACTATAATAAACGTACCTACGTAATAACAATCACGCTTGGTGTTCTAAAAAGAAATCTCTGCTAAGCAGCCGCCTCATCGACACTAAGTCTGAGATTCAGAGAAGAAACTTAGCGTGAACTTACGCTTCCGTATGTGAAATTGTCATACAAATTTGACATACGGAAGCGTAAGTGCTAAGTGCATGCTGTGTCTTTTCTCTGAATCTCAGCCTAAGTTATCGTTGAAAATATCAATATCGTGTGACTTACAGGTATTATTTAGAGTTTTGCCAGCTCGCCATAGGAAAGTATTCTGCCGGTAATTTGATGACGCATATTAATATACTTAGTTGTTATATAATTACACAGTATTTTTTTATTAATTGATCAGTAACACATTCACAACAATTACACGGCTCTGCCTACCTCTTCCGGGAATAAAGGTGTGATAGTATGTTATGGTTTGATTTGGTTTAACCCATGAATGGATCCACCATAAATTATTTTTTTTAAAATAAACAAAAAAGAAACCACCTTCAAAAAACAACACCTAGGAACTAAAAAGCAAAAAATGACAGGTACATATTTACATTATGATTTCTAACTAATTTGGAGTCGATTCCAAACAGACAATCAACGAAATTCATTTTTAACTATATTAGTAGTTTGGCACCGCCTCCAAATTAGTTCGATTTTTTTTAAACGTTATATATAGGGTATATTCTTTGAAAAAAAAAAGAAATTTCAAAATGTGTGCACAATTGACTGAAAAATTCGGTTAAAAATGGGGAACTAGAGGACATAATACCTCGCCTGTTGCCTGCCGGCGCCTCCAAACATGGATAGAAATAGAATGATAGTTTTTAGAAAGGTAGGGACTTCATCCTAAACATAACAGAACATTCCCCGATTCCTTGCCACTTTCATTTTTCGAGCCTATTCGCCCCGGCCCTATATAAAAATTATTGACGCGCGAGTCGCGTCATTGGCCCTCCTGAAGGTTTCTTTATGACGCGCTAGGTGCGTCACAGGCCAGGAATCGGTTAAAGCAGAGGTGAAAATGCGCGAGCCTATAGCCATTAACCGTGCAAAAATCCAAAAACATTTAGCTAGACCCAGGAGAACTCTCCAGTCGAAATCTCGAGTCAACAAAAGAAATGCACCTGGATGGACCTGACGATGCATTTGCCCAGCAGAGGGTCAGCAATCAGCCTTAAGACTGCGATATACGCCGTTGACCTTGCTCGAGTGGGCGTTCCCGATGAAAGCACCGCGCGCGCTGCCGCACCCCCTGGCACTGACTACGCGTTGCACTCACACATTGACTGGGCGCCCGACTGCCGTTTAGACTAGGGTTGTCTACATTTTTCGGCCGATTAAATAAATAATTTTAAATATTATAGTTTTTTATACGGAATGATAAAAAGGTTTGTTTGCTTGTTATTATTATCAGTGTTAGACTTTCAGATAATATATGATATCAATTGACAGTTTAAAGGCATGGCATAAAATGTTTTGGAGTTCTTTAAAAAAACACTTGTATTGAATTTATAATACCTCTACTGATAGAAATGTTTTCGTTGAATAATATTTTTTCTATAAGAAATTTAGATATGATACTGAAGGAACCTTTTGCTTATTATTTATTTATTGCACGGAAAACTTACAGCTAATTAAAAGCTAAGTAGCAGCAACTTGGTCAGCTGATAGCCGATAACAAGTTTTTGCTTATAGATATATTTTGTTTTTTCTAACTAATTATAAAAAACAAAATGTGTAGGCAAAAAACAAGCAAGTACCTACTATTAACAGATTTTGTAATAACAAAATTCTTAATTATTTACTTAAAATAATTTTTTTACGTTTAACTCGCAAATCGCGAGACCTACCCCTCTTGTCGAGTCTTGCCTAAAACTTCAGTTCAGTGCGGGACGAGACACTAAGCTGAATGGACCTGCGACACTTTTCTTTGTAAATCGAAGTACTTACATACTCGTAGTTTCGTAATACTTGCATCGATTTTTAGTAATCATATAATGGGGTTATTTTTGTGTGTCTGTGTACATAATAATATTTAATATTAGCGTGTATTGGTGTACATAAATTATTTAAATATACTTAGTCGTTATTGTAATTGTAATAAAGTAATTCTGTGCGTTATAATTATGTTTATTTATATTATCAAAATGGATGACAAAAGAAAATGTAAAAAACATAATTCGAAATTAAAGACTCAAGAGGACAATACAAAGGGTAAAATGGTAAATGCGTACGTTTCTAATCTATATATTTTTAAGATTTGATAACAATAGGCATAACCCAAATGGCTAACTCATATAGTGTGCGTAGACCATACTTCTTATATTTATACACTTGCCTATAGTTACAGTAAAACTAATTTACCTAGCTATCTGTCAATATTGCCGGAGGCCGTAGGTACCGCTGGCATCGCGTGCCCCGTGGAGGTATATTATAATGTATAAAGGATATTTTTTATACAATGCGCAATTTTTTTCAAAATAAATGTCAATTTCATAATCAACACCCCTAGAAACCTCGAAATTGATACCCATGTCATATTAATGAAAAAATAATAATATCCGCCATCTTGGATTTCAAAATAAATGGCAATTTTGTAATCAACACGCCAAGAAAACTCGAAATTGATACCCATGTCACAGTTATGAAAAAATAATGTTCGCCATCTTGGATTTCAAAATAAAGGGCAATTTTGTAATTAGCACACCAAGAAACCTCGAAATTGATACCCATGTCACATTTATGAAAAAAAAATGTCCGCCATCTTGGATTTCAAAATAAATGGCAATTTCATAATCAACACCCCAAGAAACCTCGAATTTGATACCCATGTCATATTAATAGAAAAATAATAATGTCCGCCATCTTGAATTTCAAAATAAATGGCAATTTCATAATCAAAACCCCAAGAAACCTCGAAATTGATACCCATGTAATATTAATGAAAAAATTATGATGTCCGCCATCTTGGATTTCAAAATAAATGGCAATTTCGTAATCAACACACCAAGAAACCTCGAAATTGATACCCATGTCACAGTTTTGGAAAAAAAATGTCCGCCATCTTGGATTTCAAAATAAATGTCAATTTCGTAATCAACACCTCAAGAAACCTCGAAATTGATACTCATGTCAATTATGACAAAAAAAATTATGTCCACCACCTTGGATTTAAAAAAAATGGCAATTTCGTAATCAATACCCCAAAAAACCTCGAAATTGATACCCATATCATTTAATTAAAAAAATAAGTAGGTTCGCCATCTTGAATTTAATTTAAAAATTGATGATACCTTATGTTATGAATTTACATCAATTGAAAATAAGTACCTGCTTAAGAAATATTAACCTACCCTAATCTAACATTAAACATTTACATAAAAGAAAAATAATAAACACCTACAGAGGAAAAAAAACCGTTACACTAAGCGTCGAAGAATTCCTCCGCATCACTGTCGTCTGGCAACGTGCCCAGAAGACTGGCAGCATTGCCACGTTGAATGGCAATGCTTATACGTTCCCCTAGAAACAAGCCAGCCCTCTGGTCACGTGAAGAGTCGACCAGTCTCCTTGAAATTTCTTTAAAAAGGAGACGAGCACTCGGACCCCACGAACCGAGCGTTTCGACTCCAAACGGCTCAAATACATAACTACCAGATAAGTTAGTATACTTGCGCCGTTTGAGAGTCTCCGCAGCAGCAGCAGCAGCGCCAGCGCAGCCAGCTGAGCTTGAAAGATGGGATGGAGCAAGGGTGTCAACACAAGTTGCATCCCACACCAAAGGCCTACCCATTTTCCATGGCAAAAGCGTCATACCATCTGGTCTCTTACCATCGTCACGTACCAAGCCATTAGGTTCTAAAACAGCTGGTACGCCGGCGGTGGCAAGAGCGCGACGAAGAATGTCGTTAATGCTGGCATGTCGCGCTATGCGGCCTGCACTCCTGCAACACGACAGACCGTGATGTCCGAGGCTGCCGACAGCTTCACCACAGTGACACCGATGCGGAGCAACACAAGGAGCGCCTAGACGAAGACACGTAGCGAGCCGAAAAGTTGTGTCATCCAACATAGTCCCTATGTTGGACGACGGAAGCGCCCGAAGCCAGAGACCCGATTCCCATTCACCCACAGCCATCAGACGAGCACGCTCGGCAGTATTGACTGACGTATGTAGAAGTTCTTTCCGCGTCAAACTGCAAAGCGGCTCGTCCCACAGCCTCTGGGAAGATGGGATCAAAGGTAAAACCGTACTCGGACAAGCCATTTTCCATACGTTCATAGCATCAGACATGAACGGCACTTCAAAGTCAACCAGAGATGGTCCTAAGATATCTCTGGTCAACTTATCAGTACCGTGGACTGAGGATATAAACGCAGGTAAACTAATACTTGAAATTTTGCGGATGCCCAGGCCACCCAAACGAATGGGAAGCGATGCTTGAAGCCAAGCTCGGTCATCCAGTGCCACGTTTAAAAGAGAAGAAAGAAAATTTCGTATGATTCGATCGACTTTTTCCAAAAGATGTGGGTACATTCACAAATGTGAAGAACGGAGAAAATACGTAAATTTTGGTCCAAAACAACAAAATCTAATAATAGTAAAAGCCGAATGTATATTAATTTTGAAAAGTCTTTCCGAAATGTCATTAAAATTTTGTATTTTTTCTTCGATGAAATACGGAAAAGATTCATCGAAGATTGGGGACCCTAGCAGATGAAGACTACTTTTATCAACAATTTTGATGTCAGGAGCGATTTCATTAAATTTTTGTAAAGTCACTTGTCTGTCAGTAGTGTCTGGTAAAAAGATTTCGCACTTAGATGGATTGAGGTCAAGGCCAATAGAATTGAATTTATGTTTTAAAAATTTTAAATCTTCCAAAACTGTGTCTGCATCACCTCCTAGAGTCCCGTCATCTAAGTACCACAAGTTGAATTTTGAATTTAGTTCCTTAATAATGGGATTTATTGCTAAATTTAAAAATTATTTTACATTATAAAGTTAAAATCAATAGGTACCTATAATTAAAAAATAATTGCATATTAACACGCAAGGTAACATTGTACTTGAACTTAGTTAAAAATTAAAATAGTATCCCGAGCTGCTAAAATTTTGTTTTGTAGCTAGCACCGTGCTCACCCTATCAAAACATTGTAAGATTTACACACACTGATAAACCCTTTATACTACTACTAATACACAAAAGTATCGAGTGTGTAGCTCCATTTTGCGGAAAAAAGTGGCACAGGTCCGTTCAGCACGGCGCCTCGTCCCGCACTAAAGTATTGGGCGACAGAGGGGCTGCTCAGGGAACTTGCGAGTATCGATTACGTAAAAAAATCATATAAAATAATTAAAAAAGTTTTTCAAAAAAGTGAGCCGAGAGTACTCTCGGCATAGTACTATTTAATATTCTGATGGATTAAAAAAAATCCTACAGTTCATAGTTTAAAAGAAAAAAGGTTGTAACGAAGAAAATGGAGGCTACTTTGGTCATTTATTTTTAATACTTCAAATGTATTTTTTTAAATCTGGCCCGAGACGCACTTGCTCTGTATCGTGTAGATTAACATATATTTTTTTTGGATTTTTTCCGATAAAGATTAGGGAGAAAAAACGTTTTATTGTACTCCCAAAACGCGCAATCCACGTATGTCACCGCCTTAACCGTGCCAGTGGAAATGGTCCACTCGACCACTCCACGTCCACATGGAATGTTTTCATTATTACAGCGCCATCTACCATAGCACTGATGCACTAAACATTTATTTTCCGTGGACACCATTTTTATAGTAGTCTCAGAGATGGCGCTGTTCTACTAATAAAATATTGCAATTTGTAATTATGTAAAATTGGTCCTTTTTTTTTGTAATGTTAAAAATTGGATTGTGGTAGCCATTTGAGTCTGAAATTCTATTATTATTTTTTGGCATACATTTTTATACCAAAGTAGGCAATAAGCAGATGTAGGTATTATGTATTTGCCATTATTTGCACATAGCTATCAACAAAACACACATTCATGACTAAAACGTCATTTATTATTACAATCAGCAGTAAAAAATAGGATCACATAAATAAAACAACACACTGAGATGAGACCATGGAATGTTAGAGAGCTCTTCTGGAATAATCTAGCTTTGTTCCTCTTTGCTGCCCTCATGCTTCTTCACTGGACCAGTTTGTACGATAGGTACAAGCCTCTCGTTGGACGTCTTCGGAGGAGGTTTCAGCGGTGCCGTAATTGATAGAACCCCATCAGAAGATAGCTTAGACAGCACCGAGTCTGCTTCCACCCCTTCGGGCAAAGCATACTTCCTTGTGAAGCTTCTAGAAATATATCCATGTTCGTCTTGCCTCTCTTCATGTTTAGCTTCAATAACCAAATAGCCGTCAACTGTTTTGACCGAAATTTCCTCCGGTGCGAAATGCTGAACGTCAATATTTACTTGAAATTTATCCTTGTCTTCTTTGATCGTGGAGCCGGCGTCCTGGGCTGCAGCCTGAAGGTTTCTCCAAGGCCTGTAGTAGTCTCGATTCGCTCGAGGAACAGCAATGATTGTCAGCTGATCTTGCGGCGTCAGTCCCAAGCCGAAATGCTGATCAAACAGCTGGCGCTGACGTGGACGCTCGTATTCGAAGAAGAATGGATACATCGCCATTTTCACTAGTTTTTTATTCACTTCTTAACTTTCAAACGCACAGAGAACTAGAACTTCTCACACCGTTTGCTTTTTGATTTCGCGCACGCTTGCTTATCTTGTTTTGAACTGAATCAATGCCCAATGGGAGCCGGGTTTATATTTATATCGACAACAGCGACATCTAGTAGGAAATAGAATTGTCTCGAATTTGAGTCTAGAAAGTTCAAGGCGCTTCCCGCATCGCGTTCGCGCTCCAGGGGTTTGAAACATTTCGAACGTCCCCACAATACAGCAGCAGCTCTCAGTAAACGCACAAAAACATTTAATTTTAAGGTAAAGTACCGTTTTTATTCATTAATTCTCCATATTTAAATACCCTTAAAATACCATAATTTATCATAAGTAATCATATTACTACAATTAAAATATATGTAATAGCAACTTATATTTAATAAACATGAGCATAGGTTAACCAAGTTAAAAGTTATAACCAAGCTTTTATTTAAATGCTATAAAAGAAGAAATTAAACTTAAAATAATAATTCAACCCTACTTTATTACTTACTTACTTAATAAATTAATACTATATATTACAATGTATCTACTAAATTAAAAATATATTCATATTTCATATATTATTAATAATTATAATATATAAAATAATAATAAAATAACTATTTACAATAAGGCATCAAAAAACTCCTCCGCATCGCTATTAGAAATAAATTAATATATTAATTAGAAGCTTGCAGCGAGATTTACCTGTTGATTTATTTAAACATTTTTTTAATTATATCAAGATCAGGTTAATAAATGTATTCTTATTTATTATTATACAATATACATAAGAAAATATTATACAATATAATGTAATATAAAATATAAAATAATATAATATAAAGATTTTGTATAGCCACCTATATTCTATATTCATAAGTTATAGATACCTACTAAGTTTAATTATAGGGAATAAAAAAAAAAATTGCTGGCAGAAAAAAAATGTTACAAGACTACAGAGTGCTATGAATAATTCAGTGACAATAATTACATTAATCACAAAATAAAAATATCATTATTTGTTACAAAAAACTGGTGCTTCATAATAACGCAACCACAATGTTTTTTACACCTGATTGTAAGCGCCACCTAGTGGCGAGTAGCGACATATCCAATTCTAGAAAAATCATAGCATTGTAAATTATTCCAGAAAAGTCTTAAGTCTTGCAAACTCCTTTCTATTATACTACAATACATAATAAACAATAAATACTCTTTGTTTAAAATACTCTTTTTATAAACCATAAATAAATGTTTTACCTCTACTCCGTAAAAATGTGCTTAGCATTATAGGTGCTCAGCAACGTAAATATGGTAATATTATGAGGTGATAGATGGCGTTTACATTAATAATTAGGAAACAGAAGTACAAATTTTACCATAGCAAATACATATAAATATATAATAATAAATTTGTACTTCTTCTTAAATAATTAAATAAACAAGATATTATTATTTAGTCGTTTGCTTGTCTTGTCGGCATTTAAATAGAAACCCTGGTTTTATTCTGACTTGTTACAACTTAGAAGCACTTAATTTTATATTTTATTATTTTTATCTAAGAATTTGTAGAAACTACACGAGGGCAATGATTATGTTTTTCCTTTTTCAGTAGGTACCTAATACCTACCTTTTTTTATGTTTATTACCTCTAATTACCCTGATTTTGATGGTTCTTTTTTTATTCAAAACCCTAAAAGGCGGTGCCGAACTACAAATTTAATTTAAATATGACTTTCGTTGATTGTCTGTTTGACACCGACTCCAAATTAGTTAGAAATCATAATGTAAATATGTACCTGCTATTTTTTGGTTTTTAGTTCCCAGATGATTTATGGAGGCGATTTGTTTTTGTAAGAATTATTGTACAAATTAATATAAATGTGGTAGGTAAATATGTTATATTTTTAAACCTAGCTATCTTAGGAAATATTGTTACAATCATAAGGATACAAAAATGCTCTTTCCATTGATGGTGTTTGTGTTTGTCTGGGTGTTTCTTATATATTATAAGTATGTATTAATAAAAAACAAGTATGTAAGTATTATATCCATTGTCTATAGTACAAGGTCTGCTTAGTTTGGAACTAGATGGTGCTGTGTAAAAAATGTCCCAAGATTTTATTTATTTATTTAAATACTGTATTATACATATAAATGAGTCAATGGCTCTTTGACATTTTATTGAGAAATTAGTTAAACTTGTATGAGAAGAAAGTTTTTTAACTGTGTTTTTTTGTAAAGAAGCTCGCTGCCTTTTACATGGGACCCAAACTCTGACCACTCGGCAACGACGATCCGAGCGTTTGGACCCCAAACGGCTCAAGACATAATAAGAGTTACCAGATAAGTTACTATACTTGCACCACTTGAGTCTCCACGGCATATACGTAGTGTTGTCTTATGACTATAACTGTTATTAATACCCAACAATTAAAGTGATATTTTGATTAAATTTTTCAGTCGTATAATTCGTTGGTTTCCGCTTCAAAATAAATCATTATCATTACTGATTTTGGCAATCATGAAATACTCAATTTCCTGCAATGGTTTTAATACGGTCACGCATGCGTAACAGAAATAAAATTTATCACGTATCCATAATTAACTATACAAACTTTTTTTGTTGAATGTTTACAAAGACTGGCTAGACGGTCGGTCGGTCATTCGCCTATCATTTACTGTGCCTTGCGCGAAACGTCATGCGCAGTGCAAACTGATACGTATACGACACATGCTGACATTGAATTTTTTGCGTTGAAAATAATTAAGCTTGAAAATAAAAAATGTCCATGTTTCCATATCTTCTCGACCGTCCCAGACGATTGCCTAATCAGCATTTCGCGTTAGCACTAACACCTGAAGATATGTTGATGATGGTTGCACCACAATATTCATGTGACTACTACCGACCTTGGAAGCAACTGTCAAACATCCTACGTGACGCCGGATCAACGATTAAATCCGATAGGGCTAAGTTCCAAATCAATTTGGATGTCCAACACTTTGCACCTGAAGAGATATCAGTGAAAGCAGCTGAGGGATTCGTTATTATTGAGGCCTGTCATGGCGAAAAGAAAGATGAGCATGGATGGGTAGCTCGTCAGTTTAGGAGACGGTATCCACTACCTGCGGGCTGCAGCATCGACGCCGTACAGTCTCGCCTCTCATCCGATGGTGTTCTGACTGTCACTGCACCTCTGGAGCGTCCCCAAAGTGTAAATGAGCGTATCATACCAATCATACACACTGGGCCTGTGTCTACTCAGCCTGATGGAATGAAGGTTGAGGTGGGCGATGGGGAGTCTGCTGAAAAGTCCCCCGTAGAAAACGGACAGTAATGCACTTGCAGATTTTGCAGCGGGCGCATCGCCAATCCCAGAATAACTTCTTCGGTTCTTGAGCCCTTAATGGATAATAAATTATCAGTGATTCGTATGTAACGTAATCGTTGGCGTACAATGCAATGAGTCATTCCCTATGTACACAATGTGGTTGCATTCCAATAATAACTTGGTGATAATATAATATACTTAAGGAAATTATTGTTGGTACAAATAAAGCATTTTTTTTATTTTTCGTTTTTGCTATGGGAAAATTCCCATTCCCAAACTAAATTAAAAAGGATATTTTTAAGGTTTTTATCGAATGTGAGCCTTGACACGGCGATGTCCTTCACTCACAATATTTTTGTTTCCTGCCCTGCGCACCCGAAAAAAACCATGGACACGTCAAAATCACTCTTATTGCGACGTAATACGGGTAGTCTAAACGGTAAACTAAACCTAATACTGTTTTCATGTGTCGTCGTGTATTTCTTTTGTGGCTGGTATCTACGAAAACACTAGTTTACATAGTTTTATTAAAAAATTTAACTATGTAAACTAGTGTTTTCGTAGACTTACTTATATATTTTGTTCCTTATGGAAATAGAACCCGCTACCAAAAGCGCAAAAATCTATCACTCTTTGCAAAATTAAAGTAGTGGAAGTAAAATATAGTACCTATCTATAAAAGTAGACAGATAGTGATAATTCATTAATTGGGTATTTAATATTATTTGTGCCAGGATAAAAATAATAACTCAATTAATGTGAATGAAATTATGAGATCAAGGATCTGGATCACAAGGTTTCCTAAAAAATAAAAAGGCATACCATCACGCATATTCCCCGAAGGGTTAGGCAGAGGTGTATTTTTGCGTGATGCAAGTAGAAACAGGGACAAACAAAAATTCTTAAAAGTGTTGTTCTGGATTCTATTGTTCTAAGAAAGATCCGTTTTTTTTTTTATATCTATAATGTACAGACTTCGCATCGGCTTGTTACAATTGTATTATATGACGTAATTAGTGGTCGTGTTCGCGGGATGAGACGTGATCTAATATTTGTACAGGTACTTACGATGTATTTACTAACACATAATCAAAATTAGCTACTGCAAAAAAATGGCAACAAGTTTATGTAATCGATTCAAAAAGTTTTAGGGATAATGAACCTTTTTTAATAGTATTTTTTCTTCAAAACTATTTCTTTAGATCTAGAGATTACCCTACAACCTCACAAACTCAAACTACCGACAAATTGTTTTTGGTTTAAATTTTTATTTCAACATGGCTGATCCGGCAAACTTCGTACCGCCAATAAACGTTGTGTCTTCATTTTATTTTCTCACCCTTTAAACTTTCCTTGGACTTCTACAAATATTTCATCACCATCGCTTCAGCCGTTCGAGATTTTGAATTATTTTTTATAACATTAGATATTATGCTTTTACAAGCGTTTATGAAATATTATATGGGAGTCATATGCATATTTAATTTAATCTGACAAGAAACTCCATGAATTTTAAGTGCACGTGAGTGTATATTACGGACACTATTATAAGAGTCGCTGCATTTATAATATACCTAAAACAAATTATTTTTCACTAGTGGGACGGGTGCACATTGTAGGGTTAACCCGAAGTCTAGATTATATTATTATTTTCGTATTAATTAGGCAAAGTGCGAGCAAAGCACTCCAGGGCACAAAAACAATAAATAATAATATTATGCACTGTGTCTGTTATCTGTTAGTTGTATGTCCATACATATATGTATAAACAAACAAACCAATAAAAAATATTGGCCTGAGGTACCTATTAAAAAACAAAACGCCACTCAATCCAGCCCAGCAGTATTTTAAAATGTTGCTACTTAATATATTATGTTCCGACACGTCGAGATATTGTCCAATAGTGTAACCTAGGTTATTGTTTACAAACATCATGTTCTATAAATTATTCTAATCTTGTAAACTTAGACGAAATAAACTTGTCAAGAATTGTGTGGGCACAAGTGTGTTTTAATGTATATGTGTGTACCTAACTACCTACTTGATTTTTTTTTTCAATCAGTAAAACCAATGAATTTTGTGGAACTTAATTTTATTAAAAACAATTAAAAATAGGCAAATACAATATAGCACAGATTCAAATCAGTCTTAATGAAAAAAAATTTACAGTACTTATTTACAAATTCACTTCACTTCTGTCACAGATTGCTCTGGAGATCCTAGCTGCTTCTTGATGGGTCCTGTGTGGGTGATTGGCACAATCTTCTCTCCTGTCGACGGCAACGCCAGGATCTTTGGTGCAGTGACTGTGAGGACGCCATCCGAAGACAGTTTCGACTCCACGGTATCAGGTAAGCATCCTTGTGGTAGCGCGTACCTCCTCACGAACTGCCTCGACACATAACCATGATCATCTCTTTTTTCTTCGTGCTTTCCTTCCACCACTACGTGTCCATCGACCACTTTTACGTTTATTTCTTCAGGCGCAAAATGCTGGACGTCAACATTCACTTGAAACTTTTCGTTATCCGATGTTATTTTGCCAACTTCGTTTATTGCGAGCCGGTTCATTGCTGATGAGAGGTGTTCCATTGGCTTGATTAGGTTTTCCCATGGTCGGAGCACGTTTGCCCAAGGCTTGAGAAACGATGGACCGCCAATGTCGAGAGGCATCAACTGATTATACGGAGAAAAACCGAAGAAATCATCAGGTTTGAAGAAATCCCTCTCCATCATCCGGAAAGGCCTCTCGAGATCGTAGAAGTAAGGCAACATCGACATCTTCGCACTTTTCACTTGTTTGATTGCGGGATGAGTTCACTTTCTTGGTAAACAACTGCCGGCTTCCCGCCTCTCCAGTGTATTTATAGTCGGGCAACACTAACGCCACCTGGTATCAGTGACGTTAACGTCACTTTCGAGAAGATACTACACAGCTCCGGCAAACGAATGTTGTAGAATCGTATTGTTGGTTCTGGAGAAGTCCGCTCTTTGTAAAAACATATGTTGTTTCTGAAAACAGCGCCATCTACTAGCGAGCAGTGGGATTAAACTATACAGTGCCACCTAGTAATGAGTAGTGAAATAAAAATGTACACTTGTAAAAAAACAAGTAGACCCAAAGTACAGTAAATATGAATGAAAGTAATTATTTTGATCAATATTTTGTAACAATAAATTTTGTTTAATTTTGTCTTTTTGCCTGTCCTACAGCCTTTTAGATAGGTATACAATTGGGCTGTACAACTCAGGCTAAAACCAAATTAGGAACTTACAATTCAAACTTCATCGAAAAACGAAAGACCACTGGGAATTGAACCCAGGAGCTCAGTATCAGCGCTTGCGAACCATTGCCATTGAGGCAGTTTAATGAATGTGTTATTAATGAATATGTACTTAATTATGATGATTGCAAAACTGACGGGTAAATAAACTTCAAATGACTTCAAACTTCCTCGATTTATTAATGTAGTAAGATAATATTATTGTAAAAGAACAAAAAGAAAAAATGAGTTGCATTTTGCGATTATCGTATAATGTTTTGCCCATACTTTGAGAATATATTTTTTTCCAAATTCCCCCCATTTTTTTACTTGTATAATGTCGCAAATCTGAAACAGCTATTGCCACAATCATATGTTTAAAAGTGTAATAAGTATCTGTACGACACCTAATTTTAAACACTCCATTAAAATAAAATAAAAATGATCCCAGTATATCGTTGTAGCCCACGTTGAAAACCTATGATCTATAGCTAATTAGAATGAATAATTAGTCATTGACTCAACGTCGATACTGATAATTGTGGATTATACAGTACGCTTGACATTTTTTTGGTAGAAAAATATGTACATACTTACTTACCTACCGTATTTCTACCACACCCCACGCTGATAGGGTTGTCCACATCCGGAGATTATCCTCAAAGATTATTTATTATTATTTTTATTTATTTATCAGAAACACATTTACAATGTTTCTTCTACCAATCGTATTACTATATTATTATTAGTAAGTACCTTATTTATCTAAAAAATGGAAAGGGACGAGTAAATGTTTTATTTCAATTCTTTTTTTTTTTAAATTAATAAAAAAAATTTTTTCTTAAAAGTAAATTGTAGCAAAAAAAAACAGTGCCCGAGGAAGGGAAAGAGTTATCTACTTAGGTAATGATGATCCGAGCCACAACACAATGTACACTTTAAACGTATATTTGTCAGGACAATAATTTAAATTTTGTACCGTAATAAAATTATTTCCTCAGTGTCAATAAAGGGTTAGGTGGTCAAACACCAAGATTGCTAATTACACATACGTTATTAATTGTTCCATACAGGAATTCCCTGTATTTATGAACTTGACATTGACAACCCTATTACGTATCGAATACGTACTACCTACCGAAGCTACCATTCGCACTCTGAGCTACCATTGTAGGAGCAGCCTGTATAGTTGTTATTTATTATTGTTGCGTTGACACCGCGCGGGCTATCTGTTGCTACTGTACCATAGATGTGACCGGTGCTGCGCCCGCGCAGTGCGATAACGTTATTATGGCAAATTCAATTTTTTTGCACTGTGTTGTTTTATACTTTGTTTTATATGGGTATGTACAAAATTGTATTTATGCTTATTCATAATTATGTTTTGAAACAACTGTTTTTTTTTATTCTGGGTGTAATTTGTGATTCAGATAGGTACCGTATTTATAAGCATGCCAGTTTTTTCGTGGTTGACATATCTGTAATTCGTTTAATTTGAGACATTAAAACAACTTTTTTTCTACCCACATAACTAAATAAGTTCATGCATTAATGATTAATTAATTACACTGTGCGGTAATAGTTCCTTGTCTAGGTGATAAACCTGTAGTTCAAGGTCACATCTAGATCTCCTACTTGCTAATTCTAATGCTATTTTACTCAAAAACTACAGTGAAAATTGTAATCACTTTAAAAGTAATGAAATTATACGTAGTTAAAAGTTTGAAAAATATTAGTTTAAGTATTTAACCATCTGTTGTAGAGAGAAAGAATTAATTATGTTTTTTGGCATCATAAAAAACATGTCGGATTGTCGGTAGGTATTCAAATTCCAAACCAAATGTTTTATTTTCAATTCTATTACAAATGGGTACTATTGAATTGACAATTCGTTGCATGTAGTAGGTAATAAGTAATGGAGAAGAACCGGCAAGAAACTCCATAGATGCTTTTAAATTATAAAATTAATCCTATTCGTAATATTGTGAAGCGCATCGCGTGAGGACAACTTGACCGATTTGTCAAATCTTATTTAATGTTCGATAGAGTTCGTATAAGGTTTATAGGAAAAGAAAATTTTGAAAAGTTGGGGAAAAACTGCAAGGTCAGACCCGACCTTCGAATCAGGGGTCACAAAGTCTAGAATTTGTCCTGACTTGGTCCAAAATTAGCTACTTAAATAATGCAAAATACTTATCGATGGTCGACCTCCACCAAGCTCAAGGAGTGGTCATGACCGTTATGACCCCTGGATCTGGCCTTGACTGATTAGGTAAAGTGTTTTGAGCTTGACTTTGCTCTTTATGAGATTTATCTTTTACATAGAAGTGTATGTAGTATAATTATCTTTGCTTTTGTATGATTTATTGTAAATCGTACATTAGCTGTACGAAAGCTAGAACATAACCAGGGATAGGAATTTACAGTGTAGGTACAGTATTGCATACCTATGTAAATATGTAGGTAGGTAAGTAGGTAGTAGGTAGGTAGGGACCAAAGGAAAGACTATAGGTACCTACTCGTTGGTAGGGATTCGACATATCGATATCCCTCGAGGTGCCTCGTGGTAGTCAGAAACCTAAAAAGCCTGACAACCAGTCTAACCTTCGAATGTCAGTATTGCCCAGAAATTGGGTTGCGAAGGTCTGATGACAGTAGCTCCGTGTAAAATACTGATATTCAGCCGCATACTGGTTAGACTGGAAGCCGACCCCAACATAATTGGGAAAAGGCTAGGAAAAAGAAAAAAATTTAAGAAAGAAGCATCAAAATGATAGGTATTATTTTCCTCTGATTAGAGTGTCTGATAACATAGCTATAACCGCTCAGCAGGCACCAGTGGGTGGGTCTAATCATTTTAATTGACAGAAAGGAATCACTGAATCATCCGCACAATCGTAAGTTCTGGGAAATCACTCATGGAATGATAAATAATAATAATATACATAACATAATATACCATCACGCCTCTATTCCCCGAAGGGTTACGCAGAGGTAAACAATGTACCCCCATAGTTCGCTGGTATGTTTAGGTCCCATGTAATAGGGGGCGAGCCTATTGCTATCAACCAGGCATTATTCCAGACTCTGAGCTGCTACTGGGACTTTCACAGAAAAACTTACCAATACTTTACTCGACCCAAGAATCGAAACCTAGATCTCTAGCGTAGCAATCGCGCTTGGGTCCACTAGATGACCAACAAGGCAGTCCTAAATAATAAATATATACAAATAAATAAATAAGGTACTACCTACATAATATCTGTGAGTGACAAAAAAAATTAACTGCAGTCATTAAAATTTTTGGCTGTCTCAAACGACTCAGCGGATTTCAATGAAAATTTTAGGAATTAATCCAGGAATTCCAATCCATTTGGATAACTTGCACGGCTCAAAAGATATGAATAGGTACCTATAAATATTTTTTTATAAATAGACAAATGCATCGCTGGCGCACAACAATACAGACATGATTAACTCAATAATAATATATTATTTACAAGTGGGTAGTTATTAGTTAGGTACATCTGCATGTTGTTTTCATAACATTCAGACTTGTATCCTTTGTTATATACAATGTGTTTACATACCTATACATAACAGAATAAATAAAATCCGCATACAGTGATGTTTTTTCATTCTTGCTATTTAACTACGGTTTCCTCAGAAAGCATTCTATCGGCTTGTCAAATTGTATCAAAATACGTCCAGCGGTTCAGCCATTGCACAGCACCATTAAAAATGCATAAGTATTATTGTTTATTAAATACTAGCTTTCCGTCAGCGCCTTTTCCGTTTCGCCCGCGTGGTCTTATAATTTTCTTTCCCCCATTTTTGCAACATTTTTCATTGCTACTCCGCTCCTATTAGTCGTAGCGTGATGATATATAGCCTTAACCTTCCCCGATAAATGGGTTATCTAGCACTGAAAGAATTTTTCGAATCGGTCCAGTAGTAACAAACAATCAAATCTTTCCTCTAAATACTCGTATTAGTATAAATTATTTAAAAGTCTCACGGCAAAACATTATCGCATTTCAAGAGCTTGCATTTTATAGAACTCGGCTGAAATACTCAAATAACAGTTTCTAGGTATTTAATTATGTTAATATGTAATAACTGGACACTACTACATACCATCACGCCTGTATTCCCTGAAGGGTTAAGCAGGCAGAGGTGTACCTATTCATTAACACCTACAATTCACTGCAAAGTTTATTACCATTAATTGGGCACAAATCCAAACACTTAGCTGCTACTGAGAATTTCATTGAGAAAAATTACATAATAAAAAACTTTGCTCGACCTGAGAATCAAACCCTCGCGCTAGGACCAATAACACACGCTAACGAGGCATACAAATAATTATACACTATCAATTAGGTATACTTTTTATGTGACTTTCATTAATAGATATTAGGTAAGTATCTCACGCATATAAAAATCCATAATTGCAACTGTTATGAAATTTATCTTTGAGATGAGATGGCGGGGGTCTAGTCAGTAGACTCTGCGATGGATAGACACAGTGAGGGAGGTTGTTGGAACGAACTTACAAAAGGCCACACACTTGGCACAAGACAGAGCAGTATGGAGGACGTATACAAAAAAAAATACCCATTACAGTCACGCCCCTCAGTCATGAGGTAGCGACTAGGAAGAAGAAGAAGTCAGTAGACCTTTATTTGAAGTAGAGTAGGGAGGCCTTTGCCCTGCAAAGAGACGATAACAGCTGAATAAAAAAGAAGTACAGGATATAGGGGGCGATTCACTAACGATGTTCTGTTGGTTATACATAATTATACCCACACATGTTTGACGTAAGTCAGCTGATAATAAGCTCTCGGATAAAGAGGTTCAATGTCAGTATGAATAAAAAAAAATCACAATCGCTTTTTACCACAAAGTTCAATATTGGTATTAAAAAAATTTAGGAAACACCTTGAAAGAAACTTGTTTTGGCCTGTAAAGAGGAAAGTACTAGATTTGCAAAAAAATACATTTGATACGCGTATCAGCATTTTTTTAACAAAGTATTTTCACTTTAATTAATATGTAATCGTTAAAAATAGATATTTTTTTATTTAGCCTCATTTGCCTCGGTCATTAGCGGCGACTACGGCTGCGCTAGACGTCCTGTATTCGAGTTCTGGGTTGGGCAAAGTGATAGGTACCTATTAGTTTTTTTTATACTTAAAATTCTTAGCAGTAGTTTGTCCCTAGTAATAAGCTTGTCGAATATACAACATGACAACCTAAACATTGTAGCAAACTGTAGGTGTACATTAGTACACAACTGCCTAACTCTTCGGGGAATACAAGCGTGAAGATAGTAATGTAATTTTACTTCCAACCACCTTACATAACATGGTATCTTATCTACCCTATTACACATACGGTGACATAGAAATCTATACAGTTTGCCCTTTGAACCTAGCTCTAGTTCAATCTATTGCACTCAATGCACTCACTATAAATACTGCAACTGTAGGTACCCATAGCTGGATGTGATGTCATTGTGAACAATGGTACTTATTGTGTTGTTCTTTACCTATGAAATCAGGATATTGTTTCGTATATTTCCGTAATTTCTTAGTGTTGAGATACGGTAAGTATATACCGCTTTGTGATTTGTTTGGTCAGTGAAAGCCCTGGAAACGACTTCCCTTGCCGAAACGAAGACAAACAAACACACACACACACACAAATATACTACGCAGCGAACGCTTTAGCAAACTACAAAACAACTTGTTTTAGTAAGTTTGTGTTAGAGGCATGTTTTGTGTGTAGTCATTTATGTTACAATGTAAGTACTATGAAACTGCTACGATGGAGGTCTTGTTTTAGATTCCAGGGTTGAGCAAAGTATTGTTGTTGTTGTTGATGGCGTTTTCTGTGAAATATCCAGTAGCAGTTTGGAGTCTGGATTGGTGCGCAGTTGGCAATTAGGCTCGCCCCCTATTACATGGGACCTAAACATGCCGGCGAACTGTCGGTGTACATCGGTACACCTCTGCCTTACGGAATATAGGCGTGACGGTTTTGTTAATAAAGTTTATTATACAAGACTGTCCTTGGTTTCTTCACAATATTTTGCTACTGATTATTAAGTTACTCAAACCCACCCATAATTACTCCTGAAAATTTGGTGCATACTTTAAAATAACTTTGAATTACCAACGTCCTTCATAAAGGACAGAAAATATCTCCGCGACCTACGACAATGACAAATAAATTGTCTAAATGGCAACAGCAAGTGGGCTTATTCACGCCTTTATACGCACATCAAAAATGTACTGTATGCCCTTGTTACTAGAGTGGGTTTTGCCATTTAGAGCCTTTAGAGTTAGACTAAGTAAACATCATCTACTTATTCTTTTCTTATGATGATTCTTTCTTTATCTATCTAACCTAAGAAACTCGCTGTTTCACTGACTGACCGATCGATCAACGCACAGCCGAAACCGCTGAACGGTTTGGGCTGAAATTTGGCACACATAGCAATTATGACGTAGGCATCCGCTATGAAAGAATTTTGGGAAATTGCCACGGGATTAAGAAAAACACCGTAGAGAACACGCTCGTAGTACATAATTATGTACCTATACCTCAGTACACTATTACCTACCTCTATCCACATAATTTGCCTAATCAGGTATGTGTTACTCATTGTCGTTTACATTGTGTGACTCACAATATTTTACATAAGTTACGTATCACATATCGTTCAGCCATTGATATTTTGCATTATTGCATATAAGTACCTAACTATTATACAGTATGTGTGGACGGATGTTTCAGTAAGTATAAGTAACGATAGCCTGTGATATGACGACCATTGGACTGAAGGGTCGGACTCGAGTCCGAATCCAACTAATCCAAAATGCACCCCTGTGAACTCCCAAACTAACATGATGTCATTTTGGAGGACATCCGTGCCCAGCAGTTGGGCAGTAAATGGTTACTGATGATGATATATGAGTAATTATAATTATGCCGTCCGATTACCTGTCGGTTTGATATCCTGCTTGATGGTTGCGATGTCGGATTATTCCCTACAACATGTTTGAGTCAAACGGTGCCAATACCTACACACGACATGCTCGTGAGCGGGTGCTTTTAATCTTACACATCAAACTGCATTATTCCTATAAATAACAAAATTGTAAACTACATTGCAATATTTCATGGATTCTCAATGTAATAATTGTATTTAACCACTCAACCTCTCCTCTCTCCGGAATTTCTTGCCAGAAGACCTACTTGTTGAAATCGTGCAACTGATTTCAAGGTACCTATTTGTTTCAGTGCGAGCTCGACTCATATGGACAATGTATTAGACTCACAAGTATGCTTCAAAGACTTCGTATTTGGTGTGGCCACAGCTGCTTACCAGATCGAGGGGGCTTGGAATGTGGCAGGTAAGATATAGGTAAAATATATTTCGTGGTGGACTGGTTCGCACAAAAACCTATGCCTAAATCAATGCCAAAACTTTGATTCTGTTATGTGAACTGGTTATTCACATAACAGGATAACAAGTTTTGTACACAGTAAATATTTTATATTTTATTTTGTACAAAAACATGATTATTTTAAAAAGAAATTCCTATAGAACATTGCTAAAAAACGAATGACCTACCGCTGTTCGAAAGTGAAATAAATTTATGTTCCTACCCTAATATTTTTTTGTGAAATTCGGCACTGAGTGGTCCGTCAAACGTATGTTCTGCAAGTTACTAATGGGCTGGAACCTTGCCTATTACCCTCCACGTGACGTCATCCACCGTACGTGTTACCTCATTTTTACGTCACCAAGATGGCCGCCAGGCATTTTATCAATTTTCGGGGCTTATAACATCTATTTGCGCAGGCCACAGGGTAGCCTATCTACTAAAGAAATAAATATTTCAGGCAAAGGCGAGAGCATTTGGGACAGGTATACCCATGAGCACCCAGAGCGAGTGTTCGACCACCAGAATGGCGACGTGGCCGACGGCTCCTACTACAAGATCGAGGAGGATGTCAAGTTGATGGCAGACTTGGGAATCAGCTTCTACAGGTTCTCCATATCCTGGCCTCGGATACTGCCAACTGGATTAAGCAAGTTAGTAAATAGTGACTGTACTAACTCTATTAAATGAAATATTACCTTAATATACCAAATACTCTTATTCTTCCTAGCCTTTTCCCAACTGTGAGCAGACCCCAACATGGGTCTGCTCACAGTTTAACCAGATTCGGCTGAATATCAGTATTTTACATGAAGCGGCTGCCACCAGACCTGCGTAACCCAATTACTGGAAAATACCGATAGACTGGTTGTCAGACTTTTTGAGCTTCTGACTACCACTAACGATTGTCATAGGTGTTCGTATGACAACCGGGACCGACGGCTTTACATTCTCTCCGAGGCACGGTGGGGTCTCGATGTGTTAAGAATGGTCAATGTCCATAGGACTGGCAGCATTTCCTAACCACGTTGAATAACAATGCTAATATTACCCACAAAAAGCCAGATGTCTTCACGCGAAGCGTCAATTTAAACCTTTTTTTTTCAGTAACGTCAACGAAGAAGGCATCAAATACTATAAGAAGCTGCTCAACGAGCTCGGTCGCCACACCATCTCGCCGGCCGTCACCATGTACCACTGGGACCTGCCGCAGAATCTGCAGGACCTCGGCGGGTGGACCAACCCGATCATAGCCGATTACTTCGCCGATTATGCTCGAGTAAGAAATATAAAATGACCTGTATGACTGCGTGGACCTGCGTCACCTGCGTCTCAGCATACGCTTAGCCTCAGGCCAGCGTGGCTGACTACATATAGTCTAGAAGAGACCAGTGCCCAAGCTGTGTGGGACAATATAAGTTGATTTTGATGATGATGATGACGATGCGATGACGATGACAGTGACACTGACGATGATGATGATGATGATGACGATGATCGTGATAGTGATGATGATGATAATGACGATGAGACTCGACACTAAAGATGTTGACTATGATGATGATGATGATGATAATGGCGGTGATGATTATGATGATGACACTGATGATGATGATTATGACGATGATGACGATGATGATAATGACACTGATAATGATGGCGATGACGATGACGATCACACTGACGATGATGATGACGATGACGATGATGATGACGGACGATGACTGATGCTTATGAGGAGGACGATGATGATGGTGATGATAATGATGTAATGATGATGGTATAGATAGATAAAGTTCTACCTATTTATGTGCAGGTTCTTTTCGACAACTTTGGGGACACAGTCAAGGTCTGGTTCACGTTCAACGAGCCCATCTCCTTCTGCCACGACGGCTACGGCGGCGACGACGCTCCCGGGGGCCGCTCCAGTGGATTCGAGGACTACATGTGTGGCCACAACGTGCTCAGGGCGCACGGTATGGTGTACCGTATGTACGACACGGAGTATAGGAAGAAATGGGATGGTAAGTTTCAATTTGTGGAATATAATGTAAAAAATAAGTACCTATACTATCCTTATAATCTATAAGTATTCTATCCTTACTAATATTATAAATGCGAAAGTAACTGTCTGTCTGTCTGTCAAAACTACTGAACCGATACTTACCGTACTTTTGAATGCGAAAAAAGGCTGTAAGGCGTTGAAATAGGGGATGAAAGTTATAAGAAATACCCAGACCTGGAAAGTTAGTAATATATAATATTCGCGTGATGGTAATACGAAGGGAAATACCTACTCCCCGAAGGATTAGGAAGCGGTGTGCTAATATGATTTCACAATTTGCCGGTATGTTTAGGTCCCATGTGATGGGGGCGAGCTTATTGCTATCAAGCATCAATTGGGCACAATTCTGAACTTCTATGTGCTACTGAGATGTTTCTCAATAATTCTGATGATGGACCTTTTTTATTCGGAAAATTCTCATGGATTCATGACACCTAGGGAGGCGGCGGGGTAATTTGGACTTATACCGACTAAAAACCACAAGTGCCTTACCTTGTCATGGCCATGGGATTCACCAAGACCATAACGGGAACACTGATGGACTAGGAGTCAAAGTGTAAATTTAATGCTTAATAAGTGCCTACTAGAATTTTCGATTGACGTAATTTCTGTGAAATATTATTTAATTAAACAATTAAAGACCGATCAGCACTTTATATGGAATGTAGTAAATAGAATCTTGTAACAGTATCCATCTAGTCATCAAAACCGTGATTGTAGATGTATCCATTAATCATCACACATGGTACAGTACCTAATTAGGTAAGCTAGACATAAAGTGAAATGAGTCACTACGGAAGTATCAAAGGTAGGTAATAAATATCTAAGCAAACGGCATTCGAAATACTCGTTCAGAATAAATCGTAAAATTCAACAAAGACATACCTAATTATGCAAGTATACATTCTAGATATCTGTACTAATTCTACCTATATCTAGGCCACTGTTTTTCAGGATGTTCAGCGGTTTAAGTGTGAAAAGTTAGCAGATAAAAAGACAACTTGCAATTATCCTCTTAAGAACCTATTGTACCTACGTGTTTCAGGCCAAGTGAGCATCGTCCTATCATTCCCATGGATGGAGCCAGTGACAACGTCTGATGAAGACCAGAAAGCCGCGGAAACTGCGCGGCAATTCAACGTGAGTAAACATACGGAAAAGAACACTTCTAATTAGAAGAACATTTTTACTTACACTATTTCTATGTCTCTTCGAAGGGTCCAAAAAGTCGGGATTAAAATAGTTATAATAATTTTATTTGTGCAAAAAGTAAGTACTTACAGATCACTTAAAACTAATAGTAGTTACATAACAATAACCACATTTAATTTAAAAAAAAACATCTGTGTTCGAACTAGATGGAGAATATTTGTATTTCGGACATCAGCGCTCTTCCCAAAACAGGTCAATAAATTGTTTTATGTCAATGTACTTATGTCTTTCTTTCAGTTCGGTTGGTTCGCTAACCCAATCTTCTCGAAAGACGGCGACTACCCTCCGATAATGCGAAGCTTGGTGGATACTAACTCGAAGCGTCAAGGCTATCCCCGTTCCCGGCTACCAGTCTTCACTGCCGAAGAAGTAAAAATGATCAAAGGATCACACGATTTCATGGCTATCAACCATTACACCACTTATCTCATCAAACATGGGTCGAGGAAGATCAGCATTGAACCTTCCTTTGAAGATGATCAGAATGTTGAGATATCTCAGAAGGATGAGTGGCCTAAGTCAAATTCCACTTGGTTAAAGGTAAGCATGTCTGCTTATGGGACCTTTAAATAGCTTTTGTATCTAATTAAGTATTTGTAAAGTAGGTATGAGAATCTTGGTGTTTGAAAGAAGTCTTATCTCAAAATTTAAAAAAGTGCTTGCCAAGCATATCAGGTCAGAAAACGGGCATTATACTTAGGGCCCTTTTCCTGACACGTGGATTTGCGCGTGTTTTGAAAAGGGTCCTTACCCACGTGTAGGTATAACAATTTCTTTAGTAGTTTGTTTCCCCCTTTTGACAAACTTTATAGTAAGATGCTATAAGTAACAATCTTAGATTCAAAGATTACAATATTATGAAACCAACCTTTCGGCTTTCGTGGATAAGACCGCGGCGTGTGGGATTCGTGGCAACGAATATGGCCACCATAAGCACATGGAACACTGTGTCGTCTTAAGTGGCCTTTTAAAAGAACTCACCCCAGAACGCAATGCCTTAGAACTTAAGAAGGGGAGACTAATAAGGGGTTTCTTCTATCTGGGGTCAGATGCCTCTTATTATACATGTACCCAGTACCTAGTCAAACTACAAACAAGCATTCTGATCACTCTGACATTTTGCAGGTTGTCCCCTGGGGTTTCAGGAAAGCCTTAAACTGGGTGAAAGTAAATTACGACAACCCTGAGGTTCTGGTGACCGAGAACGGAGTCTCCTACGAGCCGGGCCTGCACGACACGAAGCGTGTCAACTACATTGACGCGTACCTGCGGTCCCTGCACACGGCTGTAAACAAAGATGGCTGCAATGTAATAGGGTACACCTACTGGAGCCTGTTGGACAACTTTGAATGGATGAGAGGATTCTCGTAAGTTTGAACTATTTTATTAAACAGGCAATTTGACATTCGAGTAGAAACAGTTGGGCTAGACAAGTTGCAGTTTGACATTCGAATCGACAACCAAATAGAAACAAAGTGTATGGAAATGACACAATCTTTCGACAAATCGGGCTGTCACTAATGTCAGTTCCATACATTTTTTTTGTCGATTCGAATGTCAAAATGCAACTTGTCTCGACCCCATGTATGGAAATGACACAAGCTTTCGATAAATCGGTCTGTCACTAATGTCATTCCGAATGTCAAATTGCAACTTAGCATTTAATTTTTTTTTAATACGGTTTGTGGTTTCAATCCCCACACCGCACACGAAACTAATATTTGTAGGTATGACCTACAGGAGTGTTTGTAACTGCACTAACGACAGTTTAAAAACATACGTGGTTGTTTTAGACCTCGTATACCGAAACCACTTTTTTAATTATTATGTATGTTCCAGCGAGCGTTTCGGCTTATACGAAGTGGACTACAAGTCACCCCAGCTGACTAGGACGCCGCGGCTTTCAGCTAAATACTACACAAATGTGGCCAAGACGGGATGCTTGCCTAATAATATTGCTGACTACACATATAATATTGTTTAAATTTATTTTCATTATCGTTAGGTATGTATATAAAGCCTTATAACTTTAACTTTAGCTGAAAGATACAGGATTACACACACACAAACACCCACTTTCACTACACCCATTCATGCGCGGACATACACACACACCAACACCCGCATACACACCCATTCACAAGCGCACATACACATATGCCAACGCACACGCCCACACCCATTCGCGCGCGCACCATACACACCTTCAATACACACACACCCACACGCACGCACACACACAGAGACGTGGCGCACATGGCAATACATTACAAAAAGGTTTCCCGCGTTCTTTGCTCTGTGTATCGAGTCCCGTTCATATCGCATATCGAGTGCATGCGAATGTGTAATCCGCCATATTATCACTATAGAATCAAGTTCCATTACAATTGCTATAGTTACTACAGTTATTTTCGCCATAACATATCATTAATACTATACCTGTTTACATGGCCTTATGGGTCATTTAGAAATAAAACGTGATATAATATTTTTACACAAAATAGTTTTTATTTTGCTTAACACTTCGGAAGACGATAGCTTCAGGGCACTTATTTAATTAATTATTGCTATTAATAATACATTTACATCAAAACACTTATTTGATCCCTCACGTTTGAACATTGAATCTCCTAAAGGACTCAGTCATTGGTCCTAGTCTCCCCACACTATTATCGACGAAAAAATCGGCCTAGGTCGCTATGAAAAACATCTAACATTCGTTTTGCGGGAAAGGGACAGAACATCCCTTCCTTGTTTAAACATATATCTTATTTTCTTCATAGCGGTTTTTATCTTAGGTTTTTTTCAGTTTTTTCAATAGGCCGGTTATTTTTAATTAATCATACACCTATCCAATATCTTATCGTATGTGTAATTAATACATAAATACGAAATTGGACGACGGCTATGGGGTGAGCAGATTCAGCGTCGATTAGTGTGAGAAAACGTTAAGTTTAATATACCTTCGATCATAAATTAATTAGGAATAACATAGAGAAGAAACAATTATTTTATCTAAATTAACAACTATAGGATTTATTTTATATGTGGGACTTATTTGGTGTAGCGTAAAGTATAAAGTAATTTTTTATAAGGTATAACCAAAATGTAAGTTACGTACCTTTACTATTACGCGTAGGTACTTGTAATTTTGGTTATAACACCTCCAATATTTTAATATAAATACAAATAACATTTTAATTCACTTAGTAATAATGAAATAGGCTGTTAGGAATAAAAGAAAACATGTCTGGAACTAAAAAGGAATCGGACATTTATCAAAATACATGTTTCAATGTATTTTTTATTTCAATAACTTAAAATTATAAATGTTTACATGAATTCACTAGGTATAACATTTTTAAATGCTACTCACTAATAAATACGAGCTTACTCATATACAAATAACATTGTATATCACTTTATATAACCGTTATAAATTATATATATACTGCCTCTACTAGTAAATAAGTCATGTTTATTTACACACTGATGTTTTTTCGTTTCCTCTAGAATACAAAATGTTAGACGAAAAAACAAAACTGTCTAAATTATAACATGTTTGGGGTACAATTTATAAATTCGGATTTTATTGAACAAATGTTTCTGAAACGTAATTTTAATTTAGAACATTTACATCTATTTAAAAGTTTGTTTATAAAAAAATATCGAAACGTTCTAATTTAAACATCGTTTTTAAACATTTAATAGAAAATGTTTTGTTCATTAGGACCTTGTTATATTTTTTAAATTATTATTTGGAATATGGTTACAAGAAAAGTTAATATCCAAATTTTAATATCATGGATTCATTTAGTTTGAATAAAGTTACTCATAGCCTCTCAATATAATTATACATTTTTGGCTTTAGCCTTTAGCTAATCTTACATTTTACATTGTATATTTTTGTTAGGCTATTAGGCTATTTAGCCCTTGTTGCCAAAAAGAGACAAATATTGTCTCATCACGTGTTTAAGGCACGTCGGTTTGACGCTATTTTGTGGGTAAGCGCGACTCCACATATATTCAGTCACACTTATCCATCAACTCTTGGTTATTACACCGACACGCTATGGTTGCGAAACCGTGGAGTGGCTTTGGTGCAGTTTTGGGCAGACTAAATAATTTTTATCTCGACAAAGGAGGTCATCAAAAGCCCATACAACTCAGCCCAAATTTGTACCGGAGGTACATGACAGCTGTCAAGTTGACAGTTTTTAACATGAAATCACAATGAAACTGATAATGTTGTGCAAAGATGGCGTGATTTTTCTCAAATTAAAAGTTGTATTTCAAATCCCCCAGTCAACATTAAAAAAAAGTACGACTAGAGTTTTAACCAGCGTAATACAGGGTATTTTTTCCAATACTTGTACCTTCGGTACATCAATTGGGCCGATTTTGACGACCTCCTTTATACCACGGGTCAGTGTATATTAATTATATACACTGACCCGTGGTATAAAGGAGGTAATATTAATTATATTCGTGGTATCACCTAAAAACAAAGTTTAGCTACTTATTGCTAAACCTTAGGCATATGTAGACAAGTTGCAATCCAACATTTAAAGCGACAAACGAATTAATACAAAATGTCAGAAAATTTATCCAGTTACTACATAACAATCATACCATAACCGTAATAGAACCGATTTTATGCAAGTAATTTTTGAGGTTTAAAGTTTTGGACATCTTTTGGTGACCGATGTGTTTTTAATGTACATTTTTACGTCAATTGTACATTACGGGTAAAGCGGGCGGACTCAATTATAAATAAACTAAAATACTTTTACTCTTTATTTTCAAACATATTTTGGATGATTAAATTCACTTGAAGACTGAACTCTAAGGCTGGACTCGCACATCTGGAATTTTTATAATCTGAATTCAAATTAAGAAAGGCCAGAATTCCATACAAAGTAATTAATTGTTTAACCACACACATTCAGATTTTTTCAGTTTATGAAAATCTCAGATTGATCATTACTTTGTATGGAATTTTGTGTGAGTCCACCCTAAGAACAAAAAAAGTAAAATATTTGACCTAAGGAAACCGTCCTGTTGTCGCTCGATAGTCCACCTTCGATAGTGTCGATAAGGTATTTTTTTGGGGTTTTCCTATCGATTTCTAAAACTATCGATTTTTCGGCAACGCTAATTCGGATTCCCATTACAATGAAAACACAATTTTTCCGAGTGACTTTAGTCACCTGTATAACATTTAATATCGGCTTCGCACGAGGTGGTTGTGTTCTGACTACTCTATATAATAAATACTGTGGCGCTCTCTGCGCCGGCGCTTAATATCAACTAAATGGAACGTTTTTAAGAAGTATGGTTGGCGTGAAAAGTGGAAATAATATCTGAAAACGGGCTTGTCTTGAAAATGTTAAGGCATTTCAAGATTAGACTGTAAGCAGAAATGTAGATTATAACAGCAATTTTGGAAATGTCTCACTGGTTACTATGGCAACACTAGCACAATGCTTGATATACAGGACAGTGTTGCTAGATACATAATTTTTGCTACTTAGTGTTGCCACAATTGATGTATGATGGGGTATGGCAGTTAACTGGGATATCTTTGACTTATTAATACATTGATGTAATTTCATACACTTTTCCGAAAATCACCTAAATTTATTTAGTTCTTAAATAGGTTCTATCCGATATGGATATCTACACTATTAAATGAGCAATATTTGTATATATTTGAGTGGGTTGCATATCATAAATGCAAAAGTACTGTCTGTTTGTTAGTTTTAGTACCTAAGCTCACATTTTCCTTGCATATACTTTTCCACTTATCACGCCAACATAACTCGCAATACCTAGGATTAGCAGCACTCAGGCTTGCGGCATCTTGCACTGGCTGCAGTCTTCCATGCCGTCGTTGAACTCCTCAATCTGCAGCGTCATCTCGAAGAAGTTGTACTTGTCGTGAACTAACCGCGTCGCTTCTTCTAGAACCTTCTGTGGACTGACTCCGGTACCTGGGAATGTTATATTATAATTAAATTATAGCTTCAGGGGGCAGACGATAAGGTTTTTAGGCTAGGTTAGGCGGCGACGTACTAATGTACAGTTCTCGCGAAACTTATTGTCCGGATTGAAGTTGGCACGTGCTAACTTTAACCCGACCGTAAAAATCGGAGAAAGAAAAATATTAGATCCGGGTTAAAGTCTGCTCGTGCCAACTTCAACCCGGACAATAAGTTTGGCGAGAGAACTGTACACCAACAGTTTGCAGGTAACACACCTGCAAATGTCGCATGTACTACGGGGCCACCATTGCCATTATCCGACTACGAATACAAATTCCGAGCTGCTACTAAGAATTTCATAGAAAAGTCCAATAACACTGCTCGACCCGGGATTCGAACCCACGACTTAGAGCGTAGCAGTCGCGCTTCGGACCATAGGTTAAGGTCATGAATTCAGGCGAAATCGGGGCGGGTCACTATTCTATCTATATAAATAAAAATGAATTACTAAATGTGTTGCTAAGCGCGAAACTCGAAAACGACTGAAGCAATTTTGCTGATTTCTTTTTTGTTGGTTTTGATGAAGTCTACGGAAGGTTCTTATGGAGAGAGAAAAAAATGTAAAAACTTTGTTTTAGAGAAACAGCCCTGCAGGGACAGCTAGTAAATAATAAATATGTAATACTTACGTATAGCCAAGTGCGCAGATAATGCCGTCTTGTCTAAGGACAGCGCCCACATGCGCAGGTTGTGTATGCGCACCACGCCCGGGAGAGACAGGAACGTGTTGGCTACCTCCTAGAACATTCACATTAATTTGTGACTAATAGCACTTTTTCATAGGTAAATAAAATTGGCTCGTACCCATAGTACAAGCTCTTCTCAGTTTGGAACTAGATGGTACTGTAAAATATCGTAAAATAAAGCGATTATCTCATAAGGGTATAGAAATGATGTGGTACTACGTACATAGTATTTACGATATTAACTAGAGAAATACACTTTCGAATCTTACGATCATATTTTGTCGCTAAAATGTACAAAGTGGAGGGGACATCGACGCACATCCCAATACCTTGAGTTCAGTAAATGATTCTGGACCCCCCTGCGTTGAATTTTTCCGTAACTTTTTTCATAAATTTATCATTTTTTTCTGTATTTTTTTTGACTTGATCGTAAAAAGACATTATTTCTATCTACCCATATTAGATTTATAATTGAAAAATCATTATTTCATTTATTTCGGATCGCGCGCGCGATAACACGGAGCGATATAATCGCGTTTTTAGCAATACACTGCGCGCTCAAAAATGACAATATCTGTAATAACCGATCATTTTCTACATGAATGACCTTCCGATATTTTTGACCTTGAGTGAAACCTTGTTACGACGTTTGTGCGTCGATGTCCCTTCCACCTTGTATAATAATACATTTTAACTTATGAAAATTCCTAGAATTTACGAGAATTACAATAGTAGTGCAAATATAGTGTTACCTGGAAGTCGACGCCTCTGGGCGAGCCCTCCATGAGCACGAGCAGCGTGTCCTTGATGATGTTGAACGTCGTGATGAGCACCAGCACGGAGAACAGGAACGTACAGATCGGGTCCACTAGGTTCCAACTCGGCTGTGGAGTATGGTCACTTTAATTAGTCACTGGACTGGACTGCTTCGTTGGTCTAGTGGTCCCAAGCGCGACTGCTACGCTAGGTCCTGGGTACGAAGTCCGGGTCGAGCAAACTTTGTTGAGTTTTTTTCGTATAATTCCCAGTAGCAGCTCGGAGTCTGGATTTGTGCCCTGTGATTTGTTCTGGCAATAGGCTCGCAGCCTGTTACGTGGGACCTAAACATACCGGTGAAATGTGGGTGTACATAAGTACGCCTCTGCCTACCCCTTCGGGGAATACAGGCGTGATGGTATGTAATTAGACACTGTAGTCACTAGAGATGGGAAATGTAAAAAAACAGCACAAAAAACCTGCTCTTTTTTCCTGATTAATTATTATGGTAATAATATGTCTACGTATAATGTATAGAATATCGAATTGTACAGATTGACGGTGACACCTACACTAATATTATAAAGGGAAAAGATTTGTATTTTTGTATGTTTGTAATGAGTAAATTCAAAACCTACTAGACCGATTTCAAAAATTACTTGAAAAATTACCGATTTCAAATAATACTACATTGCAGCAGTATTGTGACATTCATTATAACTAAATTTAAACAAATTGGAATAAAGAAAATCACTTAATAGTCGTTATTTTCACTGTTTTTGCCAGGTCTGCATAAAACCCACAAGAATTATTATAGTATTTTCGCTGTAAGAGGATATTCCGTGCCACGCATATTACTTTAAAATAATAAAAAATAATCTGATAAAAAAAAATTAAGAATATTGTCTCGTCGTAAATTTCCAAGTAAATTATTGTTGAAATAAAAAATGTATATAACTTAAAAATGGTCGATGCGTGGATGCGTGGAACGGAACTTCAGTCACTACTGAACAAAAAAATCGATGAATCGGAGCAGCTGATTCGATTTTTTAACACAATCGATTAAATTTTGTTGGGTTCTGTCACGCATATCATCCTATAGCGAAATAGTCTCTGAAATAAGACATTTAGCATTAAACATACGACGTCACACGTCGCCTTACCTCAAAGTAAATAACAATGGCGGCGATGAGCACCCCGAAGCTCTGCAGGAAGTCCCCGAGCACGTGGATGAAGGCGGCGCGCACGTTGATGTTCTCCTGCTGGTGCTCGTGCGAGTGAGACGTCGAGCTCTCCGCGTCCGAGTCGCCGCGTTCCTTCTGTAAACAGTCAACAACGTGTCACTCCATACAAACTCTCCGGTACCGCTGCACACTACAATACCTAATGTCAAACTTGTCAAAATTACGTTTGTACACGTGCAAATGTGTGCGTGAAGGTGCGTAGGGTTGGCGGCACTTAACTTGAAGAACGGCGATGCACCTCGCCGCCCCCGTTACAATACTAATCTAATATTATCCTAATTATTTATTACTTATATATTTATTTGAAATACATATACTATTAGTAATACTGCACTAAAAATCTGCTGTACCCGCCTGGTGCCGCGCCCTGATACATACTTGTTTCGTAAACAATATTTTTGAAAGAAAACAGTCAAGATAATTATTAAGTCAAGATTACTATTCAGCCGTTTTGAATTGAATACCTTGATTCAGGAATTAAAAAAATCTCGTTTTTATCATTTTTCGATTTCGAAATTTAATCATATACTGCGCAATATGTTTCTATTGCAATAACTAATGCAACTACACTATAATATCATAAACAGAAAATGCAGGTTCGAATCCTGCCCGCCAGTCGACTTATTCCTTCATTAAAAATAACTGGTAATCTTTCGTAAATCCTTGTATAATACAAAAAGATATGTCCAAATATATTATATTTATATTTATTCGTTTTCTTCAAAGTAAAACTACGTACCTTATTGTTGAGCACGGGGTTGCTACCGCCGTGTGAGTGCCCATGCCCGCCGCCGCCGTGGCTGTGCCCATGCTGGTGCAGCGTCAAACCCATGCTGCAATATAATTATCAATACTGATTTTTGTCTAAATAAAAGCAGTAAGCGACCACTGGACTGCCAAGTCAATGGTCTCGAGTTGGAATCCAAGGCACGCTCCTCTGACTTTTCGAAATCATGTACGTAATTATCACTCACTTTAACGGTGAAGGAAAACATCGTGAGGAAGCCTGCATGCCTGATGCCTACCAACCCGCATTAGGCCTAATTCCTGCCAGACTAAGAGAGACCCGTGCCCAGCAGTGGGACAGTATATGGGTTGATGATAAATTATATTTATTTCTGTAAAAAGATCTTTTAAACACACTTTTACAAGTAAGTTTTACATTTTTTTTTCGAGGTGGAGCGACCTGTCTGACGACCTCTGAGAAGAAACGCCGAGACACACTCAGAGTAAAGAAATTATATTTATTCTGTAAATACATGTTTTCAGACACTTTTACAAGTCAATGTTTTGCGGTTTTGTGCTAGATGGCGCCGGCATTTCCTAACTGATGACCTCTGAGAAGAAACGCCGAAACAAACTCAGAGAATCATGGTCTCTTTTAAAGTCCAGATCCAGACATAGTTTTTTTTTGGATCAATGATGTGAATGTCACAGTGTAGGACTATGTCTGCAACGGCCTTTTGAGGAAAGGAATCATGGTCTCTTTTAGTCCAGAAATAATTATCAAATCAAGTAATCATGTCAGATTATTGAATTGAATGATGATAATAAGTGACTGTCACAGTGTAGGACTATGTCTGCAACGGCCTTTTGAGGAAAGGAATAATGGTCTCTTTTAGTCCAGACTTAATTATCAAATCAAGTAATGTCAAATGATTGAATTGAATGATGATAGTAAGAGATAGTCGACGACGACGATTGACGACGTCTGTGGTCTAGTGGTTCGAGTACCGGACTGCTGATCACGAGGCACAAACATTTATGTGATGAACTTAGGTGTTTGTGTTTGTCTGGGTGTTTCTTATATATTATAAGTATGTATTTACAAAAAAAAAGTATATAAGTATTGTATCCATTGTCTAGTACCCATAGTACAAGCTCTGCTTAGTTTGGGACTAGATGGTGCTGTGTAAAGATGTCCCAAGTTATTTATTTATAGTAGTGTACTAACACGAGGTTGACGGCGACGCCTACAGCGGAGGTGATGAGCATGACGGTGGCGTCGATCTCGAACTGCTTGTAGATGACGCGCTGCACCGCCATGTACACCAGCACGCCCGTCACCACCCAGATCAGCAGCACCGACGTCAGCGCGCCGATCACCTCCGCGCGGTACCAACCGAACGGCATCCTGGAACACGTTGCTATATTATTCTATTTTTCTCTATGGCAATCGGTGCTCAATGTCGACAATTCTACCAATGTCAAAGTGGTAAGGAGAGCGTATGTATTAATGTATTGGAAAGAAAAATAAAGAGAATGGGAGAGAAGTATGATTTAAAGTTATAGAATGTTTAAGTTACTTCTGCTTTGTGCGTGCTGATTGATACTAGTGCGTGAAAATACGGAAAATTATTTTCATTGACATTAATAGCGGGTTCACACGGCTCGATTTAAGTTTATCAACTTTTGCTTTTCATTTTTATGAAAAGCATTTGCTTGCTTTTCATTTTTATGAAAAGCAAAAGTCAAGCAATCAGTCGAATTGAAAACCTCCTCCTTTTTGAAGTCGGTTGATAAATTGATTGAAAGTTTATTCTGGTGATTCAAATCGTATACGATTTAGCGAACTGTGTAAGCCTGCTATAAGATATGCCAACGTTGCAGTAAATAAAAATAATAACGTGAATTATATAACGAGTTCTTACCGTCTCGTGGCAGGCCTGCTCGATACCCATAGCGAGAACAGCGATATCATAAAACTAGCGAAGTCTGTGAGGAGGTGGGCAGCGTCTGTGGCTATCGCTAAACTGTTTGATAAGTAACCACCTGGAAATAGTGACATACAGTTAAATAAGAGTCGAAGGGTCGCAGCAGTGATAGCCTAGACTACTGGATTTCCAAGTCGTAGGTCTCAAGTTCGCACTCAACACACGTACTTCTGACTTTTCGTCATCATATCATATCATTTGCTAAGAACGGTGAAGAAAAACATCGTGAGATTTTTTCCACGTCGTGTGAAGTCTGGCAACCCAAGAAACCAGCATGGTGGGCAATAGCGTAATCCCTCTGAGTCTGAGAGGAGACCCGTGCCCAGCAGTGGGACAGATAATAAGTTGATGATAGGGTGAGTAACTTAGCATTTAAAATGATACAATGAAATTGAGGTATTAGGTATAAATACATCAGAGCAGCTATGCCAGAGACCAGGTTGGCGACAACGTCGGCTGTAGGAGACAACAGAGCCATAGGTCACATAAATATTACAGCAGCTGATGAGATACCTAGCCTAGAGATAACGGGGTTCGCTATCCCATTTCCCAGTATTTTTTATCCGATGCCCAACTTTACACCGACGGTATATAATATCTCAATGGCTTGTAGATTTCCTTTAATTATAATTCCATTGATCACCATAACTACATAAGGCCCTTTGATATTGTAATCATGTTTCATGTAAAATAAAGAGAATTGGCCACGCGCCATTATCGACAGCCTACATAAAGATTACATGCCAACTTATTTGTAATTCTGTGCAACGAAAATTGCGCAATTCTTTTGTATTCGAAAACGTAACTTTTTAACTAGGTACACGTAGGTGTACAATGTAATATAATGTATTGTTTTTTGGCTATCGTATAATAAAAACGATTATTCTAGAAATGGCTTAAGTTTGGGTAACTAGTTTCCCAGATTGAATCGCGTTGGCTTGCTTTTTTATGTGAATAAATACAAAGGTTACAAGTTAATCCAATACTTAAACTTAGATGGGTAAGTTAATTTCGTGGAGATCTGTATTAACTTAGTAAGCCTTAGAAGAAAAGACCTCAGGTTTTTACAGTGATATTTGAACCATCTCATGGGCAGATGCGGCAGATGGTTCCAAAAAAACCAAGAGCTGACGTCACGTCCGTCTCTGACAATCTAACACTGCTTTTTGAGCCCTTGTGTTCCCAAATAATAACACAGACCATCCACCAAATTGAAGAGAACGTCGTGCAAGTATCAGTTACTGAATACTCACCTACAATTTCACCTATCATAAATATAACACATAGTATGCTGGCTATAATCAGCTTTCTGCGGGCCCTTTTGTCTATTTCTTCGTTTCTTGATCTGTGGCAATGTCCTGAAACAATAATTATACATTATAATAATAATACTTATAATAAATTTATTCAATCCTTTGTTACATAAATTGGGTTTCTTAACATAGCGCATACAGCAAAATTTTCCCGTAACTAACAACAGGCAAACATCATAATTGCTTTAGCGGTGACCCCTAAACTAGACGTTTCTCTGTATCTTAGGGGCCATATTGATAGGTGATGATGATTACACAATTCCAGTTTGCAGTAAGTTAGTAGGATAAATGGGTAAACATTGTCAGTTTGTCACCAACCAGACGACTGACGACGGATAATGCCAAAGAGCGTGGTGCGACCAGAAGTTGCACAAACCAGGTTTAGGAGCAAAAAGGGGAAACCTTTGCCCAGAAGTCGGACGAATTAGGCTAATAAAAAAATATGGATAGTTGTGTCAACAAACACATGAAAGTCACATTGGTACAAGTACCAATGAACTTCTGAAACACATGAAAGTGACATTGGTGTTTCCTATGTATAATAAGTATATATTTACAAAAAAAAAGTATATAAGTATTATATCCATTGTCTAGTACCCATAGTACAAGCTCTACTTAGTTTGGGACTAGATGGTGCTGTGTTAAAATGTCCCAAAATATTTATTTATTTATTTAATTGGTACAAGTACCAATGTGACTTTCATGTGTTTTAGAAGCCTGGCTTGCCAGGCTTTTCTCTGAAAATTCAGCTCACCAGTTTTTACCATTACTAAATCTGTAAACAACTATTTACTTCAGAGTTATTCCACTCATGAAATGGAATAATTACAGCAACAATGCGAACGACAAAGTAAATCGTCATAATAGTTCTGACGTCATTTCAGCCGTTCGCACAACCTTCGCGGTTATTACGAGAACCAACAAACAGAAAAATCTGATTCTGCGAATACGATGCGATTGAGACTGTAAACAGAAGATTTCTCGTCTGATTTATGCGAAATGCTGCCGTATATAGTGGAGTCAACAATCAATCAGTGTCAAATATCTAATTCTGATCTTTTTTATGGGTAATTTCAGCGCTACATGAATAAAGCTGGTACTTAGGCCAACGTCTTGTAGGATTGTATCCTGAATCCAACCCTGTTCTCTGACTATAAACGAAGTACGAATTGACCAAAAATAATTAAATTAAAAATTATAAAAAAAAGAATTGCAATGGGGTCGCCTCTTATTACATGGCATAAACATACCCGGCGAGCTGTAGGCGTACATCAGTACACCTCTGTTAACTCTGCGGGTAATACAGTCTTAATAGTATGTTGTGTTATTTTAATAAAATTAATTAATTAACCAACAGACATGATAAGAAGAAGAATAATTAGATAAGTGGGATATTTTTTTTGTAAGATGTTCCTGGTGGTCTGAAGTGTTGACCAGATGTTGTGAAACCTGATATAAAAGTCAGAAATATGACCTATAACCACTAAATAAATGAAGAGGACATAATATCACAATGTTCAGCGTTGCATAGGTTTACGAATAACAGCTAAAAAAGGAGGTCATCGAAATCGGCCCAAATGATGTACCGAAGGTACACGTATTGAAAAAAATACCCTGGATTACGCTGGTTAGAACTCTAGTCGTACTTTTTTCTACGTTGACTGGGGGATGAGCAAAATAACTTTTAATTTGAGCAAAATATCTGTTTCTTAATGATTTCATAGTAAAAATGGAAAGTCAAACGGACGCCATTAAGGCACAATATTATAAGTTTCATAGTGATTTCATTGGTAAAAACTGTCAACTTGACAGCTGTCATGTACCTCCGGTACAAATTTGGGCTGAGTTGTATGGGCTTTTGATGACCTCATTTGCAAGGTACCAATACAAGCAACCACTGCTATTCTAGCCCATTACTATTTAGCAATTGTTTTTGTAAATAATTTTTTGGCTCAACTTAAAGGGAAGATATTACTTTTTTATGGAGCAAACGACAGACTAGCAAAGAAGGAGTCATCGCCGCCCATGCATGCAGGTTGCTGATGCATTGCCAGAACTTAAAAACCTATCGACTGCAAAGTAACTGAGAGGGAGAACTGGTTCTGACACTCTACTAAGGAGAAGAAGTCATCGCTGCCCATGGACACCTGCAACACTGGAGGTTGCTGATGCATTGCCAGAACTTAAAAACCCCTTTTGACTGCAAAGAGGAACTGGCTCCTACGTTCTACTAACAAAATTAAGTTTCAATATCGATCAACACAATTTCCACACTCACTTTCAACTTCTGATATGCTTCCATTGCGTCTGTCCCCGTCTTCTTCGTCGGCACTGGTCTCTATAACCGCACAGCACCCTGTGGATGGGTTGCCGTGCACACAGAATATGACCCGGCGACCTCGCGCTGGGCTGTCTGTGCCGTACGATACTTTACCATCCTTGAACCTGGAAGAAAACGAAAATTCATTGAGTAAAACAACAAAATAAACATGAATCTTGATGATTTTTAACACGGGTAGATATCATCATCATCATGGAGAACCCACTCCTGTGTGGGTTCGGTTTTCGCACTTAGTCCTGCAGTGGACCATTGTACGTGAACACGGGTAGATATTAGTGGTCCTGTGATCAGTAGTAGTCTACTGTGCGACTTGCGGCAAAATAAGTTTTATATGACGATGATAATTTATTATGATCTTAGTAGTAGTAGTATTAGTAGCCGGCACTAAGGGATAGTGGATCTTTCTGTCAGTGAAAGAATTTAAAAAATAGTATCAATAGTTCTGATTAATATACAAACAAACAGTAGTTTACATCTTTATAATATCAGCGTTGATAACAATTTGTTGCTCGATTCTAAATTGAAAAAGAATTCAGAAATTAGTAATTGGAAAGAAGAAACTGTCGCTATGTCCAATGTTCTTTGCTGTAATGACAACAGCAGCGATGCAAAAAATATTCCGAAAGCTGTCGGATCCGAATAAACAATGATGATGAATAATAATGATCGCATAAACATCGGTAATACTTCATAATCAAATTCTCGACAATTGCAATTCACACCTACAATTCTCAATTGAATTAAATGTGATCATCGTATTGCACGAGGAGTTGGGGTCAATTGTTCGAAGGTTAAAGACAATTGGTCTTTAAAAAAACAAGGAATGAGACATATATGTGGAAAACTCCGTCGGAAATTCCGCCTCATACATGATATTATTGTTTATTTATTGAGTATTTTGAATGTCTAGTGGTCCCAAGCGTGACTGCTACGCTAGAAGTCTTGGGTTTCAATTCCCGGGTCGAGCAGTGTTGTTAGGTTTTTCTGTGAAATTCCTAGCAGCAGCTCGAAGTCTGGATTTATTCCTGGTTAATGGCAATAGGCAGTAGGCCCGCCTATTACATGAGACCTAAACAAATGGCAAATGTGGGTGTATATTCAACGCTGCAGTACCTACGCCTCTGCTTAACTTAGGCTGATATTCAGAAACGAGACTCAAGATGAACTTATGCTTGCGTATGTCAAATTTGTATGACAAATTGACATACGGGAGCCTAAGTTTATGCTTAGTTACATCTCTGAATATCAGCCTTATAGTATAATATAATAATAATAACGTTACCGAATTTTCTTAAGTTCTTGCTTTAGCTAACTTTCTTCTTGTTTACAGAGGAAATCCTTCACAAGGCTCGCCGGTCTTTGGGGATGGCATGGCCTTTAAATACGCTCACAGATACACCGTATTACTGTCATTTACTGTTATTATAAGTGGGAGACATCCCTGCACAGGTAGGGCATAGGGTATGTCCATTGTAAACAAACATTTTCATGAGACTCATTATCCTTCCACTCGGAAAATTTTCATAACTATCCAATTTTGGTGTACTTCATAGACAATAGAGACACACAATGAGTCAGTGACAACTGACAAACAAGTAGATTATACCATTTGTGCAGTCTGCAGGCCAATCAGCACTTAACTACGCGTTTACTGTCATTGCTGGGAGCTATCAAGTCATCAGCCTAACTGTGCTGTTTGTTACCTACGCTGATAACATAAACAATCTCCTATAATTATTTTTGTGGTTGTGGTTTTTCTTATCGAACGGAAACGGTATTGATGGCCCGCTTCCGGTGTTGGTTTCTTCTTTTTTTTATTGTATCGATAAGCAGAATAGACTAGAGGACGTGTATAAACTTTTTGATGGCTGAAGTTCCCGACATGTGGAGAATAAGATAATAGCAGCTGTTTAGGAAGACTTATTATTTTAGAGTACAGTTACAGTGTTTGAGTATAGACGCAATTTGGAGGAGAAAAAGCTTTTGTCGGTAATTTATCTTAAGATACTCTATCTTTTTGTATTTTTTTAAGCATTTTCCATGCTAAGATTACAAGTTATTTTTAATGAAGGAAAATGTCGGCTGGCGGGCAGCATTCGAACCTGCGTCTAAAAATAACTTAAGATACTCTGTTTTGACGTTGACAATTGTTTTTATTTATGGCAATCTTGTGTCTGTACATTAAAAGATCGGATACCTAAAGGTAGGAATGGAATCGGTTAAAAATAAGTTAAATCTCTCACGTGAGAATTTCAAAGTCACAGATATTTAAATCCCAGCATTTGCAATTTGGCTAAACTAACGTTGCCCCAATCAAAGCAGATGGCGCATAACAGGACCAAAATTTAATACTTTCAAAGAATGATGCAAATTGTACATTAAACCTCAATTTGCCAAATAACATACATTAAAAGAACATGATATAACCTAATGATACAATATCATATTATCTATTTATGCATTTGTAGATAATTTCTATTAATTCTCAATGTAAAACGATGTATTTACATGTAAAACATGTGTTATCGTGCCTCAAGCTATAAACAATATACCTTATCTCAACTAATAACACCTCGTGAGATTACAGGAGCCTTAATGTTCTTTGTATTAACTAGTTATTAATTTGGCGATGCTTGAGAACCTGATAAGCAATAATGTTTTGAGATAGCCTTGATGATACAGTATGCCAACCCCATCATCACTACTTGAGTGACTCGTCCACTCGAGTAGTAGGTACTAGAATCAAATTGTCAAATATCTCGTGACATAATCGAACTTCAGTCGAATCTTAAGTTGTAGTACGCTTTTCATGAATTATGTAAAAGGGAATTGAATAGGTTTAAACTTATTTAACTCTATATCCTTACTAATCCTTATCCTTTCTAATATTATAAATGCGAAAGTATCTCTGTCTGTCGCGCTACTCAACCGATTTAAATGAAATTATGGTAAAGAAAAATGGTACAGAGATAGTCTAGAGCCTGAGAAAAGACATAGGCTACTTTTTATAGCGAAAAAAGGGCTGTAAGGGGTTGAAATAGGGGATGAAAGTTATAAGAAATACCCAGACCACGCGGGCGAAGCCGCTGGCAAAAACTTGTACAATATAAGCACATAATGTAAACTAATATTAGACTTTTGAATTAAATATAATGCTCTGAATCGCTGATCAAATCTTATTTGAAAGTTTAGAGCGTGGCCGTAATGGTGGGACTATAATATTATTGGTCCTTCGGTCCGCACTTTCCACGGAAATAGGCAGCGGCAGAAACCAAGCAGTTTTTTAATATATATCTTAACATACAAACAGACAATCATGGACTACATCTACAACATACAGTCTACAGATACGGTAGATACCTACATGTTTCTCCTTTGACCCATTTCCTTGTCTATTTACAACATTAAGATAACAATACGCTCTTATATTTTTCATGATTGTGAATTTGTGATTAATTCTAGTTCTAATGACAAGTACGCTCGCCTTCAAAAATGACATTTGAATTTTGAAGCAGTAATTTGGTAAATGATATTGGTCCTTGTTGCTGCGAATGTCACACTCACATATCTTATGGCTGTATCCCGTCAGTACAATGCAAGGCAAAGAAAACAGGAGCGATATTTAGTCAGCAAAATTCCGACATACCCGCTTCCACAGGTTGCAGACGTGCATTGTCTTCGAGGATTTTCACGCCTCAAAAATATGGTAATACTGGTCCTTGTAATCTTTTACAACAGTTTACAATTGCAGCTATCCAGAATATGAAACTTGCGTGTTTGTCACTAAGCAGCAGTAAAGAGTTCTTGATTGAAATGTTATATGGGATCTAGGACGCTTAGTATTTGCACTTGGATTGATTTCGATATGATTTCGATATGATGATGTCGATATGCCATCAAGGAATAAAGTTCAAGAAGTTTCATGTCCCTGTAATCAGAACCATGCAGTTTCTTGGCGATTCTTCTCCATAGAAAACGACTAATTTGGCTGGATATCGAGTCTAGGTGGATCTAGACTCAACATCTCATAAGTGCCAGTGGTTTATATGGAAATAAAACTATTACGATTTTGATTTTGATTTTGATTTTGATCTTAAATGGACAGGTTAACAGATTCTGTAGACAGTCTCTGGCAGGCTGCCACACAACATGGAGTTTTTAACAGGGAGTTCTTCTACTAGTACTGAAAATGTCGTAATAAACAATTACGCTATATTTTTATATTATCGTTTGGATATGAGACTAATTTTAAAATATTTGCTACCTGCCTGATTCGTGGTACCTATTTCAATTTATCAATTTCTTATCTTTATTGATACTAATGTTACTTATCGGTAATCGGTAAGACGGTACATAAGGTCGGTAAGGTTTAACGACCTACTAGCAAGACCTACTTACGACCTTGTTCGGGGCAAAACGAGGGGAAACGTTCTTTTCACGTGATATAGATAATAATTAAATATTATAGTAACTTAAAGGATGTTTGCCGCAGTGATTGGAATGTGCTGTAGAATTATCTGTGCGCGTCAATGGATTACTTTACATTATTTTGAAATTGGAATAGAGTACCCAATATTTTTTTATAATAAACTGTTCAAATATAAAAAAGAAACAACTGTCTAAGTACATGGTTTTTAAGGAGGTCTAAATAGTATTCAACTTTTTTTGACACTCAATTTTGTTATCTGTTGCTTTTCTGAATAGTTTGCATTTGTTTTGATTGCAAATACGGAAACAATATTATTAACTCTTCAAATATCAACTAATCATCATTATGATAACATCATTCTACAAAATAAATATTAGCTGGGTGAACGCGTGTAAAGTTACTTTCGTTTGTCTATGAATGTATCTCTCACAACTCACACACAATATGTATATATACACGTATAATTTGTATACTTGCCCCTTTTTTATAAAACAGAAGAAAATCCTCATTGATCGTCAACCTCGTACCGACTAAAATTCACACTTCTCTTGCCCTGTGGTTGGGGCCAAAGGAGTCGTGATTTTATTCACCAAGAACTGACAGAAGAATACCCATACCCATACATAACTGTGACTAATATACATACATATACATAATAGATGAGGGTCTTAGGGTTTCAGTAAAAGGGAAAATTTGATGTGCCTAAAATGTGAACACTATCCTACTAATATAAAAAAAAAGATGTTTGTGGATGTTTCTTACGCTTTCACGCAAAAGACCACAGAATGGTGATACTTATTATTGAAAAAATTAAGTTTAAAAAACTACAACCCGCAGTCTACGAAAGAAATCTTACTGAATTGAAATCAACAACAAAAGATACTACTGTGTCCAAATTATAGCCGTGATCGGGATTACTATGCAAAGTTAAACTTTCCTAACCCTTTCGGAACGCTCCAATACAATTGTGCGGGTCATAAAGTCGAGTATAACTTATTAGTTTTACATTAGGAGTGGACGGGCCTAGCATCGTACGATTGTGCGAGAATCGAACTTTCATCTCCCGCGCAAATTTTGTCCGCCGCGCAGTCGATGAGTATGTTTCAACCTGTACCGTTCGTAGCTGATAGCACTTCCCGACTTGGCGAAAGTAAGTACCTACTATTGTTTTATTTTGTAAATGTAGTAATTTACGATTAATTGATTAGAAAAATAGTTAAAAATGTGATGTTTTTGTGATAACAGTGGCTATTTTCAAGAAAACGCTTTGGTGTAACTGCTTAACAAACTTTATTGACACAATTGTATCGACGTGGGCCCTACATTACCTTATGCGTATTTTAAGTTACTAATGATTATTAATTTTTCGCAGTTTCCGCACCATGAGTCCGGTTATAAACCACGCTGTCATCATAGAGATGCTCAATAACTCTGGGAACCAGGGCGATGACAAGTATAAAATCAATTTGGACAACTTTATCGAAGAAAACCCCGTATATTCAAGTTTCACTTCTTCTGACAAAGGCGAAGAAAGTGATGACTATAACATACCTCCGAGTATGCTAGCAGGATGGCAGAAGAAGCCTTTCAATGGCAAACCTCTTCCAGAAGACGCTGTTCGTGATCCAGGAGATATTAAAACTGAATATTTCGTGCCCTATTTTACTGTCGAGCTCATGGAACAGATGGCTTTGACCACAAAGCAATATTATATGACCAATACTAGTATACAAATGAAACCTTTTTGTTTTTTACTTGATATAAAGAACTTTTTCGGAATACCTATATGCCATTGTTGGGTGTATAAAATTTCAATTGTGACCCTCACAATTGTACATAGAAAATTAAGGGCCCAGTTTGATACAATTGTTGGTATATGAATTTTCCAAGATGGCGGCGGAAAATCTGGAAAATTATATCAGATTCGTAATCTGTGGCCCCAAATTACCTAAGATTCAAGTCCTAAATTACAAATTTCTGTGTAGTTTAAGCGCCGGTCCGAAAGGGCTAATAAATATGTCAAAAGTGAACTGTAAGTAGCTGACCCTTGGCAGGCAGGCACTGATGTTACCGACACCTAATAAAATGACTAAATGGGCTTTTCCCATAGTCTACATAAGGGGCACATGGACCCCACTAAAAACCCTGAGCTAGGAGGAAGGCCCTGAATGAATACAGCTCCGTGACGAACCGTGGGACCGCGCACCGTACACTTCCACAATACATAACATGTGAGTAACTCAACACGTGGCACAAATTGTACCATTTCGCAAACAATGGCTGGTAAGTGCTGTTATCATAATAATGGAGATATTATTTATGTAGCGATGGTATAACCAAAAAAGTTAAAGACTCTTTTGTGTTTCTGTATCGACCTGCATGGGGCTTGCGTATGAGGAAAAATATTCCCAAAGCAGGAACAGGCCTTTTTATAGAAATGTAGTTGATGACACCTGATGGTTGGTAGTCATCGCTGATGCGTTCCCGGCCTTTAAAAGCCCCTACCGACTACAAAGTAACCGAGGGAGAACTGGCTTTCACGCGCAAAGTCTGGATACACAAAGATACTTTCAGAATAAAGGAAAGGGTCTGCGGAGAGACCTTAAGGCAAGAACACCGGCAGAATGAGGGAGACCTGAGGTATCTGACGTTAGGGAGGGGCGGAGAGTGGCCATTCTGCTATTATTTATTCTGTGTAATCTATTTATCATCGAAGACGCCGGCAGGCACCAGGCAGGCGATCATCAGTTCTCTTGCTGGGATTATTTCGCCCAAACAACTGCCTCAACCCTTCGGTAAATATTGGCGTGATGGTAGATAGGTAGTATGTACTGATGATGATCAGAATATCTAATAACAGTAACTCTTAAACCACTCGTAAAAGTCACGTGTTGCTAGTAATATAATTTTACGACACTATAAAGTAGGTAGGTAGGTACCTATTTGTTTTTGTAATTTCAAAACCGATTTTAATTTCATATAATACCTTATTTTATTAAACAAGCAACGATAGTACGTACTATATCTATATACTTGTTTGTTTGTAAAGGCGTTCTTGAAAATGGCTCTAATGATTGCGAAATATAGTTTTTTTTGGGAAAAATCGTTGTCTCCGATTTTCACAACAAACAAAATAAAACCTTATTTAATAAACGATAAAAATAGATCGAGAGATTATTGCTGATAATTTCTATTCTTATATAAGTATTAAGCACAGAATAAGTGTTTAATATGTAATAAATCGATAACATGCTTACATAAGCTAAGGCGCTAATAACTGAGTACACACCCAATCATTCGCACAAAACATGCAAATATTGAGGAACTGTGGATGTACAATTGTACACCTCTGCCTAATCCTCCGTTTTTTTTTCAAAGTCGAATGCTAAATAGTTTGGCAGACTTATGGACGTCCCCTTGTCTGTATGTGCTCAAAAGGAACTCTTCTATCAATTAAATCGGTAGGCTTTGATGCTTCTTTTTTTGGTGGGGCTCCTGGCTAAGTTATAGCAACGCTGATCAACCGATCTGCAAGGTAAGCGTAGCTTACGCTTGCCGAGGTCAGTCTGTGGATGCGTGACCATTCTTAACAGCCCCCGTGCCACGGAGAGCACGTAAAGCCGTCGGTCCCGGTTGTCATACAATCGTTAGTAGTAGTCAGAAGCCCAAAAAGCCTGACAACCAGTCTATCCTTCGAATATCGGTATTGCCCCGAAATTGGGTTGCGGAGGTTTGATGGCGGTCGCTTCGTGTAAAATACTAATATTCAGTCGCATCTGGTTAGACTGGAAGCCGACCCCAACATGGTTGGGAAAAAAAGGCTAGGAGGATGCTTCTCTGTCTTTTTCAGGCGAATGTTATCTGATGATGAAGGACATGTCAAGCTTTGACAAGTAAAAATATTACTAATCCTAACATCTGATAACATAATATGTTATAAATAAAGAATTATCAGTTCTAGCTCTAAGCCTACGCTACGGGGAAAAGGCGAGTATAAAAAATTGATGAAAAAAGTTAAGGAAAATTTTAACGCAGGGGGGTCCAGAAACATGTATTAAACTCATGGTATTCGGATGTGCGTCGATGTACCTTCCACCTTGTATGAACATATAAAGCATCAAGCAACTTCGTTCAGGGTGTACCTCTACCTATCTGCAGAAGGGGAGTCCTGAAATCACTTTACGGTGCAATCTAAGAAAAACTATTGAAATATAGGTAGGTACGGTACATATAGTGATTGTAAAGTTAAAAATCGTTTGGAAAAGAAACCATAGCGTATATAGAATGGTAATCATCAGGCTTTACGGAATCAAATAGAAACAAGACCGTGCAAAATGATAATGATGCAATTAAATAGGAATTAGGTACCTACATCTTCTTATCTAAAATCAAATAGCATGAAAAGAAGCGAGTAAAATTTAGTATGTAACAAAAAGTCACAAAAAACAATGTAACAAATATAGTTTTCTACAAAATTTATGATAAGAAATGTCGTGCTATGTAAATAACTTGAAAATAGCACGTGTATGAATTAAAAAGTAAACTAACAAAACTGGGTTATTTTATTTTGTAGTACAAACTTACCTACATTTAAAGGTGCACTGAATAATTTTTACGTACTTAATATTGTGTCTTGTTACTTCTTTGTATGGTGTACAATCTAAATACACCTCGATACGCTTAAATACACCTTGTTTACACAGAGAAAATTAGGTACCCAAACTGAATCTAAGATCTAATTTATCTGGCAACAAGGTTGTCAGAGTAACGCTATTTCACAGTGTATAAAACTGTTACATTATGGCTATTTAGTTTAGAATGCGATGTAAGAGGTGTAAATACTCTAAATTTTAAATCACATTAAGTACATTTTAAAACAAAACTTACTGTAGCAAAGGTTTTGAGTCCGTCATTTTACCACAAAAATATCACTTCACAACACAGTTCAACACTATCGAGCACTATTCTTAAAAAAAATACGAAAATTAATGTCAGTGACACATCAAACTGTCACATTTGTAGCGTGAGTGGATGAGTACTAATTTAAATCTAATAGCTATAATAGCTATCGCCCTGTTATCTCGAGACATCGAATGAACTACCACTCCCAGTACAAAATGTAGGTAGATAAGTGCACTACCGACCGATATCGTAATGTTACGTTGGGAATCGTATGTAAATATTGCCGTGGCATTTGAATTGATTTCATAAAAGGAGGTAGGAGGAATAAAGTTTCAATAAGAAATGGAGTCGCATGTTCGCCATTAATCGGCACAAAATATTGATGACTTGTTGACATTTCAAATTTTGTTTGACGTAGAATATAAGTTAGGTCAAACTACACAATATGCAAAACAATGATTTCGAAATTATGCTAGATTGTTATCTTAATAATTTTATAATTAGGTATTTGTCTAAGTAATTTAATATTGAAATTAGGTACTCGAACTACAATGTAGACGGCAGGTACCTAGATATAATTAAGAGATATGCAATCTGTAGATTATTAAGTAACGATGCAGCTTTTAAAGAGATTACGTAGGTATAAATAATTAAAAATAAATTATATCCTGACGTTCCTAACTAACTATGTATAGTGCGGCGGGGGTTTAGGGAACGTCGAATAATTTTCTAGACCCAAAAATTGCCTTGGGATTTCAATTTATTATCACACGGTCCTTTCATCCCAAAATCTAGTTCTTTCCGTTTTTTACTACGTCAAAAAACATTATCACAAATTATGAATCAGAATTCAACCATCGCCGCGGACCGAAATAGTGTAGTTTACATTGTTGCTATCTAATCGCTAGGATTCTTGGATTATACAAATAATCGGCGATTATAAACTTATCTACCGACTTCGATTCGGACAGGTTACGAAGGGGAGGTTGGCCCGACTATCTCTTGAAAAAAAGGATATACATATGTTATATATGTATAGATGACGTAGGTAAACGAGGACGAGTCCACCTTGTACTTTAGGGCCAAGGATACGAAAAAATACATTCTGTTTCTGGGTGAATATAAATTGAAGTAAGCATGGCAGTGGCATCTAGAACATCATAACCTTTAGATAAAGGGCTCGATTCTAAATAATGCCACATACAATCACTGAAATCCTAAGATTTAGGAAAGCTATAAAGAGATATTCTTATCTAATATAGAATATTAATTTAATCTTAGTGTCGTTTATCCTGCGTAAACGCACGAGCTGCGTATGTAATTGCGCCTATCAGACTTCACACATTTATCTAATTAAGTGAAATTAGTGCTATTATAATTGATGAGGCGTACCGCGTAAACTTAAATGAAAATGAAATGATATTTATTCTGCAAATACTTACATCTTTTCAGACACTTTTACAAGTCAATGTTTTGCGGTTTTGTGCTAGATGGCGTCGGAATTTCCTGACGACCTCTGAGAAGAAATGCCAAAACAAACTCAGAGAATTATGGTCTCTTTTAGGCTTATATTCAGAGACGATGCTAAGCATAAACTTTCGTAAATTGTAATACAAATTTGACATACGGAAGCATTACTTTACGCTTAGCATCGTCTCTGAATATTAGCCTTAAAGTCCAGACATAGGCTGAGATTCAGAGAAGAGACTCAGCATGAACTTACGCTTCCGTATGTCAAATTGTAATACAAATTTGACATACGGAAGCATTACTTTACGGGTTTACGCTAAGCATCGTCTCTGAACGTTAGCCATAGTTTTGTTTTTTTTATCAAATATGTGAGTGTCACAATGTAGGACTATGTCTGCAACGGCCTTTTGAGGAGCATCAGAATGTTGGGCAAATATACAAAGGAGCTGTGATGAGATCTGTACAGAGTTACTATTATAAGAATGGATAGGGTAAAAAGAATACCTAAGTAATATGCCGTTTAAAAGTGGCACCAGTTAGTGAAATATTGTGCTGTAGGTAACAGTTAGTCGAGTTTTGGACATATTATGATGGCGTAGTAGAGAAGACTATGTAACCCGGAAGGGTTAGAGCACGACTATGGATAGATAAAGGAAGAGGGAGACTAAAAAAATATGGATGGTCTGTGTGAGAGATGACATCACGACAGGGGCCGATGTATGGAAGAAAAAGACATACTGTGACGACCCCGAGGAAATTGGGATAAAGACTGGAGGAGGTGCCTCGACAGCAGTAGCTTAACGTTGTAGATCGATTGATCAGTGTAGATTAGCTATAAGCTCCCTATTTAAAATACAAATCAAAGCATGTTGGTATAACATAATTGTAATACATAATACAAATATATTTTGTACCTAAATATTACTACCACATTTGTGTCACATGGAACAGAGATGTCCTCATTAAAGTGCAAAGTACCAGTTGCGATAGTTAAGTATTTAATTAACCTCATAGTAAGGACATTAGTACTGATAAATTGAGGGTCCCTTGTCGACCTCGTGAGACGTGGCGACTTCTTCATACTGGTCAATATTTCTCATAGTAATTTACTTGTTTGCCGTGATTATTAAAGCTACTGCACATACATTACAGGCTTATAATTACAACTTGTGCGAGTGAGACTAGTACAATGTACCTTTGTAACAAAATAAACTAAAGAATATTCTGAAATGAACTAGGTACCTTACTGGTCTAGAAATCGTAAACGCGGCTTGAATTGAACGTGAGTGTTTGATTCCCAGGTCAAATTTTGTATTTTCCATTAGGAATTTCTGCCAATATTTTTACTTAACAACGTGTTATTGTGTATCCTGTATTTAAGGACCACTTTATTGCTATGAACCGGACAAAAATCCAGACTAGAGGTGTTGAGTTTGGATTTTTGTCCGGTTCATAGCAATTCTTGCCACATAATAGTGGTCCTTAAATACAGAATACACAATAACAATGATGTTAAGTAATGTTGAATACAAATGCATGAATTCTGACGGTGAAAATTGTCAATGAATATTACTACAACTCCGCGCTAACCCTCGGGGAATACAGACAACGTTTAATTATTTCAAAACACTGAAATCATTAAACACATTGCTCAAGTGAACAATGAAATTATTAATGTTTCGAAGAATTGGAGATAGTAAATCAAATTCGATCCATTATATTCGAAATAACATCCTAAAAAGGTTTCGCCATTTTGAATTTTACCCAAAATACACCTCTTCCTATCCCATCACGTATTATTTGAATTAGTTCAGCTGTTTAGACTGTATGTGATAAAATTCACAAGTTATAATATTTTTCACACCAATAATGTATTTGCTAGAAGTCCAATTGTTGAAGATAATTTTGACAGTTCAAAATGTACCACTCGGTATTATTGTTAATGGAAAAAACAAACACTATTTGCCACAGGCTGTATGCTTGTTTCTTTTCCAAAATAATAAAAGAATACGAACAAACATATGTATTGTGAGCTCATCTTGGTTTACGTAAAACTTTAAAAATATGTTTTGTCGAGATACCAAATAAACATCGGATTTTATAACACCATTGTGCCTGACTGCACAGCAGTGATAGCCTAGGGGTATGACCACTGGACTGCCAAAGTGCAAGTGCCAAGTCGCAGGTCTCGAGTTCACATCCAAGGCACGCAACTCGAACTTTTCGTAATCATTTGCGTATTAACTTAATTAGGTTCCAAAGTGTATATCAGTCTTATTTACTTAAAAGGTAAACAAACGGGTTTAATGCTGTTCTAGTTCTGAATTAATTCGATTTGATGTTTAAAAATGATAAGGTACAAAATTAAAACATAATGTGTTACTTTAGGTATATCTATAGGTAATTGAACAATTTAAATATAACGTTGTTGTAGACTGAAGTTATTGCTAAGTCTTAGGATTATTTTCAGAGACGACGCTAATCGTAAAGTAACGCTTCCTTATGTCAAATTTGTATTACGATTTGACATATGAAAGCGTAAGTCTATGCTTAGCTTCGTCTCTGAATAATTAACCTTAGTACTAAATGGTGTAATTTTAAACTGGGGTAATCAATCAGAGATTTTATGTTGGTTATCATAAGTACTACGATTCTAATTACGATTAGCATGCTGTCTTATTTCTTTCTCTCCATCTCCCTCTCTCTTTCATAGGTACTACCCTAAAAAAACTTATATTATCAGTATTTCCTCTTTGCAATCAGATATTAAAGCAATATGATAAGAAATGAAGAGATATTTACGACCATCAAGCATTGCGGTCGGCACAAACCGCACCAGCACTGATACCGGCACGATTCACGGCCCATACACATATAGAATGAGCAGTATTACTTCCGATGAGAGACTTTCTACTTTACATAGAAAACGAGAATAATAATCTCTTTTTACTTTACGATTACATCTCTTGAGATTTCCATTCTATAACAAGAATAAATCAGTTAAATTTCAATGTCCATATTTTCCAGATAAATTACAGTAAAACTTACACTCTTTGTGAGATTATAGTTACTTTAGATTCTATTTAGAAAAGGCATTTAATCAACGTCAGTGTCGCTTTTGATATACCGATGGAAAACGTAATGTATATGACCTACTGAAACTGTTTCCTATATTCTGTTGCATTTACGAATATCTGCTCAGGTATACTATAGGTCCGAAGTTTGGCAGCTAATTTAACAAAAGGAAATTAACAGACAGCTCTCTCAATGGTGTCATCATCAACCCATTAACTGTACCACTGCTGGGCACAGGTCTTCTCTTAGTATGAGAGGGATTAGGCCATATATAGTCCACCACGCTGGCCTAATACGGGTTGGCAGACCTCACATGACGTCGAGAAATTCTCTCAGGCTGGCAGTTTTCTTTCACCGTAAAGCGAGTGATGCGCACATGATTTCAAAGTCGGGGGTGCGTGCCTTAGATTCGAACTCGAGACCTTTAACTTGGCACTCCAGTGGTCATACTCCTAGGCTATCACTGTTATATGGTGTCTCAATGGCTTACGGTTGCTACATGTGTAGAGCTGATTTCAACAAAGCATCTGTTTGGCTTTAGCCACCCTTCAAAATTCAACTCTAGAACCTTGATAAATGTCTGATTTTAGTATGTAATGTGGTACAGAAACTTGCTTTTTAACTACATATACTACTTACCTATGTAGTTAAAAAGCAAGTTTGAGTCGCTGATACATTCAGGTAAATCGATAAGGAGAACAGAGAATTTGGAAGATCAATGCGTAACCACCGATCCTTCAAGTTGTTTTGATGTGTCAGTGTCGATTGCGTGACAATAAGTTGAATGACAACCATACAATACATGTAATAATAACATAATATTATGACCGTCATCCGTCACGCCAGTAATCCGCAGCTGGTTAAACAGAGGTATATTGTCTGTCGCAAACCAGCCAATAGCAATTGCTGTCAAAAGGACTGTGGCTCTCATAATCGCAGTGTTGCAGATAATGGGCCTGCTGCATGCCTAAAAGAGGTTCATATAGAAGTTGTGAAAGCAGTATTATATGTATATTGCGTGTGTTGTAAAATAATAAAAGGAATTAGCTTTATGTGCATTAAATTTGGTATTAATATCAATGTTTTCTTTATAGATCAATACCAGATGAGCATTTGGCTGCATATCGCAAAACTATCGATGATTCACGCATCAATCCAACCGTAAATTATATCAATATTATCGTTCCCTATAATAACATTAAGGATTATATCATCAATATTATGACTTTTTTGGAGGTTAATTAAATTTAGAGTATGTGTGATGAATCGACGTTAAACAATGGTGAACGCTGAGAGATTTAGATGCGATTCTAGGTTTGGTTTAAGGTAAAATTCCTGGAAATATCTTATCTCTTCAAATCCTAAGTCAATAGGACAGTGAGGCAAATATGCCAATATGGTGGCAACGATCTATACTTGAGGCTAGAGTCTAGACCACTTCACTCATCACGATTCATTGACTTCAAGGAGGTTAAATTGTTCCCAATTATTTTGGCTATACTCGCTTGCTAGTTCCGAGGTTTAACAACCAATCTGAACGAGTATACCTATATCACGATAGAAATCATAAAGAAGACGTAGAAAGGAGGTCAGATGATGATGATGATGATGATGATTCAGTCAAGTGTTTACAGTAGTAAGAAAATATTAAATCGTCCTAGGATAGTGAGAACATGGAAGAAAGAAGTGTGGGCGTTTTAGCAGTTGGTGGAGTGCAAAAATGACGCTCTAAAAGTAAATGATTTTGACTTTGATATGAAATAACTGATCAATACATTATGATGCAGTTCATGTAATGCAATTTATCAGCTATTGTATGTTCCTAGACTAGATATTTAGAACAGGGACACTTATCAGTGCGCAAGTCTGTTTCTAGTAGGTGCAATGTAAATAATCTTTTTACGTATCATGCGTAAGCAGCTAGTTCCTACGGTTCCTGCTACGTCGCCAATGACTTTCAACTGCAGTCGCTGGAGGCTTCGATTGTGTAATTTGGCATTTCTCTGTACTATATGCGGCAATCAGGTTAATTGGTCCTTTTGTACGCTCAATTTGCAGCACTGGCAATTGCCATCCATCTTTCAAGTTTGGTAATGAATCAACCAAGTCAGCATATTCATAAGAAATTTTAAGAAAAGAAGACTAAAGTTTCTTCCTGTTTTACACGGTAAGATACTGCAGACTTTCGTATAACTAAGACCAAGGGACCAGTCTGTTCATCCAAGAAGTTTCTAGGTTATATACCTACTTTTGAGTTTGATGTTGGCAGCTATTAAAAATGTAATCTTACCAGATCCGCAATGAGTGTGTCGGAGATAAGGAACATTTTTTTATTACTTTAGCAAGTATTGTTCTTAGGAGCTGCCGGCTTTAGTTTGAAACGAAAACGTTGACATAAAAACCTTAATAATCTAAGTACCTAATATATGTATACTTACTCTTAAAAATGATACCTACTTTCAAAAAAATATCTGCCTGTTATTTTTTTTATTTTTTTACACAACACCATCTAGTCCCAAACTAAGCAGAGCTTGTACTATGGGTACTAGACAATGGATATAATACTTATATACATTTTTTTTTGTAATTATATACTTATAATATAATAAGAAACACCCAGACAAACACAAACACCTAAGTTCATCACATAAATGTTTGTGTCTTGTGGGAATCGAACCCACGACCTCGTGATCAGCAGTCCGGTACTCGAACCACTAGACCACAGACGTCGTCACTTATCACTCTATTTATTCACTAGTAAAGTAGTACTACTGAATTAAATCTAATTAGACTTTGCAGCTTGTTGCCATTAAATACTTATAGCTATCTATTTAAGAATTGGAAAATTTACTATTGTTGAATTCGTTAAAAACAAAACACGCTTATTGAAAATTTAATTTATTTCGTATGTTGAAAAAAAATTTAAAAAATGGACTGCAAAATTCTGACAATATTGTGTTTAAGGATTTTGATGGAGAATGAGGGAATACCTGTCCCTTTCTCGCAAAACCATTTTTAGCATAGAATTTATAAAAAAAATATTAAATGTCAAAACAACAGAGAAACTAAATATTTTTATGGCAGATGAAGTCCTTTCTTATTTACGAACCAATTTTATTTAGTTTTTACTGTTCAGCTGTATTTATGGTTATTTAAATATGGTTTTATATGACCCATAAATTATTCAAATAGCCAATTTCAAGTCAAAATACCATCACTTTTTTCAATTTGCGAGGCTTATACGAGCGGCCTGATGGCCTATACATGCCAACAAACCTAGTGGAATAACTAGCGCATTGTTATTTTGGAATGTCAGATTATAAATCTCCTTTGCTCAGTAACTTCACTGCTTGAAAAAACATAGTTCCATTGTTGATGTTTAGAGAGAGAGAGAACTTGATATTATTATTTATTTATATAACACATTATGGCACTGCACTAGGTACAGCTTTTTTAATAGACACATTGACATAAATCCTTATCTACAACAATGCGTTTTGACAGATATGGAACAGAATATGCGAAGGCCTATTCAGAGGTCACAATTCCAATGATACCACTTGTAAGTGATAACATACAACTAATTGTTTATCTACAATTACTGTTAATTCAATAATTTGAATTGACTGATAATATTGATTTATTTCACTGTAAACATAATGATGGCATTTAATGAAATTTATTATTGAATAATAAACTTTTATTATGATTATTTTGTTGCTTTGCACTAAGATTTAAAACTAAAAGACTTTAAGACTAAAAATTTTAAAGAGTAACCATGGAGTTTCTTGCCGGTTCTCCTCCATAGGAAACAACATAGAGTCGATATTTCATAAGTGCCTATATAAGGTTTATGTGAAAATAAAACTATTTTGATTTGATGTTTGATGTGACTTGATTTTCTCCTATAACGTGGGTATGTCTACAAACACAAAATGTCACACACACAGGCCCACAGTAACTACCTCTTAGACCATACAAGTATTATTTTTCGGCTTAGGTATAAAACCTGAGACCAGTCTCACAGAAACCAGTCTGCAGCTAGTATGCCAAATATCAAACCGGGCAAAAAAGTTAAAAGTTTTGCCACATAATCAAGGCTGAGAGGCATAGGAATGTCAGGTGAAGTACCTAATAATTAATAAATAAATAAATTGTTAATTAATATGGCATCTACGGCTTAATTAACAAGGTATACAGGACTAAGCAGTATTGTTATGCTACTCACAATAATATGTATAGGTACAGCTGTGACATTATTTCTAAAGGTCACTATTTTATGTAGACCGTCTCCATGTTTGCATAATTACAATTGCTTTAACTGTTATTGTAGCAGTCTTTGGAAAACTTATAGCATATTATGTAGTCAATATTCAATGACATGGTAAAAGAAAAAAAGAAATCTAGAATAGAGACGTAGGTATTTATATGAGAAAGAAAGAAGAGAGAAAAACTATTGTTTCCAGGCACCAGAAACCTTATGTGATTTAACAATATATTTTACGTTTTCATCGAAAATTAGGTTCTAGGGGTTGAGAGAGGTGTTGTAGACCAAAAATTTATTTAGTGTAGTGCCCCAGAGCTCAAGTACAAAAGATTTTTCTATTACATCTTTAAGTTGATTAATAAAATTGCCTTTAAAATTAGAATCCAGATAATGTAGGTACATACCTATAGTAAAAAAAAATAACTAAGCAATTTTAGCAATAATTAAATTTATAAATTTAATAATATTTTATTTAATAATTATTAATAATTAAGGACATTATGACAATATAAAATTAATTTTAAATTGTTTTTTCTAGGAAACCCTCTGTGTCAGCTGGAAACAATTTATCTTTCAATTTCAATAACATACAGAACCCAAAATAAAATATGGGTACATACTGTATACAATTATTGATATCATCATGAATCATGATTGTTATTATACAAAGATGATTATCTCACTCTAGATAATGTAACATGGTATAATTTGGTAGATTTTGATAATAATTATTTATGGCTTGACATAAATTGTCTATTTTATTATGTTCTTTGAAAAATTAAGGCTCGGATTGGACAGTGACAGAGTAATCGGTGTACCTATGCATGATGATTTGAAGCTAGATTCAGACAGTGGAAGTTAAGACTAAATAATAATACTTGTTCTAGGTGTAAATACCCACAGTACAGAACTATAAAAGAAATTTTATGTTTTTACAAGTAACATTTTATTTCTCATTTCTGAATAATAAAAATAGTGCTATTATTCTTTATCTGTAGGTAAGGAAATTGGTTATTAAGTTTATTTGAACTTTTTAAAATAAATAGTAAGTAGTAGTCGTTGTAAACACACATTTATTAGAGGAAGGTAGTTACCAAATTGTTTTTTTTAATAATATTTTATGATACCTTGGTAGTTTTAAATGCTTAAGTAGGTATGAGGTAAGCATATAATATTTTTAAGAATAGCTAAGTAAAACAAACCTTAACTTTATTCTGAAATGTTTGTTTAAAGTTAAAATTATTTCTTCACTTAACTACTATGCAAGGTTATATTGTTGGATTCTTCTATGATTTATGAACAGTAACAATTGTAAACATATAAAGAAAGTTAGTTATAAACAACTGCATGTCAAATATCAGAGGTCAACAATGTGGATGATAAAAACTCAAATTGATGTTGCAAGTAAATTGTAAACATTGAACTCACCCGTTCATCGTGGCAAGACCTTCTTGTCCCGGCACTCTGTTGCCGACTAAACACCCAGGAGTTTCAGACTTCTCCGAAACATGATGATCTTCAATGTCTTCCAAGATCGCCGCTCGATCCGCATTCGTTTTATTCAACTTATCACTAGACAAACTTTTTGATCTATATCTCCCGTTTATTGGCGCCAAACTTTTATCAGTAAACGCACTTAAACTATTCAGTTTCGTATCATTTGCATATTTATCGCTAATTATATTAGACATTTCGTCGTATTATTTACCGCGCACGTCTACACTAGTTGTCAATCTCAGCTGCGGCGCGACACGACTGACATTCCGCGAAGTAAACCTAACGTTTTGCCGGACAAAACAATACGCACACCGACCGCTGCGAGAGAACATTGCACTTTATTGTATTTAGAACTGCAAGTGTAACATTTAATTTGGCCGAATTATAGCGACAGATCCGCATTGTGAAAAAACGTTTTGTTTCAATGTCGGAATCGGAACGTCAGCCGGGGTGAAGGTGAGTGCATTGTGCGACCCATTGCGCGCGATCACCGATACTCGTCTTGAACAAATAACAATATCACCAATAAAAATGCTAGGAAGTGGATCACTTGAGTAATGAATAAATAAGGAAGACATTACAAAAGAATAAACTATCACCATTATTTCTCATTGAGCCTTGGTTTGGTGTGCCTATAAAAAGGTTTTAAATTGGTAAAAAGGCGGTAGTTATTTTTAGTGGCTAGGTACCTATCTACTTACATATAAAAATAAAGATCTATTCATTTACCTAGTAGGCGATTATTTTGTAGGTCGCAATTTTGATCAAGTTTTACAATACGATACATTATTATTTAGGAACATTATACACCAGGCTACACTTACTTATGTATGTACAATTTTTTTTTTCAAACTAAGTTTTGTTTTTTACTGTCACGAATTTTACACAGACTAAATAGGGTAGGTAAAATATTTTTTTTGTTTTTTTTTTGTATTAGGTATTTTTTTAATTATTGTATGTTTTTAGGTATTGAATTTATCTAAAATATCGACTGGCAGTATTTTTTATTTTAGTAGGTCTCTCGTCTGAATTGAAATGCTGTAACACCTACACGTTATTCCGAGGCTGGACACTTGACCTCAAAAGTACGTGCTCTGCTTTCAAACACTTGTTTAACTCGCACAGTCGGTACAAATAGCTTACTTTACAGTCATTCAACCAACTTTTCCTAGTATTTTACACAAACTATAACGCGAATTATCTTTTTCTACGTTTTTATACTTATCAACCTATTTTAAACAAATGAAAAAAGTAATAAATATTATAAGTACCACTACCTACATGTTACTTTTTCTAAGTAATGATTAATTCAGTAAATTGTTTTTTTTTAAGAAAATAATAAAGATATCATAATCTATACTAATATTATAAAGAGGAAAGATTTGTTTGTTTGTTTGTTTGTAATGAATAGGCTCCGAAACTACTGGACCGATTTCAAAAATTCTTTCACCTTTGGAAAGCTACATTATCCCCGAGTAACATAGGCTATATATCATCACGCTACGACTAATAGGAGCGGAGTAGTAATGAAAAATGTAGCAAAAACGGGGAAAAAATTATAAGACCACGCGGGCGAAGCCGCTGGCGGGAAGCTAGTTCAAAATAAATTTAAATATTTCTTTATTCCATGTTGGTAATGCAAGGTGTAAGAAATAGTACAATCTACAAAAGTACAATCTGTTTTATTTATAAAATGTAAATCTAAGCTATCTAGGAACGTAAGTAGAGTTCTCGCCAAACTTATTGTCCGGGTTGAAGTTGGAATATTTTTCTTTCCCCGATTTTTGCGGCCGGGTTAAAGTTAGCTCGTGCCAACTTCAAGTTCAACCCAGACATTTAGTTTGTCAATTTTGATAATTTGATATCATAACATCGACATTCTACGTGCGCACGGACGCGTATTTAGATAGCACGTCTTGTAAACACTTAAGAAGACGATTTATTTAAGTAGTTTCTTCTTATTTCGATAACGATGATTTCGTTATACCTATCTTATTTCAATTTAAGTCCTGATACCAAAGATTAAACAATAGGTTAGTAATAACTAGGTACTTACATTAAGTACGAGTGATGAGTTTATGTTTAATTAGCACCGTCATTAATTTACTTAATTAAGATTAGTTCAATAGATAGATTTTCGTAAAAAATATAATTTTTACATTTCATGAACCAAGGTAACAGAAAATATGTTTTGCGTGGCCTAGGTACAATAAATATAATAATATTTTAAGTTTAATTAAGGCAATAATGCCGATTAAAACAATGTGGAACGTATCGATGACGTGGAATAATCAATTTTAGTAATTAAGAAAGAAAAAACTAAGTATAAGACTAATGTAGGTATAACATGATGATATTATGATCTTATAAAATTCGGTCATACTTAGGTAGGAACTTCATTATTTTATGTTGGCTCTAAATTATGGTATAAGGCTCTGTAAATTATATTGAACTTCCTATACTGGACTGACATGGTTATGGCCAGAATTAATACTACTAAGGATATCTAAAAGATAGAAAGAAAGATTTTATCACCAGTGAGAAAAACAATCGAGAGGTAGACTAATAATTCCTCCCGCAAAAATAACTACATACACGTACCTATTTATGAACGCATCCTATTTTGTTTTCTCTAATCCGTCGGTCGGTACCCTGTCACTTTCCGAAAGACATAAGGCGGATGATTATAGCTGCTTACGTCAAACAATAGGCAGCTAGTTATAACAACATACTCCTGTTGAACTTGCTCTACGGCCCGAATTGATGGCGCATGCCGACACGTAACGAAACAATGCAATATGGATATGCATACTAGTTTATAATTATAATCGAACACGCAACGCAATGGGCCAAAGTTTTTTTTTTAATCCAGTAATACTGTGCCTGGAAAGCATCTGATGAGGAGATGGCCAATAAAAAAGCATTATGTACATAAAAAAAACTCGAAATCAAATAACGATTGGCGAAGATATAAAAAAATGCAGTCGAAGTAACCTCCTTTTTGCCTAAGTCGAATAAAAAGGCTTCTTTTGGTGGAAGAAAACCGATGAAAAATCTACTAAAATTTGAGTTAATTTCAAAAAGGTTGCTCAATGTAGCCTATTCCGTGCAGCCGTGGTAGGTGGGTGGTGGCAAAATTTGAGGTAATTCCACCATCAACCATCGTCCCATTGCTAGGTACGGCTTCTTCTTAGAATGTGTGGGATTAGGCTAAAGTCCAACACCAGACTACGGCAGACTGCACAATTGCACACGCCCTCGAGAAAATCTACTCAGACTTTCTCACGATGGTTTTAATAACGCACATGTTTTCGAAAAGTCCGAGGTTGTCTCCGCAGTCCAATCATAGATTAATATATTATATTGGATAAGTCCAATCATCCAATGCTCATATTACTAGGCTATCAATGAGATTAGGCATTAAATAGGCAGCATAAAATACCTAGGTACCGAAAATAATAAAACTATCGAATATAAAATAAATATAGCTAGTGTTGATGCTACGCGCAATCCGATTAGCCACAATAAAATCCATAAAAACATTACCTACACTACAGCCGCGTGTTATCTTACAATAAAACATGAAAATATCGCAATAAAACTGTTATAACTACACAATTTCTATTTTGACACTTTATAATAATATTTCGGATGGCATACGTGCGTGTTTATGTTTCTCACGTGAACCTCTTTTTATTTCAAGCCGTGTTTTTAATTTATCGGTTAGGTTACGACCTAAGAGTGATCTTTTTCCAAATCCTAATACTTTTTTTTTAAGTTGGCAAAGGATCTGACGAGTCTCCTGATAGTAAGGAGTTATCGTGCCCTAACACCTGCAACACTGAAGCGTTGCTGATGCGTTGGCGGCTCTCAAATACCACTTACTGACTGCAAAGCAACCGTGAGGATTTTATGTTGCCACTTTCCAAATGTCCGCCTATTTATGTTTTTTGGGTTGTGGACACCCCTCATGAATCACTTTCCGCCTGGGAACAGGGTATGTGGAACTATTACCGACTTAAAAACCGCACTAATTGCTTTTCCTTGCCTAATAGTCTAGTCAAGGGATTCATAACAAGCGCCATAACCTAACCTTTTGAGTTATTCACCTACCACGTACAAAGTAACAGACAAAGCAAAACAATCGTAGAAAAGGTTCTTGTCGAGTCTTCAAGTCGCAGAATGTCATTTGTGTCATAGCATACTGTAGAGACCACAAAGGTCGCTCCCAATATTTGGTGTACAATACAACTGGCAGGTTAGCAAGCATTCATATAAAAATAAGATAATGACGTAGTCTGTTCTAGAAGTAGTTGTGTCACGGACACCATGACATGTGATCTTGATTTAGTACTCCAAATAAAGTCCATAATAAATAAATACGAATATTCTTTATAAGGTTGGATGGATATAAGGGAAGAGGAAGACCAAAGAAAAGATGGATGGACTGTGTGAGAAAGGATTTGACCACAAAGGAAGTGAATGATGAGATGACGGCTAATAGAGAGGTATGGAAGAAAAAGACATACTGCGCCGACCCCAAGTGAATAGGGATAAGGGCAGGAGGATGATGATGATGATTCTTTATAATACTCCCGAGGACAAGAGCCTCCACAATACCATCACGCCTGTGTTCTCCAAAGGGTTAGGCAGAGGAGTACTAATGTACACCCACAGTATGCTGGTATGTTTATCCAAACGCCTAGCTACAAAACCCTACAACACTGCTCGATTTATCGAAAATCGAACCCAGGACCTCAGGCGCAGCTGTCGCACTTAGGCTATATTACGTTAGTATGCAAAATATTAAAATTATTTGTCTACAAATATCATGCATACCATGAAATACCTACTGATTGTTTAAAGAGAGAATATTGTTATTGACAAATACTTACAACTAAAACTATTTACAATAGATCATTATTATTGTTGTCATAAGTTCTTTAGCATTGATTGCCAGACCACAAATTGTTTTAAGAAGTAAAAACCCATGGTCTTGTACCAAGGTAACCTTTTTAGTGGCTGCCACAGATTTTTTTATCAATGTATTTGTTACTATTTAGTGCAGTTGATGGGCTTGTTCTCAATAATTAAAAATATTGTAGTGTTGCTTCATCGATCCTCTGTTTTTATGTTTTTTTTTTTCACTATAACAGAGGTCCGATTCTCGGGTCGAACAAAGCATCGTTGGGTTTTTTTGTTCCCAGTAGCAGGTCGAAGTTTGTATGTGCCCGGTTAGTAGGGAGTTTCCAGACTGTTTCCTTTATATACAAGGTGGAAGGGACATCGACGCACAAACGTCGTGACAAGGTTTCACTCAAGGTCAAAAATATAATGACCTAGGTCATTAATGTAGAAAATGATCGGTTATTACAGATATTGTCTTTTTTGAGCGCGCAGTGTAATGCTAAAAACGAGATTATAACGCTCCGCGGTGAATGTTATTATCGCGCACCATCCGAAATAAATGAAATAATTATTTTTTAATTATAAATCTAATTAAGCAGAAAAAAATGAAAAATTGATGAAAAATTTTACGGAAAATTTCAATGCAGGGGGGTCCATAATCATGTACTGAACTCATGGTATTCGGATGTGCGTCGATGTCCCTTCCACCTTGTATAGACTGTGCCACGAGGCAGTCGTAATCGTAATCTTAATAATAGACTGATATCTCTAGAAATATCAGTTCTGAATCATCTAGAACTTTCGCTGCTCGTGCACTTGAACCACTTGTACATGAGCAGTGTCAGTCAGCTGTTTTGGAGTGACGAGGCCATGGTCAACCGACCGTAACATTTTCCTTAAACATGTACTAAATTGGCTGCTTCCAGGATGGTCAATGATTTTCCGTATACGCTTTACTTATAGTGATACCCTTTTTTGGGGGGTCCTCCCGGATCCCCGCTACCGCGGCAGGGTTTATCGGACTCATACCAACTAAAAACGACGACTTCTGTGGTCTAGTGGTTCGAGTACCGGACTGCTGATCACGGGGTCGTGGGTTCGACTTTCGATTCCCACAAGACACAAACATTTTATGTGATGAACTTAGGTGTATGTGTTTGTCTGGGTGTTTCTTATATATCATCAGTATGTATTTACAAAAAAAAAGTATATAAGTATTTTATCCATTGTACACCCATAGTACAAATTCTGCTTAGTTTGGGACTAGATGGTGCTGTGTAAAAATGTCCCAAGATATGTATTTAAAAAGCGCACTTGCCAATACTTGCCCTTAGCGTCATGATCATGCTCATAGCAGTGATAGTCTTGCCTACACCCCTCCTAACCCTTCGGAGCCAGGCCGATAGTATGATATAATTACTTGACAGATCACGCTACTTATCATCTGCTCGGAACAGTGCCTCGACCATGAGTTTTTCTCACTAGACTCGCTAGCGACACCATAATATATTTGTATGGAAAACCCTCGCAGCGCCTCTAGCGGTTACGTAAGGAATTAAAATCTGCTATGAGATTACAGCGTTTCGATGCGTAAAAAACCTATCGAAAGTCATTCGATAGAACTCATGGTTGAGCTACAGTACCTCAACCATGAGTTCTTCGTATTCGTATCGAATGGCTTTTGATAGCTAGATAGGTCGAGGCACTGGTTGGCCGTGCCTTAGGTACGGAGGGGCGGGGTCGCCTGCGCGCGGTGGGACGGAGATGCGAGTGCTTGCTTTTGTTCACAGTAATCCGCTGCCGCCTCACCCCCATCCCTACCCAACACGGCCAACTAGTTCCGCGTGTACTATACCCGTCGGATAAATAAAAAAATGGAACACAATCTGTATGACATTATCTGCTAAGTAAATTAATGGGAAGTTATCAGTGAGCTGTGGAACAGGCCTTAATTCGACACAATTTAAATTACTTTTAATTATTTTCAAAAATCTTTGATCTCTGTCCTTTCTCTTTTAGCTGTAACATGCGATTAGTCTTTGAAAGGGTGGCCTGGTGATCTGTAACACAGGCTTAACCTATCACAGACACCAGTCTCTATCTAAATTGTTAATTACTATGTAACCTTGTGTAATGATGATGAGAAAAATAAATTTATTTCTATTCTATTTCTATTTCTATTCTTCATAGGTTATCATCGTGCTTCGTCCCTGTAATAGTACCTACGTGAACATCACGACAACGACCTTTATATTAAATGCTCGAGAACGTCTCGAGACGACCTACTCCATAGTTATGTAATGTCACTAAGAATAATATTACATACTTTTAAAAGGACCATTTTCTTTTGCGATAAGGAACTTCGGTAAGTAAATGTTTGAAGAAATCTTAGTCAGTATTGAACCAGTGCATAACTGCATAACTTCCTGGTGGTAAGCAGCAACTGGCCATAATTATAGTCAGGGTGCACCTCCCCCTCCCCCCCCCCCCACTAGCCTGGCTTGCGGGCCGTTTCTGAACGGCGCGATAACTTTTGAACGAATCAATCGATTTTGACGTGCTTTGATGAGATTTGACACAAAATTACAGATAAAAAAAACATTATTTTCCGATAGTTTTCCATCTACAACTATCCCGTCCAGGGCCCTGGGCTTTTAGGGACGGCGAGCCACCGGGGCCCTTCCGGCTAAGTCGGTCACTGGCAACCGACAGCTTATAGACACCAGCCTTCCACTAATGCGTTGTCATAATCAAACGTGTCTTCAAACTCAAGTTGTATAGACGAACTTCTCCAGCTGGGTTCTAGTTCTACCTCATATAACTACTTTGTGACTTTTCTAAAGTACCTATTATAATGGTCTAATACTGTAATTACACTACAGTACATTTCACTTTCTCTATAGTATTGTATTACCCTGATCTTTTTCAGCCGTACCTCTTACATCCTAACGCCTGTGCACCAGGCCGCGTGCGCACACCGTCTGCGCACGCGCATTTGTAATTATTCGTAATTATAATTTTCCCCCGTTTTTGCATCATTTTTCATTACTACTCCGCTCCTATTAGTCGTAGCTTGATGATATATAGCCTATGTTACTCGGGGATAATGTAGCTTTCCAAAGGTGAAAGAATTTTTGAAATCTGTCCAGTAGTTTCGGAGCCTATTCATTACAAACAAACAAACAAACAAACAAATCTTTCCTCTTTATAATATTAGTATAGACAACATATTAAATAACAGTCGCAAAACTTGATCATCACTGTTATTAGGTGCGCCCAGTCACGTGACAAACGTATCGATCAAATCGTATCGTATTAACGTCGGTATGGGAAAAGAAAATGGCGTTACTAATTAGTGCAAATTAGTAGCCGGTAGTGCTCCTATGATACGTTACCGTTTTTAATTATACAACGACGTGTGAGTAAAGACCTGTTTTCACTTTAATTTGTTGCGCCAATGTGTAGATGCGACTGAGAGGGGGATCTCTTCTCATATCAGTCATGTATTAAATTACTATCAGCAGCCCCCACCGTTTCACTTGCACTTATCCATTTTTTATTTCTAGCGCCTCCCAAAGGTCGCAGCCAACCTTCCTCAAGAGTTGTTCTATCAAATGGTAAAAGATTTTTTTCTAAACCAACTGGTAGTTCTATAGATTACTACGTTCAAACAAAAAAAAAACTAAGTAAGTAATAATACATTTAATTACTTACTGATAAGTTCCCGTTAAATTACTTGACAGATATAATTTCATACAAATGTTGTTCCATTTTTTAAACCGACGGGTAGCGGCTATCCAAACGTGGTAAAACAGCCCGATAAATTGTGTTATTACCTGTCAGCATCCTCCATGACTCATGAGTGATGTATGCTCGTCCAGCGCACCCTGGACAGTCAGCCTCGACGTTATCAACTTACTGATTGCCTCCCTTAATTCCCTCTCCACGTTTAAAAACCCACAATGTGTAGTCAACAGAACACTTATCCTACAGAATTGTTTGTCAGTCGTCTATATCTATACTATCACTACATAGATATAAAACAAAGTCGCTTTCTCTGTCCCTATATCCTTATGTATGCTTAAATCTTTAAAACTACGCAACGGAATTTGATGCGGTTTTTTTTAAATAGAGTGATTGAAGAGGTAGGTTTATATGTATAACAAAATAAAACGCGGGCGAAGCCGCTGGCGGGAAGCTAGTAATATTATAAAGAGGAAAGATCCTTCTAAGGATGCGCTGTGCTGGCAGCAAAAGGAATATTCCCTCGCAGTGAAGCCTTCATAAACCTCTAATAGGTTTTTCGGGTCGGCAACGCGCGAATGATACCCCCTGGTGTTACAAGCGTCCATAGGCTACGGTAACCGCTTACCATCAGGCGGGGCGTAGGCTTGTTTGCCACCTCAGTGGTATAAAAAAAAATTGTAAACTGTTTGTTTGTTGTATAGGCTCGGAAACTACTAGACCGACTCGAAAAATTATTTCAGTGTTAGATAGCCCATTTATCAGGGAAGGCTATATGCTATATATATCATCACGATACGGCCAATATTATACGATATATTATACGATACTATAATGATACATATTTAAATTATAAAAATTAATATAATATATATAGTTCTTATCTTATTTGACAAAGAGCGCCTTCATCCTCTCTCCTATTAAAAATATCTTTGCTGTGCCCGACAGGGTCCATAATTGATCCAATGTTAACATACCTACCAACTAATGTACACATTATGGAATGCAATAAAGTATTGAGTATTGAGTATTGAGTAATAGGAGCGGAGTATCAATGAAAAATAATTGCAAAAATGGGGAAAAAAAATAAAAGATGCGCGGGCGAAGCCGCTCGCTAAAGCTAGTAATAAATAGTTATATAGACTTGAAAACGTAAACTTGTAAACTTACAATATGACATACAAGCAGTTATCATGTTTATTAATGTCACTGCTGAAAACAAGTTGTTTTAATGTTTACGAGTACACGAGCAAACTAATGAAAAGTAGTTATGGGGATAACTACTTTTCATTAGTTTGCTCGTGTACTCGTAAACATCGCCCTTGGACACTTGCCACAACAGAGGCGTTGCCGGCTGCAGAGTAACTGACAGGGGAAACTGGCTCTCACATCCAAAGGGCATGATAAAGGAGGTCATCGAAATCTGCCCAAATGATGTACCAAAGGTACACGTATTGGAAAAAATACCCTGTATTACGCTGGTTAAAACTTTTTTTTAATGTTGCCTCGGGGATGAGAAAAATAACTTTTATTTTGATTTCATTGCAAAAACTGTCAACTTGACAGCTATCTGTTGTCAGTGTCAGTTTCGGAATGTCAAACGAACGCCATTATGGCAAAATATTATAAGTTTCATGGTGATTTTATAGTAAAAACTGTTAACTGTTTTATAGTAAAATTTGACAGCTGTCATGTACCTCCGGTACAAATTTAAGCTGAGTTGTATGGGCTTTTGATGACCTCAAGGTACTAGACCCTGCGATTTCAGCTGTCCCTTGATCGATCAGTCAGTCAGTCAGTTTCTTACTTTAAAGATAATAGTGGACGATCTCCTTACCGATTATTGATGAGAAGTCAGAATAGCGTGACGCGACATTACGCAACGCCACAATGTTATCATTCCACGACGTTGTTGACTGTTTGCTACACGTCTGTTTGCTATTGTTGTCAGCGGCGCCCGCGCAACGCAGTTTCCCTGAAATATAAGCATGACACTTAGTCTTGTCTCGAAATTGTGTGTTTATAACACGTACCTATACTAAATAATACATTGTATGTAAGTTAAGGGAGTTTTCTTGAAATGATAACAAGGTATTAATTTTCTGAGGGTCAACAGCAAAAACATTATCATCATCATCATCAACAACACATTATATGAGACACTGCTGGGCACTGGTGTCTTCTCAGAGGGCCGGCTATAATCGAGAAAATCTCTCAGGCATGCAGGTTTACTCACGATGTTTTTCCATCACCGTTAATGTACTCAAGACCTACGGCTTAGCAGTCCAGTAGTTCATATTCCTAGGCTATCACTGCTTACTTAGGTTTTAGTTACCTAGTGATTAGTCATTTAGTTATTTTTTTGTTTTTTATTTTAGTTATTTAGTTTTTATTAAGTAGGTACTAATTTTTTAAGCTACAGTTCTCGCCAAACTTATTGTCCGGGTTGAAGTTGACACGAGCTAACTTTAACTCGGCCGTAAAAATCGGAAAAATTTAAATATTGGGTTAGAATGATTTAAACGAACGGCTTACGACTTGAGCTTTCATTTTTATTTATTACAATCTAATATTTTTCTTTATCCGATTTTTAAGGCTGGGTTAAAGTTAGCACGTGCCAACTTCAACCCGGACAATAAGCTTGGCGTGAACTGTACTTATGCGTATGTGAAACGATATTTTTGTAATGATTTTAGTTTTTTGTGTCTGATTGATGGCAAAAAGGCTCACTCCGGTTACACGGGACCTAAACACATTAATATACTTCTGCCTAACTTTTCGAGGAATACAGGCATGATCACAGACGTAGATCTAAATAGTACAATGATTAGAATCCAGATTATGCATTTGTATTAGTAGGCTACTAGGTCTATGACACATTATTTGCATTTACATAAGTATAAATAACTGTAGTTAATATTACATACGAGTAATACATAAGTATTACTGCATTTGTATTAGGTAGATAATGTAAATGATTATGTTGTAAATAGAATAGCAACAGCGCAACAGCTTCCGTCATTGTCATCGGTCAGTCGGCAGGAAAATGAGTCCACAGTGAACTCCTGAAGGTCCCACTTGACAAGCATTGATCATGGAGTAGTCTAGGAATGATAATACCTGAATAACAAGCATGAGTCAGTCAAGGCTACAGCTGCTTGATATCTATTTGTATTTATAAATGGAAAGTTTATTATTAGAACTTAGGTAAGTTTGATAATATACGAAAACATGTTGTCGTATGCAGTTTTACTACAACAATCACCGATACTACGGAATAATGTGTAAAGCACATTTTCTCACACTCATTCTACTCACCTTTGAGAACCATTATTGTTTTTCAATCCCCCCAATTTAGTATAGTTAGAGACAAATTAATGAAAATGTAAGCTCTAGTCGTAAGCCTTCGTTTTTAATTTTCTGAAGGAAATAAGTATGCGATTGCCTACACTATTTTACATTCTGCGCATCGGCTCGCAACAACTTCAGACTGCCAAAAAGATTGACGGCTTATAGGTACTAACTGCTGCTCACCTTAAAAATAACTATTGCAAATATAATTTTTAGATGCATTCATTTTCTCTGAGTCTTCTACTAACTATTACCATAAAAGCCTTCAACTTATGTAGTACTAGCTTCCCGCCAGCGGCTTCGCCCGCGTGGTCTTATAATTTTTTCCCCCGTTTTTGCAACATTTTTCATTACTACTCCGCTCCTATTAGTCGTAGCGTGATGATATATAGTCTATAGCCTTCCTCGATAAATGGGCTATCTAACATAGAAAGAATTTTTCAAATCGGTCCAGTACTTTTTGAGTTTATTCGTTACATACAAAAATACAAAAATACAAATCTTTCCTCTTTATAATATTAGTGTAGATATAAGTCCTAATTATCTAATCAGTGCTCCAGCGCCCACAAGGGACGCCCCCTTGATTGAATTGAGCACTGATTCGACAATAATACACTTTGAGAAAGACTAAGAATTTGGAACACTTTGAGAAAGACTGGTCTTGAGAACACAGAATAAATATAAATAGGTAACAAGATAGAAATAGGTGGTCAATATTATTGCCGACATATTATATCTGGGGTGGGGCTTATACATAGTTACTGGTAGCTGTTTTCAGTACATAAAGATCAGTCATTACTTGTTTTTCTACTCTTTGGGCTATATTTTTTCTTGGAAAAATGGGACCATTTCGGATATAATTAACCCTTCACCAAACAAAATAAGAATTTTCTAAATCGGTCCAATAACTGACAGAGAAATCGGCGAACATACATAAAAAAAAAACGAATTGAGAACCTCCCCTGGTTTTTCGTTCGTCGATAAGACATACCATCACGCCTGTAAGCCCCGAAGGGGTAGGCAGAGGCGTACTAATGTACACCCACATTTCACCGGTATGTTTAGGTCGAATTATATGGGTCGAACCTGTTGCCATCAACCAGGCACAAATCCAGGCTCCGAGCTGCTGGGAATTTCACAGAAATCTCAACAACACTGATCGAACCCAGGACCTCTAGCGTAGCAGTCACGCTTGGGACTACTAGACCAACGAGGCAGTCGTCGATAAGAAACTATACTACACAGAACAATAATTTTATGTGCGCCTTATTTTAATAGTTATACAATATGATTTATTTGGGTGTTGAAAGGAAAGCGCTTGCGCAATATAGGTCAGTGTCTAATTGTTATGCCCGATCTATTGCGACTCGCGTGCGTAAAGTGACCCAGTCAATTATATTTTATTTTATAACCAGCGTAACATGGTCGGTGGCGAAGATCAGAATTAAGTTTATTATTAATAATCCATGTTTTTAAGATTTTAAACGATAGTAATTCTGTCTGACTGACTCGTTGCGTATAGCGGTCTGAAGGTCTGCTAGAGGTCTCAGGTTCGATTTCCGGGTCGACCAAAATGTTGTTGGGTTTTTCCGTGAAATTCCTAGTAGTAGCTCGGAGTCTAGATTTGTGCCCGGTTGATGGCAATAGACTTGCCCCTTAATTACATGGGACCTAAAACATAGCGTAGAACTGTTTGTGTAGTTGTGTACCTACACTTCTGCCCAACCCTTCGCGGAATACAGACCACGGAAACCACACTTGCTTGCAACAGTATGTAGGTGTAAGGTTAGGATTACTTTTTTTTATTTAGTAATGTTTTATCGATACTTTTATCGCATTTTTGGGTTTATTGGCACTTTCTTGCGGAATTGCTGCTTGGTGGTTCAATTTATTCTGGATTCAGTGTTGTTACATGATGGAATGTCGCCATTATAGCATTCAGTTTATTTTTGTTTCATTTGGATTTGTGATGGATGAAATACATCGTTGATGTGGTTTTGTCACGCCAATTTTGACGTGAAGATCATCAATTGAACACGAACCAATTATAGTGGTACCATAGCTGAACATAAAATCTGTCAGTTTTGTAAAATCATTATAGTTAATATAGTACGGGTGCTAGAGGGAATCGAGTATGCAAAATGTGAGGACCGCAGTCTGTACTCAGTTCTAAAAAATTTGGAAACTTCTAGGCAGCGCGTCACTATGACACAAGTCTCAGACAGTCACCAACAGAAGAACTGTTAAAAACCGCATCCAATTTCGTGTACACTAAAATACTAGGGATAATTGTTTTGTTTTTTTTAACTACGCCTCCACCAATACAATATAATTTCATTCAGTAACGAGTGTGAGGTCCTCACTTCTATCTATTTTTTCCAGCAACAGATAATGGTCTGGAAACAATTTCCTTAGATACTGGTAAACCATATAACACAGCCTGAAGGAATCTTAGGACCTTTTTCTCATTAGATTATGCTAACCAGACCAATGAGGTTATTGAAGACAGTAAACATTTCCTAATCTTGTAAAAAAAAAACAACTTCGGCACAAAAGTAAATATTGGCTGCTGGCAGACCGTCGGAGCGTGTCTAATAAATAAAAACAAAACGTTTCCTCTTCCGATACGCCATTTTGTTTTTCTCGCGGAAGCACTTCCTGTACTTAGAGGTTGTCAATTGATTAAAAAAGCAATAATACCTACAATTAATTGAGATAATAGACTTGGCAACAGAGATTTAGTGAGTAGGATAGTGCGCTGGCGCATGAAAGGCTTTTTTCTGTCTAGTAGGCATAGGCTACATCAGCAGTTTTATCTCTAAGGCTTTGAAATTTTATACAAAAGAAAAAGTGGAGGTAGACATCGTGAGATAACTTGCATGCTTGAGATTTTCTTGACGGCGCGGCGGCGGCATGTGAAGTCTGCCAACCCACATTACCAGCAAGGTGGATCTGGTAGACTATAGCCTAACACTGCTAATTCTGAGAGGAGTCCCGTACCAGAACTGTAAATTATTTGATGATGATAAACAGTAAACCACAAACCCCTGAAGACTTCGTCGCCGGACTTTGTTTGGGGTGATCCTCTGCCGATAAGCAATAATGTACTATGATTACCATAATGATCGAGGAACGAGGAAACAGTGGTAGCCAATAGGGGTATGACCGGGGTGCCAAGTCAAAGATATCGAGTTCGAATCCAAGGCATGCACCTTTGAACTGTCGAAATCATGTGCGTAATAATTATCACTCGCTAAGTATATCGTATTATAGTCGCTATAAAGGTGAAGAAAAACATCGCGAGGAGACCTGTGCCTCGACCATGAGTTTTTGTCACTAGACTCGCTAGCGACGCGGTAAAATATTTGTATGGAAAACTCTCGCAGCGCCTCTAGCGGTTACGTAAAGAACTAAAACCTGCTATGGGATTACAGCGTTTCGATGCGTAAAATACCTATCGAAAGTCATTCGATAGAACTCATGGTTGAGGGGCTGCATGCCTGAGAGACTTTCTCGACGGCATGTGAAGTCTGCTAACCCGCATTAGGCTAGCGTAGACTATAGCCTAATCCCTTCTCATACTGAGAGGAGACCCGTGCCCAGCAGTGGGACAGTATATGGGTTAATGATGATGATTACCATAATAATTTGAATATTCCTGTTTGGAGGCCAATTTAGCAAGCAAAATTAATAAGCACAACATGTTCTAACTACGCTGATTAATCGATCTACAAGGTTAAGCTACACTTGCCGCGATCAGTCTGTGGATGGGTAACCATTCTTAACATTATCGAGACCCCTCCGTGCCTCGGAGAGCACGTAAAGCCGTCGGTCCCGGTTGTCATACGAACACCTATGACAATCGTTAGTGGTAGTCAGAAGCCTAAAAGCCTGACAACCAGTCTTTCCTTTGATTATCGGTATTGCCTAGACATTGGGTTGCGGAGGTCTGATGGCTGTCGCTCCGTGTAAAATACTGATATTCAGCCGCATTCTGGTTAGGCTGGAAGCCGACCCCACATGGTTGGGAAAAGGCTAGGAGGAAGAAGAGGAAGAACTTGTATGAGTCAGACACACCTTCCGCCTCAGGTGGTAGCGATCCAAGACTCGATCGATAGATCGTTTACGATAAAAAAAACGCTACACAGCAACTTATGTCGTAGTAAAAAAGTTAACTGCCTTCCAGACTCCTAGCGCCATCTATATTACCTACCTAGGTAGGTACCTAGGTAGGTAATATAGATGGCGCTAGGAGTAACCTGTAACAGGTTCGTTTGATCGACTTTATATTGTTAGAAATTTGCTTTTTACTTTTAGCATGCTATAATTTATTGTTTTTCAATATAATATAAGTATGTATTTACAAAAAAAAAGTACTATAAGTATCATATCCATTGTCTAGTACCCATAGTACAAGCTCTGCTTAGTTTGGGACTAGATGGTGCCGTGTAAAAATGTCCCAAGATATTTATTTATTTATTTATTTATAATTGTCATAAAGTTGGTACGAATTAATTTTCTTATAAAAAAAATTCATCCTCCTAGCCTTTTCCCAACCATGTTGGGGTCGGCTTCCAGTCTAACCAGATACGGCTGAATATCAGTATTTTACACGAAGCGACTGCCATCAGACCTCCGCAACCCAATTTAATTTTTTTTCTTGTAAAAAAAATTACATGTAGTTAATTATTTATATTAATTCTATAGCGCCTTAAAGAAAATTCATTGCAATCAGTTAAACTGTAAATAGTTTAGTTTATTTGGTCAGGCGTAAGTATTTATGTTAAATTCTAGAGATATGTTCGATTAATATGAAACTGTGAAGAAGTAGCCACAGCCACATTAATTGATTATAGATTTTTATATCGAAGAAGAAAATGATGTTTCTTATTCTAGCATCTATAAACGCATATAAGTAGTTTGAGCTGCCATTATGGTAGGTGTATTCACGGAGCCTACGGCACCGACCATAGGTATGCAAGGTCTTTAAAAGCCATATTTGCCGTATAGCTTTCACAGACTTTATAAGTACGATAAAGCCTGCCATCTTTCCATGAGTTCAAATGTATCGTATATTCACAAATTATATTGGCACTTCAATATCAACAATAATACTAGAGCCAGCTGTATTAAACATCAAAAATATTTATTTGTGAAAGTGTTTTAAATATAACTAGTAAGGTTAATCGTTTAACCTAGCCCTTTCATTGGTTTTTCGCAATTTTTTGGTGTTTATCATAATTATTTTAGGTTCATGGCCTCGAAAAACGCCTGCAGATTTATTAATAGACTATTTCACACCAACGTATTGCTTCGATATTATGCTAGGAACTGTATCTTTATCTGAAAACGGACCCTCCGTCAATTTAAATAAAATAAAGAGTAGATAACATAATTATAATTATGAGATATGATCCTGTAGATATGTAATTTGATGACGTCTGTGGTCTAGTGGTTCGGGTGCTGGACTCGAGGACTGCTGATCACGAGGTCGTGGATTCGATTCCCACAGGGCACAAATATTTATGTGATAAACTGTTTGTGTTTGTCTTATATATTAAGTATAAGTATGTATTTACAGGAAAAGTATACATCCATTGTCTAGTATATAGTGCACGCTCCGCTTAGTGTAGGACTATACTATACTATTACATAAAACTATTAGTCGGCCGGTCCAAAACCATGATTCTATAAATAGCGCTGAGCGACGCGACGTGAGGATGATTTGCTGCTACAGATCTGAGTCATTTCAAGCCCAAACCTGACCCGATTACCTGACCCTGCCCTTGTCGATACGCAGAAGGCCGCCCCATCAATGTCCCAGACCCTTATTTAGTCCACGGACATCACAGGTAGACATGACACGATATGAATATGTGATGTATCCTTAATGTAACAAGAGGAATTAAATAGATCGGTTTTACGTTAATAAATTTATACTGTGTAATAAATGTACAATGGGCTATCAAGCTTACAATTCACCATAAATTTTATGAAGTATTGTGTTCTCGATAGTAAAGTTTATTTAAATTCTAATAGTACGTATCCTAGGTATATTACACACAGGAAGTGTGTTAATTATAGTTTTATTATAATCTAAAATACTTCTTTGAACCAACTACTTAGTATGTTGTTGTTGTGGGATAGTATCACTGATGGAAAACGATACCATAGATTAAACGATGCGATTTCTCTGTTTTCTGTGTTTTTACTTTCCTTTGCTAATTATAAATACGAAACCGGTAACGGTTTGTTTGTTATCTTTTATAACTAACCCCTTTTAACAGATTTGGATAAAATTTGGCAAAGATATAGATTACATCCTGAGGACCAAGGCTGTTGAAAAATTCCTTGGGTAGTGATAGTAGTAGATAGTATTCCTAGTGATGCTGCGAAAACTCATTCAAAAATGAAACAGCAACAAAAACTTTAAAAATGCGTAGAATCTATTTACCAAAAAAGGCTACGAAACTTAAAGGCACACGAGTACAAAAACCAACCACCACCAGAGGTCACACAGACGAAACATGTAGGCTGGTACAGTCCATAGCACACAGCGGAACAAAACACACAGTATGGTAACAAAACGCACACATAGATGAAAAATTTAAGTGGTGATGTTTCCTCATACATATTTTCGGGGAAAGCTTGTCTGCACCCTTACCTTCTCATATAAGACCGCAGGAGTGCAATACCTATAAACATGGCAGCAGTGTACACTGTCACCCTGAGGCTACTCATGACGTTGATCTGTGACATCCACCACTTAACCGGGTTCTCACTCAGAAACGTCGGCCAATCACTCACTATTAGATCATCATATGTTTGGGCTTGAGGCCTCAAACAACCCAACAAGTGAAGGTATGCAGTGTGTCCAGCTTCTAAAGCCGCCGCCACGTCACCATCAGCAAAGATATCAAGAGCTCCCCATTCTAAAAGCCGAGGACTTCCTTGGGTAGTTAACTTTCGCAATGCTACGTAGTCCCCGCAGCGTGGAACGTATACATCTGCTATAGACGATTCTTTGTAGCTGACAGGGTAGGCTGCTTCCATTCCAAACATATTTACCAGCTGTTCTAAGACAGCTGCTTTGGAATCTGTTTCTTCATCCGGTACTATCAGATACCCGATCAGTCCCGCGTATTTCTCTAAACTCCCCGTATTCGACAATCTTGGTCTCTCCATAGCCCAAATAATTGGGCCACGCATACTAAATATATCACCACTGTATCCTAATCTACTCCAAAAGTTTTCCTTGTAATTAATGCTAAATTTTCTTGCGCTTCCGGCGGTCGTGTCTTTTGCTGCTTTTGCATCTATTTCTGACAACAGTTGTTCTTCAACTTGAATGTCGGTAAGCTGGTCCGGCCTCAGAGCCATCGCTAGCAAATTACAAATGTAGGTGGTCTCGCCCTTTATGGTTTCTAAAATGACCTGTTCGGAGTATCTGCGGATCTCTTTTATATTTTTAACTTGCATTGTGATATCAGCAACGCTCTGCTGGAGTTTATTCGAGAGCCGTTTTCTGCAGTGTCCTAAAAGTTTTTCACGAAACCTTGTGTTTAGTCCACCGAGGTGGTTCTTGGTACTGCTCGTTCTGTAGCATTGGTGAAGGTAAAATAGAAGTGACACACTGTTGGCTGGAGCCCCACACACTAATCTTACTATAATCCTCATGATTTCCCTCGAAGTGGAGAAGAGTAGAGTTTCGCAAATATTTTTCTCCATAGTCGTCCTATCGTAATACATCAACAACTTTCTCTCCTCTTCTAAGTCAACTTTACTTGTTTGGAACAGATGTCTCATGCTCTTATCTAAGAATGTTTGGTACTGATTTAATTCAAACTTCTCCAGAAAGCTAAGGTATTCGAAATCGTGCACATTGTTCAGAAACTCTACAGTACTACCGTTAGGATATTGGAAAAGCTTTTGTAATAGAATTGGTTCTTCCTCGACCTCAAATTCTGTAGAACCTCGATGTATTTCGGTTTCGCTTTTTGCTTCTGGATTAATAATAGACTCCGGTAGGGGTAATTTAAATTCTCTGGCATACTGAAGGAGATAGAATCTGGCTACGTTGTCGAGCAGCTGTCTGGCTGTGTAGTCGTATGGAGGGGGGATACTAGTATCCTCGTCCAGGTCATGAAAAGCTACATTACATTTGGAATTTGTTTTGAACCCCATTCCGCCAGGCAGGTCTAGTACCACGATATCCATAGTGTTTCCGAACTTCCGCTTCAGCTTGTGAGCGGCCACAATACCGGGGAGCGTACATCCTAGAACGATGACGTCAGCCCGTATACTATTTTTGCCGTCTGAACCAAATGCCCTAACCATGGGTTACGGTTGTAAATATAACTTAACAAAATAAAATTATTTATATTTATATGCGATGACAATGTTCATCACATTGTGTTTTTTTGTAGGTGTCAGTTTGATAGGTACTGTTTGATACCATATTAGAAATCTATGATTGTTGTATTAGAACCTGCAACGATTTACCTTTGTTGATCTACTTTACCTATGGCTTCCCTGAGCACAACTTTTTTGTAAATAAGTATAAACATCACATTTTTCATTTAGTTTTATTGGTAATTTCAATATTCATTAGTATGCTCATGTTTGATTGCCAATTTATTATTATATATAATAATTATATTACTATTCCTAGACAATTTTGTCAGTCCTGCGGCCCTTAGTCTGCTATTTCACTTGCATCAAAACGGTAATTCAAACGCGAGTGTTGATTTTATTTGATCCAGAAAAGAAATGACAAAAATCAACAAGTTTGACATTACTTATCTAAGTAATTTTTCTTAGCCTTATGGATACGGCTTAGATTACAATTCCTCGCTGCCAAAAAGCTAGAAAAGAACTGACGGTGGTATGATCTCTTGGGGTTCGGAGTCTGTCGAAAAATACCTTTGTGTGTTCCAACTTACGCGCGTATGAGTTGACCATTCTGAAACAATTGATATAGCAGACTTGAGCCCCAGTTATGTTGTCTTCGACCACTCCTCCGATGACACCCAAACCGAATTATCTTAGTTACTAAAGAAAACACTGTTATCGTACAGTCTAGCCACACGAAACCGCTTAGTATCTGTGGTTAAACAACACATTTATACTGATACGAAGCTTGTTTGACAATCGTTATCGACAGACGTGTGACGTTGCGCAATACGTCTGTATTTGCACAGATTGGGTAATAATTAAGTGCCTGGTGTATCAATAGGAAAATTTCTATCTTTTAATCTTTTTTTCACATTGGTTTGAATTGCGTGTCTTACTTAGGGCCTGTTTGATCACCCCCTAATAAGTTTCCATTAAATGACATGGCTAAATTGTTTTTGGGCGACTGCCTAAGCAATGTATAAATATTGAACCTAGTAATAAATTACTTTTAAACAAAAAACAAACCACCTCCAAAAAACACATAGGAACTAAAAAATTACATATTTACATTATGATTTCTAACCAATTTTGAGTCGGTGCCAAACAGACAATCAACGAACGTCATATTTGAATTAAATGAGTAGTTTGGCACCGCCTCCAAATTAGTTAGAATCATCAAAATCGGTTCACCCAGTCGAAAGTTTTGAGGTAACAAACATAAAAAAATAAAATACAGTCCAATTGAGAACCTCCTCCTTTTTTTGAAGTCGGTTGATAAAATAAACCTGAATAGCTGAATATTAGTATTTGGCATGATAAAAGTATCGGGAACTTTTTAGATCCTCAGAACAAATCGTAAAATTCTACGATAATAGGTACAAACTTCGACTTAAGTCAAAGACAATAAATAAACGAATGTCAGATTAGTACGTCAACCATTCTATCGAATGGCTTTCGATAGGTTTTTTACGCATCGAAACGCTGTAAACTCATAGCAGATTTTAGTTCCTTACGTAACCGCTAGAGACGCTGCGAGGGTTTTCCATACAAATATTTTACCGCGTCGCTAGCGAGTCTAAAGAGAAAAACTCATGGTCGAGGCACTGGAACGAGTCAGATGTCAAATTTCTGACGTTTGACGGTATTTAATTATATACAAAAGTAGGTTTATTATCCACATTACCTATTACGGCCAAACAATTCGAATCTTTTAAGTACTTGATCAGAATCAGAATCAGAAATCTGGAAAGTTCTATAATAATTATAAGCACACAATAATTAATAAATTATTATTTGAATGTTACGGGCTACTGAAACTTTCTTATACATGTCCCAAGTAGTCATTTAGCCATGTTCTTTATCATCATCATTATCAACCCATTATTACCTGTCCCACTGCTGGGCAAGTGTGTGGCTCTCAGAATGTATAGTCCACCACGCTGGCCTAATGCGGGTTGTGAATTCTTCGATGTCAAGAATATCTCTCGCGGTGTTTCCCGTTAAATTTTTTGGCAATACAACTACTGTTCCATTTTTGAATTTATCCAATGGTTAGCGGTAATTCAAAGGTGGTGAAATTTTTTTAGGGTGATATTATAATAACAATTGTACCTTTTTTTTAATCTTCGAATTTCTATGTCCAATGTCACTTTGATCAAAGAGATTGTTTGACATTTGATGACGTCGTGAAGCACTATATTTGTAAAAGAGATCCAATCTTAGACCAAGATATTGTGGTAGACCACACCCTTTGATCCTTTTCCATCACGAATGAATACTACAAAAGTAACAAGCCCGGCTGCGTGTGAGGTTCCGGGTTCAATACTCAGATTAAACATAAGATTACTAGGTTTATCCATTAGGGAAACAACATCTCGACGCTCGGATTTATGCTTGCCCCTAACTATGCGAATTACGTCAGTACCGTCAGTAGTTCTAGAATAATAGAGTTCATGACTCTAATGATAATTGACATTAAAATTAAACTAGTTGTAATCTATTCTTAGAACAGTTGTGCACAATTGTGCAATGCACAGTTTAATTGGTTAATTAAAACACTCTCCTATTACCGATAACTGTTCGTATCCATTGAGGTTATAGTACCATAGAGAGGCCTAGACACGACATAAAATTCATTGCTGCATTAATAACGATAGAACTACTCCCACTCACTTTCAAAAACATACAAAAAGGTTGGATAATACAAGGAAAATGAAGAAATCTTATTCAGAAACAGAATAACAAATAAACATCGAATTGTAACTTTCCAAGAACCATATTTTATTTATCACTTTCTTGATACTCCCAAGTGTGATAGTATTTAATACTTCAATGTCATCTGTCTTCATGTTTCTTACAACTCTATTCGACAGAATGAGACCATATTCTGAGAATCCATTGATATAAATAAGAGTATATTGCCAAATTGTTACAATATGTGGTTAAATATCGAATTCAATGACGGAAGTAATTTTGGTCTAGACAGAGACAGATCCCAATATATTATATACCTAGAGTCTGTGTCTGTGTGTGTAATCTTCCAATTTGATTTCTTTTATGTTTGTATTTGTCTTGTTTTATGTAATTAATGTCTTGTGTGGATTGTGTATTTAAATTTCAATAAAACTTGCTTTCTTTCTTTCTTCTTTTTCTTTCTATATTATAATATGGCGATATATAATGGCACGAGTTCAACTTAATTAAAAAATAAATACATAATTATTAGTTTTTAGCATAGCATTAGCATGTAATTATATGTAATTACAAATAGTTAGAGACATAATTTCATATTATTGTAAAATAAAACTTCTTTTTACAGATTCTATCGAAATATTTTGATGTTTGGCGATTTTGGGATACTTTATCTAAACCCCAGAAGATATATTTTAACTCATGTATCTAAGACCTATCTACAAAGTGTGTTGGACTGGAACAACATAAAAAAAATTGAGCGTTCCAATAAAACAAGCAAATAATTAGTCATTACTATAGGTACATCCACAGTTGGCGGTTTGTTTATATGTAATAGGGACAAGCCTATTGCCATTAACCGGGAAAATTCAAACAGTTGCTTCTGAGATATTTATAGCGAGCATTAGACCAATAAGGCAATCCTTACAAATATTATAAATGCGAAAGTTACTGTCTGTCTGTCGCACTTTCACGCCAAAGCTACTGAACTGATTTAAATGAAATTTGGTACATAGATAGTCTAGAACCTGAGAAAGGACATAGGGCTTTTTAATGCAAAAAAAAAGGACTGTAAAGGGTTGAAATAGGGGATGAAAGTTATAAGGAATACCCAGAGCACGTGGGCGAAGCCGCTGGCGGAAAGATAGTTACCTAATTTCGTCGGTTAAAAACACATTTTTATTTAGGTCACTGTACCTACCACTACCAAAGTCTTATCGGAGCATATGTATTATTAGTACATAATATATGAATGGCAGTCTTAATTATTTCCTCAGTTTTATGTCTCTCATTATTTTTAATTAAATTACCTACCGATTTAAACGATATAGTACTAATAAATACGGAATGAGTCTAGTAAATTAATGTGTTACTTGCAAACGGTGTTTATGTCACCGTTCCATTGTAATATGTCTGGCGAGATTTTAAATTGTCGAAAAATTGTGAACCGTAACATACCATTATTTTTCGGTTCTAGCTTTGTTTAGTTCTTACAAAGATGATCAATGTGCAGTTCACAATTTATCAGAAAAATTGTGGAGCGTAACATATCATTATTTTCCGGTTCTGGCTTTGTTTGGTCGCAGTTCTAGCTCAACCTAACCGATACAAAGATGATCAATGTGCAGTTCACAATTTATCAGAAAAATTGTGGAGCGTAACACACCATTATTTTTCGGTTCTGGCTTTGTTTAGTCACAGTTCTAACTTAACCTAACCGATACAAAGATGATCGTTGTGCCGTCCACAATTTATCGAAAAAAATATGGAGCGTAACATATCATTATTTTTCGGTTCTGACTTTGTTTGGTCACAGTTCTAGCCTAAACAAGATGATCAATATGCAGTTCAATGTATCCTCAGTTTAAAATCTCACGAGATAATTATATCATAATCTAACGGTATTCGCAATCCAACAGTTCCATTTATAAATCAGATGATGCGTATGCGTTAATAAGTACAGCTATCTTTGGCGTGATCTCAATTATATGTCGCATGATGCCCTTAGGCGTGTTTTAGCGCTGTTTATTTATAATTAGCCGGTCACTCACCCGTCTACCTAGCGTATTGCTAATTAACTCGTCAGGGCATTAACGTTCGATAAAGGCGTATATACAGCGTTATGAAGGGGGAGACACCATCTTCGGCTGGAGAACGGGAACCAAAAAAGGAACCCTTATAGGATCAGTTCGTTGTCCGTCTGCAGCGTCAGCATTCTTTTTCTCAATGCGTGAAGGTATCAAGTTGAAATTTATTAAAAAAAAATACAAAATTCGTAGGCCTACGGTCCCTTGGTGATCTAAAATGCAACGCAATAAAAAAAATACATTTATTCCTTTATCCTATATTTTATTATCCTATCCTAACACATCTTTTGGCCTACCTCTATCATTTCATTATTATGATCGTGTGGCACTTCTGCTGCACAGCAATCAGTTGGATTCACAGCTTGAAATTTTATTTGTTCAGCTTGGCTTCTGAAATTAACAGTTCAGACTTTCAAGCATCCCTAAAAATTTTTGTAGGGGTAGTTTTCCACAATTTTTATGGGGGCACCGAAGTATTGAGGCTGCTGCTACCCCTCCATTCATCCCCAAGAAAGAAACACGATAATGGTCGAACGACGATTGCGGTAGAAAATTTCGAAATTTTCTACCGTGATCGGCGTCGCGAAATAACTATAGAATAACTAACTAATAACTAAGAACTATAGTCTTGCTTAACAACAGTTTGTTAAGCAAGATATAGTTCTTACGGGTTATTTTTGTATACATTAATCGCTGATCTACCGGTCGAGACTAATTAAGATATCAATTGACATCACCTCTCATTACATATAAATACGGTATCCAATAATCATACAAACTTGTATTGTAGACCTTTAAAACAGACCTATCTTTTGGTGGTAACCTAAGAGGTCAAATTCTTCCAGATGTATGCCAATTAGTTGTACAAATTCTTCCATTATTATTTAACTAAAGATAAGAAATATCTCAGGGCATCATAGTAATAATGGTTTCAGATAACGTTGCCTTAACCAGCTCCCGGTGGTCGGTGTAATAGGAGCCGGCGCTACGACGTGCGCGCGCGCACGTACGCCACCCTCGGTGCGCGTGCACACTGTTATACGGCACGAGAATTTGGAAGGAGTTCATGTATAGGAATTGTAATTGTTTAGTATGTGTTTTGTGGACTCGTAACAGGATTTATATATACTTAACATTGAAGTTATTGGATTTTCTATCGTGGGTACCTACATATTTCGAAAATAAAAATATTGTAACAAATTCAGAAATTCGTCGATCGAATCGAATTTCAAAAATAAAAAACCTAAATAAACAGGCAAGTTGATCACTTGAAAAATAAAATTGATTAGATTTAAAAAATTTGCTCATTACGAAGTACTTAATAACATCTATTTTAACTTAATAAAAACGCCATTTGCTTTCGATAAAAAAAAATCTCTGAATGGGACAGTACCTTGAAAAAAATAATATGGCGTAATTAAAAATTTCAATTGTTATGCACTGAAAGATCACCCTTGGATAGCTATGAACAAAGCTTGCTTGCTTGCGGGTTCATTTAGGATAGAAAAAAACTATGATGCAATCATAAGTAAATCTTGCAATCGATACGATAAAAATATCGTTGCAAAACAATGAAAACGTGCTTTTATCTCGTATACAACACGAAATGAGCGCCGCCGTTCCCATTCTAGCCGGGCCGGACGACTCGATTAGTCGGCGAATCGCAATAAAATTTGCGATTATAACAACGTATGCGAATCAAATGAAAGCTTGAGTTTCTTGGCGATGCAAAAATTACATTTTACTAGAAAACTTGATGCTATTGCGTGCGTCTTTGAAAAGACTTCAACGCGTTTAGTCGAGCGATCAACAGTAAAATTATTCAGATTAAATTCATGTATTTATGGCTTGTTTGTGTAATAAATTACTGTATAGTTATCCTTTTCTAGCTGTGTATGAAAGAAAGAGATGTACAAAACTATTTTTAGAATTGTCTATTCACAAAATTAATAGATAAATGGGATTTTTATTGTAATAAAATTCTAATTATTTTATTAAATATAGGTACCACAATTCAGTCCAATGATGTCCTTATATTAAGTAATACATAGGTGACTAGGATTGCATGTCAGTCTAGTTAGTGTGTATGTGAAAGTTCTTAGCAATATGAAGGCTTAGCGACGGACCGTATTTCTATAAATAACTTATAAGTTAAGGTGACGAATGACTCATCTTACTTAAAAGATATCTAACGCTGTGAAGAGAGGAGGACGCAAGGCCATGGATTTATTGATAAATGATAAAATAATAATCGTAAATGATAATAATTTTATCTTTTTCTGAAAGTATTTTTGCACGTCATTGTAGTTGGCTACACTCGGTATTTGTAACGTTTTAAAATTGTGGCCGTATGTGTGTGCCCCAGCCGGTATAGAGGGGTCATTCCACCGTAAGTACAAACCGAATAGCACCAATTCAAATCGCACTAAACAATTCATTTCGACGACGCGTCACGATTTTTAAATGATAATAAAAATTTATGTTAATCTGTATAAATAAAATTGAATCACCAAATGTATTGCTAACCGCAAAACTCGAGAACGGCTGAACCGATTTGACTGATTTCTTTTTTGTTGGGTTTGATGAAGTCTGAAGAAGGTTCTTATGGAGAGGAAAAACGTAAAATCTTTGTTTTAGATAAATAGGACAGAACAAGGTCTGCCGGAACAGCTAGAAAACTCGATTAATAAATAAAAAAATTGAAAACTTGAAAATTTAATAAAATCATACTTATATGTAAGTATAAGCTATTTTTTTTTCCAGCTATGTTTCTATATATTGTCACATTTATATAAATATTATGCATACATAATTTTCGATGAAATTTCTCATTTTCAAATATATTATTAGAATTTTTTGTATTGATTGAGATTTTTATAAAAAATAATTCTATAAAGTTTTTTTTAAAGTAATGTCGTTATTCGCCACGTGATACACCACGCTTGTATTTACAAAAGGGGTTTCACTGTCACAGGATTTTGTAAGAAATCCCAATAACCATATAATAACCATATAACATGCACACATTTTAATGAATAGGCACCGTACCTATATACATAAATCTCTAGTCTCTAGATATAATCTTATTACATTTTGATGACCGCTACCATATAAAGTCACAGACCAATTTTATTGCAATCAGTCCTGATTTAAAAAACAAATGCTGCACCCGCACATCAAATACAACTGACAGTTTAATTTCTAAAACACGGAAGAAGCAAGCGGTCACCCATCCTTATCCAATCCTGGCTAATAGGCGCCACAATTTAAATCATTTTCTTTAATAACAATTATCCGCAAGTGGTGGGTGAGAGCACGTGTTGTCGGTACAAACATTATTTTGTATTTTTATTTTCTGCTGGCGACTCGCAACTGCTTCGCTCCGGTTACTATTATTATATATGGAGTATTTTAAGTTAGACCTCTAGCAATACATCGGTGAAAACTGCATTTTGACATACAGATATGACAGACATGACAGATAGTCAAGATTGAGGTTTTGGCTTCTATTGCTTTAATAAAAAAAAATGATTTTTTTGTTCACGAAGCGTACATACAGTATTTTACACGAAGCGACTGCCATTAAAAATCCGCAATCCAATTTCTGGGTAATACCGGTATTATATGGATAGACGCGTCTATCCTTTCTGCCCTGTCTATCCCCTACCTAATTTCACGCCATTTAGTTTCTGAGGAATACCTATAATCTAAGGATCAACGACTGAGAAGAGAAGAAAGACTTTTTTGGCTAAAGTTAGAAGCCCAAAATACCTTTTTTGCCTTCTGACTAAACGGGACTGACGGCTTTACGTACTCCTCGAGGCATTTTATGTATATCTAGGTACGTAATTGTTATGTCAATATGTCTGTCACATGTCTAGCAGTATATATATCCATATTACGACATCTGTGACACTTAAAACAAACAAAGGGAAAAAGTAACGACTCTTCAGTAAAACATTACTTGTATTTCAAACATGAAACTGTATACAAGTGAATAAACTATAAGTACTATAGTTTAATATAGCGTGGGAACAGATGTTGGTTGGATTACTATATTTATACAACAAGCTTTATACCGCTTATATACGTATATAGTGGACGACAACACAAGGTTATGTCAGTGCGGAGCAGTCTTTATAAAAAAAAATATTTAAGTAAAACCTTTTTACCAAAATATTACAAACTTTTTACAGTTCCAATAACTCGTACATATTAATATTATAAAGAGGAAATATTTGATTATTTATTTGTTTGCATTAAATAGGCTCCGAAACTACTGAACCGATTTGAAAAATTCTTTCACCATTAAAAAGCTACATTTTGACCGAGTAACATGGGCTATAATTTTTAAGAAATACTCAGATCACGCGGGCGAAGCCACTGGCGGAAAGCTAGTAATCAATAAATAAAAGCTAATTTAAATATAATAGTCTTGTTTTTTTAAATTCGCCCAGTATCTCTCCATACATTCATATACGAAGGTATCTAACCTAGCTAACAATTGTTACTAGGCTATTGTTGTGACAACGTGCGCACACGCATGTTGTCCACTGGGATAGACCATACGTTGCCGGCGACGCATGCCAAGAATTTACTATTACTATTTACAATGCACCCAGTATAACATGACACGCGGACAATCACGGAACTAAAGGTTGTACTAGATTTGTCTTCTTATTGGTGTGTGCATCTGAGCAAGTAGCGCCGCTATGAGGTGCCAGGATATGTTGGATATCTTTGTATGGTAGGTCTTTCCTCACGTGATGAGCAATACATCAAATAAATACTGTGAGGTTTTACCTTGCGGTTCAATGCTAAGATGATGAAATGCACCAGTTATTTGCTATTATTGAAATAGAAAATGGAATAACATGCATTGAATTTATTAGACGCTTTTATTATAATTTATGGCCATAAATGTCGATATTCTGCTGAATTTAGCTAAATTAAATTTTCAAAACATGTGCAAAGTTAAATTTAGCTATCGACCTAATAAATTAGATAATGGTTACAGAAATTTGACGACGTCTGTGTTCAACTGGTTCGAGTACCGGATTGCCGATCACGAGGTCGTGGGTTCGATTCCCACCTCGTGATCAGCAGTCCGGTACTCGAACCACTAGACCACAGACGTCGTCAAAATTGGTTTACTCTGTACTACTTATGTAAAATAAAAAAAATAAAAAAAGTTGTAATTTAATTTTATAAAGGTATCGTGCAAAATAGTTAAACTGCACGACAAGTTCGAATGGCCAGTCATTGTTACTCTTACCCTATATCTAAAATTCCGTTATACTTGCAAATCTCGCTATCAAGGAATATCAATATATTAGGAAAACACAAAAATTAGTTAAAAGACAGAAATTTTTTATCAAAAATGTTAAGTTAAACAGAGAACGATTGCATTTATTAAACAAATTAGATGACTTGTCTTCAAAATTACAAAATAATACAATTAAATATAAAAAAAATACACAAACTTTAGAACTGCAGATTGAAAGTCTTCATGAAAAATTAGAGTCAATGACAAACAAGTACAAAAGTTCTGAAATGCAAATGAAGGAGTATATGCTAGCTATGAATGAGCTAGTGGGTTCGGCTTGTACTTCCACCTCTGAGCACTCACATACTGTGAGCAAAACCTGCTCTTTAAATCAACAGCCACCACCGGCTTGTTCATTGGTTGGGGACTCCTCCATGTTGCATAAGTCTCAGGGCAACTTGTCAATGGTTCATAGCCCCCATAAACAATCTTTAACATATGTACCCTCAACACAACCCGACACACAAACCAAAAGTAAACCAAATATTGTAATATTTAGTGATGAAATTGGTAAACAAATGGGCCAGTTACTATCAAACTCTTGCAAAGAATATTCAATTTTAAACTTTTGTATGCCTGGTCTCTCTTACATTGAAATTTTAAAGAAAGTTGTTAGTTTTAATTTTACCCAGCATACAACTTGCATAATACTAGCTGCTAACAGAGGTAATATGAGCAAAAATGACCTACAATGGTACTTTGATTCTCTCTCAAAATTAAATTTAAATAAAATTATAATGTTTACACTGCCATATAGCAACAGTTTGCCACAGGTGGAAAATGATATTAGATATAAGTTGAATTTAACTATGCATACATTGTCTTATAATAATGATCACTTTCACCTGATAGACACTAACAATTATGTTAGGAGATATTTTTACATGACAAAAGATAGGTATTATCTTTCTTTATATTGTAAGAGACAGATAGCTATGTCGCTGTCATATTATTTTATTATTTCAGCCAAGAACTTGGCTATTACAGATGTTGTCTCTATTGAGCAATCATCTGATATTTATATTGACCCAGCCAATAGCTTGGCTAGCCTTACTATTGACATGTCACATAATTTAAATTAGATATAAAGACAATGGAGGCAACCTCTTGCATTGATTTGTTGCAGAGCAATAGTAAGTCGAGAAATATTATTACACAGGATAATTGTTATACTAAGCATAAACACTGTAATTACATCAACCTGGTTCACCAGAATATCCAAGGAATGATGAATAAAGATTTAGAAATTGAGTTATTTATGAGCTGTAATAACATTGACATTCTTTGTATTACCGAACACTGGCTAAAGGGTCACCAAATTATGTTTAACTTCGGTAATCACCAGGTTGGTAGTTCATTTTGCAGAGAGAATGCCATTCATGGTGGCTCCTTAATCCTAATTAGAAATCAACTCAAATTTAAAGAACGTAAGGATATAGTGAGCCTCTCTGTTGAACGAACTGTAGAGATAGCCTGTGTGGAATTGGAGCAGTTTATTGTATTAAGTGTGTACAGACCTCCTTCAGGATTGTATGAATGCTTTGAGCGGACAATGGATGAAGCACTGTATAAAGCATGTAAATGTAACAAGTCTATTATAACATGTGGTGATTTTAATGTAAACTTATTAGAAAACTCGGGACTAAGTATCAAAATTAAAAACCTTTTCGGATCATACAATCTTCCTAATTTATTTCTGGAGCCAACTAGAATAACAGCTTCTACAGCTACTTGTTTAGATAATATATACACAGATGCCATGCCGGACTATAAGGAAATTATTAATATGCTAGACTCTGACCACTCTGGGCAGATGATTAGCATCCAAAATTCAAACAAGCAAATAGTAAAAAGAAAAATCATTGTTAACCCAAAAACTGTTGGTCGCTTGGAAATCTTTAAAAATAAACTTTCTAATAAATTACCGTCTTTGCCTTACCATCATGATCCTAATAGATGTTATGAGATCTTTTTCAAAACATATTGTACAGAATTTGATAGCACTTTTATTCCCAAGACGATCACGGTTAATGGAACTGTATCTTTCAGTGAATGGGCTACCGAAGGCATTTATAAAAGTAGAAAGCGACTTTATGAGCTATACAATGAACGAATTTATGTAAACACCGCAGATTTTAATCTCTATGTAAAAAAATATTCTAAGTTGTTCAAAAGAGTTTGTTGTATAGCCAAGTCCCGTTATATAAGCTCGAAAATAAAAAATAGTAATAATGTCATTAGAACGACCTGGAACATCATTAATAGTGAAACAGGAAGAAGCAGTAGCCAAAATAGTGACTATAGTCTTAAAATTAACAACAATATAGTAACAGTGGATTCACAGGTTGCTTCAACATTTGAAAATTTTTTTGCAGATATTCCTATTTCGACTACTAAATCACTGAACTCGTCCCCCACTGTTGCTGAATCATTACTTAAAGATAATGTTAATGAATGTAGTATTAATTTTCATTTTTGCCACGTCACTTGCAAAGACGTAATAAAAACTTTTAAAACTCTAAATGTAAAGAAGACTGCAGACTTGTGGGGTAATTCTGTTGACGTTGCCAAATCCATAATTGATATTGTAGCACCTACTTTAGCCCTTATTTTTAATGACTGTATTGACTGTGGTAAATTTCCTGACCTAATGAAAAATAGCAAGATAATACCTTTATTTAAATCAGGTAGCACATCTGACCCCACTAATTTTAGACCTATCTCAGTGTTGCCAACGTTTAGCAAAATTTTCGAAAAATTAATACTGGATCAATTGCATAGATTTTTCCATAAAAATAAATTATTACATAACAAACAATTCGGATTTACAAGGGGTCGTTCGACAACCGACGCCGGTGTTGAACTTTTAGGACACATTTATAGTGCGTGGGAGGATTCACGCGATGCTTTGGGCATTTTCTGCGACCTGTCCAAGGCATTTGATTGCGTCCTTCATGAAACTCTAATCAGGAAATTGCACCACTACGGTGTTAGGAACGCTTCTCTGAGTCTTCTTACTTCGTACCTGTGTGATAGGATTCAGAAAGTGGACGTCAATGGAAAGAGATCACCCGGGTCAGTCGTTACTATGGGAGTTCCGCAGGGTTCAATTCTGGGCCCATTTTTGTTTTTGATTTATATTAATGACTTGCCTTATCTCATAAGGGACGACCATGAGGTAGTGCTGTTTGCAGACGATACTTCCCTTTTATTTAAACTAAAACGCCAGCAACTGGCAACTCACGACGTAAACAGTGCTCTCTCCAAAGTAGTGCACTGGTTTAATGCTAACAATTTGCTGTTAAATGAGAAGAAAACCAAATGTATTAAGTTCACAACACCAAACGTGAGACAAGTGAAAACCAGTGTACTAATAAATGGCGAAGAGTTGGACCTTGTGGACTCAACTGTGTTTCTAGGTATTACCTTAGATGCTAAACTTCAGTGGGGCCCACATATAGATAAGTTGTCAAAGAAGCTTTGCTCTGCAGCATACGCCGTTAAAAAAGTACGTAATTTAACTGACGTTGATACGGCTCGCTTAGTTTATTTTAGTTATTTCCATAGTGTGATGTCGTATGGTATTCTGCTGTGGGGGAATGCCGCCGATATACAGACTATTTTTGTGCTGCAGAAAAGAGCCATTCGATCAATTTATAATCTCAGCCCAAGATACTCACTTAGAGAAAAATTTAAAGAGATTAATATAATGACTGTTGCTTCTCAATACATTTATGAAAACCTGTTATACGCGCACAAAAATATTAATCTCTTTTCAAAATACAGTGATATACATAATATTAATACTAGGAATAAAGACAGGTTTGTTGTTCCTGCAACTAGGCTCCAGAAAATTAGTAATTCATTTAAATGTCAATGTATACGCTTTTACAATAAAATCCCAAGTCATGTGCAACAGTTAAGCTTGAATAAATTTAAATCACACATTAAAACTAAATTATTTAAAAAAGGTTATTATAGAATTAGAGATTTTATTGAAGATAGAAATGCTTGGGATTGAACTGTTCCAATTAACAGGTTTATTATTGACATGCATTTTATATTTTATTTTATTTCTGTTGACATTGTATTTTATTTTATTGACATCATTATATTTGTGTATTGCTTTGTTTGACATGATTTATCATCCACTCGACATTTCTGGCTTAGTGACATGTTTTATTATTTATTCATTTTTTGACATTTTATCCCTATTTTAACATGTTTTAATTTATTTAATTTAATTATCCGTTTTTTTAATTATCATTATTATTTGCCAACAAAAGTATGAGTATTCTGCAGAATTTGGTGTTGTTTTTGTGCTCTATTAATGGTAAGTTTAAACTGGGCCTACAGTTTGAGCTTGTCATGCTCACTTCAATGTCCTGCTGATGGTGGCGTTGTGTGTCGGGTCGTTTTATTCCCTACAACATGGTTGAGTCAAACGGCGCCGATACACACGTCATACTCGTGAACGGGTGCTGTCTGTCGGGACTGGTCAGCTCTCACTGCCTATCGCCATCTTTTTAATTTTAATTTTAATCTTAATACTCTTTGAATCTCACACATCAAACTGCACTATCCTCAAAACCATTCACAGCAAAATTGTTACGATTTCTATTTTAAACATGAATTTAAATGTAAATGTGAGTACTATGTAGGCTAGTTTAAACGCGTTCCATATTTCAACGAATTCTGTCTGTTTTGGGTATTTTATATGACCTACGCAAATGTCTTGCTGATCTGGTATCGTCGTGCGACGGGTCGTTGAGCTCCCTAATAATGGTTGAGCTACACGATGACTGTTGCATGCGTGCCGTCAGTTAGGACTGGTCAACTCAAAACTGTTTCAGATTTTGCCCTACATTGTTTAACTCGCATATCCGATATTTACTACGTTTGTCTGGACTTTAAAAGAGACCATGATTCTCTGAGTTTGTTTCGGCGTTTCTTCTCAGAGGTCGTCAGTTAGGAAATGCCGGCGACATCTAGCATTAAAAAAAATGACTTGTAAAAGTGTCTTTAAAGGATCTACTTACAGAAATAAATATCATTTCATTTCATCATTTCATTTCATTTCATTTCATTTCATTTCATTTCAAGTTCATATTAAAAATCATAGGGTTTCAATGAAATACGGCACTTAATTATTTATGTGTCGGCAAGGAAATATAATATAATGGAGCCGGTCAGCCATTTAACGGAAGCTAATCGATTAAATTATTTACGCAAGCACGCATTATTCAATTCTAGAGATAAGCAAATGGCGAATACTTGAACACCTTGAATGTTGAGCTAAAATTTTATAAATGGGTTTTAATATGTAATACCATCACGCCTGTACCGTATACAGTGATAGGCAGAGATGTAACAACTTACACTTGCTTCCCGTGACTTCGTTTCCGTAGAAGTTGAATTTTTTCCCCCGTGTTTGCAACATTTTTAATTGATACTCCACTCCTATTGGTCGTAGCGTGATGATATCTAGCCTATAGCCTTCCTCGATAAACGGGCTATCTAACACTGAAATAATTTTTCAAATCGGACCAGTAGTTCCTAAGATTAGCGCGTTCAAACAAACAAACAAACAAACTCTTTAGCTTTATAATATTAGTATAGATTCGTATACCCCGTACTAGCTCCTATCAACCGATTTGAAAGGATAAGCTTGCCGCGATCAATCTGAAGATGGGTAACCATTATCAACACTTGGAGACTCCTCCGTGTCCGCCGTAAATCCGTCGGTCCCGGTTGTCATTCGAAAATCTATTCCAATCGTTAGTGGTAGTCAGAAGCCCAACCTTCGAATATCGGTATTGCTCAGAAAGTGGGTTGCAGAAATTTGATGGCAGTCACTTTGTATTTAATAAAATAAGTACTGATATTCAGAAGCAGTGATAGCCACTGGACTGCCAAGTCAGAGATCTCGAGTTCGAATCCAAGGCACGCACTTCTGACTTTTCGAAATCATGTGCGTAATTATCACTCGCTTTAACGGTGAAGAAAAAACATCGTGAGGAAACCTGCATGCCTGAGAGATATTCTCGACGGCACGTGAAGTCTGCAAACCCACACTAGGCCCGCCTGGTGGACTATGGCCTTATCCCTATTATACTGAGAGGAGACCCGTGCCCAGCAGTGAGACAGTTAATGGGTTGATAATGATGATATTCAGCCGCATCTGGTTAGACTGGAAGCCGGTCACCGGTCCGGAACATGGTTGGGAAGAAGGTTAAGAAGATAATGGATTATAATTAAACTAGTTTATGCCCTCGGCTTCGCCCGCGTGGAGTTAGGAACTTTAAACCCGATTCCCTTAGGAATTTTGAATCTTTCGGGATTCAAATGTAGCCTATATCCTAATCCAAGGTATAAGCGATCATCATTTCAACTTTCAGCCAAATCGGTTCAGCGGTTTTGCCGTAAAAGACCAACAAACATCCAAACTTATAAACTTAAGCAAAAATAACAGGTACATATTTACATTATGATTTCTAACTATTTTGGAGTCGGTGCCAAACAGACATCAACGAAAGTCATCTTTAAATGAAATTAGTAGTTGTGTACCGCCTCCAAATTAGTTAGACATCATAATGTAAATATGGTACATATTTTATTGTTATTTTTTGCTATTTAGTTCCTATGTGTTTTTTGAGGCGGTTTGTTTTTTGTTTAAAAATAATTTATTTTGAAAATTAGTAAGATATTTGTATCAATTACTACAACTGCGGCATTGCAGTATCTCAACAAATACACACAACAAACACTGCGCAGACGCAAGCAGGGTAGATTAATCTAAATCTTTGATAGCAATTGTCTCATAACATCATCACTACATGCAAACATGTTGACGCTTTGTTTTCGTCCACGTGTCTGTGCCGTCACATGTCGGAAAACACTGGATGCTGTTTTCACTGTTATTTACTTTTGCGTCGGTATATTGCAATTAGAAAAGGAATAAGACCTGAAAATTAATGAGAAAATTAAGCTCCCTAAGTAACTTAGTGCACCGCGCCTGCCACCCTTGTGATCTTGAGTTCGATTCCCGTGTCGGGCAAAATTTTTTTGCTGTTTTCTCAGTAGCTGTTCGGAGCTAATGGCAATAGGTCCGATACTAACAAGGGGACCTAAACATACCGGCGTTCTGTGGGTATAGGCACATAGGACACACACCTCTGCCTAACTTTTCAGAGAATATAGGCGTGATAGTATGAAGAAAATTAGGGCGTAATATAATAAGTACCTACATATTAATTTTATTTCTTAATAATTTTGTTTTAATCATATACTATACATATATGTTTATTTGCTTAGCGGTCATTGACTTGTACATTATTGCATAAGAACTGGGTGGGTCGCATGTCACAATGGCACCCCCGAACTTGGTCCCAAAATGGTCGTCTCTAAACCGAAGTGAACTAGTCCGCGAACCGCTAAAAAACAAGCGGCATGCGATACTAACAGATGGCGTTAGTGTTTCTGTGTATTATGGCGAACGAGTCTGTCAAATCGTACGGTCCTATCTTGGGGGCCAGACAAGTTGCATTTTGACATTCGAATCGACAAACAAAATGTATGGAAATGACATTAGTGACAGCCCGATTTGTCGAAAGCTTGTGTCATTTCCATTCTTTTTGTTTGTCGATTCGAATGTCAAAATGCAACTTGTCTAGCCCCCCTTTAGTATTAAAATCTATTTTAGCGGCAGAATTTTTGTCGATGCAGTATCACCCAAACGACCTCCAGCAGCCTAGTCCTTTCTCATCCATTTAACAATTGCATTATAAATGTCTTATAAATGATAATCAAATGCGTGCATGTTTACTGGTCAGCTTGTAAACAACGCCACAATGTTTTGTCTCGCACCCGTAGAATGGGCGTAAGAATTCCATTTCAAGCGTAAATATAAACTCTTGGTGACAGAATCGAAAGTGGTGTACGTGATAGTATTCATGAGGGCACACATGATGCTATGAGAAACAGTATTTCCTTCTTACAGGTCGGGTTACAATACGAAATCTTACTGTCACTCAGATCGGCTCACGTAAGAGGCGAGGAAAGATCTGACTTGTAGGACCTCTTAGGGTTTGACTAGCAATTTTTTGTAACTTTAATAAAAGCTGTGATAGCCTTGGGATGTGACCACAGAACTGCCTAGACGTAGGTCTCAAGATAGATACCCTTTAGATAAATGTAGAACACACGTTTGCTGTTATAAAATCGCATGGATGGGCGCCCATCCTTGGCTTGAACCAATTCTAGTCAATTCTTATATCCTAGGTAACCTGCCATCTGCGTCAGTCACTCAATCAGCCAGTTTGTCTACGTGACACACAGATACACAAACTCTTGGCAGGGTGACGTGACGCCAGGGGAAATGGACCATTGTGTAGATGTGTGACATAATGGAACACTGTTCCTTCAATTGTTCCGAGAAACTATTCTCTTCAACTAAGGCCATACAAGCTAGAGCTATGCTAGGAGCAAATTCCGGACAATGCAATGGTGTGGGCTACATGTTTATTTAATTCTAGGAAAAAAAAAATTACCAGTGCGAACATTTTAGCAAAAGATACTTAAACGTATTTAAACATTTTTTATTTTGATATGTCCTGATTCTTCTTCTTTTTGTGTCAATGGTAAATCGTATTATTTATAGAGTTTGAGCCCAGTAGGAGGCCAACTTAATTGCGGCATCAGTTGTGTTTATCAAGTCCTCGAATGTGCAGGTGCATGGACACTTCGGGCACTCGAGTTAGTGAGACATGTCCTGGTCTGGAGCCCCACACTCGCACTGGATGATCGACGGATCAATAATCCCCCATTTTGCCAAATTGTGTTTACAGCGTATATAATATGTCTGAGTACATATATAATATACTGATCTGATGTTTAAACGTGGAGGGAGCAAGAAAAGTATGCATGAATCGTGGCAAGTGGCGGTCTTTAGATTCTGCCTTTCCTTGCGGGAAAAAAGCGTTACTGTATGTGTATATTAGACCGATAGGTTTTTGGCTACGGTCTAGATTCGTCCCCCGTTGGCTCAATGGCACTAAACTCTTCTCCTATTACAGTTCTCGCCAAACTTATCTTTCCCCGATTTTTAGTGCTGGGTTAAAGTTATCTCGTGCCAACTACAACCCGGACAATAAGTTTGGCGAGAACTGTACATGCAACATAAAAGAGCTGTGTAAGTATTATATTAGTACATCTCTCCCTTGGGGTAAGACATAAAAGGTACAACGAACTCTCTGCCTAACCCCTTCGGGGAATACAGGCGTGATGGTATGTCATGTTTATGTTTTTTAACCGACGATAAGAATGAAGGTAAATTCCTTAGTCGACGTTTAATATCAATGTCAAAACACCTATGAATAAACATAATAAGGTCCATAATCATTTAGTTCATTTTACATAAATGTGTCTAATTACATAATCCTTACTTCCTCACTAATATTATATATGCGAAAGTAACTCTGTCTGTCTGTCTCGCTTTCACGCCAAAAATATAATATATAAAATCGGTTATATATATAACTAGCTGTCCCGGCAAACGTTGTTTTGCCATATAGGGGTGGGTCATTTTAGGGGGATGAAAAATAGATGTTGGCCGATTCTCATAGATACCGGATAAGCACACAAAATTTCATACAAATCGGTCCAGCCGTTTCGGAGGAGTATGGCAACTAAAACTGTGACACGAGAATTTTATATATTAGATAAATCGGTTCAGTAGAACCGATTTAAATGAAATTTGATACAGAGATAGTCTAGAGCCTGTGAAAGGACATAGGCTACTTTTTAATGCGAAAAAAGGCTGTAAGGGGTTGAAATAGGGGATGAAAGTTATAAGAAATACTCAGACCACGCGGGCAAAGCCGCTGGCGGAAAGCTAGTATTACAATATAACATCAAACGTAAGTAGAACATCAAACTACTCATTGTGTGACGTAGACACGTACACGTGTTATCGATGCCTTCTGTTGTCAGTACACACAATGATTATCATCATTACGACTTGCTAATTAATTGTCTGTCGTGTGAATAAATATACATAAGTATATTTATTCACATACGCATACTTAAACATAATTGTTTGTAACAAATATTGTACTTGACTGGAGCGTCGCCGCCCGTCGTGAAATGGTTGTGAATATATTCAGTATGTAAGTTTAGAAAACTATGGAGAAAGCTGGATCTATTTATAAATTTTGTTATCTTATATTTTTACTTACCAATTGTAATTTGTAATTAATTAATTGTCACATTCAAACCCAAGACGCGAATGCCACTTAAACCTAAGTGGCATTATAAATAAAATAAATTGTACTGAACGCGTTTCTGATAAATAAATTAAAAAAAAATTGCTACATAAATAAATGTACCTAGTTGTATGTGTGGCATATATATTTTGTTTCTTCCATCTAGTCATACACACGCGCCGGTTGTGAGTAGGTACTACGCACTTAACTTTTTTAAAGGACCTCATCAACAAGGTCGGTCTGTCGCTTAATCTGTTTATACCCTAGAGAAAACATTAAAAATATGCTAGCTTCTGTTCCTATAGTTAAAGAAAATCTCTACGAAATATTAGTAGGTATATAACAAGTATACACCCGGAAAAAAGTCGATCTTTTCAATAATTTGATCGACGAAAGTTCACTACCGTTGCAATGAAATATTTATTATTGCAATAATATTACTTACTGCTGGCGATTCTGGCACATACGATTCCAAGAACAAAGAGTAAAGGAACATATAAAGAACAAGTTGAAGATTATATCAACGCGTAATGCCGGAGAATCCTATAATTATGGCGCCATTTATTTTTAAAAGGCTTTAAAGAAATAAATAATTTATGTCATTGACTTTGCTTATTTCTATAAGAAGCAAGCAAAGCAATTTACTGCTGCGATACGGACAGACATACGGACATAGCCAAAAGAACTGACTGTTGACTGGTAGAGAATGCCTTAGGCGTTAAATCCGCCAATGTAATGTTTTGTCGCATAAAGATTAAATAAAATAAAATTTTACGACGTCTGTGGTCTAGTGGTTCGAGTACCGGACTGCTGATCACGAGGTCGTGGGTTCGATTCCCACAAGACACAAACATTTATGTGATGAACTTTGGTGTTTGTGATTGTCTGGGTGTTTCTTATATATGATAAGTATGTATTTACAAAAAAAAAAGTATACAAGTATTATATCCATTGTCTAGTACCCATAGTACAAGCTCTGCTTAGTTTGGGACTAGATTGTGCTGTGTAAAAATGTCCCAAGATATTTATTATTATTATTTATTAAATTACAAGTACTAGACAGTTTATATTTTATAAGACTGTTTTGCCACATCATAATCGCAAACAGGAGGTTATTAATATTAAAATACTACTGCTCTTTACTATACACAGTAGGCGGCGGCTCAGCTTTACCCCTGGCGTTGCTGATGTCCATGAGCGGTGGTCACCATTTACCATCAGGTGGGCCACCGGCTCGTCTGCCACTGTAGGCAATAAAAAAAAATCATACGAGTTGATCAACAATGCCTTAGAGATTTTCTCGACAGCCTGCATCACAGCCAAACCTTTAATTTTTAGACGGTATAGGCCCGGCAACATTATCTGATAATCATCAATCTATTTACTGTCCCACAGCCGGGCACGGGTCTCCTATCAAAATGAGAGGGTTAGGATATGACGTCTATCTATAAGTTTAAAGTATAGCTAGCCTAAGATCCATGACGGCGTGGGTGCGTTGTCTGGCGTGAAGATTTTCCCAATAACCTGTATCAGACAAGCGCATTTTTTTCTATAACCTGACATTCATTTTAAGAGTAAATAATGTAGATGATTTGTGGTCATTCAAGAAAATATATAATAGGTAGGTACTTAAGATAAGTTTTAGCAGCGGTGTATATCACAGATTGTAGATATCGATAACGGAGATAAGTTTGATACTCAGTGGCAATATGTGGCAAAATTCTGATCCATACTTTGTAAAACTACAAAGAATGAATCTGTCATAATTTTCTAAACGGGACGTTCTTCTATGCCCTACGTAGGTAAGTTTACAAATCCTCGTATGACACGATCAATTAGACCCGAGATTAGACCCGATTAGAGTTGCAATGTTTTTTCCTTAAGAGAATCGAATCTGAATTTTTCGAATTCGAATCTGACCTGTGAATCGGACCTCAACCGTCAACAACCGAGGTCGCTTGCTGTTGGCAAAAAAGGGAGGCCTTTGCCCAGTGGCTGGACAAATTGGCTTTAAAAAAAAAGGAGTGCCAGCTGGCAACTATTCCTACGGACCAAGAAAAGCTTTGAGGTTTGTATCATAGATTTGTGGGTCATTCTGTTCTTTGCAGGACACAAATCTTATCTTATCTCTTACTTATAAATTATCTGAATTTTATTTTTCAATGTCCAACGGAAAAATGGAAGCCATTTTTCATTGCAATTAAAGTTAAGGAACGCGTAAGGTGCTCCATATATGGGAATCTCGATCTTAAGCCCCGTTTTGTAACACGCGAAACCATTTATCATGTTTTTACACCAAAAATAACATTCAACTATATTCCTTTAACTACCTATGCATGATTATTATAAAGTCGAAAGTTTGTAAGTTTGGATGTTTGTTGGTCTATCACGGCAAAACGGCTGAACCGATTTAGCTGAAAGTTGAAATGGTCATGGCTATACCTTGGGTTAGGATATAGGATACGTTTTAATCCCAAAAAAAACAAAGTTCCTACGGGAAACGGGTTCAAAGTTCCACGCAAGCGAAGCCGCGGCAAAAAGCTAGTATTATCGGTAATAAAAGTGTGTAAATTATAACAGATCAGACAGTATTCACAATGCAGATATTAAAAAACCTAATACGAGTCTCTTTATTAGACCTACAGAAACTGAAACATCAGCTTACAGAATGTTTGTCCGTCTATCTGTTTGTACTCGCATCACGCAAGAACTACAGCATGGAATATTAGTTTTCATCGAAGTTATTGCTGGAGTTCTAACTTAAAATATATAACACTGCTCGACCCGTGAATCAAACCCAGGACCATATAGCGTAGCAGTCGCGGTGTCTAGACTAATGACACAGTCAGAAAATATTGAATGAAATATTTATATATCAAAGAATCTTTCTCGACGTTTTCCTGGCAGGAACAAACCATACAACGAATTGTACTCAAATAGTAAATTACTGCGGTTGCGGTTGCAATTGTTTAGTAATAATAGCACACGATCGTTGCTAACCTATTATGTATGTAGGTACGCGACAGATAAGTAACTAATAACAGATAAGTAAACAAAGTGCACAGTTAGGAGGCTTTTAGCCAAATCATTTTTTGTACAGGCATCATCTGCACTCCAGCGGCACTCAAACTGCTTAGATAGATAGATAGATAGAGTATTCTTTATTGTACACCAAAATTATAATATATAAACAAAAACAAGCTTAAATACGTAGGTACAATTGGCGGTCTTATCGCTAAAAGCAATTTCTTACAGACAACCATTGGATGGACATAGATCATGCAAGAAAATTGAGAAATAAGGGGGCAGTTGGCGCTGTAACTACAAAAACAAATATATGATTGCAATAAATATACTACATAAACAGATAAAATACATACAAACATATATACATACCTACATACATAAATACATACATACATACCTACATACAGACATAAATATACGATAACTTATAAATAAATACCAGTTACAGTTACCAGCTTAGTTTAGTAGTTTAGTTTAGTTGTATCATTTATCTTGGTATAGTTACATTTTTAGCTTTTATAAACCTACTTATTATATTATATAATAAATATTAGTAATCTGTCATATTGTAAGTACGCAACTAATGTTAAACTGAGGTATAGGTACCCTTCTCATCTCGCAATATTTAATCGATTTCGTATTTTAATTTATCGGTGGAGGCTTGTTATTAGCAACATTTTTTTTTTCTATATTGCTCATGTATTGATGTTATTAGTCTGTAAGACTTCTTAAGAAAAAAAAAGAAACATTTCATCTTCACACACTACTCACACTCACTGCTCACACACTCAAAATGACACGCATCCACTTACCTTCCATAAAATACTAATTATACTCACACCAATAGCAGGTATAGAATTTTTGAACTTTTCGTCTTTTTAATTTTATTCATTAACTTTAATGTTGTCAAACCACCGTTTACCAGAGCACATGAAATGTTACCTAAACACCTAAAGGGCGGAGACCTGCGCCTCGACCATGAGTTTTTCTCACTAGACTCGCTAGCGACGCCGTAAAATATTTGTAAGGAAAACCCTCGCAGCGCCTCTTGCGGTTACGTAAAGAACTAAAATCTGCTATGAGATTACAGCGTTTTGATGCGTACAAAACCTATCGAAAGTCATTCGATAGAACTGATGGTTGAGGGGCTGGTGTACTGAAATACAGGCCTCAAGCCTAGCTTAGTCACCAGTCTCCCACAATATTCTTACTTATCGAATTCTGTTACTATGTTATGTAAACATGTAATCAATGTGTATTGTGGTGAGAAATAAACACTTATTATTATTATTGTAAAGCTGCTACGTTAACGTATGATCGGTAGCCCAAGCGCGAGTCACTATAGTAACAGAGTAGTTAACGTAATCGTATCGAGTTAGAATTATTTTGTATGAAACACTGATAAGCGCTGCGGCGGATGTTATGGGAACTAAAAAACTGCTAGCATAAGTTGTCAAGTTAAGTATTAGAATAGTTATAGTTAAGTATTCAAGTAGAACTTGTACGAAAAACGATAGCATGAGTTCGTTAACAAAAACATTTTAACTTTGACTTTATTAAATTTTAGAATAGAACTTGTAGTTTTTTATCTCATTTATTACTCCGGAACACTTGGCGCCTCTTACAGTCTCTACAGAATAAAAACTGATAACCAATAGATAACACTGCCTATCTATCATTGAACTGATAACGTGGTAACATTGTTTAAAGTTCGTTCGTACAATCGAATCGAACGTGTAGGTCAAGAAAATGAATATACTATGTATAATAATGTACTTACCTGTATTTTTTCTAGCTCATTAATCGATGTTTGTTGTGTCTATCGACGTTACCCGCGTTGATGTATTTTCCAACCCTGTGAGAAATACAAATACAATACAAAAAAAGTTAGGCAGGGATGTATCTACTAAATGTACACCCAGATTTCGCCAGTATCGTTAAGTCCCATGTAATAGTGAGCGAGTCCATTCATTAACCAGACATAAATCCTAATATTTCACTGAAAAATCCAACTATGCTGCTCGAATCGAACCCAGAAACTAGCGTAGTAGTCGGGCTAAGGACCACCTAGGTTAACGAGGTAGTCCTTTGAGAAATGCCCCAATTTTTCTCTCTTAGTTGATTTCCATAGGTACTCTATAGAAACTTACAAGTACCGTTTCTGATATTACGTGAGAGATTGAGTGGTATATTCGCTGATATATAAATAATAATACTGTAAAGTTTCATCGAAATCCGTTCAGCAGTTTTTGCGTAAAAGAGTAACAAACATCCATCCATTCATACATCCAAACTTTCACATTTATTATATTAGTAGGATATCTTCAAGCCAAGTGCATCATCTCTCCATAACTGTCACAGGTCTCCCCCTAGCTCTCCCCTTATCTAAACATATCAATGACTAGTACTTATCACTAATCGTAATCTGTCCGTTAACATTCAAATCATCCTCACATAGTTAGCACCCCGACCACCAGTTAAGATGGGATCAAATGACATACTACGATCCGGGAAGACTCCCATTACAACGATATAAAACAACAAAAACCTTAAAACAACAATTCTCCAATCAACAATCAACCGTAAAGCCACAAAATTAGAGTTGGTTTTCAGTGAACAGTTTTCGTGAGTTAAGATTATACTAGGATGTCACAGTTTTGATATTTGCACTGAGTGCACCGACCTCTGCAGATCACGTAGGCATCGCGGTGACTAAGAAGCAAATAGTCGTATATTTGTGCGCATGAATGAAATGTCAGATGAGTGGTCGCGAAATACTTTAAAAATAGTGTTTGTAGGTCAGTTATCAGGTATTTTTGTACATAGAACGTTACTTAGAGTAGTTTTAACTGATTTATATACTGTTATATTCTGTTTTTTTTTATTTAAGTTGTATTGTATCAAAACTTAACGACAAGGTTCTAAATCATAGGTTTCAGGTTCAAAACGTAGCATTTCTTATTGATACTTTTTCAAGGTTAAACGAACTTAATTTTTTATTTAACTAACGTTCTTTTTTATTCTCATAGATGGGAAAGTGAGTTTCGGACTATTTCTCTCTTGAATTTATGAAAAGACAGTATAAATTAAACTACTTTTTACGGATTATCTCGTCAAATCCAGAACTTTCGGGCCCTTTACAGCGTCCTTGAGACATTCATCGGAAACATAACATAACGTAGATTATGTCAGAAAATGACAACTCTACAAACAAAATACCAATTCCATCAGGTGATTCATCAGCCTATTTGCTAACTTTAAGCATAAGAACTAAAAATCCCAAGCAATTCCGACTTCTAGTATTACCGAGAATATGACATAAAACTGGAATAATATTTGCTTTACCTAGAATAAGAACCTAGAGCCTTGAGGCTCAAACTTGTTTACAATCAACCACTATAGTGACGCGCTGATTTCTACATTTAATCAGAAGTTGCACCTATATTGAAATGATAAAGAGAGTCATAAATATTTTAAGAATTGTTTACTTCCTATAAAATGCTCATGAATGATTAGTCGTACTATATTTGGTCAATTTCTAGGAAGTGTGTACAGGAAAATTACAAAATCGTATGCAATTGATGTCAGGTACGCATTTTATATGTAACTAGCTTCCCGCCAGCGGCTTCGCCCACGTGGGCCTTACCTTTTTTCCCCGCTTTTGCAACATTTTTCGTTGCTACTCCGCTCCTATTAGTCGTAGCGTGATGGTATATAGCCTAAGCCTTCCCCGATAAATGGGCTATCTAACACTGAAATAATTTTTCAAATCAGTCCAGTAGTTTCGAAACCTATTCAATACAAACAAACAATCAAATCTTTCCTCTTTATAATATTAGTATGGATAGGTAACAACACTATGTAACCTAGATGAATTCGTAACCCTTATTTTCAAGAACCTAATGAAACTTTAGCAAAGAGGTTACATTACCAAAAAGGTATTCTGCCGCTAAACAATAATAAGCTAACATTATTGACCCGGTTTGAAGCAATGTAGCCATTAAAATTATTGGGAAAATTAGACTTTAGGTCTCGAGGTAACTAGGCCCTAATGATATGACACTACTAGTGTTGTTGGCGTATAAGGTTTTTTTAAATAAGTATTTTTTTAAATACCCGGACGGCCATCCATCTGAAACGATTCAAAGTACATCGCCCGAGGGAAAAATAATTTGCTCTTGAGTTATATACTCTACTTTTCATCCCCTTTCTACGAGAAAATAAATAAAAGACGGTATTTCGATTTCTATGAATGATATGTTCCAAATTCAAATCTCATTTCCGCCCGCTAAAGGGCTATTTTGCTTCCACTTAGTATAGAGGAACAAAGCGACACTTTCCGAAGAGAAAGGATGAAAAATAAATAAAAGACGGTGTTTCGATTTTTATGAATGATACCTAAATGTTCCAAATTCAAATCTCATTTCCGCCCGCTAAAAAGTTCCTATCGGAAAAAAGCTACTTTGCTCCCACTTATAGAGGAACAAAGCGGCACTTTCCGAATAGACGGGATGAAAAAATAATTGTGGTAGGTATACCTATGTCCATTTATTATCTAATCAATGTAACATTTTTGCTATTTGTTTTCGTCACCTTAATATGTATTGTTTGTTATATGTTTAATGTTGTAAACAACATTAATCTTATTTCTTTTATTGATTAAGTTTCTGCCTAGTGACAATATCAATCAGATATTATTCTAGGTTCTCTCTATCTATACTGATATAATATGTATAATAACCTAGTTTATTGTTTGCGTAGGTACGTTTTAGATAGGCATTTCACGAAACGGCAACCCTCATTCCTGTCTACTGAACTATTTTCAACTATGACCTTTGTGAATTGAATAATGTGTATATTCCCTATAGAAACCATCACGTCTGTATTCCTAGGAAGGTTACTCAGAGGTTTACTAATGTACAGTTCTCGCCAAACTTATTGTCCGGTTTGAAGTTGGTACGAGCTCGCTCCAACCCGACCGTAAAAATCGGAGAAAGAAAAATATTGGACTGTAAAAGTTCAAGTTGTAGGTTGTCGTTTTAAATAATTATAATCCAATATTTTTCTCTCCGATTTTTACGGCCGGGTTGAAATTAGCTCGTGCCAACTTCAAAACCGACCGTAAGTTTGGCCGTAACTGTAGCTAAACCATGAGTTCTATCGAATGGCTTTCGATAGGTTTCTTACGCATCGAAACGCTGCAAGCTCATAGCAGATTTTAGTTCCTTCCGTAACCGCTAGGGGCGCTGCGAGGGTTTTCCATACAAATATTTTACGGCGTCGCTAGCGAGTCTAGTGAGAAAAACTCATGGTCGAGGCACTGTACACCAACAGTTCACAGTCGAGGCAAATGTGGTCTCGATTCCCATAGCGTCGACCATAGCACAAAAGGAAGGTTGGCCCTGTTTTCATTCGGTACGATACGATGCGGTAGACAAACGACAAAAGGTGACATCAATCAGTGATTCGTCCCCACTTAATAGTAAATTACAAAACGCTACGCAATATTTATTCTAAAAGCTCAGTCGTTTATGAGTAAACTGGTTTTGGCACGCGACAAGCCGACAACAATTAAATACAAGTTTACACATTTTATTATTAAATACTTTACGACAATTATGAGATATTATTTCATCGACTACGAAGTCATAGGTATTATTTGTAAGTTTTGTGTAAGGGGTGGTTTGCTACGCTCGACGTCCTGGATTCGATTCCCAGGTCGAGCAAAGTGTGATTAGGCTTTTCACGATATGAAATTCTCAGCACTAGCAGTTTGGAGTTTGAGTTTGTGCCCGGTTTGAAAATAGACTCACCCTTATTACATAGGACCTACATTTACCGACGAAGTGAGTGTGTAAGGTAAACGCAGGTATTAACGACCCCCCTAAGGCAATTTGAAAATCAACCATATTTTTTTAGTATACTGGTTCCTCTAAAGATTAATAGTTTCATTTTATATGCTAGTGTTATGTATAAAAAATGTATTTACTGAATCAAATACATTTAAATAAAGGAGTATCTTGTAAAAAATAATTTATAATGTGACTTAGTCGATTGTTGCAATTACCGACCCATAAAAACGGCTGTGAAGCTATTAACGATTTTTATGCAGCTATCCCCGATCGTGCCTTTCTCCAGCAATGGAATGTATATAAGCTAGTGATAATGATGATTACCGATCTTAATAAAACAAAAATGCAAATATTTATTCGTATTTTTTTATTATCGTTATTTTTAATACAACAAATTAGTACTTCTTAGTAATACCTATGAACAAAATAATTATAAACTTTTAAATTAATCAACATATTACTATTAAAACACATATATATTTTATTATTTATATATTATATATATACACATATATATTTTATTATATGATGTTAGTCTGCCCGTGACCATGGACGCTGAAAAGGGTCCGAAACGGTAATAGCTTCTTATAGTTGCTATTGCCGACCCTAATGGGTCGGTAATACAGTATGTAAATATAAACGTAAATTGTATTACCGACTCATAAAAAATGGTTATTTTAATTCAATTGACCTTCGGACTATAAAATTGATTATAATTGATTAATGTCACAAATAATATGAACAAATGCACACTGTTTTAAACAAAAAAACAGTGATTTATTACTGTAACTTTTCAATATCGATCCGCGAAAAATATCATAACTTTGGTTAAATTGACAACGCTAAAAGGTAAAAACTAGACAAAAAAGTTTAGTCGCTAATAGATTTTTATAAAGACTGATAGCTTAGGTTTAAACTGGTCCATAAAAATACTTGTGTTAGTGTGATATAATAACATAAAAGAAATAAAAAACGTAAAGTTACGTTTCTGCCATTGCCGACTTATGGGTCGTCGATAGCTGCCCCGACTAAAACTGATGAAGCTAACACCATCCCATTTTAATTTAAAGTTTTATCGTTTCAAATTACTTTTTATTGAAAAAATTTCGTAAGGAATTAAGAGTTGACACTTAAATGAATACATTTAGTAATATAAGATAAAGATTAGACGTCATTTGTTTGTATAAATGTCTTAAGTAGAAAAGTCACGTACTTACTTGAAGGAACAAGGGAACCGTACGAAACATCCTGGGTCCACGCTGCCCCGCAGTAACTGAAGTTTTTTATGTCTTTTTTGCACAGCTACTCACATTAACGTAAAAGTATACGATGCTCAAGGAATAAACGCGTGTGTAACTTTACCTACCTTTAGCTAGAATAGTTCGGTCACGTAAATATTTCGAATTACTTTTATAGGTCGGTAATAACTACAGATTTTCGATGGGTCGTTGATAGCTGCGTTTACCTTACATTAGCACAACAATGCGGCTAGTGACAAATCACGTCTTAAAAATAAAATCTTTCTAGAGGAACTCTTCAATTAGGAACTCATAGCTATTTAAACAAAGCACCGTAGGTTATTATCATGTAATACTAATTTTATCAAATGGTGCCTAAATCAATTAGTGCTTATCACAAATCAATTGTTTTATCAAACAAACAATGACTTACAATAGAATAACTCGTCGCTAAGCTAATATTTATAGCTATTTGCCTGTGAGTAGAGATCCATGATAACATGTTGATGCATCTGCTTCGTTAGCCTAGTTAAAGTGGGTAAACGTGACTGCTCGGCCTGGGTTCCAATCCCGGAAAGTAAAGTAAATTTTCATACATTCCTCTCGCAGTAGTTCTGACATACCAATAAAATCTTCCATCTATCCGCAAACAGGGCCTTCAACTTCAACCCGGCCGTAAAAATCGGAGAAAGAAAAATACTGGATTAAAATGATTTAAAACAACAGCCTACAACTAAAACATATAAATTATTAAATTAAGTATTATTACATTAAGTATTATAACATTAAATATATATTTTTTAGTATAAAATAAAAACGAATATTAAAAAAAAAAACAATGTCAACAATGTCAACATTTTGTTCGGGTTTGACATTTCTACAGGGCTACCAACTACCATAAGCAGTAGAGTGGTCATCATCATTAACCGTCAATATGCCTACAACTTAATATTTCGTTTTTATATCAATCCAATATTTTTCTTTCTCTGATTTTTACGGCCGGGTTGAAGTTAGCTCGTGCCAACTTCAACCCGGACAAAAAGTTTGAGGAGATCATTGCCGGAGAATGAATGTTCTGAAGGCAATACATGCGTGATGATATTATGTTATGTGCCCTTTACAATCACCGGCATCACATCCACCAACACACACAAGCATTTCATTATAACAGTACCTAGAAGTTTATTTCCATTGTGGCGTCTTGAATACCACCACGTGACACCCTCACATGACCGCTGGACGACGTGACCGAGTGACGAACGGACAGAAATAATTGTTTATATATAGATAGTTTTATTAATAGGCCAGGCGTGCGACACTGCGGAATGACCTGCCGTAAATAGGTAAAAGGTTATCATGTACGAAGGTCGCATACCATCACGCCTGTATTCCCCGAAGGGGTAGGCAGAGGTGTACTAATTACACACAGTTCGCCGGTATGTTTAGGTACTATTTAATGGGGAGCCTATTGCCATCAACCGGTCACAAATAAAAACTCCGAGCTGCTACTGAGAATTTCATAGTAAAACACTTTGCTCGACCTGGGAATCGTAACTAGGACCTCAAGCGTAGTTTAGGACCACCAGTGCCTCGACCATGAGTTTTTCTCACTAGACTCGCTAGCGACGCCGTAAAATATTTGTATGGAAAACCCTCGCAGCACTCCTAGCGGTTACGTAAGGAACTAAAATCTGCTATGAGATTACAGCGTTTCGATGCGTAAAAAACATATCGAAAACCATTCGATAGAACTCATGGTTGAGGTAAAGGGCAATGAGGCAGACCTGTAGATGAAGGAGTACTTATAACTTAATTTGTTATGTATGTGATAGGCCCATTCAGTGGTTCCAATTAAAAAAAACTACGTATATAACAAGTATTATTGGTAAATCCGATAAAAGAACAACTACTAAATATATAAAAAACAATTATTATTTTATTTCTGGTAATATTTTATTAATCCTTTGACTTACTTCCGTATGATAAAACTACTTAATCTTGTGTTATCAGAGAAGTTAGTTATGTAACTCAAATCTATCTATCCTATTGACATACAAGTTAAGTATTAACTACTTCTTATCAGTTTAACTGTTATATCTATCCATGTAGTAGTTTTGTAGTACTCAGTAGTATATACTCGTAGGTACTACACAATAGTTTTTCCGTGTTGATAACGACGACCCTGAGATGATTTATATATTTAAACAAGGAAGTATTTCTATGATGAACAGCTGTTTTTTAATGTTTTTTTTTTCATTAACTGCCTTCTTAACCCAGAGTGGTTGTAAGCGGGGCTGCTTTCGAGGTCCTAGGTTCGATTAACAGATCGAGCAGTGTTATTGGGTTTTCTTTGCAATAGCTCAGTAACAGCTCGGAGTTTTTCTTTGTGACCTGTTGATGACAATAGGCTCGCCCCTATAACATGGAGAAATTTAATAAGACCTAATTTGTACACTTAGTTCTCATACATATACATAGATAGCTTCACGCCTATTTCCCATAGGGGTAGGCAAAGAAGGCTTTCCACTTGTTACGATCCTGATCCACACCGCTTTCGCTTCATCTTTATTCATCAACCTCCCCATGCATGCTGGTCGGTATGGGGTGCTGGGAACTTTTCCATGTATACTTGTTTCGTCAATCGCCGTTCACCTATCCTCTCTACATGCCCAAACCATCTTATTTGACTCATTCCGACTAAAAATCGCCTTTGAACCCTGCCCTTGCCTTATGTCATGGGATCCATAACACATCCCGAGGCAGCCTATACATTGCGAAACACCAAATGAATGCTGCAGTTGGCTACACACGGTAACCGCTCTTATCTAAATACAGAGACGGTATAGATATGAGGATCATGACGTAAGTACGTGTAATGTGACGTGTTATTTGATTTAAACTTTCTAGTTTTAGGAAACCGGTGTGTTTACGTGACTTATTCAAGGATAACGAGAAAGAATATTATTACAGCTATCCTAATTTAACTGGAAGCAGTATGGAGTAATTCCACTTACGTATAGTGCCGCAAACAAAAGATGTTAGCTGACAGCTGATTACTATCGAGTTTTTTTTTATTATTTGTTTGCGGCTGCGATGAAGGGCGAATGTCAGTGATACCTTAGTAGGTCTATTGTGATTCAAATTCAAATTCAAAATATTTTATTTCAATTAGACCATATAAATAGGCACTTTTGAATTGTCAAACTAGTTGCACGGTTCCAAAAAGTGGGACTTATGGAGAACAGCCGGCAAGAAACTTCATAGTCACTCTTTTAAAAAAAAAGGTATTTATAGCAAGTAACAATAAAATTTTGTGATGAATAGTATGAATATAATGCAGTATCAAACATAAGAACATAGCCATTGCAGTAAGAGCTGACCAGTCCCGACAGACAGCACCCGTTCACGAGCATGACGTGTTGATCGCCGCTTCATGGTTTAAAGTTATTAGAGTTTACCGCTAAACCCTGAAGCTGACACAAACTGCAGGGTTTGCCTAGGGGTCGGCTCCTTTATTTCATTTCGGCTTGAGATATGTTTCCCTAGAGCACTGCACTTGTGTATTAGCGATCCACATTACGTACGACGACGTCTGTGGACTGCTGATCACGATGTCGTGGGTTAGATTCCCACAGGACACAAATATTTATGTGTTTAATATAAATGTTTGTGTTTGTCTGGGTGTTTCCTATGTATTATAAGTATGTATTTACAACAAAAAAAGTATATAAGTATTATAAATATAAATATAAATAAATATCCTAGGACATTTTTACACAGCACCATCTAGTCCCAAACTAAGCAGAGCTTGTACTATGGGTACCAGACAATGGATACAATACTTATATATATATTTTTTTGTAAATACATATTATAATACATAGAAAACACCCAGACAAACACAAACACTTCAGTTCATCACTGTAAATGTTTGTGTCCTGTGGGAATCGAACCCACGACGTCGTGATCAGCAGTCCGGTACTCGAACCACTAGACCACAGACGTTGTCAAAATCCATCCATTTATATCCCAGGATATTATTATTTGACCCATAATAAAATATTCGCATAAATCAGTGTCTTAGTGTGTATCTTGATGCATCGATAAAATATAAGTTATTTCGATAACAATACATCACATATGACATGGCGCCAGTCGTTGACAGATTTTACATAACTGTGTACTTTCATACAGTTGCAATATTTTCTTAGTATACAGTATGGTTAAAAGGTCAACCGTATAATGTTGATATAGCTTCATATTAGAGTGCAAAAGCCTAGTGTTATTGAGATGAAAATCCAGGATCAAATCTCTTACATATTTATATTTTTTTAATAATTATCCTAATCCTTCTCCCCTATCCCAACTCTATTGGGATTTGCTTCCAGTTTAGTGTCCTTTTTACACGAAGCAGCTCCTATCAGACTTCCGCATCCTATTTGGTATACCACAAAATTATGTAAAACATGGTTTCTTTCTATGCAATACACAGAAGTACCCTTTCCGAAAGGACATATTTTAATCACTTTGAACGAATTAAAAAAACATTTATCTAGTTTCTAACAGTAACGTAAATATTTTTTTAGAGCTTTCTCTTTTTTTCTTCAACTACGTCATGGCGCTTAATCAATAAATAAACTCTTTATTTACAAAGCTCTGATAAGGGTATGACGTAATATTTCATAATCAAGGTACTTACCGCATTGTAAAGTACAATAAGTAAGGATTTTATTTCAAAAGCATTTTAAAGTTAATTGCAGGTTTATCACTAAACCAACAGTTAAACGTTGATAAGCTACAGCCCATGCATTAGTGTTATTGAAGTATTTTTATGCCTACGTGCGCATGAGTAAGTATTTCAAAGTTCCGTAAACATACAAGCTTGTATTTTGGGCGGACGCGCTTTTGCTTAAAACAGAGACATAAAATAAGGGTAATATTTAATATCTTAGGGACAGTTTGAATACCTCCTGATAAGTTTCAGTTAAATTACTTGGCAGATAATTTCATACAAAGGAAGTCATGGAAATCGTCCCAAATGATGTACCGAAGGTACACGTATTGGAAAAAATACTCTGTATTACGCTGGTTAAAACTCTAGTCGTACTTTTTTTAATGTTGACTGGGGGATGAGAAAAATGACGCCATTTTGACACACTATTATCTGTCTCTTAATTATTTCATGGTAAAACTGTCAACTTGACAGCTGTTATTATAATCGCGTTTTTAGCAATACACTGCGCGTTCAAAAATGTCAATATCTGTAATAACCGATTATTTTCTACATGAATGACCTAGGTCATTTTATTTTTGACCTTGAGTGAAACCTTGTCACGACGTTTGTGCGTCGATGTCCCTTCCACCTTGTATAGAATTAAAACCGACTGCATCAGGAATGTTGTCTGCGGTTATACATTCACAATTCACACGTACATACCTAACAGTACCGACATGTTTGCTTACACAAAACAGTTATCGTAACACCGATATAATATGGTTCAACAGTTACCAGGTTGTTCACTAAATTGTCTTCTGACGTATATTCGACCTATTTCCTAAACCAGGTCTTGTAACCTAGATATTCTAACAGTGTACTGAGCCAATACTATCGATACAAATATAAAAATGCAAAAGTAAACAGTTACTTTTTTAGTTTAGTAACAACGGTTTAAGGGTGAAAATTTAAGAGACAGACAGACAGCAGTCTATCTCTTAAATTTTCACGCTTAAACCGCTGAACCGATTTCGATAAAATTGGCAAGCAGATAGATGAGGAAGGACATTTGAACTTTTGTATTCGCCTAGAATCCTAGATGAATCCAACGATCATTGTTAATGTTCAACGATTATCTACAAAACATTTATCTAAGCTATTTTAATGAAGGAAAAATCGACTGGCGGGCAAGATTCGAACCTGCGTCTTCTAGTTAAAAATACAATACACAAATACACCAGTGCCTCGACCATGAGTTTTTGTCACTAGACTCGCTAGCGACGCGGTAAAATATTTGTATGGAAAACTCTCGCAGCGCCTCTAGCGGTTACGTAAAGAACTAAAACCTGCTATGGGATTACAGCGTTTCGATGCGTAAAAAACCTATCGAAAGTCATTCGATAGAACTCATGGTTGAGGGGCAGACGCTATGACCGTTAAGCCACCGCGAGTCCTACACGTCAAGTCGAAATCTTCCTTCACATTCTCAAGGGGGGTTAGACAAGTTGCATTTTGACATTCGAATCGACAAACAAAATATATGTAAATGACATTAGTGACAGCCCGATTTGTCGAAAGCTTGTGTCATAACCATACATTTTGTTTGTCGATTCGAATGTCAAAATGCAACTTGTCTAGCCCCCAAGGTGATGTTAGCGACATTTATTGGTATTTTAAGCATGGAAAATGCAAAAAGATAACTATTCTAAGCTCCTTAAATAATCTAAGTAGGTATTTTAAGTAAACAGTGACTTTGTAGTGGGGACCGTCCCTGCTTCGGAGACTTGTTATCACGTTTGCAATATGTAACTTCCATTCACAGTAGTCACACACGGGGTCAGCACAAATCTGCAGAGTGACAAATTTGCTAACAATCGAAAAACAACTTTACACAATTGGACGTACGGCTGAAATCACTATAACGAAATAAAATGACAACTACAACCATTTAGTTATTTCGATTTCTGCTATATGTCAAAGTTGATAGAGTTGACTTTCAATTGTTATATAATTAGTCTCTCCCCCACAAGTTCAGTGGATCATTCACAAATAAACGTTTTTCCTTAATTCCCCATTCATGAATGAGCATTTTGAGACCAATAAGGAAACTCTAGTTCCGAGCATAAGACTTAAATTAGCATGAACAGTCTAGACTGGAACCGCAAACCGAGAAATAAGGATATAAATAATGTTTACTAGTAATAATTCCATCATGAATGTTTTCCTTGAAAGGTTCAAGTTCAATACCAGAACAGCTGAAAAGGAAAAGAGGAAATAACTGTGTATGCCTATATTTACGATCATTTGTGTGGTCATTTTCATTCATAATTTATTTTTATTGCCTACAGTGGCAGACGAGCAAGCGTCCCTGATGGTAAGTGGTAACCGCCGCTCATGGATCACAGCAATGTTGGGGACAGAGCTGAGTCACCGCCTACGGTGTAGTGTGTAGAGAGCTCTTTTTAGGCCTCGTTTGAAGAAGGACATGGTCATAGCGCACGAGAAACACCGCAGCAACGAACCCGGCAAGTCTACAAGCTTCTTAAATCTTTAAATATAGAGAAGATTACCTAGGATGGAAGGATAATGCATATCTTCATCATCAACGTATTAACTAACGTGAGCTGCGCACAGATTGCCATCAGAATGAGACGGATTAGGCTAGCACCCTGGCCCAGTGTGGGTTGGCAGACTTGACATGCGCAAAAGAAAATCTCTCAGACGCGCAGGTTTCCTCGTGATATTTTCCTTCACCATTAATGAGTTACATGTTTAAATTAAAAACGGCTTTAAGCTAAGCGCACATGATTTCGAAAAGTCAGAGGTGCGTGCGTACGTGCCTTGGATTCAAAACTTTTCACAATCTGTGCCGACTAAAATCCACAGTGCTTCAGTTTACAAGAAAACCTCCGAGATGTACCCTTACAGAATGCTGTACTACCGGAATATCCAAACAAAACCTCACGTATACACACGATACTTCAAAACCTACCAATTCCTAAAAATAATTGCCCTACATCTTCTCAAACCGATGCTGTTATTACAATGAATTACATGACAATCTGTTTGCGAGAATCCAGACGTGGCTTTGACCTATATCATTGTGTTCAAGCCGCATATTCGCATGTTTAAATAATTTTGTTTACAACACGTATAATATTGATAAATACGATAAACATTCCAGAAATTTCCCCTTCAATATACTTTAAAATGCAATTGCAAACATTCTTAGTAATACACGTATGTGCAAAATGTTATTGTTTATACCTAAATTTAATGCTCCTCATACTGTATTACTAACTATAATATACCATCACGCCAGTATTTCCAGAAGGATTAGACAGACTTGTACTAATATACATTCCATGAATATCGCAGCAAATAACAGATCGGAGACAATATTTGTGCCCTAGATTAGTTGATGTCAATAGGGTCGCCCTTTATTACATGATAATTACATGATCTAAACATATTTGTGAACCATGGGTGTACATTAGTACACCACTACTTAACCCTTCGGCGAATACAAGCGTGATGATACTGATAATGGTGGATGCTGATGCGTAACCTTTGCACATCCAAGTGTCCATAATTACAGTTACTTTGATTTACATAGCTTTTATAACACAGTTTACGATTCTATTCGTTTTGCAGTAAAGTTTACAGTGCACATAAGGTTTATTATCATCATAAACTTTCGATTTCCATCGTAGTACAACGGGACGAGGCTAACTTGGTCTTAAAAGTAAATTCCAAAGGCAGAAATAGAAATACTTATTAATATTTCATTTCGTTGCCGATTGCAGTAACGGTGAAGGCAAATATCGTGAGAAAACCTGAATGCCTGAGAGATTTTCTCGATGGCGTATGAAATCTGCCAACCCGCACTAGGCCAACCTGGTGGACTATGGCCTGCCTAATCCCTCTCATACTGAGAGGAGACCCGTGCCCAGCAGTGGGACAGTTAATGGGTTGATGATGATAACATAAATATTTGTCACCACGACCTCGTGATCGGCAGTACGATACTCGAACCACTTGATCACAGACGTAGTCTTTAATGCTACTCATTCTATATAGCTTTAGCTTTTGGCTCTTTCGTACCCGCTAAACAATAGAAACGAACAAAGATTTTGACTTCTACAATGAACATCTAATTTCATTGCGTGATTCCTCACACTGCCACCCATGTCAAGTGTTTAACAGCAAATAATTCTTCCACCCAGCCCTACATTGTAAAAGTAAAATTACGAAAGAAACAACTTACTATGTGTCGAAGCGATTAGAAGCCGCACTCGATTACGCAATTAATAATAATCATTTGTAATCATATCAAGATTACACAATTGCTGCGCAGGTGTAATAATAATTGTCTTCGACTTTCTTGCCCAACTTGTAGAGATTTATGAGGATTTTCCACACACCAACAAAAATATGTATTTCGAGGTCTGTTAGGTTTGTGCCGAATGTAGGTTCTCCAGACCCGACCAAGGTAAAGGAAGGTATGTGCGCAGAGATTTAAAAGAAGGGCAATGAATCCCTGAATGTGAGGATTTTAGTCGGTAGGTAATTGTCCGACGTACCCTGGGGCTTCATTTGACGATGGATTTTCCATTAAAATTGACTGCACTATAAGAAAAAATAGTTACCATCAGGTTACATTTTTTTTACAATTTCGTCATTTAATGTAACAAAATTTATTTATATTTATTTATATAACAAAATAAATTTATATAATAAAAATTTATATAACAAAATAATGTTGTACCTATTGTATTCGTCGGTATTAGCAGTTTTTTCTAAACATTTACGTATTATTACTTACTATATTTACGTCAATATGTGACAGATAAAATAAAATCAAACACAAGTAGTAAAATACTACACTATCGACTGAAGTCACGGTGACTTGCGTGTACGCATTATCAGTTGTTCTTCATACCATCACGCCTGTATTCCCCGACAGGTTAGGGGGGTCGTACCAATATACACTCAGTTCACCGGGATGTTTAGGTCCCGTGTAGTAGGGGGCCAACCTATTGCCATTACCCGGGCACGAATTCAAACTCCAAGCTGCTACTGTGAATTGTAAAGAAAAACCGACTTGGAAATATATGTACATCAGGATGGCGCAATTATCAATCGAAGAAGCAATATAAATAGGTACATAATATAAGGATGTACACATATAGACACACACAGAAGTGCTAAAGCGATTTTTTCACGAATGAATGATTAAGATAACACTAAAGTATAGGTTCGTAAATAAATGTTCGCAATACCACCAAAGGAGATCATCGAAATCAGCCCAAATGATGTACCTACCGAAGGTACACTTATTGGGAAAAAATACTCTGTATTACGCTAGTTAAAACTCTAGTCGTACTTTTTTTTAATGTTGACTGTAGGATGAGAAAAATAACTTTTAATTTGAGAAAAAATCACGCTGTTTTGGCACACTATTATCTGTTTCGTAATGATTTCATAGTAAAAACTGTCAGTTTCGAAATGTCAAACGCATGCCATTACGGCAGATTATTATCAGCTTCATAGTGATTTCTCCGGTACAAATTTGGGCTGAGTTGTATGGGCTTTTGATGACCTTCTTTCTATCATTAATTTAAGAGAAAATCGCTTTTGAATTTTGACAAGTGTGTTCATTTTTTGCTTGTGACTGTACGGTGTAGTGTCTGCCTACCCCTGAAAACGGGAAAAAGGCATTCATATGTTGGTACGTCCGAAATACAATTCCGTATGTTTCCTTATGAATTCTGTTGACCATACAAAGCCTTCATTAGTTAGCCTTAAATAGAAGTGCTCCAATGACCTCAATAATAAAATCAAGACCGATTTTGTAAACTAACGCGACATGAGAGCGGGCACGTCTACCTAATGATGTGATGTATATTTCCTAATTTAGTTTATACTGCTCGTTAGCCTGCCCTTCGCGAATACTGGCAAGATGGTAAATTGGTAAAAAAAACCAGTAAAAATGGATGGTATGTAGACCATCACGTCTGTATTCCCCGAAAGGTTAGGCAGAGGTGTACTAATGTACACCCACAGTTCGCCGGTATGTTTAGGTACCATCTAATAGGTTACCTATTGCCATCAACCGGGCACAAATCCAGACTCCAAGCTGCTATTGGGAATTTACTGAAACACTGAATTTACCCAATTAGCAGTAGCGCTAAGAACCAATTAACCAACAAGGCAGAAGCTGACGACGATGATCCGATAACATACTACATTTTCTATTCAAAACCCATCCAGATGGACAGACAGCAATAATTGACCGTTTGAATGTCAGTTTTTCTCATCTGTTGGATTTTGGGAGTCTGAGAAAGAACACCTTACACTCAGGGAATGTTTCACCACCTCCTGATAAGTTTCCGTTAAATTATTTGGCAGATAATTTTATACAAAGGAGGTCATAAAAAGCCCACACAACTCAGCCCAACTTGACGGCTGTCAAGTTGGGTTGGCTGACTGTTGGACAGTTTTACCATGAAACTGTTAACCTCTCACACGCTTAGAATGCAACCTGTGTGAAAATGTGCAGTATGCAGGTGACTATGACTATTATTGCCATCCTTTTCGTTTCCCTAAATTTTTTGCAAATTAGAGCAGGAAAAATATAGTTTTACGAATTTCCATGATAAAAAATATCGCCAATTTTTACATTACATTACACTGCATTTACTGGGTTAATAATGTGCCTTAGTGGAGATCGTTTGGTTTTCTAAAACTGACACTGACAGCAGATAGCTGTCAAGTTGACAGTTGTTACTATAAAAACACTATGAAACTAATAATTGTCATAAAAAAGAAGATTAAAAGTGTGTCATAATAATAATAAAATGGCGTGCGTTTTTTTTTTCAATTTAGAAGTTATTTTTTCTCATCCCCTGGTATGCATAAAAAAGTACGACTACAATTTTAACCAGTGTATTTTATCCAATAAGTGCAGATTTTGATGTGATACCCAAACCGCCTAGTAGTCAGTAGCGTAGACTACAAACCCTCTCTGATAAGTAGAGTGCGCCGCCCAAGGCACGCACTCACTTACCCTGACGACCCGATTACCATCGCACAACAAGAAGCACTCAAACAGGCTCGAAGCCATCCGATTTACCGTCCTAGCCGGCGAGGCCCGTCACGAAGACCCCGAAACGGTACCCCTCCCCGTCCCATGCTCGAGCCGGCCCGCGCCGAGCCAGTAGTTTTAAATTCATCCCAAAATAATTTTAACCCAGATCCAGCTGTCCCTAGCTGTCCCCCCAGCAACGCCCTAAGCCGAGGTCCGAGTCCCGTTAGGGGACGCCCTTAGCTGCTGTTGCTTAGTTTTATAAGTGTCCATGGCTGGAGGCACAAAAGGTGCCTCGCCACCAAGCCCGGTTAAGATTCAAAAGCTCCTGAGCTAGAATCTACATCCGTCATAAAAAATAAAAAAAAATTGATGTGACCTCCTTTGTTCTATTTTTAATTTATCCGGTGGAAAGATATTGAAACAGGCTCTTAGAAAACCCCAAACCCCTATAGAACCTATAGGTAACCTAAGTGAGTAAATGTTTAGGAATGGGAAAGTACCAAACGGATGCAAAATAAAAAAGCTAATGTCAACCTGAGTTGGTGCTGACGTCAATGACTGTAGTGACACCATGAATCTCGCTCGTTCATACACCATTCCGGATTTTATTGTTATTGCCGTTCAGATAATTTTACACCATTTTTGTATTAAAAATACAAAGTAAGTACACTCTACACACTTTAGTTACATTGTGAGTTATGTAAAAATATGTTATTGTAAAAATAATCGTGTTTGTATGTGACAGTTAAAATGTAGCCGTAATAAAACTAAACTAAACTTATTGCTTTTTCAGGCTCACGTATGGATTTGTTATAGAATTGAATTAGATGGAGGGAATTATTACATACTAGCTGTTCACCGCGGTCTAACTCGCGTTCATAATTTTTTTTTAAACTAACAAACTAAGTTACTCCTTATAACATTAGCTATCTGCGAGTGAAAGTCCAGTCAAAATCGGTACAGCCGTTTCAGAGATTAGCCGGAACAAAAAGACAGAGAGACAGACAGATAGTGACCAGATTGAGTTTCAAATCAAATGTCACATTTCCGCACGGGGAACAAGATCTGTCACGGGAGACATATTATATCACACAAAGATTTCTCTCGGGTGGGAAGTCAATCTAAGATAGTACAATCAATTGGAGATGGCTGACAATGATGATGATTCGTGTCATGTATATCATAAAATTATTCATTAAGTACTAACATATGCTTCCGTTATTAAATTCAGAAATCATGGACATATGATTTTTCGAAAACCACATTATTTTATTAATTGAGGAAAGGGGAAGCCCTGGGTGTATAATTCTCCATCGTGCAGAATGACGTCTTAAATGTTCCTTATTAATATCAGCAGGTAATCTAAATGTACCTATTCACTACATATTATAAAACAAAGTCCTCCGGCGCGTCTGTCAGTCTGTTTGCGATAAATTCAAAAACTACTAAACCGATTTTCATACTACTTTCACCAATAGATAGAGTGATGCTCGAGGAAGGTTTTAGTATATATTTTTTCAAGTTTTTGTATACATTGGCTAAAATATAATGATGTTTGTTGGAAGTGTAGGCTCAAATTTTTAAGACCACGCGGGCGAAGCCGCTGGCGATAAGCTAGTAGAAGAGAAAACGATTCGACCACGTCGGTGGTCTAGTGGTTTGGATACCGAACTGCTGATCACGAGGTCGTGGGTTTGATTCCACAAACATTTATGTAATAAACTTAAGTGTTTGTGTTTGTATGGGTGTTTCCTATATATTATAAGTATTTATTTACAAAAATAAAGTATATAAGTAAAAAGTAAAGTAAAAATAAAGTATATTATATCCATTGTCTAGTACCCATAGTAAAACCTCTACTTAGTTTGGGACTAAATGGTGCTGTGTAAAATGTCCAAAGTTTGTTTTTTATTGCCGTATTAGTCTAGCGGTCGTAAACGCCACTGCTACACTACTAGAGGTCCTGGGTTGGATTCCCAAGCAAGTAAAGCATTGTTGGGATTTCTATAAAAAAAAATGAAATTTTATTTGTGGTCGGTTGATTGCTAAACTCGGGCTGAACCCTTATTACATAGGACCTAAACCTAAATAAGTGATGGTGTGTTTATGTTATATTTATATGGGTAAATTTATTAAAATTCGTACTCAAATACCTACTACCTATACCTACTTAAAACTATCGTGCTCTAAATAATTCGGTGATACATACGTCAATTTAAACTGGTGTATGAATACAGCCCACGCGGTTCCCAATGACAAATTGATTGATTGGCACTTCAATAATATAATCATTAATAAAAAGCCAGTCTACTAATTAAATTGTGTGGTCAAATTAATAAACACAAACTAAATGCACCCATCGCTGTGTAGTATTCGGATTTTATAAATTTAGGTTTTTATTGCAACACAATTAGTAAGAATCTAACGCAGCTGGTCGTGGTATGAACATGTGATGCGTAAATCAAGAGCATGTTACCAGAAAGGTTCTTGAATGTGGATGGATATTATATTGGATATATATATATATTATAATACTGCCTCGTTGGTCTAGTGATCCCAAGACGCGACTGCAACGCTATAGGTCCTGGGTTCGATCCCCGGGTCGAGCAGTGTTGTTGGGTTTTCTGTGAAATTCCCAATAGCAGCTCGGAGTCTGAATTTGTGCCTGGTTGATGGCAATAGGCTCGCCCCCTATTACATGGAACCTAAACATATCGGCGAAATGTGGGTGTACATTAGTACGCCTCTGCCTACCCCTTCAGGGAATACAGGCGTGATGGTATGTTTTAGGTAGATATATATAATTATATTATAAGTATGTATTTACAAAAAAAAGTATATAAGTATTATATCCATTGTCTAACCTATAGTACAAGGTCTGTTTAGTTTGGGACTAGACGGTGCTGTGTAAAAATGTCCCAAGATATTTATTATTATTATTATTATTTATTATTATAAGAGAAAAGGGAAGACCAAAGAATAGACGGATGGACTGTGTGAGAAAAGATATAGCCATATAGGAATTGAATGACAAGATGACAGCTAATTGAGATACTCACAGTCGACTCCCGGCAATTTGACAGACGTTTTGCAAGGCGGTGTCGGATTATCAAATATATAGGACTATAGACTAGCTAGATTAAAGAGCCACAGCGCCCTGTAGTCCGGAACTTTTTGAAAAAGCGTAGGTAAATTGTAGCCGACAAAGGTCATCAAAAGCCCATACAACTCAGCCCAAATTGTACCGGCGGTACATGTCAGCTGTCAAGTTTGATAGCTTTTAACATGTTTTTATCATGAAATCACTATGAAACTGATAATAATCTGCCGTAATGGCATGCGTTTGACATTCCGAAACTGACACTGACAGCTTTAACTATGAAATCATTATGAAAAAGATAATAGTGTGCCAAAATGCCATGATTTTTCTCAAATTAACAGTTTTTTTCTCATCCCCCAGTCAACATTTAAAAAAAGTACGACTACAGTTTTAACCAGCGTAATACAGAGTATTTTTTCAAATAGGTGTACCTTCGGTAGCTCATTTGGTTTGATTTCGATGACCTTTAATTCAGCCCCTTCGTGGCGGATTCATAACGCCACTCAACAGGCAAAGGTGCTCAAACAACTAAACGGTTGAGGCTGGAATTTGGCACATACGAAATTCTCACAGGATTGGGAACAACTTAATGAAATCGGGTAACACCGCGGGGTACAGGTAGTCTATACTAATATTATAAAGAGGAAAGATTTGATTGTTTGTTTGTATTTAATAGGCTCCGAAACTACTGGACCGATTTGAAAAATTATTTCCGTGTCAGATAGCCCATTTATCCGGGAAGGCTATAGGCTTTATACCATCACGCTAAGACTAATGGGAGCGGAGTAGCAATGAAAAATGTTGCAAAAGCGGGGGAAAAAATCAAGACCACGCGGGCAAAGCCGCTGGCGGGAAGCTAGTTTAATATAAACTCTGCGTATTAAATTAAATTACAACACGTATTACACATAATACGGTCATAGAACTCAACCCTAGTCATTTAGATGTTCTTTCAAGATGATAAGTAAATGTTATTAAGGATAAACATTGTTGTTATTGCAAATCTCCTTAAATAATATTATCTTAAACCATCTTGATATCATCATCCCATGAAAATGTAAGAAAACTAAACTTGTGGGTCTTACATTAGTGACGCTGTGGAAATGGCGATGTTTTCGGCAAATCAAATTATTTTTGGTGGCACAAGTTGTTCTGAAGATTTTCAACTTGAATTTGCAGCTAGGAGCTAGAAATCTGCTGCCTTACTCATGTAAGTTACAGAAGCAAGATTATAGACATCTTCAGCTCTTATCTATATCGGTTGTAATTAAATAACGGTCGTAATATCCCATATCAAGACGCCTGTATTCCCCAAATGATTTAACCAGAGTTGTAAGTACTGTACATAAAGTCAAAGGTATTGGTTACACTTAAAAAAGTGCTAAAGCGATTTTTTCATGAATGAACGGTTGCGATATTGGGATAACACCAATGTAATTATAGCATTGATTTGTAAATACAAGAATCCAATCCAATGCTTAAAGTAAATCACTTATAATTTTGCATAGTGTAAACATATTTACGCTCATGACTGTACACCCACGGTTCCCTGATATTTTAGATCCCACGTAATAGAGGATGAGCCTATTGCCAGTAACCGGCTATATTATTATTATTAGATTATTATTATCGGTTTCTTCTAGGCAAGCGCGCTCCATCGTAGGCCACATCGTGGCTTAATATCAGGCGAGTTGAGGTCAAGCGCAAGCCTATCTAAGATGAAAAAAAACCATTGAGCACAATCCAAGCTGCTACTGTGATTTTTCTTGAAAACCCCATAATACTTTGGATTTGACCTGGGAATCGAACCGAGGACACAGTCGCACTTACGACTCCTAGATTTATGCGACAGTTACGTGGTAAAACACAAAATATACCTACAGTTCTCGCCAAATTTACTGTCCGTACAAATTGAAGAAAGAAAAATACTGGATTTTAATAAATAAAAACCAAAGATTAAGTCGTAAGCTGTCGTTTTAAATCATTTTAATCCAGTATTTTTTAAGAACTTTACTTGTATATTTAATTTTCCTTATTCATTCTATAAAATAAAACCCTTTCTTCGGCTTTTTGCCGTGTTGTCGGTAAAAAAATAATAAGTCTTATCAATGCAAGATTTGATAAACAAAACACTTGATACTTTTCTAAAATTAAACGATGAGTCGATCACCAAAAATAAAACAAATGCAAACAGAATTTATCATTTTATAGAATTTAACCAACATTTAAAATAAATAATGATGAAACACATAATAAACATACCATCACGCCGATATTCCTCGAAGGTTAGGCAGAGGTGTACTAATGTGAACACCCACAGTTCGGTGGTATGTTTAAGACACATGTAACAAAAGGCGAGCATATTGCAATTATCCGGACACAAATCCATACTTCGAGCTGCTACTTATTTATAACAACTTTGGTCGACCAGGGAATCGCACCCAGGACCTTGACCGTAGCTTTAGGACCACTAGCTAACGAGGCAGTTACATAACAAACATACTTGTACACAAACTGTTTGTTACATCAAACCGTATTAATGAAAACTCAATGTGTGCGTTTTGTCTATGAAAATAATTTCTCGCTTTCTTTCTAAGCACTGTGCTGAAATTATATATTTTAAATATACCGATTATAGACGAGCCAGCGATAGTAACCTCCATGGAAGCCTACAGCAGTAAAGTAAATGTTGATAAGTTATATGTATACGCACCGTCTGAAGAACTCCATGTCACAGACTCACAGCGCAATGGGAGAACCAATCCTATTCAATTAAACATTTCAAAACGAATAAAAGAAATAATCAGCTCGTATTCGTCCATTGCTGGACGTAGGCCTCTTTAAATAAACACCGCAGAGCCAGATCTTCAGCTGTTTTCATCCAGTCACTGCCAACTGCCTTTCGCAAGTCGTCAGTCCACCTAGCCGGCGAGCATCCCACACTACGCTTGCCTAGACGAGACCTACATTCAAGCACTCGTTTGCTCCAACGGTCGTCGGTTCTCCGAGCAATGTGACCAGCCCATTGCCACATACCCATGCATTGAGATGCACATTGTCTATGTTCACAATTTCTCATTGACAATACCAATCAGGAAATGATCAGAAGCCACGTGAGGTAAGGTTTACAAATAAATTGGTAATCAAACACGTGAGGGAGATCCATTTGGGTCGTATTGTCAACATCGTGCTTCTAAGAAATCACGATAACACATTAAAAGAGGTAAACATACTCATCCTAATCTATATACGTTGTGCCGTGTGCCTAATCTGGGCATCATAGAATTGGCCTCTGGTAGGCAACTTAGATGCCAAACAATGCCTCCGAATTCATTACCTGCTAAGTTATACTACATAAGAAAATTCAAGGCTAATCAGCGAGATATGGTGCGAGCCATGCTTGGTGTTTCTCTACGCGCCTAAGCATAGCATAGGAGTCGCGCCACTAGACCAACGAGGTAGTCATTTATAAAATGAATAATTGATTATACCAATGAGATACTAGACCAATTCATATTTTAAAGTGCAATTAATTATGTAAGGAGGTCTTAATTTATCTCTCACCTCAAAGGTTATCAACGACATAACTACAAGAAGTGTCACTCTATTAAGAAAATCGTTCACTACGATAATGTCAACGGGTCATTTTAATGTATTAATTAATATTGATGTTAAATATTTTGTAAGTGTGACAAACATACTATAAAACATACATCTAGATATCTATACTAGGAAGAAAGAAGAAATCTTTATATATATCTATACTAATATTATAAAGAGAAAAGATTTGTATTTTTGTGTGTTTGTAATGAGTAAACTCAAAAACTTCTGGACCGATTTCAAAAATAAGGCGGTAAGAGTAGATATGATGTAAGTACTACTAGAAAATCCCACGTCAAGAAAAGTGTAGGTAATTGAGAATTTTGAGAGCATTTCGGAGTTTGGATTTTTACGACGGCAATAAACGCGCCCTTTATTACTGTAGCGAACTGTCATCCATCATCCTCCTAGCCTTTTTCCCAACCATGTTGGGGTCGGCTTCCAGTCTAACCAGATGCGGCTGAATAAAGGTATTTTACACGAAGCGACCGCCATCAGACCTCCGCTACACAATTTCTAGGCAATACCGATATTCGTAGGATAGACTGGTTGTCAGGCCTTTTTGGGCTTCTGACTACCACTAACGATTGTCATAGGTGTTCGTATGACAGCCGGAACCGACGGCTTTACGTGCTCTTCGAGGCACGGAGGTGTCTCGATGTGTTAATAATGGTCACCCATCCACAGACTGACCTCGGCAAGTGTAGCTTAACCTTCCAGATCGGTTGATCAGCGTAGAACATAGCTTAGCCACAAAACACCTCTGCCTACCGCTGTGAGGAAACTAGCATGATGTTTGTAAATATGAAATTCTTATCTATATTCAGTGTACGTGCTAGAATGCATATCATTAAAAAAACCTTTTTAATCCGCGATTTGGGACTCAATAGTAGGACATCGGTGATTTAAAATGCGTCACCTGAGTGACCTAGACCAATCAATTATGTATAAACTTAGATACTGAACAGTTATCTGTTGATGAGTCATTTGTCAACAAATCAGTCAGTTGTCAGTTAGCGCCAAACTTATTGTCCGGCTTGAAGTTGGCACGAGCTAGCTTTAACCCGGCCGTAAAAATCGGAGAAAGCAAAATATTGGATTAAAATTATTTAGAAAGACAGCCTACGACTTGAGCTTCCGTTTTTATTTATTACAATCTAATAATATTCTTTCTCCGATTTTTACGGCTGAGTTAAAGTTAGCTAGTGCCAACTTCAAGCCGGACAATAAGTTTGGCGCGAACTGTACCTCGTTACCTCGTCTCTTAAGCTCGTCTGCTACGCTCAAGGTCCAAGGATTCCCAGGTCAAGCAGTGTTCATGCTCAGTAGCAGTCGGGAGTTTAGACTCGCCCCCTATTACATAGGACCTAAATATTACGGCGAACTGTAGGTGTACATTAGTACACCTCTGTCTAACCCTTCAGGGAATACAGGCGTGATGGTATGTCGAGTTATTCTGTAGATGACTCATTTGTTGTTATCGAACTGATTAGTCTTAAATATTTATCTGTTTATGTTACAACGGTGAGTCATCTGTTATTCCGCAACACCTCATAATATGTGGACACCCCCTAAAGTGGGTTACACTCAAGTCTATGTTTAGAAAGACTTTTAATTACTTGTTCCTTACTGTAAAAAAAATCTTTCATTTTCTATTCAAATCTAATTATACCGGCAATGTGTGGATGTATATTAGGCTAGACAAGTTGCATTTTGATATTCGAATCGACAAACAAAATGTATGTAAATAACATCAGTGACAGCCCGATTTGTCGAAAGCTTGTGTCATTTGCATACATTTTGTTTTTCGATTCGAATGTCAAAATGCATCTTGTCTAGGACCAGGACCCCTCTGTCTAATCCCTCGCGGAGTAGAGGCGTGATAATATGTTTTTTAAACATAGTTACAATTACAATACACACGGTACCAAAAGGTGCCATAAAACCGTGTGCACAGAACAAGCCATGAACTTGATAGCAGACGTTACTATTGCTTTTGCAATTAGCTATTATAAAGATTCAAAGCAGACAAAGATACCAAGTCATAGGTCTTTAATTCAAATCCAAGGAACGCAACTCTGACTTTTCGAAATTAGTTCCGTAATTGTAACTCGCTTTAACGGTGAAGGAAAACATCGTGAGGAAACCTGCATGCCTGAGAGATTTTCTCGACGGCATGTGAAGTCTGCCAACCGTCATTAGGCTAACGTGGTGGACAATGTGCCCAGCAGTGGGACAGTATATGGGTTGATGATAATGATTATGAAGACACAAGCGGAATTGCACAGGTTCCGGAGTTCAATTCCCAGATCAAGCAATGTAGAAAGAATCTTTTATTAGCAGCTCAGAATTTGAATTTGTGCCTGGTTGGTATTGGCCATAGAATCGTCCTTTCTTACTTGCGGCCTAAATATTCCAGCAAACTGTATGTACATAGGTACACCTCTGCCTTTAGCAAATAAATACACCTCTGCATAACTCTTCGGGAAATACAGGCGTATGGTTTATAAAGGCAACGTCTGCAGGTGTTACAAAACGTGTATAAAAACATAACCCTCCTTCTGGCGCAATCGGGTAAAAATATATCTCTATAAAATTCGTCGTAATGTTTGTTGTAAATAAATCATTATGATAACTGCAAATAAGATAATGATTTCTGAATCGATTTACCTAACAAACAAATAGTGAATCGATAGATAATATATTGACAAATTGTGTAAATCCCAGCTTACGCGTAAGTAGGTATTTTCAATGATTTAATAACGTTTTTAGTATGAATTCTGTGATGATCAGATGATCATTCTTAGAAAACTGTTTAACTATAAGAAACTATAATAATAAAATCCTAACTACTTAGTTTTCCAATGTTTCTTTTTAAATAATACTAGCTTTCCGGCAGCGGCTTCGCCCGCGTGGTCTTATAAATATTTCCCCCGTTTTTGCAACATTTTTCATTGATACTCCGCTCCTATTAGTCGAAGCGTGATGGTATATAGCCTACCCCGATAAATGGACCCTCTAACACTGAAAGAATTTTTCAAATCAGTCTTGTAGCCTATTCAATACAAACAAACAATCAAATCTTTTCTCTTTATAATATTAGTATAGATAATATGTGTTTTTTTTTGTTCACAACTTTCGCGGGATGGATATTTTTTATTGTGTTCTCTTTTTGACCTTTCTCACGTTACGGCGCTGGCAGCGTCAATTTGTGAAAATCGGTAGCAAAATGACACACCCTGCCTCAGTAGCAGGATAGGATCAATGGGTGAGATATTAATTATAATGCAGTTACTAGTATGCAAGTAATTATTTTTAGTATTTTTTTATCAACACTAGCGATCCCTGCGCAGCTCCGCCTGCATATCCTGGTGGATTTAAAAAAATACACACAACCCTTGCCCCGACAATAATAAACATAAGAAAAAAATAATCATTCAATTTGGTGCAGTTGTTTAGAAGTTATGCGCGTACAAGCATTTCGGCAATTCATTTTTATTTATACATTTAAAGTACTTAGATAGATTACCTATATTATCCAATTTAAATTATTTTATGATAATTCAAAGCGAACATTTTTTAATGTTATTTTTTACTTCATGAGTCTTTATAAATGACCACAAGACTGAGGGCTTGCTTCACAACCTCCTGGTAAAGTAATTTCATACAAATTTTGTTCCATTTTTTCATTTATCCGGCAGTTAGCGGCTATCTAGAGGTGGTGAAACAGAATTATTCCATTAAATAAAAAGATCGATCTGACCCCCTGTTAGCCAAGAGGGAACAGATCGAACTTTATTAACTCTTTATCGGTTTCATCTTTTTATTCCTATTTTTCCCTTATATAATTTAACCTAATATTTTTAATAGAATTTTTTTTTTATGCAACTGCATACTTTAGTCAGCTTTCTTTTCTCAGCATATTTAGGCCCTAAATATGGTCTGTACGGAATGTAAGTAAATAGGTTTTCAAATTCCATGCTGTACTAAACCACAAAAGTAATTTTATTAAAATATTTCTAAGTGTCCGCCAACCACAAGCCACTGCAACGAACATTCCTAAGTGAAGCCTGACTTGCAAAAAGAACATATTGACTAGCTGACCCGAAAGAGGTTGTCCTGTCTTTGAATAAATGATACGAAATCATTAGTAAAAAACACTTTCAGTATTTCTCGAATTTTCCAATTTGTCTTTCCTTAAAAATCTTATTCAGACTATTATGAGTTTTAAAAATCCAAGTATTCAATACCTTTTTTCGGTAATAAACCAGGTATAACGAACAAAAATGTAAGACAATTTTTTTTTAATGTTTCAAAAACATAAATTTTCCTTAAATTTCACTTCAATTATTATTATATTCTATAAATAAATATCTCTAAAATATTTGTAGACCATATTTTTCTTTAAATAAATTATCAAATGGAATTTCATGCTATTCTATCAATAGCCACAAATTAAAATAGTGTTATGGTGTTGGTACATCGGAGGCGCAGCTCTAAATGGCAATAATCCTTGCATTGATTTGCAGTTAATCTCCGCGTCATCAGGGGCGCTCGCGCAGCGCACCGAGCGCACACCTTCTCTTGCGTCACACGCGGCGGCATGGTGGGGGTATGAATTCGTCGAGTTAATATAGTAGAACGGCGCGCGCACCGACCAAACGATCAGTGAACGTTGAGCGTGAGATTTTGTTGCGAAAAAATGTGTAACATGTGTACCCGTGATGTGATCGAAACGGCCCCGGCACCGGCGGCGGCGCCGGCGCCGAAACCTTCGCGTGCATTAGAACGAATGAAGAAAAAGCACAACATTGTTACTGACCCCAGCAGTTCGGAGAAGCAGAAGGAGGTGGAATACCAGCCTGACCTTCTGGCTGTGTCCACGAAGTACTCCAAGATTGGCTACGACCTCTTCAAGCAGAGCTTGGTGCATCTGCAAGAGACGAAAGCATACGTGTAAGTACCGACTTTCTTTTTTTGCTAGGTTATATTTGCAACATTCTCTTCTGCAAAGAACAAACGGCATAAGTGTTAATTGTTTATTCACCACGTCTACGCAGAAATGTAGATATGGAAAATCTCATCAATTTCTCAGTTGACAGCGTCTGGAAAATGATTACGTGTAGTTTCCGAATACCGTGAGTGACGCGATAGCGACTGCACAGCGATTGTCGATACATTTTCCGAACGTGAAAATTCTTTTGTTACTTCCGAATTCAAATTGAAGTTTGAAAATGCAAATTTAATTTTCTGACTATTTCTTTAAACTTTTTCTTGAACCTCAAAAAAAATTTTTTTTTTGTGATTGGTCTCTTTCTGTTTTTTATTTTTTCAGTCTACAAATTCAGGGTGGCTGAAAAGGCTACGTTGAACAATTTTTTTGCAATCAATTCATAAGAATCCTTAGCAATTTTCTAATAATTAGATTTTAATCAAAAGCTGAATTTGTTGGCCCTGTAGAACGCTGTACACCAATCGCCTTATCTAAATAAACTTTCTCCTAATGAGAATTAAATTCAAACACTAGTTCAAGCGATATCGATAACTATTGCTCTCTGGTACAATTTAACGTTATCATCAGCCAAACTCGTGACATTACGGATGATTTCAGCTTGACTTGCTCTCTTAATCATATCTACTAGTGTGGTGTGATGCGTGCAAAGTCCCCTTACATACCTTTGGACCCGTGTTTTACCTTTAGTACACCTTCGCCTAACCCTTTGGGGAATATGGGCGTGATGGTATTTACCTACGTATCAATATAATAGTAACTGGTAAAAATTTCCAAATGACATTTTTTACGAATTAATAAGTATTTTTATTAGTCCCAAACTAAGCAGAGCTCAAGGTTTCCTTCATCAGAAGATTACTTCTACTTCTTCTATTACTAAAACTGCAGTACTTCATTATTATCTTACCTTTCGGACGTTTTTTTTAAATAAAGCGTCCCTATTGCGTCATCATCGGGCGCCGTCTCTCTAATGAGATTTGGAAGCCAGATGCAATTTTTTGCGATTCCACTATGTGTTTGTTTTCCCTAGTGCCGGGTATTAATAAACCAGCGATGGAGCTGTCTTGTCTGGACATAACAAAGGACGTTGACCTTTGAGATTGTCTCATGGCCACAGACATCACCGCCCCTTAAAGAAATGCATGCATTTTCTAAATATATCAATTTTTAGAGCCGAAAAATTCGATAGCGGTGTTCAAAACTGGAGGATGAAAGATATAAATCCTTCGGCGTCAGTTTTGTCTAGTACTCTAGTTTATCTAGCTACCTAGGTAGCTTACTAGCTAAAGCGTCTGGTGTACATAACCGAAAGGACATACTTAGTTCGGACCCTGCCTGAGACTTTTGGCAAAAAATCTCTTTAATCATATTATTCAATATCCGTACATACATATACGCCTATTTCCCATTGTGGTAGGCAGAGGCTATAGACTTGGTACTTGCTACAATCCTGGCACACCACTTTCGCTTCACCTATACTCTTCTAGCTCCCTATGAATGCTCGTCGGTTTAGGGTGCCCTTAACCTTGCCTTTTTACCCGACGACACGGCAAAAACCCGAAGGAAGGGTTTTTTGCGTCCGCAATTTGGTTTTATCCGTAATTAATCCTAAATTAAAAAAAAACTAGATGACGTAGGTTCATGTTCTGTCTACGGCAGAACACAAAACTTCAGAATTTTCATATATAAGGGATTTATTCTTTGTTACAAAATCAATCCGTCAATCAGAGATAGGCGTAACTTGTCGGTAGCGCCGTATCGCAACACACGCGTCGATGCCTCTAATAGATAATCTAGTAAAACTTCCTAGATCTATTATCTATCCACTTGAAGCCCTACATTTTACAACTGGTTCTACCGTTATGATAACTTAGAACAATGTGTTGATCCAATATGTTGGTCCGATATGGAAAAGGGAGTGAATGAGGAGGCAGGGATGAATGGATGAAAAGAATAGGCTGCGCCGACCCCAAATAAATTGGGACAAGGGATCAACATATTCATCATCTTCCTAAGATGATGAATAATATGTTGATCCACATTGTAATTAGATCTGACGTTAAACTGTATGTAAACGTGTCAAGATTGATACTAACTGACTGACAATGTACAGCTCAAACCACTGAACAGATTGGGCTAAAATTTGGCACACAGATAGCTATTATAACGTAAATATCCGCTAAGAAAGGATTTTGGGAAATTCCCACGAGATTGGGAAAAATTAGATGAACGCCGCGGGGACAGCTAGTTAGAGATAAAATACTACAGATAGGCCAGTTTACTTTTAAGCTTTGCCCTAGGAATTAACAGCCTAAATTATAAAAAAGAACACCTAAATCGACATAGATAATTCAAAAGACATGTTTTTAGTTGAATTCAAAGAAGTACTTAGGTATCATGGTAAATTGTAATGGCTAGCTTGCAACGAATATATGCTTTCTGAAATCCAAAGTGCAACTGCTGAGTATTAATGCCATATATTTAGATTCCCAACTCCGACAAAATTGTTATCAGGATCTGTAAAAATGCGTAAAATAACACTAGAAAGTAATAGTGACTTGAAACACAAAGTTATCATTTAGAGCTATGCAGCATGAAAGATAAAAACATAAAAAATATAGATAGTCATGTTTAGATGCAGGCTGATAAACGTCACAGACAAAATGGTACTTTATCACTATGACAAGTTATAAGAAAGAAAGTCGGACAGAGTATTCGAATACATTGATTGATATGCCTTTAAGGGTTTTTACACCTATGGACTTAAAACAATGCATACTTTTGCGCTTAGCCATGCATTGCCTCGGGCTCACAGTGTATACAACCGTCAACCTCGGAAGGTTGACTTCCAGTCCAACTGACACTCTTCTGCCTAACTCTTCGGGGAATACAGACGTGATGGTATGTTATTTTAAGTAAAATATCTCCGGCAATGGCTTGAAAACTTCTTATTAGGATACCTCGGGGCCTAGACAAGTTGTAATTTGACATTCGAATCTTCAAACGAATAGAAACAAAATCTATGGAAATGACACAAGCTTTCGACAAATCGGGCTGTCACTAATGTCATTTCCATACATTTTGTTTCTATTTCGAATGTCAAAATGCAACTTGTCTACAAACCCTGATAAATCTCTCTACCTCGACACGTAAGCGTTATATAGGAACCATTGCGTAGGTACCAAATAGAACGGATCTAGATGTCTAGCCCAATCCGAGGTCAGTCCGTGTCACGGATATCGGTAATAGGGCTGCTAGCTCAGTGGAAAGGCTAGAAAGTTTTAAGAAATGTATGTTTATGACATCGTCACTCGTCGTGTAGTACTAAGTACTCATAGACTAACCGTTTGATAAATGTTTAATTAACTTATGATTCAGATCGATTCCGTAAGGAAGCTGTTTATTTTAGCAAATCACCTCAGAATCCATACAATGTTATTGCACCCTTTGTAAAAGGATAAAATATTACTATTCAAAGTCATGACCTTAAACTAATTCACTTTATCAACGCTGTCAACCCTAGTTTCACTTTTAAAATGCCATTTTGACAACCATTGCCCTTGAAGTTTGCATTGGCTACGGATTGATATAAAAATAGCGGTAAATTGTCCATTCTTCATTATAAATAGCGAAGAGATAAGATCTCGGACATAATTAACAGTAATTGCAACATTTTATTCCGTTCCGGTCATTTTAATACCAGTTTTTTCTTTATAGAAGCATAATAAATCAAGATCACTAAAAGCCATGTCGCACGCAGAAAACTCTTAAAATTTGTTATAGGTGGCTTAAAAGCTACATATAAATAAATATTCTATTAGTCACGGCTTGAAAAAAGGGAAGACAGGTATTTGCCCAGTAGTGGGATAAACCGGGCATAATTTTTTTTAAGAAGTAAAACCGATACAGGCTGACATAAAATATTTATACCTAGTGCACAGTTCAAAAGATTTTTTACTGTGTATAACAAAAAAACTGCGTTTAATTTTTAAGATGTATTTCAGGACACTAGCTATAACTACTATGATGAAATTGCCATTCGTGGAATAAAATTTAATATAAAAATATAATCCACGAATGGCAATTGACCAAAATAGACCAAAATATTGATAATTGCCATTCGTGGAATACATCAATTGCTTTTCGTATCATTGTTATTCCTGGAATACATCTTTTTTCATTGGGATACAACCTTTTGACTGTGGTTTTCATACAGATATTTCTAATATTTTACTAGATTTCTCATATTTATATATGTATATAGGATAAAATAAATAAAAAGTACCTATAGGTTTTATTTCAATATTTTCAGATTATACCTAAACTATCGATTGTTATATTTAATACAGCATATATACCAAACCTATGTGTAATTATATCGTGAATTACTTAGGAATGTAGCTCCTACATAATGCAACGGATCGGGCTTCAATTAGAGCCCGCATGACAACAATGTCAGTTAAATAATATTAAGTGATAGTTTCATATCGAGGACATATTCATTCGACATAGTGTTATATAGAGAGAATTGAATCCGACCTAGTTTCTTACTATAGGTACCTATTAAAATAACTTCAATACTGTGCTTTTCCAGAAATTGGTAGTATTATATTAGAAAAACGACGTCTGTGGTCTAGTGGTTCGAGTACCGGAGATCACGAGGTTGTGGGTTCGATTCCCACAAGACACAAATATTTATGTGATGAACTTAAGCGTTTATGTTAGTCTGGGTGTTCCTTATACAGGGTGTTTGGTAGAACGTTGAACATACGAAAATGGTGGTTAGTTGGGGTCATCTGCTACCCACTTGGCCCGAATTATTTGACCTTGGCCGCACTGTTTTTTTTTTAATTTCACAGAAAATTACCAGTTTTTTTTAACTTTAAATTCGAATATCTTTACTTGTGACGGGTAAATGTATTTTTTTACATCTTTTTGTACCTTCAAAAGACTAATATCTTCTTTTCCCATTAAAATCTGTACCAAACAATAATTTTATGAGAGTCTGCTACAATTAGACATTAATACAAAACAACATCCTGCCTGTTTTACTCGTCACAAGTAAAGATATTCGAATTTAAAGTTAAAAAAAACTGGTAATTTTCTGTGAAATAAAAAAAAGTAAAAAAAAAACGGTGCGGCCAAGGTCAAATAATTTGGGCCAAGTGGGTAGCAGATGACCCCAACTAACCACCATTTTCGTATGTTCAACGTTCTACCAAACACCCTGTATATTAAGTATGTATTTACAAAAAAAAAGTATATAACTATTATATCCATTATCTAATACCCATAGTACAAGCTCTGCTTAGTTTGGGATTAGATGGTGCTTTGTAAAATGTCCCAGGATATTTATTTTTATTATTTATTATAGAGGCGAAAGTTTGTTCGTTGCTCTTTCATGGCAAAACGGCTGTACCGATTTAGCTAAAAGTTGAAATGGTGACGCCTTATACCTTGTATTAAGACATTTTTATCCCGAAGTTCCTACGGAAAACGGGTTCAAAGTTCCTAACTCCACGCGGGCGAAGCTGCAGTCAAAGCAAAAGCAAACAAAAACTGGACAGATAAAAAATCTTTTTTTAATGATCATTTTGAATATCCTAATAAATTATGATTTAAAATATATTTAAATATATATGTAGCTAAAGGTTAATGTAATTAAAATATATTTTGATTAAGAAAAACTCATTTTATATATTTAAATAAATTAACGACGGACATCGTAAATTTTAAAACAAATAAATAACACGCGATGACAATAATAATAATATTTTCCATTTTATTTCAAGAACCTAAAGTGATGTCAACTGTTTATACAAACATTATAAATTGATATGCAAATAATTTGTAATTGTTATTGTTATCATAAACATAATATAATCTGTATCATAAACAGGAAAATAATGTGTTCCGGTTTATTTAAATCATGACACGGAAGAACTGTGCCCAGCTAAGATGGTCGAGGCCATAGGTTGTCACGGAACTATGTAATGTTCGCAATAGGCGAGCCTATAGCCGATTACACTACGATTTATTTCATTTGCAACATTTTACAGGCTTTATGAGCATCGGCGTACCTATCCTAGGAAAGGCTAGAAAGGAGGTCCCTTGATGTACATTAAAAGTTCTAGATATTCTGTTTGGGGTGAGAACCAGATTAATCCTAGGTAGGCAATTAACCTAACCTAACTACGCCAATGTTAATGATTATCGATATCATAAAACGAACGAGACGCAGAGCATTGACCTTATTTCAAATCACTCAAAAAGTAGTCACAGTTGGGCGCCATTTTATGGCATTGTCAAAAATCTCATAATAAAGTAAATAATAGAGTGTGTTTAAAAAAGAAATTAAAATAGGTACTTAATCAATCTCTACTAAAATGAATATCTGGCATTCATAAAAAATATTATAAATAATATCGAGCTCTCGCAAAAATCGACGGAACAGGGTGAAACTTATATAAACGAGTCTTGCATGAGAGGATGGATATAGTTTATTTTAGTATTGCCAAACGGATCATAGACCCTATGCCATCTCTTTCTTCTGCTATATTGACAAAAAAAAAACAAAATACCAAAAACAATTTCTGAGCTAACTTTTGCATAAAAAAACGACGTTCAAAGAATTACGGACTGGTATTACGGTTGGGAGTGGGAGCTATGCCAAATAAAATAAGTATGGCATTTCATTTCCGACAATTGATGATGCGAAACGTACAACGAAAAGGCAAATAGGCCATTTTTTATGCCCGGATCGTAAAATTTAAAGACAACAATTCTTTAACACTGTATTAGCAAACTAGGTCACGGAAATCGTAAACCGAAAATTTGAACATATGCTAAGAATAAGGATGGTCCATAATGTGTTTTAAATCTTCCTCTGCCTATATATTTAATTTTTACGTCAAGGCAAAAGAACAGTATCTAAATAAATAACAACATTTTTTCCAAAGTTTTTTTCAGTTAACCTTATTGTAAGTTTCTTCCTTGTGACAGCGAGTGCCATAAGTACGATTGCAGAGTTTTACGCGCTGCAAGTCGATTTCCAAGACCTATTCGCAATAGTGACGGATGAAACTGATCTCATAAGTCTCATAACATCGTGTACGTGGTCTGAAAACGTGTCGGCAAGCACGTAACACTGTCCACAGCACTCTGTTTATACCCCTCGTGATCATGTTATTGCAATCTGCAGACTTATGGCCGATAAACTGCAGAGAAAAATCGTCTCTACCACCATTTAATAAGCGTTATGTAGAACGCATTGTTTAATCGGTAACGCTCATTCAATAGGGGCTCGTGCCTTTAGTTCTCACGGTAGCACCAACAATAGGAAGTTTTAAAGCATTTCAGTTTCAGATTAAGAACGTGTGGTGAGTACACGTCAATAAACGGGACATTGATTGTGAGTCTATGGAAACCAGTTAAACATATTTGAAATTGAACTTGGAACGATAAAAATAAAATTTAAATTTCACGAAAAAGTAATATTTATCTTCCTGCATTATTGACGCAACTCTACAGCATAACTTAATCATAAAATTAAGTATAGATGCTGAGTCAATGCTCTTGAAAGATAACGATATAAATAGAATATAGTTTTAGTGAGTCAAAACTAAACAATTTAATTGCATAATACTTAGATAATACTTATCTTTGGGGTAAATTCTTTAAATATTCTTACATTGATTTATTATTACGATTTGTATGAAAATTTGCCTGCATGACACTGTTTTTTCTTTCATCATGATTGTATTTCAAAATTTAACAACAGAGCCTCTTAGTCTGTCGAATACTTAGGGCCTGTTACACCTCCTCTGGATAGCCGCTAACTGCCAAATATATTCAAAAATAGAACCAAATATGTATGAAATTATCTGCCGGCTAATTTAACGGGAACTTATCAGTGAGCTGTGAAACAGGCCCTTATTATTCCCATCTGCGTGATGCATCTTTAGCTAAGTACGTGTCAAAAATATAAATACACTACATAATTATAAGAATTGACAGTGTTAAATAGAAACACATCTTACTCTTACGTCACAAGTCACAAATTACCTTGAGCATTACATAACAGTTGTACTCATAATTTGAGTAATGTGTAATATTTAATCATCGTTTTAATTATGTCAAAGGCCTCGTGTCTGACAATGTGCAAGTGATGTTTAATTTTATAACCGTAATATTTTGTTTTTAAAAGATTCGTTATAAAAACATTTTTCTGTGTGTTGAAGTGTATTGCCCTTTAGCGACATTCCTTTTTAATTTATGCAGATTTGATGAGTTGTGTCGTCATAAGTGATTGTGATAAGTTTCGATGTGGGTGTTTTAGTAACGGACAAAAGGTGTTGGATTTAATGATTAATTAACTAAACAAATTGTTTTTGTACCTAAAGTATTTCAGTTGGATGATTTTTAGATACTTCGATAAATGTTACAGTGAAAAAATATCGCAACTATATTGTTCCGAACGCAATCTATCAAAATCATGATGACGATTGTTATTTTTATAGATGGATCGAGATTAAGACCAACCAACCAACCAAAGAACAAAATATATAACAAATAAGACCTTATTTCAGAAAACTTCACAAAATATAAAAGAATAGACCTAGCATTTCTGTCAAAAACAATTTGACAGTTCTTGTAACGTCAATAATGTCATTCATTAGAAAGATGTTACGCTATAAAAAGCTCTGTCTAAATACTTAAATAGAGCCTAAGTTCGTCCTTGATAGTAGACATAGGTATATACACTTCGCAGGGACTTTTCACAAGTACTTCAGGGCCGCCCACAAGAATTCTAGAATATGACAACTCCCTTTCTCTCTACTGACATTGAATATGCAGTATGCACTCAAAAGTCATTATAATAAATCGTGCAATTTCAAGTACATGATAACGTCAACATGTACCTAAAGTGTTAATTTACGATGACTTGGCAACGGGCCATCATTTCGATGCAGCTGACTGAAAAAAAAATTTGTTCTTTTTGAAAACTCGTTGCTCCACACTAGTAGATATTTTTTGCAGTATCAAAATCAAAAACAAAATAATTTTATTTTTACATAAAACTTATACAGGCACTTATGAAATGTCGAGTCTAGGGTGCACGGTTCCAAATTAGTCGTTTTCTATGGAGAAGAACCGGCAAGAAACCCTATGGTTAATCTTTAAAATTTCAAATATCAAAGGTGTTTAAATGTAGACCATAGAAATATTCGATACTGTAGTCGACTAGGCACTGGACTACTCAATTATATGTATCTGTCATGTGTCCGATAAAGTATCAATGCAGACAGAACGTCCTCGTCTATGGTAGATAAATTATGACCGCAAACATGTTTACAAAATTGCATTCGATGTTCAAAAAGTCGATTCGATTTTCCAAACGAATTTCCAACTCGTTACCGACATACCTATTTCGTGAAAATATAAGTACCTGTAAACGCTTTACTTACTTACCCAGATTTTTCTAAAGAGAACTAAGAACCAATTCTATGTTACATTATTTTAAGAATAAACCTAAGAGATGGCCTTAGGATTGTTTATATTATTAATTTGGTACCTCATTTCGTAGTTTTACAACACAACATAGCTGTCAGGTATCGACTTAGTCAATAATAATGTAAATCATAATACATAATTTACAATTTTTTGCATGACATCGTTAGTTTTTGCAACACAAATAATTTAGCTAACGGATTAACGATAAACGACCATCGGCTTCTGTGGAGAACGACCTCAGATTCAAAGTCAAAGCCGTGAAGGTCAAATCAAATAACACTATTTAAATTATAAGTTTAAATTGAGATGCAAGTTTTATTTGCTTAAAATAATAAATGCATTTATTTTCTCATCACAAATGATTGGTGGCATTTAGTGGTTGATCCAAATAAGGATGTTTGCTTATGTAGCTATACTTAAACCAGAAAGCTAATTCAACTTTTTTACAGCTTAAATCGATGTAATTTTGTAAAGAGAATCGATCATCTATAATCGAATAAGAAACGCCACTTCCCATTTAGCTTGATAGTTGACTCGGCCCCCTGTCTGGAGTAAGAGTCGCACTCGCACTGTATACCCAAATGATAGCTACGGTTGATAGTTGAATCGGCCCCCTGTCTGGAAGTTAGAGTCGCACTCACGCTGTTACCCGAATGTTAGCTACGGTTGATAGTTGAATCGGCCCACTCTCTGGAGTTAAATTCGCACTGGCACTGTATGCCCAAATCTTAGCTACGGTTGATAGTTGAATCGCCCCCCTGTCTAGAGTTAGGGTCGTCGCACCCAAATGTTAGCTAGCTGTCATCATCACCCTCCTGCTCTTGTCCCAATATAGGGTCAGATCAGCATGTCATTTTCTTCCATTTATCTGTTTTACCCACCATATCATTAATCACTCCCTACCAAATCATATTCGCCCTAACACGAATCGGTAAAATTCGGTAAAGACCGGTAAAAATTACAAAGGAGGAGAATGTTATATTTTCAAATAATCATAGAAACATTTTTAACTCCTACAATTATGTGTTAGTCCAACAATCTTGATTTCTAAAATAGCCTAGTTATTAGAGATGGGCGATTATCAAAGACAGGAGGCCCTCGTTAAACAATGGATTGCCGCGATATTTTTAAACTGACCGTCACAATCTTTGACTGATCGATTTATCGGCGACAAGTACGCCGTGACGTCACGATCTTGAAGACAATGGCAGATTTAACATACACAACATTCGTATTGTTTTATATCGCTGGCAATTTTTCTTTAAAAAGAATTGAGCAATGAATATTAGCCGAGTATTCTCGAGGACAGAAAAATATATTTTAAGAATAAATAGAGTCATAACCATCATTCCTCCAGTGCTCAGGACTAAATATAGATCATAATATGAATCGCGAACATGCGGACCAATCTATACCTAGTACAACTTTACCTCCACTGTAAGAAAAGCCTAAATTGCGCGGTGTATGCACATTGCAAATCATATTATGATACATACATCTGATGTCGCCATTTAAGCTCCCCTAGACTTGGACCTTTCCTAGTCAACGCCACAGAGTCCGATCTTCTTTTTCCTTGTTCCTCAAACAGTTTATTATTAAACAAATAACGTTTGCAAAGCAATATTATTACTTATTGTTAAATAGAGCATTGTGTAATCCTTTATGATGCCTGTCAAGCGTCGAAAATTTCATAAAACAAACATGAGGGTGTAACTCAATAGGCCCGATAGTCATAAGCTGCGAGACACGAGTTATTCAAAAAAAGAACAACAATGTGACAGGGGGCAAAAACATGGCTGCTTTTATTAAAACTTTTTTAAAGAAATAACATAATTATGATACAGGTAGCACTAAACGAACGAATTCTATCTCAAGTTGACTGATAAGATCTCAGTATCACGAAGATCACCAATGATATCAGCATCGTATCTTGTTATTTTTCAACAAACAAAAACGTCACATTATGTCGGAGACAGCGTAGTCATATCCTTAAATAAAATAGTTAAGTAGAGGCCTCACATCAGGCCTGACCCGCCTATTACGTTCCAGTATCGATACGTCATTCTGTATTCAGTATATCGATATCGAATCGATACATATTCGTGAACGTCTAGGAAAGTATAAGTGCATAAGTGGAAATGAAATCGATAGCTATCGATAGCTTATCAGCAGAATAAGAAAAGCCTCCGGTATTTTCGCGAGTCAAATTCGAATCGGAATAAATCATTTGACAATTAATATACTACCTAATATACGACCCATGTTTGTAAGTGAAAATCAAATTATAGAGCAATAAGCATTCATAATCCAAAAGTGAATTAAAATGCATTAAAGGTATACAAAACTGAGCCCTATCATTGCTGATAAGGGTTGATAGTTGCTGTTATCAGTACCGCAGGTTCATTGTACTAAGTGTCAAAATTACAAAAAAATTACGTAATACATATATATACCGTTGACAGTTGACACTTGAGGCAGAATGTGGAATATCCCCTTGCCTTTTCTACACAATTTTCTAGAGCAATAGGACACGTAATAGATTTTATGATAACGTGCAATCAGTCATTGTATCTACTCATGTCAAATCAATTCTACGTATACAAAAACCCCATCTAAAGCGATAGCAACTTTGTAATCAGTAGCTACACAGACCTTCTTTTAGATTAGAAAAAGAAGTAAGCGAAGTATTTAAATCTGATAATATTTTATACTGCGACGATACAAAATAACATTTTAAGAATTACATAGATAGATTACTGTGCAATCTTGAATATTAGAAAAATTGCCAATAGCACTAAGTTCAGTAACATGAATATTTATTCAACACAGAAAGCTTAAAATAAAATTGAAAAATGTTTTATAAGCTCATTAAATTGTTTATGTATGTTTATTATACCACTTAGATACTAAAATGTTATCTTTGATTTACTGACACCTATTAAAAGCATCGTTACCTAATTATTAGCAAAACTATTTGTGTTATTCGTTACGAATTTTGAAACAATGTCTTATCTATGGCGCAAACAAACAAAGGATTTAATTTGATCACTATCATGGATAAATTAATAAATATCTTAATCCCATGATCCTTCCTTAGGATGCTTCAAAGTTCATTCTTGATAAAAATACGGGCTACAGAGTATTTTTGATATCTTTGTCGAAAGTTCATTAGTCATACTCATAAATTATTTTTTATTGAAATTTATCTATGTTCAAGATTAACCTCGACCAAAAATAAGCATCAATTAGAATAACTGTAAAGGTGATAAGAATAAATAAATTAAAAAGCTTCTTAATTTAAGTTGCGAAAAAACATTAAGTATCTATTTAAGCAATTCCAAATTTAATTTAAATACAGTCAAAAGCAGCCTGGTACCAGAATCGCCTAACTGCAAACCATTTTAATAAAAGCTTCTTAATTTAAATTTGCGATAAAACATTAGGCATCAATTTAAGCAATTCTAAATTTTATTATTAAAATACAGTCAAAAGCAGCCCAAACAATTTTAATAAAACCTTCTTAATTTAAAAGTTGTGAAAAAAAACATTATCTTTCGATTTAAGCAATTCTAAATTTAATTAAAATACAGTCAAAAGCAGCCTAGTATCAAAATCGCCTAAGTCCAAACAATTATAGTGTAATCAGACCAAAAAATGGCAGTCATCAATCATTTACGCTCGTTCAGACAAACGGCAAAAACTGGCCCCTTCTCCCACTAACAACCTTCATAGCTTTCCAATAATGAATAGTTAAACATTTACTTGTAAACGAAGTTTATTAGTTCTGCTTTAGTTGGAACGTAAATTAAAAAAAAACGTTTTATCGTTTTAGTAGTCTACACCGTACACAAACGATACCAAGCAGTATCGTATCATAATAAAATCTACACTGACGTCACTGACTGACTGACTGACAGGCCACAATCTAACAGGTTTTGCATATATATAATGTCTTTACATAACGTAGGTGAGCCCTGGTGAACCCTGTCTTTGAGACAGGGTTTTCGGGAAATATCCGGTAAATCTTTGTGGGATGGGATGGAAACCACCAAATAATTAAACATAAAAAAAAACTTTTCTTTGAAACGATTTCATAAAATTGATTACTGCATGTAAACGTGCAAATGCAGTCAATATTTTCCAATATCGTTTTCAAATCGATAAATTTCTAATTACGAGTATCGATACAATACCTCATAAATATTTATCGGTTTAATGTCGAGTAACTGCAAATAGTTTTTAATGTACAATACATTTGTGAACGAATTATTTCGGCCGACTCTAGATAGTTGGCACAGGAATACAACGACATACCTACATAGTATGTATTACGTATGTTCTGTGTAGATACGTTTACATGCAATTTTGTTGTAGGGCTGTGCGAGATTTTTAACCAACTTCAAAAATAGGAGTCTGTACTTTTAGCGATGTATGTGATGCGAATTTTTTAAACACTCGTGCAAAGAATGTATTTCAATTGTATGATATGGTTTTATTAAATAAGTAAACACTTTCTAATCAAAAACACTGAAGTAGGTAGCTATTTTCTCATTACAATCAACAGTGCGTCAGTGCCACAAATATCGAGTTATTTATCATTAATCAAAATAATCTGTTCGAATATCTGTCATACTCAATAAATGCGATAAACAACACTGTAACTGGGGTTTTTCGTTACCATGGCAACTGGAAATATACGACTTATTTATAACAACGAATAAACGCATTATAATATGCGAACAACAACGAAAAACTGATAATATCTAGATTACTTATTTGATAGCAAAAATCGTTATTACGAGATAAACGGCCAGGAGTTTACCGCATGTAAAAACATGTGATTCTCAAATACGACGAACATATTTTGATCGTTAATCAATCGACAACTGATAATACATATGCACGTATTTCAATCAATCAGTCAAAACGCTCGATATACTTTTAATCTATTAGACGTATGCTCTGATTCAGAAGTGAATCAGGCGGCGCTGTCAATAAGAGCTTGTGAAAATTATCTGAAACTGTTGTAAATAAGCGAGCAACAGAAAAGCGCTATGAGAAACAGTTTTATCTAGACGTACTAACGAAAATATTATGAAAATATTCTACTCCGGGTATTAGGTATTTTTTAAAAAGATAACTTCTAAAAACTAGGTAACTTTAAAAAAGTATTTAAGTTACACGCTCATAAGACTAAGAAAGAGGTATACCTAAGGAAGTACTAACACTCGTGACTGACGTAGGATTTAATACAGCGGAACGTTTTAACTTTAAAAAAGTAGTTGATTAAACACGCTCCTCAAGTACCTAATAACAGACGCGCATTTTCAAGTTATTCTATGTTAAGTTCTCACGGTATTGTAATTCCATACCAACATTTATTGTAACTTAAACCTTCAGTTTACACTTTCCATAATCATAATTATTTGTAAAATAAATCTCATGTATCTTGTCATGTTTGTGTTATTAAAAATTGTCCCGGATTTGACAACATTTCCCATTGGACTAAAATGTCAGATATTATTTTTTAAAAAAGCTTGAAAGGCTAGGCTAGATATTAGATATCATTATGTATAATCAAAGCCTCCAAAATGATAGCGGCGTTTCATGCTAGTCTTGATTGAAAGTACAAACTTTACCAGTGGAGAACGAAAGACCATAGATATCTTTTCAGTTTCTGATTAAACAAGAAAAATTGACCATTATTTGTAAGGCTAGGTTTCCGTAAAATTACACAGTTGAATAAATTATAAACAGAAAGAAAAATCCCCGCGTCTTTACCCATTATTCTAATCATTTTATTACCGGTAAAAGCCAAACAAATTATGTAAGAAAATCATTTTCACGCCATGTTGGTTTTTATGCAACTCGACTTGGCTAGACCGCAGTTTGTGGGATCACAAGAGATTCAACTTTTTTGTTGCACCTTTAGACATGTCAATTTGATAACTGTCCGTCAAACTAATAAAATGACGTGAACATTTGGTAGCGTTATGACGTCACAAAGCTATATTAAAATGTATGGAACTGACATTTGCGAGCAGTCTTGACCACGTGATAAATGTCAAATGTTCACGACATTTTATTAGCTTGACGGACAGTTATCAAATTGACATGTCTAGAGGTGCAACAAAAAAGTGTGCGGCCAGTGTGGCTTCACTTAGTTCGTAATCATGCGGGATTGCATTGCCCGATAGTAAGTGTCAGGCTGCCTCCACGCCTCCACGGGCACGTGTATCACGCTCACGTTGCGGCGAGCGTGCGAAGTCGCCAACTTAGCGCATTGCCGCGATAAACCCGATAAGATCCCAAGGTTTGAAACATCTCTATTTATTGACAAGACGTGCCGGAGACCAGGTATGCAAGAAATAACAACGACCCTTTAGAGTTTACTGAAGGTGAATCGTTGTAGCTCCAATGCATTTGTTGATAGTTAGTACCCTTTGTTTGTGTTAGTAGTAGTTATTATTTATAAGATGAATGCGCTCGCGCTGCTAGTCATAAATCAGACAGGATTTTTTGGAATGGGCCTACCTATCGCTAACGATATATATATACATATATGCTCTTCACCTTTGTTTTGAAGTATTTTTTGTTTGAATGACGCATTCATACTCTACTGATATCAGAGGTTTTGACGCTAGTATCCTACACCCTTTGGTTTTTCCTTATTCATTTTATTGTAGGACAGATTCAATGGTTTATTGGTATTATAATCTATACGAGATAATTTAGGGCCCAACAAACTAATTTCTGGTTTTACTAGACCTAAAACAACCTCGCTCAATCTCTATAATTAATATTTTCTTTAAATAACAAAGACCATAAAATGTTTACATTGTAACTGGCTGCAACAGCCATCCCTGACAACTTGTTAGCTCATTTAAAACGAGGTCGCATGTCTCAATGATGAACTATAGAAGATACGAGAATTCTTAGCGACCAGCACTACTAATTTAAAAAACAAACTAATGTACAAACTACTGGAATACATTTCTATATTTTTATAGTCAGGTCTTGAAATATTTCAAGCATCTAAAATCATTATATCATTTAACATTTGAAAAGTTCAAAAGAATGATATAGAATGGCGTTTGACACATTTGGGTGAATGACTTTGAGCTGAAAAGGTTGTCTTTAAATTGCAAATTTAAAAATGTAATTAAATTTGGAGCGAATTTATTCTTGTCGCCAGGTTTATTAAGCTCTGCTGCCAAATATTCGAAAAAATCTTTTTACCGCTCGTATTCTTCAAATTCTTCGAAGTAATTCCATTCATTCAATACCATTGAGAATTTGATACTCCAAAAAACTCATTCACATAGCTATATTGTAAAAAAAGCAATAATTTGCGCCTTGCGCAACTCTTGATTACCAACCGGCTTGTACTGATTTAATGCAGTTATTTTTATCAAGAACGCATTTTCACTGAGAGCCATATAAGACAAGTTCTTTTTCCGATGTTTTAAGCGCTGTAGCCACTACAGGTGACAGAAACACGGCGCCATTGCTACTTATATATAGACCGTCTTCAGACGAAGATAAATGTTATGCATTTCTTTCTGCGAACGAAACTAAGATTTAATTAAAATTAAATGGAAGACATGTAAGACGTCGTCTATATCAATTCACTGCACTTTACATTACTTAGTTCATAAATAAGAAATCTATAATACCTCAATGGAAGTTTGAATTAAGTATGTTGAACATCTGCCATTCCATACATAAATTAATACTGGTTACTCAGTCTAATAAATGTTTATTTAATGCGATCGGAAATGCGTCAAGGCACTTTTTGTACGACGATTCATAATGTACTATGATTAAAATCATCGTTCGTATGTCGTACTAAATGAGTTATTAGCACTAATTACTACTTGTAAGCGTTAATGTGCACTCAATTGACTGAAACGCTACTGTAAGATTTAATGCAAGTAGGTTCCGATAACCGAGCGGCCAAGTCTGGTAAAAAATCACCCATCTGAACGATTCAGTTATGATAAGCGATTTTAACACGCGATGCGACGGCCTAGATATTTTTATGGATGTATCTGAATGTATTTTAAATGGCATTCGAAAAATGAATTATCGATTATTTATGTCATACGCTTCGTTTGGTTAAAGTTATGGCCCGAAAAGCGCGGGAAAATTAGAACAGGGCGGTCATATTTTTTCCTACGGAAATTTTAATTTTAATTTTTAATTGAAAATTTCGTCAGTTGAGTTGTGTAGAGTGTAAATATTTTAGTAGTTAGTGTCAAATAATAGTATTTGTGTATATTTTGCTGTTTACGTGGTAAGTTTTGTAAATATTTTATATATGGGAGCTTCATGAGCGAGCCCCCCGACCCCAGTGTTTTGTCGGGGGACTTGGGCTCTAGCCTGGGTCCCCCAGTGGGCTTAAATGTAGTTATAGCATCTAATGACAACGAAATGGATACTGATGCGTCATTAAGTAGTGTAGATGGCTCTAACACTCGTAAAAGATTGCAATAAGAAGAGAAAGAGGAACTCTCATCTTGGTAAACTAAATGGCAATAGTGAACATGATTGTAATTGTTCTAGTAATAAATTAGACGAAAAATTCGCCGAACAATCTTTTAAAGAGCCTACCATGGTTTCACATACCGATAGTTCATTAAAAGATAATCACTCTGTTCCACAAGTCATACAATTAAGTGAGGTAGGTCGTAAAGCATATCTTTCTACTGATGCGTCTCCATATGTCGTGCATGTGCAAAGGATTGAGGTTTCACCTAGTGATGGCTCATACCTGCACCCAATTACGTTCGGGAACTTTTTGAAAAAAAATAATTTTAAGAATATTATTACTGGCAGTGTCAAACGAATTGGGCGTAATAGATGCACTGTATCTTTTTCAGCATTTCAGGATGCTAATGATTTTATTTGTCATCATAAATTAGAAGAAAATAAATTTCGGGCATTCATTCCTACTTATAATATAACTCGTTTAGGAATAGTACGTGGTGTACCACCTGAATGGTCACTAGAGGAAATAAAAAGTAATGTTTCTGTTCCAATTGGATGTGGACAAATTATTAAAATAAGGCGATTGAATTATAAGGTTTATGTTGATGGTGCCGTGGTATGGAAACCATCGCAGTCAGTGGTTTTTACTTTTGATGGGCAAGTACTTCCTAAGAGAATATTTATTTGTTATAATGCTTTATCTGTAGAACTTTATACCTATCCAACAATTCAATGTTTTAATTGTTGCCGATATGGACACACCAAACTTCTTTGTCGCTCTCGTCCTAGATGCTTTAAATGCTCTAATGAACACAATGGTGAAAACTGCAATGTTGAAGAAAGCAGTGCAGTGTGTATAATGTGCAGAGGGTACCATTATGCTACCAATAAAAATTGCCCTGAATTCAATCGTCAGAAAGAAATTAAATTAACTATGTCCCAGAGTAGTATTTCATATATGGAGGCTTGCAAACTTCACCCACCAATTTCAAAACCATATGCTGATGTTGCAAGAAACCATAACCCTGTTGACACCACCACATATGCTAGCCCTCTTCAAAATTCTCAAAATATCTCATATAAAAAAACTGTTTTTCTAAAGCAGCGTTCACCACCAAAAGTAACTCATGGATATGACAAATTTGCTCACAATAACATGATTAGAGACTATGACATGCCTTCAACATCAGCAAATGGTTGTGGCTTTAAACAGAATGTAAATGAAACCATAGAAAATGATAAAATAACTGAAACAATTATTTCATTACTTAACACTTTGTTATCAAATTCTACATTGAAACCGTCCAACGTTGCTGTCATAATTGAAATGTTTAATAATTTAATATCAAATAATAATGGATCTAAGGGTTCTACAATGGAACTGCCAGAGTGCACTATCTAAAAAGTCTGAGTTAATTCATATTGTAAATAAATATAATCCTTTAATTATAGTCTTGTCAGAGACATGGTTGAAGACTGGAATTCTTTTTAGAATTCCAGGTTTTACCTGTCTGAGAGAGGACAGACCAGATGGTTATGGTGGAGTAGCCATCCTTGTACATAATACAATTTCCTATATACAACTAATTTTACCTCCACATAATGTAAATAATGTAAATATGGTAGGCATAAAATTATATAATAACATTTCAATTATTTCAGTTTATATTCCACATGCATCATCTTTAATTTTACAAAATGAAGTTGACCAACTGATTTCTTCTTTATCTAGCCCTTTTCTTCTACTTGGTGATTTCAATTGTCATCATCGCTCATGGGGAAGTGAAATTACAAACAGTAATGGTGAAGGTTTGCTTCAAATCATAGAATCCCATAATTTATGTGTCTTAAATACAGGGGCACCTACTCGTCATACTAAACCTAATGAAAAAGTAAGTGCTGTGGACCTTTCTATTACTAATCCTGGACTAGCTGCAGAAATAACTTGGACTACATTAGCCTCGAGCTATGGTAGTGACCATTTCCCATTATTTTTATCTACCCCAATAAAAAAGTCTAATGAGTCTGTTCATAAACCGCGTCTCAAATATAGATTATCACAAGCAGATTGGGATAAGTTTAAAAATTTAGTTAATTTGAAAATTTCTAATTTACCGGAAATTACTCAAAATGAAAATTGTTCTGAAGCCTTGTCGAATTGTTTACTAGAAGCTGCTGATCAAACCTTTCCTATCAAAGGAAGTTTTAATGGTAAAATTCCTTCTCCCCCTTGGTGGGACCGAGAATGCACGGAAGCTGTTAAAAAACGCAAGGAAGCTGAGAAAAAGTACAGACTATGTATGTCTTCTGAAAACTACGATCAACTTCGTATAACTGTAAATAGCACTAGAAAACTTCTAAAACAAAAGAAACGAAATGGATGGATTTCTTTTTGTACATCGCTTGCGCCCAAAACCAATCCTTCTGAGGTTTGGCGTAATATTAAACGTTTCCGTTCAGCGTTTAACGTCTCATCTCATTCCTCATTCCCTCCTTCTATGGCTAACGCCTTTTTAGACAATCTCGCCCCTCCATCTGTAACAGAACCGCCGTATAAAATATTTATAAATCGACAGGTGTTAGATGAATATCTTAACTCTCCATTTACGCTTAGGGAATTAAAGGGAGTACTAGATAAGGTTAAAGATAGCTCACCTGGAGATGATGGAATCCCTTATTCATTTTTTGTAAATTCTAGTGATACGACTCTAACTTATTACTTGAATTTAGTTAGCAAGATTGTACAATCTGGCGAAGTTCCTATATCATGGCGGTCACAGGTGATTATTCCCATATTAAAATCTGGTAAACCTTCTTCTGATCCCTTATCATTCCGTCCAATAGCCTTAAGCTCTATCTTAGCTAAGTTGGCTGAACATTTGGTTAAAAACCGGTTGGAGTGGCATATTGAAAGATACAATAAATTATCCCACAGTCAGTATGGATTTAGAAGAGGAAAGGGCACAACTGACAGTATTGGCATTCTAGTGACAGATATCCGTTTAGCTTACTCTAGAAACGATTTTGTTGTAGCTTCTTTTCTGGACATTCATGGTGCATATGATAACGTAATTATATCAAAACTTTTAGATAAGCTCATAAAGCTTGATGTTCCTGAAAACCTTGTCAAATTTATATCTGCCATGTTAACAGAGAGGTATATACACTTAGACACGAAGGATGGTATTAGATCAACTAGAGTTGTGAGAAAAGGATTACCACAAGGATCTGTATTAAGTCCTCTTCTCTATAACATATATGCGTATGATCTAGAACAATCTCTAAATAACATAAGTATTCTTCAATATGCAGATGATTTACTGTTATACTCCACTCATCATTCCCTAACGACTGCTTGTAATATTTTAAATCAATCTTTAACTTTACTGAAATGCTGGCTGGATGATAACGGTTTAGAACTATCGGTAGAAAAAAGTGCGGTAGTGGTTTTCACGAGAAAACGTGTGTTGCCGTCTTTTCATATAATTTATGATAACACGCCTATTCCTATCAAACCTCATACAAAATTTCTTGGTGTTATATTAGACTCTAAACTTACCGGTAATGAGCACTGCGATTTTGTCGTGTCCAAGTGTGAGAAGGTAATAAATATTATGAGATGTCTGTGTGGTGTTTGGTGGGGCGCCCATCCCACTTCACTTAAATTAATATATAATGCCCTTATAAGAAGCTTGCTTGATTATGGATCATTTTTATTACAAGGCGGTAACATAACAGCATTCAAAAAATTAGATGCTGTCCAATATAAGGCATTAAGGCTTATCCTAGGTGCCATGAAATCATCACCTGTGAACGCTATGCAAGTTGAGTGCACAGAACCTCCTCTTAGCTTAAGGAGACAGTATCTAAGTGATAATTTTTTATTCAAAGCTTATCAGTTTTCCAACCATCCCATCTTTCATCAACTGAAACTACTTGATGAAAATATGCAATCTAATAACAAATATTGGTATCACAAACCTCCCTATCCACTCATCATTAGTTACAGAAAAATTATAGCCCTTAATGTTCCCGTATATAGGTCGCTTAATTTACCTATTTTTAATTTTACTTATGAAACTCTTTGCTTAAATCCGAATGTTTGTGATAGTATAGGTATTGACAAGAATGTTATAGAAGCAAATACATTGTTTAATTACAACAGAGATAGTAACTGGCTAGGCTTTCACTATATTTTTACTGACTCATCAAAATGTGATACTGGTAATGTAGGTGTAGGTGTTTTTCACTGCCAATATAACATAGTAGAGAAAATCAAACTTCCTCCTGAAGCGTCGGTATTCACAGGAGAATGTTTTGGCATATTTAAAGCTTTAGAATATATACTTATAATGAAACTTCAGAAAACTGTGATCTATACTGATTCAAAAAGTTCCCTACAAGCAATCCAAAAATACCCTTTGAATATGAAACCATGCTATCCCATTATTTGTTACATACGGAAAAAGCTTTTAGAATGCCAATCTCGTAATTATGTGGTAACTTTAGCATGGGTCCCTAGTCATAAAGGGATAAAAGGAAACGAAAAAGCTGATCTTTTAGCTAAAGAAGCAGTAACATGTGGAGACATGTACCCGTACATTAATTATTGTCACGATTTAATCTCACTACCTAGATCTTTCCTTATTGATTCTTGGAAAAACCTTTTAGCCGAAAGTAGTCTATTGAAAGGTAAACATTATTTTAATGTGCAACCTAACATCCCAAATAAACCTTGGTTCACTAAAATAGATTGTAGTAGAACCTCTGCTAGCATAATAACGCGCATGCGATTAGGCCATGTGTGCACACCTGCCCACCTATTCAGACTGCATATTGTAGATTCTAATATGTGTGAATGTGGAACAGATGTGGGAGATTTGGATCACCTTTTCTTTTCCTGTCCATTGTATGATCGTTCCTGTTTCTATGATAACCTTATTACCTTAAAAGTTCCATTTCCTACCCGTTTGTCCTGCTTACTATTAAATCCATGTAAGTTTTATAATGTCCTATCAGCTTTTATTTCTGACAATAATTTAAAATTATAAAGTTAACCTTTATGTATCTTTTATATTATATTATTATGTAAGTATATTTTAAATGTGTAATCCTCTTTAATCCTACCCAACTCCTCTGATTCATTTTCCAAATTCCGAAAATAACATGTTTTATGATATGTAAATGTTTCCCTAACTTTTAACCTGACACTGGCAAAAAGTACAATCTATTGCCATGAGAGAAAAAAAAAAAAAAAAAAAAAAGTTATGGCCCACCCGTGTATTTGCGATTATAACCATTGCTCGCTTACCTTACGGCCTAGAATTCTGTGGATTAATAACTTATCATATTTTGCATGTAGTAATTAAAAAATTGACAGAGGTGCCAATATAAAGATCCGTCTGACATTTTTGTGTTAAGGTTATACTTATTTGGAGTTCATACAGTTTACAGTTTACAGTGACACAGGCTAAGTAGGTATTTAATAAAAAAATTGCCCTGTAATTTTATCTGCATCATTTTTTTATTTGCGTGTGACAAATCAAGTCAATGTTCAGACCGGTTCATGACAAATGAAAGTCAAGTATTATATAATACGATTCAGTATAAAAAAAAAATGCAAATACATTAACAACAATCAAATTAATTTAAGTAGTAAACTGAAAGTTCTGTACTGTTCAGATTTAAATAACTATCAACTCCTCAACACAATCAATCGCCTATTGAGTATGCTACTTACATTATATAAGAAGTATTTTTCTTTATGAAAAAGATTCTGTCAAAGTATTTTTCTTTTTGTTCTCTTCTTACCGTATGTAGTGAACATACGGAGCCAACCGAAACTTTTTCTGTGACGTCTGCATCTCCGATTACTTTCGGGTAGAAACAAGAGACGTCACATTTCGTCATTTTACTCTTGTCCGTGTACAGTATTGTGAAATGACGTTGAAAGTAAATACACGTAAGAGAATTAAATATTGAAATAGTGCGAGATATTTTTAAAGGTGTGTGACCGGTTCGCGTAGCAACTATGTACCCTTTATATGTATATGCTAATTTTTACAACTTTTATAACAACTAATTTAATTGACACATAGATTCGATAATATTATTAGACTACAAGACTTCTCTTCTTTTTATTAGTACCTCTTTATATTACAGTTCGTGGTTTGTTCATTCGGATAATTACAGCTCCAATACTTACAGATAAAATCAATCAATTTTTAAAGGTTATTCGAAAAAGCAGTAGAATATCAGTTTTTTTTTTATGTAGTACTACTTCTCAGAATCAGTCAAAGTTTCACGCTGAACGGCCGAAGTGACCTTTGAGAGTCGCTCACTCACGACAGTCACGACGCGACATCTCGAACAAGTTACGACTGCGGTAGCAGCGTGTGACGTAGAGCGGCTACGTCACGCGGCGTAGCGCTCTAACAAGGTCATGTCATGCGAGGGCAGAGCGCGTTGATTGACCCGTTACGCTGACGGATGATTGATGATTACTTTTGCCTTTAGTCTATATATGTAAAAGGGAACTGTGAGTAACTGCCTGATTGGTCTATCAATACATAGCTCGAATCACTGTACGGATTGGGTTGAAAGGCACGTAGATAGTTATCTATATTATTCTAATCAAGCTATATTTGCCTATATGTCAATTTACATTGACACAAAAAATACAGTTTCATTAAAACAGTATTTCTGTACCGATGTCTTACTGAATTCATTCATACAAACAAAATTCTTAGGTGCTAATATTATAAATGCGAAAGTAACTCTGTCTGTCTGTCGCGCTTTCACGTCAAAACGACTGAACCTATTTAAATGAAATTTAAAGGTACACAGACATTCTAAAAACTGAGAAAGGCCATACGCTACTTTTTAATGCGAAAAAGGACTGTAAGGGGTTGAAATAGAGGATGAAAGTTATAAGAAATATCCAGATCACGCGGGCGAAGCAGCTGGCGGAAAGCTAGTGTAATAAATAAATATATGTGTAGTGTAAATCAATATATCATTTGTCCGTCAATAAGTTTTTATGAGCCTTTATAAATCTTATCAGTCGTATTGTATTGTTTTTGTTTATTTTAGTTTTTTTTTTTTTTTTTTTTTTTATGACGGATGTAGATTCTAGCTAAGGAGCTTTAGAATCTTAACCGGGCTTGGTGGCGAGGCACCTTTTGTGCCTCCAGCCATGGACACTTATAAACTAAGCAACCGCAGCTAAGGGCGTCCCCTAACGTGACTCGGACCTCGGCTTAGGGCGTTGCTGGGGGGACAGCTAGGGACAGCTAGATCTGGGTTTATTTTAGTATTCTTGTAATAACTTATCACGGTACACTTTCTACTTACATTTGATTAAATATTTTTCAGATAATCTGTTTACTTAAAAATATTTATAAAAACGTTAATTAAGTTCAATTTTCATATTACCTTTAGATTGCTTTACTTTCCATAAAGTTGTACCTACTAAATGTAACGATATTATCGTAAAATCTTCGGCGAATTGAAACAAAACCCGTTGCAAAATGAGTACGCCGTAGTTTCGGTTGTTTAATCAATGATGTTGAATCAATACGGAATCAGAGCGTAAGTAAACATGTTTTCGAAAACGTGAAAATGATTCTGACGCATACATTATACGTCATTGGTCGATATTAATTTACGATAGTAGATCTATTTTCTAAAGCACGTAGTAAAATATCGGAATTAACATTGCACGTAAAAGGAAATCCTTTACACGTGTAACTAATTTTGATTTAAAGAAGTATTAATAGAATAAATTACCAGTTTAATAAAGCTAAAATGATTTCTGTGATTCCGTGATTCATAATTTATTTAGCACTTAAAAATAGATTTCCACATTTTAGCGTAACCAATAAATATTGAATCAGCCCGTGACCGCATCCGGTCGGACTAGATTATAAAATATGGTCACAATCTCGTGGTCAGTTTAGCGCCATTAATTGATTACCGGTAGCCATAAACCGCGGATGACCACGACACGTCGTTAGACACTAATAAGTGCATATATTAGCATGTTATATTTACCTGCGTTGGCCTTATACACAGGGTCATACAAAGTTGCCATAAGAGGAAGATCTTTATTGATTTGTTTAGCTTTATTTATGGACTATTTTCCACCTGAAAAATTCGTTTCCGTGAATGTGGTCATAATAAAATAAACTTAGTTTTTATTATTCAACGGTAGTGTAGGTAGCTTTTTATGAGTGAAATAATTTTCAGAATCGGATAAGTAGTTCTCGCTATTTCCTCTCACAAATAAAATTACCTAGTTGATAAGTAGTTAACATTTGTAAAGTTGGAGATTTAAGCCTACTCTAAGTTAAAATAGAAGAATTAAAAATAGGTAAAAATACAAATTGTTTATTGGAAGAAAAACTATGAAAATTATAAAATTATGAAGAAAAAAATATTTTTGATGAGCATTTTTAGTTTTTTACCCAAAACACCTGATTTATTTTGACGATCTATTTATTTTACTGCTCCCAAGCAATAATTACATTTTTAAATCGAAATCCTTATAAATCTAAACCATTAATTAGGTCAGATTTATTCTTTCAGTTACGTGTAGCAGAAACTAACACAGTTTACTTTAAATGTTAAGCTCTCTTTGCTTTCAGCTTTTCAATTGGACACAGGACACAGTTACATGCTTACGTCAATTATATTTTACAACTTTAGTATGACAGACAGCACTTATTTGCATTGTAGGTTGTATTAATTAGGGAAGGAAAGTTCATGAGGGAACTTAGGTTGATTTTCTGCATAATAAATACTGTGTTCAAAAGATATATGATGCACTTATTATAGTATGATCAGGCTAATCACATGAAGGTCATTGACATGACTTGTGAATCTTGTGATATCTGCCAACACACTGCACCGGCGTGGTAGAATCACCATTTCAATCTAATCTAACTCTTAAAGCCCGAGAACAAAGCTCATAAAAGATCATAGGTATTTATATATGTAAAAAACAAAGAACATATTTTTTATAATGTAGAATATCTCCATTTAGATTCGCATGTTATTATTGTTTTAGTGTGTGTGTCTAATGCATTAGGTATATTGAAAAAAGTGGCGTAGCGTTAGGTGGAAATAATTATTTAATTACGACTGAGCTATTTAATATCCATATTTATTATTCGTACCAATTGTATATCTAAGAAAAAGCACAACGAACAACCAACCGATATTTAACTTGTGAATAATCTAGTTACAATATCAAACTTAGAATCATCAATTCCAGAATAAAAACAAAGGACAGGCATAAAGGAACACCTAGTGAAGCGAACACAACAATACTAATTTTAATAAAAATAGAATATGAAATGACCATTGATCTAAGTCCTTTTACCATTCATTTATAAAATCATTTATAAATTCATTCAGCATAATTATTAGACAAATTATTGATTGTCCACCACCAGTCCACCAGTGATGCTGTCCGAAAAGAAAACGAATGTAACTGCAGTAAAAAAATCAAATCATGTACAAATCATTTTAAATTTATACCTTCCTGTCCGGTCTGGTCGTGGTCCGAATCCGAATTCACAAGTTCAAGTTCAAAATTGCATTGCAAATCGATTTCTGGCGAAAACAGAACTGGCACACAAAAAGCCATTTTGTTTTTGAAGATGGCCGACGCCAATTCTTTTTTTGAAATTTCTTTTTCTGTCTTCGGTGGTTTGTATGCAATCTAGCGAGGATGCAACATTGTTTTTTTAACGGCTGGCCAATAAAACATTTTATCGAATCAAACTAATTTTATTGTAAGCTTGATGACTGAACGATTTGTTCTGCTGCGCGCTAATAATTTTGTAAATAACTCATTCTTTTACATTCAAATCAGTATCGATTAATCGTAGTTGATCGGATTATTTACCGTAAGTAATTCTTCTTGCCTAGTAAATAAAAATTAAGGTGTGTAAAAAAACTAAAGAAGAACCTATGTTCTTCTTTCGTTTAAAAACCAAAGAAACTAAGCTCTTTCTTTGTTTGAACCGAAGAGATTTCGATTAATAGTACTTTGTATACACTTGACTTAAAAGATAAAATAAATAGTTAGGTATGTACCTAGTCATAATTTTTTGACAATATCAAGAATGACGGGGTTATTAGTGTCTTTGCAGATAGAGTAATAAAGATCCATGATTATCATTTGACTGTCTTTTAAAAAAAGTTACGTTCCAATTCCAACTATCATTCAAGTAGTTCGATATAAAGTCTCATTTAAATTTGATTTCCGAATCAAACATTACGCGCCAATGACGTCAACCGTCAAAGAAACTAGATTAACCTCGTGATCGTTATAATAGGCATGATGACTGATTTTCAAAAACTGTCCTATGATATTCCAAATTATCTAAAGTTTCAGAAAAAACATATCTTTTCGACAGGAAAAGAAAGTATTTACACTAAAAATGCAATTAAAATTTAAAATTTAATATTCGCTCCAAAACGGCCGCCGGTGTCATGGCGTCGTTTGTGACGTCACTTAAATGTAAATAGACCGTAAGTCGTAAACACTACCTAGGGAGCGAAAACAGCAAATCAGTTATTTAAGTTATTTTGTGTGTTAAACATGAATAAAAACTTTTATAAGTGGTGTGCATCCCCTCAGTGCGTTCATACGTCAATAAAAACTCCTAACAAAGTATTTGTTTACGTTCCACGCAACAAAAAAAATAGAATTAACTGGCTAAATCTTGCACGGCGAGATCCAACAGCTATATGTCCAAATTCTTCTATTTATTTCTGTGAAGATGATGTTGACGTAAGTTTTTACTTTAAAATCCACTTTGTATAACGAATTACTTATCATAAATTGTAAATAAACATAACTTTGTTGATCTAAAACGATGATATCAATAAGTCACTACCTATGTATCTGTTACAACCTAAAACGGCTTCCAGACGTTCAGTTTTAACTGATCATTGAACTGAGAACTGTTCAGTTGAACTGATCAGTTAAATCGTACTTAGTTTTGCCTACACACGTACGGTTTAACTGATCAGTTCTCAGTTTTGCCTACACACATACGATTTAACGACCGTCTGGAAGCCGCTTTAGGTTACAATTTTTTTTTATTTTAAGAACATCAACCTCTAATATTATTTAATACTAATATATCAAGAAGTTATTTTTGTTAAAAGTGATTTTACGATTTTTGTACTTTTGAGTTATTGTAAATTTTAGATTGTTGTACCTATACCTAATAACAATGTTGTTTTGACATTTCCAAACTCTGCTAAACAAAAGTCTTTGTTTGCCGCCAAAAACTCCCCCAACATCAACAAATCAACTCTAGGCAAATTAGAGCTATTGGCCTTTGTAAATCCTTGGCCCTTGGTAAATCATGCTTTGAGAACACAAAACTAAGCAACTGATCGATGGAAATCATGAAATACGCGTAAAAATGCAGGTAAAAACAATTAAAAAGTGCAGATATCGTCCAAGTTCATATGAAATAAACTGACGTCTACAATGCTTGCATAGTCGTGACGTCATTCACTCTGATTGGTGTTTAACTTAACATGGCGGACTGCTGTATTTTGTAGTTTTAATTTACTTAACAAATTATCAATCTCGCCCTAAATGTAAAAATAAATACATTTTTCTAAATCTATTGATCATATTTAACCAGTTAAACACATTATTTATGTGATTCTTAATTACTGTCATCATGCCTATTATGCCGATGACACTGATCAATTTATTAAATGAAAAATTTACATATTGGCGAACTAATTAAAATGTGAACGCACGTGGGCTAAGGCACGTCGGCAACCGTAGATTTCCAATCGATAAGAGATATTGGCAATATCGTCATACTGATTATAGTATTATTTTCGGATAACGCTAAAGTAAAAAGAAAACATAGTTATTTTGATATCTGATGTTAGAATTGTAATATAGGACATGCCTAGTCTTTGTCTGGCTGGTGTTCCGCCAGCTTTTTATATTCAAAATAAATTACTTACTTGAAATTATTATAATATTGAACGTAATGTGTTTCAGCTCGTAATAGTGCTGTTAATTTTAGTAAATCACGTGAAAGATCTTGGCAATGTAAGAATTGCAGTTTCTAAAAATAAATACTGTGATTTAACTTCTGTTATATTGTTGTACGTCGTTTCTTGAAACCGAAATTAAATTCTCTTTTGTAGATTGATTTTGAAAACAGGTCTTCTATCTCCAGATACAGAGTAGGTCACGGCTTCGTATCCAGAGGTTTGGCATTAAAATGTTCAGTAGCAGCCTTTTGCCAGTTTGCCAGCTGCAGCCAGCTTTTTGCCAGCAGAGTTTAGCTCTGTGCCAGTTCTTATATTACATTGGACCGAAACCATTCTTACCGGTGAACTGTGGGTGTAAATGGGTACATCTCTGCGTAACCTTTCAGGGATGTCTAGTATTTGTAAATATTATAATATTTGTGGTCATTTTATGGTGACGGTACATTCGTTTTGAATGACAGTTCTTAAAACAAAAAAAAATAAAACTTTATGATTTACTCTGTTACGTATTCGGGTGAAAATAAACGGACAGCTCGTGACGTGGCGTAACGCCAAAACCGCGTTTTCTGCACACATTCGTTTCAAAAATATGTTTGTTTTGCCATCTCAAATAAATACTAGTGTTTATCTTATCTTAAAGGGAACTTGTAACAAACAAAATATAGGTATTTACCTAGAATTGGCTTGATAAATATTTAAATGTTATTTTGTTTGGCAGGAGATTATCGTTTCTCAGCCTATTTAGAGAATAGAGGAAAAAACAATAATAATGTTTTGATGTGCCTTTAAGATCTACCCTTTGCCTGTCAACGTTCTAGTAAATAAAGCAATAAATTAAGATGCTAGGTGACGATTATTAAATTAAAATAGGATTGATGAAAACCTGCTTATTTATGCAGTCATAATGAAATTCAAGCTGGCATAAGTGAGTTCAAAATTTAAATTAAATAAATGTCATTTGTTTTATGAAAGAAAAAAATGACAGCAGCCAGCCAGCTACTTAATGTTTGCAATTAACTTTGTAGTAAAATTAATGTACCAGTTAATATATAGCGGAATAAAATTATATTTTTATCGTTATATGTTTGCTGTATTAAGTGTATAAATCAAGGTCAACTACAGATTAAAGATATGTATATTTTAAAACCACCTTTTTATCAGAATCCGTGTAAAAAAAGATATAGGTGTTCGTTAAGAAAGTAATATTGCATATAACCGATAAACCAGCGAAAAGTGGTTTAATTACATTGCAATTTAATCATAAATTCATAATCCCTTCTCAGGTCTTAAAAACAAAACAAACACTTGTAAAACTAATTCCATATTATTATGCTCTTGAATATTGCAGAGCACTTACATATTATTTTGCTGCATATTTTGTAATAATAATAAAGTATCGTATCATTTATATTCACGTTTTACTAATTACCAATGTTTGAATCGTATAGTGTTAATAAAAATATCAAATTGAACGGAATTCTGTTATACAAATAGAGTTGATATTACATATTGTTTTTTTTATTACTTAAACCTTACCAAGTAATTTTAATAAATAACGTTGCATTGCTCTTACACATTAGTGCCTACACAAATTAATTATCTTACGTGCCTATAATGTAATGTTTATACTTTAGAACTGTCCCTACTCCGTGAAAAATTACTTAGGAAATATAAATTTTTAGATTTAGGTATTGAAGAAAGTACGACATTTCCGTGTACCCCGTAGGTACACGGAAATGTCGTACTTTCAATTATATTATAATTATAATTATATCTGTCAAGTATAAATTTAGATTTTTTTTCAGACGATCTGATATCAGTCGTATTGATTTACACTTGCGCACGGTCAACATGTTGATATTGTTGATAATGAATGCTAACAAAATAATATGAAGTGCTTTCTGTAGTTATTATCAGGTGGTACGTCACTATGACCAATTATCGTAATAAAAGCGGGCACCACACTATCGCTTTTTCCGCGTCGTACTTACACGGAAATTTTATTTTATTGCTAAGCTTCCGTTGGCTTTCCTTTTCAAGATTACAATTTTGTATTTGGTAATTCCACTTTTTAATATTAAGTAGTTGTTTACCTATGCCAAAACACAATTATGACTCAGGACATTTCCCTCTCTACGCCTAATTTTGCATCTGCATTCAATGAAGTATTTTCTCTTAAAGGAAACAAATATTTATCAGCTTAATAATAATTACCAGCTTACTTCCTACTTCCATTACTCCCTTTAAACACTATGTAAAGCATTTCAGATTTAATAATAAACAGTTTACTATAAGAAAGTTGTGATAGACGTATTTATAACTCATTACCATATCTGCGGTTTTCGTGGTTATCCAATAAGTGTTTATTTGCTTTAAACTTTACGTTACTTTTTCTTAGTCAAATAATCAGCAAAATAAACATTATTCACACTACACATAAAGTCGGTGGTCCCGATTTTTGAGTGTGAAATGCTAAGTGCTTCTTAAGTACTTGTACAAGTACAAATAAATTACCTATATAATCGCGCTATTCTATATGTACCTATACCTACAGAAATAAATTTTGCGGTATATTTAAAAGTTTACGCAAATATATTCAAACCCTTTTAACAAGATTTTAAGTATCCCCAAAATTTTAAATAAAAATATGCGGGAAAAGCGTTTAACCTTTCTATTTTAAACTAAAACTTTAAAAAATACTTCCTACTGGCTATCAATAAGTACCTACTTCAAATATAAAAGTAAAACTATTAAGTATGTACTTCTTTTGATGTGATTAATCTGGACCAACTGTCAGTTTCAATAAAATAGCACCCAATAGTTAAAATATTTAAAAGGTTGACTTGTGGACGTTTCCCAAACTTTTTGAAAGTCATGTGTTTACATGATATTTTGGCCATGGCTGAATCTGGGCTGGCTGGCTGGCTGGGATCTTTCTCATAGACAAACTTTGTTCCCGACTTGATTTGATTTCTTTCTTTGTAGGGATTTGTTACCTATGCACAATATTCCATCTGGCGCCTATAATAACTAATATAACATTTTCTTGTTACTTATTTTTCTACACACGAGTAAGAAATATCTCAAAATAACACAGATTTTAATCTTAAAATGTATGAAAACTTGTACAAATTAGATTTTCATGCCACCATTGTTTTTATAAGGTCACGTGCACAAATCAATTACCTACACTATGTAAGCTGTCGCAGTATATTGGCTTTTGATAATTTTCACGTGGAACTGTAAGCAACAAATTCAATAATAAATTGTGTTCTTTTAAAAAGGTAATTTCCATTCATAATCGATTATTAAATTAGCGGGAAGTTTTTATACAATATAGCGGCAATAAAACTTTAAAAAATCAGCTGGCCATTAATAATTAAACTTTTATAGAAAAACGTAATAAATGTCTGTGTAAGTATAAAGTCTTTACATCACTGTGCTGCCGGGCTTAACTGTCGATATTCAAACTCTATAGTCGAAGCTCTATAGAATCTATTGATGCCAGTCTTGTTTTTAATCAGCCAGCTATTTTGAAACAACAAAGCACATTCTTATTTTTGACTTTTTCGAAATTCAAAACTACACGTTACACGGGTATTGCAGTAAATTGTAACCAAATATAAATAATATATAAGCCATTAGGCGCTTTACAGCGAGGTTATACCTAGGTAACTTTAAATTTGAAAGATAAAGTGAGGAATAGCGTGATAAGGGAGCGTTGTGGCATGAAAGATGATATAGTAACTCGGATTGAGAAAGGTATGTTAAGATGGTTTTTGCATATAGAGAGGATGGATGAACGGAGGTTGACTAAACAAGTATACATGGCGAGTACGAATGGAAGAGTTGGAAGGGGCCGACCTCGGCGAACGTATCACAACCAGATTGCGGACGTTCTCAAAAAAGGCAAGGTTAAGAGCACCCTAAACCGACGAGCATGCATGGAGAGGTTAATGAACATAGACGAAGCGAAAGTGGTGTGCCAGGATCGTAGCAAGTGGAAATCTATAGTCTCTGCCTACCCCTATGGGAAACAGGCGTGAAGCTATGTATGTATGTATACCTAGGTATTTTAATTTCTGGTTCCGAATAAGGCTCAAATAATGAGTTGGTACATAATAACCGCTGCGTATGTATTTATCGTCGGCTAGTAACAACCTTGGTGCAGTTACGAAATGGCTAGTGCAATACGATTAGAGGTTTGTTGCACTTATAAAAAAAAAACACGTTTTATTGTACCAACTTTCGCCATCAAAATCAAAATCAAAATCTCTTTATTTCCTTCTACGGTACCTGAGCTATCTCTATAGGTCTCATCAAAAGTTGTTTGATCGTTTTAACCTAAGCCATTGAAACAAAACTAGGTATTTTTTAATGATTTTATGGATGAATCCGTAAAAACAACCAATAAAATAAGATGCGTGTTCTATATCTCATTTTCTCTTGTCCACAGTATCGCCACTCGAACCTCGCAGCCTTTCCACGTGGCCCTCGCGGTCGCTGTCCTCCTGGCCTGGTTCAGCCGCCCAGGGTCCAGCAGTAATCTCCGTGGCTGGCGAGCTCTGTACGTCGTAGCCGTCGCCACGCATTTAGGAGCACAAGTCTGGATGACCCTTGTTTCTGGTAAGCACATCTAGAACTCGTAAACTCCTTTGAAACATAACCAGACTTCGCGAAGAACTATAATAAAAAAACAAATGACAGTTATCTAATGCCAAAAGTTATGTGCAAAAAGTTTGATACTATTTAAAGTTTTCTAAAAATATATTCTTACTCACTCAAAGTTACAGAAAAAAGACGAAGAGTGCCAAGAAATGTCTTCAAATTTAGTCTCTAGGTCTAGGTCTCAATTGAAGACTAGGTTTTTGAAAATACAATACAGTTCTTTATTGTCAATAAATTTACCACTGATCAATAATATCAAGAAATTTTGTTTTACTTTCTTTTATTTTAAAATCTGAAATCAAAACTTGTTCGTTCAAATTCAAAGAACTATACGTTGCCGAGCATGCGCATTACGTACGTGAGGGAACGGGGAACGAAAAAATTACCGGCTTGTCGTTGGGAAACACTAGTTTTTATGAAAGAAGTTTGTATTTGAAGAAGGCGGAACACTGTAATTGTTTGGGAGGTTTTGTACGAAAATATTCGAACCCAGCTATACAATGATGGATACATTTTATTTTATAATTATGTATGTTTGGTAATGGACAATTTTAATTGTAGGACACTAACGAAGGTGAAATAATTCACCATCGTTTAAACTGTGGTTTAGACTACAATAGTTTATCGAAGCGAATTGTTAATTTCGTATGGAACAATAAAAAAATTATGTGCCTCTAGGTCGATATAGATATATTGTGACGATAATAATTAAATTACTGTACATTTTCCAGTTTCACCACAAAGTAAAAGTAGGTACCTACTGTTTGATTTCAATAATTAAAACAGTGAGTGATAAAATATAATGGCATATCAACTGTCACTAATGTCACTGTCACGGACATTTTTACACGTGTAGACTTTAGAATTTTATCGTTACACAATTTACCATTGTTTTGCTTTCTTTTGTTTTTTTTTTATTGCATCACACGATAGCCGCAAACAATCGAACATCCATAACGTTCCTATTTACCTTGGTTGGTTGTTAGGTTTTGTTAACAAGATATTAAATGGTTACATATATGAAGTCAGGCTGTATACGTTAATGGTAAGATATTTAGACTTTATTATGGAGGTATTTTTACCTACCATAAATTAGCTTTACATTTGAAGGTAAAAACAAGGACAAAAATAATGGGAATCCTATTTTAGAAACTGCACTATCAATTTATTCATTGTAATTGCATTTGATGAAACCCGTTTATATAATTAAATAAATTGCTGGAAACATGTGTCTGTAATTTATATAATTAAATAAACCAGGTATCTACAGTACAGCTACATGGCAGTTTGATGTTGCCATTACGAAAAAGCTTCTAAATGCATTAAGATACTTTTTCACAAAAAAATATATTGACCATAGGATTGTTATAACAAGTTTTAATACCGTTACAACTATTTAAGAAACAATAAGTTTATTATCAACGAATATTCCTTGCATTAACATTACTATGCGAAAATTAATACATCAGTTCTATGAAATTAAATTCCATTGACAGCTTTGAAAACTTAAAGATTTACGAGGCGATAATTAATACTAAGTAACTATTATTTACTTGAAATTTTAATAGGTTTGACAGATTCAGACTTCTTCTAGAAGTATTTTGGTTAACACGGGCAGAATTGTATACATAGAGTATTTTTTGAAACCATCGCAACAAATAAACGCATCGAAACGGTTATAAAGTAAAAACTTCTGTCAAGGTACCCAACTCTCAGAAACAGAAGGCGTGGTCGACGCTGCCTTTCATTCAGAACATAAATTATGCTTTTTAGCATTTTAATGGGCCAAATACGGGAATTTCAAACGAGCGGAACGATCAACTCGGTTTAAGACCTCAGGGCCTCTTGCTTTTGAGTATAAAATTAATAATTTAAAACTTTTACTCTCACTAAGTATAATATCAATTTAGTTTTGGACAAGCGAAACATTTCTCCCAGCCAATTGTGTAATGAGAACTAATTGAGGAAAGCACGACTCAAGCCTTAAATAACTGCGTTTATAGTTCCTTACTCTTTAATACATTGCTAACTCCCAAAACTTTTTAAAATTTGAGAGTAAACCAGTTTGTAAATGATTGTTAAGTTGATAACAAAATTGTCAGTTTTCAGAAACAAGCTTCGTGATTTATTTAATAAGTTCACAACCGCTTTTGTTGAGACAGAAAAAAAACAGAGGCATAATGAACAGTTACCGTTGCACAATGATATTCTGAGACTCGCTCTTGACACTTGACAAATTAGTTACAATGTATTTAATTTTCACCTTGTAAGTAGAAACATAAAAATGTTATCTTTATTTCTGTTTTCTGTGTAAAAAAAAACCATTAACCATTTCTGAACGTGTCGTATTTTGATTTGATAAGTCTTTGTTTATTCCCCTTTCATTTAACTCGTAGTTTAAATATTTTTTAACCCACGTTAGTCATGCCATTTAACTGTCGTTTCAATAAATAACTTGTATGGAATTAGGTATCTGCTAAGTAATTTAACGGGAGGTGATAAAACAGGCCCTAAATCTTATCAAACTTACAATGTTGTTCGTGCGTAAGTAACGATAGCATTTTTTATAAAATAATATGGAATCCCATTATTCAATCCTATGATCCACAAAATAAATCAAAACATGTTCGCATGCATTCAGCTGTGTATTTTATTGATACAATCAACATCCTCTGTGGAGCAATTTGGCGTGCGTGTAACGAGCGTGTGGTCAATTTCGCGGGCATTACCCGTTCCGGCAGCGTATTGATATGACCTTTGGAGCTTCGTTCCTGCCTAGGATTATTATTAATGAAACAGATTCGAAAAAAGTCTCTAGCTCCTATAAAATACTTACTGTCCCCAAGAAGGCAATTGTTTATTCACAATTACATGAGGTTAACCTGACCCTAAACTGATCTCATTCTGTAAGGAGATACGTACCCAGCAATGCGAAAAAAATATCCATGGAGGTTTGAAGTCCTTGACCGTCAACCTTACCTACTCAGGGTTCAAGCAAACCCGAACGGATAAATATTTGTCCAGACTCTGTAGGCAGATATATATAATATAATATGTTAAGCAACAACAAAGGCAGATAAATAATATGTATTTTAATATATGTTTAGCGACAACAATAATACATAACATATAACGTACCTCCTTGGAGACAAAATTAACAAACAATACCTAAATGAGCAAGCACATAACAGCTCCCGTCGACCGGTTTTTAAAATAAACACCTTACTTGACTGCTGACTACTGATTGATGACTTTTGGACTAAGACCAAAAGTCATAAACCCGAGTTTTAAAATAACCCAGCTAACTTTCTTTAAACCATTTTTGTAGAAAACAATATAAATTGAAACGTTTACATATCGGTAACGAAAAAGTATGAATTGATTGAATTGACTGGATCACGGTAGAGAGTTCTTTGCCTAAAGTACGACGATAGGGCTAAATTTTAAAAAAGCTGTTATTTTACTGATTATGATAAGTTCTTTTTTGTATTTTTGAATAGCGAATATAACTAACAATGTTTTTTTATCTCCCTCAGGTATAGTGCTGTATTTCAACCTGCCGCGTCACGAGTTCGGCCGAGTGCAGACTGTCCTGTTCCCTGTATACTACGCCTTCAACGCAGTCGTCAGCCTGCTGGCTCTACTCGCCTACTACAGGACGCAGTGCCTAACGCAGTTCGAGAATACATCCTGGGTACAGGTGAGGATCAGACACTATTAAAATATTTGTTAAGATGGTAGAATTAGGCTGCTGCCCCGTCTCTACAATCTTTATTCCTTTGCCAACTATTGTGCAGCTTAGAAAATATATTAACATTATTATATTCCGGTTTGAAGGACCGACCACTTAGCCTGTGCAATTACCAACTAGGATGAAATAAATGAGACTTAACAACTAAGGTCTCCAGATGACAACGCGCGAGTGAAAAGCGGCCAATTTTCTCGTCTGTCTTATACCTAGGTAATCACAGTTAAAAAGAAATCTAGCTTCTCCTACATAACATAAATTGAGAGCCACTGCTTCACCTCCTAGTAAGATCCTGTTAACTTGGCAGACAAATTCATAAAAAATCTGTTCAATTCTTTAATATGAATGAACCCAATGAATAGCTGTCCAGACAGGCCCTAAGTATTTTACGACTGTCCATAAACTTTACATAAACTCTGTAACAAGCAAATACTCACAATAAGTGCTGTTCATAACTTTATAATTATATATATACAAAAGGTCATATGTGCGCAATAAATTTTCAAGCCCTTAAGTAACTTATGCATTTATTAAACGGCGCCAACGCATTAAGTTCAATGTGCATTCGAACGGCTGTCATTGACACTCATTTAAATTATTTATTCTGATTATTCGATCGCAACACGAAGTAAAAGTATACGCGTATCACGCTTCCGAGCAGAATAGAAAGATAGTTCAAAAATATGAACCCTGCCAGTGTTGCCACTAATCTCCTAAAACAGAAAAAAAATAGTAGGTACTCTATTTTTCTTAGCTGCTAATGTTGTAAATGTCAAAATGAGGTTCCCAAGAAGAGCTATTTATTACTACGATACTAATGTAATAAAGAAAATCCAATTAACCATCTAACTACTTAATCAGCCATGTCCTATTTCTCGTAGCCGCTACCTTTTTACGACCTACTTGGAATGTAACTCATTTCTCGATTCTGATAAAGCTAGATTATGACTTCCACTTAACTGCTCGCTTGTAATACTAGCAGTAAAGTTAAGGAATTGATTTACCATAACAATTAACCAACGAACTTAGTTACCTACTTACTTTAGCACTATTTTGATTAAGTAATTACTTTGCTCCTCTCGTAAATTCTGTAATAAATGTTGCAGACATAATGTAGTCTTATCTAATTCTTCACACGTCGTCTATCAATTAGGACGATTTATTGGGAAATAAAGATATTAATTAACCTCGGGTTAATAATAATATTAATAATGTAACATTGGAAGAATAAGAATTCTCTACACCCTGCATACTGGAAGGTTTGGATGCAGAAAGCTCTCAACCGAGAAGACTGGAAAGAGGAAAGGGAGGCCTTTGCACTGCAATGGGTAGATCACAGCTGAAATAATAAATAATAATAATAATAGACCATACAGTCACCCGTAAGAAGCCCGTATGAATTTGATAAATTATTATTACGAAGTACGTTGGAGTCAACGAGGTTGGCGTCATAAAAACACAACGAAATAAATAAATCGTTAAATTCTATGTTTAAAATGACATAATAATTACTATATTTTATTATAGTCAAATGTCAGGGACTTAGGGTACAGCAATAATTGAGAAAATTAAAGTAGTGTGTAATTTCATTTTTCGCAATTCTAAATTTGACCTTTGCCAATGATTTTAAATAATGAGTAATGAACACATAAACTAGCGTCTCATTATTATGATACGTGGATGAAGCAAATGCTAATACAGCCGATTATTAACCGCCTGTATTTAAATTAAGAATAGAGGTAATAAATGCGATTAGTCCGTTATAAATAATCTTTTTGTATTTGAGGCTCGAAATATCATTGCTAGAAGTGATTAATGTTAAGCAGATATGCATGAATTGAAATAAATAGTTGCAATTAATAATTATTAGGTAACTATTTCAAATAGACGTTACATTATTCTTTTGTAAGTTCAAGCAATACATCGAACATAAATTGACCACGAAAATTGGTAATTACATACGAATTGCATAGAGAGGATTTAATAACCTTGATACATTATATGTATTAATAAAAGTCAATACATTTTTTTTTTGCTTGTACAGATTATAAATTGCAAGGTAATGTGTAATCTTAAGTAATTGCAAGGCTACTTAAAAGGTCGGATTAACTTGCCCTGGATAACTGACAGATTAAAAATTATCTGCAATGTTTTATAACGTAGGAACCGGATGTAAGAAAATAACTGTTAAACATTGTTTAATTGATACCGTGACAGGTTAGGTCACTTTCGTTAAGCGTAGGTAATTATTGAACCTTTTAAAACGGAACTAATATGCAACGTGGAACGTTTCAATAAAAATTCAATGCAGTATCGATACCTACTTACATTGAGCAAGGCACAAAGCTTATTATACAACAGATGGCTGCTGGGGCAAAAGGGTTCTCGAGTGCAGATCTTAGGTATAGTCGACCATATAATTGCTTTAGAGGCTTTAAGTAAGTGTCGTTTGCACATCACAAAACAATATGGTCTATTTTTGTTTACAAGACCAAGTGACAGATTGATAATAGTAAATTTAATTTGGATGGAAGTTTTTGTCAAAGTTGTAAAGCAATCTTATGGTCGACTATACAACAGAAAAGAGTCGTTGGAAGTCGTGCTTGGAAGTCTATTGACGAGGCAGTTCAGCAGGGGACCGCCGGCCGGCGGGGACCTTAGCTAAAATGACATTTTTAAATTTTAAATTATGTATTATACTAACGTGGTATATTCTGTTTGTTACAGCTAGCCCTGCTGTTAGCCGTATTCAGTATAGAGTCCTACGTGCGCCTGCGTCTCGTGCGCCCCATGTTGCGCGCTAAGCATGTCAAAACGCAAATGGAGGAGGCTGCTGGCGGTGGACAAGAAGTAAGTACCTGCAAACAATTTTAGATACCTACCTATAAGTACCCTACACGCTCTAGTTTTTGTAGCTACACCAATTTCTTGCAAGAAATACATTGTTTTTCTTTTTTTCTTTCTTTCTGATACCCGTGACATCGTCTACGATGCTTATATGTTAACAATGTGTTAAATGTGAATTGTCTAGCGCCTAATTTACAGTTTAGATAAATAAGGCTTACTACAAATGATCAAATAAATATAAATACAATTTCTGTTTGTCTGTGAAAGCAGAAATAAAAAAATATTAACTGCAGTTAGATAATTATGAAAGTTCAAGGATGTAACTCTATTGTAACACTTTCCTAACCTACAAACGGCTGACATAATTTATAAACACTAAGTACATACTTACTAAGAATCGCGTAAAATTTAGAAAACAATTCAATGGACGATGGTCACCGGACGCTGTCTTCTGCGGGTTGGAATACCTTGTGAATCATTGATTGCACGTGCAATTTGCACTGTTGCAGAAATAATTTCGTAATAAGAATAATAATTGTCACACATTGTAAAAGTAAAGAATTTATTGACTGTGAAGCAATGTGCAATCGGTGAGAAAGTTTGTTTAATTAAAATTAGAAGATATTTTTTTAATACCACAATGTATACTAACTAAAAACCTTACAACGTAGGTACGTTGCATGCTCATCGCTACATCTCTAAAGCTAAGGCTAGGGCTATATATAACAACAACAATAAATCAAGTAAGTATCTAGTTTCTAGATGTTTTATTTGATCATGTTTTTGTTTGTTACAGGTCGGTCGCCTAATCTTAGGTGAACTTGCACACTGTCCCCGCTACCTTCGCGTTCTGAAGACCTTCCGGACATACCACTCCAGTATAGCCATGGGAACCATGATAGCACTCGGCTGTTCATTATACTCGACTATGATTATAGTCGATTCCATGTGCCGTTAATCGATTAATCACGGAACTATTGGAAAAAGAACTAAAACTAAATTGTCGTTGGCATGCTGTGTAAATTTTCCTACTTCAAAATTCTAAATTCAAATTTTCGAACGTTTTGAAAGCCCTTTAGACAAAATATTGATTTATTAATTTTTCAAGGAAATGTTAACTTTAATTTAATGTTTTGTATAGATTTTTCTAATAGTGTGATTTTTATTTGCAATACTAATACAAACATGTTTATTATATTACTAAAACTTGTGATACCTAGGTACTACATACACAAGGAGAATCAGAATCTTGAATGTTGATAATTAGTTGTTAGTTTGACAGTTTAATATAAGTTGTAGGTATAATAACTATTAATTATCTAAAAGTTTACATAGCATGATACCACCGATAGTTTTAAGGATCGATAAATAAATGCATTACTTTCCTAGTTCCAATTTATTCAGGCTGTGAAGTCTGTTTTTATTGTGTACGCTTTTTATTAAAAAAATATAGTATTAATTCGTCAAGATTGAGTCGACAAGGGTTAGCGGAGTGTGTGGCGCTGGTCGCATGAATTGTTTCCAAGAGAAACGTGAAGAATTGTTCCAAATTGTATATTTAATTTTAGTGACGGTGACAAAGGCGACCAAACGCAACGACTTTAATTTAAGCTATTAATAGTAATACCTTTTAGGGACCTTATTCATAGTAGCGACATTGAGTGATGTCAGTTTTAAATAGAATTTAAATACGAGTAAATAGGGATGTCTAATCTTTCGCACTTTCTATCGACTATTTTACATTAAATTTAAAAATAGAACTACGGAATTCCTTTGCATGTAAATGTGGCATCACTCATTGCATCTACTGTCATTAAAATCATAACAACGAATTTATAGAAAAATTAACATCGACTTGCCAGCAACTAACAGTATATAGATTGCAGTATCTAACTAAGAATAATCTTGCCAATCATTAAGTAGCAGTAGGTACGTCGCTCTATTGTGTAGCCGTCTGAGGCAGCGAGCCCATCACTAAGCTGCTTGATTATGAAACTCATGTTGTATGCTCTCTAATTTCCTGCAATACTGCCATAGTATAGCGCTAAGTGTAGTAATAAGTAGTATAGACTCTCGCCAACGCATTTTGTCGCACAGTTATCGTAGAAAATGCTCCTTCAACGCAGGAAGTTACGAGCACGCAACTTTTGCCTTTTTAGTGCTGAACTAAAAATCAATTGTAGCAAATAGGCTACGTTCTAAGAAGGTTTGTGTCTTGAAAACTTGCCATTAGCGACGATGCTCGCTAAAGTTTTATCGTTGTGACGACTCGAATGTCTAGTCAGCAACAAGCGGCGCGGTCATAAAATAGAACATTTTATTGTATCGCGTGTTGATGAAACCTAAGCAAAAAAGTATTGCATTTAAACAAACCAGTTGTCATGTACGTGTTTAAATGATTACTTTGAATCGTCAAGCAGCTTATGCCTTATTGGCAGAGGGTTTGTTTAGCTAATTTTAAGTAATAGAATTGTATAATTACTAAGTTTAGTTAGAAATAAATTTGTTTAATCAATTAATGTGAATACCATGTTAGTGATTACTGTTTACTTATTATCGTAAATGATCTGAGTGTCTACGTGGGTTTATTATTTATTTGAAACGTGAGAAAGATAAGAAAGTATTAAAAATTTAAAATAAAATTATTATGATGAAGCTTGCTGTGTTATTTAAGTACCCAATTTTCCAAAAAAAAATCTAAACTATACTATACTCAAATAAAAAAAAATTAAAAACTGCGAGTCATAAAATAAAAACAAATGATACCCTAGCGATACCTACCTATGTGACCATTTATTTAAACTGCTGAGTTTAAATCCAAGACAGGCACCTCTAACATTTCAAAATCATGTGAATTTTAATAATTAATTAATTAGTATGGACTTTGTGAAGGAAAACTTGAAGAAACTTGGATTCCTGCACAAATCCAAACTCCCAAGCCATTACTGAGAATTTCATAGAAAACTCACTAAGACCGCTCAACCTGGAAATCGAACCTAGGCATCTTACCTAGTAGTAATTACCTCAACCGTAGCAATCGCGCAAATTATCAAAATTACGATTAGTCTAGTTAGTGGTCATTCAGGAACGTCTATGTATCAAACACCCTTTCTCCTTCATCCAGACTAAAACCCGAATGAAGAACAAATTATACATACCGAGATGTAGTAGGTAGGTGCATAACTAAGGAAACTTTCTGATGGTCACGATTATTTTATGATTAATATTATTTTTTAAATTATCATTAAAGTTATTCTATGACTATGAGACTGCCTAGTTGGTCTAGTAGTCCCAAGCGCGTTAGAGGTCCTAGGTTCGATCCCCGGGTCGAGCAAAGTGTTATTAGGTTTTCTGTGAAATTCCCAGTAGCAGTAGCAGCTCGGAGTCCGGATTTGTGCCCGGTTGATGGCAATAGGCTCGCCCTCTATTACATACCGACGAAATATGGGTGTACATTGGTACGCCGCTGCCGACCCCTTCGAGGAATATAAGCGTGATGGTATGTATGTTTTAGTTATCTCTCTATGACTAGTAACAAAATTGCTTTAGTTTTGGTGTCATAAAAATGAATGATTTTGAAGTTACGTCCTCATCATGTCTTTCTATTTCTAATAATCTTATCGTCTCAAAATTCAATTAAATAAACACGAAAGAAAATGATTAATATGATAAAACTACACAATCATCAAAACTGCCACTACACGGGTATTTTAAACTAAAGAAATATGAAATTATTACAGGTATAGGTACCTCATTGAATGCGAAGAATTATACCGATTCCGATTATTATAATTATAAACTAGGCAACACTTTTAATAACTTGACCCGTCATTCTTGCTGTCAGTGTCACACTCACCTAACTGACATCTTGCTCAGTTTGGTTGTCAGTCGTCAAAATGTCAATAGCGACCTTACGTGGTTTTTTGTTATTAGAGTTTAGAAATATTATTGCAATACATAATGAAATCTAAAACATTTACAGTCATTACAGAGATTTTATCGCTAAACATACGCCCTAGTGAACGACGCAGTCATGTTGTTTATAGGTAGGACTAACGACTGCGAAAACATGAAGTGCGGTTGTAAATGGAAAATTAACTCAAAAATGATTGTAGATAGATGTAAAACTGTGCTAATACTATCAAGCGTCGTGTGTACCCTCGCTGTTGTGATATCCCTGCACAAATTGTTAAACAACGATGTGAAATTTACGAAACCATTTGCACCTATACCAGATGGATTGTACGGTACTTATTTAGAACCTATATCGGACCAAAGTCCGGGCCCGCCCCCGCTGAGATCACATGATAAGACTCGAGATGCAGAAGCTGTGGTTTCCTTGAACGCAGCGTTGGAAATGAAAAAGGTAGGCAAAGATGACAAAGCCTTAAAATTGTTTCAACATGCATTTGCCTTATCACCGAAACACGCTGACATACTCAACCACTACGGAGAGTTTTTAGAAGACACCAAGAAGGATGTAGTGAAAGCTGACCAGTTGTATACTTTAGCTTTAACAAATTATCCAGACCACACTGAAGCACTTGTGAATAGGCAACGCACAGCCAGCATAGTTGAAAACTTAGACAGAGAAATGTTAAGAAAGATTGACGAAAAGAGGGATGCACTGTCTTCAATACCAGAAAGTAACTCAGCATTACGTAGAGCAAAGAAAGAAGCTTATTTCCAGCATATTTACCATACCGTAGCTATTGAAGGAAACACAATGACACTTCAACAGACAAGGAGTGTGTTAGAAACCAGAATAGCTGTATCTGGCAAGAGTATAGATGAACATAATGAAATCTTAGGCTTAGATGCAGCCATGAAGTACATAAACTCCACATTATTGTACCGTTTACGTGAGATTACTATGGGGGATATCTTAGAGATCCATAAAAGAGTGTTGGGTCATGTAGACCCTATTGAGGGAGGTCAATTCCGTCGAACTCAAGTGTATGTTGGTGGCCATATACCACCAGGACCTTCAGAGATACAGAGGCTCATGATTCAGTTCTTGGAGTGGCTAAATTCTGAAGATGCATTGGACTTGCATGCTGTTAGGTAAGCATGTATCCTACTTTATATTTTGAAAACAAAGTAATAATTACAATACTAATCACCAGTGAGAAAGTAAAAGTTGTATGACAATGTGTCACCATTTCATAATATTTACATTTAATTTCTTGCAGTTTACTATGTTCTTACTACTATGATGGGGTCATCATGGCTATATTTAAAAGGCTAAGTTGACCGTTAACTTTTTATGGTCTAATGAAAAGGTTGACCATAAAAAGAGATGATAATTTAAAAAAAACCACTCAAAGTTAAACAAATAAGGAAGTTATAAGTATTTAATTTTATGCTAGACAAAGAGTGTACCATATCAGACTGATGTCAATAGCTGCATGCAGGAAAGGGATAGAGCATCCCCCTCAATCCCCACTAAAAACTCTTTAGGTAAAACAAATTTAGTGTTAATTCTGTTTTGGCAATGTTAACAACATGTTCTATTTCCTGGATGTTAATGCTTCATTTTAGTGTGTACCTTATATTATCTTTTACATAAGAACTTATTAATATCTTAAAATATTATTCACAATGTCACAGATATGCAGCCCTAGCTCACTACAAACTGGTGCACATCCATCCATTCATAGACGGTAATGGTCGCACATCTCGGCTGCTCATGAACCTACTACTGATGCAGGCGGGCTACCCTCCCGTGATCATCGCAAAGCAGCACAGGCATCTGTACTATCAACACTTACAGACAGCCAATGAGGGTGATGTGAGACCTTTTGTTAGGTGAGGAGAAGTTTATCTTATAGTTTGTCTACATGTAGAAAGGTGATGAAAATACATTTTAGTATGTGCCGTGCCAGCACCATGCTGAAATATGGTCTAAAAATCTGATGGTGATGGTGTCTCTCTATCCTCAGTGTCCTCTGCACTATAGACCTCTAGTAGATAAAGTGGGTCAATCCATTTAAAAACATGTTATACTTAATCCTACATTATGTCATAGCCTCTGAAAATATACAGGACCATATAAATATATATCATTATCGTATTATCGTATCTTCATACTTATTTACTTGCATGGGTAATCATTCGACAAGCACGCCATACTGTACACGTGTAAAATTTTGTTGTTATTTAATCGTATTTACAAACATGCCGAGTCAAATCGTTTATTGTTCTTCATAAAACGTCGTTAGGGCGCGTTTATATGAACGTATTTGTTCGCACGGTTGATTTTCTATCCATAAAAAAAGGTTACACTACTTTTAATGTACATGTGTAAACATCAATTTACAATTTCCAAAAAATGTAGACGCCAATAGATGATAAGTCAAAGGGGTACCTACCCGAGAAAAATCCTTGTTTGGCGCAGGCAGCACCCTTTTATTACACTACCACATAATATTACCAAACACTAAACACGCTATTGTTCATTAATAACTGTAACGAAAATGTCACTAAAACCGTGGGCCAATACGCAACCAAAATGTTCAAAAATTACTAAAATCAACGCATGCGACACAAGCATATTGATCTATGATGGCGACCATCACACTGCTGACTGCGGCTTTACTGCACTTTGAAGTTTAGAACGTAACCGCACCTAGCCGCTCAAAATAAAAAATATGTGGGTAGATTTCAATAAAAACAAAATGAAGGTTTCCCGCTTTGAAGTCGCCGCGACAAAGGCTCTAGGGGCGCCATCTAGTTTAAAAACAAATCAACGAACTTAAAAGACTGTTAACGACTAAAGGACCGGAAGATCGCGAGAGGAATGGAGGAACGTTTTTCGCACATTGTGTTTTTATTCACACATTTTTTTAATATTGCGTTATTCAGTCAAAACAACAAAGATAAATGAAAAAAATTATAATCAATTAATTTTATTCGAAAAACGTTAAAATTTTTGAGCTATCGAGCGACGAACTTTGCTAGGTATTGGAAATGTTTGGTAACATGCCTATATTTACCATGAATAAATACATTTGGTCCTTTCTACTTTACAGATTTATAGCGCAATGCACGGAGCGAACGCTGAACCTGTACCTGTGGGCGACTAGCGAGTATTCGCATATGGTGCCGGCTATCGGCGACCCGCACATACTCACCGGGGAAGGTTTCGAAGACGACATGCTTTGACGACTACACCTCGACCCGTAGAGCGTTTGTGCACTACAAGGAATTTTACGATTTTTTACGGTTCGATATGTGACAGTTTGAGCACATCGGACTGCCGAGCAATAAAATTCCATGTAGTGCACAATCGCCCTTAGACAAGTTGCAATGTTATATTCGAATAAGATATGACATAAGCTTTCGACAAATCGGGGGTTCAAAAATATAATTTCTCTTCAGTCACGATTAATTTGAACGATTGGATTGCAACTTCTCTAGGTCACCCGCTGATGTCATAATTATATGGCAACGAATGACGGCACTTAAGTTACAACTCAAAGGCCCAACAACCCCATTCGGCGAAACTACATAATGCGATCACTCGCTGCCGTTATCATTGTTTATTTAATTGGTTAGAACTTCTATGCAGAAGTTAGTTCAACTAAATGTTAGACAAAATTATGTTCCATCAGTGTATTCAAAGCGTGTCGATATTCGTGTAAGTCGTTCTGGAACCGAAGCTATCACTTCTCAAGTTCCTACAACCTTACCTAATAATAATTTAAATCTTGACTTGTGGAACTAGCTCCGGTGAAATTTTTGTTTTTTTATTCGGTCTTTGGTTCCAGAATGATTAAATTCCGAATCAAACCTCGTGGTGCATTTCGCCTTGTAAATACATAGTGAATTTTATTAGATAGGTATGTTTTCTTCCAATGTATCTTTAATTTGACTAACAAGCCTGCAGGCAGGCGATTAACGGTCCTTCACTTACGAAAATTTATTTCAGTTTAAATAATAATTATATGATGTAAATATACAAGAGACGTGAGCTCAATGTCGCAGGGCCATGACAATGTATAAATGTGAATAAAAAATATAACTGAAACCAAAGAAATGTTATATAATTACGATATATTACTTGTGAATAAGTTATTGAGATTATGGAATGGCGTAATTTTATACTGTCGAATTTTCTGCACTCGAGTTGAGTTTAACTAAATGAGACAAGGCATTGCCAAATTGTAAATGATCTAACTTTACCTATCACGTGTGTCCATCAAACAAAACAAATTTAATAATTTTTTGAGATTTTCCATGGCTACTTGTTGTTGTCATTGAAAAATAGTCTTTATTTACAGTGTGTGTAGCACGAGTTTATTGAAACTAAAACGAATCAATCTTTCACTTAATCAAATATGATTCCCCTCGTGGTTAGTTCGATAGTGCAATTAATTGATTCGTTTCATTTTGCCGCATATTTAGGTACCTAATCACTTTAATCTCAAGTCGCAAAAGATTTTAGTGTAAAAATAAGAATATTTTTGCAAGGACATGAATATAGTATAAAAACATGTTTTACGAAGTTCTTGTAAATATTATAACAAGTTAACTTCAAAATAATTTTCTATTAGTCTAAAGTTATCAAGTTCGTAAATCGACACTATATTTGCTGTGATATGTAATAAATTATTTATTTATAATTTTAATTAGGATGGCACAATTTTCATGTGTGAAAATTAGCAAGTTTGTTTTTTTTATAGAATATTATGAGTATTAAAGCCTGTTTAACTATTAAATCAGTGCTAAAACTTTTTTAAGTAGGTGTACCTAAGGTATATTTAATTATTTCCTTGCCATAATAAATTTATTTCTTTACATGTAATAATGAATTTTCTAATTTTAATTTAAAATTGTAGATTCGATTGTTTATTGTATGCAATTTATTTCGCTGATGCAATCTTGTATTTTTAACATGGATTAACATACCTAGTGCTCTACCAAAAAATTCAAGTTTGTGGCAGCAGTCTGCTATACGTTTAGAAATTCCTGTGCCTTTTTCGCCATGACCATCTACACGAATTTTGTCACCGGATTTTTTTCCTACCGGGATAATAGTAACAAGGTCAAAATAAGAAAATGCGCTGACAAAATTATATCCCATGTAATGTTAGGCACCCAGAACAGAATTAACGAATTATCCTGTGCGAGTTACTTTAGACCGTATCTTCCTACTGTTTTGTACTATCTACTTATCTAGTGCGAAGCCTTCACAGCACTTACTGGCGATCGAAATTTATTTTTTTATTTAAAAAATCCCAGGATTCCGTTAGCGATGACCCTTATTTCTAAATATATTCGTATTTATAATGTTTTATTATGTACTTAGACTAGTTTGTGTTGTCTTCCAGTATTTAGGTGCGACTATTTATTTGCATTTCCATGATACCAGTACAAACTTGCTCTTAAATATAAATGTTAAGTACTTTGAAAATTTTGTTTTATTTACATAAGTTTTAATTCTCACTCAATTTATTTTACTTGGACAGTTTGCCTTTTTAATAAAGTAATACCGAATCGTTAAAAATAATAAAACAAAATCTCTGAAGAATGATTACGATCGGGTAAATAAACAATAAAACGTCAAAACAATTTTGATTAATTTATTATAATGTGCGATGTTAAAATAAAGTTTATAATAAAGCATTTAACTAGACAACTAGAGCGGGAATGCGCCGCACCAGCATTCAACACTTGTTCATTTACTCAAACGCTTCTATACAAAAACTAATTCAGACCAACGCGATTACAATCTCAATAATATTACAATTATTAAAAAAAACGTATAATAATTATAGTAAGAGAGATTTTGTTCAGTACGATCAAACATCGGCGCAGCAGCCACTCTGATACAGAGGGCCGATTCCTTTTGTTTTATTTATTAATAAGCGCTATCTAATAATGTTGTAAGCTACAGTATACAGTTACCTCGGGGCGGGCCGGAGGCGCCGGCGCGGGCGCGGGGCCACTTCGAATGCGCTCGCATATTTGCACAACAATCCACAAAACAAACCTGACTGCAAGGACCAAATAACATTTGTAATTTAAACAAGGAATTACCAATAATTTTGTCACAAAACAATTTTCTAATAAGTGTAACTAGCCGACATAACTGTAGAGTATTTGCTTGTGCAAACATCCGAGCGATTCGTTTGAGTAGTCGATTACATCCCACGACTTTCCCACTAATTAAGACGTACAAATCAAAATTACCGACATTTTCTGAAACAAAAGCGTATATTTGTAAAGTCTTCGGACCCTAGAGGTTAAGGTTAAAAGCAAGTTCAGAACTAGCACCAGATGAGCAGATATTAAACCACAAAACAACATTCGGGTTATTTTTATTTATTATTTCGCAGACATTATAAAATTGTGGTTATTATTTAAGTTACAAACGAAAATTTTACGCATATTTAGAGAGAAGTACGTTCTATATTCCATTCTGACGAGTGTAATACTCTTAAATGGGAGATAGGTGTCGTACGCCTCGTCTCAGGCTCAAGCTGTGAGACACCACACTCTGCGCAGGCGCAGACTGCGTCGCAGGAACGCAAACACTAGGTATATGCACGTATTATCACAACATAATAAATAAGTCCCATTACAAAAAAATGAAAAAAGTATTATAATGTACTGACTTGAAAAACTTACATAGTAACATAGTCTTTTAAGTAGTTTTACTATTTTTATTAATAATAAAAAAATGAGTTTTACGATTTTTTAAGAGACGACGATGGTTTATTTTTATTAAAATAAATTACAATATTTATGGTAGGAGTAAACATCTGTGTATAGAAATTTATCTCACCAGTCCTTAGCATGCCAGTCGTCATTTAAAGAACATCACGTACGCCACGGAAAATTAAACTAAACGAAGTATTAGCTATCAAACGTCACAATGCAGTTTAGTATTAATTTTCCGTAACACGCTTAGATGTGTTTAAGACATGTATTATAATTGCGAGTGGGAGCTATGCTCCCGCCCACATGATTCCAAGTTAACAAAATCACTGCCCATGCGAACTCCTGAGCAGTTATTGAAATTAAGCATTACAAAGCACAAAGAGACGTCACTAGATCCCTTCATATATTAGTATCAGATAGTTTACTGACACAAGTTACGACCCTACAAGTGACTATACTTATTCCATAGATCATTTACCGAGTTATACCATGCCCAAGTCAAAGGCCAGAATTCGAGCACCATAGATAGGAATTATCATTGTATATTAAAAAAATATGATGAAATACTGATTTTAAAATAAACTAGTAGGTATAATGTGTTTGTCAAGACATGATATAACTTGATATTAACAAAATCATTTCGTCACGCCAATGTTTGAAGTCAAAAATAAAGGATATTTATGTGAAAATTAAATATATGGACAGCTGTGGAGAAACTATCAAGACGTATAAATGCCACTTGAAAAATCATTCATTTATAATTATTAATTATAAATTTTAAATATAATAACATAAACAATATTTAAATCTCTAATGCAACATTTTTTTTCAGTCTAACAGAATAATTTTAAAAATAAATATGATAATTGGTATAGGTATAATCTCAATACATGGAATGTTTCATTAGCTCATTGAAGTTTCCCCACAGACAGACATACAAAATGACGACTAAACAACCTTTAAATGTCTAGCCAAACTATACTCAAACATTTACGTAATTAATGAAACAATATTTTGATTTACTTGTGCGTGTGTACCGAGATTACAAAATATTGTTGTAACAACTTTATAGTGTCTTATAAGCAGCCGAACAATTCGGGCCTAGAAAACTGAAAATGAACAAGTGTCTACTAGACTTTTTAAAACAGAAACTACAAGAAATAGTGAAGGATTTTAAACTAAGGGGAAGAAATAGAAAGAATAATTCAAATGATAAAATGACAGTGAATTCAACTGTTATATATTCCCTGTTCTATAGTTTCTAACTATCGATAAATACGCACAAATAAATCGTTAATATTGTCGTCAACAACCATAGGGAGTGGGGTTACAATAGTTACGTTTACAACGAGAGAAATAACAAGCGATTTTATATGCAACGGATATGTTAATCAATCACATGATACTCAACATTTATACATTATCTTCAATAGTTTAGTTTTTATTTATTGTTTTGAAGAAAGATTGCTTTTGTCTCGAAACGCTGTTACATTCAAACAGAAAACAGAGAATTCTAATAAACTTCAAGAAGTAAATAGATGATAAGTCATTTCATTGTTTTATGACACCCACTCCAAGACAAAAGCAATATTCTTCCGGTGCGCAAAATATTATAACGCAGTTTACATTCAAATATCTAATTTCAAAACAACTTTTTCACAACATTCCGAGTACTTCGTTATGCCAAAATATACTATTTATAAAGAATTTTGTCATGAAAACAAATCACAGCAACATTATCTGTCAAAACCAAAACTTGGTTCATCAAGATAGAGGCCAAGTTTAAAAGAAATAATTTAAAAATATATCGAATGCTTGACCAGACTTGGCCAAAATGTAGCATGGCAAGTTTTTATGGACTGAATTTTGACAGATACAATCGTATTTAAAAACATTGGCGCAACTAGAGAATAGGATAAAGCAAACGTGTTTCGGGTCCATATAGGTATGGTCTAAAAAACGACCTCTAACAATACATCGAAGTTAGATTGACGGCTAGTCAAAAACAAGTGACTTACTTCTGCAGATACAAATCGAAGCATAATCTATCGAAGCTTACTTTAGATTCTGGCCAAGACATTCCCGCTACAGCCATCTAGTTACGCCAATGAGGAACTACTCTACAATCACTGGGACCGTCTCACTGTCACGTTTGTACTTGCTAATCTCCCGGTATATAAAAATATCTACAGTTTCAGATTATAGGCCTTTAGCGAAGTTAAATGCATTCAGAATAAGTGACTTAACGATAATAGGGTAATGTCTCGCACCTTACATTTACATGATTCGATTACATGTTAGGTATCGATCGATAGTAATATCTCCTGATGTCTAACACATATATTTGTATCTTTAGTATGAGTGAAGGTGTGAACTCACTTACTGGACATCGCGTAGACATTATCAACTAAGTATTAGGGCAAAATCTCATAACAAATTACGTATAATTCCAATAAGTGATCTCAGACCCTAATAATCTTTAGTACTGTATATAACTATTACAGAAACTAAAGGTACATCTCCACTATCGATACTCGTAATAGCACGTTTTGTCTCACACCGCATCGCTCTCGGCAACGCGACTGAAACCGACATGCCGTTTTAGACGTTATTGAGTTAAAAATACACGTCAAAATAGCGCGTCAACGAGTCGCTTTTCGGTTGCCGGCCGCACGACCACCATTTGTGCTTCAAACACTACTAATAAACAGTCTCTCGTTTCCAACACGACGGCACATACCTCTGTATACTAAGCTTTACAATAATATCGAACAAAGTGGTCACAACTCGCTCAGTTTACCAAAACGCAGGCAAATCAAAATTGAAGCGATTATACAGTAGGCCAGCTACACACGGTCACCAAACATTGAATTTGTCAATACTGATTACTTTATACACTGTAATTTCTGTGTCAGCGGTTGCGTTGTGACGTGTCCGACCGCCATATTGGCCGCCATTTAATGGCTGCGAGCAGCGCGCACTTTACGCAGCGTCGATAAGATAAATTCGATTTCCTCATCGAATATCGAGATTCTTATTTACTACAAGGTTTAAAATTACACACAACTCTTAGCTCCCTCAAAAAATCCTATTTTTATGCTGACTTTCAAAATGTTCCATTTTTGTACATTTTTTTTACGGAGCTATAAGATTTCGTTTTTTAAATGCACATCACAAAACATGAATGCATAGAAACTCAATATTCCATCGTAATTAAGGCAGACTACGATACGACTCATTGATCATTCTGATTTCTTTAGTACACAAGCTGCAAATACCCTGCCATCAAAACTTCTGGACTTGAAACAAGCGATTTTTATCAACATTTCATTTTAGTGAAGTCCCAAATTGACGACAGAAAGTTTCATATATAGCTTTTTCAGTCCTAACTTGTGTTTGAATAGTGAGATATCTTTAAAGATACTTTCACGAACAGAGACATGTCAAATTAGAACCAAGACCTTTTTCTAAGTTCAAAGTTGTAATAAGGTAGTCTACCCGTAGTGACGGTTGTGATGACGTACATCGAGGCTGCGTGCGGTGCGCGCGGCGGGTGGCGGGTGGCGGGTGGCGGCGCGAGAGGGCGCTAGTGGTGGCGCGGCGGCTGGATGCGGCGCGAGATGTGTTCCTCCTGCTGCATCTTGGAGCGGAACTCCGCCACCAGGTCGCGCGACTGCGCCAGCACGGCCAGCTGCTCGTTCAGCAGCTCCTCCCACTGCGTCGCGTATGCTGCACAACACAACAGCTACGTGAGCATCGACTGGTTGTTACCTCTTTCGAATGTTTAGTGCGATTAATGAAGCAGTGCCTTTATTAAGATAACGTCATCAATGATATTATTATTAATAGCTCAAAGCAAAAAGTAATTATTCTTCTATATTCAAAGTATAGATTGATTAAAAAAAAGTGATTTCATAAACACGTACGTTTCATTTATTAGTACTATGTTAATTCGATTTTGATTACGAAATTTAATCGTCTAAATTTTAAATGTAACAATTTTAGACAAAACCAATATCCCTTTGAGCGACAGCATTGGCAGCATGATGATCCACGCAGTGGTTATTGTTAAACTAATTTCGGTTTATAGTCAAGTCCACAATTAAACTTAATTTCTAAAATAATTTTATTTGAAAGTTGGTAACATATTTGTATAATTTATATGAATAAAACAAAGTACCTACATAAGTACACAAGCACACAAGCTCTGTCTAGCCCCCAGGTGAAAATTTATACATGCATTTAGCCGAAATACATATTATTATTATATAAGAGTACTCAATTTTTCACATCTGTTTTTGAAATATCTTCCAACACATATCTAGAAACAATACATCCCACAACATAATCCCTAGGTGTATAAGTTATCAATCTAAATCTTATCTACTAAAAAAATAAACAAGTGGACAGACTGAAAATTAGTTTAACATGTAATGCGACGCGGCCTCTACCAGTGTTACAGTGACAGTGAGTGACATGACGCGACAACGCGTCCGGTTCAAACCTAACAGGCGGCGCGGTCGTCGCGTGCCAACGCCGTAGCTCGACAGGAAGCGCAGCCGCTTGCTGCGGCAGTAGCCTGCACCACACACACATGTACAGGCACCGAACAATACACACACATACACATACAACCATCGTGAATGCACAATCAAGCGGTAAACCACACAAAATGTATGTGTATAATCGCTAAAACTGTAACTAGGAATTAGCAGCTGTATTTATTCATTCTCAGTGGAGTTATGTTTCATTTTGTGTCTCAAATAACACTATCTAACTCTCTTCGTGTTAATTAGAATTTATGCTATGAGTTGTCACTTGAATAAAATAAAAACAAATAAAATATACATAGATGTAACAAAAACATGGCTATAATCAAAATTTGTAGTTAAAAAGGTTCAGAAATATGTCTGACAGTTACAATAGCGTATAAGTCCCACGAGTTGCTAATGGGCTGGAACCTTGTCGAATAAACTCAAAGCGACGTCATCCGCCGGTACTTGCCGGCTAGTGGGGCTAACGCGTACTGAGAGCGGTTACGTCATTTTTACGTCACCAAGATGGCCGCCAGGCAGATTATCAATTTGCGGGGTTTATAATACTGACCGTCCTGGTCGTAGTCGACGTCCCTCGTGATGCCGAGCAGCTGGTTGCAGCGCTGCAGCGCGTGCTGCAGGTAGTCGGAGATGGCCTTGTGGTTGTCTAACACCTCTTCCTCGGCGCGCTGCATCTCGTCGATCGCCTCGTGGAACGTGTACATCTCCGCTGACATGTCGCCCTCCTGACAATCAACGGCAACGTGAGTGGTGTATCGCGTGAGTGGTGTATCGCGTGAGTAAATAGTTTCCGAAACGATTGGGAAAATTAATAATAAATTGATCGTTTAAAGATAATGGGAAACAATTGCCATTGATGATAAATGACAATCGTAGAAAATCGATAACTATTGTAATAAATATGCCCCTGACTACGTCTAGAGTTAACAAATTGACATGAGAAATAAAATAGTGACGTAATAACATTTTCTCTTATGTTTGGAAGTTGGTAAATAAGTGGACTACATAAAAAGCTCTTGTTGGTCACAGTTCTTTGATTTCAGTTGCCTGTAATGGCCCGGCTACACTCTCCGCCTTGCCTGCGCATTCCGGGTCTGTGCAGTCATGACTGTACAAAGAGGCGGAACACGACGACACAACGGAGTGTGTAGCCGGGCTACAAGGAAGGTTAGCGTGCAGTAGAGTGTTAAGGTAAGGTGCGGCAAGTGACTGACGTTGAGCGAGCGCAGCTGCGCGAGGTCGTGCGCGGGCTCCATGTCGACGTCGGCGCCGTCGCGGTCGTCGGGGCGGCGCGCGGGGTCGGCCGTGCCGAGCTCCTTGACGCGGTCGGCGTAGCGCAGCGTGTTGAGCGAGTGCTCGCACGAGGACATGGCGGGCGAGATCATGGCGATCATGCACGTGCGCGACTTGTCGCCGATGAAGCTGTCGCGCAGCACCTGCGTCAGCTTGGACACGCGGAACGGCAGGTGGTTCTGCCCCTTCATGCCCAGCGCGCGGATGCACTCCTTCAGCGCTAGTAGCGATTTGTTTATTTCTGCGCTTTCCATTCCTGTCAATAAAATATATTGGGTAAGTGATTTCCCTGTTGTTTATTTATTTATAATTACTTTACACGTAAAAGACAATTACGATTAAAAATAACATTTCGTAATCGTAATTTTTTCTTATCCCCTAGTACGTATAAAAAACTACCACTAGTTTTAACCAGCGTAAACAGGATATTTTTTCCAATAAGTGTAATTTCGGTACGTCATTTGAGCAGATTTGGATGACCTCCTTTTAACATTGAATTTAAACTACTTTCTTCTTACATACAAGCCTTTTTCCTACAAAGTTAAACAAAAACTAAAAATCGCCTCTAGCTACAATACTTATCCAATTTAGAAAGCGCGGCATATCGATTGTACAGTGGGTATATATGGGTGTATAAGTGTACTGACGCGTCTGCCGGTTAGCGGAGGAGGTGTCGGCGCCGCGCTCGTTGCCGGCGAGGTCGATGAGCGAGAACTTGCCGTGCACGCGGTGCATGCCGGGCGAGCGCACCACGATCTGGAACACCGCGTGCGACCGCGACGAGTTCGAGTTCGCCGACGTCTGCAAACAACATACATTACTTCGTACAAACACTACTAAACCCATCCTGACTTCAAACAAATTGATAAATCAAATTATATTTAAAACCCTCCTAAATAATCCCTCTTTTTATTGACGGAAACCTTGTGAAAATCCGCACAAGAAAATTCTAAAATTAAACCGAGCAATTACAATCTTATCGTGACAGGGGCTTTAATTTATAATGATGATGATAATTTTGGATAAATAATTCAGAAAAGAACACACACACAAAAACTCCTTGTGCGCATATTTTCTGTACGTTACAACAAAAAAATATCGATGACATTTTTGTTTTATAAGTCACCGTTCCACGCTAGGTACGAATTGAGCTTTAATAATGGTTACATTACATTATATAACAGCGTAGCCTATCGGGTGTAACTAGGTACCTGTCCGGACGTCCGCGCCGCGTTGCCGTGCTGTATAAGCTTCAGCACTTCGTCCACGTTGTCCACCACCTTCTCCGTGAGGCCCACTATCTGTACTTGTTGCTTGCCGTCTTCTAATACGCGTAGTTTCGCTTTATCCGCTAGCAAGTCGAACACCTGGATACAACATAAAAAAAACAAGGTTAAAATGATATTTTACTAACAATTCCCAATTTGCTATAAATTGCTCGAAAATTTTTTTTTTCTATAGCACAAATATACAGGGTTATTTCTTTCTCGTATTATTATGAAAATCTTTTACTTGAAACAATGCTGAAATCGCCAAAAAACAGCTGCTCCATAATTTTTTTTGAAGGTAATGAACGTAAATGTATGCAATTTTTTTTTTTTGTAGTTTGGATGTCTGCAACTATGCATTTATCTACACTAAAATCTATTACAGAATAAAAATATTTACCTTGCCGGAGTATATTTCGAAGAAGGACGCAGACACTATAAGGTTGAGCGGCTTGTACTTGGGTGACTTGAGGTACGCGAACACATCTCGCGCTGCCATCGCGTATATACCCTTCTTGCAGTCTTGAGTTTTGCCCTGAAACATAACAATACACCTTATCAATTAGGATTTAATACGTATCAAATGAGTATACGTATATATTTCCTTTGAGACATTGAATATTAATAATGGTATTACGTACACTCTGACCCTCCATACCTTTAGATACCTCATATCCTCGTCAGCAGGTTAATGGAAGTAAATCAAGTACTAACTAATAATTATAGTATACTAATAACTACCCCCAGTTCTATCCGCGTAAAATTTGCTTTTTGTACTAGAATTAGTACAAAAAGCAAATTCTTGTGGGAACTTTGCAGCCGGGATGAAATATTCCAGGCTATAAGCTATCTATTCCAAAATTCAGATTCCAAATCCATTCAACCGTTACAGCGTGAAGGTGTAACAATCATCCAAATAAACTTTCATATTTATAATTTAGTAGGATGTGTGTGTACCTGGAAGTCTCCGCCCATAGTGTGCGTCTTGCCGGAGCCGGTCTGTCCGTACGCGAAACACGTCGCCATGCCGCCCTCGAATATCGTCTGCACCAGCGGCTTTGCCGTGTATCTGCAAACAAATGCTTCCTGATACAGACTGCGAAGAATTAACGACAAAGGGCGAAGAAAGCAAGAACAAATACAGAAAGAGATCGCAAGCTTAGAAAGACTAAAAAAATAAGACTCGAAACGCCGTTTTATGTTATCATAAACCTTTATATTGTACAACTCCTGGGACACGGGTCTCCTCTCAGTATGTGAGGGGTTAAGCTATAGTCCACCACGCTGGCCTACTACGGGTTGGTTAAAAGTGCTCCTAGACACTTTATTGATCATTTGCAATGAGATTTCTGTCTCGTTTTTTAAAATAATTTGCCTACTTTTTCTACTAGGTATGAATCATTACTATGTATATTATGACAAATTACAGTCATTTTCGTAATTATAGATCTTATAAAGACACAGTTTCTCAAGTCTATTCTTCTTGACTTGAAGGGATCTTTTGTGAAAGGATAAGAATCAAATATAATTTAAATATTTCTATTTCTTTCTCTCTTCTGACTAGAATTACTGGTAAAATTAATATATTTAAAAGGCTACGTACTTGTAGACAACTTCGTTGGTGCAGGAGTCATCGAACGCGTAGTCGAAGCGGAACTTTTGGTTTTCGAGGTACTTAGTGAGGTCCACCTTATTTTTAGGCTCGTGCACGATCATCTGATCCTTCGTCGGCACGCTTATTACGTCCACCTGAAATGTAATACAATAGTGATAATGTAGTAGAATCTTAAATTGCCTGGTATTTGCACCATTCATTATTACGTAAGGAAGATTTTGGCCATTGTTATTGAGCTACCCTACCCCTAACCTCATGTAACGACACAAGATTTCTTTACGCAATAAGATTTAATTTGTTTGCTGAGTTTTAAAATAAAACTGTGTATTAAAAAAATGATTCCATTTTTGTTTTACCTAACGCTTTGCTCACAAATGTCCATAATTTTTATTGGTAGAAGGACATTATTTTACATTCACAAAGAAGCCTGGTGACAGCAAGCAAGTACAAACGTTTGTATGGGTGAATAGGACTCGACCGACCTTTTCTGGTTGCTAGCACAAAAAACAAGCGTCAAATTCTACCATGAGAGATAAAAGAGGTAAAAGAACATTATATCACCTCCTTAATATAACCTACCTCTTTCTTCATATTCTCCTTTTTGTTGAGCGGCCTCTTTCTGACGCACACGGTGATTTGATGGTCTTCCACCGGCTCGTTGCCCGTCAGCGGCCGGAACTCGATGCTGTTCTGGTACTCGCGGATCATCGCCAAGAACTCCCAGTTAGGGTTACCAGGATCCATGTTCATTAACGCTTCCTATAAATAATAATGATGGAGATTTATTATTTGGAAGTAGTTAGTATTTTTAAATTAGAACCGTATTCGATGATACGGATTTTCTTATGCAGAGTTCGAACCTGCCCTCTATCCCAGGGTAAGGCTTTAGAAAACTAAGCTATCGAGGGCTGTGAAGTCGAATTTTGCTGTCACATTCGGTATCTGAAGGTGACATCTATTGAAGATTCTACTAACTAACTATTTCTAACAATTTTCTTCGAGTTCAGTTCTAGTCTTTACCGGCTCTATTAAGTTAACGGCGTGCTTTAAGTCATTACAAAGCACCTAGTAATTGACTAATGAAGATTTTTCACGTGTGATATCAGAACATTAGGGGCCTGTTTCACCACCTCTGAATAGCCGCTAACTGCCGAATATATTCAGAAATGGTATGGTATGTATGAAATTATCTGCCAGCTAATTTAACGGAAACTGTGAAACAAGCCCTAAATGTTTTTCTGACTGATTAAATATTATCCTGAGAGATATATCCTAAGATCCTAAGCTGATAATTGCAGCAGCTTATGACTTTTCACAACCAAGTGCTTTATTTACATTTCTTTTAACTAATATAAAATAGAATAGTTGTTAATACCTTTTCCTCTTTGAGTTCAGCCTGCCGCTGGCGGCGCTTCTCGCGGTTCTCCTTGAGCCGCTCGACCTCCTTGACGACGTTGGAGCGGCGCACGGCGCCCGACGCCACCGCGTGCGGCACCGACACCGTGGACGACACGCCGGCCGGCCGCGCCGCGCCGCCGCCGCCCGCCACGCTGCTCGCCGTGAACTGCACCACCAGAACATCACATATAAGCTATGGCGCCCATCTTGGTCACGTAGCTGGCAAGTATGGCAGATGACGTCGCGTGGAGGTTAATTAGACAGGGTTCTATTAGCAACTTGAAGGACTTATACCATCGATATATTCCCCGAAAAATTAGGCAGGGGTGCACCTGCCGTAGGTACAATCACAGTTCGGTATATTAAGGTGCCAAGGAATAGGGGAGCGAGCTTATTGCAATCAACCAAACAGAAGTCCAAACTAGCGGTGCTACTGAAAATTTCACTAAAAAAACACTGGTCGACCTAGGACTTCTGGTGTAAATCATAGTTCGGTATATTAAGGTGCACAGGGAAGCGAGCTTATTGCAATCAACCAAACAGAAGTCCAAACTAGCGGTGCTACTGAAAATTTCACTAAAAAAACACTGGTCGACCTAGGACTTCTGGTGTAGTAGTAAGCGTAGTATGATCTCTCTGCCATTACTTCACAAGTCCAACTCAATCTACTCGTTGAAACGACTATGTCTCCTGTCACGCTTGAAATTTTGTGCACTAAGCTAAAACACATTAGTCTTAAGGTATGGGATTGAGGACATAGGAAAGGATAGAAGAACCTCTTTAACATTGTGCATCCTCCTCTGCAAGTGTGGCATGTACGGCGACTGCTGGAGGCCTTGCGGTACCGACGCGGCGCTGGGCGTGCTGCCCGCCCGCGACCGCCCGCCTGACGGGGGTGGCTGGAAACGACGGGGACTAGGTAGGATAGGACAGGGTGGCCGGATGGGAGGTTTATCATTGTGTCGATTGAAGACAGCGCGTCAATGTTGTAGGATTCGTATCAGAGTAATGGGCAGTAAAACCATACTGTTTGTCGTTTACAGTCAATATACCTTTAAATATGAGATCTGCTGACTAAAAAACGAGCACGCAGAGCCTTGCAAAAACGAACACACACGGAACGCATTTCTTCAAATACCCTAAAGCTGCGTTTCCAATACACTGTCAATTTGACATTGACAATCTGTCATGTTGACATAATGACACAATATGTTGAAAATGCATGAATTCTGCAGTCCTAAAGCCACTGTTAGACTGCGTTACCACCAGAGGAATGAGGAATGAGGAAGCTGTGGTGCGCGAGGAAAAAATCCACCAATAGGCTGCGTTTGGATCGGTTTTAATTGGTACATTTTTTCCTCGTACACTGCTCAAATTCCTAGGCACGTTTCTGGTGGAAACGCAGCCTAACAGTGGCTTGTAGAGTGCAGAAATTATGCATTTTCTAACATGTATCATTATAATGGCAACATGTATCATTATAATGTCAACATGACACAGAATGTCAATGTCAACATGCCATGCATATTCCTGCTCCTGCTCAATGCTCAATATAGCTATCTTACGCCAGCCCCTCACCTGTTGTGTAATCCTAGTGTTAGTGGGTGCGGGCTGGGGAGGCTGCTGCGGCGGGGGCACGTTCTCGGCGCCCCGCCGCCCCGTCGTGTCACCGCCGTGCCCGTTCGTGTACGCGCCGGCCGCGTTTGACAACCGCATCTGGTTGTTGCGCGTCACCCGCGACGGCGCTGTTGACAAAAACGAAACATGTCAAAATTGAACTGAAATAGCTGTACAATTCGTCCGGGATCATAAAACCGCAAATAAGCCGCTAAGGAATCCAGTCGTTACCAATACAGATCTGCAATCCCTCTCATAAGGCAGAAATTATATAGTTCTACCCCAAGCTATAGGGGATATGATAGGAGCCTTATAAAAGTTAAATTCAGTCGATAGCTGCCTGCGGTTGCTAGTGGATAGGCAAAAGCGACACAGAAAAAGATTAATCACTTTTGGCGTCAAAATTTAACCAATGATTAAATGCTTAATTCCAAATATTATCTTACAAGAAAGCTCCGCAATGAGGCTAGAAATATTGCGTTAACGGCATTACGCCCACGTTAACATAAATGGTATGCAGATATTTCGGATACAATACGAATTAATTCTCTTATGCAAATCTTTAGAAATGTGTGCTAATGGTTAGCCAAGATTAGTAGATGATGAGGGATTATGCACGGGAAATCCTTGTGTCAAGGCTGCATGCCAAATAAATCTGGTCCAAAATGCCGAGATTTTTATATTTTTACAACACTATTAACAGCCTATATTTCTAGCCTTAAATGTCACTCATAAAACTTAATCCAACGCATTATTTTTCAAAAACGGACTCGCAAGGAAAAGTGTCCGCCATGCAAAGACATTACATTGTCTATATTCGTCCACACAATACCTAATATATCCATGAATCATACTGACGTAATAGCTAAATCTAGACAAGAGCTGTGCAAAAGAAAACCTCCTAAATTGTGCAAAAAGCGTAACGTATGAACGCAAGAATGGTGCGATATTAACAGCTGGCTCTTACGTGACGTCGCCTTCTGTGCCTCTTCTGTCGCATCTTCAGCGAGCGTTTCGGCCTTGTCAAACGCTTCCATCGGAGCATTGTTTTCAGTCGAATCGGCGACGCGCCGTCGACATCTCAACCACGAACAGCACATTTTACCAATATTCCGTTTCTTTATCTCATTTCTCTATGTGCTGCTCTGTTAGACTGATTGTTCGGAATGAGTTCAGTTTGCGTTGGCGCAAGGCAATCCTGTGCCTGCGCCGCCCGCCATATTAGGATCTCTTTCCGCAGTATCAAGGCAATGAACCGTGACGCACGCGCCGGGCACGGCCACGCACGAAGGTGAAAACATATCAACCTTATTGGTAAACGAAATAGTTCACATACTATTTAAATCGACATTTGCATAAAAAGTGATCAGAATCGATGACCTGATAAGGTATAAAGGGCGTATAGACTGCAGGTTCCATTCGAACGGATCACGCATGTTGTAAGTGCAGTTAAAAAACTGATCAATATTATTTGCACAACGTTATATTTTAAAAGCAAATATTTTCCGTAACTGATTGTGCTCTAAAGCATAGACATAGGTTATACTCAAGAAATAGGTGAGCGGCCACCTACTAAGAAAATAATACCCAAGCAAGCCGGCAGCTTACGGAGGACTGACATGAAAAACTACTCGATTCCGCCAGTTCGATTACTTGTATCAATCGTTAGTTAATCGACTAAAATTGGAAAATAATAGTCGTCCATTATTGACAGAGCGTCGCTTTTGTCCTGCAACTAATGAAAAATTTACACCCGTATGACGTCATGAGTTTTTATGTGACTAATCGATAATTGTGACAGGGTTGTGAACTTGGCAATAAGGAGGGGTGAAGTTCTGTAGCGATAGAAAATTTTTAAGTTGTATGTAGGGAATTAGGGTAAAATTCCATACAGTTGTGTGTAATAAAATGTTGGCAGTGTGCAATAAACCTTTGCGATTCTTTCAACTTTTCAACAAATAGGGCAAGTCAATCAGTCCAATCAAAACTTTTGCACTTTCGCTTGTAAAACATTGCAAACATTTTCACAGTATTTTTTTATTTTATAAAAGTCTATCTAAGTAATTAATTAACTTGTTAAGTTGTAGTGGTACCGTTTCCTTTCAAAACCATTCATAGGAAAACGTGTTTGGGCTTTCTTTAAAAAAATAGTATTTTTACTCAAGTACGCCACACGCAAATTAAAATAGGTAACAAAACGCGAAGCAATTGTTTTAAATCAAAAAAACTTCATATTTTGCATATAAAATACATTAACCGGAAATCTATTTTTTGGTGAACATTGAATTATGAAGAATAATTAATTTTTAAACTAAGTATATCGTTATGACCTTGCCGTCTTTTGTCGTTTCCGAAAATAGTTTATTTAACTAACTATTAACCCTTAACTTACATTTTATACTACCTACTGCCTGAACTTTAAAAAACCTTTTTATCAAAATCACAAGATTTATAATCCCTTTTATAGATGTAATGTATGATGGTAATAAAGACGACTAGAGGACGATTTATAGAAAGAAACACATTTTATTTCTAAATCAAGAAACAAGAAAGAGTAAACGAGTAGGCAGTGGTGAATGTCGCTAATCACATGACCGTGGATATAGAGCAAAGGAAGACAAGTGCCGTTTTAAATCGGTGCCAGTCCAACATACCCTGCTGCTTCCCCAGATAGTACTTAGATGACCCAGAAGAATTTTCTGCGCTCTAAAACGTGTAATAGGACGGACCGCACGATCATTTGTAAAGCGACACTTGCGGAGACTTCAAATTCACGACTCCATATTATTATTCCTCTAGCTAACACCAACCCATGCACTCTTGTAACCTTCTGTACCTCGACTGTTTTACGATTAGTAACAACATCAATATTTTCATCTGGGTCATCGATTCCTATAACCTTTTTTGGCAGTTCCCTACATGCTCACATTTCTAAAACTTCCGTATTCTAAAGTGAACATCTTTCGGACATTCAAACATTCCCCACACACACATGTAAACAAAAAACAGTTAACAATATATCCGTAAAATTATACAAGTCCAATGTTTTGCAATATCACAGCTGTTATAACTAGATTCCTGGCACCTAACAACGCAGTGACGTCGGCTGTCACATAACCCTAACCTGTACAACAGCCAGTAGTAACCTTTGCCCAAATATCGTGAAAGGATTCCAAATGTCAAGCGACATTGGCGCATGACAACGGTTCTCTTGACAACAGGCCGACGACGCATTGATCAATTGGGATCCGCTTCCACGTTGCATATTTGAAGTCAGCTGTTGCCAATGAATTTTCTCGAATGGATTTTGGGACTGGGTATCGAGGCCAGTGCTCGCATTACTTGGAGTACAAATCAAGAGTTGATGAATTAAAAACCTTCAGAGTTATGTAGTTTTAATGTAGTTCCATAATATATAATCGAATATACTGAATGGTTTGTAACAAAACATGAACTATGTCCTACCTCCATCAGCTCATGCCGAAAAGAAAAGACTAACCCATCGATCTAGTGTTTTGGTAAAAATTACAAGAGACTGCAGAAAAATTACTTTGAGGTTACTTTATTGCCCATTCATTTCCACATAATGCTTCAAGTCAGTACTAATCTTTATTTTGACTAGGGAGTTATCAGAGGAAAATTATATTAACTTGGTAACCCTGGACAAAAAAAGAAGAATCCTCATTCAAAACTTGTCATATGTTGACTATGGGTATACAAACAAACTCTATTAATTTGTGGCGGTCGTTACGAGTTACCACTAGTAATATTTACGTACGGCACCTAGCTATAAAAGTTGCTATTGCCACGAACTTTCGGAATTATAGTAATTTCTGCTTGGAATTACGTATTTACTTCCATTGGGGAGTTCCCTTACACAGTATTATGGCACTAATGTTACTATTATTAGAATCAGTCATCGTCAATCAAGTTAGATACAAATACGAATGGAAAGGACAAGACAACTGAGTAAAAATTTTGAGAATCCTAAGGAAAAAGTAAATACTTAATATATTATTATTATTATCATCAAATACCACAACATCGTCGGTGAATCCTGGCCACCACCAGTTTATCGCTACTTATTTGGCTGATAAATTGATCCAATACATACTAACTACATAACATAAAGGTCAAACAAAAAGCCATTTTTGCAAACCAGGCACGTAAACCACCAGTTCCTTACATATCCTTTGAATAATCGCGGTTTCCTAGTAAAACACAGTGTTGCAGCGGTGGTTACGCTATCAACACAGTCGATCGCAGATGCGTGTTTGATACTAAGCTCGGTAACTAGCACCGTATGTAATGTTTTTATACATGAACGTGAAGACAACTTATGTAATGACTCGCGGAAGAACGGAAGTAACTAGACTTGTTTAGAAACTGCTTTATGACATGAAAGACATACAAACTTGAGATCTTTTAACAATGTTAGAAATGTCATCATCACATGTTGCAGGCTGATTAGTAAGATACTTGGGCCGATATTACTAAATATACAAAACTATAATGCTCTTCGTAGGAAGTGCATCCCGTCACTATTTAAAAAAAAACCTTCGTAAATAGTCCGATTACGGTTTTTAGGAAAAATAAATTGGATAAGTTGATAGAAAATTTGAAAATTCGTCTTAATAATTGCAAGTAAATTTTGAGAGGGCCACGTCTGTCGGGTGAACTCATTAAAGAAATTTAAAGAGTGTCGGATTCGGTAAAGGAAATGCAGCGATTTTATTAGCTTCAAGTTTTATCAGATGCCATTTTCAGGTACTACTTGGAGTATTTTACTACCTTACTACGACTACTTATATTTTGCTTCATAAACGAAATTGTACGGATTTAGAAGTGTAATTTCCGCACATACATTTTGATAAACCCAACTCTCATAGTTAATATGCACCAGTTGCACGACAGATATCATTTATATCAGAATCGCCTACGCCTTACTCTTATGTCCCAAGCATTAATTAGAACGGAAAGCAGTGCCAATAACGTTATTTAGTTCACAGGTTAACTGACCACCTGAGTTCATTGAGATTGATGATTTGAAAAAAAATCGTTAGTCCAGTTACACCTCCTACTATAATAATTATACTATTACTAATTAGATTACTGTCTAATTAGTAGCCGTAGCAGTCGCTTGTAGGTCCACTAGGCTACAAGGCAGGTCGACCAATATCTTTTGATAAGTGACAGTGAATAAAGAAATTGGACGCGTGTCATACTACCCTTAATCAAGTCATTAACGGGACTGTATGTAACTCGTGCGCAACGAATCGCATCAGTCGAATGAGCAAGCGTGCAAAATGTTCATTATCCTAATGATGGATCACACGACCTTTGTGGCCCGTACTAAATGATTTAGTTACATGATCATCAACGCTATCTGTATGACTACCAGTTTCGTCAACTTTAACTTAATCAAGACTGTTTAGTAAGTATATCAGTTACGCACGCTTTCTCCCCTTTCCTGTATATTAGGTAAAATGACGTTAAAGTTGCGCGTTTTGAAATCTTTAGGTATCCCTGTATGTTTGGTCATGTCTTAATATTTGATGAAATCATGAGATATGCCAGTGAGACGGCGGCTTAGTCGCTTGTGGAGATATTGACTACGATTGACTGATGTTCGGCAAACTTTCTTATACTATTATTTACAGTTACAAGATTACGTTTCCCCCCACTGTGACTTATAGACCTATGACCTAATTCTCACACGAGACCGGGAACCACCATAACCGAACAACTAATTTTGGTTCTGTCATTATGACATTTCGTTTTTACCCCTTACCTTTTTATCATCTCAACTTTCACACAACTCATACAAAATTTAAGTTGCAAAGATAATAGCCAATTAATGTATGCATAGTAGGGGTCGCGACACTCGCGACACCGTCTCGCGGGTCGTTACCCAGCGCCTACGCAAATGAATCACAGTACGTTATCCTTTATGATCCTATCATAAACAAAAAGTGTTTGTGATACAAACTCATTGCACGTGGGATGAGGAACAAACGAAGATTCCGTGATCAATGAACTTTATGGACAATTGCGTTTGTAAAGGCAATTAGAGATTTGGATATGGGCAATAAAAGAAATCGTATCTAATTTTATGGCATGGCTTCATAAAAATCTGTATATAAAATCTTCTTGTGAATAACAAAAGCATTTAGGAAAATCATTTACCTATACATCTTATTAGCAGGAGCCTTATGTAAGACCCCAACCCCAGTCGAACAATTTTGTCTATTTTACACAAGCCCCTAATGAATTTTATTAAGCAGAGTCAGCTTTACAAGCCTTGAGGCATTGAAATTCAAAAAGTTTGAGAAAGTTTAAAGATTGGAAAAAAAGTGGTCAAGATGACATAGGATAATGTTTTCCTAGCATAAGTAATACAACTTTTTTAAAAACGATGATCTTGAAGAAGTGAAGAACTGATTATTCAACAAATCAACATTATATTGTAAGGCGCAAAGTAGCATCTGCACTACAACAAACAGTAAGAAAATAGGTACCTCATTTATTAATCACGTTATCAACATAAATCGATCGACATGACAAAGACAAAGTTTATTTATAGCTCAGCCTTTAATCCTCAGGAAGGTCGTTCAGAAACCAAACTTGGTAATGTCAACAGCTTCCACGATTACCATAATAATACTCCAGCCGCGACTTTCCGAAAAGGGAAACTTTCCCGTCTACAATATCAGTATGCGACGCCTGCAGCTCAGAATCAATTCCCGGGACACCTTGACACTTCACAACCAAATACAACCTTAACACAATGCATTGAGGATTAGTATTGCACAAACACCATCACAGACAGACAAGGGGTTGGTTGAACTTACGGCCTACGGTTACCCGCCGTGGCTGAAGATTTTGCTGAACGCATCGCTCGTACAACACTGGCATGTCGATGAAAAAAAATATGAAAATAGTCGAATTTCCAACCCAAGGTCAGGTTAACAGCACTATTGTGTGTAATCCATTTGTGTGATTGGTTAAATTTGAATTTGTTACACCGGTGCCAGCCAGTGTTGTGGTACACGGCCGGTCGCGCACTGTCCGCGCGCCACTGCTCCGGCCCACACTTATAGCGATGGAACTAACGGAGTCACGTTGACCGCCCCATGTAAAATTCATACAACCCCGAAATAAAGCGGCTTAATAACAACACGCGACCACATGTTTTTATAATGATAAACATGGAAAAATTCTGTAGGAAACCATATGTTAGGTCTAAACTTCCTGCGGCGGAAGAAACTGTGGAAATAGCACTTGATAAAGGCAAAGGTCAGATTCAGAATAGCTCGAGTATGATATAAAGTTTAGATGACCTTTTTCACAATAGCTTTACGTTCTTAGATGATATCTAGAAAAGCTTTTCCGTTATAAAAGAGTTAAGATCCGAGACGTGCCTTAGATTCTATGAGAAAACTATATTAGAGCGCATCAAATTTCTAAGAGCCCTCTTATTCCAAGGTCAGGTTAAAATCCATGTGCAAAATTAAATGAGAAACTTCTGAGATTGTGTCTTGATTTTTTTTTCTGTTATAAATCAAATATAAACCTGTATATTTTGACGTTTATGTTTGAATTAAAATGCACAATTTGCGAGACGAATCCTATACAGACGAATTTTCCAGCTGTGCTCTACCAAAACGATATGCGCAAGCCTTGCGACAAATAGTGGGTACACTGACATCAAACAAATTGTACGAAATCATTAAACGCCAGTGCAATGCACTTGTCAGTCGGCATTCCCATGCGAGGTGGGAACGATAAATATATTATAACACGACTACTAATTGTGTGAACCACCACCGGCGCCCGACGTAACTGCATAGGCATAGCACGCTATTGTTGCCGTCCGACTCTAATTGTGAAATTAATTAACGAAGAATTCTCCGATTTTGACGAATGACGGCTCCATTTTATTTTCGAGCGACAGACTCTTTTAAAAGCAGTCACGATATCGTGTCGGTTTCGACAGAATTGCTACGGGTAAATGGCAAATGACCATTTGCATGCAATTTTCGCAGCTCTCTTCAAATTCTCTTCCAATATCATTCTTCCAATGGCGTTTAAGATGTAATAACATCCTGTTTTCTTTGGGATTGACGATAAAAGTGCGCCATAATCACGGGAAGATGTTTCAATTATAAACATGAATAGCAGCCAGAAATTAATAAATACCATCCAATATTCTTGACCTCATTTCTCTGTATTTTCGAAAACTGACGGTTGGTGTAAGGCTTCACGACTTATGCGAGGCAGTCGACAAACCAGTAAACTAAAACGCGCAACCTTCACAAGCGACAACCGTCTACATTGTGGTCCTGTCTCATGCATGACTCACGTTGTCTGCAAGAAAGAGAATCCTCGCAGCCTAGAAACGATTTGTCATGGCGGCAGTTTATGAATGCTCCATATCTAATAAATTGGATGCGTTTACAGGGTTTACGAGCGCTTGTGCATAATGGAACTTCCTTCTAAGCAGGTTTCAAATGGGTGTAAACTTTGTTGTATTGTTGTTGTAAAAGGAGGTTATCTGAGGTGGGATATGTGCCAATTCCATTAGTTTGTAATGAATTTAAACGCACAGCAAAAGTTCATAGTAGTTTCTTCTACCTTAGCCGTTTTTATAGATTATACAATAAAAGTCTGAATTCTTATCACTCAAAAATACCTGCTATAACAGCATTGGGCTTTCTTTATAATGCATAAATAAAATAAAAAATGTATGTAAATTTGTATGCTATATTTAGCGAATTGTCATAGTGCTTATTTAAATTGAACCAACTGTAATTTACAATTCTTACAGATAATAAATTTCAAAATGTCATTTCAATCTAAAAGGGTGTGGAATTGTGGACGTTAAAGTAGTTTTTAATGGGTAACTTCAATCACAGCTGAATGGGCGTGATCCAATCTACATGATTACGAGTTTGGTACACAAAGTCGGTCAACGCGTTACAATTACACTACCGACCTTCGCGGAGCACAATGTCAAGTGCGGTAACGTTTTGACAATGACCCCACCTGCGCTAAAATGTTAATGCTGATTTGTTAAAATTAATTATGGTAAAAGCTTCGTTACTTAGCTGCAAATGAAGCAAGGTTGTTTCACGATTACTAAGTTGGCTAACTACCAATTACTTATAGAAGATTGATGAGGAAATTAATTACGTGGTGCTATCTATTCACATGAAAATTGATAGTAAAACTCATCTAGTTAGTTATACTTCTGAAATAACAAAACACGTCTATGACGTAACCGATGAAGAGCAATGCCCATAGATTCAAGAGATAGAAACAAAAATCTCCGTCACAATTAAGCAGAACGGAAGCCAATCTGTTTTTCTAAACATAGCAAGACGCATCTGAAGCAGCCTCTAACTTTCCTAACAAAATCGATTAAATCATAATTACACAACAAACCGACAACAATGTAACAGAAATAATAAAACTGCAGTGACCACCTCTCAAGTGGGACAGGCAATTGGGACATTTCAGATCACGATGGCTGCCAAATAAATCTTGCGCAACCGATTGACGCAATTCGAGGGTATGTGAGTCGGCACGCGATTAGAGTGACCACATCTATTTTTTGGTCGGACACTGAACTTAATATTTAATACGGTAGTAATAGGTTACAGGTGGTGTAGGTCAGGTATAGTCGAATGTTGAATTTATATCGAAGATCACGTGTTCCGTGATTTATTTTTTAAAGGTCATTCTGATAATGTATTATTTACGATGATGGTACGGAAATCAATTATTTTATTGGCAGCTTTCTATTCTACGTCAGATGAATCAAACATGTTAAAACATGTTAATGTTTTCCTTTTAAAAAATGATTAAACACCAGGGCCCTTAGGGGGTTTTTGTATTACGAAGAGGAAGAAGTCAATTTATTAGAGAAACATCAAGATTAAAGTATGGTCTCCATATTTAACAGGCTGTATAAAATTAATTTAAAAGTCTATACGCAACAAACGTCGGCACCCTGAGGCTTTGTAGGGGAACTAAAGATGCTGCTCGGAACCCCTCTGGAACTAACTAAGTCGGGAACCCTCTAGGGAGAAGTGTTTAGACCGAGACCAGAATACGAAATACAATCTTACAAAGTACAACATAATTCGCCCTTGCTAGGCTTAAGCAAATAGTAAGCTATTTTCTCGCGTATACTAATTTATACATTGTATAAAAAACAGTTTTCCCCACTAAGGTCCTGTTTCACCACACCTAGATAAGCGCTAACCACCGGATAAATTCAAAAATGGAACAAAACTTTTGAAATTATCTGCCAATTAATTTAACGGGAACTTACTAGGAGGTGGTGAAGCAGGCCCTAAGTATAATAATTACTCCTATATCTTGACAAATCTGATTGCTCGACCACAGCTTCATCGTTTTTCGTTAATTAAAATTAATTAGTAAAATCGTTAAAGAATTTGTAATGCTTCTTCTTTAAAGCTAAAACACTAGAAAGCGTGGTATTGCCTAAAACTATCTCGTGCAAAAATTAAAAAAAAATATACTTAAAAAGTATCTTTGTCAAATAGTCTGAAAAATTTAATCTTGTTACCCAGGCCACAGGTTACTTTGTGATGTCTAGTGTAATGTGGACTCAATAGCCTCACAAAGAAATAAAATTAAAATCAAAACAAATGCGGATTAGTTTTCATATGAAAATGTTACCAATATCCACTGTATAGTACATTTTAAAATTTGGTCATAGATAATTTGTTATACATTGTACATTTTATTTTCTCCTTTGGTGTACAATAAAGAATAATCTATCTATCTATCTATTGCACTTCTGGTAAAATTATTCATACTTCACTTCCTATTCAGATAACTGCAAACGTGTGAGTTTGGCTTAAAACGAAGTAGTATAATGCGGTAAGATCCATTATAATGAATATATTTAAATTTATTAGGTGCATTAATAATACAAACATGGATATTGAATGCATTACAATAATGTGTGTTTTTATGCTCACGTAATATTTGCAATTCAGGAGACACAATATTTTTTTAGAAATTTAATCAGAAGTATCATTGAATTAGCGTAAGAAGATTAATTAGTGAATGTTAATAAAATTACATTTTAAAAATAATTGTATAAGTAAGTATAAATAGTTATAGTTAGTTATTATAATTTGTCATAATAACCCTTTTTTATTTTAATAAAAGAAAATTTAATTATAAACCAGACAAGATTAGGTAATAAGTAGAATAAAACACTGTGCCATAACTAATATGAATGTTAAATGTGCCCGCGCAGGTGACACAGTTATGAGTTCAATGACACACGACGCCTATGACAGATAAAGAACTTGGGGTCAATATTGATAAATGCTTTAAAATAAATCTAGAGATGGAGTTTATGTAGATAAACTTATGTTATCATTAAGATTGTTGTAATTGTAAGATCGTTTTCGCAGTGGCTCTACTACAAAATAAATAGTAGCGTTGTTTTCATAATCAAATTGTAAACGCTAAAAATAATGTTCCTTTAATCATGAAACAAAGACGAGTGATACGATGTAGGTACTACTATCGTACCTACATTGTTATTCTCAGCCCCTCAACCATGAGTTCTATCGAATGACTTTCGATAGGTTTTTTACGCATCGAAACGCTGTAATCTCATACCAGATTTTAGTTCCTTACGTAACCGCTAGAGGCGCTGCGATGGTTTTCCATACAAATATTTTACGGCAAGTCTAGTGAGAAAAACTCATGGTCGAGGCACTGATGGCAGGACACTGGTCGCTATCTATTTTTACGACACCTTGTAACGGTCGGGAAGAGGTTCTTTGAATTTGTATAGGACCAATAATAAAATAGATATCGTAGTCCCAATCACATTAATTTGAATATACTACTAGTGTGAACTATCAAAATTAGACACGAGTCTAAATAGTCAAGTAGGTAATCAATTTATGCCCTATTACAGAGTACCCAAACATACTGGTGAACTGCTTAGCCTAGCAGAGGAACGGACGGTTCCTAGGTTCGAGCAAAAAGTGGCTATTCATTGGTTTCTTTCTATGACATTATCAGGAGCTCGGAGTTTGGATTTGTGCCCGGTTCACGTAAATTAGCTAACACCCTATTATACTATAGGCACAGAATAAATAATAACAGAATGGCCACTCTCCGCCCCTCCCTAACGTCAGATACCTCAGGTCCCCCGCATCCTGCCGGTGTTCTAGCCGGACTGCCAACAAACCCTACGCACCTTCACGCACACATTTGCACGTGTACAAATAATTTTGACAAGTTTGACATTTGGTATTGTAGTGTGCAGCGGTATCGGAAAGTTTGTGGGGAGTGCCACAGGTGTGCTATAGGTCTGTGGCGGTGAACAGTGGGTGTAAGGGAACACAGGCGTAATAGCATTTATAGTATTAGACTTAATTTTAAAACAGAAATAAAACACAATTGCAAGTCACATATTAACACAAATCCATATTGTGACAACAATAATTTCGCGTGCCTCACCTGTCCTCCCGACAAATGACCCGCGACCGTTGAACCCGCCAGCCAGACGCAGCGACGCTCATGCACGGCTAAACAAACGTCAAACTAGCTGTCTCTCACTCAACCATTATAAGGTCGTGAAAAAGAGGTATATATACTTATGCGAACTGCCTAGTGGTCCTGGGTTTGATTCCCAGGTCGAGAAAATATTAAATTCTGAGTAACAGCTCAGAGTTCGCTCGCTCCCTATTACATGGGACCCAAACATACCGATAGAAGTAGTGATCATTAAAATGAAATATTGGAAGACGCTAAACGAGATCCTAATACAGAAATCAAATTTCAGTTTCAGAGCAAAATCAAGAAATCTTATGAACATTAACGAAGTTGTAAATCATCTCCAGATTAATGAAGTGTTGACTAATGCAGGCCAGTTTTATTTCAAAGCTTGTAAACTGATTTTCTACCTACATATTTACTATCAAAAGAGGCAAGGTGAAGCTTCTCCGATATTAATACTCAATGATATTATAACAAACGGATCTTGATTGTGACAGAAACTCAAGTAGCAATGTTATCTTTAAGTAAACAACTAAACAATATTGACAAAAAGACACTCTCTGGGTTAAAGTAATGCAGTAATCCGGTGAATCATCGCGTGATAAGTACGAAGTCAATGCACCGCCCTCGCTAGAATGCATCACCAATTTGTGCACATAACATTATTTATAGTGAACATTTACGAAGAAAACTTTGCGTTTTATTCAAGAAAAGATAAAGAGGCCTCGTTGGTCTAGTGGTCCCAAGCGCGACTGCTATGCTAGAGGTCCTGGGTTCGATTCCCAGGTCGAGCAAAATGTTGTTGGGTTTTTCTGTGAAATACCTAGTAACAGCTAGGAGTCTGGATTTGTGCCCGGTAGATGGCAATAGGCTCGTCCCCTATTACATGGGACCTAAGCATACCAGTGAACTGTGGATTTAATAACTGCACCTCTGCCTAACCCTTCGGGGAATACAGGCGTGATGGTATGTATAAAGAGGAACAGAACCTAAGCAGGGTTACCAAGTATGGCAAGCAGCTGGGTTGTTCTCCAACCATGAACCTCTCTTCTACTTGACTAAGACTTTGCTGTGCCCGACAGGGTCCATAATTGACACTTACTGTAACTTACCAACACCTGTATACATTATGGAATGCAATAAAGAATTGAATTGAATTGAATAGATTACTGAAATCTCAGTTATCTAACATTCAATAGGTTTCTTCAAAATCTAAACACCAAAATAACTCTACAGTAATTCTCTTGTCCTCGAAACGGAAACCATTCAAAATACCTAAGCCAAAAGTCACAACGTGACAAAATAGCGACGTGTTGTCCAAAAATATACCAAAGACCACACTCCAGAAGCAGTCACAAAGGAAACCACGAACAATACGAATCATCAGCTAAAATGAACTAAAATAATGTTGTAAAGTCGAGCGGGACACACGTCATGCCAGCTCAAGATCGCCATTAAGATTGCGACCGACCGTTAGGGCAACGTCTCATTAGAACGTCTTTACTTCTTCGTGGGGACATTATTTTTGTTACATGCCAGTTAGCACACTTTAAAAGGCGGTTTACGCAACTGTGACATCATTTATGAGCTTTTCGATAATCCTTCTTGGACTAATTTTTTTGTTTTTGTCAAGACCAATTTGTCCAACTGGTAAAGGTCTCCCTTAACCCAGGGATTCACTAATTACACCACCATTTATGTTTCCTTTGATACAAAGCATGTTAACCTAACCCCAATTTAATTCAATTTTTAAAAGCACTCATTGATCATAGTATTATTGAAGTGCCAATTAAAGCTTCCAGCAGCACCCGATACCTATCATAACGAATAAGCAAGAATTAAATAATATTTTGACCATTGATATAAGTATTTCATAAATCTGTGCTGCAGGCTTACTTTTTTAATTTTATTCCAAACGATCAATAAAGAATTTATTTTAGACCAAAGCTCGAATGCGACACTAGCGCCACCAACATCACATTCGTTTATTGGCTGAACTAAAAACATCGGATTATAAAACTGTGGTAGTATACTAGACAATGAACTTGGTGCTCTTGATGCTGGGTTGACTGCTTCATGCATAACGAACACATCGCGAGTCAGTTTCAATTCAATGTCGTCAAATTATTGTGCATTGTACATGTCGTCTCTTGACATTGCATTGTCATCGGAATTGGTTTGACATTAAAATTATTTTTTAAATTAACCTACGATATTTAATTATAAGATACTTATAATTAAAAATATACTTATAATTAAAAATTATAAGATATTTAATTATCTAGAAGATACACTTCAAATGTATTTTAGCATGATTCATGGATATCCAACAGTTGTGTGGATAAAATATATAAAGTTTTGTTTGTTAAGACATAGAAGTTAAATAAACTGTAAAATATGGTACAGTATTAAATACATTTTGACAAAATTGTTTGACAGCTTTGTAAACTAAACTAAAAATAATAATGAGACTCACCTTTTGTCGCCACTGGTATAGATTGCCGCGTCATATCCTAAAACAGAAACATTACATTAATCACCCTTGAAATAAACTGTATTTTACGCGCAAAATAATAATAACAAAGCTTTAGGAGACGATAAACAGAGAAATAGAGTAGTGTATATTTACAAAATTATTTGTAGCCCTCAATCCAAAGGGTGTGAGAAGGATTCAAGGAAATATCAAAAATAATTAAAAGAAAAATATTGCTATGTCCTCAAAATACCCTAATTCTTAATCGAAATATCTTATACTCATACAGTAAGCGTATATGACAACAAAACCGTCGGCAACACTGCCCTGTATAACAAAAAAAGAAAATGAACACTCTAAAATACACAAAAGCTTTCAAAACTTATGAAATACAGAAGCGGAAACAATCGATGATTACATATTGTAGTCACCCGCATCCACATTACATTTTCATTTAGCAACACAAAAAAAAACATAATATTGAAAATTGAAAAGGCTCTCGCAATCACAACACTTTGCGATTGTTTATGCGGGCATTTTCTGTACTGAGTTAATTTCAATCTTTCAATGTTGAAAACATGTTTTTACTTTTTGTTTAAGGACGACAAATGGGGACGCTACCCCGCCCTTTCTGATAATGGTGTTGACATTTTCTAAATTTATCTTTTATAACTTTGTTAGTACACATGGCTCCCATTAAAGCCCATGAATCGATAGACAATTAGAGTTTGATGAGTATATCTGATATGGTGACATAGAAAAAATAATTGATGTCCTAGAAATACTTACACCATATTATTATAATATTGACGTTATGTATAAATATGTTTAAAACATTGTTGAAAAACAGCGTTGTTCCAACGACGTTGGCAAATATTTACGAAGAGGTATATAAATTACGTATTTTTGACAGAAATGTCATTGTTCAACAGTTTGATTATAATATAGAAATGACTTTACCTAAATCTTAAAGAACCATTCAAAGTTCTATGAGTCTAATCATTTTAATCGCTGTATTTTTAAAAGGCCATCAAAGACTAACCCACTCTATTGACGTCCATCCTTCCTGCTAACACAATTCTACAACAGTTGATGGCTACATGACGTTGTTAAACTTCCCTTGATTAATGCAAATCCGTGGCCCACTAACCGAGTTTTTCACTCAATGTAGTTATAAGTTAAGCAAGGCTAACTTTGAGTATCGAATAAACTAATACCCTGGATATCTGGGTTGATAGAGCAGCATGAATAAGCAGATTTTGTTACTATGCTTTCCACATTTAGCCATTGGTTCTTGCCTTACAAAAGTAATATTTATAGCTTCGTAGTTACAAAATATTGAACACTTTTTTGCAGGCTTTAAATATTCTTCTCCTGTCTGTCCCCTTTTCGCTGGTCGTGTGCTTGGGGCCGAAAAGAAATTCTTAGTTTAGTACTTTAAAAAAATGCGGTTATATCAAAATGAGTTCCAACTTGCAATAACTATCTTTGTAAAAGGACATTTTGTTATCTTCAGTTCGCAATCGTTTTCGTACTAGGGGCACACCTAAACCTAGAAACGAATCCAGGCCAACGGTCCGATGCTCTGTGCTTCCTTATTTACGGCACCTGACGTGTACTTCCTTCGCGTATGCAATATATATCCACTTTGATGGCCCTCTTCCTGTTTATCTCACTGCTGTGCAGATTTCTATCGCTATTTGCTATATTTATTATTCAGTGAGTTAACACTTCGTAGAAGTATGACAAAGTATATGACTTCTACCAACTAAAATGACACAATATGTAGTTATCTGAATTTACTGTTGTTCATTAATTGTGTATGTAAGTCCCCCGCGAAACTGTATTGATTTACATATACTATGTGTGTGTGTGTGTGTTTACATATACTATACAAGTGACTCCTGATGTGAAAATCTGTGATACTGTCATTGCAATTTATCAAAATACACACCGATGTAAACCAGACCTAATTACACCTAGAAAATTATATAGTATTTTGAAAAAATCTCTGAGTTGGCTGTAGTGTGGAATTTTGTTCACAAACTGTCTTCTAAAAGATAAGTTATCCCCATTTACGAACTAGGTACGAAGCAATTAGCGGTGAGCAATCTATCACGGTCGCAAGGCAATGAATGGCGCCCAACGCGGGACTGTAATCTCTTCCAGTGGAGTGGATACCGCACGGGTAATTTCCTCGGCGACGGTAGACCACTAAATCGTTATACAGTTAAAGTGAAAAAAACGTTGATGGAAAAAGGAACGAGCTTTAAAGTAATCTCTAAAGTATTTGATGTAGAAATATTTATGGAAGATAGCAACAGGAAATCTTATCTAACTAATATTATAAATGTGAAAGTTTGTGAGGATGGATGGATGGATGGATGTTTGTTACTCTTTCACGCGAAAACTACTGAACGGATCTGGTTGAAATTTGGCACAGAGATAGATTTTAGTCTGGAATAACATATAGGCTACTTTTTATCCCGGTAAAATGTATGGTTCCCGTGGGATAGCGGGTGAAGCCGCTGGCGGAAAGCTAGTCTTTAAATAAAGTGATTTTACTATGGCGTAGGACACTAAACTTCCGAAAACGCTTCCAAGCAAGATAATAATAAAGAATCTTTAACTTGATTTTCAGGCAGCTATATGCCTTTAAATCTGTATCAAATACAACATGTCCTAAAAATGGTGGTTAGATCATCAAATATTACGGCCATATAAACTGTGAAGCCAAAACTCTATAAAGTTTGGTATTTAGGATATACTGACTAACACTCGGGTATAAATGCTACTGTCTGCATTCTTTTGACACGAGATGGTCTATAAATTTTTAATTTCTGACTTCGGGATTATGTTTATAGTTTGCGTGGTTTCAAAGTGGCGATATTGGATTTTATGGCTAGACACATTTCTGCTGCTACAAAGTTTTTTTTCTTTCTCGAATGCGTTACAAGTCACACACACGATGATTTTCTTGTTCTTAGATTAAACAAACAATTGATCAAACCACAAATAAAGATAAAAGTGAATATCTATAGGAAATCCTTTGTCATCTTATCCTCACTGCACGAGCTTAGGTGCAAGCCGATTACCGTAACAACGGGATGTCTGTTACCATAATATAAACAATGAATAGTAATAGCTACACGTGTAGTTGCTTTGTGTGGATGCTATCTAAATAGGATGATTCAATTAGATTCTATTATTTATATCAGTCAAGTTTTCTGAAGCACTCTCTTACAACGGATGCTGACGTTTGTGGTCTAGACTCTAGTGGTTTAAGTCCGGACTGCTGATCACGAGTTCGTGGGTTTACGAAACACAAATATCTAAGTGATGAACATGATGTGTTTGCGTAGGTCTGGGTGTTTCTTTACTCATGTATTTACGAAAAAAAGTATTTAAATATTATATCCATTATCTGGTACACAAGCTCTGTTGTGTAAAATGTCATCATGTCATGTGCATGTGTAAATGTTCTTTCTCTCAAATACGTGTTTACATAGTTTTTCATTGGCTGCTATGGCTTTTTTACGTTTTACATTAATTTTAATGAGCTTTCTATAGCACTTATAGCTCATGTTTAATTACTTAGACAGTGACTACATCGCAGAAATGTAAGGAAGTCGTCATCATTATCCGGCTCCTGCGCTGAACAAATTTGTTTAGGGCCAGTGCAGTACGACTTTTTCCTCAACAGAATTAAACATTGCAGCCTCTCGTCTTATTATTCTTTGTATTTTATACGTCCGTTCATAAACATATTTCAATGCAATCCATTAACCTTTTCTTTAGTCACGGGCTTCACTATCGACTCTACCGAGTCATTCTGGAAAATTATGCATAATTATGTCTAAAGGACGATATAGATTGAAGACAGATTTCTGACTGATGTCATCATATATTTACAGAGTATTTGGATTTAAACTGAATTGATAAAGACCACCTAAATCGATTCTGCAGGTGGATTGTGAAACTACAATACCCAGTATTACTTCATTTTTAAGTTCATGTTAAGTAAATAAAAAAATTGCCAAAATTCCCGAGAAATTAGTCATAATTTCCAGCAAAACTTTACAAGGAACTCGTCATAAGATCGCTTAGGCAAATTCTCTTTGTATCTTCGCTAAGTTACAGCAGTTACATAGGTACTTATGCTTACAATTAATTTGGAAATTTCACTGATAATATTATATTAGAATAGTGCATGTGGAAAGATTTCTTTGCATTGCACAATAGTAGAAGATGTGACTATATTACCCTGAAGAAATTATGATCAACTAATAGTCTATAATAACCAACCTTAGTATCTAAACCGTGCAGAAGAGGCTTTCTTCTAGTCAAAATCGAGAAATGTCAATGTGTTAGTAAGTAAACTTTTAAATTACTCAGTACAATATATTTGAATTTAATCTCACAATGACTCGTAGTTTCAACACAAAAACTCCAAACAATATAAGTTAATGTAGAATTTTATAAAATAAACAACATTCAAGCTTCCGAATACAGAGTATTTCGCAAATCAAACAATTTAGTTTTCAATGAGCTCTCAAACATAAAAACCAAAAAGCTTAAGCTGGTTCAATTACACCGAAACAGGCGAATGCAATTGGTAATTCTTTACAATACGTAAGAAGTTTTCCGTTAAAAGCCGATAAGAGTCAAAGTGGCGTGGGTAGATGAATCATCAGTTGATGTCATTGATTATGACCAAATAAGACTTATTGTAAACACCTGATGAGCGATAATCACTATTTTTAAGTCAACCCAGATAAATCCGGATAAATAATTGAACAATTTTGCATTACCCGTATGGGAATACAGGCGTATTTAGAAAATTTATCAAGAAGTCCAATGAACAAGTGCAATAAATGTACAGTACATCGACAAAATACAAACTACTAAGTACATTATAATGATTGGATCGAGTTTTTGTTACGCCGAAGCCGCTGCGCAAACCGTATCGCATTGTCGACCGAGTTATAACAGGCGTGACAAAAGCACAATCCATTACAGTCAAACAAAACACCATAACAAGCCGTTCGTGTGCAAATCATAGATCGTGGAGCAACGTAATCGAAAAAAGTGTGAAAATAAAAAGTAAGGTGGTAACGGAGCGACGCGGCACTGGCTGCGCGCGCGTCGGTGTCCGGCGTGCGAATGATGCGTTTAGTAAGTGCGTAAACTGTACCGATCGTGAGTTGCGCACGGGCAGCGTGTGTCCGGAGTCAGCACCGTCGCCTTCGGCGCTCTCCCGCAGGAAGCCGCCGTCGTCCGACGACGAGCCAGATGGGTCCTTCGCGGCCATGTCAAACATACACGTGCCAATGATACATGACAAAACACGGTGCAACAACTTACTGAACGCTCCGGCGCTTCGCCATCCGCCTGCGTCATTTATTATAAATAATAGTCACAAACGGGGTGCGTCCCTAACGGACTAGGTACGAGTTGAGAGTGAAACTGAAATGCTTGCACGGCTGTGTGGAAAATCGATGCGACCGGTGTCCGGCATGCGTCAAACGTACCCATACAAGTTGTAAGGTCGTCTGACCATCAATCATCGTGGGACCGAACAGCTACGACTACTTAACACGCAACCATCGGTCGGTGCGTTCATAAACACCGATATTATCTAGGTACACGTCACTTATCTATCGCCAGACTGTGTTTACCTATTAACAGAACAGTGCTCGAACTTTATCGTGATTGACTACAGCGGCTTGCGCTCACAAACTGCGTCGCCCCAGCAACGGTGCATCTTACAAAAACACATATTTCGTCAAGCGATGATCGCTACCATGCTAGCTGCTAATAGTCACCTGCCAACTGATGATGTATGAGAACATTTCTACATTTTCTCCAACGATTGTGCGACGGCCGTGACACCGGTGAAATTATTGTCGCTCATGGACAGAGTTTACTCTTCAACACTGCACTTCAATGCCGGCTTTGCTAAATGAGCGATTTGGAGAAGATCATGATGAATATTACAATAATTTGATGCGACAGGTGTGGCGTCATGGGCAGGGAGCACATTCGCCTTACGCGGATATGTCAGGACAACTGTGGCGCGGCGTCTATTAGCAACTGTCTTCACAACCCAAACAATGAGAGTGATCGCGGCTTGGTACGCGATTCGGACGCCCTTACTAATCGATAAAACTAACTAAAGCTTTCATTTAGCTTTATCGCTAATGTTAACAATCGATTAGAGGCGCAAACTGTAGGCGAAAGCAAGCAAATGGCGACTGCAGGCTTTCAGCAAAAATTAGGTCGATTTGACCTTTGTTGTTGGCGTGAGGAAATGCTAAGGTCTAGTCACACCATTTTTCTACTAGTTGCATTTTTACATAAACTTTTTGAAGGCAGTTTACAAAGCTACATAATATTTTGGATTTTATACACCGACAGTCAATTAATATGTTCTTTAAAAATAAAATTGGTATTTTTCAACTGTATGAGTTTCTAAGGTATATGAATCAGACGCGTCACTTTAAAAGTGCAGTGTTGCAACTTGGCAGCCGAACCATAGTACTATGAGTAGACCCTAACAGCTAAAATTTATTGCACTGAAGTTTATAATAGAGTTAACGCGGCTGAAATAAATTGGACTGTAACGAAAGCAAGGCTGCCACACTGAATTACCTACTTGTACATAATATGTGTTCATTGCTATTCATATTAATTTTCACAACACTATGCACTGTTATTACAGATTAGTTACCTCTATGAGTGTAGGAACCAATGAGATCATTTTGTGACATTATATTTTATCATGATAATATAATCAATCATGATTTATTTTTATGAAGACTGGACGTGTAGTTCTAATTCATGGCTCATCGATCACGCTTGACGAAATTTTTGAACTAAAATACTAACATCGTGTGACGTATGTGAGGATGAGGCGCGTATGAATTTTTATGAGATGTTACTAAACGAACTAGGTATTTCAAGCATTGTGTATTACTGAATAATGAATGGAAACCGATCACGCTTGACGTAAATAAAAACAATAAAACGACCACTAGCTTGATTCACTAGTTCGAAGTACTAGGTGCGCATAAGTTCGTAGAGATGCGAAGCTTACCCTGGCGAGTTTGTTTGGCATTGGCTGCAGGTGTGGTGTGTGATGCCTGGGTCCGACTGCGAGCTCCGGGTTGAGGGCCAGGATCGCGTCAATCTCCACTTCCTTGCCCTTGGTCTCGCCACGCTCGTACCATTCCACTGTGACCGACCTCGTTTCCAAGTTGACCCCGGAGACGATCGCCGAATGGATCCGGCCTGGAAATTGAAAAATGTAACAATTATTACGACATCCTTCTATACTTTCAGTAAACTTAAATCACTAATACTCAATACTGAATGCTATGCTTCAAATTACGGATTTCAATTCTTGCTATTTCTAATTAACTTTTACAACCGTGGTGCAATAAAACATTATTTTTAAAATTAATTGTAACGACACGTAATCCGACAAATATGGCAACATTCTTGTCTCCTACGAAGAATAACAATCAAAGCATATAAAAGGCAGCGGAGTAATGTCCTCTTGTAACAGTTGTACAAACAAATGCAAGATTGCAAAGCCTAAAGTTATAAACGATTATTGTAAAATCATACAAAATATTGTTATTATTTATGAAAAACTAGCAAAGACAAGTTTTTTTACATTACAAGATGCCTTGATCAAGGATGAAATAGTCTTCAGGCATGACATCCGAAATATGATGCCTAAATCGTTATGGAAATTGCTAGAGATTCGCTAGTACGACTATAAATTATGAGCATCCCGCTTGGGAAGTTTGTAAGTACTCAGTTTTGGACATACAATGTTTCAATTTCAAAATATGTTTCAGTAAGCAGTCTAAAATTGAATTATTATGAATTTAAGTATTTTACAGTCTATTAATTAATGTCGTTTCTACTTTAATAATAGCTATCTGCAAGACAATTTTTTTATAAAATTTTTGATTTCGGATGCCGTGGATGGTCAACATCTGCGACATAAATTTCGTCAATGTTTCGGAACGTTGTAAGTGACGCCATAATAATTTCGTCGTTCGCCTAGTAGCTCTCTGTCCTAGTTTTCAATGAACCATCTATCTTTGCTTAACTTTTTCTTGTCAAACCATATCATAGCATTGCTAATCAATGAATAGGCATGCTCTAGAACAAGAGTGCATTACATAACGTGTACCAAGGCTGCAAGATAAGCCAACAGTTAAGTCACAGTTTAATTAAATACATCTGTGTATGCTCACAGGGGAACATAGACTATGGGAGCGTTTGCGACAGGGGAGGGGTCTAGACGCATTAAACAAACTGCCTTGTATAGCTGCAGTTTATAAAACCGTAGGAAGTTGTTGTTTTTGTAATAATATGGTTTCAGTCTATGTTTACTAAATAATTGTAAACTAAAAGCGGATATTTTCAGCCAACACGCCTTTATTTATTTAATACGGTCTGAGTAACATAACATACAATACGCCCCTATTCCCCAAGAGTTAGGCAGAAGCGTATTAATGTACAATCACAGTTTGGCGGCATGATTAGGTGCCTTGTAATAGGAGGCGAGCCTATTGCCATTAACTAGACACCCAAACTCCCAAGCTGCATTTTTATATAAAAATCACTGCGTTGCATTCTGACCTGCCTTTTGAGTATATTATAGGTTTAAAGGTATTCCCCACTTCGAACACCCATGAAGAAGAAAATTTCAGCATTACCACATATAATTATGACAGTAAAACGACAAGACTAAAGAGTCAAAGCAAACAAAGGGCTAATTATAGTCTGGGCAAGGTCACCGACCTTCCCCAGTTCCCTGTAGTGTACCGCGTAGTCCCGACGCGCCCCTTTATTGTGAGTTGGAACAAAACGACCAAAAACCTTTACCTACATCAAACAATACTGTAGTATTAATTGGCATTGCCGAATCAGCGACGATCATTTGTTTTTACCCGACGACACGGCAAAAACCGAAGAAAGGGTTTTATAGAATCCTATGTACACACAGCACTACACATAAAGCTATGCAATTCAGTATAAGCTAAGCTCTCATTGAAAGAAAGAAGCTGGACTTGCATTGTATCAGTAAATTGTACACACGTGAGATAGTAGGTAAGTTCTTCTGACAGCTATTCGATATATCAAAGTTACGGTTTATTTTTTGCGAAAAAAGTGTAATTTATGTACGTATCCGGAAAATAACAGCAAAATCTCAGGAATAAAATAAATATGTCTTATTGAAATATTATCTTCGTTTCTTTATTTAAATAAAAATGTAAGCAAAAGTAACTGAAATATTCCTCACCGGTTAAATCTCGATCGTTTATGGAAATTTATAAGCGTTTCAAACGAGTTATTGCCATATTCGACAAATCTGACTCATCGAGTAAGGATAACCTGCTATAGATAATAATAGCAGTCATGAATTGATTGTTATATGTGTATCAACATTGAGGGACTCGTGGCTAAGTTATAACAACGCTGATCAAGCGATCTACAAGGCTTGCCGCGGACATTTTATGGGTGACCATTCGTAACATGACCATCGTCAGCGGCAGTCAGAAAGCAAAAAACCATGACACCGAGTCTATCTTTCAGATATCTATATTGGCCAGAAATTGGGTTGCGGTGCTCTGATAGCAGTCGCTTCATGTAAAATACTGATATTCAGTCGCATCTGGATAGACTACCCCAATATGCTTGGGGAAAGGCTAGGGAAAAGATTATGTGTAGTGAAAATTGGGAAAACCATAAAGGTCACAAAGGAAAAATTCTAAGAAGCATCTGGCTCGGTAAAAACAAATACATGCTAAATTTAGTATGACTAAGCATGTCATAAGACAGATGATAAAAGGCTGATGACTAGCTCGAGAAATTTAATCAAAGGTTGAATGAGGTGGCAATTCAATAGCTTCAAAACCAATTACCAAAAAAAAACAAACACCGTCTTGAAAGTCAAAACAGTTCGTTCATATGTAAACAGGTATTTATAATGGCTTAATGGCCAGTGTTATGTAAACGCTGAAAAATATAGTGTCAAGGCCACTGACCTACGTCAACGTGGTTACACAATACTTTCAGTTCCATTGCGTAGACGCAATAAACCTTTAGGATAAAGTTCCATAGACCATGTTTTCCTGGTGGGATGCTTTTCTTTTATACCACAAGTGTGGCAAACAAGCATGCATCCCGTTTGATGGTAGACTGTTACCGTCCACGGAAGTGTCACTCAGGCGTTGCCGACCCTGCAAAAGGAGGTTTATGGAGGGTTCACTGGGCCGACAGTCTAAGGGAATGTTCTTCTTGCTGCTTGCGCAGCGCAACCTTAGAAGGAGCTTTGGCAACCCTACTCACTGCAGGATCAAAACGTCGATGAGTCACTATACGTGACAAATGCTTCATTGATCACTGAAATCAATCGTCACCCTAAAACCTATTTATTTATTGAGCTCAACCGAACAAAATCCACGTACGCAGAACAGATTGTGCTTACATTGTGCTCGCAGTCTATTGTGATAAGGTCGTACGCATCGCCTGAGCTAGTAATAAATTATCGGACAGAATACCGTGAACGTACAGTCATCATAATAATTCACGCTTTCACATATTTTATGTGACGTAGGTGTTTAGTTTTCAGTGTCAAGTCTGTGTCATCATAAGGTAGAAATGTGGAGTAATTGTTATTAATTTTCAACAGTTTATGTAATTCATAGGTCCTAAGGTTCCTATTCCCAGATAGGACTTCCATCGCCCATCAGTATCACTACCCTATGGCTGGGCACGGTCTCCTCTCAGAATGAGAGGTTAGGTTAGCTAATAGCCCCTAGGGTGTCTTTAATTTCATACGGAAATACCACGACCTGCAGCTCAGCCTGCGATTTTGTCATAATTTTTCAATATCACTATTGCTTGGAGGCGCGAACTGATTTTCACGCCTCAATATGTACCTGACTGACCCTTTAGCTAAAAGAATTAACCCAGCCCATCGTCCGGACCTGCTAGAACTGTAGAGTAGATTATGTACTAGATTCAATATATTCAATTGCTTGTTTCGTCTTTCCAATTTAGTATTTGAAGGTTAAGTGCCTTTAATGTTAAGCCTTCTATTTGAATAAAGTTTGTATGAATAACAAAACACTATACTTATTTTTGAATGTTATATATTTTACTCATTAACAACGCAGTTCAGCCATTACAGAGACAAGTTATGTAAATTAACACAATAAGCAAAAAGCACGTGCTACAAAAGTGGCAAACATGTTATGTTCGTGTCTAAACTATCCGTAGATAAAAACATACGAAGTCATTATTTCTATTGTTTTGAAAGAAGTTAATTCCAGAAAATAAACCAAATTCTTGTACTTATCTATAGAGAATTACGGCTTGCGGCCTTTGATCCAGTGATGTCATCATTTAATGGGGACTAAATTAAAATTCCAATAAGCCAAAGAGAAAAAATATAAACGAAGACGCTTTCAAAGTAGCTCAAGAAGTTTATTATCATCAGCATTTGATTACAAGCTATCAAACTAAGCCAAAAAAATCCAACTCGGAAAAGGTTGGACAAACATACTTCATTCGCTTCCCTATTTTGCTGTACGCTGCTTCAATTATTGAACACACTGCCGTCACCATGGTTACGCTCGGCGGACCCAACGAAAGTGGAACGAAACGCCGAAATACAACAAGCAAAAACACCGTTATTGGAAATATGCTTTGCGATACGTCCACCGGTCACGTTTGCGACGGAACTAACGCTAGGAACGGCATTAGGAATGGGCAAATGAAATATGAAAAATAAATATTTGTACAACTTTAACCTTTCTAAACAACCACCAAACAGCGATTACTAAACGTTTCAATTACTAACAGCTACCCTACACTTCTGTCAAGACGCCTACCACCTTAGTCACCCGTGACCATGGACGCTGTAAAGGGTCCGAAACGTCGGGATTAAAATAATATCAATATAACTCTATAAAATCCGTAAAAAGTACTATTTCTCATTGGGAACCTGTCTGCCAATTTTCAAGTTTCTAGGCTGCACAGTTTCAGAGAGACTGATTTCGCTTTCATTTAAAATAGATTCAAATTCAAATTCAAATTCAAAATATTTTATTTCAATTAGACCATATAAATAGGTACTTTTGAAACGTTAAACTAGTTGCACGGTTCCAAAAAAAGTGGGTCTTATGGAGAAGAGCCGGCAAGAAACTCCATAGATACTCTTTTTAAAAAAAATATGTGTGGTAACAGTAACAATTGTTGTGAATAGTAATGAGGATGATGCAGTTTGATGTGTAAATTCAGAGATTAAAGAGTACGTAAGTATTAGAATTGAAATTAGTGCCATAGCAATTAGAGCCGACCAGTCCCGACAGACAGCACTCGTTCACGAGCGGGGGAGCATTGTGTGGGTTTTACGATCATTCTGCACTATTTGCGAAATTATTCGAATCCACGGCTCCTACACGATCTGTTTGTGTCCAAGCAGCTAAACCTTAAAAACTTCCCATTTACGTTCAGAGATGGCGCTACCTACTGCAAAAGTTTATAACAGCATTGACATACAAAACCGTAATCGTGTTTTATTCGCCGTCTGTAATGATTAATTTTAATTATAGACACGTTTTGAATGGACATGGCACATTTGTGACGTCACGGCATCGCCACTACGAAATCGTGCTAATTAATACACTGATCGAGTTCAATACAAACAAAACAATATGGATATTTTGTACTAGTTCAAATAACGTAATAACTAAATTCGGTGGGTGTTAAAATGCAAATATGTGCTAACATCTTTTATGGTGATATGGGTTGAGTTACGAAACGGCTACCAATTTGAGGGGTACCTTGCGAAAATTGACCTCGAATATTGAGTTCCAAATTACTTGGGAAAAATATAGGTAGACATGTGTTATGGAACAGTACACAGTATGGGAAAGAATGTTACCTTTTAAAAACAGAAATTCGCTGCGGTCTTAGCAACACTTTCTTGAGCAATTTAATTCCGATAAGATTCGCAGGATGAATCCAGAAGAAACGTGTGTTACGTAGTATCTGTATCTGGGTACTTTTACGGATGCCAATACGACTCAATTCTCTCTTTAAATACATTCTTACATCCAGGTGCATTATCAAGATATCATTTACTGTGTAATTTGAAGAGATCAATTAAAAATCAAATTAAGAAATCTAGGTTAACGTTTGTGAAGTTTAATTGTGCGATATCTTGAACGATAGTAATAAATACTTAAAATTAAATACCTAAGTTACGAATAGCAACTGTAAAATCTAGTTCGCACATCGAAGTTTGAAATTTTAATGCCGCATCCGGGTATCGGCGACTTTGCCGACTTTTTATCACAGGGGTATGAGAAGAACCTTCTTATTCTGAGACAAGACCCGTGAGGCAGTTAATGATTGATAATGATGATGACTGGACATGGATAATAGCAAGAAACGAAAAATGTATGACAAAAAAAAAAGATTATGACGATTTATCTCGACGTAAATGTTTATAGGCTTTCCACATCGCGCAAAAACGCAACGCTATCTCTCGGTTACTTGAAATGTTTGAAACTGATAGTTTCACTTTTTTGTGACTGTTTAGGTGCCCGTCAAATGCACTGTGTGCACTCGGTGCAGTAAAAACTGCACAAAACGGCGAAATTACCGAAAACACGCTATTTTTTTCTATCATTGTCAACGATCACTTTACCTTTACTTCACTTTATCCTATCTAAGTACTAGAAATCATGCACAAATCAATATAGATGATAAAATAATCTTCATTGCGAACAAAACAAAACGTAAAATAGAATATTATAAAAATTATAGAAAGGTACAATGGGCGGCCTTAATCGCTAAAAGTTTTGGATGAACTCAAAGGAAAAGCAATGGATAAGGATGTCAATTGACTGCTGTCCCAAATCAAAATATTTAACAAGCAAGTAACAAATAGTGAGAATGTTGTTGTTTATTGCTACACGACAGGATATTGTCAAGTACTAAAAAAAGGTCAAACAATAGCAAATATGTGGAGACTGAGAATACCATTAACAATTTCGCGTAAAACACCGTTTATTTAATTAAGGAAGTGGTAGTGTGTCCATATCCTCTTTAATTAGCGGTGTCCACACCTGGCTATGTGCCAGGAAATTACATGCAGGACAAACCAGCACCGTCATTCCCCTGGCAAATGACATTAAAGTTAGAACTGCTGTGGAATAAAATTCTGTCTAAATTTCAGATCAATTTTATTGTATTTTGGAAACTGTTTCACAGCTTACTGATAAGGTCTCGTTAAGTTAATAATTTTTTTGAATGTTAAATAAATTTCATACAAGTTTTGTTTCATTTTTTAATTTATCCTTCGGTTAGCGGCTATCCAGAGGTGGTGAAACAGGCCCTTACAATCACAATATTTAAAGGGATGAAAAGGCAGATAGCAGATAACAACTTTGAGTTGACTTGCTTATTTTCTTTCTTTCATACAAGCAGTGCACAGTACGGAATAAAATAAATAAAAAAAATACATTCATTGATGGATAAGAACGACAAAGACAAACAATACATTTGCGTGTATTACAAATAATCAAATTTATCTAAAAGCGATAACTGCTCAAATGAATGATAGTCTCAATAATATCCAAGCAATTGATATGATAAGCACTGTTAACCACTGTTCACTTTCCACGACGATAAAAAATAAGAGGTTTTCTTCTATTATACTACTAGCGACCTATGCAGCTTCGCATGCGTATCTCGGTGGATTTAAAAAAAGTTAATACACACAAACCTTGTCCTGACAATAACGAACACAACAAAAAAGAATTATTCAATTTGGTGCAGTTGTTCGGAAGTTATGCGCGGACAAATATTTCGGCGATTCATTTTTATCTATATAATTATATAGATAGAAGATAGATATCACAACGATGGGAGAGGAACAAACTATAATTAACAGTCGTAGTTAATTGGATAGACCAGTAGATAGGTGTGCAGTTTCAATTTATCGCAAACTTGCATCTGACCTCACTGGAGTGCGCTAGTAACCCAATTGGTGGGTCAAGGACGACTGGTTTGTATTTGATATGCGAAACTGGATGTACCGAAAGGATTAATTACTTCCCCAAACATTGATCAGGAAATTCTTATCAGTTTGACCAATAGCCGTTTGAAGATTTGCGTACTAGAGATGATTTTGATGAATCTCACGAAATCTTGTGAGTTGACATTTGTGATATTGACATAAAGTTCAAATTTCAATTATCCAACGGATAATTCAAGAGATAGAACGTCTATATACAAAACTACTGAACGATTTGTTATTGAGAACAGTCGTATTTCGGTCTCAAGTGGACATTTTCTCAACATAACGCACCTTCGGTAGAACAAGGGCACAATTGTCAAAAATTGCAAAAATGAGTTAAGTATACAGAAATGCCTTAAAAATGCTATTTGAACTGGAGGAACAAAGACAGTCATTTAATTCCTTTAAAAATCCGCTAGGCGAAAATAGTGACTTTGTCTTATTGGTGCCTTTTTACTGCTCTCTTGGCTGGACATAGTCTCATTGGTCAGTTGCGCCGTCGGCGGGGAGAGAGGCAGTCGTCACTTGGACCGCTAACGTCGTAAAGGTAAATATGCCCTTTTAATTTTTTGGTTTCTGGAGCGACAATGCCACATCTATTACACTTATGCCTAATTTATAATTTTAAAATTGGAAGGTCAAAGTCGTTCAGACAGTTATGCCCTTGTCCGTTCAAGATTTGTTTTATTCCTTGGTCTTAAAAGTAAATGTGTTTTTGTCATTCCAATTGCAATGCTATTTTGCTAGACTTAATGACAATTACGTTTTTGTCATTCCAAATTGACTTGATTTAATATTAATGTTTGTTATTTAAGTTAATGAAATAAATTTGTATTATTTTTTAATACAAATTTTGTGATAAATTTTCTGTTTATTTATTAGTATTGGTATTTTTATGTATTTACGACTAGTAGGTATGCATTATTTGTGAATTGTGATATGAATAGTTTCTTTGTATGATTTAAATTTTAATAAAATTTTCAGAATTTAAAATGGGATCTCGTAGTAAAAAAATTTTAATGATGCTTAATGACGAAAATAATTTGCAAATCAAAGAAACTGACACAAATTCTAATAGATCTTGTCGCGAAGGAGATGTGAGATGTCATTGATATGAAGCTGTTATCTGAAGATATTAATTTGAATTTAAACAAGGATGTTGAAGGAAATACTTTTAAAATATTGGATACGAAAGCGATCAAATTTATGAAAGATTCAGAGATATACCAATTTAAGTGCAGCTACAAAACCGACGATTGGACAGCAGCGAGAATTCGAACAGGTCGTATCGGTAATAAAAAAAGTGTGAAAGATGTCACACTAAACCAGCTCTATAAGGAAAAGTTACCAATCCCTCACAGAAAAAAAGAAGACATTCGTCAATTGATATCCTCAAATATAGTTCCTAAGTTCTATGAACAATATTTTAACAACCTTTTTTAAGAAAAGGAGAGAGAGCTAGAACTGATTCGTTAGTAAGAAAAAAATAATTGTTATAAAGATATTTTTATATTTTTTAATTAATATTTTTTGAAGTGTGATTCTAAAGAATTTCATTTGCATAACAGTGAATGTTGTTAAAAATAATGTCACTGTTATTTTTGTTATCTTCTATAATTCTATTTTCATTGTGATTCCAAAGAGACACAAACGTGAGATTATTGACGACTGATTAGTAAGACTATAATGATAGTTTAAGTATTATATTTCGTGAAAGTTACTACATTTTTTTTACTTTATAAGAAAATAAAAAGTTTATACGGAAAAACAAGGTATTTTTATTCGAAAATCATCCTAAATTAAAGCTTAAATTTAGTCCTAATTACAAAATAATATACATTTTGGTAGAACAAGGGCACAAATGTATCCCTTCCTTAAAATTAAAATTAATTGAAAAAAAACTAAAAGTTCTTAATTCTTGTTAACTATACGCCTAAAAAGGATATAGTATATAGTTTATATCATGCAAAGAAGAAAAACTTTCGAGCAATATTAACAGAGCAAGACCTCACTGAATGCAATAAATATCTTAAAATAGCTCTCCTGTAAAATAGCAAAAACTGCAATTATGCCCTTGTTCTACCGAAGGTGCGAATATTAAATTAATTTCACATGCAAATGGACGCTGAAGTCAACGCAACGTTCAAACAAATAGCATAATTCGAGCCAAATGATCTATAAATTAACTGGTGATGCAAAAATCACAAGAATACACAAATCACAGACACTGCAAAAACTAGATATTATGACTGTGATCGCATGGGACTGTACACGCAACACGTCACTAGCTGACAGCATTCGGTTCTCGGTAACGAAACTAATTAATACCGTGCTATTGATCCTTCTTCACCTGTCGCAGAAAATCTTGAAGAAATTATTATTGATGATGAAAAAATTTGCTGCCTTTGGGTGCCGAGAAATCATGGTGAAGATTTAAAGATTATAAGCCTCGAAACTTCTTCCTTCGTAGTAGATGAGACTTTATATTATTATGATAGTAAAAATATGAATACAGGACTGATATTTCATATTCATAAGTGTTCCATAAGTCTATGTAATAAGAAATTGTATTACCTACTCATAGAAGCAGTGATAGCCTAGGGGTATGACCACTGGACTGCCAAGTCAAAGTTCGAGTCAAGGCACGTACCCGCATTAGGCTAGCGTGGTGGACTATAGCCTAATCCCTCTCATACTGAGAGGAGACCCGTGCCAGTATATGGGTAGAATATATTACCTAATTATGATGAAATAAAATATAAAAAATATATATAAAATAATTTTAAAAAAAAATTACAGACCTTGGTCTTCGACCTTCAAGGAATTGGTAAACGTAGTAAGTAGACAGTAGACAAATAAAATAAATCGGGCAAATGTAATTTCGTAATAGAATTATCCAGTTTCCATTATTACAGGCCTAATTAAAAGGTAGCGAGCATTAAATAGCTAATTAGAAACATAATGGAGTATTCGACTATTAAACAGTTAGCCGAAAAAAGATGTATATATTACGTGCAGCATGTGTTGATTGCATAAAACGCAAAAATGTTGCATTAATTTTACAGTGAAGATATTGGAACAAAATATAAGGAGGAAAGCTCTATAAATCTATTAAGTACTTTTAGAAACTCGTCCAATTCTGTAAACTATTATAAAAACCAATGTGCTCATCTTGATAAAGTGTCTCACTTTCTGACCCTGTACTGGTATACTCTCCTAAAATGGCAATCAGAGTTCGAAGATCAGCCATCGATCCTTAAATATATCCTAGAAATCACCAGCTGAGCCACGGAATACGTGGCGATGTGCCAAAAGTGTGTCAAAGAGCTTTCATTGCTTGATTGTAAAACCAAATGTGAGGTCTCATTACGTTGGTCGCATGGCCAGTGACGATTTTGTATAGCAAGCGCGTGTCATTGACCCGTTAACACATCGCTTAGCTAATTATAAAACGGGTGGGTTTCCTTATGCGAGCATATTTCGTTTTAGTTTCTGGTTTTGAGCTAAGCCCATTCCGACTTATTAACATGCTCGTAAAATACGTGCCAGGATTAGATTTTATGGAATAGTAACATAGGAAGTTTTGATGTAAAATGCTATGCTATGAATTAATTTTCAAGTCTAAGAACTTGCTGAACCTTCTCATCGCCAACAACAGTCCCCATATAATCTTATCTTAAAGAATAGATTTAAAAGGAAATGTCTAACAAGAAAATGAAAAATTCGTACTGCATTAGTGATCAATTATAAATATTCTTTAATAGACAGATTATTAAATCACGTTTGAACAGCTATAATTAAGAATGAATATTAGCATACTCTTTATTGACTTGTCTGTTCGTCCGAAACATTGTTGCTGTTTATTGGATTGCTGGATTGAAATAATATTCACTGATGCGACTGATGTGATACGTAACATCAAGATTTAAATCCGTTGAAAAGGGAAAACAATATTAAGACAGAAATTTCATAAATGGGTGAAGATTCACATGAAGCTTAAGATTTGAACAAAACTCAATTTAAATAAATTACCCTATCAAGACATAAAGCAGCACGATGTAACATTGTAACCTATAATTACATGACAGGTAAAAGTAGAAAAGAAACTAGCTCGCAGTACTTATTCCCACGGTCAAGATTGCAACAAGGGAGAGAAGGCGAAGCGGCGTGCAATTACTAAAGAAGCGTGAATGCAATCATTCATGTAAGTACCTATATTTAATAGATTGAGTTTCCATGAACAACCATAGAGTTTTCTTAGAAGGTAGTAAAATCTGCGCGTAATGACATTACAGTTGGACATAGTGACATTTAGAAATATTTTCTTATGTTTTAGTCTATGCCATAAAAATTTAAGGTTATTTAGAAATTAACACAAATGAATAAGTATAAATTCTCCTAATATAAACATTATCACCGTTTCATCATTACCACAACACAAATTAAAATTTACAAGTTGTCATTTCTATAAAATATATTTTTAATACTACATAAGCAGGTCCCATTTTAAGCATGGCATACATCCTAAGTAATAATTTACATACAAAAAGTAACAAATCATTTACTAACAAGAACTAACAAGTTGAACAAACAAGGCATTAGCGTCAAGCAACGACGACACAGGTCAAAGATCTCGGCGACAGCGCCCGAGGCTCCTCCGTATAAGGGCCGGTTGAAAACAGTTCCTAGGGTTAATAGCGAACTTTTGCCACAAAACTATCTATCTAGTTACTGACAGAAACAAAGACCGATGGAAGATTCGGACTTAACCAAAGCCTTTGAGTCCATTCCTCGAGTGAACAAATTCAATACAGTCCTAATTGATTGGAACATCATTAATGCCTTGAAATTGCAATTGGATTGATTTTGTGAAGATGTGTAAACAATTTAATTACTCTCCTGTCATAATAATACCGCCAATTGTTGCTCTAATTTTTATCATTATTGATGTCTGTTTCTTTATAGTGTACTTACACCATAAAATAAAGGTAATTATTATATTCTATTAAGAACGAGACGGGACATCATAAATATAATCCTACTGCCTGACAAAAAAAAGAAATCAAATTAAATGGGACCAAAGTTTTCAACCATTCAACACTTAAGAGCTGTTTGACTACCTCCTCCATTTTTCCATTTTATGCCTATCCAGACATGGTGAAACAGGCTTGTAATCTGTTTGCTTTCGTTTCGTCATATGAATTAAAACTAGGTCAAAGGTGAACCTTCCAAAGCTTCACTTAAGATAGAAGATTAAAACATTAGTGTTTGGATAATGTTACAGCAAGACAGAATTAGAGCACCGACATCCTGGACGTTATAAGGAAATGAGTTAACGAAATTAAATAACATTCAATCTGGTTTGCTTTCGTGCCAACATTGGAGAATGAATGAGGAAGGATTTATTAACGAATATTTGTATATATGTAAATTACTTATATGCTCATACTTGCTTTTTACACCGTGTAATTTTTTTTTCCTGGTTAGTCAGTCAAGCCTTCTTCCTTCTTTGCAAAATTTAGTTTGCATTGGAAAAACCACAATGGAGGCATTGAAATAATATTTTAGGAATAATTTGAATTAAAACAGAATGTAGAATTTACTTTTTGTGAAAGCAATACAAGCAATGGAAACGGTTTAATTCATTTGAACGCCTTGTTTAATCAGAAGTCATGGCGTTGAACCAATACCGTTAACCTTGTGTAAACATCACTATATTATCAAGTCGCATACTTTCAGAACATTGAAAATAGAGGGTTTGGCGTTAGCAAAATAACAAGAATTTAGAATTAGGAGTACTTATTCTAATTACTTTATCCTAATTAGGAACTTGTTAAGTGATAAAGCGGCCATTACTTACCAGCAAAGTTGGGAGCGAATCAAGTTTCCTAAAAGTTTGAGCATCGAATGAGACATAACGTCTTTCTAAAAAAGTCTATTCTTGGAGTGCTGGCTATCAAATAACCTAATTAACTACGTTAGTGTTGAGAGCTTCTTGTTTTACGTTATTTGGATGAGTTTTTGCGTACGGATCTACAAACACTTCAGATTTGGTTACACAAATAACCGGCTGATGATTTGTGTGATAAAACTTTTTTCCTAAACCGTAGTATATTCTTCTATATCGTAGGCGAGTTTTTAATACACAAACAGCCAGACCTGGAATAATCCGCAGGACATACTGTAAAATATTTGTTCCATGCGGAGGGCGAAGAAGCCAATACACCAAAGGTTACGCCGAAACTTCTAATGGGAGCATTTTTGTACGAAATAAATAATTAAAACAGAAGAAACAGAACAGACATTTTAACACTTGAAACATCTACGACAGTCCAGAATCCCTTTACTAAGTCTCCAAGTAAACGCAGAGGGATCTATAGAATGTTTTGAAAGTTGCCAGTCAGCAACACCAGAATTACGCGTAAATTGCAAAGTAAAAGTCATATCTACACGGCTAGCGGTAATGAGCTCGGTGGTAATTTCGCGAGTCGACCGTGGCCCACATAATGGCAGACCTGATACGATGTTTAATACATCATTATTTACAGACAAATGTTCCGCTCTTGCTATAGCTTTCGCTATAAACAGAACAATGAAAATCTTGGATGCTTCATTTAACGCCCCGGTTTTGACTTACTGTTTCTTTTCTGTTGATAAAACTATGGTCGGCATACAGTTTTTGATTACTTCTTTCACTAGAGGTGAAAATTCATCAAAAGAAACATAACATTGGCGCTAAATCTTGACAGAAACCTTAAAGGTACAGCCTTAAGTATAGATAAAAATCAAACGCCATACATGTGCGATAGATAACCATTAAATACCAGTCTCGTCAAATGCACTTCACACACATTACGTGACTAATTTATATGCATAATACGCAATCCAATATTTTTCCAAGGCAAGCAACAAAACTTCCTTAAAACGCACAATGCAGGCTTCGTACAAACTTGTACTAGGTCAAAATACATAACATAGTTTCCCTGATGAATTCCTGGGGGTTCAAAGACCTTGTGGCTGGGCCGACTGCTATATGAGCCGAGGGTGGGTGGAACTCGGAAGACCCGACTTACATTGGATTAAATTATGCGCAACAATGAAACAGCTCAAAGAGTTGTAATAAAATGACGTATGTTTTGTATATACTCGATGAAAGTTAATTTAGAAACCGTAAAAAAAACAAAAATAATTTTCTTGATTAGCAAAGAGATTAAGGAGAGTGTGATAAGATGTGCAGTGACCTTGTTGTATAAAGATAACATAAGCATAAAGGCTTATTAGGCAATAATTAGCGTAAATTTTATTTGTGTGATACATATTTGATAATGGTCTCAAACCTTAACAATTATATCTGCTTCACTATTATTAGAATGAAATCATACGACACAAACCATTGTTTATCTGGTTTACTAACGTTATGATTAGTGTGACGAATGCAATAGAAACCTGTCGCTAATCAATGGAACATAACATTTTATTAATTATTTTGTAGCGCATGCTAGAAGGTTACGTCACAGTACAGAAGGCACCGAAGATCCATTCGAAACAAAGCCCGATAATCATAAAATTACCGCAATGTTCTTATAATGTGATTTAACTTCATATTAACATATTGTGCACCTTCTGTTCCATTTTCTTTTAAATAACGACGTGAGTCAGACGATCCGGCGCAAACCGGCTAGACGACCGGCGCCCGCGCAAGCCCACCGAATGCACAGATCGCTGATGTTGTAGAGCAGCTTATAAATTAATGGAAAGACTAAACATGTCAGCTTTATAGGTTATTTAATTTAGACATTACACTGAATCTTGATAAGAAATTCTTTAAACTAGATTTTTTATTATTAAATATCATTTGTATAAAATGAAACAAACATCGGTAACGATTTTAGATTTTTGCCAGATGCTTTACATAACTTAGGCTCGTTATTTACCATATTAAAGCCTTACTGCCGAAATCTATACGCTACGTCAGTTTGCAATTAAAGTTTACGGCACATAAAGAAAAATACCAGACAAAGTCATTTTCAAACAATGTAATTTTTCATACAATTCCCACGTTTAAAAAGGACCGACGTTCAGTTTGCAAACGCAATAGAAAATTGCAATTGTATTAGATATCCCATCCGTAGTTGTTGTAGATGATGATGTCGGTGATGTCGTCGCTAATACCAAGACCATCAAATTTGACTGTTTGGGAAAGGTCAAAGAGATAACAACTGGCTCAAAAGTCCATAAAATACACATAAGCCGTTTTTTGTTGAGCATACTACGGATACTAAAAGAACGTACTACAATGTAGGCATTATTATTCAAATAACCGTTACAATGGGGTAAACATCTACATTGTTTCTTGTTTTGGGAAGTGAAAAGAAATGGTCCCACTGTTTATTGAGCTGTCGTCAAGTAGCGAAGCCGAAAGGCAACGTACTCAGTTGCTTGTTATGTCTTTTCACACAAACACGGGGACCACGATGCATCTATAACTATGGCTGTTTTATTAAAAACTTTAATCAAGTACATCATGCACTCAATTAACGGTTGACTGTCCAAATCTAATCTTAGATTTAAAATTCATGTTCCGTTAAGTGATGACAAATCCTAAGAGCCTAGCCAAGTTGCAATCTAATGTTTTGATCGACGAACGAATAAAAACAAAATTTTAAGGAATCACATAAAAGTTTTGACAAACCGGACGTTTACAAATGTCATTCCCACACATTTTGCTTCTATTCGTTTGTCAATCCGAACGTTAAATTGCAACTTGGCTATGCCCCTTGTATTGATGCCATAAGAAAAACACTACGGCGATACAGAAACAGTGGAAAATTATCTGCAATTACGAGACAGGCAAATAGTAAACACCTAGCTTATAATTTTTTCTGCTGACCATGACACAGAAAATGCACATTCATTTACAGCAAACATATGATAAAAGCAAATTACAGATAGAGATAGTAACATCAAAGATGCTAAGCAAACAAAATGTAATAGAACATGAATTATGAGACAAGGTCAGAGTGTCAGTGGCGTCGTAAAACCATGGACATAGATGTCGACCCTTTAGGAAAGCAATAAAACAAATAGTCTAACATATCAGGTTGTTTATAGTACATGCCGTCAGTAGGCATGAAAATAGTCACGAAATTGAAACTAGCAGCATTGTATGTGGGAGATTTAGATTTGAATAAGTATTTAGTAACACGACTAAGGGGGTTAATAGTCCACATGGTTTATTATTCAGCATTCTGGCAATTAGGGAGCAATTTAAAATTTTACACTGTTACAAAAGGTCCAAGCTCTCCTAAAATTGTCTGAAAGATATATAAAGTAAAAAATGTCTTGTGCGGTGTGCCTACTAAGATAATGAGCTAATACATATACATCCACTTCACAGTAAACTGTCGTCAACAATATGTAAATTTGGCAATCACACCAATTATGTTGAGGACACACGTTTATCCGAATAAGCCGAAACAAAACGTCCATAAAATGATGAAATAGACTCATAAATTTCGAAACAAGAATAAGTTTTTAGGTTTCGATTGTAAGAATACAGAAACTTTCTTGGCATACCTTACGGATATTATCAAATCAGTTTTAAATCTTTCATTCCTAGACAGACATTCCTAAAAAATAACAGCTAGAAAAAGATAAATCAAAAGCACTGCTTGAAAATGCTCTCTCTCTCAATTTTATCCAAAAGCAATATCTGAATTCATTGGACTGACTCCAAATAACTGTTTAGCGTTCAGTATATTTACTTCCTGAAGGAAGATAATTACCTCAATATATCTACAAAACCATTGCAATAACCTCTTTGAATTGTAAATACTAACATGACAAAAGGGTCTGAAAGGTAACTTTAATACTTATTATACTTTAATTATTTTATTAAAAAACCGCCAAACAGTTATCCTGCCATAGGCAAAATCAGTTTAATTATGGCCAAACAACATGAACAGGCCGAAAACCAGCACTCTCTGTAGCGAAGTTTAAATTAAGTGTCAACAGCGAGTTATGGGCATCTAGTCCTGCAATCGAGAGGCCGCACGATCATGATGACATCAGTAGACGGAACCACTCCGCGACCCACACGCCGCCCACGACGTTAGAGCCTTGCGAAACCTTCGCTCAGATGGTCGACTTACACGAAAGATGGCGTGAGCTTTGATAAATCAAAGTAGTAGCCTAGGACTAGGCTTATTTCGGAGTCAGGTCTTAAAGCTTAATGCAATTTTAATAATTTAGAAAAATAAAGTTCCTAAAAAAACATGCGGTAACAAACGGTACATTTCAAATTATGTAGTTAGAAAGGAAACCTAAGTAAATTGATCGAGATTCACCACCGTCGTTAATCAATAAATTGATAAATTTGGTAATAGTGGTGAATAATATTCTAACGCCATTCAATAAATTCTAAATAGACAATATGTTTGGTATTGCGCACATAATAGCAAGATATTGTGGAAAAAATAAACATTATGATGCTAACTTTTGTTTCCCTAAATCATTGAACTGAACTACCGGAATATGTCAAATGTATCCAGAAAGTACTAAGAGACAAAAAAATCTTGCTAACAAGACGAAAAACGATGACTCAACACCAATAAATAGAACGACACAAGATGATAATTGCTCCTGCAAACGGCTTCAGCCAATTGAGGATAACGACTTGTGTCGATGAACTGAAGAAGATACGTCACATCTGCCGGGAAATAAAACACCTAATATTAGATCATGATTGTAACATGCTTTCTCTAAAAGAAAAAATGCTTTTAGTTAAGCAGAAAAGCTATCCTGATAATCATTACAGTAAATGAAGTTAAAATTCTATCTGCAAGACTTGACAAAAATAAGCACTACGTAATTATCTACAGGCATGAGTTCATCGGCAAACGTTTGAATTTTATGCATTCCATTTTAGATAAAGCCAGTCGACATTTCAAATGACTGAATGCCACATATAAGACGTCATACAAACGATCGGTCTTCTTGACCTTGTAGGTCAGTTACGATTCATACGGTACCAAACCATACATGATTATCAAACAATTTAATATCATATTTTAAAGAAAGTAGAAATAAATAAGCCATTCTTACCAAATCGCCAAAAAAACGCGAAAAGGGATGTAAAAATTCTCCATAGCACCGCAGTTATCCGTAAGTTTGTGACCATATTGACAAACTGACAGCAAAATACTGCACTCTAATTGCCTAAGAATATCCAACTACTGGAGATGTGGGTGTCGAAGGTTACTCAACAACGCTTTAAAAACTGAAGAAAATGGTCAAGAACATATGTTCGGAAGAATATGATAATTAGGACAGAATATACGACGAACACTTGGTCCATTATCTCCGAAAATCGAATAACATTACCAATAAGACCTCTCACGATACTTGAATAGAAACAAGATATCAAATAGTATGAAAATAGCAAGAAAGCCGCAAGTTACATTACCACAGATCTAATAAAATACAGAGTTAATACCGCAAAACCATCCTACGTGTTGGATATTTTTTATTTGATATTAATACTAGTAGTAATTTAGTATTATGATATTGTGAAAGTTAAGTATGTATTGAAGAGGTTTTTCTATTGTCCACGAACGTCGTTGCTTCGTCTTTTGTTAGTTAAGTATTGTCACTCTAGCCAAGTGTTGTTAATATCAAAGACTTTAATGATGCATGAATAAATAATGGGCAGAGTTCTTAAGTCTGTTGCCAAGAACTTAGACCGGTATTCTAAAATAGCGGTCGAGTACGTATGTAGAACATGAATATGACATAATAGAGTCAAATCTGTCAGTGTTCACTGTGGTCAAGTGTAGCTCATTGGTAGTATTCAGAGCCCTCTCCGTGGCAATCCCTTTGGTTTCAAAACCAATATGATTTTTTTATCACATTAATCGGAGTATATTAGAATCAAGAAATCTTGAATCCGTTACGGAGAATAAGTATACTTATCTTTTTGTATTTTTTTAAGCATTTTTCATGCTAAGATTATTCCTTCATTAAAAATAAAAAGTATACTTATTATACGCAGATCGTAAAGTATTGGTTGCGATTGCGGGTCCAGCAGGGCTACGGGGCTTCCTGTGTATTTCTCTGCGGATAATGGCAATAAGCTCGCCACATGCAAACCGTTAATATTCATCAGTATACCTATGTCTAACCTCAAACCCGTATGAGGAATAAAGGGATGTTAAAAATACTACACCTTTTATTAAGTAAATAGAAATACCAAAATCAATAAGGACAAAGAGGTTTGATGAACTAGTTTCAGTCAAATTACTTTTACATAACACACTAAGCTCATTGTACGTTTCCTATTGACCTGAAATAGACTCGCCCTGAATAGCCCACCCCCAATAGATATCGATTACAGGAAAATTTATTTTATAGGCTACTTTCTAAAGAGTTTTATATTCGTTTGGCAATCTCATTATTTACTATCTCAGTGACATCGTTTCTCTAATTAGAATCTGTTAATTGGCTTTAACGCTTTCATGATAAATTAAGATCTTTAAATATTTGTAACTTGTTTTGTAGACTACAAAAACATCAGTATTGTTTTTTGCTGTTATATTTTGGTTTGTTTTTCCTGTACACTTAACATAATAATTAGACATCTCTAGGTCACTAGGTCTAAGAGTACAGCTTATTAAAAAAGTCAATTAATAATAGCTACGCCTACATAAATAAACTGCCGATGACATCAGTACAATCGAAAGTGGGTTTTTATCACTGCTTGAATCAGTATTGCAATTAACGGAATGAAACGCCGCTGTAATTATCAGCTGTTCACTGTAACCTACTACTTGAGCAAGACTTCCAATCCCTAGAGATTCAATGCTTAGTCAATTAATAAATTCACTTCATTCACGCGCCAATTTTTGTACGTTATCTACAAAAACATCCTGCTCTATGTTTAGACAAACTACAGTTGTTTTAAGTCGAATCATTAAAGAGGCGATTAGCGAAAAAAGTCTATTAAGAAGGAGGTCAACAAACATCATCAGCTGAACTTCGCGGTGATGCGTACAAACCGTGAATTAGCGTGCGGAATCAATTGTGTGCGCTACAGGGAGCTAATTAGAGCACAGGACAATATCACCCACGTATTGACGCAACACGAGTAAGGTTACTAAACCGACTAGTTCAGAGCAACGAACGTGACAGTGTGTAATTGATTTCATTTATAATAATAAAACAAAACACCAAATGTCAATGCAATGCTATTTATCTCGCGTTATGAAAGTGTGTAGTCTAGAGTGATGTCAACCAGAAGACCTTAATGAGACCAGATCAGGCGTGGCTATTCCTCAGTATTTTATATGAATGTAACATAATATTGTACATAGATCTAATTTATCCGTACATTCCGTGACCAAAAGTTATAACATTCGCTTCTCTAATATTTTGTTATTTGATATCTCGAGTTATAACTAAGTTCTATTCGTCAAGTAACACATAAAAATAAATCAATTAGTCGCACCGCACACGTACAGCACAAAAAATATTATTTTACCTAAACACTAAATTTGATTCAGGACGCTTATCGACTGGAACGAGGAGAATCGTAAATCCCTAATCTTCTCAAACACTGAAGCAATATTATAGCAATCACAACAGTTACCTAGTCTAAAATATGATTGAAGTTTAAATAGATTGAATGGCGTCGGCGCATAGCATTGTAGAGACAAGAATTATATGAAACCCACGTGCGAAACTAAGCGAATTTATTTCCACAAATTCGAAGCTAACACGAGTTTATGGATATTATTCAAAGAGAAGTGTTAACTACTATAAGCAAGTTGTAGTAAAACATTTGGGAAATGGGAATGTGACAGAAAACGACTGTGTTTTCTGCGATTTTTCCAGCGAAGACCAAGTATTGTGTGTAAATTGCTGTGTTCAGATTAAAAGAGTAGCCAGAGTGCAGGTAGAGCTTCCAAGGCTGATTCTTCGTCAAAGAATCATGTTTTAGGTTACCTCGTCTTCTTTGGACGTGACCTAAGAAGGATTGTTGATAATATCTTTAATTATATCAAGTTGATATAATTAAAGTTTTAGCACCAAACTATTGGGATTAAAAGGGACTGCATCTGCTAGTAGTGAGGAGGAATGGTGTAAGTGGGAGAAGGACTGATAATTAATGCTAATTAAATTATGATGTTTAATCCGTCAGTGTCAATGTGTAGTAAATAAAGAGAATTCACGTTATTGAGGTATCTTCGGGAAGTTAACCAGACCACCTACCGTTTTTATATCTTGAAATGTTGCACAGAAATTGGACCATGTGCCATAAAAGGTGACATGGTGCAAGTTCAATTGCGATGTAAATATCATGTCTATGATTAAAGTATAAAAACTTCATAGTACTGTTACGTCGGGTTTCTCGTTTCGTATGTCGGTCAGCCGTTGAGCGAGGGAAGCCGTTCTACAATGACTCACTACTTGTTCGGAGCGTTGCCACGCGTACCATTCGGGGGACCTTGATGCGTTATTTTGTTGCTGTCGATTATTATTATGAAAATGATAAACGGGGACGTCAAACCACGATTTAACTTTTTTTTTATAATATTGGAGAAAAGCATAAAGAATTTGAACTACGCGTTTTAGAACATGCAGGTTTTTCAAATATCACTTATAGCCAAAAACTCTTTTGTAAAGAGGTTATTAGGGCGCAGGTCATTGCTATCTACTGTGGCTTTTAAAAAAGCTTTGGTTCTAGGTTTCAAAGAAACCTTTTGACGGATGAAGTCTCCCCGCTCTGCGTAAATTACCCAGACTTTCTCAGACGAGATTGAAATCCTTAATAAATAGGAATCTTAATGAACTTGAACTACACTTTCTCTAGACCCTTTATGTTTATTAATTAGTTGTAGCGAAGCATAATTTAACATCTAAAATGTTTACCTAGATACTTACAAACTCAGTGCTAATATTGGCAGTCATTTTAAAAAGCAAATTTTCAGACACAAATATTTAGCAAATAAAATCAGAGGTTTATTCATGTTTAAATAAAAAAAAATGCAGGAAGGAACACATTTCATTTGTTCGTGGGGCCCTCAGATCGATGGCGCAGCCTTGGCAGGCTTGTGGGCGACCAGGAAGTGACACGAACATATACATAAAATGAACATGTTCTGTTGTGAATTGTTACTGGTATCATTGCCGCCAATATACGAATTATGAAACGCTTTAGATTTCGACTGAAACATTTCGTTACATTCGGGACATAATATTTCACAACAATAAGGTCTTAATTCTTACCGGTCATGCGAAAGTCTGTGTTACACAAGCTAATGGAACAGGTCTAGACATTTATATTGAAAAAGAAATAGCTTGATAATAATATGATACCAAGATACTTTTAGGCTAATATTCAGAGACGACGCTAAGCGTAAAGTAACGCTTCCGTATGTCAAATTTGTATTACAATTTTTACGGAAGCGTAAGTTTACGCTTAGCGTTAGTCGCAGTCGTAGTGGTAAATTTAAGCGGAAATTCCGGAGTTTCATTGATAATTACATTATCAATGTACAAATGTTTACATTTTGCTCACTACTGTCTTATAGTAAAGGAAAATATCGTGAAATGTGCTCTAATCCCTAACAGTGCTTGATCAGTGCACACGATCCTTAGACTAAACAGTAGCTGGGTGGGACATGCTGAAAATATGACATTACAAGCGATGCCGGAATAATTAACTTCGGGAATTCTAAACGAGACGACTACGGCGATCGAACAACTGCTTGCCACAAAAAAAAAATCGCCATAAGAAATTGTGTCAAAAGCGTATCTTCATCTTTCTATCATAACCTTGCCTATGTATTGCCATGCGTGGCACCGGGGTACTATTGATGGCTTCAATAGCTGACTAGAATAACAATAGACAAATTTTTAACTTTGCCCTTCTTAGGAACAGGCTAATCTTCAAACAGAGACGATTCTAATCGTACCAATAATAAGTTTCCACTTATGGGAGCATCAGTTTACTTCATTTGTCCGTGAATATTATCTAGCTTTAATTAATGTCTTTATCAGTGTCATCGACACGTCTCTTGTTTGTGGATTTAGATTAAGCTTACGCTGACAGCCAGATTCGGAAAAATATTTCGAAGGTGCTATTCATACTACCTATCCAATAAAGATTGCATATCTCTAAAGGAGAAGACACTTCATTCTCTTTATGACGATAAAGCAACTCCATTAATTCTGGATTTCAAAGATTTCGATTAAACTAATAAATCGTTTCTAAATTAACCAAAATGGAAGGCTCGAGGTAGCAGTTGGCGCTTACGCCCACACTTAGGATTGGTCATTGAATAACAACATTTATTTAACCCACATATAAACAAGAGGTATTTCTGAGAAGTTTGCTAGCTGTTGCAGATCACGTGACCTATGACCTGCAACAACATGATTAGATACATCAGACAAAAACGCGTTCTGAACATAATTAAAAATGAACAAATTTTGACTGCCTTGTTGGTCTATTGGTCCTAAGCGCGACTGCTACGCTAGAAGTCCTGGTTTCATTCCACGAGTCGAGCAAAGTGTTGTTGGGTTTTCCTAGTAGCAGCTCGGAGTCTGGGTACGCCTCTGCCTACCCCTTCGGGGAATACAGGCGTGATGGATGATGGAATAAATTTTTGTGCTTGTACGCATAGGTTAACAATGCGATCAAAATTTAATTTAGCTATTGGTCAATAGCCCACTTCATCTACGCGTTATTTGCAGTATTCCAAGGATGACAAAAATAAATTCGTAGTAATTAGTTAATTAATAGCAACACATGAACATAAAGTCCCGCGCTGTCGTTGCGGTCGGCGCGTGCGCCGGTCGTGCCGTATATGGAGCTGGCGGTACGCAACAAGGCCACGCAGTCGCCGCCCCAAGCAACGCCATCATTGTATTTAAAATTATTTTAAACGGCTCCCCGACCAGACTATGCTTTTTAAGAATAGAGTTTTATTATGGAATTTGAGAAGAACATACGGAAATTGTTTTATGGGTTCAGAAAAATAAATGTCAAAGTTTTTGAAACAGAAGTTTGCAGATCTTGTCACTAACCAGAATTAATATTAAAGTATTGAATTATGTATATTATTAAAATACACAATAAAGTTAGTAAAATGTTTTTCTTTTCTTATCAATGGTAAACTAGGTACCAATTTTTATTGAATATAATTTAAGCCCAGTAGTGGCCACTTTAATTGAAACATCAGTTTTGCTGATGTTTTCAGCAAGAAAAGGTTACAAGTAAAACATAAGCATACTTTAACAAATTTACTTCAACAAACCAAAATAATCAATGACAAAGATGATGTCTGTGGTCTAGTGGTTTGAGTACCAGACTGATCACGAAGTCATGGGTTCAATTCCCACAGGACAAATATTTATGTGACAAGTGTTTGTGTTTGTTTGGGTGTTTCTTATGTATAATAAGTACCTATGTATTTACAAAAAAGTGTTAAGTATGATATTATCTATTGTCTAGTACCCATAGTACAAGTTCTGCTTAGTTTGGGACTAGATGGTGCTGTATAAAAATGTCCCCAGAACAGATAATAGATGTATTTTCAACTGCCTCTATGTGGTCACAAGGGCAGTTGCAGAGATTCCGGGTCTTATTCCCTGATCAAGCAAAATGTTATTGAGTTTTTAAAATTAAATTTTCAGTGGCTGGTCTGAGTTTAGACTGGTAGCCCTAGCCAGTTGGCAGCATTAGGCTCGCCCGCTACTACATAAGACCTAAAGGTGAACTGGTGTTATTTATGTTAGTGCAATATCTGCCTAGTGGCAATTTTTTTTTTATAAATTATGTTGTATAAAGATTTTCAAGGATTTTTAAGAAAATATCTAAACAGTGATTGAATTTCTATTGTTTTCATTAATTTGTCTCAGTAAAGTTAAAGTTGTCAGTTTGCTTTAGAAGTATTAATACATAGGTAGGTACAATTAGTAGGAAACATTTGGGAATTCAAATCTGGTCCAAAAAGGAAAGATATGTCTATTGCAGACATGCTGCACAGAACATTTAAAAAAAAAATAGTCTTATTAGTAGAAAAAAGTCTGTAAATATAGGCTGAATAGTATCCCCATAAGATAATGTGACAATGACAGTTTCCTAACTTGTTGTGTACACAAACAAACTTATCATACTGAAATGATTTTGAGTACCTAAGAACAAACAATTTAGTTTTTTTTTATTTGCATGCACTGGGAAATTTCATTTTCAAGGTTAAAATATTATATTTTAGTTAGATAATATGCAGTTGAATTTGGATGAATACTTGCAGAGAAAGGCTCATAGGATTTAAAATTCCTCTTTACCTTTCATGTAGTTATATTCTTCTATGCATCCAACAGACGCCTTTGTCAATTTCAAGCAAAGTAATTTGATTTAATTTTATCAGGAAAAGTTATAGTAGAGAGTTACAAAGTCGGTTAAACCCATTTATGTCAAGTCTTGTCAATAGAAGCTATAAAAATAATACATATCTACCTAAAAAACATAAAGAATAATACCTGAACTAAATCTAGATATTATATACAATATGTATGGAAATTTATTTGGAATTACAAAATATTCTGATGGATACTGGATGTGTCATTTACAAAATTCTGTTGGAATGCAAACAATGATTCATATTTTTCTTAGCAAAATTATACACTTATTAGAACTAGTGATTAGTAAAATTCTAGTTATATTTAAAGCTTGAAGAGAAATTAGTTTTTTGAATTGGTTGGGAAGAAGTTAGCTGAACAGAAGCCATATGATTTGTTTTCACTTTCTTGAGTAATATTGTATCTTATTGTTGGCAAACGGATATACCAAATCAATGTAGTGCTGAGGCCTAAAGTAATAGCAGTTCATAAGTCCATAAAATGAATCATGGGACCAAGTCATCGACCGCAGCATAATGCCCCGCCGACAAACACCACTCCAGCAACGAAATAAGAGAAATTACAAACCAATTTGTAGATATTTTAGGTACGTTAGCACTTACCATCTGTTCTTTTTATGTTGATGTTAATTCCCGATTGAATCTTTATTGTACCGTCATCCATTTTTGCACAAATTTAGGCACCACATACACTAAAGAACATTATTTCTCAAGGAACCTTTGTTCAAAAATAGTCTAACACATTGAGAAATTACACATGAGAACCGGTGAAAATTACAAAATAAATTTCTACACCCAGATTGACAGTTATATCGAGCTAGCTACACACTTCAGACTGGAACGTTTGAAATTTGTTTCACTACAAGAGTCAAATCAATCACTTTAAATTATTAGTTTCTAAAAGAACGCGATTGATTTGAAAATTGTAAATGTATAAAGTAAATAAAAACTGAAAAACCAGAAATGTTCAAATTATTTCGGTTATAAACGCGAAATTCTAAAATTATCAGTTTGTGAGTTTGCCAATGCGTCGAAACGAAAAAGTTACATTGCCAGCTGTGAAAAATGTAAGCTCTGAACTTAAAATGTAGCAATATTAAAAACGATTATCTTCACGAAATCTTCAAAAATATTTCAGAAACCTCTAAAAAATGCAGTAAATATTTACCATTTTATTTTACTATAACATTAGTCGTTTCGTTAGTAATGTTATTTATAGATACAATCGATTTTCTTTACGAAATTAGAATGAATCACTTCACTAGAAACACATAGACAAAAGAAAAAATCCGCTGTCATGCTGTCAAAGAAGAAGAGTTTGTCAAATTGTCAATTTTAACTTTTTCAATCAATTTCAACACTAGGAATTCAATAAATTATAATTTATCTAGGTGTCTTTTAAATTGGATTATTATAAACATTGTACTAAGAAAAGAATGGACAGTGAGTACAAACTGTCTCATAAAGCCAAAAAGCGTATCAAGGAAGTTAAAAGGAAAGCGAGACCGGGTGAGTAAACGGTATCCAAACCTATACTAATTTGGCACACTTTGGGCAAATAGCATTTTCCCCATTTCGTTTTAAATTTGCGTTGATTGAAATCCTTTACTTTTATTAATGACGTTAACAGCTCATTAGCGCTCTAAGTAACAAGAGTACAGTCTTTAAAAGCATTCTAGAATGATCTTCGAAGCGTGGCATTCGATTTTCACGACGCCTTATGACTTTTTAGCCTTAAAACTAAAAAGACAAAATGATTTTCTGCTAAGAATCTTCATTTCTAAACATAAATGTAGCTATAAGGCTATCCACAAGGCTCTTGATGTTCAACTTGTCCTTGGGCAGAGAGAAAGTAATGACTATTTGACTAATGATAGATGAATAAAATTATGAAGATGGTTGATATTGGTAATACTGATTTTGGAGGAATTAAATGATAAGATGATATCTGATAGTAACTATAGGTATGTATTATGCCAATAGGTATTTCATGCACAGTCCAATCTTGCATTATTCCATGTATACAAATAACTACTTTAGCATTTTATGAAATAATTTTCACCAAGTAATAATTCTGTAAATTAATATCTGAAGTCAATTCTTTTGTTATAGAATTAGCAGATAAGTGCCAATGGACAGCTTTAAAATATGCCACAAACTTTGATGAATTCATCAAATGCAATGACAATGTTGACAGAATAAGTGAAAATGAGGTGACACCAGAAGAATTTATAGAGAAATATGAAAAAATATACAAACCTGTAGTTATAACTAATGTACAGACTAACTGGAAGGCTAACCATAAATGGACATTAGATAGACTTGCCAAAAAGTATAGGAATCAGAAATTTAAATGTGGTGAAGACAATGAGGGTTACAGTGTTAAGATGAAAATGAAGTATTATGTAGAATACATAAGGACAACGACTGATGACAGTCCACTCTATATTTTTGATAGCAGTTTTGGTGAGCATGTGAGAAGAAAGAAGATTTTGGAAGACTATGAGGTCCCTTTGTATTTTAGGGACGATTTGTTCAAGTATTGTGGTGAAGAAAGACGACCACCTTACCGGTGGTTTGTGATGGGTCCACAGCGTTCTGGTACTGGCATCCATATAGATCCACTTGGGACAAGTGCTTGGAATGCTCTGGTCTTTGGTCATAAAAGATGGTGCTTATTCCCTACCCAGACCCCTAGAGAACTGATCAAAGTGACTGGAGCAATGGGTGGGAAACAGAGAGATGAAGCTGTCACATGGTTCAAACTTATTTATCCTAAGACTCAATTGGAAACATGGCCCAAAGAATTTAAACCAGTATGTTTCTAAATCATTTTTATAAAATTATTCCTATGAGTAATCATAAAAAATTAAAAAAATCACATAGCTCCTTAAAAAGTCCTTTAAGATTGAATTTATTTATTACTAATCCTTTTGTTTTACAGGTGGAAATACTTCAGAAACCTGGTGAGACGGTGTTTGTGCCAGGAGGCTGGTGGCATGTGGTCCTCAACCTGGATGATACAGTTGCTGTCACACAGAACTTCTGCAGCCGTACAAACTTCCCTGTTGTCTGGCACAAAACTGTGCGTGGCCGCCCCAAACTTTCTAAGAAATGGATCAAAGTATTGGAGACCAAAGAACCTGATCTTTACAAGATTGCTAGCAGTATGGACTTAAGTCAAGGCACTGGTGTAGCTTCTGACAGTTCTTCTAACAGTAGTTCATCTAGTAGCGATAGTGATAGCAGTTCTACAGATAGCTCTGAAGAAGATAGTGGCCAGGAAAGCATTACTGCCCACAAGAAAAAAAGAAGAAGAAAAATGTAAAAGACCAAAGCGCCTTATATCTTGCATAGGTAATCATGCGTACAAAGATTCATAAACTGGTAATAATTATCAAATAGAAATCTATATCATAAATGTAAGCCTGTTTTGTATTACTAGACATAATAACTAATAAAAATTTTACTTGTTTTCATAGTGAACAATATATTTCTTTTGTTAACTGACAACACAATTCTTTATTAATAAAGTATTATCATATAACTGTAGTTTAATTTGTAAGGTAAGAAAATTTGAGCTATATAAAAAGACGTCTCAATTTCAGGATTGTACATAGTCGAAGAATGGGCATTGGGCAGTGAAATTACGATGTCATTGCCAATAGTAAATAAACAAAAAATGGACATGTACGGTTCTCGCCAAACTTATTGTCTGGGTTGAAGTTGGCAGTCGAGCTAACTTTAACCCGACCACAAAAATCGGAGAAAGAAAAATATTTAAAACGACAGCGTATGACTTGAGCTTTCATTTTTATCTATTACAACCAAATATTTTTCTTTGGCAAGAACTATAAATAAGTAAAAGTTGTTGAAATTATAATATTTAATTTTAATCACGAAAATTTCGTGTAAAGGTAGGTATGTAGTTCTTGGTCTGTTTTTCCTGAACAAATATAAGCTCGCCTTACCTACTCAATTTACTGATTGCTCTTTTCGGCAAGGGACTCCTTAGGTAAGTTAAATTGGAAGAACAATCAAAATTATCTTATTCCATGTTGAATTTTGATTTACAAAATAGAATATTATAACATACCGGCGAACTGTGGGTGAACATTAGTACACTACTGCCTACCTCTTCGGGGAATACAGGCATCATGGTATGTTATGTTGTTGAATACATTAAATATCGATAAAAAGTAGTAGCCTCTGTCTATGACATTAAGAACTTCACTAAAAATCGATAATATGTCCACGCATCACTAAGAACGTCAGACGCAGCGACTGGCACTCAGGTTTTTAGTCTATGGTCGAGCAGCCATTTGTTATCTTTGCCAAAGTTCCCGTGTAACTTCTGATCAAAATGCTGAAATCAGCTTCTGGTGCGCTGGTCAATGTCCTGAGGAGGTCCCTGGTGCCGGCGGCGAGGGTCAGCGCGGTACCCTTGAGGCGGTCGCATGGCGGGCCCGTCGAATCCGATGAGGAATTTGATTGCAGGTTAGTCCCTTGTCGGAAATTTTGACGTTATGTAACTGAAAATTGTGATAATCTCGTCGGTAATTTACTGTTTTCAGCATGTTTGATTGATGTACGTATCGTACATCGTACTTGGTGTAATTCTTAGTGTAATACAATTTTCCTGAGATTTTCTTATTAGGTTGTATGAAAATTGAATAATTTTAGATTGATAACCTATTGTTTTCCTTCTGTAAAAGTGCTACTTGCAACTAACCATGCTTATCGATTCATAATCATACTTGTAAGATTATGAATCGGAAGATTAAGTAGTGTATATTGGCTGATTATTGATTTTTGCTATCTAGGCCATACCACCATCCATTTTCATATTGATTTTGTACACACTTACCCAATATCATGGTCAAAGTTGGCCTAGTCTTCTTTATATTATGTCCTTTCAAGTTCTTAATTTTATATTATAAATACCAGTTACTAAAAGAGGCTTACCAGTGAATGAATACTGGCTGATGATGATGATGATGAGATGGATAACCATCACAAGGAACCTGCTTGAATTAATTCCTGTTCATATGTGGATGACAAATGTAATCCATTTTTCCTTTCCTGCAAATATTAAAATATGCATTGTTAAATTAGTCAGCTGTATTGTATAAACAAATTTAAAAAAACAATAAAGGAATTGTAATTTTCTTGTTTATAAACAATAAAAACGAAAATTTTGTATGCTACTAAGTATGTCTGCTTTTATCACAATATTCTGTAAAATGATCAGCAAATTTGATTGTGAGATTGATTGCCCAGTGTACACCAGAAGATCATTTTTAAATGGACCCCACTAAGCAGAAAGGTTTTCCTTGCTTTCCATAAAAGACAATAATTTACTTCCACAACTAGTGATTTACGAAAACATGAACAATATTTTTAGTATCCTGTTTCTACCATTGCAAATATGTGTAGGCCAATGTTAAATTATAAAAAAATTAACAATAAAACATATTGTTTCCAGATATGAGATGTTCTTCAACAGGAAAGACATTGACGGATGGGAAATCCGTAAAGGCATGAATGACCTGTGCGGTATGGACCTTGTCCCAGACCCAAAGATCATTAAGGCAGCATTGCATGCATGCAGGAGAGTGAATGACTATGCTCTCGCCGTCAGGTTCCTTGAAGCTTGCAAAGACAAGTGTGGCAACAAAGTCAATGAAATCTACCCATACATCGTCCAGGAAATCAAGCCCACATTAACAGAACTTGGCATTGAGACACCAGAGGAGCTCGGCTATGACAAACCAGAACTAGCTTTAGAGAATGTTTATGACATGTAAGGTCGATGTTAAATATCAAATTAAGCTGTAGAGAATTTGTATAATAGTTTTGTTGTCGACTTTTTATTTTACTTGTAATTGTGGGAGCTGCGTCTTCAACTAGAAATATTCTTGGTCCATCATTCAAAAAATCGACATGCTTGTCTAATGTATTAACATTAGAATATGATATGATATATTATGAATGTGTTGTTTCATTTTTCTATGTTTTCTGTTGCCCCTTTTATACAGTTCCTTGTCGGTTGGGAGTGCATGTTGTATTTATCAATAAAAATTATAGCATTACATAAATTTCTTTTTGTAAGTGGATAGTATTATTATGAATAAAATAGAGGAGGATTTTCTAAAACAGAAACTTTCTTGTTTACTTGTATTGGTATGAAGTTCTACATGAACAGTAATGAAAAAATATATAATTATTTGTATAGAATATAAAATACAAAACAGGAAAGGCACAGGCTTACCTTTCATGTTTTGATAACACCTTTGTAGCAGTTCAAAAATTGTAAACATTACTACTCACACTGCAGCACTTCATTGAATTTGTACTCATGGAAAGTACGAAAAATAATAGCAAATGTTAAATCATAAATATAATAGATCTGTCATAATTGCAGGTACTTTTACATTTATGTCTTGATCACAAGGACGGATGTGAAATATCCACAACTAATGTTTTAAATACGAAAAGCAGTTGGATGTTATGTACCGGAAAATAATAATTCTAATTTGTGGCAAAAGACAACTGTCTGTATTCAACAAAGTTCAAATCGGATATTGCTGGGAGTTCATATTCGATTCAGAATAACCAGCAAGAATTGCACTTTACTTCGAGTGACATATTTATTCGAAAATCTAAGTACCTACCTACCTACCTATACTGTAACAGGAAAAGCAAGCAATTTAGATGAAAACGAGTTAATGTACGTAAATACTTTAATGATTGCCATTCACACAGTCGTACCATTATTTACAATCACAAATCGTACTTAACAACAAAATTGTGCTATATCATGCTATCATCATAGAGGGTAAAACATAAACGTTCTTTGGTAAAATAAACAAAAATAAAATATGGACAAAATCAAACAAATTTAAATGTAAAAATACAATAATGTGTCTTTAAAAAATAAAAAATTTACTGCGCACATCATCTCAACTTTTGTACTTTTCTATGACTTCTACCTTAAATATTAGTCCCGACTATAAATCTTAAAATTTAAAGTGAATTACATTGAAAAACCCATGTATAAATTCATGAGCTTATTGAAAAAAAATCCAATTATCAATGTTGGACTATAATCACTATGAAACTGCCTACCTACTTAAAGTTTCGTACAGACAGACATCACAAAATGGAAATAAGTCTAGACATTTATAAGTTTTTAAACACCGATAAATACTTACGTCATGATCTATGTAGTAACCCTGCGCAGGAATAATATTTTTTATTTTATTTTAACGAATACCATTACAGTGGACTATTTAAATTACATTTATTTTACAAAACTTACATTATAGAAAAAAGTTTTGGTAAAGTTCTTAAATATATTCACTCGGACTAGATTAGTTTTCATTTGACTTGGTTTATTAGACTAGAATAAATAAATAGGTTCGTATAACAAACATAATGTGAAATAAATTAAACATAAACAACAAATGTACACAACAAACTCGCATCAATAAAATTACAGGAATGTATCATGATTATTATGTTAGGTACGTATATTTATATGAAATCCCTCGTACGCATCCTAAATTATTCTACCGTACAAGAAATAATCTATACAAATTAAACGCGGCGTGGTAGGTATTATATTGCACAAATCTGATTCCCCACCTTGCATAGATTTGCATCTTAAATAAATAAGTCTTAGTCTTCATATCAATAAATTAATTAGTATAAATAATAAATTAATTTAAATCCCATTTAATGGCAAAATTTAAGCCTATTTATAATGGTAAATTTATTTCTAGAATTCAAAATCATCACGTTTAACATGGCAGAATCGCGCTGTCGACGTACAATTATTATGAGTTTTGCTATACGACGCAGCGTGTTATACGACGACGGAACTTGCGCTAAAGGCGACTAGTTTATATTTTATGTTTGATTGTTCTCGACTTGAACCGTGCGGCAGTAACAGTCGAATGAGTCCATAACTTTAGAATAACAATAACAGCTGAGATATCGCCTCGCCTCCCGAGACAGTGCAAATGAGTCGCCACCTTTGGTGCGTATAAACTATTAAAAGTTGGAATCAAGTGTTTTAGATTTTACCGCATTCGCGAACTGTAGATTTTAATATTTGTAATAATCGCTTATTAAGGTCGTGGGGTGTGTAGTATGTAGTGTGGGGCGTGAGACGCGCGGGGGCTATGTCCCGTCGCTCATCATTTCGGGGCAATTCGAAGCTCCATCGGGTGGCGGGCTAGTGGTCGCCACCAGTGTTAACAGCTAGGAATCCGCAACAACAGCGTCACGTTCGGCTTTTACTTGCTGTAACAGAAATCAATTATACTATTAATATCATAAGAATAGGGTCACAGAGATATGCAGCTATCGATACCTACTGATAACAAGAAAGAATGATTAGAAAATGGGCATGGAATAGAATTATATGTAGTAACTGTGTCACTATACAGTAAGGCTGCTATTTTAAGAAGTGATAAATATTATAAGGATTATTTATTAAATCGATATCTGGTGAATTATACATAATTCCGAGATTATGGAACTGAGAATAGAATGTGGAACACTTGACCGCTTGCCGAAATAAAAAAGGGCGATCTCTGAATGATTTTATGGTGGATTCGTTTATAGAAACGTCATAATGTTAGTTACATAGAAAACGACTGACCATAGCTTTAGTGAGTACGGTGGCGTCCTTGAGGCTGAGCACCTGCAGCACCTGCGCCTCCCCGCCGCCCTGCAGCATCACCTGCGCCACGCCGCCGCCCATCGAAATCGCCTCCAGCGCCTCGCCATTCTGTTCAACCTGATGTTGGAACTTTTTGCATACATAACATTGCATTCAAGGCCCCCCGACTGGACATAATACACACCGATTCTGTTATAGATTTAGGCTATATAAATACACACATTTCCATTTCTTCTCAATATTAGAATATGCTTTTATTCCAGAGTTAATCAAATAAAAGATGATGATAAAACAAACAGAATCTGTGTATGTTAGAAACGTGAGGGGATTGAGAAGAGTTCCATAGTAACTAACGTATACATACAAAACAAAATTTCAAATAAAATGTGATCTAGATATTGACTACTTTGGAACAAGTTGTATGACTGTACATAATTTGCTTCATAAATAGGTATTCTCTCCAACTCTATTTTGCTAGTTTTCTGGCTAAATTGTGCTAACTCAAAATTAAAAATTTAATGTTTTAACAAACCGTAGGATAGCATAACATACTAGCATGAACTGAAATTTATACTTTTATATACATTATAAAATATTTTGCAGTATACCTTACTGTATATAAAGGGTAAGCACAGCAGTGGCGAATGTTGGTTTTGGTATGAGAGAGAAGTCAGAGCCAAAAATGCTTGACTTGCCATCGATCGAGACACTAATAGTGACTCAATCAAATTGTTTCAAGTTCTATGGATAGATCCTTCGCCACTGTTGTACAATTAAGTTCTAAGCAAAGAGTATAAGCAGCAAAATATAAACACACCTGTCATGCACACATAGTGACCAAGCTGATAGTCGTGCAAATAAAACAACACAACTACATTCACGTGTTTATTACTGGCGTAAATCGCACATCACAAGGTAACTCTCATATAAAATGACTGTTCACCGCACCCAGACAATAATCATTATATTTAAACAAAGAAGACCTTGTAGTATAATTCCATGCAACGTAGACTTGAAAGCTATTTGAATATCAAATTCGTATCTAAGCCTTAGAAATTACAAGTCGGAATTTGTCACATTTTTGGCACTTGGGTCATATTATATTTCAGTTAATGACTGCTTAATGAACACCTGTGAGTGCGGCGGTAAGTCTGTTTTTTAAGAGTCAAGTAAAATAATGCTACAACAAAAAACAGCGGGTTTAACTCAAAATAAAATGTACAATGGTATCAAGCTGAGCCTCAGGAGTTATAAATACTGATTGCTTAAAAAATATTGTAAAAAGCATAACTCTCCTTCTGGCGCAGTCGGGTAAATATTGGTATGACTGCTACGGTAAGCTTTTTAAAGAGTATAACCCTAATTTCCATAGTAGAAGAACCGAAGATGATTTTTATAAACGAAATAAAATGTAGTGTGTGTTTCAATAAAACTGACTCGAATTTTAATAAACAAAAAAAAAAACAATAAGGACGTTAGATACACTTTTTTAAGTAAATGAAACTGTTAGGAATTATTTTAGTGTTCCATATGTTCAGAAAATATAAACAACCTGAGGCACAAAACAACAAAATATAAACAAACAAAATTATGAACCAACAGTTGCGTGTAATTTTAATAAGTGATCTACGCAAAGTATGTCGTAATCTTTGGCAAATTATACAATTATTATGGCAGAAGTATGGCAAAATATGGTAATAAAATGACGCACCTAACATAATACTACAATTATTTTCAACCCTCTTTTTCTAGTGATATTTACAATTGAAACTTTTTCACAGACACAAATACAAATAAAACATTTTTTTAAATCACGACATGCATAACAAAAACTAATTCTTAATCATATAAAAATAAAAAATATATACTGCAAAATTGACATTTACGGTAATTGCAGCCATTCACGAAACGTAGAGAGGAGCAAACATTAATAAATAGGTATGTATGGACTGGATATGGACACATTATTGGCACGGCAACTGTGCCGTTAATGAGTTGAACAAAGTCAATATGGACAAATTATTGAGTCACTGATACAAAATAATTTTGCACATGTAATATATTTCTTCTGGTTCCTATATTACAAAGTTATTGACATTTAATTTAAGGAATTATGGTGAAGTTTTTACTTGGCTTCAGCGATATCATGTACTTATTTCATCTTATAGGTAGCCATTGTCTCAGAGCTATGATAACATAATTCTGTGGTGAGATTGTTCGCCGAGTTCAACATGTAGGTCGCTCCTTAAAAAATCAAAGAATGTAGCTCATCTCTACACTGAGTGAATTTCTTTGTATTACAAATCTCACAAGCACGCCATAGAAACTCAAAATGTAATTCAAGAATTCTCTATTTACAACGTAGCATTCTATCAAACATTACAAACATTGCATCAGCAATAAAATAATAATAACGTGTAATAAAACAAGCACTATGTGCAGTACATGACTAAGATAATTAATACTTGGACGTCTTGGCAGTCGATAAATACGCTCTGGAATCATTTTTTCAATGACCCGAAAATGGTTTTATAAAGTTCTTGTTACGACTAAGGCAAATTTCTAGCAGTATAAATACCTATTTAATTATTTTATCACAATTTGGATTATTTCTATGAATAATAATGATCGTTACTAAAGCGTATCTATCGACCACGGTAAAGGCAATAAATAAAAATAATATTACACAAAAACCATGCATGTTTTGGCAGTAGCTAGCTCACTAGATATTACACATTGGTAACTCATAAAAAATCGCATACATCTAGAACAATAATTATAACAAAAATTTCACAAATACGTGACTACAATTCTACAACTTATAGTAAGACTTAGGTCACGCAAAATAATGCCTTAATTAAAATTATTGACGGTTAAAACAAGGATTTTAACAAACAAAATTCGTATAAGGAAATTGTCAACATTATCGTATTTTATTAAAAACGTTTATTTGTCCATTTTTTTTTTCATCTGACGCTCACCGTGTGCTTACCTTACCAGAAATAAAACATTGCGCATTTAGCATTCTTGTAGTAAAATTTTACCAGGGAATTATTTTACTGGTTGAAACCACACAACTTCCCGTAAATGTATACGAACAAAATGACAAGACGCTATTGCACAGCCTTTTGTCTAGGCAAGCCTTATTTAAAAAAATATTGTACTAAATTATAAACATTAAAAGCTTATTAAGCACTCCGAGATCGACAAACATAGAGTTTTATGTTGCATATACAAGAAATATCACAATCGTCGTTATCAACGAACTCAAATGGCACGGGTTGTACCTTCATTATGAAATATTAAGTTCTAATAAAAATAAATTATTGTATCTTATACCTATTAGTACTCTTTCTTTGGGTAAATAATATATTTTGGCAGCATTTTATAATTATATTGCACTAATGGACGAATCTTTTGTTGTGACTAACTTAAAATAAATAAATAATGTTATAATAAACTAATATTCCAATGCGGAACCAGCGCATACATTTAAAAATAAAAAAATGAATGTAATTCACTGGTGTAACTAATGAAAATGTTATTCTATGATGAAATGCCTAAGCTGTAATAGCCGGGTACAAAAACATAGGTTTCCTAGGAGGTCGAGGCAAAATAAAAGAGTTAGAGTGCGGGACGGAGGCGGCTAGGCGTCTAGGGACGTAGGGACTAGGGGCTAGGCGGAGGAGATGAAGTCGGGTTCCTGCTTGCAGACCTGCACGAGCGGCGCCACGCAGACGCCGTCCTGCGCCGCCATGCTGGCCACCATGGACTGGTACACCGAGGCCGACACCGGCACCGTGATCACGCCCGACACCGACACCGGGTAGCCTGCACCACAATACCACTCACTTTAGCCGCAGGTTCACCGATATGTTTTAAGTCAATTTAATAGAGAACGACACCTAAACTCTAAGCTGCAACTGAGAATTTCAAAAAAACACTCAATAACAGTTTGCTCGACCTGGGAATCGAAACCAGGACCTCGAACATAGCAGTCGCGTTTAAAACCGATACGCTAACTCTATTTTTTTTCTGAGAACTTAAATATCCTACTTACATTATAAATGTAAAAGTTTGTGAGGATGGATGAATGTTTGTTACTCTTACACACAAAAACTACTGTACGCATATCGATTAAACTTTACAGTATTATTGTTTATACGCCTGAACAACATATAGGCTATAATGTGTAACGAGATTTTGGGAAATTTCCACGGAATTAGGAAAAATTGATAAACCCGGAGAACAGCTAGTCTAGAATATGGGTGATAAATTTGTTAATAAAGTGTGTATGTACCGTGACCGTCCTCGCTGGTGATAATGATTTGTCCCTCGTGGTTGAGCGTGGCCTCGGCGACCGCGTTGATATCGACGGCCACCGCGCCATCGCCGTCCAGCGTCTGCACCACGCCCGTAGTTCCCTCGCCGCTGTGGATCTGTGCACATAACAATAAAACAATAAAGCTTCTCTCTATAAGTAAAGCCCGGCTTAAAAAGATCATCATTGTCCGGTAGCGAGATGGGCGGACGACAGTGTTATTTGCTACCATCGTAGGGCGAACGTGAATGACACTAGCACAAGAGCGTGGAGATTTGAACTACAAAAGAAAGTCCTATATCCAGCAGTGAGTGACATCGGACTGCGAATGATGATGAATACCGGCTTTCACTGCGGCATTTCATTCGTGAAGTTGCGGATAACAGCCCACTAATTAATTGACGAGAACAGAACGAATTTTCTTTTATTATATTTATAGGTCAAATCAAGCTTATCGGGGCCCAACCTAGCTTTATTTTTACATGAGGAATTATGGCTTGGCAGGTTTTTCGTGACCTTCGTGGGATATACTGATCGTTAGTTGCTAGGTTAAACAGGAAGCCAACGTTAAAAGAAATGTAATTATTATTTGGATCGTCATGTGCTTAAATAATGATTATAGGAACAAGACGCAGCGGAGTACGTACCACCTGCGCCGTGGTGCCGTCGGGCAGCGTAATGATGGAGTTGTTGGCGTCCATCTGGATCAGCGACATGGTGCCGTCGGGGTTCGTGATCGTCTGCAGCACCGCCGGCGCGTAGTGCGCCGCCATCTATATAACGCCATTTTCTTACATTTTGGATACGATTTTTTTTTGAAAATTATAAATTCATGCATTTGTTGGGTAAGATAGGATCACCTTGACATCAGAAAGGATATAAAAACTTGACAAACTTTATTCTATAGCCGTAACGGGATTAAAAATCGGTTTCCGAGTTTGATAGTGAGGATACATCTAAATGTATTTTTACACAAATGTTATGTTTTATAACACTCGTCTAGTTTTACTTGTCAGTGATTAAAACACTGATAAATTATATTATTTCTGTAAATGGATCTTTTAAAGACACTTTTACAAGTTAATATTGTGCTATCGTGCGAACTGAGTTTTGAGATGAAACGCCGAAAAAAAATTTATGAGTTGTTGTGTTGGAGAAGGTAACAAACAAAATGGAAAACGCATAGTAACGGTTTCCGAGCATTAGTTTGTAATAATGATATACATCAGAGAGCGTCATCTGGTCGATGCAGACTTGCTGCGACGTGAGCACAGCGGTCTGATGCTGTTGCTGTTGCTGCTGTGTACTGCGAGCCGAACTGCTGCCGCCGCCGCCGCTGGCGCCCGACGAGTTCGAGCTCGCGTTCGGCATGCACGCCGATACCTACGCGACCCCGTACAACCCACGTACGACAGAATCGTACAATGGATGCGGTCACCCACAAAGTAATCGCGTTGTTCGACCCGAAAATAAGGTTTTGGATGATGATACAGTCATAAGGTGAAGGCATTGTCATATTGAGGAATTTAGGTATATAAAATGAAACGTCGTTACCAAGTCCAAGCAGCATTCCGTATGAGACAGCAGTAATAAACAATAAAAATAATTTAGAAATGATTCCAAAAATAGTAAAAAAATTGTAGCTAAAATATGCAAGAAAATTTGCAGTTGTCGGTCTTTAATTTATTCACCCTCTATTTTTTTAACGTAAATTTTACCACTGTTCAACTGTTAAAAAGTTCATATAACAATACGAAAAATACTTTCTCTAATATCGGGGTGTTGACGCCCTTATAATAGGTGTTTTGCCGAAGAAGCCTTGAAAAGATGACGCACACCAATCTACTTTAGGTAAAGTACAATAAGAACCGTGGGCGTTATTGTTTACGACCTAAATGTAATATCGACGTCTTGCGGTCGAAGAGCAGACACCGTTTGTGGAAACTACTTTTTGATAGCAAAGCAATAATGTTCGCAAAATGTAGGTACGCAAACCTACGTTTTATAATAAGAGAAAAATTTATAAACGCGGGGTACACTTGCGTTTTGTTTTTTTTTCTAGTCCCATTTCTCATAAATTTAGCGAATGCCTACGTCATAATACTCATAATAACTATCTGTGTCCCAAATTTCAGCCCTATTCGTTCATTGGTTTGAGCTGTGCCTTGATAGATCAGAACTTTTCCTTTACTATATTATACAGATTTCTAATAAACTGTACTGGCCCCTATAATGGTACTAACAAGTGCTATAATGATTTTTACATGAATAAAGTATTGGTTCGTAAATACTATGTTCGTAATATTACAAAAGTTTTATTAGTACTTTAGGAGAAAATGGCTTTAGCACTTTTGTTAGTGTATACATGTTTTTGCCCGTGACTGTACGGCCCGTACTGGTTTATTTTATGTTACAATTTTATGTTAGTGTGACTCACGGGTAGCGTGGGCGGTCCCTTCTCGTCGTCCTCGGTGAAGGCGGGCAGCAGGTCCTCGCGCCCGTGGTACTTGTAGCAGTTGATCACGATCTGTCGCAGCGCGTGCGTCCACGACATCTGCAACCGTCGTACACGAGTGTTATTCATCATCAACACATTTGCTGGCCATAAGCGGGTTGGCAGACCGTCAATCAAAATAGTTTTATTTTCATATAAACCATATACAGGAGGCACTTATGAAATGTCGAATTTAGGTGCATGGTTCCAAATTAGTCGTTTCCTATGGAGAAGAGCCGGCAAGAAACTCCATGGTTACTGTTTTAAATTTTAGTTTTTAACAATGATATCTGCTATAATAATATTATACTTATGGATACTTACAATATGAGAAAACAATCTAGAAATGTTTGCGAAATATATTACAGATTATATTTTAAAAGATAAATAGGATACAGCTAGGCTTGAAATACATGTCTAGAGAGTTCTCCCATTTGTTCACTTTCCTCGATTTTTAAAGTCAGAGTTGCTTACCACAGATACGACCTCGACCTTCTGACTTGTCAGTTGAATAGTCATCACTAGCTAAGCTATCACTCTCTATCTATATCTGCTGGGTTCAAACCAATATTTTCGTAATTTGAATTGCGTATTTTTTTTATTGAGTAGAGAAAATTAAGTACCAGAACTGCTGATCACGAGGTTGGGGGCTAAATTACCACAAATATTTATGTGATGAACTTAAGTGTTTGTCTGGGTATTTCTTACATGTCATAAGTATTTAGTATCTGCTTAGTTTGAAACTAGATGGTGCTGTGTATATACAAATACTGCTTGCTGTGTGCAAACACAGTATTTACTCTAACGACTATAAATTCTAGTCTAGGATTTACTTGGCTAAATTATTCACGAACACCTGGAGCAACTAGCTGTAGCCAATTCAAATATTTTTTACCATGCAGAGGTCGAATCGCAACGTCTGTTAGCAGCAGCGCGTGGTGCGTACCTTTTGCTTCTCGTCCTCGGAGCGCGCATCCATGCGCACGTTGGCCCAGGGCAGGTCCTTGGGCCACCACGGCGGCCGCGTGGACTCGCGGCCCCAGCCCGGCTTGCCGCGGACTGCAACAAATTAAGCTTTTATTTACCCCCTCAGATTATTCCTGCTACAGCCATGTTTTTCATCCAAGGATGTGATTCCATCATTTTTATACCAGAATAAAAATTCTGTTAGAACATAACACACCAACACGCCTGCTTTCCCCGAAGGGTTGGGCAGAGGTGTACTAAATGTACACACACACTCACAGTTCGTCTGTATGTCTATGTTATAGAGGGTCACCGAATTGCAAATCCAAATCCGAGGTGCCACTGAGAATTCCATAGAAAAAAACAATAACTGCGGGAATCGAACCCAGGGCTTCCAGCGAATAATACCAAGTCCATATCATATCGTATCATCATCATCATATCAGCCAAAAGAGATCCATTGCTGAACATATAAACTTCCACCAGAACCGGTCGTATGCCACCTGCATCGCATTGTATAATTAAAAATTGTACGTCTTTTCCCAGTCATCATCATCATCATCATGGAGAACCCACTCCTGTGTGGGTTCGGTTTCCGCAATTAGTCCTGCAGTGGACCCTTATACGTGGTCTTTTTTTCCGTATAAAATGTATTAATTTGTAAGTACTATACTGTGATACTGACCCATGGAGTACTTGAGCATGAGCGGTATGAAGGCGCGCAGCTGTGCCTGCGTCATCTTCTCGACGGGCGTGGGGATGCCGTCGATGATGAGCGGCGGCAGCTCGAACAGCGACGGGTCCTCCTGCGGCAGCGCCGGCGCCTGCGGGCCCCCGCCCAGCCCGAACTGACGCTCGTTTAATATTTCCACCATCACACGCACAACATTTATTGCCCCCCCACATCCTACTACGCTACAGTACTAATTTTTATTCCGTGAACCAAACTGACGTCTTTTTTAATCGTTGGCAAATAAACTGACAAAACTAAACTAATATATCAGTTTGATTAAGTTAATTAAAATTACTAATAATATGCTACTTGACGCATTGGGCCCGTACTTTTGTCACATTCGTGAATCATGATTCCTTGCTTCGAAATGTTCGATTCCTTAGGAAAAGTTTACATTTTGTCATGAATTGGAAAAAGGGCACTCAAATTTTCTTACGAATATATTCATATTTAGAAACTGCTGAAATTTTTCAGTGTATACAAAAACTGCTATAACACTGCTCGACCTGGGAATCGAACCCTCAATCAGCAGTCGCGCTTAAGACCACTAGGCTACTAAAGCAATTCCAGACATGATCATGTTTCATACGACCTAGGATAATATAATTAAACAAAATCACGGCACATCGTCATTAAAAAAAGTGCCTTGGTGCATTTAACTAGGGATTATTTGTCAACCTTTAATTAGTTAGTGTATGAGTGTAGTCGTGAGTGTGTGGTGTTGTGTTGGCTGCCTACCTGCTGCGCGAGCGCGTTCTCGAGCTCCTCCATGATCATGCAGCGCAGGTTGCGCACCACGTCCTCGAGCGGCTTGGCGCCGAACACGCGGTACGAGGTGTTGGGCTTGCCCGGCGTGGCCACCAGCACCACGGCCTGCTGCCCCACGCGCGTCGCGAACTCCTCGATCGTTTGCTGACGCACCACGTACCAATATTAGCTTGACTCGCTCGTCATATTTAGACCTCCTCTATTGAGGAGGAGGATCTATCGCAATTGACCTACTAAGAGGCCGCAGTGATAGGCTAGCCACAAATATTAAAAAAAAATAGGGACCCCCATTACATAAAAGAACACTGCTAGACCTGAGAATCGAACCCAGAACCTTAAATGACTGCAAAATACCCTATAAATGCATACTTTTTATGAACTCAATGTCGTAACTGCATAATGCATAACATCCTTTTTTTTGGGAATGCAAGAAATTTCTCATGGATCCATATTACCTATGTCGGGTTCTTAGCGACTAAAACAGGACTTGCCTTCCCTTGCCCTTTAAGTCATCCAGAATATTCACCACAACCAAGACGGCAGTGCACACCATCCCTAAAGGATATCATAATACGACTTACTCTGAGTTTCCTTAGCAATCTGTTCTGATGTCTCTTCCTGATGGAGGGGTTTGTTTCGAACGAGTGTGGGCGCTTGCGTTTCTTTGAGGATGCTATAGCAGCTGCAGCAGCCATACCCACCGGACCTGTTGGTTGAAGCCATTTGTAAATCTTGCAAGGAAGGTTACAGGCCCAAATTGGAGAGGGCGGCCGAAACATGACTTCTACATATCACACTAAAATATTATAAATAGTTCGCTGGTATGTTTAGGTTCCATGTAATAGGGGCAAATCCAAACTGCGAGCTTAAAATCCCTATCAAACTATGCTCGACCTGGGAATCGAAAGACTACTTGATCAGCAGTCACGCTTACGACTCTAGACACTAGCATTTTCTCCTACACCGTTCGTTGCGATAAGTACATACAAATATTTATTCCGTGCGGGGATGGAACCGTCAAAACTATTGTAGAAGCCGACCGCTCGTGCGCCATCTACTCTTACACCACGTAACGTTACCAGTCAACCTGATTAATTGAATGTAATAATTAATTGCTGTTACTCAGGTACAACATTGAACTCTTGGTTAATATAGAATTTCCTGAAAAATCTCAATACTCCGTCCAACTTGATTTCTTTGGAAATGAAACATGAACATAATATCATTCTCAATCGTCTAATTTACGAAAAGAAGAGCTAAATAAAAATAAATTTAAAAAATCTAACCCAAGAAAGGATGTAAGCGGTGATAGTCATGCAAATGTAAATAATTTTATTATACCAGTGACAGTTTTAACTTCAGAAAAAATAGGGTGTGATATATAAATGGAGAAGCATAAGGCGCACGGTGCCGAGCGGCTACCTTTGCAAAGTTTCAGCAGGTTATATTAGGTCATATTGATTTTCGTTAACGTTTGTAGTATGGACCAATTTTCTTAGTAGTTTCATTTTTTTTAGTAGTAGTAGTCGTAGCCCATAATGATCTCAATGTGATAAAGTTTATTTTATACAGAATGACAGTTACCGTGAAGTGTGTTCGTTCTGAAATGGTCCTTGTGCCACTAAGATATAGTTTAATTTTCTTAAGTGTTCCGAATTTCCGATCGATGGGAAGACTTTGTATGTCCCGATATAACTGATGCTGACTGTACCAAACACCCATTTTTTTACCCGTCATTAAAAATGTCATCGGAATAGGGGAAAGATTTGGCATTAACTCACCAGCGGCCGCCAACTGTTTGGTAACTTCATCGCTCATGGCGTTCTTGATGAGATCGGCGCTGTCGTCGTAGTTGGAGCCGGTGGGCGAGGACGCGCACTCGTCGTCCTCGTCCGAGCCACCGCTCAGCCCGCACCCGTCTACTTGTGACATGTCCTGCAAATAACGTTACATTCAGCATGGCTGCTGAGGTACGCGTCCTAGTCTCTTCAGGTACTGCTAGTCTTCAGGGTGCACCTGTGTGTTTAGGATTTAAAAAAAGTCCAGATATCAAGAAAACTGCTGCAGTCCAATTAACTTCAGTGAGGTGACCCAAGGTTTACGATCTATTAAAAAAGAGCCTAGTAAAAAGTTGGTGGGAGCCCGTTGGTACATAAATTACATTGATGCGCACGTGTCCAAAGGCGTGTTCTTCAAACTCGTTCTGAATATTGCCTTCTTCAACTCATTGCCGGCTTATGTCCGCCGGAAAATTATAATCTGCAGTCTTCAAGACTTGAGTATTTTTTTTTACCATAGCTCAAAAGAGATTGAGCAGTTGTTGCTGCTAAAAAGTGAAGTTGCTGCATCAAGTAGTATCTTACCTCGCCATCCATATCCATAGACTCAGTGCTGACGGCCGAATTCATGGTGAAGTCTATTTCTTCTTCGTCCTGTCCACTTAGCTCCAGGACCATTGGGTTGTCCACCACTGGTCGCAACGTGACGCTGTCACGCTTGGTCGATTCTCTTCAACCGACGAGCTTTATGACCTGAATGAAGATATTTCTAATGTTATACTTGTATTTGTCACTCATCATCATCAACGCAAAGAGGTCTGTTATAGCTATGTTTCTTTACATATAGCTATGCTTATGCTAACCTGTTGTGGATTGGCAGACATGCGAGAAAATTTCTCAGACATGCAGGTTTTTTTTCAACGTTTAAGTGTGTGATAATTAACCTTTGACCTAGACGTCCAAGGAGCATATCTCACTCTATTACTTTGTTTCCCAAAAAATTCCAATAATTATGGATAGGTATATACCTAATACTGATGCATTGTCAATTGCCAAATCAAAGAAGTAAGTGACATCTCAAGAATAATATTCCTAAAAGGGTTTTATCTAGGCCACTGAACAAGCAAAACAACTAGTACACAAAATGTATGCCTTACTTAAACTTCTTTTTTAAATTTCGTAAAACTTGGAAAGGAATGTAGCTTCAAAATGCTGAAGTGATAAAAATAATTTTCGTAGATAAGTTAACTGCAGTTTTGATTGTCATAGCTGGCTCGTTAACCACATTGGTGACCAGCACTTTGTATTTATTGTGGACATAATAATATGAAAACTGTTAAAAGTATTATTTACATGTTGTATTGAGCTATTAGTTGTCCTGAGATAAAACAGGTTTTCTTCTTGTTGCCAAATAATGAATAAAAAAAAGTTTTTTAAATCAAATCTATCAAGATCAGACCCACCAATTTTTCTATTTTGTTTGCTAGCTGTTCCTTGACAGGTCAGTCCTTTTTAATTACAATATCTAATTATATTTTTTTTATCTAAACTTTTATGTGCATAAAATGCAAGGCACACATAATGTATGAACAAATTGTTTGAAAGTTTTGAGCCAGTTAATTGTAGATCAATACACCTCAGCCCAGTAGACAAACAAACTTACAACACAAATACAATACAATATTTTTTATTAGTTTGTAACATCAAACAAAACAACAAACAAAGTAGTGTAGATAATACAAGTAATGTATAAGTAAGTGTAATAATATCCTGTTATACTTTCTGCTCATCCTCATATGATAATATAATTTAAAGTTTTTCATGTACAAGATTATTAGAATAGCACATAAATATCTTATGAGTTGTCTGTATTGCCATCTTGTCCACACAGACAGCAAGGGGCATGGCCTTGTGGAAGCCTTGAATAGGATCAATACTGGCTTCTAGATTTATTTTGTAGCCTTACATAACATTTATATTTACTTACTTGTAAAACTTATGTTGTTCTAGGTGATGTGATTATTTACCACATATTTATAAAAAGATTGATATGTAAATAAAACAATAATTACCTACACCAGATGTTATAGTAATGTTGTAATTGTAAAAGTAATAAACCTAAGACATCTTAATAGCCTTAATCTGTTATACATAATTATTAAAATAAAGTAGATTTTGTAGTAAATTTAGAAATAATTTGGTAAACATGACTAACATATTGTTATTCATTTACCTCAAAAATTTTAGAGATAATTAGGCACTGACCTACAATCAATCTACACATTGATTTATCAAATTCCTATAAATTCTCATCCTAAATATATAAATAGCTTTATAATAAAGTCATACATCATAAGTATACTCTTGGAGAACAAAAAAGGGATGCTTGGTGAAAAAATCAATAAAGTTCAATGACACCCATTTGACACAATTCTCACATCCCCAGTTATTGGTAGCTTTGAATTATGGAGACTAGTCTGCCCTACTTTTCAGTCACCCCTGACCTTTTGGATTACCTAGCTCAAATCTAGTCTAGACTAGATCTATCATAAAATAAAATGTACATAACTGCTTATAAAAAATCCAAAATGTTTTGAATATTGTATACCCATTTTGTTACTGTATATTATTATTATAAAAATTAATACATATTCATGTATGTTTTACAGTGTATAGGTACCTAAAACATCTGAGAAAATGCCTTTGGATCTTATATTCCAATACAGTTTCTTATTCGATTTTTGTTGATGGAATAGGTATAAACTGAAAAGTATATTTTCCATGCATCATAGAGCTGAATCATTGATTGCCGAACCCTGGGCTGATAGCCGAATACGAATGTTGGACTATTCTAATGTGTAGGCACCCAGCTAGCAAAAATCAATACTCGAGCTTCCCAGATACCAACTACAATAGCAACGTAGGAAATAAAATGGAAGCCCCCAACAGATAGGACATAAAATGCACTAACTAAATAATGATTTTAGAAAACCATCGTCATTTTCAGCTGCATATTTATCACTGAGCCTAAATCTTTTTGCCTTTTACGCGAATAATTATTGCAAAGTTGTATGCACCAAGTCCCCAATATCGCATTTTGTTTGATGTTTTGTTTATACGGTGCATGGTGCCCCGCGACGGGTCAGTTTCGAAGACGCATGACATGACGCAAGCTCTTTGCGGCGGCGTAAAGGATAAGCCAAAATGAATGGCCATCATGAAAGGGAGTCGCGCGTTCGAGCAGGCCCAGACAGATTGGAGAGACTACGGCTGCGTACGCACCTGCGTGATTTGAAGCACATTTTGCGATCCAATTAGAAGTCTTGCAATCTTGCTGTGATGTAACCCGTCCAAAACAACACTTTTTATAACATTTGCACTCGTCCAGACGGTAAATTCACTAAAATTACGGAGTGCACGAGAGTCCCCGAAAAATTTGAGTCCTCCATTAGTATCGATCGGTAAGCGCGGTATGTGGAACGAATAAACTTCGTATCTAGGGGTCGCCATTTTGTACGAGTCTGCGCGGTGTGATTTTCGCATGGAAAGGGAAATCACCCCTCTGCCTGAGGGGGGATTAGATTCGTAGCTTTTTAAGGAAATAAAAGCTTATTTTACGAAAGTTACTTACCAATTTTGGCAGCAAAATATTTCTGTTTATTTATTCCAACGTTCTAAGGTGCTAGATGTTCAGGAAATATCCTTAGTTTATTTTAGAAATTGATCATTTCACGTCATACTGGCAGTGACATCTAGTGAGTTTTTCCGTAACTGCATTTGACGTTTCGCGATTGTAAACAAGTTTGGTGAATTCGCGTGTGGAGTTTGTTATTTTCATAATACTACATATTTTAATTGAAGATTGCATAATATTTCATAAAACCAGGGATTCAAAAGGTGAGTTGTCCAATGACTTGCTATTATAATAATATATTTTAATTTGAGGTTACCTGACACCAGCAGCTGTAAGTTGGCCTACTCTGGCTGTTTTCAAAATAACATTTAAAAAAAACTTATTTACCTATTGAAACTTGAAAGCGATTAGAACTGTTTTGTAAATTTGGTAGTTTGCTTGAATGAGCAGGGTTAAATAATTTTGTTTTATATAATTTATGACTATTTTACTCCCCAACAATCTTTCAATCTTCAAACTGAATTGCTGTACTACTTAGTTTGGTATTGTATCATTTGTTTCCATTGTAGGTATGTATTTCTAGTAAAAACATTACAAAGTACAAAAAAAGATGCCCCACATAAAAGCCTCCAATATAAAAATGGTTACTTAAAAATATTCACTCAGTATAGGTAGGTACTCAATTGTGTAGAAGTTATCTTTAGGACAAAAGTAAGGGTTCTATTTTTATTCAAAGTGGGAATTTCATGCTTGAGTTTACTTTTGATCCCATAATTTGATAGACTATTCTAAGAATTGAAGCTAAGCAATTTATTACCACATTTTCTTCCGCAATGGATTTCTGATTTTCTGCTAGGGGTAATAAACTTCTTTATTACCAGTGATACCAAAAATCCATTGATTAGAAATGGTACAGCAGCTGTTTGCTCATCAATCGCACTAACCTCATTGAATGAAATTGTTTTATCATAATTAACTATTGCATTTGTTTTGATAAATTGCACAGACACAAAGTGTTCAATGGAATCTTTACGTATTAACATAGTCGGTCCCATTGTTTGTACTCTTACAACTTTTAACCTACTCGATAGATTTTAATGAAGTTTCGACCAATAAAAGATAGCACGATTTATGAAACAGGTTTATAATTATGTAGTACTTACTAGCTTTCTGCCAGCAGCTCTGCCTGCATGGTCTGGGTATTTCTTATAACTTTCATACCCCACCATCAACCCCTTACATCCCTTTTTTCACATTAAAGTAGCTTATGTCCTTTCTCAGGCTAGACTATCTGTGTACCAAATTTCATTTAAATTGGTTCAGTAGATTTGGTGTGAAAGCGCTACAGACAGACAGAGTTACTTTCGCATTTATAATATACGGACAGGTATGTGTGGCGGCGTGGAAGCCACTACTGCCGGTGGAACCGCATGGTCGGACCAATCCTTTAAATGAACTGCCGCTGACGCGTGCACTCCGCACGCTCAACCTAATAGCTAGAGAGATAGACCTGTTCTGTTGTTCTCTGAGTGAATTCACAAGAACAGAGTTGTTTATTGTTTGTTACAAGATTTGAAAAAACTTTAAAGATATTTTTTATTAGTTACACTATCGCATTAGGTTAAAAAACAGAATCCTGTAATGATAGTTGTAAGTGTGTGTGATAAATAAATTAAAAAAAATATTATTAAGGATATGTATACATGCATATTATAGTATATGGGATATATGAGAATGCACCTGTGAGATCTAGGACATTTAACATTTATCTTGACAGGAAAGGTAGATAACATTTTATGAGTCCCTTTAATATTATTCTTAGTAGGATTTAAGAATAAATATGAAGATTAAAACAATTTAGATTTATATCTCTAATATTTTATATTATTTTATAATGATAAATCTAAATACTTACATATGAACTAAGTAGCGAACTTAACATCTAAATGACTAATTTATTAATGTTACAAAGTATGTATAATGTATTTGTCATAAAATTATAGAAATCACATCATTATTAAGTAGTTTCGTCAACTGGTGGCGTTGGTTTCATCGCGGCCTCTTGTATTCACCAGACTCTTCAGATGATCCTATTTAAAAGAAATAAAAATAGTTATAATAAAATATTGTTTATACATATAAGATGATTAAGGATAAGGATTGTAAAATAATTTATCATGACTAGTGGATGGAAAAAATTGGGAATCAAGCTGATAGAGAACAATGTAAATTGACCCACTACTATGAGCTTACCTTTTAAATTAAAGAAGTGTTTGATGAAATCTAATCATAGAGCACAAAACATTATTTTATCTGAATAAATTGCAAATATGAATTCAAAAATGTATTCCTGTTATCCTTTAACCTCTCCCGCGATTAGAATACTACCTATGCAAAAATGTGCAGTATGCGGGTGCATATATGACTATTATTGCCATCCTTTTCGTTTCCCTACAATTTTTGCAAATTAGAGCAGGAAAAATATAGTTCTACGAATTTCCATGATAAAAAAAATTGGCCATTTTTTTGCACATATGGTGTGCAAACTACATTTACTGGGTTAATTCGTAATTCCATAGTCTTTATAATCATCTGCTGCATACCAGCTGTTTAGTATTACCTGTGGACCTATGGCACCAGCGCCCCCGCCAGCCGGGCTCGCACACGCACGCGCCGGCCACGCAGCGGCCGTGGCGGCACGTGTGTGCGCCGGCGCAGGACTCCCCCCGGCACGTGCAGTCCCCCACCCGCCGCCCCACCTCGCAGTGGTTGCCCCCTAGGCCCACAGGGCAGCGGCACTTATTCACACCTTTACAACGACCGCCGTTCAGGCAGGGGATCACACATTTTGCTGTAAGCAGAAGAACTTAGGTTAACCGTGGTTTACTATGAAAGGAGGCGGCTTACTTCTCTATTTCTTATAGGGTCCAGTATTTAGTAGTCCATCATTTCGTGGTTATGGCAACACTGTAAGCGTCAAGATTATGTGTATATGTATGTGTATTTAAAATCGACAAATAGTTAATATCTTGGGGATATGAAATCATTTGATAAATCTCAAATACTTACAAAATTCGCACCGCAACCCATAATAACCTTTAGGACATTCACATGTGTCCTTCTGTATACATTTCCCACCGTTCAAACACTTCTGCGCACATATACCTGCAACAAAGTCATAATATTGTTACAGAGGTGAGTCAACATGTTGCGCCAACCGTTGCTGCAACAGATACGTTGCGCTCATAGCACAGTATCTTCCAGTAGCAGGCCGTATTGGAAGAAAAACCCACATGTAAGTAGGCAATATACGTGTTTTTTTATGATTTCTATTATTCGGTCAACGGTTATTTTGATAACTAGTAGTACTAGTAACTTCTAGTAGAGGAATGAAATATATACTTCCTTCTTCTTACTTGTGTAACCTCAAGAAAGAATAAGGAAGGCATTCATCGCATCATACCGTCTTTCTGGTTCTATCAAGCTCTCTAGATAATTAAATTTAATATAATTTTCAATATTAAATTCTAAATATAATTTATTAACAAAATAAATTAAAGTCGGATAGTGATCGTAGAAATAATTAAATTTCCAGCTAGACCAGGTTATCCGCGTAGACCACGCTGGCGAATTGGGCGCGGACCGCATCTACGCCGGTCAGATGGCCGTGCTCGGCAGAAGCGCCGAGGGGCCACTTATCCAGCACATGTGGGACCAGGAAAAGAAGCATCGCGCCAAGTTTGAAGAGCTCATCAATGAGTACAGGGTCCGGCCGACGGTGCTCACACCGATATGGAATGTAGCCGGATTCGTGTTGGGCGCTGGTAAGGTCTTACATAATGTTTTGCTTGATATTATTTTGAAAGAAATGGCTTATGCAGGAGTTCATAAGTTTATGGGAAGAGATTTTTATGTTTACTTTTTGTTGCCATGTACATACATACTCGTTTTAACAGCAATGAGATTTATAAAACTGGCAATGCAAAGACAAAATCAACAGTCACAGTGAACATGAATGCAAAAAGCAGTTATTATGGCGATTTATATTTATAATATAATATAAACACTTTTCCATTACAGGCACAGCTCTTCTAGGCAAAGAAGCAGCAATGGCATGCACAGTCGCCGTTGAGACGGTCATAGTAGACCACTATAACGACCAGTTGCGGACGCTGATGGAGGACCCCAACATCGACAAGGATATCCTGGAGACCATCACCAAGTTCCGCAACGAGGAGCAAGAGCATCATGACACTGGCATCGACCATGGGGCTGAACAGGCGCCATTTTACAAAGCCATGACTGAAGTTATTAAGGCTGGATGTAAAGCCGCCATTGCTATTTCGAAGAAGGTTTAGGACTAGAGAATTTGGCAGATAAAAGTTATGGCTTGAACTCTCGAATCGACGTCCGGTGACGAATAAATTACTACTGTAGTGGAAAATATTAGTCAAGTACCTTGAATGCACGTGAGTAAAGTAAAAGCTCCTTAGAATGAATAGTTGTATTTACAGACAAAACTTGTATGTATACTGCCTTTTTATTTTATTGTCTTTTGATTTAAAACTACTTTCATACCAATGATAAATTAATATAATTGTTTATATACTTGCGAACTGCATTTCAGTCTTAAGGGACTTAAAATTGTTTACTCAGAGCTTATTGAGCCTAATTGTGCCTAAACATCAATCACAATCAGTAATACAAAAACTTCCTAGTCCTTAAATAAGCTATCTTTGCATTGTGGGGCTGGGAATAATATTTGGTTTTTACGAGTGTATTTAAGCTAACCTTTAGGATTTGTTAACTTAGCATAATAATAATTGATAACGCAAACAGCCCGAATATTATTTATATAAAAAATTATGTAGATAAACCCGAAGATATCCGTTAAACTAGGAATAACTATGAGGAGTTTGTTGTCAAAAATAACGACTGGAATTATTAAATAAGTATTAATTATTACCTCAGCCGTTTCTCTTCTTAAACAATGTGATAGTATATTTTTGTTGAATAAAAAATATTGTATTAAAATTATTTTAGTTTTCAATCAAAGTTCTATTCGTTCCATATTTCCGTGTCCTATCCAAACGGAAACTTCTTAGGCATTTGTTTTTATATTTTCTAGCTTTTGTTCTAGTTGCAAGAATCAAGGTTGCAAAAGGTTCAATTGCGCTAAAAACTTTCAATCTCTGCTCTCTACGCCGATCTCTGCACAATACGTCACAAAAGATCATGAAGTTTTTAATTTAGTTTTAATTTATAAACTACTAGCTTTCCGCCAGCGGCTTCGCCCGCGTGATCTTGATAACTTTTTTCCCTCCGTTTTTGCAACGATTTTCATTGCTACTCCGCTCCTTAGCCTTCCTCGATAAATGGGCAATCTAACACTGAAATAACTTTTCAAATCGGGTCAGTAGTTTCGGAGCCAAACAAACAAACAAATCTTTCCTCTTTATAATATTAAGTATAGATTAGTATATACGATCGTAACTAAAACCGAGGCGATCATCAGGCACCACGTTTCTCTCTGCATCCGCCGGAGCCGATAGCACCAACCCGTCGGTTGTCCCATTTATCTTTCGGGACATTGGCCTATATTCGTGGATTAATAGAAATAAAAAACATTAACCCACCTCCTTCACAGTTCCGTCCTTGGTACCCCGTTGGACAGGAACACACGCCGGGCGCGGTGCAGTTCCCTCCGTTCATGCACTGCGGGTAACACAGCGCCGTCCTACAGTCCTGTCCCATGTATCCTTCGGGACATTGGCATATCTTTTCATTATTGCACCATCCCTGGTTCGCACATTTTTTGTCACACTCTGGGTCTGGACCTGAGATAGATAAACAGCTTGATTTTAAATACGTTTAGAAGTTCCTTTTAGAAAGTAATATTTTTTTATAACGTATTTATGCTTGTACAAAAAATAATTTATAATTATTATCACTTGCACAATAAGAGCCTATAGTCACATTAGACAAGTACAGATTATATTTTAGACATGAGTGAATTATAATGTATGGTTTAAGGTGATCGTAGATACTTCAAAACGTGTTTTAAATGACAGATATTGGAAATAGTCTGGATTTTTACAAATAACAAAACAGTACATCGACAATAACACAAACAAAAATATTAAAGTAACTGCCTAGTTTAAAATACTGTAAACGTTAAAAGCTTGTAAATACAAAAGTTACTGTATAATGTATTAGTGAAAGCAAGCGTATGATACGAACCTAAAAAACGCAAATGGCGTGAGCAGAGGCACCGTGTATCAGCCAACCAGCGTACTCGGCGAAATCCCGGAAAATAATGCATTCGGTTAATATGGCCTGACGCACATCGCAGGCTTGCAAATGGAGGTTCACATTAGTAATGACCACCGGAACAATACAGAGATTGACAGCTTTCGAGTTTTGCACGTGATATTAGTATATGGCCAAAGTACACACACCTATATAGATAGGTGCAGCTTCAACATGAGGCTGTTTTCGGTAGAGCGGCAAAACGCCGGGAATTATGTAATCGCCAGGAAATAAAATTTACATGACGATTTCGTTTTGAGGTGTATAATATATGGCACGGCAGCGAGCTTTAGAGTAGGACGTGCCCTACTACATGCCAAACTTTTAAAGAGGTCTGCTAGATTTTTGGATAAAACAGATTTAGTACTTAAAACATATCTTAATGTATGATGTTGATGGTTGTATCATAAAACACGTTACTCAAAAATAAAATACTTTGGTCTGCCACGGGATACGTTAAGAGTTAAGAGTAACAAGGACCAAGCCAAATTTATAACGTAGAGATTGTATAGTCTAAATTACCGATTGTTTTTGCATAAAACTCAAATAATTCATCATAAAATCGAACACAAAACACTAATAAAATGTCAATCGCTGTATTGTTCTTACGGCGCATGAACACAAACACTGACGTGACGTATTATGCTGTGAAACGGTAATAGGCGGTGGTAAAGCGTTCGCTCATACACACTACCCATAAATGTATTATTAGTAGCGTAAGCATAACAATATGAGCTCGAAATAGATGAAATGCAATGTTTAGTACTCCGGTTCTGTTCTGTGTACTCAAGTCTGCTACACTTCTCTCTTTTGTTTCTCGAACGCGTAAGAAATTGAATTAATAAGCTTCGTGGGACTTTATTAGACATTTTGCAGTGTTTGTAGAAGAGGTAATAAAATAACTGTTATTTTAAATCTAAATATAAGCGTTACGTCTGTGTTTTTGAAGTTGTTAATGGCATTAATTGAACACAAATTATCATTATAGAAACAATAAATTATAAAAATAAACGTGCAAAAATGCAAGACATCCACAAAAACACAGGCGTGTAAGTGTTAAAAATGCGTTGGCGATACAATACCTGTCCTTTCTAAATACACACCTCTCTGTGCGCATTCCTTCTTTAGGTGTAATCTTAATGGGGTGCCTTTTAACGGCAATCCGCGGCCATTTTTTAGCACAAGCCCTATCTCAAATGTGGCCACGCCGCTGTTATTGCCCACACATGGCAAAATTATACTGAACTCTGTGAAACAAACTCATTGTTTACATATTTAACCAGACAATATTTACTTATTTGAGGAACGAATGGTCGCGGCTTTATGACAAAGAGGTAAACCAACAACTTTCTTGCTGTAAAATATGAATAGATTATGACTGGCAAAAGTATCGGATTGAATCATCCACCAAATTCTATCTTATATTTTATAAGACAATACTTCTTGGTAGTTTTATTATCTTTTTGTTTCTTAACTATAAGGTTAAAGGCAAGGTATTCGAAATCTTGACTCCATCCGTTGCTCTCAGTATTAAAAAAAAAAACAACTATTAAAAATTACCTTTAGATGTTTTAGGCACCCTTCCTCGTGTTTTGATTGACAATACAGGCGGTTTCAGTATAGTAAGGTCGGATGACGTCAGTATGTCGAAGTCGTAGTAGTATCGCTTCTTGGACTTCCACGTGAAGTTCACATAGCCGACCTCTGAGGGGATGACCGGGAGCTTGTTGGAGAAGTTCGGGTCCAGCACGTACGGCGATACGTGGCCGTTTATTATTGCGAATACTTGCATTGATATACCTGGAAATGAGAGATATTTTGGGTTGTAATAATTAAGTCATAGAAGTAGGTATTAAACTAGAGAAGAGGACGCAGGGAAGTTACCAATGTTATTCATTTTGGAGCAAAACTTTGTGATTATCCACCTAGAACTGCATCACGTTGCAGTTTTTTATTTAGCCTGTCCCGCTCCGGACCAAGGACCTCCACATTTCTCTCTATTTTGTTACACTTGTCTCTATTTTGAAATCTCTTAGAGGAAGTTCCTATAGAGAAGCTCTTTAACGGAAATGAGGGTAGATACTAAATACGATACTGTGGGTGTCAATGGGCAGCAGTGATCACTTATCATCAGGTGACATCGCTTGCCCGTTTGTCTCCCTCTACTATATAAAAAAACCTCAAATACTCACCACTGAACATTCGAACTTGCCGCTCATCGATCCAAAGGGACAGGTCGGAGTGGTGCCGCGCCTCGGGGTCCTTGTAGTCGCGGCGACCGGCGCCGAGTGCCAGCGACATCGCCAGCGCCAGCCCGGCGCACAGCCGAGCACCCATCGAAGCCGATCGCCACATACTGGAGGTACAAAACTAGACGATTATTATAATTGGCTCATTAGTTTACAGGTAGTCAGTAGGTACGGCAGCTGAATGAGCTGATATCCTGGATGATCGATCGATCCATAGATGTTCACAAGAATCCGAAACAAGACTGTTACCACAGTAGCAGGCGCGACGCGTTTTATGTAAAATTGTGTACATAAAAGACACTTCGTGAAATGATAATTGGGTTTCTATTTGAAAATTCGCCATGACAATGCACCTATAATAAGTTAGTGGTTATGGGTTTTTCTGACTGTCTTTTCAATAAGGCTGATTTTCGCGGTGTATGGCAAACAGCAAAAACTGTAGTAATGTAGGTATATCTACATGTATACCTCGAATCATCGCTTGACAGCGTGACTTTTAATTCAGATGGATGGTACCGCAGTGTCGGTAAAACGTTCTTAGCACCATCTCAAACAGGCTACCTATATACCTATTCTATTATTAGTTTATCTGCTAAATAAAAATAGGTTCTTAACCTATTTATCAGTCGATCATTTGTTTATGTGCAAAGGCGTTTCATATGCTTCAATATATCGACAAAATCTCAAATAATAGAAAACATAATCTCAACATTTTATCGTATTTCATCATCTCGATTAAAACTCAATAAAAAACCCAATCGTAAACTCTGGATCGAGTCCGGTTCGGATCCAATGTTGAAACTCAATCATTCCGGAGCGTCCAATTAACAGTCCAACCCAGCTATCACCTAAAATATGTCATAATTCCATTAAAGCGTTCCAAAGCGGACCAATAATAAGCGTGTGAGTGGCGTATAATTTGTTTGTCGACCATACAAAACCTCTCCTCGTCCACAAAGAAAAAAAACTAAAGAAAAACAAAATTATCACAGTTAACATAATTGATTGAGACCGTTTGGGACGTGCTCCTACAATGGTATTATCGTGAGAAACGGCCGACGAAAGTAAAAAAGTTACAACTTCATTAAATATCCCCTGTCAAAAAGTAATGTCTACTAGTTTTTTTACTCGTGCTCCTGGTGTCAAATTATACGTACAAAAGGTGTTAACAAAAAAGAAGAGCTCCAATAGCTCTAGGCGTAGGGGTGCGCAACAATTTCGTCTATGTTAATGTTACCATAAAATCTATAAATCATTCATAAAAGGTTTGCAAGCCTCGATAGATGATAGATTCGCTCATCTAACGGAGCCCATTATATCTGATAGCCGATTTACTGCTACTAAGAACTAGCACTCCTAACATCAACAGATTGCATTCTGGATAGCTATTGCCTTAGGATATACAAAAGATATTCAGGAAGTAACAGACAGGTGACTAGGTAGGTACATAAGTGATACGTGGTCTTAACTGTGTGAGTACTATATACAATATGTATACACATACGAACTTACATATTATATACTTTAGATTATCAAACAAATTACCATGTGCACGGATTAGGCTTCACGGGTTACATCAACCTTACGGAGATTAGGTATTAAATTTTATTTTTCATTATTTCAGGCAAAATACGTCCAGTGACTGCTCTCCATATAAATTAAATAAGTATTTCAATAGAAAATAAAGAAGAGTAAGACGAGTGTTTTAACAGATTCTGCTGTTTTTTTGTTGTTACTATGACGCACATTGGTAGACTTTGGTTACCTACCAACACACATAATATGATACTAATAGATGTACAAATAAAAAATCTACTAGAAAATACGTATTTATTTTAAGTAGAGCATCTTTATCGTAAGGTCAAACAATGTTTATAATGATGATTAAAAGGTTGTAATGCTAATATTTTGGGCGCCATTTATCTAATTATGTGTTGTAAATGACATTAAAATGTATGTGCTCGATAACCCCAAATTAGCACGGCTCAGTGTAGGTACTTTAGATAAAATACATAAGAAATATTATTAATAATTAAACTTAATTGATATGCACTTAAATATAACTGATCACTGTATGTTTCTGTGACTGCAATTTGTCACCTATCGCCCCGTCTCTGCTCCTATTAGCGTCGAAAGTACTATGCATAGCCCAAATCAATTAATGAAAATGTCACCTCATCCATATTCCTTGCCCTAATGTACCACTCAGAGGGACTTGGATTCGAAGACCTATTTTGCATTGAGTAGCACATTACACGTATGTAAGCACCAGAGTGATTCAACCAATGGCGATATTATATTCAATAGCTTCGATACTTACATAGGTACCTAAATCTGTAATTTACAGAAACTTAATATCAACTTTTTGGTAAGTAATATCTAGGTTGTTTCTTTAACGCTAAGTACCTGTCTTTGTTCTATAATTATTGTTTATCTACATTAGTTATCTACGGCAATCTCATAAAGTCGTCCATAAAAAAAGAAACAGGAAACTTAAAAAAATATTAGTTGAATTTGAATAATCCTTTATTTCATAACTTTTTCTGCCAAGGCTTGATAGAACCGGAAAATAAGAAAAAAATGCTGTATTCTTTTCTTTCACACGCCTCTCTATTAGGAATATGGTTTGTAAGGTGTATAACCGTACCTACATAGCGTGCGATGCATATTAGCTTATGAATTTCACAAAGCACTTAGTGCAAACATTTGGTGGCATGTCCGTGCATAAAGAACAAGTCGTTAACACATCTCACCGGTAAAATATGGGTGTAAAATAATAAGTACTAACATAAAACGTTCGAAACTGTCATTTAATTCAATGGAAGGCATTCATTATCCGAATACCGCAAGGCGGTTTTAGGTATACCTTTTTGCGGTGTAGGTACCCTACAATACAAGTGTATTAATATCTAAAGGCAGTTTGTTAGTAGGTAGGTCACAATTATTTTAAATTGGGTTTACATGCAGTTAGTTTTGTGTATTCATACGATAATAGCATCTTGTAGATGAGACTATCTGCGTGTAAATGGGTTAAAATTAAGGAAGTAAACACTTTTGACTAAGTACCCGGAATAGGATTTTCTGAAGATAGGTCCTTACAGGTTCTTAGGTAAATCGCAGACACGACACAATTTTACCACTCACGGATGAAATTGCAGGAAGCTTAGTAGCCCACGTGTAGCACCCTGGTGCGTGGTATGGAATCATCTCAAGTATTAGTGGATACTTAAAAAAATACCTTTATAAGATAGCACTAAGACATCAACTACCATGAGATGCAGAGAGATCACGACTTCTTAATGAATTAAAAAAAAACGGCTAATTTTATTATGGAGCTTAATGTGTATAAAAATATCACATAAAAGGGTTATATTTTAGTTCCGAGAGTCACTTTCTGTAAATGAGACGGGTGCATCCTGTGATAAGACGTGCGAATGACCGTGGGACGTTTTGCGAAACACCCGAATGTAATTTCAACCGGCATTTTTGCATTGGAAACAAACCATTTTCTAATTTATTAAAATTGGTTCAGTGCAAGTAGTAAGATGACTAGGTATTATTTTTATTCTAGAATATTAAGAAGAAATAGAAAGAATTTTATATTGTCTTGCCTATTTATAGGTTTTACATAATTATGATCTATCCCAACAAACCTTTTTCCTAAGATATTAATAAAATTTTCCATCATTTTTTACTAGTGAAAAGTGTTAAGTGTTAAAAATCTTAACTAAATTCGTTCAGCCCTATTTACTAATTAAAAATAAAAAGTTCACACACACAATCATAAATTAGTCAGATAATTAAAAGTGTCCAATGATAGCGCACCTCTGGCGGGTGCACTTGTTAACTTAACCAGCGGGCAGCGGGCAGCAGGCCAGTCGATACGATACCCGTTCAGGAACAGGTAACAGTGTAAAAAGTAAAAAAACAAAGTCCGGCTGACGGCCCGCGGCCGCCCCCGGCCGTCCAGACCGTAAGGAACACTGTTCATCACGCGACTCAACGGTAATGCAATAAAACGCATCGAATCGGGTAAATTGTTTAAATTGTTTGGCTTGTAGATTTGCCTCATAGGAATGAAAAACTCAAAACTTATATAAAGAACTATGTACATTGAAAGCGTTCTAATACATACTTTATTGGAAGCCATCATTGGGAAATTCTAATTCGTGTCTTATACACGTAGATTTGTCAAGTGATAATTTGAACAGACCACAGTAATTATCGTCTAAATAATTTAGTACTTAAATATTGTGCGGTAAATATCTGTACAGACAGACAGGGCTATGGATAGTATGAACAAATCCACTTTATTTAACATCATGCAATTCCTTTGCAATTAACAAAAATAAATGAAATGGTCCTCATCTGGGGGCAATTAATCGTAAAAACTACACGGTGATTAAAACATCGTTAAGTCGGTACATGACCGAATGCAAAAAGACCGAAGAATAAATCGCATACAGTTGTCGAGTAAGTGGCAGGCACATTAAAAACGTGTATTCATTTCATTTAACGATTACAACGTAACGTTGTCAGATAGATCATAAAGCCGGTTTTACAATTTTATCCTTCGTGTCTCACAAATCACACTCGACAAGTAGCCAGTTAATAGCGTGCCTTAATTCTACTCGTGGAGCACTGTGCATGTGCACTGTACTTTTAACATATGATCCCATATTAGTTAGGGCCTCTATTAATAACACCCCATGATGTTTACATTTGCCAGATAGCAATGTTTATCTTTTTTGTGCTTTCTTTAATCTTCTGTTTTTTCAAAGCACCGTATCAACAATGTTCAGGAGTTAGGTTTATTCATTAAATAGAATTAATAAACCTATACCGAATTCAAAATCTAGCTAAGTTATTAGATGTATAGCAATCGGTAAATATTGGTACATATGTGGGTAATTAATAACGACGATCCATAGCCACTCGAATTCCCGATCGATTAAACAATTAAGTTTTAAGTGGTATCAACGATCTTTTATTTACCGACCTCTGTCATCCTGGATGTATTTCGCGATATGATACGGTTTATATAAACGCTGTTATCTCACCTGTAATTAACGGCTTGTTCCTATTAAAATAATTTTCCAGCACCCACGTTCATTATTTTAAACTCACTTCACAACTCGCGAACTCCGACGTCTCGTTTGACAACAAATAAAAAACGTTCGATGATGTCCCGCCCTCTCGACGGTCGGACACAGACTGCCTACATACTGGGTTCTACTGAATACACAGCTTTGTTTTGCGCTTTAAAAAGTTCTACCACAAAGGATTTTAGACTTAATTTTGGATAAAATAAAGAAGACGCCCGCTGAGCAACGTGTTCTGCCTGATATCTCGCCGATTTAATATACGATCAACATTTTGCATGTTTCCATTGATAGCAAATCGTCTGGGAGTCATGGGATGCTTTACAATCAGCTTACATACAATGTTATGCCCGGTCAAATTTAGCATCTGCTGATTAGATTAACTAGAGTTGTTGACGCTGTTTTATCAATTAATCTGTTGAATGCTCACTGGATTAGCAGTTGCATTGCAAAAAAGTAAAATTATAATAGGTACCTACTACTGCAGGGCAACGGCACAGAATACTATAAATAGCTTCTTTATGTAAAGAGAAGATAGGACAAGAATTGGTCACCAGAAGAGAAAAAGATACAGGATTGAGTATTGGCTGACTGAAACTTTAAATTGGATCCGCTCTTTTCTGACAGGTTCTTAGATTAATTTCGGAAATAGTGGAACGTGTTTTGGAGTTGATAACGAAGCGGATCCGCAAACTCATGGGCTCCATTGAACCTCAAATAACAAATCACCCCACCCCAAAATCCTCATAATTCTATGGTTACGAATTACATAAGACACGTTCAAGCTCCTCAAGTTGAAAGGCTTTGCTCGCCGTATTTCATAAAACCAACAACTAATTTTGTAACTATTGTTAAGCTTTATGAATGAATGGTGCGTATAACCGAGGTTTATATTTTACCTGCCATTGACGTATTGTTTAGTCTGAACTCAACGTAATTTACTACAAGCGAAATCGGTATACCGCATAATATAAAACAAGATTCCGGACTGCGTTAAAACGTTCACCTCTCGTGTTTGCTGAGTTTAGGGTGCTATGCATCCTGTGCAACTGGTCACATATCTGACACCAATACATTGGTTCAAGATTTGATTAATAAGAAAGATACATTTATTTTGAAAATTACTGAAAAATTGATCAGTATTCGCTTATCGTATAAGGAACTATATGGACATGTGATGCGTAGAAGTCAAGAGCATGTCACCGAAAAGGTTTTGACTATGAATGGATATATGGGAAGAAAATGCAAAAAAAAGATAGATAGACTGTATGAGAAAGGATATATGCTCACAAATAAATTGAATGACGAGATGACGGCTAATAGAGATGTATGCAAGGAAATACCTACTGCGCCAACCAGGACAGATTTTGCACAATTGGGACAAGAGCAGAAGGATTATGATTAATCCATGTCCACCAATGACATATCCATTTTTTGAATAATTCTCATGTTGTAGAATTGAAATAAAACCGAACTTGCTGTCCCTTGGCCTAAAGCCAAGGCCATAGGATATCCTCATCCTCCTGCCCTTGTCCCAATTTACTTGGGGTCGGCGCAGTAAGTCTTTTTCTTCTATGAATTTCTATTAGCCATCATCTCGTCATTCAACTCCTTTGTGGTCATATCCTTTCTCACACAGACCATCCATCTTTTATTTGGTCTTCCTCTTCCCTTATATCGATCCACATTCATACTCAAAACCTTTTTGGTAACATGCTCTTCACTCCTACGCATCACATCCCTACCACGATAAGCGGTTACTGCACAACTTTTCAGTAACACCCACTTTGAAAATACCTCTGATGTATATTACTCATTCCTGACCCTGTCCATTCTTGTAAATACACACATTACTAGTAGTATTCTCATGTCATCTGCATGCAATTGCCTCACATGCATCCCTTTTGTAGCCATGGGATATATGACACACTAGCTTCCCGCCAGCGGCTTCGCCCGCGTGGTCTGGATAACTTTTTCCCCCATTTTTGCAACATTTTTCATTGCTACTCCGGTCCTATAAGTTACCACTTATAGGACCGGCTTTATACCATCACGCTACCGCGTGATGGTATAAAGCCTACAGCATTCCCCGATAAATGAGCTATCTAACATTAAAAGAATTTTTAAAATTGGTCCAGTAGTTTCGGAGCCTATTCAATACAACCCCAGCCCCATGATATTAAAACATTGTTTAACCCTTAGGTATAGACAACTGCTACGAGCCATTTCTAGTTGTAAGTTACTCTACTGTCTAGTGCTACATACTACTTCTATTCTATTATTTGATTTGCTTGTTACCAAAATATAGTTGCGTGTCGTCAGCAAATCCCTTCACGCCTTGAGATCTAGCGGTGCTGAGCGATCCCACACGATGTATGACTGCAAAAGAAATTTGTATGTTAAAAGACACGGGGCTTATTCTATCAAAGCATTTGACATAACATACTTACCATCACGCTGCTGCCCAACCCTCGGAGAACTGTATTCTCCGAAGGGTTAGGCAAACGTGTTCACCCACATCTCGCCGGTATATTTAGGTACCATGTAATAAGGGTAAGCCTATTGCCATTAACCGGGCACAAATGCAAACTGAGCTGCTACTGACAACCCAGATCCTAGAGTCGAGCGTAGACCAGGAGCACTAGGTTTGACGTAGTTAAGTATTAGGCACAGTAGTAAAACTCAACCTATGTGCCTCGAAGAGCACGGTCCCGGTAGTCATACGAACACCTCTTTATTATTTGAATCCAATACTAATCTGCTAAAACGTTTCGCAATGCGTAATGACCATGAACCCTGTCAGCAAGAAGACCAAGCACTGTCCAAGTGTAGTACCGTGCACAAATGTACAGTACGTTTGTTTACACTAAGTTTTATCCTTCTTCTTTAGGTACCTACAGTTCGATTCAAACTTAATGGCGGCTCGGAACATGAGGTGAGTCGCTGCGCAGTAACGAATTTATTTGACAGCGGGGGTAAGAGGTGCGGTACTGCGCAGCGAGTAGCTAACTTCCGAGCCGCCATTGAGTTTGAAATGAAATGTATACATAGAAGAAACTACAGAACGCAACTTGCTGGTAAATATTTGAACAAATCCGTAGATAAAGACAGAAACAAGAATATGTGAGAATCTTACATAATTGTCCATCTTCAGTACATCGTATCTTATCCTAGCAAGGGATAAGGATAAATATTTCTCACTGAACGCTCGATGTGTTGAAAGTTTGGGATTCTCAACAACCAATAACTCACCCTGTTTTTAAGAATATCTGGAAAAGTCTCAATTATCATAATATTTACAAATAAAAAACACAAATTAATTTCTTAATATTTATTTTCTATGCAACATAAAAAAATATTCATCATAGTTACAATAAATTACAGTTACTTAATGCGAACTAAAATGTAATTTACGACAATCGGTGAACAGAATCGTATGCGTCAGATCTGAATTTTGTTTCGTAAGTCTACCTAAACATTTGTCATGATTTTAAACATTTTTTATATAATAAATGCAAACTATTATCTAACCAACAAAATAGTCCAATGTAGATAAGCTTGCTTAGCAAATATAATTAAAATGTCAGATGCTTCAGTTTTTCGCATTATGTTAGCGCTAGCGCTTTGTCATTTTCTTGAATTAAATGTGAAAAACTAAGCATCATCAACATTATAGATAACACTGAATGTACCTCACAACAATTAGAATCTACCAGTTCGTGTTTAGCAAATACTATTTACTAATTATTATAATGGATCAGACATACTGAAAGCATGCCTTTTAATAATCATTTACTTGTTTTTATCTAGGCAATCCCTGGCAAAAGACCAGGGGAATACAAATAGTATTGGATGACTAATATTAGCCACTTCTCTCTTGTATGCAACAGTTTCGTAATAAAAAGCTATGCTTCCAGTATGATAGGTTCCTATTAACATTAGGTCTATTACATTTTCATTAATTTAAATTAGTTATATATCCAAAATGTTTCAGAAGTTCGTTACACATGCGACATAATAAATTGATACAACAATTACATTTCAACTGCTAACATCAACTATTTCTGAGTACGGCGATGCACGTTTTATTGGGAAACTACATTGATACACTTCACGGTATACATTGTGACACTAAATAAATGCAGACATTGTGCTGTCAGGTCGAATTTGAACCAACGAAAATCACATTTTCATCAAATATTTTACGTAAGGCAAGTATTGTTTACTAGTTACGTGTAAAACATAATGAACACAGTGTAATTTAGTAAGGGAAGGCAGTGAGAATATCCACCGTAAACCGGTGACTAACAATCTAATATCAAAATTGTCATTTTGAACTGTAACAAGTATTTTTTCACCAAGACTAAGAATTTTCAAATCTTTAACGGGAATAAAAAGCGACAAAAACAGACGCGAATAGAACAAGGCTCCTACCATAATTAATATTAATAGATATATATTAAATTCTTACTAGACAATAGACATGATAGACTCCTTAACAAATAACTTAAAGGGGTTACAATAACAGTGCCATCAAATATAAATATGCAATGTAATAAGGTACCAATAGTTACAGTATAAGCTCTAAATGAGAACGATCATAACGTTGGCATTCGAACATGTTACCTTGTGGGCTATACATAATAATGGGAAAATAAATATATGTGAGGTTTAATTAAATAATTACTAAGTTATGCTAGTCTCGCGCGCCGGTCTAGTTTTACAAACATTGTTCAGATTACATCTGACCGACGACTCACTGAGGAGACTTTACATAAAATGATTTGAGAAATCAACATGGTTTAACCGTCTGGAATGTATTCAATTAAGACCCGACACCTTTCAGGCGGAGAAATAAGTATACACAAATAAATAAATTATAATAAAATAAATTGGTGGTTCAAGTGCACACGTGCACTCAATATGTCCGCCAATGTACGAACAAAACCGGATAGGTGCGATAGGTAAGGCAAAGAATAATAATATACATGTACAGATGCAGTAAGCGAACGCGTTAGCTACCTAACATTAGTTAACACGAATCCCTAGCCTTAATCTAAACACGATACAATTGAGATATTGTTTCATCCGGCCGCGAGACGACTGCCATCGTTCCAATATTACGTCGATTCACATATTATAATATTGTGTCTTACTGGTTTCAGAAAACAATCGTCTTACGCCCGCAATTGTCCAAAATCAAAAACATCAACTTGGGCATTAACTTCAAATGTGAACGGTGCGAAACTTCAATATCAATAATAGTCAAATATGAAAAAATTTAATACGAAAAAAGCCTATATAGAGGACTTATTACTACGTAAGAGAGACATATTACCGACGGGTTGCCCCGTACTAAATTCATTCGAGATTTCCGAGATATAATGGGTGGTCGCGAATAATATCAGAATGATAAAACTTCTATACAATTATCTTGATCGATTACAGCGGTACTAGTGTACCGTTTATCGATGGATGAAATTCGAAGTGTTTAGGGATAAATTGAGATTTTTTTGTGATTCTTAATACGAGATTCTTTCGAATATCATTATACGCCTACTATGTTACAGTCAGCCATGTCAGTACACAACACGCACACATATCAAGCGGCTTTAATACAAGTTGATAATAGGTATTGATGATCTACATCTATATATTATACAAGTGATATTTGTTTTGAAAACTTATATGCGGATGATTTGAACAATTTTCATGATTATTTTCCACAGAAATTAACTCTATGGTCGTCTTTTCATTTCAAAATTTTTTTTGTAACTTTTTTCTGTACAAAGCCAAAATGCGCTTTTGTTGCGTGAACTGACACCAGAGGTGGGATTAAGTGACGTAATGGACAGGAAGGGAAACAGGAAACCATCGACGTCTCCGCGCTAAAATAGACGATCACAACACCGAACCACGCCCCTCTTTAACTCTGCAAAGCACCACAATATGCCCCGGTGGTCAAACTGCGCAATCATATAAAAATATTATATTTTAATTTCCTTAATAAAAAATAGATTTTTTTAGATACTCATTAGTCGTCTATAATGCTTGTGTTCTTAAATTTTGCAGATAAAGCTTAATACATAAGAGAATATAAGTCTTAGAAAGAACAACACAAAGAAGAAGTTCTTAATGGTAAAACTAAAATATTAAATAGATTTCCTAAGCTAATATCTGCAATATTGAAAAACACGGCATATAGAACATCACCTATTAATTGAACAAGCTTGGTCAACGCTTAAACGTATGTAATTTTTTAGAATGACAAAGATATACTTATCTTTTTGTATTTTTTTAAGCATTTTCCATGCTAAGATTACAAGTTATTTTTAATGAAGGAAAAAATCGGCGGGCGGGCAGGGTTCGAACCTGCGCCTTCTGGTTCGGTACACCAGACGCTCTGACCACTAAGCCACCGCTCGCCCTGCTCGCCAGTCGAAATCTTCCTCCACATTCTAATTTACGTCTTAAGGTGACGTGGCGCCATCTATTGTGAAGATGCTTCACAACCGACACGACTAACTTTACAGCTAGTTCAATGTCGTATGATACCGCCTTACCTATCAACTATCTTTTTGTATTTTTTTAAGCATTTTCCATGCTAAGATTACAAGTTATTTTTAATGAAGGAAAAAATCGGCGGGCGGGCAGGGTTCGAACCTGCGCCTTCTGGTTCGGTACACCAGACGCTCTGACCACTAAGCCACCGCTCGCCCTGCTCGCCAGTCGAAATCTTCCTCCACATTCTAATTTACGTCTTAAGGTGACGTGGCGCCATCTATTGTGAAGATGCTTCACAACCGACACGACTAACTTTACAGCTAGTTCAATGTCGTATGATACCGCCTTACCTATCAACTATCTTTTTGTATTTTTTTAAGCATTTTCCATGCTAAGATTACAAGTTATTTTTAATGAAGGAAAAAATCGGCGGGCGGGCAGGGTTCGAACCTGCGCCTTCTGGTTCGGTACACCAGACGCTCTGACCACTAAGCCACCGCTCGCCCTGCTCGCCAGTCGAAATCTTCCTCCACATTCTAATTTACGTAGCGTAAATTAGAATGTGGAGGACGTGTGTAACGTAAATTAGAATGTGGAGGAGAATGTGTGCACCTTAAGACGTAAATTAGAATGTGGAGGAAGATTTCGACTGGCGAGCAGGGCGAGCGGTGGCTTAGTGGTCAGAGCGTCTGGTGTACCGAACCAGAAGGCGCAGGTTCGAACCCTGCCCGCCCGCCGATTTTTTCCTTCATTAAAAATAAAGATATACTTAATTGAATTTTCATAACAGTCATAGGTTTTATTCATTAAATAAAAACATTTATGGTCCATATGTTATAAAGAGTTAGAAAGATATGCATTTGATATAAAAATAAGAGATACATGAATTTTGACTTGCGAACTGACCATAGGCTTCCATGCTAATATTCTGCTTCTGTTTCATGTTAATAAACAACCTTTAATCCTTATCTTAATATCCTAAGCCAAATCTGCGAAGCCTGATAAGTTCGCAACGAGCGCACGTGACCACCGGAGTCCAGAGCTAATTACCTTACTTTCTGTGACAAAAATAGCATTTCTTATCTCAAGTCTTGACCAGCTACCGTATGGTTAACTACACGTAATTGATATCGAGCCGTAACATCGCCTACTTACTAACACAAGCCGAGTATTCAACGTCCAGGTTTTGGAACGCATTCGATATTTGCATAAAACACTATTTTATTCAGAAAGACCGAACATACAGGTCTAACAAAATTTCGGTGGATAGGTTCTTCAAACTACTTATAAGTTTTTAAGTGAACGCGAAGATATTTGATGGAAATAATCAACATTTTCAAAGGTTGATTTCAGTTTTTGGTGACAATAGAAGATGACTGATAGTGAGGGCTTGCTAATGATGTTTAATACTTATTTGTGAACGTAGGTAGCCGAATAAGCTCCCGAAACCTGAACGCTAGTGCCAGTTTGACTATTTCTCATTACTTAAAATCAGTCTCATAAATAACGAAATGTTCAACAGACTTAGAGACGATCGCTCACTCTCGGGGGAGATAGTCAAATTAAACGTTATAATCTTGTCTATTGACATTAACTGCCGGCCGAAACAAAAAGGTAGGCTTCGTTATCAGCTTACACTAATGCTTACACGCTAATAAATTTCAACTAAATACACTGCCAAATTAAACTGCCAATATCTGACTAATAATTTGAAGCGTTGAAAAAATAGATTGCTTTACACGACTCTCGGTAAAATCTTTACTAAAGTTTCAGTCGATAGTTTAAAATGTGGTGAAAAAGGCACAGATGTTTTTCCATTCGCCTAACTACAAGATGATAATAATTGACCTTATTTTTCGTAGCAAGTTTCGTGTGAGTCAATTTATTTTTTCGGCATCAAAAACATGTTGGAAGATTGGCAGTACTGTTTTATTTAAACTTTGCTTCCGCGTCTCAAAAGAATAGAATTATGCTGTTATAAAGAGTGTGGAATTAATAGTCATTATTGCTTCCACATTACATTAGACTATGAAACGTAGTAAAGTAATAATACTTTTTACAACATTGCGAACTTAAAATCATAAACAAAACTGTCGACGCGTGCAAGACACTGGATAAATCGTGACGTCTAGTCTATAGTCTAACGCGACAGAATGACACTCTACCCTCTCATACTTTTAGTGAAGTCTGAGAGTAAGAGGCATAACGCACTCAGAATAAGACCTACAATATACGATAGCACGAGAATAGTGAATCAGGAGCATGTTATACTTTCATTTTTGGATGTATCTTCGATTTAATTGAATGTTCCTAAACGACAGTCCCGCATTATCGTACACAATATATGAGTAGTACCGAGGTGTTCCGCAGCGCGGTGAGACGGCGGTGCGGCGGCAGCGGGGTGCGGCAGGCGCCTACACGTAGGTGGGCGGCTGCGGCGCGGTGGCGGCAGTGGCGCCGGCGGCGGGCGGCAGCGGCGGCGCGGGCGGCGGCGGCAGCACGCGCGCGCCCGGCACGTACTGACCGATGAACGACCCGTCCTCCGTGAAGCGACCTGCCGTACAATATTAGTTACTACCCTTCCGTTACACCAAGAGTTACAGTTCTGTCAGATCGTCCATTACTACCCACTGTTGGGTGTAGGCCCGAGTTACAGGCCTTTACCAATGGGGGCTATCGCGTATGAATCCGCTAGAGGCGCTTGTGTAGCGTGAGGTCTTCGAAATGTCAAATGTCATAGCTTATGGGTTGACTACGCGGGTAAATTTCTAATTAAAATAATGTTGTGAATATTTGGAAATAACTCAGATTTAATTATGGTAAATATGAGTTACGAGTTAACGAATGTCAGTGATTTAAAAGCGAAGTTAAGAAAAGGAAGTGCAAAATTGAACTTATGTCCTACTTTTTTCTAACAAAACGGAACTGCGCAACAATGTGGCATGGCCGATTTGTTTACGCTACGGTGCTATTGTATTAAATATTTTACTGTATTTAATATTTAAATATAAACTTTGTTTTCACGCGCGTATTAACAAATTTTGACAGCTATATTTCAGGACCTCACTCAACACTTGCGCCATCTGGTGAGACAAAAACGATATCCCTCATTGGTCCTGTGCTTCATAAAAGATATATTGTTTTTTTGTGATTATTTTTTACGAGACAATTCTTAATTTGATGCAACAAAACAAACCTTTCCATGAAAAGAAAATGCATACGATGTTTTTTTAATTACACAACAAAATAAAAGGTAAGGGGCCGTCCATAAATTACGTGAGGTATTTTTTTTAATTTTCTATCCCTCCCTCCCCCCCTGGTGAGATGTCGTCAGATTTTATTCAACCCCCTCCCCCATCCCCCAATCTCACGTGAGATTTTTCAAAATGTGGGTTTCTTACGTAAACCCGTTGGATTGTTATTGTAAAAAGAAAAAAAAATGCTTCGTGCTTTTATTTACGACTAGTTAAGACTAGTAATCAATATTGCTGAAAGTTTAATAATAAGTGTAATAAAAATAGTATAATTTTTTTTTGTTTCACTCGGAAAAAAAATTGCGTGATATTTGCCGAGACCCCCCCCCCCTCTCCAACGTAAGATTAGATGAGATTTGACTCGACCCCCTCCCCCCCTTAAACATCTCACGTATTTTATGAACGCCCCCTAATAGGAAACTTAAATGCAAAATAATAAAAAGCAAACAAAATCATACCTTACAAAACGAAACAAAAACGTCGCTCGTGCAGGCAAAGAACAAGAGGAAAGGGACGGAACGAGGATATATCATCAACATTAAAACAAACGCAAAACTTATAACAAAGCACGCTAATAAACATTTAAGTAGGAAATATTCACTCCAAATAATATCATTTGTTTCTTTACAACCTAACGTTACTTAAAAACAAATTATTCTGTACTTAAAACCTAACCTAAGCTGCGAAGATACTTGCGAAAGGAAAGAAATACTCAGTGATAAAGCCTTTATTGCAAACTATTTCTGAAATAGTATAATAAAGACTGGACGCCCTGTTTTAATTTTAAATCTATTTCTAATTAAAATATTTTTGTTTCGCTAATAAAATAGCGATTAAACACGGCAGTATGTTGCCCAGATCAATAAAAATGATTCACAACACAATTCACAGATCGAAACAACTACAAAAATAAATCAATGTAACGGGCGAAATCACCGTCTAATGTCGGCCAATCAAAACGTGGGACAATAAAGCTGCGCCTACGCGGATTGGCTACCAGTACCGGACTGTTCTCAGATGCATTAAAATGTGATGCAGTGGCACTACGTTACGTCAAGCGTACAAAAACGTAGCTACATTTGGACGCGCACTTTAGCAAAGGCTTGAGCTTAATATTTACTGAGATAATAGTAGAAGGTAAATTAAAGGTCATAAGAATAACTGCATTGACGATTGAATACTGAACAGTCAATTAAGTCCTAAATTTTATATCATAATGATAAACGATTTTAAACCTACATAACATCATGTATATCTCAGTAAACTGAAGCTGGTATGTTGGTGCAAGGGGAGGAAGAGGTAGAGGTTTAGACGAGTGTGGCGAAGGCCCCTGAGGCGGAGTCAGTGTGTCCTTGTGGCGGCGGGCGCCGCTTGCGTCCGTACTGCCCGATGAACGAACCGTCCTCGTTCATGCCCGCTGCAAAGTCACATGCTTACAGCCACGACACACATGCTTCATCACAAAAATAAAGAAACAACAAAACTAAAATCGTTTTGGCCAGCTTACGTGCACAAAATCTACATGCATTTATGTTTTTTACAAAAAGAAACTAGCTAATAATTAAATAAAATTACATAATGTAATGTAAGGGCAGCTCACACGACGACTCGCTCAACTGGCTTAACATTAATGAATCGTTAACAAACAGTGGCTACTTTATCTTAGCTTATTTTTCCATATTTGAGTTTGTTGTCAGTGTACTAAGATTTACTGGAACTCTATTAGTTAACTAATAATTCATTATCTTAAGTGACGTCTCTCAATGCGGCCCATAATTGTCACTTAAAACTTTACTAACTATATGGCCTTATAAGTAGCAGTTGCCAATTTCAGACACTGCACAGAAGAAACAGCACAATATCCATATAATAGAGTTCAAAATAGCATGCGCAAGACTGTTGAATGCAATAATGCAATATTTCTCTTTCCGTTCAATATCTTTAAACACGCTCTATTTCACGTGTGATAGAGCGAATGTGAATATTGCGTACTTACTTTTAGTACTTCATAAATTTTAAATATATTGACTAAATCATAGTGCGAGCAGCCGTAAACATTTCAAAAACAGAAGTTCTCAAAAATATATCACAGAAATCATAAAATGGTCAACAAATTAGGAAGCGTAAAGAGGACTAATATTTTTATGGTCGTTTTTGACCGGCCATTGTGTAAGTGGTTGATAGCAACCAGCTCACCAGCTACCGAGCGTACCTGTTTCGCCCTCGCCGTACTCCGCCATGGAGTCTGTGTCGCTCTCAGGGCCAGGCTTGGTGCCGCTGCTCATTGAGTGACGAGATTTGTTGTCCAGTCTGGAACGTAATTGTAGTTGGACATTAGATTAGGCAAAGAATATTATCCAAATCAAATAATAGTATAATTGTAATACAACAGTCTTATGTAATTTCTTATAGACAACCTTAATGCATCAGTAAATTAATTACTTGTTTAGCATGTTAATATCGATCTATACAAGATAATTCGTTTCGTTCCTACTATAACCAATTTCAAAGTTGCGTTTTCTGTATTGATATCGATATAGAAAATAGTTATAAATATTTTATCAATATCGATAATCGATATTGATAAAATAGGGGTATGACCACTGGACTGCCAAGTCAAAAGCCTCGAGTTCGAATCCAAGGTACGCACCTCTGACTTTTCTAAATCATGTGCAAATATCACTCGCTTTACGGTTATGGAAAACATCGTTAGGAAAACTGCATGCCTGAGAGATTTTTTGGACGGCATGTGAAGTCTGCCAACACGTATTAGGCTAGCGTGGTGGACTATAGCCTAATCCCTCTCATAGTGTGGGACAGTGTTGGTGCTGTAGCTGTAGTACTGACGGGTGCGAGTACTCGTGGAAGGCGGCGTCGGCGTAGTCCCGGCGGCCGTGCGCGAGCTCGCGGTCGTGCACGTCGTACTTGCCGCCGCGGTTGCGCCGCACCACGCACACCAGCACCAGCACGAGCAGCAGGAAGGCCAGCGCCAGCATCACGCCGATGAACCACCCCGCCGTCGCCGTCTTGTCGCCGTCCGCGTCCTTCACTATCGGCCCGTCTGCGGACATGTTCCGTTGCACTTCATTTTCGCCAATTATCAACATATACTGAAGTGAATCGACAGCATTTTGAAGACGACAAAATCGAAAAGTTTTTAATATGAAACAGATCAGTAAACAAATAATTGTCAAACTCAATTTTATCTAATAAATAGAAAAAATCTTTCTTTTTACCCCACATTCCTATAATTTAAACAACCGATTTAGGCTACGAGTTGAATGTCAGTAAATTGGTCAGTTATTTATTTTTCATCAGTGTTATAAGTTTGAATGCAATAACCATCATAATTTAGCCTCGAATGACCCATTTTCAGACCATTTTTTTTAAATGTTATGAGGGTAAATTGCGTCTACCTATTCCGTAGATAATTAATCACACATTTTAACATAAAGGAACCAATTACGAATTCATGCATACTATACAATTCGATTGCGAAACATTGTATTTGCTGTAAATTCAATTTCATAAAAAACACACGATCTTCACGACTGTTTGAAGATAAATTAGAAGTATCGCAAAAAATATTGACATGTGACCTCGTCAATGATGTAATTCATCATATCAATAAAATTAGCACCCAATCAGCTATAACATAGACAACAAACACAATACTAGCAACACCTAATATTTGAAAAATTGATGTGTTGATGTGTTTTATCTATTAAAACACATCGAAATCAGGACAAAAACAATGCTTTGTTCATTTTTTAAATACAATTTCTATTTGCACAATAGCCTAAAAATAATGAAATTTCACAAAATTATTAGAAAATAACGGTAAAAAAGAGGTCTACGGAGGAACATATACAAATTATTGCCAGTGGCAAAATATCATAAAAACAACGTTAAATACTTCATTGCAAATATTTTGTGTACAGTTGACTTTTGACCTTTTGATTAGGAAATTTAAAGATAGCCTTGAACAGCAATCGGGAGTATTAGGTTGCTGATAAACTTTTGTAAAAAAAGTAGGCATGGCCAATATCTAAGTTTATTTATTTAAGAAATAGAAAAATATCATGAAATATTTTTGCTTTTAAAACATTTATTTTATTGAAGTAGGCAGATATTAATTTTATAGCTTTAGTTATTTTACATTTCATATTTCCCTTTGCCCTACAAAAATAAAAACATAACAAAATATAAGTAAAATTAAACACACAATATTATTTATTTAACATCTAAGTGTTGATCAAATGAACAAAACATCGTTTTTTACCCAATTTTTCAAAAACCCATTTTTATTTATAAAACAATAAAATTATGATATAACGTAACTATTTGAAAATTCTACACACATGGTACTTGAAGATTGTACCAACACTTACCAATGGTAGTGTCAACATCCTTCACTTCACTAGAGCTGAAGTACTCTCCGTCATGCGCAGTAAGCTTCACCTCGTACACCTGGCCGGGCTCCAGCCCCGTCAGGATCACGTAGTCGTCATCAGTCACCTCGTTGGTCTTCAACCAATCAGGGTGACCCTTCAGCCTGTACCATGCGACAAAGTGTGTTCCGGCATGCCCATCTAACGACGGCATCCAACGGACCAGGATATGGGCAGTTCCCTCTTTAGCCGGCAACGTGTTCGTCTCAAACAGTGGTATGTCAGGTTTAGCTGTCACGACTGATTTAGTGGTCTGTTCCACGTAATACTTGTCTCCCTCGCCGGCCTTAGTCTTCGCTCGGATCTCGATGCGGTACTTAGTGTTAGGCTCAAGTCCAGCCAACTTTGCGCGGTCGAATTTAGGATCGATCTCCTTCTTCCTTTCTTGGATAGGTCCTAACGCTGTTCCGGTGACCTTCTGGTAGTAGATTTTGTAGCCGGTAAGCACTCCGTTCTCGTCGACAGGCTTGTCCCATTTAAGGAGCATAGCTGAGGAGCCGATTGGGTATACTTCAAAGGATTTAACGGTACCAGGTTTGCCTTCAGGAGTGTGGAAGCTAAGAGTATCGCTAGGAGGGCCGTTAAAGCGACCATTGTAAACTAAAATTCTTGCATTATTCTTTTTGTATGGTTTAAATTTACTGACTAAAGCGCTGGACGCATCAGCTTTGACTAGGATTTCTTTGAGCCTGTTCTCCTCCCCATCTACCCAAGTCTGGATCTTATATCCTTTGAAATGCCCTCTGACTGTTTCGGATAGGATCGGGTTCCAGCTGAGCAGTGCTGTAGTGCCAGTAGTGACTTGAACGAGCGTAAAGTTAGAGGGGGCTTGTAAAGGAATGTCTTCACCGGACCATCCGATAACTTCTACTGGTGTGACGTTTGAAGTACCCTTGTAGTTTACTGCGGTAACCTGTGAGCGTTTAAATAATGTTATAGTAGTTCCCAAAAATCCTTTATAACTGTGGGAGAGTGTGCGATTTTGGGCGTTTATAAAGGAGAAAGAATGAATCAAAGAAGGAGGGAGAGAGATAGAGAATGTGTATGTGTGATTTGTGTACATGTTGCTATATATCAAGACTGTCTCGTGATATTGTGTATCTCTGATGGTTACCTTGACTTTATAGGGCTGGAAAGTGGGCGTGTTGAGCACGGTGTACTCAGTCTGCTGCCAGTCTCGCACTTGCTGCTCGCTCCACGGCTGGCCCGTGATGTTCCGCCGCCATGATACTAGGTAGTAGAAGCCGGGGCCATTGTGTTCGATCTGAGGCATTTTCTGTACCAAACAAAATAAGCCTTCAATCTTCTGGATACAATTTTGTTACAGGTTAAAATAGGATGAATCGTCTACCCGTAATTGGCCTTAATACGCCTTACCATCACTTCCGTTAGTACAAAAAAGTAATGTGATACTAACCGACCAAGAGATGACCATGTTCGTAGGGTCTGATCCCTCGCCGACCACGTTGTCAGGGTTCTTGTACGGTACGTCAGGTTGTGTGGTGCAGACCTCGGAGTGCGATGAAGGAGTGGATGGACCAATCTTGTTCCAAGCGTTCACTCTGTAATGTAGACAAATATCAACGACAGTTCCATACTGCTGCACAAATGTGCATTGTTGTATATATACTAAAACAAATTACAAATAGTACCATCCTTCACATTTGCGCTGAAAGATATCTGAATCAGCATATAGACACATTGCCTGAAGCTGGTTTTCAAAAAAGCCTTTAGACTCCAGACGCAAAACCAGATCGTTAAAAAGAAACATTGAAATATAATAAAGAAAGAAACGAATAAATATGAGATGGTCGGTATTTAGTCCTTAAGATTAGGTCAGGTCAATTGAACAAAGAAGATCAAGGTAAGAAGTAAGGTAAGATTCCCTCCTGAACCTACCTGAAGGTGTAGTTAGCCCAAGGACTGAGCTGGACGGTCCACGAGGTGTCGATAGCCGGTACGTTGTCACTGGCCGTGTCCCAGCTGTCGGGCATGAACGTGGTGTTGTACTGTATGGAGTAGCGCAGGATGGGCGCTCGGTTGTCTCCCATGGAGTGCCAGCGGAGGGTGGCCGTCTTCTCGTGGCATTCGACGCCGTCCAGTGCCGGGGGGTTGGGCTTGTCTGGAACAGAATGATCATTAGGAAATCCATCTAATTAAACTTAAGCTCGGCGGCCAAACAGGTAACCAGGAAAATAAAGATATATTTCTGCTGCTTTATGAAGTAATATGAATATAGATTTCTGATAGGGTAGAAAATAAAGCTTGAAGAGAAACATACACCGTCATAATACTGGCGTCGTGCCAAGTAATTCCAGATTATGTTCAGAGTTTATGACATACCAAAAACTTAGTGGAACAGTTTGTATATACCAACTAGTTCTTCCACCTGTGTTTAAGTGGTTGGACGCTTGTCCAGTGTGTGTAAAGGACTTTTTTTATCCGTTTCGACTAATTAAAGACCTAGAAATTAGCGGTTCCTATTAATTTAACAGTACCCATATAACATTGACTCACCTTGCACGGTAAGCGTAGCCTGTGCCCTCGCCTCATCGATCGCCGTCCTCGCAATACAAGTGTACTCTCCAGAGTCCAGCTCCGTGGTATCAGATATGAGCAGCGAGTAATCGTTGGTCATGCGGAAGCGCGGCTGGTTGTCGAAGTCGATGGTTTGGCCGTCGTTCAGCCAGATGATCTCCAGGTTGAGCGAGTCGTCCGCGTTGGCGTTGCAGCGGAATGTGGCCGAGGAGCCCGCGGCTACCTCGTAGTGTTCCGGCTTGTCCGTGATCACGGTGCGCTCTAGGAATCAAATTTATTTTCAGGGATATGGAAACGGTTGGAGCCACTCAATTTATAAAATTACGTATTATATTATGTTTTAGAAGACTCCAATAATATAATAAGCAATTTAAAAAGATTCCTCACAGTTGAATATATTTTTAATTTACTGGGGAAGACACAAATGAGTGTATAAAGTTTAAATAAAACCAATTTAATTAACCAAGAGTATTTTTTGGACTAAAACTTTTTGTTAAACATATGTTCATCATATTATTCGGGTAACCGTAAATAAGATTACAGGTACCTACGATTTTTGTTTTTATGGATTTCATGCATCGCAAAAATGGTACCACTTTACATAAGCTGGTAAGACAACGATATCATTAAACAGAAATGTGTGTACTCACTTTTAACATCGAGTGAACCGAAAGCTGACTTCTCTCCGAACTTGTTCTTCGCGTAACACTGATACGTTCCGACATCTGTGTACGACACGTCGCGGATCACCAGGTCGCCGTCCGGGGTTATGTTGTACCTGATAAAGTAATTTAACTTAGCTACAATACACGAACATTAAGAAGTGCGTATCGAAAATCGTATATAAATAGTATTTAAAAAACTGGTAGTTTAAATAAATCGATTGCAACTTTTATTATTCGTTTTGGAATCCCAAATTATACATAGTTCTTCCCAGGTTCTAAGTAGACAAAGTACTAAAATTACCTACCATCAAAATGTACCAGAATAGCCAACATATATCATGAGTCTGCAATGCATAGGTGTTATACAAAAACTTTGCACATTTTTTCATTAATTCCGAAGAAATTTTTTGACGTCAATCCTATGTCGACCTTTAAAAACGCTCCTCCTCCTTCCCTTATGTATGAATAAACCAACCTTTTATCTTGAAATAATCATTTATTTATAGATAACCTCCGCCCTTCAACTCCGATATAATTCTTTTAGACATTTACTTATGAACAAGCATAATGTAATACTTGGGAACCAATCAGACTTATTGATCATCTATCAAAAGTAAAACAAGTTAGTTTCTACCACGTGTAAGTAATATCAAGATCGATCAGAACTTATGGGAAAGTCTGAAATTAATAGAAATGGCGAAATCAATTTATGGTAACTGTCTACATTTCCACAAATATTATCAAGACCTAAATATTGTATGCAGGAGGTAAATTAGAGGCTGTATTTCCAGAACATCGGTATAAATAAGTCGGAAAGAAAACTGCTATAGTAGCCACAATCAATGATCACCATCATTGTTGGATGTTAAGCAGGTAATAGGTATTTTGAAGTTTTGCGACTGTACTGTGTACGATTATGGAATTCGATTCATAAGAACCCTATTTTCTGATTCTTATTTTGTTTGAAACTTGATCGATTTCACCGTAGGGACTATTTTCGACTTGAGACTACCCTTCAATTATCTTTTTCGAGACCATCTATTATTTAATCTGTGATACTACCAGTAAGTAACAAGCTCCATAAAAGTTGCGCTTCGAGGCATGTTAACGAAATGTTAACTTCACTTGATCAATTTCTACATTGACTGATGACGTTAAAGTAGTCCAATGAACTGTAAAACCCTTTTATATTGCGAGGGAGAAATGAAATCCGATAACATGTCCTCGGGGAGCACGTCTAGGGATATTTTGATATCCGATTCTGAAGAACCGTAATCTCGAGTATGTTTGCACACTGTGTGAAAACGTGCAACGGGTGAGGCGTGTATTTGTGTCAGGGAAAAAGAAATGTAGGTATTATATTGGAACAACTACCCTGCAACATAATTTCTACATTTCTTTTACCGTGACTAATATATTATGTACGAAATCTGTGTTTCAGCAAAGATAGTGAATATACCTAAATATTTTATAACTAACAACGCCTTCGTTTTGACACATTTTGCGTAACACATTATGCCACAATCTTTGCCAAAGCATAGATGTAATTATCCGTAAAATTGTATCCAATGTTGTTACAAAAAGTTGGTCTCTTATAAACGACCCTCTTTCACGTCCCATAAATCAACATTTGACAGCCTCTAATGGTCGATAACCTTTATTGCCCAGTCATTGTCGCTCTATTTTCAAAACTATCATAAGTATAACGTTTTATAATACGCAAATAGCTATAGCTAAGCACTTCAATCTTCGATTGAAAATGTGAACAACATTGTACATTGAGTTTCCAGTATTGATCAGTTCCTGTATTAAAGATTTATATTTCAGCGAATCTGTTTGAAACTAGTACTTACTTTCCGCCAGTGACGTCAACATCGTCCTTCATCCATTTGACGAGGGGCTTTGGCGCTCCGAACACTCTGCACTTGAGCACAGCCTCGGAACCGTCCACCCTGGTAAGATTCTCCGGACCCTCCTTGATTTCTGGCGGGATAGCTACACAACACGAAAAAAATATTATCTCAATTTACATGGTCTCGTCGCAATGATATGTACCTAGTTACCTTATTTCCTACGCAGTGTTCCACTTCAACTTTTTAATTTAGTTATCACTGTTGTAGAATAACAGCCTGTTTCAAAATAAGGATTAATTAGATGACTCAAAATTGTTCCACCTTAAACTTATCATTCTAATATCTTTCCTAGAGACTACCTCTAGAGCAAATGCCTAATGTTAAGTACTCTCTCCTGATTAATTGATCACGTCGCGAACTGGCAACTCCAATTATGTGCTCTTCAACATTTTGACGTCAAATAGACTAATAATTATGTTCAGAATTTATATTATATTCTTTAAATACGTGCCAACCATACTGTTTACTACACAAACAAGCCAAATAGTATATTCTTCCATCTTCCATGTTAGCGTCTATCCCACACCTTATGCACATTTAGTCCATTAAAATTCCAGAGTTTTGTCAAAATCACTCTGTGAACTCATTGTTTCCCCCATCTGACTAACAAACAGGCAAATAAATCACAATATAAACAGAATGCTAAGTGCATAATAATATCCGTAGGTAATATTCGCGCGGATAGCGGGTGGGCGTGTGAATGTGTGTCGCGAGGATGTGTCCAATAGACGTCTAGAGACAATCTCGTTATGTAGACATGAATTCGTAAATTGTGAACACAGACTGTCTGATTTGGGCTCTTGAATAGTTAAGTAGCTTTGTACGCTTGTGAAACAAGGCATTAGCACTATTTGACGTCATGTATTTGGAAGATGTTAATGTTAATACAGTTGTTGAAATATAATATGTGGGATTCCGAATTCTGACACTGCTCTTATTGATATTTCCATCCAAAACGAATCCTCAATATTGCTCATTAGATTGAATATACTATTTTATGAAACTTTCCATGTGTGAAATAGTCGCCATGGGAGTGGGACTTATAATGAGAGCATTACTATATTGTCAAAATGAAGTTCCATCTAAGTAAATTTAGCTGTTTTCTAAACAGTGAGTCAAAAACAACAACATAATTCAAGTATAATTTTAAGCGTCGACGTCTTTTGCCGACTTAGCTTAGTCAACAAACAAAATATAAGGGGAGCCGACTGAGCCGGTATACATATAAATCTTCAAGAAACTCAATATTATGAAAAGGAAAATCAGGTTGAACAGGGACCCAAATTATCGTCGTAAACATAGAATCACGGAACTAAATAATGTTATTTTAGTAATACGCTCGAACGTTTCAATGGGTAATTTATTACGTGCGTTGATATGTTATGAGTACCGCATTAGCGGCATTAGGGTAGCGATGAGAACAGTTGTTTTGAAATGTCTAAAATTATCTTTGAAGCTTATACCGGGTGTGCAACTAATATTTTAGGCAAAGATAATATGCTTCTTAGAAACTTTAGATAGATATTTGGTAAATAAATAATTTGGTAAATGATATAATAAAAATGGATAGCGTTACTCGTCAATAAGACCTGGAAAACTGCTGGTCACTTTAAAGTACTCTAAATAATTTGATGTGTTTGCCACTCAACGTATCAATACCAAACCCACCTAACAATACACAGTAAACATGAAAATGCTAAATGTGGCATTGAATGTTGACACAAAATTATTATTACGACCTGGCCATGTCCTCACTGGAAATAACATATTTGAACCAACATTGGGGACACACATTTTAAGCAACAGGCTATTGGACAAACATTGTTAACAACATTGACTTGTCTGAATGGAACGCTAACGAGTGCCGGTGGTGACATAACGTAGTAGTGCCCGTACTTTGCAACTGTCCATCATAATATCTAAGCACTCTCGTACTTCCTACTTTGTTCCTCATTCGCTTCATTCAATTTATTTAGAAATTCCTTTTAACTAAGACATCGGTACCTTCCCGATTTTGTTGTATTAATTTAATATTAATCTCCGAAGCGTCTGAGAGATTAGGGTAATTTCAAATTTAAATTGAGAAAGGATCGTTAGCGTAAGCACCATTTTCTATAGAGGCGAAAGTTCACTGATGGCTTCATAATTATATGAAAATTTCGTAACAAAGTTAAAAATAAACATCTTTTCTTAGTCGCAAAAATACCTTTTTGCTTAAAAATAATTTTGACGTTAAAACAAACAATGACTGTAAGGATTCATAAACTTGCTTGCTTGGTAAAGTTCCGTGAGGTCGATTGCGCACTCGCGAAATGTTTTCGCAATATCCAAATACAAAATCGTATTAATATAATTTCCAGTAATACCAAAAATTTCGGAAATGACACCACTAAATCGTGGAATTATTTAATAGACCCATAAACCATGATATGCGAATGGAATGAGGGTGGGCAATACGATATAACAGGAATTTCTGATGCCACAAACCTCTATAGTCATTATTGTGGATTTTCGGGATGACTCAGACAGGACAATAGGTTATCGAACTTTGTTGGAGGTAAAAAGAATCGGATGTTAATCCACACCCTCTGGCACACCCATCATTGTACACGGGGCGTAAATTCAAACGTTCACAGGTAAACTGGGGTGCTACTGTAATTTACAACAACGTATCCGCACGTTGAATTGATAGTAGATCTCAAACACGAGACTGAGTAACAAAGATTGCACTGCACTTTTTAAGTCGTTCCTTTAGAATTTTTTAATGCGTGTCGAATAAGAAAATGATATTGTTTGCTGCCCCACAGCTGCTGTTATATAAATGTTTAATATGAAACAGTTTTGTTCCCTATAAATGTATTGAGTAACGGAACAAATGTTTTAAGCCAAAACACATCATACATATTTTCAATAGGTACTTTGGATTTTAAATGAGTTTTGATACATATCCTAATATATCAAACTCAGAATTTAACGCTTAAAAAGCAAATATTATCAGCTCATTTACATTCCACGAATATCGATCCACATTTCAGCATAAACATAGCACGACTAATCTTTGACAATGCTTGCGGAATAAATCCGATAAATAAGATTAAACCACAGTCTATAAAATAAAAGTAAAGTAGACATTTTTTCAGCCCCAAAGAACAGTTACGTCATAAGCTCACGCTATATAGCAATTAATGGGGTGCAGCTGCACAATAGCTGCGGCCATACAATGTTGGTAAAGCAGGCTTACTTCAAATAGGGGGTGATAAGAAACTAATTCGTTATGCAAGGTTGGTTAAGTCCAGCACCAGTTCTGGGAAAGGGAAGTTCCTAGGGGCTAGTTCCAGAACTAGTCCAGTAACTTGATTTTAGAATAACAAATAAGGTACCCGGAAAATTATATACCTAAATATTCTCTAAGCTTTGATACAGGCCAGTCACACATCACTACGAAACACCGTCCATTTTCAACTACAAGGAACGAAACTTCGATGCATTGCACGCAAACATCCATCTCATATTTGGCGAGTGTAAGGTCGAACGTGACTTCGCGATATTCTAGACAGCTTGTTATTAATTCACACCTTAAAATATCTTTATAATACAGATAGATAAATAAGGTGCTCACAGACAGACATAGGCGTTTCGTAGTGATTATGGTAAGTAAAGATGATAGCAATAATATCCATTTGAAATAAGACCCCGTGAGAAAACAGGAAGCGATAGCAGAATGTTGCACGGGAATATAAAAGCCAAAAATCTGTGTTTGGTATACAGTTCGGTTTTATAATGGTCTCGAGAATTGGCAAAAGGAATTATAGTTACACGGCTTTGAAGCATGGACTTGAAGCATATTCAGAGTATTTTTGCATGCTGAATTCTGCAAAAAATATGTCAAATTGTATTTCATAAGACAAAAGAATTGTATATTGTAAGAGCAAAACTGCGAAACATTATGTATTACAAACATCTTGGTTCAAATGTTGTTCATCAACAAGGACGCCGGAATTTAACCATCAAAAAGCAATGATCCATACTTCCATACCGTAGATGTCTTTAATATAGGTTCCAAAAGAATCTTAAAGACGGCAGAAAAAGGCTAATCTAACAGCTCAAATTTGTCATTCGTTGGTTTAAGTTCAATAGGAAACAAAGAGAAACTCAGCTTGCCATAAATCACAATTGCAAACAGGAAGAGAAACACGGTAATTATACTGAAACAATTGAAACAGTAGCCATTTCTCTCAATTACGAAACCACTGGTCTGGGCTTTCTGCAGTGTCAATACTCGGCCGGGTCGAGGCATCCCGGGCTATCTAGGTCATGGCTGGTTCCTGCGTAATCCCGGACTGTGGACCGCGTCATTCCTATATTTTGTATGTGGAGAACGTTTTACAGTAATTTGTGTGTTGAGAGTTTGAGACTGGAATAGTTGTTTGAAATACGTGCTGATAGTAATCAATGCAAGGCTTGTACGAGTAAAAATGTGTTGTTAATGACAAAAAAACTGCGATAAAAAAAAACTACACAGTTAATAAGATATGTCGATTCTTATTTATGGAAATTTGTGAATAATTTTCGCTTCCCAATTTTCAAGACAACATTTTATAGGAACCTTATCGATAAACGTGCTCTATCATGAAAAAACGAGACGAGAGTCTCGAAGTGAGGGTGTGTTGAATACAAACCAAAATCTGAATGAAAAGTAACGAGGCAAAATATCGGAGTCATGCACTCAATTTTGATGAATGGCTCGAAGTTCCGTATCGTTCGTGAATAATCGTTATAAAGAACCTTTTTGATCTGAAACTAATAAATGAAATAACATAACCCAACACGCAGATCGTAAACAGTGCAGGTACAATATGAATTAAATAAGCTAGTTGTATAAATATGTAGTGTAAAATAATTTACTGTTAAGATTTAGTATGTAAATGTAATTAATTAAACCTTTTAATCGCACTGGCGGGTCACGCAACCAAATGTTTTTAATGCTTTAAGTTTGTTGGGCAAAGTTTACGGATAACAACCCGTACGACTAAATAATATTGCCGGTAGAACAGAATTCATGAAACAGTGCAGTGACTTTGCCACAGAAAAATAAATTAATGAAAAACAAAATTAATGCCTTCCTTGGGCCAGTTCCTTTTTCTCCATTTTCACTTAGCTTTCTCTTGGTAGAAAGAAAAATATGGAGGTACAAAATCGAGAGCAAATTAAGGAATAGGTGACAGTATCTAACTATAAACAAAATACCGAATTCGATGGGTCTTTCTAAGAACTAATCACCCTATCAAATTGTCTCTCAGCGCGGTCAGGGCCACATGACACTCAAGTTGAAAGTTGGACACTAATTACGCGAGGCATACTTTGACGCTTCTTCATCGAATGTCATCATACTTGGGGCACAAATTAATTGGTGCGACCGTGACATGACGACTATTAAGAGTACAACTGTATCAGATCACATCCTCTCTTTTGTGGGAATTCGCTAATTAAAATGGCCTCTTTATGTAATTACATTTTTCAGTCGAAGAAACATGGATTAGCCCAAAGAATACTAGACGTTGAAATAAAACCAAACTCTATGATTTTAAAACAGTAGCGAGCGATGTCAAGCTTCTACTGACTGCTACAATAAAAAGTAATGTTGTGATATTATCAATCTCATAAAATCATACGCGTTACTGACATCGTGTATTTCTGAACAGCTTACACAACTTTCATGCAAAACCAACTCTGGGGTTTGCTGTCAGCCGATGACCCAAAGTCGATTAAGTTAGGGAACCCAAAATAAGACACGAGCGACCCTTTTGCAAATAGGAATCGATTTGTTTCACCCCTGCACAAACCGTTTGTATATCACATCGATACCGCGGTATAGCTCGGCTAGACATAAAACTACTAAGCAAAGATCCGCTCCAGACATAAATAACCTTGCAAATAATTGTGTAACATTCTAAGAAGTTCAGTAACAAACTCGAATGATATATGAAAAACTTTTAGACTAATTTCTATTCACTTAATACGTTCATTCAATAGAAGTAGCGGACTGCGAATAGCGAAAGCTTATATCAATCGATCCCCTCGCAATTATATATCGGAGACCAACTGTGACTTTGGAGAGCAACTTTTTTTCTACTTAATAAACATTTATTCCCCGTATATTTATGAGTTCATCTAGAAGTGACTAGGGCCCATGCCAAGAGACAACATTATTTAAGAATAATTTTCAACTATATTAACTCTCACATAAGACCCAATTTAGAATAGAAAAGAAGTTTATATGCTTAACATTAGGGTCATAATTAACTATGAGTGACAGTTTATGGTGGCCGGAGCTTTGTCGTTTCCTTATAAAAGTTGGAGAACAACTTGTTATACAGGAAACGAAACCCAATAAAATTGTGTTCTTTATTGAAGTTGTATGAAATTATGTTGACTAGTTGAAAACTGCAGGACTTTATATTAAGTTGAAACAGTCATGTTACACGAGTGAAACCCGAAGTAGTGCGAAACGAAGCCATTCAAAGGCTATTAGGACTTCGAAGTTATTCTATTACTTAAATGTTAGATAGGTATAAAGATCAAATTTATTTATTGGGTTTTTTATGCTCCAGATACTATTTGAAATACAGAGCGTTTAGAATGTAACAAGAAAAACAAACTATAAGCGGCCTTATCGCGATTTGAGATTTCTTCCAGACTTCCACTAAGTACACAAAATCAAGTATAGAATAAATACTTAAACATAAATAAACAAAGCAGAGAAATGTAGACACATTTTTTTGCTTTAATAGCTATCAATTTGAATCATTCAAATTCGTTCTCCAATAAATGTAGCTACTAGATGATTGAACGTAATAGTTTCATAGGAGTTTGAGAGCAAGAGCAATTTTTATAGCCCCGCTTACTATAAAGAATATTAAAGTAATACTAGAAGTCGGGTGTACTATTAAATCTGGGACGACACGGCGCCGTTGTCGAGACAAGGCGCCAACATAGGAACACCATTTATTTAAAAAATATTTCATGTTTCTACATTTTGCTTGTAAGTGGAACACTGCAAGTGGGACGATGTATGCATGATCACTAGAAATTTGAGAGAGTTACAGAAAAGCGAGGATTGGCTTTCGATGGCTGCATTGATGGGCATGTTTCTTGAAGTTGTTGTGTAGCGGTGTATCGTCGGTGTACACGACTATGGCGAGTACTTTCCTTTTTCGGTAAAGTGGACTGCAGCCTCTTTATAACCTAAGATTACTTTACCAGAAACTGTGTTTATTTTGTACAGATTGCAGAAGTCAGAACTGCTTTATTTGTATTTGAAGACTTTAATATAGTGCAACTTCAGGCAATATTAGGATATACCCTCCGATTTTGCCTTCTTCCGACATAATAACAGAAAAATAGACGGCTACATTGTGGAAGTTCAGAACTATTGTTGTAACTCTCTCATACCCCACCTAAGTTTTTAAAATTCGATGTTTCTAGAAGAAATAAATAAAATTTACTCACATTGAACATTGATGTAGACATCCTTGTACACGTATCCAATAGAGCTGGTGGCGTTACAGCCGTAGTTTCCAGTGTCCTTCTTCACCAGGTTTGTGATGATGATGGTGTTGGGCGTCACCTGCCTCCTAGGGTTGGGCTCCGCCTGTTCTATGGGCTTGCCGTTGTGGATCCATGTGATCCTAGGGACGGGGGTACCGCCGGCTTCGCACTTGATCTCAGCTGTCTCGCCTTCTGCGAGATTCTGGATTTCTGGCTCGACCGTGAAGAATGGAGCGGCTATGGAAGAGAAATATAGATTAGGTACGCTATTTCAGGACGGTGTTGGCTACTGAAAGTTCTCCTTGGGAACTCTTGACAATCTCCTAGAGAGAGCTTGAAAGTTTAAACCGTATCTCCGGTTGTTTAAACATTAGACCGTATTCTAATCTCTATAAGATCTCAAATATAATTTTGATGACTTGCAAGTACTTTCGTGTTGGAGCAAAGCTAATGTGTTTTTCATAATAGGCAGACGTTATCAAATGTACATTTTACGAAAACCAACCTTATTCATTTAGGAAGGAGGGAAAATATGCTTTCCTATCCTTACCTGATTTTATGACAGAAATGAAAGATAATTATGGTATTTATTACATAAAAATGTTGGGAGTTGTGCCAATAGCAACGTATCACTCAAATAAGCAGGTCAAGCTCAACATGATTGTATCTACAGACATCTCTTACATATTGTGGCTATATGTATTATTAGAATGGAGAATAGATGATGTCAGAGGCCAAGTGTATGGCCTTTTAAGTACAATTGCTGACAGTTATTGACACTCCGATGCTAAAATAAATACAAGTTTTCAAGTAGTAAGCACTATCTAGTTTTTCTAACCTGTCATTGATGTGAAGTTAAGTCTGTCGTCATTCCAAAGCGACTTATTGTTAGTACTACATCTGAATTATTCTACATATTTCGGTCATATCTTCTGATTATTCTACATAATATGTCTGTCTATCAAAAGTAGGTACAGTCGGCTGACAAATAAGTTTACCATCCGAATGTTTAATTTAAAAAAAACATAAAGTTAGAGAACAATATCACCACAGAGTATCGTCGATATTAGAGCTATCAGAGCTGTCAACGAAGATTAACCAAAATGACCACTTTCTTGAATAGCGTTACCGAATCATTTAGGTCTTTTATGTTTATCTAAAGTAAAAAAAAATTGGATAAACAGACAAAAGTAACTACACTGATGTATTTCGCATTCTTACAATTTTGTATTGTGTATCGTATTTTAAATAACAGTGTCGACGTCGGTACAACAACAATGCTCCCGGCGATTACGCCAGACTGCATGCTACACTCAAGTGCTCGCAATCTACGGCGAATTGTTGACGAAACAAAATGGAGAGGAACTACAGCGTAAGCAAGCCTCCGGCTTTCATATGCTTTCCTTAGACGAGTTTGCGACAGTTTTTAAGAAAGGAAATGTAGCAGTTTTGTTTGACAAAACATATAGGAGACGGTACCAGTGTTTTGTTAATTTTAGTTTCGTTTTTTTAACATGACAGCGGTAGATAAATGCATAATATTAGTAGCATAGTTTTCCACATAATGAAACATGAAATATAAATTAATTATCATCCAATACGCTTAAATAATGTTATCAAATCAAGTAAGTATAGTTTCATCTTAGTTAAGTTTAGCAAAGGCAATCCGGAATACCGGCTCGTCAGACGTCCGGAAAACGAATCAGATTTCCATCCAATCAACTTCTGCACCATGCAATAACCTCCCTCGAAAAAGAGGCAGTTTTTCTTTCACCCAGAAATTAACATGGAAATTACTTTGCGGACGTTCTTTATTGGGACGACAAATGAGATACCTATGTGGACTAACTTTGAAAATATATCCTTCAGCTTTTAACATATTTATACAATGTTTTCAGAGGAAGTGCATAATAATCTTTAATGTGATCATATTTAGCCATATTTGTTTTTTTTATGTTCCGCTTAGTCAGATATTTTCTTTTCACTCGCAAATCATAATAAATCAATAACAAGGTATCATATTTATGTAGGAGGGCTACTATTATGAGGCCGGCCTCTAAACTCGACGACGTCATAAAAAGGGCCGGGCATTTATCCAGCGGTACGGAAAGCAGGTTACAGTTATTTGTGTGCATAACAAGCGTTTGCGTCATACACATGCGTGCTGATATGACAACATATTTAATATAAGTAATCTGATGAGTATGACCAAATGTATTTGGTTGCATTTTAAATTGAATTGCCCGCAAATTTTACAGGATTCCCGCATTCTACTTTGGTGTCTTGTATAACGTTTCTATATGTATATTTTATTTATAGTAATAGACTTTAAAAAAATCCGGCAATCTGTGGGTGTACGCAATACACGTCTGCCAATATGCGTCTGTAAATACATGCAGGATGATTTGTATCTACGAGTATGTTTTCATTTATCTTAGCAACATCGAGAATAAATTGGCGTGCTTTACGATAAACCTTCAGCTTTACTAATCGTCGCAGTCCAAGTTGTGCAAATGATAATCGTAAGTGGAAATCAAAACAGACCGAAGAAAAGCTGACTCAAGGAAAGCTCGGGAAAACCAAGTAGAAGACTTGTCTCGACTAAGAATTTTATCACCCTACCGCATCGCCCCCCGTTCGTGTCGCGAGAAACGATAAAGGGATTATCAGAAGGATGGGTGGCGGGAGGACGCCTAACAGGTGTCTACTACTAATGAAATCATGAGGGGATCACAAAATCACCTGCTAAGCGCGATGCTTATGGGATTAGTCAGTTTACGACAACTGACTATGATCTATGGGGGATGTGATACTTAGAAATTCACGAGTAAATTATGACATGTTATTTGACTAGGTAGTAGTAATGTGATATTGGTCTGAATTTAAAAGAAATCAATTTTAAAACCAAAACAAATTGTACTAGAACTTGCCGAACTTGGAATTTGTCTAGATTCTAAACAACTGATTACTGAAGACATCAAAGGCTTTTAACCTTTGATTCTACATAGCGAAGTCATAATAATTGTTTGAATGAAGCCAACATTTGCTGACACGACACGCTCGTACAGTCGTAATATTTTTATTGTTCTCCCAAGGGTTTAATGTAAGGTATTAAAAATATTTTCGGCTAATATCATGTGTGTACCATATGCTTTCACACATAATGGACGTAACGATGATGTCACTGGACGAAAATTAAGTCAAGCCCGAGTCTGACTTGCGTACAACGGTTTTACTGAATTCAAACTTTTTATTTACTTGAAACTCTTGACCAATGGTCATGAGTTTCAAAAAAGATTACATGAGTCAAGTAATCTTTTGCAGAAACATTTGATACAAAAATTCTCTTTTTTTTGCGTATGAAGTCCCTTGAATGTTGAAATAAAAACATATTTGACAAGAACAAGACATGTGGAATAATTCAATAAAATATTAGAACTGAAAATGTCAACCTACATCACGCCCTCTTTTTCTGCCGGAATAGGTGGTCATCCTAAAAGAACTTAAGGAATTATTATTATATTATAATAAAAATGTTGGTTACTTGAAATTTTACTTAATACATTATTCCAAGGCAGAAGAGAGAATAAAAACAACATAATTTTAAATATGAACGCCTCCTCTGTATTTATTGTACGAGTATGTAAACTAAGTGTCGAACTATCTTCTGCCTATCCTTCTGAGAGACTCCATAATTTTAATTATTAATCATATGCGATGTGACGAGGAGACGTAGGTTATTAATTTGCATAATTCGTCACCGAAGATTTCATACACGGACTTAATGGCGCCCAACTTAGTCGTACCATAAACAATTACATATATTAAGAACGCATCCAAATGTTTTATAGGGGAAAGCGGAAATGACGTTGACACAATTATTAGCATCATTATGGCACCGGCCCTTGCAAAGTTACATTTACAATTAGCATTGCGGAAATGGCGTAGTCTGTTTGTAGGGACAACTTTATTTGGCACAATGTCGGCTTTATTGTTTGTTTGACGCCGGCAGAATAATTATGTGGTGCTCCGGACACTGTGACACCCTTTTCAAAGTCACTCCTCTCAAGTCAAGATATCACTAGTACGGCTAGCAGCGAAAGTCGCAAAACACAGACTAATTATGAAAACAACACAGCAATAAAACTTTTTATTCGATTTTAATTAAGAAAAGCATGTAATCCTATTTGCAGAGAACTCTTACTACCTTTTCTAGTCTATAACTTCTGTACAATAAGAAAGAAAAAAAAAGAAACAACTTTTATTTGGTCAATGCCGAGAAACACCAATAGAGATGTTAGAACGTTTTTGCATCGCATAGTATTGATAAATTTGCTTATACATAGCTCAGAGCTGTTAAAACAGCTGGGGAACGAAAATCGCAGAATATGGAAATGGAAGATTTAGGGCATTTCCTTTATGGAGACGGAGTAACTGCCCATAGAATTTATTAGTGTGTAATTTACTAATGTGGTCAAGTAACACGTAACCTTTACAGGTTCAAGTTTTATTTGTGTGCGATGAATCCTTTATGAACCATCTCTAATAATTTTGGACCCTGCTGGAATGTAAGAATATTTGTCGCAGTAATCTCCGTTTCGATTGTATCACTACACGGCATCTAGCTACATAATATGACTTATGAAACGTGAGTCAGCTCAGGCGAAATTTAATAAAAGCAAGCTGACGCTACAAGGAAGAAATTTTTCATACAAAAAATATACTCTGTCGCCTGTATTCCCCGAAAGATTAGGCAGAGATATACCTACATACTGCTGTACACTGTCTGTTTGCAGGTATGCTTAGGTCCCATGTAATAGGAGCCTAGGGGGCGAGCCTTTTTGCCATTAACCGCAGAGCTATTACAGAGAATTTAATAAAAATCCCGATAATACTTTTCCGGACCTAGGAATTTAATCCAAGACTTCTGATGATGATGAAGCTCATCAGTCGCAAGGCAATTTTTTATACAACTTGATATTAGATCGTGGAAACCGGCCGCCAGTGTAGGCGTAGGACGTTGCGCGGCGTGGGCGTTGAGACGCTACCAACTGAAAATACTAATTGTTCCGCTATGGATTCGTTTCGCAAGCACATTTCGTAATACCGCAAAGCCTGCTTAACTTTGCGGATAAATTAAAGTCACGTGTACACTTACGAGCAAAAACATGTATACACTAACAAAAGTGCTAAAGCAAATTTCTCCTAAAGTAGTATGGTATGGTATGGTACAGCGGGCTGTTTTCCGCAACTCCACGTCAATGCGCGTATTTTGCGTACGGGTGGGGATATTTAATGTCTACTCAAACCACCCTAACTCCTCAAAAAACGCCAGCACATTTCTGATGTTGCTGACGATCTCTCGGAGGGTACTTTTGTTTCCGAAGTACTTAGCCCTGTATGTGGCGACCTCAGTACAGTGCAAAAGCACGTGGGCCGCTGTTTCGTCCTCACCCAGGACCCACCTAACCCACCCTAAAGTAGTAATAGAACTTTTGTGGTAATACGAACACAGTATTTACAAACCATTACTATAGTGACATTGGTGTTATCTCAAAGTTGCAATCGTTAAATCATGGAAAAAATGCTTTAGCACTTTCATAGTGTTTATATGGCTGTCCTCGTGACTGTACAGGGAACTAGACACTACAGAACAGTGAAATCTGAAAAATAGTAAGACTTTTTTTGTGCAGTAAATCAGGCACCGCATTCGTCGCTTGATTGTAAGTTGCAACATTTTGCTATATACAGATTATTTTCCAGATTGTTCAAAAATTGATAAACTAAGAACATTTACTTTGATTTTTACACTGTACCGTTAAAATATCATTTAACTTGTGCACTTAACTTGTAAGAAAGTAATGGACTAAATTAAAATTATTGAGAACCCATCTAACTCGAAAGAAAATTCCGGACACGTTCTTGTTTCTCTATAAAGTGAGTTAGAGAACATTTCTTACATTAAATAGGATAGTACTAAGATTGTTACAGCGACCACACCATCGTTACTACCACGACCACTCTGACAAGAGTGCCCGACTTAGAAGAAGAACTAAGATTGTATAATTTTTATTAATAAAATTCTCACCTTCAATATTGAGCAGTATGGAGTAAGACTGGGCGGTTCCAACACCGTTACTAACTTCACAGGTGTACGTTCCCTGGTCTTCGTACGAGGGATACCTGATGACGAGAGTCTTGCCGTAGTTGTCCTGAGTAATGCCTTGTGAAGAGGGAATGCTTCGGCCGTTCTTCTTCCAAACTATTTGTGGTAGAGGCCTGTAGAAAATTGCATGTATGACAATGTTTTCTTAATCAAAATAAAAATCAAAATAGTTTTATTTTCATATAAAATTGCACCATATACAGGCACTTATGAAATTTCGAATCTAGGTGCACGTTTCCAAATCAGTCGTTTCCTATGGAGAAGAACCGGCAAGAAACTCCATGGTTATCCTTTTTAACCCCCGACGCAAAAACGACGGGGTGTTATAAGTTTGACGTGTCTGTGTGTGTGTGTGTGTCTATGTTTGTGTGTGTGTGTGTGTCTATGTTTGTGTGTGTGTGTGTCTGTCTGTGGCATCGTAGCTCCCGAACGGATGAACCGATTTTGATTTTGATTTTTTTATTTGAAAGGTGAATTAGTCGGGAGTGTTCTTAGCTCTGTTTGATGAAAATCGGTCCAAGATGGCCGCCGCCACAAAATAGCGAATTATATATTTTTTCACAACTCTCAATATGGGTGTCAAATGAAAGGGCGTAACTAGGAGAATAATATACACTATAATAAATTTCAAATGTAAGACTGCCGCCACCACAAAATGGCAAATTACATTTTGTGTCGGGGGTTTTCTAAATTTTTAATTTAGGTTAGGTTATTAATTTTCAGTTCTTAACAATAATATCTAATACAATAATGAAACTTTAACCAACCTTAACAAAATAAATATACTAATATACAAAATACAGCGAAAGTTTTAAGTGCTATTGGTATATTTTTTGGTTGTGCGAAAGGGATGGTGCTATATACCCTGCAGAACGACATCTCTCTCTAACAAACCAAAAACAAAACATGTTCTAGTACGACAAAACAAGAATAACTCAAAACAATTCTAGCAAAAGGTTTACGTGCTACGATCAGACTTTAGATCCCGCGTGTATTGCAAAATGGCAACTAATTTAATTGGTAATGTATGAATACCAGTCAAAACTAAAGAGAAAATACTTCGCCAGAGCGGTCGTCAGGCGGCGGGGTATATCGGACTTATATCGACTAGAAACCCCACTATGCTTCCTTTGTCCTATGGTCGAGCTAGACGCGGCCAGAAGCCGACAACCACACTAGCCTAATCTAGGTATGGATATTTGCACAGTTGTTAGCGAATATTTAGCTGATGCTCACCATTACAGTCATAAAAATGTCATAAACATTTCTGCTACCACCATAAACAATTTTAGATACTATGTGCTGTAAAAACGTAGGTAATCCAAACAACTGGCGGTGAATTAGCGGCATGAATGTAACTCGATAGCGGAGAGAAAAGCCCACTCGCGACCACTCATGCACGCGTAGCGGGGGCGCAATAGGTTAGTACCTGCAGAACAATAGGGCTGACAATGCTAAAATGACTGTTTTAAAAGGACACTTAATTGAAAAGTACAAAATAAATTTAAACGCTACTCAGTTCTTAGAGATGACGATAAGAACCGTGCTGTCACAGTCATTTTGGTTTCAATAGAGACAGCACCAGACTAAGGCTGATATTCAGACCCGAAACTCAACATGAACTTAGTAAGTTTATGCTTAGTTTCATCTCTGAATATCAGCCTAAAACATCTTAAAATGTAGTAGCGTTTGAGCGTCAGTCTTCTTCTTTAAGAGCTCAGTTCTTATCGGTGTAGCATCGATCGCCACTGTTCTCTCTCATATCCTCCTTTTTAAAACCAGAAAAAAGAGAGATGTTGCTATTTTCTTCCTTCTTTCGATAAGCATACAAAATCCTGCAAAAACGGTTGTTTAGTAACCCTAATTACCTACACTGTCGCAAGCGCAGAACCAACGCGTCTAACCTAAAAATCTCGGATTACACATGAAGTCGAATAAGAATCAATGTAACTCCTACTGAAGTTATAGTAATTTAATAAAACATTTTAAGACTTTGTAAAACGACAAGAGTACGACAACATGTGAATATAGTGAAGTCGGCCATACATTTCAGAAGCCCTTCCTTTAGATGCCATTCTGTCAACCAGACATATCAATAGGTTAAAGAAAGAAAGAAGTAAGAGAAGACTGGATGCAGTTGATGAAAGGTTCAAAGTAGTAGAACTTTGTCATATAGCGACCTAACGACCTAATATGTAATGAGCTCAATATAATTACTCCATAGCATAATCCACTCTTTTGTGAAAAAAGTAAGTCAGGGCACATATAATATACATACTTAGGCATATCGGTATATTCTTTCGCAGAACAAAGGGCAATGTACTGACTGTATAATATGCGAGGAGCGCTAATCCTTTTAGGTCGTTACAATATAATCTGTTTTTCCTGAGTAAACTGCTCTCCTTATGTAAACAATATTACGGAAATTAATAGTACTTTTTGTTTAAAAAGCCATCGAAAGGATTAGACTAAACAATTTAAAAAATACAGTTCAATACTGCTTATAAACATGAACAGAACACTTACAATTATTTGAATTTGACGAACATATGAAAAAATAAAAAATAAACAGGTACTGTGTCAATAAATTTACTGGCAGTTGATGACTTTTCAACTTTATACCAATAAAAATAAGGTTGAAAAGTCGTTTACCGCCACCGTTTCCAATGTTAGTGATCTATCGCAATGTGAGCTCTAGTGCGGACAAGGCTTTATCCAACAAATCGCGTGCCAACCGCCGACATGACATAGTTATCGATTATTCGACTCTAACAGACACGATACTATAAGCTCTAGATTTCATCGTCTTTCCAACAAAATTGCCTGAAAAAAGGGATAAAACTAAGATACTCACGTTCCACCATAAATACAGTAGAGTTCCACCCTCTTTCCCTTAAGCGCCTTCTCGACCTTCCTGGTGGTATACTGACGAACTGGCTCATGTCTGTTCAAGGTAGGTGCAATACCCGTTTGGGTCACTTCCAAATATATCTTGTTGCCAAACTTGTACTCATTCCTAAAGATGGAGTTAGCTGTGCAAATGTATGCGAAGTCTTCACTCGCGTCGTAACGGGTTACGTTCGAGAACCAAAGGTTTCCTTCAGGATCGAGGGTCATGCGCGAGTTATTGATGGTTTTAAGCTGTCCCTGGTCACCTTGCAACATCCAGTACACTTTAGGTTTGGGGTGACCATCGGGAGGTTCGCATGTGAGTTTGAAAGGTTTTCCCTCCTCTGCTCTTACGACTTGCTGGCTGTCAGTTTCCTTGAAACTGTTAAGTTCAGCGCGTCGTACGAAGACGCTGTTGGACGCGGCTGTTCCCCACTCGTTGTATGCGAAGCACTGGTACTGTCCGAGGTCTTCGTCGCGTGGCTGACTGACCACGAGTGTGCCGCGTCCAGTTTGCTGGGAGATACGGTTGTCGTAACTCGTGTATTCGAACGGCTTGCCGTTTTTGATCCATCGGTACCTGTTTTGAAAAAGAAAGACATATTAATTAATTAAATGTACAGCTACAAATAAATAATTAAGAATTATAAAGAACCTCTGGATATGGTAATCTAGCCGGCATTTTGCAGCACTTTATAGAATTTTATTTTTTTAAACAAATCAAATCATTTGGTCCAATTTTAGTTATCAATTATCCTTCATTTCTATGCAAATGCAATAGATATTAAAAATAATGTTGACCAAAGAATGTTGAAAAATGATAGATAACATACCTCAAAGCTACAGAATAAGCAATAATAACAAATGTAATTGATTAATCATATTGTGCATTATGCCGTTTTTCCATCCCTTGGAAAATGATAACAATATCGCGGTAGTGGAATAACTAGCATTATTTAATTTTAACTTGGACCATAGTGGTTCGTGAATAGTAAATAGTGGAACACATGTACCATGGTGCATAATATATAATACACCATTTTAACTTGCATATTTTGTAGCAAATTACATCAAACTTTGTACCAAATGTAATAAGCAAAACATTTGGTACAAAGTTTGATGTAATTTGTTTTGTAGCCAAGTCAAGTTTTAGTTTATAAAATCTATAGTGCTCTTTATTATAAGAAAGTCCCCCCTAGCGCGTGTCTAGCCATATTATATTCAAGCTACAAACTAGATCTATTCACAACCTTTGCAGCTCTTTGACCCCTGACGCGAAAACATGAGGGTGTTTTGACGTTACATAATTATGAGCATGCCAAAGAAGGTTTCAACGACATTTATAATTTATTCCAAAGCCGCTGAGCAGATCGCTAATTGTAACAAACAAAATACCTATACCTACAGAACATTTCATAATAATGTCGCGGTTTTCCGTTCTAAACAATTATAATTGTTTAATATTGGATTGCCATTAAGTAGACCTACCAGTTACCACCATAAAATTGTTATTTACAATTTTTCATGTCCATGAGAAGAATACCCGAGACAAAATTGTTTGTGTGTTCGACAGATATTCGTCACCAGTTTGGGTTTAAGATGTATCTAAGTCCGAGTACTTTGTTTGTATCAAGTCCATCGCGACACAAGACTTGTTCCCTAGTACCTGCGGGAGCTGCCTATAATAAGGACCAATAAAAAGAAGTGTATAAAAAAGGACGCTATTAAGCCTACGAGTACGAGTCTTTAGTACCACAATGGTTGTTGAAAGAATAAAATCTCCAGAAATAGCCAGGCCAACGACCCGTCCTGTTTGCAAGTCATAAAGGGAGCTAGGCACAGTAGTTAACCCACTTGTGGAATAAACAACTAAACACATTAGCTTAGTGGGGAAATAACATCACGCGGTTTATAAGCGCAGGTTCTGCTATAAACGAATTTTATGAGCACTTGTTTAGGAACAATAATATCCATGATAGGATATTATTGTTTCTAAACAAGTGCATCCTATAATATCCTATACTTGTTTAGGAATAATAACACTCATATTTTTATCATTATGCTTATATAATAAAGGTCTAAACCTTTATTTTATACGTTCTACGTTGTTTTTGGCGAAAACCTTAGTGACAACGGAAAGGAAACGAGGTTAATATTTTCGTTTCTATACAAAAGCCAATAGGTACTTAGTTATATTGAATGTTATCCATTTAATAAAATCTACAAATCTACACGTTGTCTTTGAATGTATCGTTTAGAGAAACAATAATAGGTCCATATTAATCGCTTAAACTCATTCCAGTTAAATCAAAGCGCCAGATTTTTGCCACAATACTCGCCTTTACGTATTTATAATTTAAGGACAATAAGGACAGTGATGTCAGTGCTTCTCCACAGATAACAAAAAGAGAAAAACAGGTATTAACCGTCATCGCATTCTAATAAACAGCGTTATTCATAAATGACATAATATTTCCGAGTTTAACTTGGATTCGTCGCCTCGAGATGACTGCATTCGATCCAAGGCTGAGTCACGCCTTGAATTATTCATGAACCCGCATTTATTTACTACTAATTTATCTATAGACGATGAATGGTCCCTGTTTATTGCGGTATTTGTGTATTGGTCGATAATTTAATATTAAAAACTTCTACACTAGTTGGACAAATGGATGACCATTTGTTGACAAAGGAAATTATTAATAATCCATGGCTTTATACAGACAGGCATGCCGACTATTTACTGAGTTATCGTGGTTTTACGAGGCTTTTAAAGTTTATTGAATTTGTTCTATAAATAAAACATACCTTAATTATTTCGAACTCATTAAATTGTCTTCATTTCCATGTAAATAAGTAAATAGGTGACCCGTTTTAGCAAATTTTGTGTAAACTCGCCTATGCATGTATTGACATGGTTTGTTTAACATCTAGGTGCAAAAAACCAAATATTACCTACAACATACCTACTTTTACTGCAACATACGTTTTTCGGATATTCCTACATGATAAGTAAAAAAGCTTTCGGGGCAAAAGTTGTAAATTAATTTATATGATCACTGTGATTATTATAAAACCGTTATCTCCCGCAGGTCATTGATTTCATTCGCAGCAAATTATAGTAACCCGCTTGATATAATAGAATACAATCATCTCGGACCTTCACTGTACGGTATTTATAGTAACTTGTGAACTAGTCTGTTCTGTAAACTACGTGTATTATAAGAAATAGAACCTTTATAGAAATGCTAGGTCATCGGCATATTGTGCCTGAATAATGCAGATACATTTTAGTTTAGCTGTTTCGTAGATTACTTACAGATATTATCCGGATGTAATAGATCTTTAATTAATTTAATTTATATCCGTATTTATAAATAGTATCTTTGCCATTTTACTAGATATTGAAAACAAGGAGAGTAATAATCCAGGAGAGTTATAAATGAGATTTTTTGTTTTTTGTTATACACGTAGATTATGACGTAGTTATCACTTCTTCTAGTGTTAAGTTACGCACCGTTTAGAGCTTATTAACAACTTAGCAGCTTAGAGCTTAGTCAAAGGGCGCAAGAAGACCAGGAAGTGATTTAATCCCCTTGAACATTTAACACTATATCGCGTTACGTAGTTATATCTCAATTTACACTAATAAAAGAAAATTTAACTAAATGTATCTAATATTAAGAATGTGTGATAAAAGACACGAGGTCAAGAGGAGATAAGTTGTCAAAACACAAGTTCATTATTAGTTAGTCATATTTTTTTTAAAAGATGATGAAATTAAGCATAGGGGCCGAATGAGAGTTGTATAGCTACAGTCCACCACGCTAGCTTACTGAGGGCTTGCAGAAAATCTCAGGTGCCCAGGGTTCCTCACGATATTTGGCGCGCGAATATGAGTCGCTAAATAATTGATACGACATAAAGTCTCATGAGCGTCCCTTGGATCATTACTCGACACTTTTGACAGCCGAACGGCTAGTAGGCTATCACTGCACCATATTTATTGATGAACCCTAAATTGTCTTTACCCAGAAAGGTATTTTTGGAAACTTAGCAATAAAAAGAATTATGAACTGTACAATACTTGTAATTCAACCACATGTTTAATTGAAAAGGCTCAGGTTTCAGTTAATTATGAACATAAGGAAGGGCAAAAGGCTAAATAGTTTAGCTTTGAAGCGATGCCCATAAAACTCTATGATGAATCTATGTAATAATACAAAATGTGAGTCAATTTGTTTGTCACTCAATCACAGTGCAGCGGATGAGGTTAAACACACAGGAAGCTTGCGTCACGGTAAGGATATGTACTAGATATTATCTGAAATGAAACTGCAGTTCCCCCGGGAAATATAGGCTAGTGCTTTTCCTGCGATGATGCATAATAAACTTCGAATTTTTATTATTAAAATGGCAGAATTGTGAAGTATATTTGCTTATTACCAACACAACACGTCACTCTGAAAACTAAGATGCTCTACTTCTACATCATTGTGAACCCATTAATCATCCCACTGGTGTGCACGGGTCTCTTCTCAGAATGAGAGCTAGAACCACTAGTCACTAGTCCACCACGCTGGCCTAGTGCGGGTTGGCAGACCACACGCCCTTAAGAAAATCTATAAGGCATGCAGTTTTCCTCACGATGTTTTCCTTCACCGTTTTAAGCGAAAGATATCTAATTATTAATACGCACATGATTACGAAGTCAGAGTTGCGGGGCTTAGAGTCGAACTCCCTAGGCTATCACTGCACTGCTGCACTACTTCTATTCTTGACAATCATTGTGTGTCACCAAGAAACAAAAGTGTAAACTCATGTCTCTGTATACTTACAGACAGCCCCTTCTTATTCCATGGCCCTTACGGGACCGTATGTAATAAAAAATCCATTCAGCATTTACCACTTGATACACGCGTGCTGATAAGATCTTAGAGAGTGCCGTGTACAACTTGTAAATAGTGGAATTTCGTCTGTTCTGTTGTGACCACAATATTATGCAGGCTTTTTTTTATAAGGTTTCGACTCGACCTTTTGACCGATTGGAAGGAATGGCCGCAGAAAGCCGAGGTTGAAGGCTGGTAGGGAGGAGGCCTTTGGCCTACAGTGGTAGTGGGACGATAATGGCTAAACAAAACAGTCAACTTTTGCGGTTTGTTAAAAATTTATACCCGTCTGGGGAAAGAACCCAGTTTGTTATAATATTCGTACCCATAGACTAAATGGCCGGTTTGGTACGTAGGTACCCATAACTAAATTTTATTTATAATAGACATTTACCTGTTAGGTTATTATAGCGGTTAGAACAGGCTATGCCCAAGTGTGTAGGTATTATTAATACATAATTGACCACAGATAATTATTAACGTAAGCCTACATTAGTATTAATATAATTAGTATACCTAATAAAATAGAATATGACCACAGCGTATTTTTGTATTTCTATGTAGGGTTCAGAAGCACGCGTTATGTGACATCATGTTGTCTGTCTACTAGTCTAAAAGATCAGTGTTTGGTCACCTCTAACTTTTACGTGACCTACGGCGAGAAAGATAGCCAGCTCAGAAAAGAAAAAACAAATCAATGGTAAAGTATTATGATACCGTAAAATGAAATTATGCGAGAATACAGGCTGGAGCTATTTGAAGCTCAGTCAAAGAAAAGTTCCCTCATATAATGGTTGCCTAGTGCCTACACACAATGTTCGATTGTGAACCTGTTATAATTGGGAACTAAGCCGGATGGGCCCGGGTGGCCCTCCCCAAAAGCCCGGGGTCCTGAACGGGATTTTATGTCTTAAATTTAAATCTCGTGTAAGAACGTCTAAATCGGTTGATTCGTTCAAAATTTATATCCGTTCAGAAACAGGAACAACCCACAAGCCAGGCCCGTGGGGGCCCGTTCAGGCTAGGGCTCGGCTCGCAATCGCCACCTTGACCAGTCCGACGCTGATTGGGAAAATAGGACATTTTGGAAACATCTTGTTCATGCCAATTAGGTTCACATTACCTATACATAAAGCAGAAAGTTGTACAAATGAATTTGCTGCGGCATTTCTAGTCTAATATAACAAGGTGGCGTACTTAGGTGCCGGTTCGCCTTCAGCTTCGCACTCTATGATGAACGGCTTGTCCACCTCGCCGGGCTGCGCGACTTGGAACAGGATCTCCTCCTGCGTCGGCTGCTTGACGATCTTCGGCGGTGAAGTCACTGGGAACAAATGTGATCATGATGACGACTGTTTATAATTACGTAAAGGGAATAGGCAAGCATTTTTTTAAGATAATTTTTGCGTATTAAATACACTGCGAGTTATTTTATTCGTGACTAGCTTCCCGCCAGCGGCTTCGCCCGCGTGGTCTTATAATTTTTTCCCCGTTTTTGCAACATTTTTCATTACTACTCCGCTCCTATTAGTCGTAGCGTGATGATATATAGCCTATAGCCTTCCCCGATAAATGGGCTTTCTAACATGGAAAAATTGGTCCAGTACTTCTTGAGTTTATTTGTTACATTCGAAAATACAAATCTTTCCTCTTTATAATATTAGTGTAGAAGTGTAGATTATTTATGGTTGTATTTTGGGAAAGGCCATAATCTGTTGCTGTATTAAAAGTTTATGTCAATTGACAACCTACTAAAATTAGATACTGTTAAATTAAAATCAATATTATATTAATTCAAGTTACTCTTTACTAAAGACACAAAAGATTTATAGTTATTATATTTATGGTATTTGAATTTTGTTAACACACAAAATCTATTTGATAAAGATTATTACATTTAATAATTGAATCTCTTATCTTTATATTTAAAAATTAATTATATGAAGAATTGAAGATTGAATGAAAAATACTTATTTATGTTTTGCTTTTACTGCTGTATTTTACTTTCATATCATTAAACAAAATGTATACATATTACATCACAGGATTAACCTTTGTAAAAACAACCAATTTTCTCAGTAAATGTCATGGCATTTATGTAACATTGGGCTAGGTCAGTTTTACTGCACCAGTTTATTTCTACTGCTGTCCCATATGATCTCATTCATTTTTTTATATAAAAATACTAACAGTTACCTACAGTTTCACTTGTACCCCAAGGGATTTTTTTAGATAAAAAATTGAGATGATGTACATTGTATATTTATGTAAAAAGGTGAAAAAGTCAGACCAAGTTAGTAAGAAGTAATTACTTTATAATATTAGCATAAATAAATACTTTGTTTTGGTCATATCATTTAATTTAAACAAAACAAATATTTAAAGACTGTAAGTTAATCAGTAAAACATTAAAAGCTTGATTGTATATTTTTAATACTCTTGTAGATTAAGTAAAGAAAAATATCATAGCTAATTGGCTATTATTCAAACCTATTCATTTACAAAATACCCAAGTAAATGCCTAAGCTTGTGACCTCAAAAACCCATCAAAATTGTATTTGGCAGTCTGTGTTGGGGATGGCATGCTGGTTACGATATGATCTATTTGGCACAAGTTCCTACTTCAAAGGGGCCCTACATGCTGACTGCCAACCGCAGATAGTCCTGCCTGCCAGTAATTTGATAACAAGTAAACAATACATACAAAATGAAAAATTATGCAAAATTCTGACTCAACCTTTGCATACAATAACATGCTGGATTTTCTTTGTGCTGTACTTTAATGAAGATGATTGTGCTTGATTTATGTATTTAAAGTGTTGCCTTAAAAAAACAGTTTTTCTAAATCATACTGTTACAAACTTAAAAAAAGTAAATTAATGTATAAGATAATTTGTTATTTTTTATTACACTATCACAGATAACCAAAGGATATTGTTCAAATAAAGAAGTTGCTTTAAAACAAATCTAATACCTAGGATCTATATGAAGTCTCTAAGGTGGGTAGTTCAAACAGAGCTAAATTCAATCTATGACATCAAAATCTTGATCACGGCATGCACAAGGACAAAACAATGTTGTCAATTACAAATCTGGCATGTGGACTACTAAATTAAGATATGATATGATACCTATGACTAATGAGACCATTTAGGCATTCAAATAACAAAAGGAGTATCAATTCGATAGGTATAAATATTAATATTTTAAACAGGGTGTGTAAAATAAAATAAGATTTCAGACTTCAGAGTGAAGTAAAACTTATAAAGTTAAGTATTTAAGTAAAGAAATATTGTCCCAGCTATTAGCAATAAAATTAAATTACATTATGAAAGTTTGAAGACAGTTGCACATATCAACAAGTTATACATATCTCTAGGGATTGTGTAAATGAGAAAAAGTTGAATGAACTATGACATGTAATACGACATACAAGAGATTTATGAACAAATAAAATAGTAAACGTAAATAAAAGTAAATAATACTCACATAATGCCGCCGAACATGATAGTAACGCGGTGAAACACAGTATTCTTGTCATAACCATCTTTGCTGGTCTCCTACTTTGTAGTACTCGTTTATCTAACAAGAAATTAAATAAAATCACTTTAGAACTTTGTAAAACACATTTCTTCAGCACACATGTTCACCGCACTCGATGACCTAATCCGAATAAAGCTTGGACCACAATGACAACACCCACTAAAAATAGCAACAACAAAATGTACTATTGCCGATCCTGACCTCGTATGATTCAAAAACTTGTTACGCAAACTTAAAAAGTACCGCAATTCCCTGAGCCCTTAAATTTACAGTTTCACAACAGGCTAACGCATAGAAAACCCGCACAATCTCACTATTTTGTTGCCGGACACGACAAATCAATAATTGCATTCCGATATTGCTAACTCGATTATATCCATAGATAATGGACATTATACATTTAAACTAGTAAAATGATTACCTAAATTCCAGTTTTTATAATAATATCATCGCGAAAACCAACTGAAATAATAAAATTACGGAATATAAAGGCGGGGCCTCTGAGATTCGCTGTCGTTCGTTCGTTCAGAAGCAAAATTGACGGTTCAATGACTGGTTTGACATAGACAAACATTACTATTTTAAAAGTCCATGGCCGTTTCGCCGTTTAATGTTCTATCTCTGTTGCACTTATTGCCTGGCTGTATGCTTTTCTTTTATCTGGTAGGCATAAATAAACGGAGTTTTTTTTATGAATCTCAAAAAATCATCAACAAATTGGTACGTTCTTCTTCGTGTCGATGGTACGATTTTTTAAATTTTTGGTGTGCCCAAAACTTCGCCACTTCCATTCCATTGGTACGTTTAGAAATACGTAGAAAAAATGTATCCCGTTGAAGTTTTCCCATTGTATTTGGATTGTTAACTTGTCACTCAGATCATCTTATTGTTAAATAATTTCATATTAATCTGCAAAATTGTATACCAATTTTCTGTTTTTATTTTTACAATCAATTATTGGTCATGCGGTCATGCCTAACTAACATACCTATTCTCGCCCCAAAATACTCCTGTAATCTTTACCATGCTGCAACTGTAGCGCCATACTAATTTAACGCATTTTTTCGGACACTTTGAAACGGATGTCTATACACTTCGCCCTCCATAACACATACGAGTAGATAGGCATGAACTTATTTTTACGGTAATTTAATCAATGTTTTTTTAGTAACGATGCTTATATGTATTAGAAATTTGTCTGTTTGTTAGAACTAATCCAGATCTATTTAAACGCTGTAAAGATTATGTAATTACACCTTCTCTCCTTTAGTCGCATTCCTCAATGCTGAGGGTCGTGACCTTCCCTAGGAATCACTTTTTCTCGGATGATACTTGGCCACCCGTTTCGGTCATCCGCCGCCTGGACAGCATCGTGAACCGTAGTTGAAAGAGTGGAGCGGATCTGGTCTGTCCAACGCGTGGGACAGCGGCCTCGTTGTCTTTTCCCTTCCACTTTGCCAGTGACAATAAGTTTTTCTAAATTGTCACCAGGCTTTCTTGCGATGTGACCGAAGTACTCCAAAATCCTGCGTAGGCATATGGTGGATAGTCTCATGGTGATTCTGAGTTCTTTTAGAATTGAAACATTGGTCCGTCGTGCTGTCCACATGTAATTACAATACATCCATAAATTGGCTATTCTTTCGATTAGAACTGAACTATGTAGTTATGCAATGTCAGTGCGAATTTTTAACCATATAAGTACAAGGTTTAAATATAATATATCTAGTTTAAAATCATATTATTTACAGAAATAAATATAATTTATACTCATCATTTCATTAATTCTATTAGTTTCAGTGACCGGCCGACATGGATTTTAAGCGAAAGAGTTTGCGCAATTTTACACGATAAAATTGAATCATAAATGATATAAAATTGTAAGAGCGCGGTAGGTTAGAAATAAATCAAGACTATGCTATGTTAAATAACTGTTTATTCCATGTTTATTCTAAATATACAATAGTCAAATCAATATTTTAGTCAAGTCGTTGTTTATGAATGATGTTACAATTTTAGATATGAAATATAAATGCACCCGGTCGTGATGGTTCCGTGTAAAATGCACTAATGAGTAGAGTTGTGTAACTCAGTTCTGAGTCAGCTCAATGATTCAGATCGCACAGGTTTGAGCCGTTGAGCTACAGCTCAGCAACAAAATGACTAGCTCACGGCTCAATTCAGCTCCTGTTGTACTTGTGAATCCCTCCAATCCAATTCTCCTAGAACGAATAATTATTCTGTTCTTATGCATTAAAATAATAATTTATTGATATGTATCTAATTACTGTCCCACTGCTGGGCAAAGGCCTCCCCCAGGTCTTTCCATACACTCTTATCTCGGGAGAGTAATGGCTAATAATAAAAAAAAAAAATGTATCTAATAAATCAATTTGTAAAGAAAGAATATAAAATGTCTAGTTGGCAGAGTTACACGAACTGTTGCAGCTCAGCAGCTCATTCGGCTCGATTCGGCGTGCGGCTCTGTCTTGCTCGCAGAGCTAAATGAACTGTTGCAGCTCGGGAGCTCATTCGGATCGATTCGGCGCGCGGCTCGCATTAAAATAATAATAAATAAATAAATAAATATGAATCCACAACTCAAGTCCGTTTTTTTATCTCAGAGACTAAAGTGACATTACGTGGGATACCAGTTTTTTGCATTTCTTAAATAGTCATGTTCCTGTATCGAAAATTATCGTTAATAAATTGAAGTGTCGGTTTTTTACATTAGTCATCGTAAAAAAAATAGTAGGTCCTATTTAAAACGTAATAATCATGAGTCGGATAAGGTAGAGTTTTGAAGGACTAAATAACGACAGCGAAATCAACATAGTTTTCTAAAACTTTTTTACAGAGATTGATATAGTTTTCTAATACTTTTTTACTTCGTTGGAACATAAGACTAAATTTATTAAAGTCCTTTCTGAGTTTTTTTTGGTAGGTAATTTTACGTCATTTGGTACTTAAAACTCTACGACGACTTACCTTTCATAGACTTTATTGTGCATTCGGACAATTTTTATTAATTTGGGCTTTAATTATACGATTTGGAATAGACAATTTTTAAGCTAATCGGCTAAAAGTTACGATTCAACAAACCGGTATCGTAGGTACAACCCTATACAAAAAAGCTGGTATCATTATTTGTAATTTTGACAGTTGCATGTGTCAATCTAGTCTCTGAGATTAAAAAACGGACTATAAAGGCTCGTGTGTAGCGCACAGATTACTATATTGTAGCAAGCTATAGTCTGTTTTTTAATCTCAGACACTAAAGTGACATTACGTGGGATACCAGTTTTTTGCATTTCTTAAATAGTAATGTGCCTCTATCGAAAATTATCGCTGATAAATTTAATTGTCGGTTTTTTATATTGAGTTATCCTGAAAAAAATAGTAGGTCTAATTTAAAACGTAATAATCATGGGTCGGATTAGGTAGAGTTTTTAAGGACTAAATAACGACAGCGAAATCAACATAGTATGCTAAAACTTTTTTATAGCGATTGATATAGTTTTCAAATACTTTTTTACCTCGTTGGAACATAAGACTAATTTTTTTAAAGTTCTTTCTGAGTTTTTTTTGGTAGGTAATTTTACGTCATTTGGTACTTAAAAACTCTACGACGACTTACCTTTGCTATCAAAAATTTATTGTGTATTCGGACAATTTTAATTGATTTTGGGCTTTTATAATACAATTTGGAATAGAAAACTTTTAAGCTAATCGTCTAAAAGTTACGATTGAACAAACCGGTATCGTAGGTACAACACTACACAAAAAAGCTGGTATCATTATTTGTAATTTTGACAGTTGCATGTGTCAATCTAGTCTCTGAGATTAAAAAACGTATTAAAGTGTAGCGTGAGGTCTCCGAAATGTCAAATGTCATTACTTGTGGATTGATTAAGCGGGTTTATTTATAATTAAAATGATGTTGTGAATATTTGGCAATAATTCAGATTAATTATGACTAATATATGTTACGACCTACGCCCTAGTTTCCGAGATATAAATGTGGCCAAGCTGGGGAGGCTAACTCTGGCACGGCCACCTATAAACCCTTATAACTTTTAACTTAACCGGTGACCGACTAAATCTGATATTTGGCGATTAATTTCGACTAAATAGCAACTAAATTTTGACGTCATCAAAATTAAAATCCCCGATTGTGGCCAAGCCAGGGTCAGCCAAACCATTGAATAGATACGATCCTCATCTCAATCTACTTATTTAATGGTAACTACAATACGCGCGTATTAACAAACTTTGACACAGACTTGAACCTCACTCAACAGTGGCGCCATCTGTTCAAAATCAGACAAAAACGGTTGCCTTCATTAGTTACTTTCGGGTGTGAACTTTACTGAGATAAAGGCGTCACGCCGGTTACGCCTTCCATAATCTATTAAGTAAATAAAAAAAGATGTTTGAGAGATTTACGATTTTACACAGCACCAATGACCAAACCCAAACTAAGATTGTACTATAGTTAATAGACAATGGATATAATGTACTGATATATTTAAGTATGTATACATTACTTTTAATATGCAAGAAACACCCAACCAAACACAAACACTAAGGCCAATATTCAGAGACGATGCTAAGCGTAAAGTAATGCTTCCGTATGTCAAATTTGTATGACAAATTGACATACGGAAGCCTAAGTTTATGCTTAGTTTCATCTCTGAATATCAGCCTAATATTCATAACTGAAACATATTTTGTGTCCTGATTGAATTGAACCCCACAACCAGCAATTAAATCACTCACTCTACCATTTCCTAATTATCATCTTCCTCCTCGTGATCTTGCCGTCATCAGTATCACTATCGGAGTCATTAGCATCAACTCTAATAATAAACTCTTCTGTAAATGCATCGACCACAGGATCGACTTTTTTATATTGATCTTCAATTTGTTTAACTCTATTACATAGGTTTTTCCAATCACTAACACTGATTAAATCAACTTTATCTTTAATTAAGTCGGCTACAGTTGCACCTGTAATGCTCCAATTCACATTCTTGCTGCTAATATAGCCTTGATGGGCAGCCCATGCCATCTCAATTGGATTAAGGTCTGCATGATATGGAGGTAGCCGAAGTACATCGTGATTATTTTCTGCCAATATTTTGTCAATTTTGTATGTTTTATATTTATTTTTATGGGATTCAATTAAATCATATAACTGGGGTTTCAACATATGCTCAGTATAATTGATACCTTTTTCGGTTAACCAGGCCCGCATTTTATATTTTTTGTCACTTGATGTTGGTGCTGGGTTGTATTGCTTAATGTGGTATGGAGCATTGCCAACTATTACGACGGAATTATTTGGCAGATTTGCCATAAATTGATTGCGTAGCCATTTTTCATAAAGGTCATGGTAGTCAACCGTGTCAGCATCTGCTATGAACATGAACAGTGTATTTGGAACAAAACCTGCTTCGGACCCTGCATGAACAATGACTCCTCGTTGTCCTTTGGAAATGGGTTTTATCCCATTACAGGAATTGATCACTTCAGGTGTCCAGGCATTGCTAGTTGAGCGTGATATATCCACATACGATTCATTGGTATATATTATAGGTCTTCCTTGTTGCCTATATTTGCTGATCTGCTGTAGATATGCAATTCTTTTAAAACGAATATTTGGGGTTTCTATCAAAATCTGTCTAGTAATTTCGGTTTTTTTCCACTTGAATCCTAAATTCTTGACAATTCGCCTCAAACTTCGTTCGGAACCTTGATAATTTATGTCATTTCGCAATTTTTGTCGAAGTTTTTCAATGGTGGGTAACACTTTTTCAGTAATGTGGAAGTTGTGTATACACCTTTTAATCACCCCCTCGTCGAAACTATCCACTCCTGTGATGGGTTTTGGTCGAAGCCGATTTTTCCCTGGTGTTCTAAATTCAGATGCATTTTCCTTCATAATTCGCCCCACAGTAGCGAGGGAAGTGTTTGTGGCCTCGGCTGCTCTTCTTTGAACCTGTTTAAAATTGTTGACTCCATCTTTATTCTCTTTTTCCATAAAACAGTACACATTGTATATTATTTGTTTGACCTGTTGCCCGGCCCTGTTGTCTGGTGGCCTGTTACCTGTAGTAACGCGGTTTTTTCTCGGCATTTTGTACCTGAACAACATACCAAAGTGTTAGCATCATCAAGACTGATTGAAGATATCACAATTTATTTAATACTAGCGACCCGCCCTCGCTTCGCTTCGGGTACTATTATAATAATTTTACGTAAAAATAGTCTATAGCTCTCAGAGATAATATACCTTTCTAACAATAAAAGAATAAAAGAATTTCAAAATCAGTCAACACTACTCTTCCTATTCGGTTAAGTGGTCTCGGCGTCCGCAAATTTTCTAGTCTTAGTTTACTGCCGTTTCTATCGTCGGTCCACACGCGCAGTGCAGTTCAGGTGCAGTTTTACACGGAAATTATCCAATATAACATATTAATCTATGACGAAAATATTATTCTCATTAAAATTTAACGTCAGTCAACACTAGGGCAGGGTTGGATTCAGACCCTCAAAAAATTATGCTACATGGAAAATAAAATAATACTATTTGTCCAAAATTATACTACGTTTAACGTTTCAAGTTTTTTTATCGTAGGTATTTTTAATATTCTTATTTTCGCCGTTTTAGTTTTGAATTAAAATTTAATTTATTCATACATACATATACTCACACCTTTTTCCTCACAAGGGTAAAAATGCATTCGCAAATAATTCGTAAATTATAATTTTTGCAAAAAAAAAAATATGCATACAAAAAACAATGCACCTCCATGTGCACATACACGGAGATGCATTGTTTTTTCAAAAGACTCCTATTAGCACGTCTTTTTGAAGCAAAATTTTTGAAACAGGAGCGCTCAAGTTATTTCATGGTACACAAAACAAATTAGATCGGTTTACAGGGCACACCAACGTAGATGTTGGTGTGCGTAAACTCAATGCGTTCATTACTTCGCTTATTTACTAGTGTTAGCACGCACACATTTGCAATTTGTTGTCATTTTAAAGTTGCAGGGAATATGATGCATAAATTTAGCTAATGAATCAGACTCCACTGTGGCGCATTAGTTGAGCGTGCGCTTCTTGTCGCCGGCACCGTAAGATCGAATCTTATTACCAACGGTTCAACTTTTTGTATGTTTTAAAAAATATTTTACATTTGTTTGTTCAATTCATTGTATAGTATTAGCAAGTCTTCTTTATATTTGGTTTGGATTATATTAATGGTCTACCCTCTAAAAATGACAAATCATAATATGTTAGTAGTTTAATTGTGTGAATGTTGGACGGCACGTTGTACCCCGTGGTGGTGAGTCGTCAAATGAGTCACACCTAAATGAGAGTCAAATACTGTTATCGACAAATGATAATAATATTATTGGAAGAACTAGTAACATACGACGTATCGAGGGTAGCATTGAATCGATGCACCAAATAACCGGCTGTTGTGAATCAAATAAAAAAACTAGCAGCGTAAGCCGCGGTGAAGGCGGGGCTACTGTGTGTCGGCAAGAGGTCAATGTTCGCGTACCAGTTACTGATAACGAGCCGAGCGATCAGCTGTTTAGTGCGTCGCAGAATAAAACGTATGCGAATGCATTAAAAGACAACGAGGGGTTTACGACAGTACAATCCAAGAAGCGAAAATCTAACTCGAAGAATCGTATTATGGGCAATTTAGGTACAGTTGTAGTCGCATCTGAAGAAAAGTTTAGAGCCGCTGATAGGCTAGTACCGATGTTCATTACGAACGTAGATAAGAACGCTGTTGAATCGGATATAGTTAATTATATTAAGAGTAAAACTGGAGAAACGGTCAAGCTGGAAAAAATATCCATTAGGAGACAATGTGAACATTATGCCTACAAGTTCTTTGTTTCACACTTTAAATTACCCATGTTTCTCGACGACAAAATATGGCCACAAGGAGTTATTTTTCGTCGTTTTGTGCATTTTAAGCCAAAGCGTGTTATTGACGTCGTTGGCGACGAAACGGGCACAACAACTCAATGATTATGGATGCACGTATACATAAGTTGGTTTCCTTCAATTGTAAAAGTGTGAAGAGATCCTTGCATTGTATACGTAGTTTGTGTCAGTTGTCAGACATAGTAGCGCTACAGGAAACATGGCTGTTGCCAGAGGAAATCTCATTCCTAAACACAGTTAGTGACGAGTTTAACTATACTGGAGTATCTGCAGTTGACACATCGAAGGGTATCATACGTGGAAGGCCGCACGGAGGAGTGGCCTTATTGTGGAGACGGAGCTTATTTCACGACGTAAGTGTTATACAGTGTGACAACCCGCGGCTCTGTGCAATTAAAATAGTGCTAAATAATAAATCGCTAATTGTGTTCAGTGTTTATATGCCCACGGATTCAAATACTAACCTATCGGATTTTACGGATATTCTAAGTTCGGTAAGTGCGATAATTGAAAACTCTAATGTAAATTATGTTTATATTCTTGGTGATTATAATGCGCATCCCTCGGAGTTGTTTTTTCATGAATTATTAGAATTTTGTAAGGATCAAGAGTGGACCTGTATTGATACTGAGATTTTAGGGTTGTGGTCAGATACACACACATTTCTCAGTGAGTCGCATGGCTCCAAGCGCTGGCTTGATCATTGTGTGGTGACTAAGTCAGCTGTACAGTCTGTTTGTAATGCTTATGTTCTGTACGATGTATTATGGTCGGATCATTTTCCGCTTGTATTAGAATGCAATCTAAACGTGATAGCGCCAATGCGTTCCGACATTAATGTACTACAAAATAAAGTTGTATGGGGTGATAGGAACTCCGAACAAATATGTGTGTATACGAAAGAATGTAATGATAGACTGAAATTTATTGAATTTCCTTCAGAACTAAATAGTTGTTGTGATAACACCTGCGATATAGATAGCCATAGTAAATTTATAGATCAATTGTACAGTGATATTGTTCAAGCCTTGTGTGAGGCTGCGATTGTTGGCAGAGAAACAAATAAGCCTCTGTTGAGAAGGAAAGTCTTAGGCTGGAATAAACACGTGGCGGGGGCTCACAGGGAGGCTCGAGATAAGTTTATGCTGTGGGTTTGGTACGGCAAGCCTGCTTCCGGTTATATTTACGACCAAATGTATGAAACCAGGAAAGTTTTTAAATCACGTTTGAAATGGTGTCAGGACAGGCAAGACCAAATTAAGATGGACATTCTAGCCTCACACCATTCCAAACATGATTTTCGTGGTTTTTGGAAAAGCACGAATAAGTTGCACGGCAAGTCGATGGTCCCTGTGAGCGTCGGCGGATTTAGTGAACCTGAAGAGATTTGCAACCTCTTTAAGGAACACTTTTTTGTGAAGTCTCCACTAGGGCCTTCTCAGTCGGTGCTGAATGTTGAGCCTGGCAGGAAACTAGGATTAAACTGCAAGTCGAAAGAAGTGAAGCAAATTATAAAATCCATGCCACGTGGCAAATCCCCTGGACATGACGGGCTCAGCATTGAGCACCTCAAACATGCTGGTCCTCATCTACCCAGAGTTTTGGCCATGTTATATAGTTTTTGCGTGTCACATAGTTATATGCCTAGGGAGATGATACGGACGGTGATAGTGCCTATAACGAAAAATAAGTCTGGTGATTTTGCTGACAGAAATAACTATAGGCCTATCTCATTAGCAACTGTCATTTCTAAGGTACTTGACAGCATGTTGAATACACAATTAAATAAGTATATAACACCTCATGATAACCAGTTCGGGTTCAGACCAGGACTTTCAACGGAAAGCGCTGTGTTGTCTTTTAAGCATGCTGTCAAATACTACACCGACCGCAGTACTCCTATTTACGCCTGCTTCCTGGACCTGTCCAAAGCATTTGACCTGGTTTCTTATGATATCCTATGGGATAAACTTGAAAAAGCGCATGTTCCATCTGATATAATAAACATCTTTAAATTTTGGTATAGAAACCAGGTCAATAATGTGCGATGGGCAGGGGCTTTGTCTGGTCCGTATGGGTTGGAGAGCGGGGTGAGGCAGGGGGGTTTGAGCTCATCAACGCTGTTTAACCTATATGTCGACGGGTTGATTGGCAGGCTCAGCAGCATCAAGATCGGTTGTCATATAGATGGTGTTTGCGTTAACAATATCAGCTACGCAGACGACATGGTGCTGCTGAGTGCGTCAGTCTGTGGCCTCAGGAAGCTTGTGGCTATTTGTGAGGAGTATGCCGATTCACATGGCTTAATTTACAATTGTAAAAAAAGCGAAATAATGGTCTTCGGGGCTGGGGGTAAGTATCCTATTTATGTACCACCAGTCTACCTTAAGGGTGTGCCATTAGAGAGGGCATATAAGTTTAAATATCTTGGCCACATACTTACCCCTGACCTCAGGGACGATGAAGACATTGAGCGGGCGCGGAGGGCCTTGTCTGTGAGAGTGAACATGCTGGCTCGCAGGTTTGCTCGTTGTACTGGACATGTTAAAATTATTCTTTTCAGAGCGTACTGCACTACTTTTTACATGAGTGGCCTGTGGGCTAGATATACTCAACAAGCGTACAATGCCCTCCGCGTGCAATACAACAACGCGTTCAGAGTGCTGTTGGGGTTGCCCCGCTACTGCAGTGCATCGGGGATGTTTGCGGACGCTCATGTGGATTGTTTCTTTGCCATAATGCGTAAGCGCTGTGCGTCCCTGGTGCGTAGGGTGTGGGGCAGCAACAACAGTATCCTGTCACTGATATCGAGCAGGCTGGACTGTCTGTACGTGAACCGCTGCTGCACCATGTCTCATGGAGTGGTGCAGCCACGGTGAAGCGTCGGACAGTACTGCTACTGGGTATATTGTAAATAAATTATTTGTTATCGTTATGAAATAGGAATTTGTTAATCAAAATTATTATTATCTTAATTACTAATCAATTACTAATATAATTATTTTTTACTAACAGTCACAATATGAGTCATGGTTACTTGAAATAAAGATATATTATTATTATTATTATTATTATTAATTTCATCGTCATAATGCTATTGACTATCGAGCTTCTGTTACGTTTTTAGACATTATACTCTGCGTATTTTGAGAAGTGCTATTATTTGTGAATCAATATGAATCACTTAACTACACTTTTAAGAGCTGAGATAATTATTTTGCATGAGCAAAACGTTTCAATTAGTGAAATTGCGAGGCGTTTAAAGATATCGGTGAGTAACAAAATATTATTATTACGTTTAGAAGTTTATTATGTTTCAATAATACACATCTTGTTTATTGATGTTTTATGTAACAATATGTAATTATTGTTCACAGAGAAGAACTGTGCAATTGTGGGTCCATCGTTATGCAGATTCGGGAAGCATTGATCCTTGCCGACCGGGACCAAAGGCTGGATTTGCATATACAGATACCAATGCACGGCACCGTGATATAGTTGCGACGCATTTGGCTGAGCCCTTCCTCACTACTCGTTCCACGGCGACTAAACATGACGTGACGTTACAAACTGTGCGGAACCACTTGCGTGCAGCTGGTGTGAAATGTCGTAGGCCAGCCAAGAAAATATTACTGTCTGATATTCACATGCAAAACCGGGTTCGCTTCGCAAGAGAATATTTGGATTTTGATTGGTGCAATAATATAGTTATATTAGCGATGAAAAATGTTTTAAGTCGGACAAGGCCTGTCGTAAAATATTATGGCGAAAAGATGGTGAACGCTATAACAAAAAAAATATTAATCCATGCAGGTCTAGTGGCCGCATTACGTTGGGTTATTGGGGATGGATGTTATCAATGGGTCCCGGTGAATTAGTGCAGGTAGGGGGTCGCAATACCAGTCAAGGTTACTTGGATGTTTTAAAAAATAGATAATGATGGCGCACCAATCGGCTATTAAAAATATCAGGGGGTAATTTGTATTACATGATTGATGTTAATGTTAGTGAGATTACAATTTAGGATCGCCAGTATCTTATTATCTAACTTACTAACATGTTTATTCATATCATTAATAAATAAATTACCCTCTTGTATATGAAAAACAAAGTGAATTCTTGTCCCACTTAGAATATTTTGTCATGAACCATACTTTATAATTTGTATTTATAATTTAAAAAAACCATTACCAAAATATTGTTTTTATCATATTACACATTGTTTAATATTTTCTTCCATATATCATTTTTTCTGGAATAATGTTCTTATTATCAGGTTAAATAACAAAAATAAAAATTCAACAAAACGAAAAAAAAAATGATAATAATGCAAAAAGTTAGCGCCGGGCCGGCGTGATTTGATCCTACGACTAATGTCACACCAGCTGCTTGCATATACACCTATGCCACGGTATCAGTTGATAAGACCTTTGAATTTATGCTTCATATTCTTTGTTTCATATATAATGTGAAGCAACAAGAAATTGCAAGTGTGTGCGTGGACAAACGGGTTATTGTAAAGCTAACACTAGTAAATAGGCAAAGTAATAACGCGTTGAGTTTACGCACACCAACATCTAAGTTGGTGTGTCCTGTAAACCGATCTGATTTGTTTTGTGTACTGCAAGTGGCCAAATGTCTAAATAATTTTTGGCGATTATTTTTTTCTGTCGCTAACAAAAGTCACAGGCAAAAGTCGCCACTTCTAGCGATGAAGTCGGTAAATTGGCAACACTAGATTTGTACTTAGTAAGATCCTGATAGTCATTCTAATTAGGTGTTGTTGACGTTGCCGTACATACAGAAATTCCCGATATTTTAGGGGAAAAAAATTAAAATAAAAGGGCTCCTTCATACAAATCAGTCGACATCAAAATTATGGTATTTTCACGTAGCATTGTGGCATAACGATACTACATACTACACACTATCAAATAATGGTACAAATAGTATAATTATACTACGAAATCCAACCCTCCATACGGGAGCCTAAGTTAACGCTTCTTTTTTTATTTTTTTACTTTATTTAGGAAACAAACAGATACAATACAAGAAAAAATACATACAAGTAAACCATACATAATCCAAAACAGTTTCCACATTTATGTTATACATTAGCGCCAAAACACAAAAAAAAAACAAACCTAATCATCTACTATAGATCACATTATAAGATACTTTTGATATATGGGTACATATGTGAACAATATAATGTTAATTACTTGGAGTGGGAACCAAACAGTTGCGTACAGATTTTTTAAATTTGGGAAAAGCGAAAGATGACTATGAGATTATCATTACTAGTATAATTGTTATTAATGAGGTTATTATACAGGCAGCACTCAGCAGGATCTAGTAATAAACGAGTTCTTTCCGTAGTTGGTTCTTGACATGGGAGTATGGAATAACGTTTTTTTACGAGCATTAATACGTGGACATCCCAGACCTATTCTGGTAAGCAGATAAGAAGTCAACCTGGCTTCTTAGTATTTTTCTACACTAATATTATAAAGAGGAAAGATTTGTATATTTGTAAGTAATGAATTAACTCAAAAAGTACTGGACCGATTTGAAAAATTCTTTCCATGTTAGATAGCCCATTACGCCCATACGACTAATAGGAGCGGAGTAGTAATGAAAAATGTTGCAAAAACGGGGGAAAAAATTATAAGACCACGCGGGCGAAGCCGCTGGCGGGAAGCTAGTTTATATAAAAAGAATAGGTATTTTTTCAGCAGACTTTCTCCTCCACAATACATGCCTGTTCAACTTATTTTGGATGCGTTCTATTTGGTCAATATAGACATTGTATTGCGGATTCCACACCACAGACGAGTATTCAAGTTTAGGTCTAACGATGGTTTTGAACAAAAGTAATAATGTGGACACGCGCTTAAAATCTCTAGTAATCCTCAATAGACGATATGCCTTACTCGTAATGGACGTGATTTGGCTATCAAATGCTAGTTCATTCATGTAGAAAATTACCGGTTATAGATATATTATCACCCTTTAGGGTATATGTGTTCTGTGTATATTATTGTCATTTTTGAGCGTGCAGTGTATTGCTAACGCGATCACGCTCCGCGGTGAATGTTATCACGCGCGCGATCCGCAACTACCTACATATTTACACACACAAGTCACCGCCGCGAGTTTCCGAGTCCGCGACTGTTGTTTTCGTGATACCTACCAACAAAACATCACCTAAACGTTGATACCACAATCATAAAATCAAGTTTATAAATTTTATAACCGATAACAGGTATTTTATACCAAAAAAGATATGAAAATGCGAGGAAATAAACTTATTTCAATAAAACAGATTCAGGGTACCTAATGTAGGTATTATTAATAAACTCACTGACCTTTTCCATGTGCTTCGCCATAGCACATGAGCATAATTCCCATATTCACGGGCAGTAAAGTATTGTATTTGTCCGGAATGCATTTTACATTTTTCGCAATCAAAACAATAACAATACACAGACACAAGTACACACACACACTAAGAAAATTACTTTTGATTTTGATACCTTTACGATAAGATCACAAATTCGCGACAAACTGCACATACGTTTGCAGTCCACGAGCGAAAACTAGAAACTAATAAAAATTCATTTCAAAATCGGCGAAATACAATAGAATTTTGCATTTCGCCGATTTTAAGCAGCGACGCCGCCGCTCCTTTAAATTGAGCCGACGCGCCGCGCGCGGCCTTTGACGGTGCGCATAAAATAGGGGAGCGCTCGTCCTGTTTAGGTACTAGGCCGGCATTGACCTCGCAAGTGAACTTTAAGCGGAACAGCTGACTGAGTACTCTTTTGAGTTTTATTTACATTGTTGTTTTGAGTGAAATAAATGAAGTAATTATTTTTTAAATATAAATCTAATTTGGGTAGATAGAAATAATGTTTTTTTACACGTTCAAGTAAAAAAAAACTGCAGAAATAATTGGAAAATTAATGGATTAATTAACGGAAAATTTCAACGAAGAATCCAGAATCATGTACTGAACTCATATTCGGATGTGTGTGTGTGTATAAGTAATCACATTGCATTGATATAAAGCCTATTATTTCTACAGTAGTTACGTACATTATGAATATAATTTTGAAGTTGCTGACAATCCTCTATATTACTTATCATTTAAAAAAAACTTATCATCTGCATATAACAAGAAGTTTGAATTACTGAAATTTGAATAAACATAATTAATATTACTTTTTTATTAACCCTTGCTAAAAAAAATAAAAAAATATAAACACATTAATATATATGTTAAATAAAATCGGCCCGAGATGCGAGCCCTGAGGTACGCCTGATATTGAAGGTATGAATGTCGAAGAGAAACCTTTAATAGTAACGGCCTGACTTCGATCCCGTAGGTAAGACTCCAGCCACCGAAGCAAATCACCATGCATACCTATGCACTCAAGCTTGCTTATTAGTATTTTATGAGAAATTTTGTCAAATGCTTTTGAGTAATCGGTATACACGACGTCCACCTGATAGCCTTTATCCATAGCTACAGTTACATTGTCAATAAATTCACACAAGTTAGTTTCAGTAGATTTCCGGCTTATGAACCCGTGTTGCTCAGGTGTGATCATATTACAAACAATATATTCAAAGAGTTTAGGAATAACACTAAGTTTCGAAATCGGACGGTAGTTCTTGACGTCGTGTTTGTCACCATTTTTAAAGATCGGTACAACAAATGACCGCTTCCATAAAGTTGGCATAATACCCGATCGCAATGATGCATTGAATAGCTTATGTAAAGGGACCGACAAGGTTTTATAACACTATTGAAGAAATAAAGGGGGGATGCCATCGGGGCCGGAACCCTTTTTAGTGTCTAATATTTTGAGGTATTTCATAACAGTATTCAAAGGAATATCAATTTTGCTAAGATTTAAAGACATGAGATTGTTAGTATTCTGAGAAGTGACTGGAATATTTGTAGTATCATTCTCGAAAGCAGAACCAAAATGAGTGTTAAAAAGATCAGCAATAGGTACATTTCCCATCTGAGGAATACACATCATCTAGGTGTAGACTATCAGGGAGACCATTATTAAGCTATTGCATAGCTTTTATCGCGGGCCTTGAACGTGGGGACCGAATCCAGTAATTCCGTAATGAAAAAAACCTAACACCCCCACTCCGACCGGTACAGCGGTGTGTGTGTGTGTGTGTGTGTGTGTGTGTGTGTGTGTGTGTGTGCATGCGTGTGTGTGTGTGTGTGCATGCGTGTGTGTGTGTGTGTGTGTGTGTATTGATTTATATTTATATTATTCAAAAAAAATACTGCATTAATAAAATAAATAAATAATTATAATTGCATAAGTTGATAAAAAATGCTATGCCAAATGTTTAGTTCTCTAATATTTTAACGTTATTATTTCTTCCATGCGTTGGGTGGTAACGTTTTATTTTACCAATTTTTCCTAGGAAAAGACGGCGCATCTAGCTACACCCTACACATGGCTTGGACAAGCAAGAGACGAGCCGTTTGAGCCCTCTCGTCCATAATATATATCTTTAAACAACAATACCAGGCTCAATCTTAGGTCATGTTAACTTTACAAATTTGGTTTCTAAAATAACTTCTATAAAAAATAAATTTTATTCGTGGACCGTTCCACGTGGTTCAAAACCGAGAATTTTGAATAAAGAGCATATTTTTTTTATTCCTTGGCATTATTAGCAAAGAGAATAGCTATAGATATTTTACGATATGAATAAAATCTGACATTAAAGTCATGTGCATTTTTCAGAAATTTTCAAAAATTATAGTCTTGTACCATTAAAAATATTTTTTTGTTCCTTACACATCAGACATAAAATCTATGAAGTGTTTCTAATTAGTCTACCAGGAAGAATAATATTCTCTCTTCGCGTACTAAATACCTGATTATTTAAGCATGGGTAAATTTTGTAATCCATATTTTTTATACTTGTTTAGTTAATTATCTACAGGAACTAGCAGAAAACACTAGTTATTGATGTATTCCGTTAAGAATTTTATAGTCGATGAAGAGGACATTGTATAAAAAAGTCGTGGCATAAAAGACACTTGGTAAAGTGTCTCTGTTATGTGGCTACGAAGAACATTACGGGGCACAAATAAATCAACAAAAGTTTGAACGTTTTACAAGTACTTAGGTAGGTAGGTACTTAGTTGAAAAGTTCAAACTTTGCCAGAACAACCTAAACAGCAAAACTTGCCTAAGCTTAAATTACCGTAGAGTTTTCCGACTGACAATGACTGTTGGTTAATATTATTTATTTTTTACCTTTTACAGGCGACCAGCCAGAGCATAGCTTAAAAGAGCGGCACAGCTTCTTCGTATCGCAAGCACCCAAACATTCAGGGCACTTCCATAAAGTATGCTGCAAATCTGAAGTTAATGTTGTTCTCCCAAAAGAATATAGTCTTGCATCAAATAGCTTCCGAAAACGCGACACCAAAGCACATAACTCTATTAGAAGCCTAGGAGAATACTACAAGAAATACGAACACGATGAAGTGCCTGTAAAAGATTCAAATTATCAAGATGTTCCAATCGTGGGAGACAAGGGATCTTTAACTAACTCCGAACTCGATAAATTGGAGATGAAAATATTTAAGAACATGTCGCAAGAACTTCAAACTGATGATAACTCAATCAGTAGTTTGGAGTCGAATATAAAGTTTTTTAGAACGACAGTTCAAGAAATATTTGATAATTTTTACGCGAGCATGCGCGACTTTGAACTTTATAAGAAAAGATTCCAAGAGATTCTTGCGAAGAGCAAAGAAGATGCTGTTGCTGATATGGAGGACTTCATAAAAGATATGATACACCATATCATGTCTTCGGAAACTTCTATTTCGAATGAAAGTAGGAAATCCAATGATTTTGCGGCGCTTATTTCGAATGAAAGTAGGAAATCCAATGATTTTGCGGCGCTTATTTCGAATGAAAGTAGGAAATCTAATGATTTCGCGACGCTAATTTCGAATGAAAGTAGGAAATCTAATGATTTCGCGACACTGTCGTTCAAAGACAAAGAAACAAATATAAGCAATTTTGGTGATGACTCGAGCCTAGAGACTAACACTGCCTCAACGGTAGAAAATTTGCATGCGGTAGTGGAAGCTTACAAAAATGATAATTATTTAACAGATTCCACTTTGGAAGAAAATGGCTCGAAAGCCAAAAGTCCCAACATGAAAGAAGAAATATTTAATATTTATCTTTTAAGTGGAAGTCCATATGTGCAAATTAAAATGAACGATCGTAATCTATTGTCGGAAATTAATATAAAAGAGCCTTTCCTAAATATTGCTGAAGGCAAACACGTTGCGTCTGCGGAGAATATGGAGAGATTAGCTGCCAAGAAGATGGAATTAGAGAAGTATGTTACGCAACAACAGGATTTTAACGTGCCCGATAGAGAAATACCAGTAAAAGTTTCTTACGCGAAGAAGAATATACATCTTAATGAAGACTTTTCTCATGATCGCGATAGTGAAAAATCTTTCATATCCAAAATCTGTAACTTTTTGTGCAGGAAATTCCGTAAAGCATCTTGAGGTGAATGTTTTGTAATTTTTTTTTGTAAAATAAATCCGTTTGTTATTATTAGTTAACGAATACTTTATTGTGGACTAGACAAATATAATGTAATAAGGAACATAATCACGATACACCGCATTCTTCAAAATTGATTATATACCACCTCATCATAGCTATATGTTTACTCAGTTGCAAGGCGAATTCCTTCTTCATGTGCAGGAATTCCCTAATAACGGGTAGATCTAGCATAACGAAGGCTTGGCCGTCTATCTCCTCCTGCTTCATTTTCTCTGCAATAAGTTTGCAATCCTCAGTGCTACTTAAATAGGCATATACGTCATCAACTGACCAGTCTAATGGGTTTGGGGACAGCTTGAGTTTCCCCTTCATCCACGTCATCGCCATATCTTTTTCGAACATCTTATTGTCAGTCGGCTGAGGATCGTAAGTATTAAACTTCAGCTTTTTCAGTTCCGGTTCCTCAGAGTCGGATACATCGGATATATTTTTGGCATCTCTAGAATTTGAACTGCTCTCATTTGTCTCGTTTTCTGTGTCGCTGTCCTGAGAGGTTTGTTTCTTGACACATGTATTGCTGTATATTGTTTCTACATCTTTTTTGTTCCAGTGGGCCTCTTTCATTTGGAGAGCAAAATTGGGTAGTTTAGCGCCGCGTGTCTTCATTTCCATTTTGGGGTAGTTGTGTTTTTCACGTTTCCTGCGCTGGCTACGCTTGTAGTCGCTGCTGTCGGGCGAGTTGGGGCGCGTACCTTGCTCGGAGGGCGGCGTGGAGCCGGCGCTGTGCTCACTCTCCACCGATTCCACGTCTTTGTTGCTCTCCGTCTCTTGCGACGGTTGCTGTTCTTTCTCCTTTTTCTCTGGCGCAGCCTTTTTCTTTTTCCTTCGACCGTTAACGCTGCCCTTGGGTCTTCCTCGACGTTCGGTGCTGTGGTCTGTAATATGCATTGTATTTTTTATGAATGGACATTTTTGAGACCAGCTGAAACTTATAGGACTTTGCAATGGGTAGAAGTTTAAAAACCCAGTACCTAATACAATGTTAAAGGTTTAAACAAAATCATGAAGGGGGAATTACTTACGGAAGGTGGACTTGTCGACATGCTGGCAGTCGTTGGGACACTGGTCGATGTACTCGTCGGGCCCGAACAGGCTGGGGCAGGCCTGCAGCTTGACGCAGACGTCGCGGCAGAACGACGACACCTGCGCCGCCGCGCGCGCGATCGGCACGTACGCGTGGTATGTGCTCGTCTTCAGCCTGCCAACGAGAAATTAACTTCTATTCAATGAGGTCATAGTACCAAGGAAAATAATATTTATATTTAGCTATTTGAATTTTATGCGTCAATAAAGTTAGATTTTCCTATTATTCATCACTAAACGTGTGGGTAACTAAAATAATAATAATCTCTACTCACTTTGCTCTCAACATCTCGAGTCTCATGCCCTCCTCTGGCGGACCTTCAGTTTCCCAGTCTTTGAGCAGCTTAGCAGGCTTGTAGGAGGCGGATATAATCTTATTCAATACCTCCTTTAGCACCAAGGACAACGGGCCAGGGCCCACGTGTTTTGGCAACTGAGACAATTTGTTCCTACTAATCGATGGTCCCGCGTAACATTTGTAGTTGAAGAAAATTCTATCGCACCATTCCTCTGAAGACTTCCTCTCTTCAACCGGCTTCGGCTGTTGCTTTTCGATCGTTGTATCGGGAATGTGTAAAGCGTAATCATTGCTATCGCACCAGCCGGCTGGGAACAGCAAGTCGCTGTCCTGAGCATACCAGTACTTCTCTCCTATAGGAAGCAACTCAACACATATCATGTGTTCAACAATACTATCTATGTTAGCTACGTGAATTTCTTCATGATTTTGTGGATTAACAGCTTCTAGTTTCATATTAACTTCGATGCCTTTCAGCGCTGTTTTGTTACCGAAGCAATAATCGGGAGCTGGCACCGACGACGTCATTGTCAAATACTCGTCCCAATCGAAAGGTCCTTCCTTCCAAATTTTTGGAGTTTTGAAAGGGAGACTGTTTTTTTCTGCCCATCCTATAGGGTATATGTATGGATGCATGGAGTCGCATAGCCACGCCATCTTGGAGTCTTCGTAATCTTCAACGTGGTCGTCAAAGACTACAAGGAAATGGAAATTGTTGAACACTTTGTTAACGGTCGCTGGACGGATGGTGCGCATGTCTTGCGGGCTTAGAGCTTCCACCTTCATACCGCTGACGAAGTTATGAGATTCTAGGTTTTGATTCGGCTGTAGAAAGAAAACAATCAAGAATTATAATAGACAGTTGCTTAGTTAAATCTTATAAGGAAACTAGTCGGGGTAGACAATGAAGCTAAAAGTTATAATGGATAAATAGGGGTTTATGTTTACGTAATATGGATTTCTAAATTTTAAACGTTTTTACCAGAGCGGATAAACTCGTGACCCATAAAAAAACAAAAATCCTGGTGAAGAGATTCTATGCAGGACTCAAGAGAACCTGTTCACTTTTCCTTTTAAAACATCAAATTTCCAAATGTGGAACTTACTTGGAACAGATCAGCGGGCGTCGGCTCTGAGATAGACTCCTCGGCGCTCTGACGCAGTTGTGTGCTCAGCCTGTTCTTGCAGGAGAACTTGTTCACCTTGCTAGGGTACTTGAACTGCCACGGCGAACCCTGCGAGAATTCAAGAACTGAATATTATTTCTTTTCTGAAACTGAAATTGGAAGAAATGGTTTTTAACCGTTTTTAATACGTAAGATACAAACAACCTCTACAGAATAGAATGACTATCACCTTTACTACTATAGATTTCAACCAACTACAATTCCGCTTACATGTTTTTCGATTCATACTCGTTGGTTGATGTTAGGAGGGTGCCCTAAGCCGGCCTTTATTTGGATAGATAGGAAAACTGTTTTTTAGAGGTGGGCAAAGTGTATCATTTTTGCGATTGGAACATTTGCATCTGGATCACTGAAATATTCCGAAACACTGATATGTTTCATTTGGCTAATTTGGATCATCGACTCAAAATATGATACAGAATGTTTCGAATACATACATAGAGTTGCGTTGCGGGCGTTTATTACTGAGTATTTGATACGTAAGCGCGTAATTTTTACGTGCATGAATACCGACAGCGAAAATCCGTACGTATTGAGTGATGCACTCATTTGTTATATCTTTCTGACTTGTATGGATTGTAATTATTTCGCCCGCTTACACGCCAGTCGCGAGACGCGAGTCAATAGTTAAGTTACTCAGTGTCTCAATTTTGACTCTCTCGCTCGCGGCTCAGTCGCCTCGCGAGCGACGCTTCGCGCGAAATGAGCTCAGCAAAGTAATGTTTCAGATCCAAATGATACGTTTGAAACGTTTCGAGTGAACCAATCTTTTGGATCACTTCAGTGATTCGGATCAGTGAGTCGGTTCTGTAAAGAGTTACACAGGCCTACTGTTTTTATGACGGATATGCACTATAAATATCTGCTACGAGAATTTCAAAAGGAATCCTGTCACAAAGATACATTTTCGGTCACTTTGATGTGATATACGCCGCTCGCGCTTCCAAAAGCGCCAAGCCAAGTAGATTGGCGAATGATTCGGCCCTCCCTTTTACAGCAGACAATATGACAATGTTGTTTTCTTCTCATTGTGAGTAAACAAGTTAAGCTTGATATTTACTATCTAAATGCGTCAGTAGGGGTGTGTTATGACGCCAATTCGCTGTTTGGAGAAGCCAGGATGTTGCGCTGTTCGGTTAATTGTGTTTTAGATTATGCGATCTGCCCGGGTTTGCTTGATTATAACTTATAACATTTTAAATAATCCCTATTCCTATAGGTAAAGACCATATGATATGCCGTGCAGTAGTTTCTGAAATGAGCTCAAAGAACAGCACTGCGGGGGACTTTATCTCAGGCTTAGAATCACGCTATCTGTATGGATATGGATGGCTGCATAGATAATAATAATAATAAATATTTTGGGGACATTTTTACACAGCACTATCTAGTCCCAAACTAAGCAGAGCTTGTACTATGGGTACTAAACAATGGATATAATACTTATATACTTTTTTTTGTAAATACATACTTATTATACATAGAAAACACCCAGACAAACACAAATACTTATATTCATCACATAAATATTTGTGTTCTGTGGGAACCGAACCCACGACCTCGTGATCAGCAGTTCGGTACTCGAACCACTAGACCACAGACGTCGTCAAATAGTATAGTATAGATAATACTCAAGTCGAAGTCGAGAAGTAACAAAATGCTAATTGGGGCTGTTGAGGAAATTTGTGTTAAGGCGTAAAGCATACATTCCCAAGGATAAAATAAAATATAACTACTTCCGTTCCGAATATGTTTACCCTGTTACAATAAACACATTTATTGGTTTGAACGCTATTATGTATGAACGAGGTCAATAAAAACGATCACATCAAGTGATGAGAATTACGGTTTCTCGCGTCCGTTCTAAATAAATGCGACTGGAATATTGATAAATCTTGTAGGTAACAATAGAGCTTTGATTGGAGTTAAATTGACATCCCATAATCTAGACTAGACGGAGCCTCGCCGCGCGCCGCGCTACGAGCATGGCGTTGAAATAGTGATCAATTTTGCATGAAATTATTGATTTAGAGACTGGCTGATACCCGGCCGCGGTGTATCATACCATTATACTTACTATCACGCCCGTATTCCCCGAAGGGTTAGGCAGAGGCGTACTAATGTACTACCCACAGTACGCAATAGGTTCCAACTAATAGGGAGCCATCCTATCGCGGTGTAAGCCATGGCAATATTCTAACAGAATATAGAAAACTATTTGAAATTATATATTTTTAATAGGGTAGATACATTCTATCTATGATTGCTACGTTGGTCCTGGGCGCACAATATTGTTGGCTTTTTCTATGAAATTCCCTGTAGCAGTTCGGAGTCTGGATTTGTGCCCGGTTATGGCAGGGTCGCCCCCTGTTACGTGCGACCTAACCATACCGGCGAATAGTGGGTGTACATTAGTGCACGTCTACCTAACCCTGCGGGGAATATGGGCGTGCTGGTATGCTTTATTAGGTATGTAGGTAAATTCCAAGATATAATATACTAAAATATTATATCTTGGAATTTACCTACATAAACTAAACAGCAAATACAGACGATGTTCGATGGACTAGTTTAGTCGCAGTACGCTCGCCACAGAAAAGAAAAGAAACAGGGCGATAAGGTTGCCTGCTCACTAGAGCGGAGAAAATATAAGCTTGGGAAAATATTAGCCAATGGAATAGCACAAAAATCACGTCCCTGCTAGCCTGCTACGCTACGGTGGACATGGCTGTAGCGGACCTTAAAATTCAAAGAGGTTGTATCTATACCTACTTTAAATATTGAGTCACCTACTTGAAGGCACAGACTATAAACAATAGTCGGTAACCTATACTTATACTTAATATTATGAAGAGGAAAGATTTGATTGTTTGTTTGTTTGCATTAAATAGGTTCCGAAACTACAGACCGATTAGAAAAATTCTTTCGCCATTAGGGGGCGTTCATAAAATACGTGAGATGTTTAATAATCTTACATTGGAGAGAGGGGGGGTCTCGGCAAATATCACGCAATATTTTTTTCTGATTGAAACAAAAAAAAAACAACTTTTATTACACTTATAATTAAACTTTCAGCAATATTGATTACTAGTCTTAACTAGTCGTAAATAAAAGCACGAAGCATTTTTCTTTTCTTTTTACAATAACAATCCAACGGGTTTACGTAAGAAACCCACATCTCACATCTCACCAGGGGGGGGGGGGAGGGAGGGATAGAGAATTTAAAAAAACACCTCACGTAATTTATGGACGCCCCTTTAGAAAGATACATCTTTACCAAGTAACATAGGCTATAATTTATAAGACATACTCAAACCACGCGGGCGAACTAGCTGTCGGAAACCAAGTATTACTTACTAACTCTATTATTAAAAAACAATTATCAAAAACAAAACCTTATTAAGTTACATCATAGAATTCATGTAAGATGGAGGGGTGCGGCGCGGCGGGGGATTATCTTATTGATTCAATCTAAATATAAAACTTGCAAACAGGATCGCTGCGTAAAGATATATAAGTAGGTACTTAGATACAGACTATTGTGTAAGATTATTCTATCTAGATGCAGCTGAGCGCTCCGCAGACGAATTTTGACGGCAAGAGGATTTATTTACATATCATTTGGAAAGCTACTCTAGGACTCAAAGTAGGTGGAGATTATTGCCTGTGAACGTAGATAATACAGAAAATATCCAACCATCCAAAATTAATGCCATTCCCAGTTTCAATAAATCCGAACGACACGCTTGGAATAGCGAAAAGTTAAAAAAAATACGTAGCTCATCTCAGACTTTATAGAAATGGTTCGATTCCAACCTCATAATAAGTATAAAGTCAGCAAAAACACACAAAATAAAAACTCCAACTCTTAGGCTAATACTCAGAGACGATGCTGGGCGTAAACTTACGCTTCCGTATATCAAATTGTAATACAAACTTGACATACGAAAGCGTTACTTTACGCTTAGCGTCGTCTCTGAATATGAGCCCTAGTAGATGGAGGTAAAGAGTGACTTACCTTGTTGGTAACGAACCCGAAACTGCTAAGACGGGGGTTGGAGAAGAATATCCAGAACGATGTCAAGTCTTCATCAGCACCGTCATATCGGACTAGAAGGCGACCGCCAACATTCTCACATACCTAGGGAAAATTTTCCTGTTAAAACTTTAGATCTTATTTATATTTATTTTAGACTGCATTCCCTCCAACGATGACGGACGTTTTATTTTTATTGTAATAACATGCCCAAAAAGCGTAAAGTATAATATATTTGGCAATTTTATTACAATTATTCGTAGGTCTAGGTACCGTAGTTTATTTTAGAATAATCAATAAGTTCTTAACGTGTAAAGGTATCGTCTGGGGATCCTTCGTCTGGTCTAACACCCACTGAAGGTTATGAGATATTCTTAGACACAGCGTAGGACGTTCGTGACTCGGAGATATTGTACTTACATGACAAGATGTTTTTTAACAAACATAAAAGAAAATGAATCCTTTGTTAAATGTAACAATTACAATGATTTCAATATAAATACAAAAGTATCCGACCTTAATGAGCATTCGCAGATTGTTCTTAATCGTCACGTTTTACGATCTCACCTCAAGTCACGTGCGTGATGTCCGACTTTATAAATCACCACGAATTTGCTACTTACAATAAAGAACAGTTATTTTCATATTTAATTCATAGCGGGGTAACTTATCATTTTACAAAACCAGTAGTTACTATACCAAATTTATCAGGCAAAGGGTGTTTAAACGTGTAAATAGGAGATTAAACGTCAATATAACGCAACATATTGCAGTTCTATCAGCTTTTAGCCCTTCTTTTTTTATCAGAAGTCAAAGCCATATGTTATGCATATCAGCCTAACGAAGAGTGTGTAAGAGACCTTAGTGGCCGTAATTTGTGAGTTGTATTGGGATCTAATACGAACGCGAATTCGTCGATCTAGAAACCAAGGCTAGGGCTTAGCTGAATCTGCCAACTGATTTAATAATAATAATAAAGATTGTAGCCTTATCTCATGTGCTTATAAGCAGAAAAACCTTTCCTTCGGCTTTTTGCCGTGTCGTCGGGTAAAACTAGTAGTCCCTCTTTTAGTCTTCTCATTCTGATTTGGCACTAACGCGTCGTATGGTTTCAATGAGCTAAATAATAGGCTTAATTTGCTTTCCTAGACAGGAAGTTGTTTCAATGAGCTAAATATGGTGACATTTAAGGTTTCTGGGTTTTCGAAATTTTTTATTTCTCGAGATATGAGAATTCTCGATCAAGATTCCTCAAGTTTCTAAGAGTATCTCGAAATGTAATTTTTAAACACAACGATATTTTAAAATAAATATTAATCTTCGATATTAGAGGCGGCGGTTTTATATGCGTCGGTCGGATTTTTTGGCGTTGATAATTATTTTAAACGTCGGTACTATAAAAGGCGTCGATATTATAAGCGCAGTTTTAACGACGTCGATATTATGTAATTAATAATACGAGTCTTCCGATTAAAGAAATTAAATTAACTTTTAATACAATTTTATTTTACTTTAATTTATTACTTAGCGCCTCAGACTTAGAAGAAATCTTACCGCACGGAATTGATTTTTTGAGAATTCACAAGCAGAAACCCTAGTCCCATTCATAGATCGATTGCGTCGAGCGATTCAAAAAGGTTTTCTGGTTCCTCCATTTTATCAACACAACAATAATCATAAATAACTATAGACCATGAAGCAATAGGACGACAATCGCAAAGGCATGCAGAAATTTGGTAAGTAGAAAAATGTATTGGCGACTGTCACGAATCCCATGAGCGTGTCTATAGGGCAAGGGAAGGCAAGTGCAGTATTTAGTCAGTATGAAGCCCGAAGTTGGGTTCAGTGTAACTGCCTAATTAAAAAAAAAACAAAAAACCATCTTCCTCCCAAAAGGGCAAGTATTCTTACCGAGGCAATCCAATATCTGTAAGGATCCAAAACATTCTGCACTTCTACTTTCATTCCAACTTTTATCCTATCTATTGGGGACAATCCCTTGTTGTTCAAAGCCTCTATGGACACTGACTGGCCATCCAATAAGGCTTTCTTCATAATTTCGATGATAGTATCTCCATACTTCTCGTTAATGTCATCAGGGGGTTCTATAAGCTCATCGTACTTCCCACACCAGCCTAGTGGGTGAACTTTTGTAGTGGATATGTCACACCAGAAGTCACTGTCTGCACCTATGAACTTGATCCGCAGAAGGTGACCGCAGACCATAGTGATCTCGGCTATCCAGTAGATGTCAGGGTTGGTTTTGTGACATACTTCAAGTAGCATGCCCTGCTTGATGCCATTGTAGAGACTGGTTTCTACCTAAGAAGCAAATATTTGGTTGAAAGTATCAGTCCTAAAATATTTAATTTTTATATGTGGCATTTTTTTTTAACCGCTTTCTAGCAGCCTACAAATACCCTACACCTAAAATTAGGTACATCATAATGGCTACAAAGATTTAAAATACAATTTGTAATTTTACAGTATTTTTTTCTTCATGTAAGAGGGTCTTTCCTCCTTTGCAGAACTTAGCTTTAAAATAAACTAATGATTCTAGACTGTACTGCAAAAGGAAATAGAGAGAGCAGTGTCAGCTACATAAAAGAACAATTCTCTTAAGTTTGAAGAAATCTATTAATTTATAGAAACATGGAACTTATTCATTTTATGTCTCCTTTGAACTGGAACTTTCTCTTCAACTGTCTCACACTTTTAGCATCAATAAACTTATATAGATAAAGCATTTATTTATAATTATTAAAACCCACCGAAGTTATTCTAATCTACTAAAAAATATAAAAAAATTGTATAGCTAATATGAACTGAGGATAAATTAAAAACATATGAGAATCATTGTATTATTTTTTAGGAATTCCTAGTCCATTGCTGCTCCAACTTCCACATACAGGAAGTAAGAATTTTATTTTAAAAATAATAATTAAATTAGCAGGTTTCAAGGTAAATGTAACATCTAAACTTTAAAACATACTGTCTATTCAGTGTGAAGAGAGCAGAACAACAGGTCATTAAATATAAATGGATGTGCTATTTGTTTTACTTTGCTATGTTTAATTATAATTACCTGTTGTTACAAAAACCTGAAGCAAAGTGAAACCATGGTATACCAAATTTTTAATTTAATTTTCTGTTAACCATTCAGCCTTTACAAAAATGGGATTTTAAATATATTTAAATTACAGAACTGAATTATTGACTATTAATAATTCTTTTTCTAAAATATGTTTTTATAAATGTAGATCTAAATATAACAAATTATCTATTATCAACAAAATAAATTGACATAAATATTTCACAAGACTAGTTACTATACAAGTTTTGGTTACACATTGTTCTGGAAATTTTGCATGATTTCCTTATTATTTTTATCATTTGAATCTGTACACCTACAGCTGAAGTAATTTTTACATTGTCTTGATGTGTTATTCGTTTCCGAAATAAATAAAATATAGTTTTTATTACACTTATAATTATTCTTTAATTATACTTAATTTACACCATTGAAGTTCATGGCCATATGGTTAATTTTAATTTGAATTTTTAAAACTTCTATATTTTGATAGGTACTTACTGTAAAAATATCTCATGTAGAAGCTCCAAAGTAATAGAAATAGCAAATATTACAGGTTTAAAAATAGAAATAAAATAAGATGGAACACATCATATTTTAGAATTTCTATCTTCATCCTATTTGTGAATTTTCAATTTAGTTTTTGCATTCAGGCGGATATGGAGCTAGCAGAAATATTCAACTAACAATAGCAAAATTACCAAGTTTTCAATAGAACATTCATAAAGAATATTATACAACATGTAAGGAATAAAAGAAACTTACATGGGAAAATAATTCTTCAGGAACAGCGATAGTTTTATTCACTTCCAAATAATTATTCCAGTCAAAGTCTGCCATAATAAATTACTTACTATCAAGTTAAAATTCATCAAATTAAAATAATTATCACAAAACAAGTTAATCGAACGGTCAACTTGTTACGAATTTCAGAAATTCATTCTTCTAATCTCACATTTCAAGTATACGGGCTATCTGTCTCAGCTGTCCAATACATTCTTGGTTATTGTTGTCTCTGTCTGTAAAGGACTTTTCATTATTCATCATTACAGAAACAGAAAGTAATATTCGATTGAAACTGCAAAAAGTAAGAAAAAACTACGTTCATTGGATCAAACTACAAACAATAATAACAATACAAAAACTACAAAAGATTAAAAAAAGATTATTTTTGTAAAATAATGATGAAATAATTACTGTTTAATTCAGTTACTTTATACGAATTTATGATCATCAATATTTTATATTTCTTCGTAAATCGAAACGTACTAAAAATATTTTGTAAAAGTAGCTGACAGTTCTAGAGGTGAGATGAATTTTAGAATAGTAATTATTCTAAAATGTTACTCAATATATACTATACATTTAAGTCGGGACTTTAGCAGTTAACAACTAAGACCGTATAAAAATACTATCATACCTATTTACAAATAAATTTAAATATCTACACTAATGTTATAAAGAAAAAAGGTTTGTAATTTTGTATGTTTGTAATGAATAAACTCAAAAACTATAAGATATAATGTATATATCTTCAAAATAAAACGATCGAGATCCCTACCTAAAATCGAACAATATAACCCAAGGTATCTAAATGTTGCCTATAAGTTGATATTTTGACGATATAGAAAATAGTGTACTATTTATTAATAGTACTCATGATTGCTTACAAAAAAGTTCGTGATGGTGTGTGCCTAACTGTAATGGATAAGCCGCAATCATAGTTAAAAAAATCTATTACCTATTTTAATCTATTATTATTGTTCATTTTTATTGTGTTCATATTGTGTATCATATTCATATTGTGTATCATGATATTAATCTTTATCTATTTAAAGGATGTGATAATAATTATCATATAAAATATTTTGAGTAAATCTGTGAGATTAGAAGCAGTAGGTCTCTTTTGCTTGATATGCACTTTCTTCGTTTTACACCCAGAAAATCCTAAAGGGTGCTTAATTTTGAAAATACCAAGGTAGTTGGTGTAACCTTTACTTCTAATAAATATAATTATATTTAATAACAAGCGATCCGCCTTCGCTTTGCTTCGGGTACTATTATTATAATTTCATGTTAAATATTAAAATAAAAAGAAACTAAAATAAAAGTAGCCGAAGTTACTTCTTATAATATTAGCTATCTGCGAGTGAAAGTCCTATCAAAATCTGTCCAGCCATTTTAGGCAGTAACCGGAACAGAGAAACGGACAAACATTTTTTAAATTGATTTTTGATGTAAGTACCGCATATACTTTCATATGCGTTCAATGAAAAGCTGTCAATTTTAACTTACAAACAGATGAAACAGATCTTCAATTTTATTTATTTGTATAGATATCATCACATTAATAATATATTTCACGCTAAGTATATATTCAGTTAGCTTTTTATATTGTTAAATAAAAATAGTAGGTATTAAATAGTGTTATAACCGTTAACGTTATTATAAATGTATAAGTTTATTTGTAATGTATATCTGGTTCTTGTCACCAGCGCCACTCTAAACTTTGACATTCCATTCAACGTCTGGTCTGTCAATGTCAACTCGTAAATATGCTTCAGTATACGCTTTAAATGGGGATGGGTATAGAAAAAATATATCGATATTTATTGAATCGATATTTTTTAGAAAGGATATTTTTTGAGAGAAAAATATCGATATATTGCATGACAATAATAATTCTCGGAAGGGAAAAAATCTTAAGCAGTAAGATCACAAATTAACGCTCTTACATAAAAAATGTATGGTATTCCAATTCATTTGATCAGATAAACATTGAGGCGGAAATTTTTAAATTAAAAAAATTTAAAGCCCGATGGGCATTAACAATTAATATTGTTATAACGAAATTGATGCGAGTACGATACTGTGAAATAAATATTATTATGTGTATATACGTGATTAAAATATATCGTCGAGATATACCTATCGATATTATTGTGAATAAATATCAATCGATATTCGATTCTTTTTTACATCCCTAATTTAAAATGTTCGTAATAATATGTTAATGTCTCTTTCCAATTTAGCAGCAATTAATTTATTGTTAGATATCAGATCAAGAAAAACAAGACGGTATTTGGAACCGAACACGTTGGAAGTTTTTTCATTTTGTGCTTAATGTAGACTTTATTTTTATCTGTGTCAATTCTGTGAGAGTGTGACTTCACTTCACTAACTTCAGTCAGCGGCAAAGCCAATACCTACTACGAAGAAACGTCATAGCCATACATTTTGATATCTTTTGATCCAATTTATCTGACAACAATAGATTTTCCAGATGGTATCGAAATTCGAGTACACAAGTGTACACAAGAGTTTTCAGTGAAGTGCTAGTGCAATTAGTGAATTTGTGGCTCATTATGTAAATACTTTCTCTTTTATTGCCTGACTGACCGAGTTGCGACATCAAAAATGAGTCGCTATACAAACAGAGTGCTTTATTCTTTCGTTGCGAACAGCTCGAATGGCACCGACGATGAGGGGTGTATGTTGGTGAACACAACTCAAAATGTGATTATAACAGGCGCGTACAATGGTATTCCACAAACTTTAATACTCAACTTGGTTTCGTGGTCATGTCTCATTGTCTTATTCACTGTGCTTCGGCGGACTGCGTGGAACTACGGGCGAATGGCGCTCGTGCAGCGCTCAAAGAGTCGGTGGACTAATTTATTTTACCGTGGTGGAGATGGCGATGCTCTTGTCCACAGGCGACGCAGCACGGAGGAGACAATAAACATAGATGAAGGTTTCTTTACGTGGCTACCGGCTGTATTTCGGCTAACAAGAGAACAGGTATTAGCTAAGTGTGGCCCTGATGCTGTCCACTACCTTTCCTTCCAAAGACATGCAATAACATTGATGTTTATTGTTACATTGATATCTATTGGTCTTATTCTACCGATAAACTTCCAAGGAACTAATTTAAATGTTGACTCCAGCACCTTTAGTAGGACGACTTTGTCCAACCTTACTGGGAGATCAAGTTGGCTGTGGGTGCACACCCTTATAAGCATCTCATTCCTGCCAATATCTGTGTTAATAATGAGGAGGTGTACTGGACGTAAACCTGTGCCAACATCAATGACTGGCACAATTATGATCACAAACATTTCAAAGGCCGATAGAACTGAATCTACCATTCGAGCTTATTTTGCTCACAACTTCCCTCATATTCAAATTGTGGACCTCCGTCTTGCTTACAACATCAACCTACTGAATGAAGTGCAAGAGAGAAAAGAGATGGTGACGGAAGCTCTTATTTACACTGACACATACTTCAAGAAGACTGGCAAACGCATCACTGTTAAACCGACATGGTGTGGTGCAGAAGCTGATGGACTGGAGTTCTACAGCACTGAAGAGAAGAGATTGAAGGATGAAGCAAAGAGATGCCGAGCAATGGTACTAAATGATCCTCTTGGCATAGCTTTTTTGACTTTGCCATCTTACCAGCTAGCTGAACATGTGATTAATAACTTTAGCCTGCACCGTGGTTGGGTTCTGTCCCATGCGACAAACCCCTCAGACATTATTTGGGAAAATCTAAGTGTGCAGCCTGGTGTTTGGTACCTAAAGGCTATTGTAGTCAACTTTTTCTTATTTATTGTTCTGTTCTTCTTAACAACCCCTGCAATTATTGTTAATCTGTTTAATACTATGGTAGCTAAACCAGAGACTCTAGGTAAAATTAGTACTGTGATCTTTGAGTTCCTCCCCACTCTGCTACTTTGGACCATGGCTGCTATTATGCCTGCTATTGTGGCATTCTCTGATAAATTCCTTTCCCACTGGACCAAGTCCCAACAGAACTACTCTATTATGACTAAAACTGTCTCTTACTTGTTATTAATGACTCTAATCCTACCATCTTTGGGTCTGGCTAGCGCTGAAGCCTTTGTCACATGGACATTTCATCATGAAAACGATACTATGCGCTGGGACTGCGTCTTCCTGCCCGATAAAGGCGCATTTTTTGTTAACTACGTCATAACCTCTGGCTTTATCGGTACGGCGTTAGAGCTGATCCGCTTTCCGGAACTGTTTCTCTATGTATGGTATTTGCTGCAGTCTAGGTCTAAAGCTGAAAAGAGCTACGTAAAGAGGGCTATCCTCTACGAGTTTCCGTTTGGAGTTCATTATGCATGGAGCATAGCAATTTTCTCAATTACGATGGTTTACAGTCTCGCATGTCCGTTGATTGCACCGTTTGGTTTGTTATACATGATGTTTAAACATGTGGGCGATAAACACAATCTGTTTTTCGCTTACGGACCGTGCGACATGAGTGGCGTCGGCGGTGGGAGGATCCACGCGACAGCCGTGAGATTGATTCGAGTTTCAGTGTTACTGTTACTTGTAAATATGGCCGCGTGGGCCGGCCTTAGGGCAGGATTCGAAGCTAGAACTATTATTCTTATTATGGCGTCGATAGTTGCTTTTGGCACTTTCCTGTTGTTAAGTCCTTTCCCAAGCTGCACTCCTCCGGCTCCTCTTCAGGAGGAGTCCAGTATTAGGTTCCCAGAGTACGTGGCGCCCGCGTTGAAAAAGCCCATAGATACCCCTCCTAGTACGACCCCTACGACCCCGGACTATGGGGCCTCGTCCCCTGTGACGACGCACTCCTATAGTCCAGATCCAATCAATATATAAATCGATAATTCGCGATTTCGGAGTTTCCCGTTATCATAAAATGCCTTAACTTGCGGTTCGCTCATATCAGTGATAAACAAAGTAATTGGATGGATATCGTTATTTGCGATACATGACGGAGGATTAGAGTTTTATATTGTCTATGTAAATAACCAATGCAATATTTTTATATAATGAAGTAGTCGTAATCGTAGCAGACTGAAATCTTATGTTCGGATCTTAATTTTAGCGTTCTCAATTTTTTTTATTACCATTTTAATTTGTTATTCTTTGCTTTGCATAATAAAATCACTACTTACGAAATGCTTCATTTGGTAGAGGAAACTAGTATAAAAACACGCTAATACATGCACTGTATTGTTGCTAGGTCTAGAATTTAATATAATAGTTATATTAATAGCGTTTAATGTAATTCTAGGAACATATTGTGGTCCTAGACAATGGAATACGTCTAGAAGAAAACGTACCTTAATATATTAATTTTACGTCTTAGAATCTTCATGATCCATTAATAAAATCTAAGGTCTTATATAGCGCATGGGGATATTAAACATTTCAGAACATAAGGTATCAGGACTCATTAATTTTGTGATTATTTTATGGCTGTCATTTTATATTCCCTAATTCTTAGTGACTTATTAGATGTTAATGCTTTATTTTTGTACAGAATGTAACGAGATCTTTCGGGTTATATTTAGGTGAATAACATCATCATTATCAAATAAACATTGAAGTTGTTCTATAATTGTGGTTTTCCTTCAAATTAATTGAAAATAGGAATTTTCCTCGCGCACCGCTCATCTTATTCGCATATATCATTACTCTGGTGGACACGCAAAGCCTACCTTTGACATGATATCTATACAAAACAATCCTACAAAGTTTATTGATGAATGATGTCATTATTTTATGCAGTCCCTTGTGACGTATGCACCAGTTACACATCGCCTCAATAGTTTTGCTACCTGTTGAAAATTGCGGATTTTAAAACTTCCACTCAGAAGAGGGTAGTGGAATAAAATCAAAAATTCAAAATATAATGTCTTATAAACCAAATTATAACCACGGCCGTAGTAGCACTGTTTGCATCTTCAGACAAGCGTAAAAATTAGAGCTGTTGGGTAATTGGACTTCTTACTAGTAGGTAATACAAAGTTAGTTCATGGATAGCTATATATTTATGTTTCTAAATAATCTTTATTCCGCTGTAGGTATGACTAATATTATTTCAAAAGTCCTTGGCCAACACCTAAGTCTATGACCGGTCGACAGAATCGTGCAAAGAAAATTATGTGTTTGACTTTTTTCACGTCTACGTAATACACTCATTTTGGTATAGATTTCACACTTGTTATAATTATTATAATAAATAAACGCAAATACAAAAGTTATAATGTAGAAGTGTGTATTTATCACGACAATGATTTTGAAATGGTGACAGGGTTCATAGCATATTCATTCTGCCTTGGATAGTAGACTGTAATGCGATACGACGCGACGTAGACCGATCGCACTGTACATATACGGTGTGTCAAGGCTGATTACGTGTCTTTTTAGATCTTCATCTACTTAATTAATATTCAATTTTGCTTGGGTACGTACCTAAATACCTATTTAATATGTTCCCTTTAATGTTTCGAAGGTTGGTTTTGCATTCTGACCATAGACTCAGAACTTCAGGAGTGCTGTTATTGGCAACCCGAGTTAATTGTGCTCTTTGTTTCCTCACTTCAGTCCTCTATATCACCGCTGAGTAAAGGTCTTGGAATTCTACCGTAAGCCTCTTTGCGTAAGGTCCTCTTTTTTAAAAAGCCAAATTAAACCAAATCTGGAAATTGATATCTGTAACCACCATTCGTTTCCAAGATAGGGGCAGCAACTTGATGAGATTTTAGGTTTCTAGGTTCTATTCCTTTATCAAAAAGGAATTTTTACTAGAATTTCTATCAGATACATTTTCAGCCTACACATTTCTCAATGTCGGTGATATATGTCATTTGCTTCTAAAACACAGAACAGGTTGCTCACATCAAGTGCCCCTGAACACATATTACTCATACTAATTGGGTGTATTGAAGCCTTGCGTGCGACCGACATTAACGGTTCATTGATAACGCTCCTGCGACGTTAGTCACCCAGTCGATGCTCCAAATTACTTAAGACATTTGAGCGGAACAGCTCGTAAAACATTTTGTTTATAACTGACACATATTGTTCGCTTTTCGCTTGATTCGTTCTCCGTGTGAAATATCAAATTCTTCAGTCCCTATTACTTGATGAAAAGCAAATCAGCGTGGCGGCTTATCGGGCGCACATTGTTGTATTCTATTTAGCTGTGAACTATGAACTTGTTACTGTTTTCAGATTCATATTACTTCGAGAATTAGATGGATCTATTATTAGATATTTTTATTAGAGACGCGTTGTTTTATGTCACGAGTTTTTTTTTTAAAGGCACGTGGACGATACATCCGGTTTCTTGAGTCGCGTTGTAAAACTTGAAAGCACAGGTTTCAGGTATACCTATATTTTAGTCTTTTCTTCCATAGAAACAGAACATAAATTAGCTTATAAAATATTCACACGTATCTGTTCGACTGAAAAGTGAGCGCAATAACTAAATATAATAGCTTTAGGGATAATTCAACGTGACAATATCGATCCACGGGGTCGTGACACTCGTGACCCTTTACACACATAGTCGGTTACGGTAGCCCATCTAACTACTTCTAAGCTTACTGTAAACCGTCCGTATATCATTGAAATCACGATAAATTGTAAAATATTTTTGCAAAACAACTAAGACAGACTGTTCGACTATTCATTTGGATGAAATGACGCAACTGTCGTAGTTGTTCTCAATTAGCAGTTTTTCTTTAATTCACGTCTTAGTAATTTAGGAACAAAGGGTAAATCAGGGTAAGGACGATGGATCCATTATTGTGGACACCTTCGGCAAATTAGTTTCCGGGGGCGCACGTTACGTTAGCCAACAAAAATTTCGAGTTAAGTAGTAGCAAAAAAATATTCGAAAAACTTGGTTCGGAACCACGCTGTTACTGAAAATGAAACAAGCATAATATCTACCAACAAGAAGAACGGAAAAGGTTTGCCCTCTTATCAGAACAAATTTTACACGGAATTGTGATATAATTTTCGCTATCAAAATTACGAGTCACGTTTCTTTACCTGTCCGGGGCGTATTATCATAACAGTTGAGTAAACTTACTTCGATGTACAAAGACAAAGAAATTATAATATCCTGACGATTACAAGTACCTACTTACGTAGGTAGAGGACCTTTTTCTTAAAATAACCTTTCTCTTGAACTAATCAGACATCGACCTCGGCTGTATGAATCACGATATGAATAACGACATAGAAAATCTCAGACATTAAATTTTAGAATATAGATGGATCCCAGCCATAGTTTGAATGTCAGGTCAGGTTGGTGTTTATTTTTAGAAGTACTTATCGTATCTAATCGCACGTGTTTGATCAAAAACACGGCAGGTAGACACGCTAATGTATTTTTTACGAAATCAGATATAGAATGGACAAAACGTGTCCCTCCATCGTATGCTATTGCCATTGTAGAGCTATTTACTTATATTTCATAGTTTGTAATCAAGAAGGTATACTACCTGATTTAACTCTACCTGGAAAATATGAAACTTCGGAAGTAGGTACCTACTTAATTTTTTCCAGTCCAGTGCTGGACTTAATCCACTTCTAGTGAACGCCGCAGTTTAATTGGATAATGCTCGGGTCGTAAACTAATGTCATCACAAATGCCATTGTCATTGGTGTTAAAGTTTTTCATAAGGTCATTTGTCTGAGGCTCATATTCAGAGGCGACGCTAAGCGTAAAGTAACGCTTCTGTGTGTCAAATTTGTATTACAATTTAACATTCGGAAGCGTAAATTTACGCTTAGCGTCTACTCTGAATATTAGCCTGAGACTCTAACAGTAGGACCTTGGTTATATATGAATTCTATGTAGTAGGATACCATACCGGCTATATCTATTCTGTGCTCTAGCTGTCTCGGCCGTCGACAGTCGTTTGTCTTATCAAGCTACATGAGTTTCCCATTCATGGACTCCGGTAGGTATAGTAGGTAATCTTCTTCACTGCGCTATGACACAGTACAAAGAGGAAGGTGTGATGAGTAATAACAATTATTAATAATCTGCTTGCAACCAAGCGAACGTCCATGGGATAGTTGTTATCAGATGACATCACGTCATCTTTAGAAAAATTACTCTTCCTACCTATTGGTGAAGAATCCCGCTATGATGTGTAAGGAATTTCGTGTCTTTTTACGCAGCATTTGTTTATAGGGTTCATTGGCACTCATCATGGAATCCCTACCTAGTAGGTAATATGCGTAAACATAGCAGTTCTCTTTACCACTTAGGTATTTATATACTATTTTTAATGAAACAACGTGTGACCTATATGTCTGATTGCGTAACAATTATATTTAATGATATCTTTAATTTTCTATCGAGGTCTTCATCGAGTGTTTTTAAAATAGTTACATATTTACAGATGTATCTTATAAATCCCTTGTGAGAATTTGTGTAAGGAGAAATATCCTCACTAATAGGTACAATATTGTTGTTCGATTTATTGTACACGCACTTCGGTTCCGCTTTTGATTATCTCCGCTCCGCTGTTGTAAAGATGCGTCATATAGCACAGGACAGTAATATATGGTATGTTGCTTATGTCATCACTGGCTTATGTTCCTACCAATCTTTACCTAGGAGAATTGTTTTTATACTGTAAGTATATCTTGTAATGTCTATAATAATATTGTAAAGAGGTAAAGTTTGTCTTTGTTTGTAGGAAGTAATCTCTTGAACTATTGAATCGATTTTGAAAATTCTTTCACCAATATTGGGAAAAAATTGATGAACGCAAGTACCTAATAACGAGGGGAACAACTAGTATTTAATTATCATGGGACGTGGACTATTCTAATTCGACCTCGCTGCACACAACGCATGACATAATATTGCATAAATTAATCCAGCAACCCAATCAAGCGCCGAGTTATTAATTGCTTTATTATACCAAATAGATAAAACGTTCCAGTTTTGATGAGTGAAGTACGTTGTACCTAAGTAGGTTTTAATAATTTATTAATAAGGATTTTTATTTGCTGTTGAGATTTAAAATGTTTATTACCTATATAGGTACTTAATTTAATTTTACATTATGTACTATTTTGGAAAATAATTTATTTTGTATATTTTATTGTCTTGCTGAGTCTTGCTCAATATGAAGTCCCTCTTACCAAAAACTTAGACCATAGATTTCCGGTGTTGAACTCTTCGATCAATGTTGAACTACACGCAATTACCTACCTAATCCGTAAAGGTCCCCACAGGCCACAGCCACAGGATATTCCATAATTTAATATTAGATATATTATTCTATTTTCAGGGTAACCTTGGAATGACATAACCCATTTTATTATTTTTGTTTGCCTTTACGCTTGCTGATTTTTTTAGATTATGTTTTGTCTCGCCTTTGTATCGTTTTCATCAGTTCACTGCCATGCTATGATATGCATATAATATTATCTCTGTAACGTTAAAAGAGTTTTTGTCAAGTTAAATAATAAACATCGTTTGTAAATAATTAACATCTATTATGTTAATTATTTAAAATGTGCATTCAGTCATAAAATTACCTACTTACCAACCTACTATTTTATTTAAATACCTACTAATTGTATAATAAAATAAGCTTATATTTTATAAATTAAATGGTGACCATAAAAGCCTAAAGATATGATAGGTATTTATATTTCCGTGACGGTAAAAAAACATATGAAAAAATAATATGCGCGGATTGCGCCATCATAAAATCATGAAAATAATATGTTTTGTTTAGCAGCATCTAATTACTTACCTACGCTATCACGCATATTCAAATATTAATAAAGTGAGATTATCATTAACATTTGCAAACGAGATTGTCCTACCTGCAACAAAATTAATATTAGGTATTGTTACTATAATATTTTTCATGTAAGTAAGTAGGACATATTTATAATACTAGTGCATGGTTGTATGGTATCTAAAAAAAATGACGAGAAGACGTAAAATACCTTGGTTAGCCTTTAATGTACCTATACATATGGCCCTTAAGGGAGAGTTATGTTAAATTATTATTTGATTGTAAATAATTATTATCACCGCTCATTGTTTTGCACGACACCGCATTGTATAGTTTGTATTTATACCTATTAAGCTTTTAATTAAAACACTTGTATTGTTTTATACGTTTTGTGTTTGAATTAATCCTGATCAACCCCTTGCCCATTTTACCCATAAATCATAAAACAAAAATACCATCGACATTCCACCGCTGAACGCTGACCGTAAACAAATCAGCTGGTTCCAAAGAACCTATGGTGGTGCCCCAGATACCTGTACAAACTGCCAATAAAAATTCTTATCCCGCCCAGTTCCTATTATGAATCGAAAATAAAAATATTACCATTTTTATTTTCGAATAAAGATATTACCATTTTTATTTTCGATTCATAATGATCGGAACTTGCAGAATAGAATAGGAACTTAGAACACCTATTAGAGATTCTACTTCATTCCATTGTACCTATACCAAGTTCTAACACAGTTCTAAGTCCAACAATTAGGTATTTTAAAATCGAATGTTGTAGGTAGGTACACAAAATAGAACACTCCTAGGCTGATATTCAGATACGAAACTCAGCATGAACTTACGCTTCCGTATGTGAAATTGTAATACAAATTTGACATACGGAAGCGTCACTTTAGGCTTAGCGACGTCTCTGAATATTAGCCCTAGTGCTAAAATACGGATGGTCAAAAGTCATAACAATTCAACAAAATTCTGACTCAACGACCAGTCAAGGAAACCATACCTATGTTCTGTGATATGATGGCAATCGGACGCTGAACAGCGAATATTAATTACGAACGTCAAGTTGAACAGATCATCGTAGTGATACCCACCACGTGCGTGTAATTATTAAAACGATGGTGTGTCTTGAATTAATTGTCTTTTCAACCGACTTCAAAAAAGGAGGAGGTTCTTAATTCGACTGTTTTTTTTTTATTTTATGTTTGTTACCTCATAACTTTCGACTGGGTGAACCGATTTTGATGATTCTTTTTTATTCGAAAGCTGGTGCTTACAGATTGGTCCCGTAATTTTTTTATCGAAATCCGGTGAGCGGTTATAAAAATATCGACGGAAATTTAAAAAAAATGTATAGGTACATAGATGATATTACCTATGGTTCACTCCGAAACCTCGCTGTCTGTGCCGGTCAGTGAGTTTAGTTGCAACTAAGTTTAGTTCTAACTAATTTGGAGGCGGTGCCAAACTACTAATTTAATTTAAATATGACTTTCGCTGATTGTCTATTTGGCACCGACTCAAAATTAGTTAGAAATCATAATGTAGATATGTTACTTTTTGCTTTTTAGTTCTTTTTTGGAGGCGGTTTGTTTTTTGTTCAAACAAGTACCTAACAAGTTCGAAAATCTCAAATTGGCACAAACCAATTTCAATCCCGGCCGTAATAATCAGGGAGAGAAAAATATTGGCCACCACAAGACCAGCTAAGTACCTATACAGTTGCACCACAGAGACTACAGAAGTTCCTTCCATAGTTGCACTACTAACGATAATCGTTACTAGGTAATTAGGTATGTATGTATTGCCGATAGCAAAGGAATAAATGCGCGGAGCTGTCCAAATGTCCAATATGTAACCCACCCACCCCAGCTACAAAATAGCTAAAATGGAATGACAAAATAATGATTTAGGTATTTTTAGACGGCAAGACTGCCTCGTTGGTCTAGTGGTTTTCTGAGAGTAGCAGCTCGGAGTCTGGATTTTTACCCGGTTGATGGCAATACGCTTGCCCCTATTACATGGGACCTAAACATACCGGCGAAATGTGAGTGTACATTAGTACATACCTACCTACCACTTCGGGGAATATAGGGGTGAAAGTATGTTGTAGACGGCAAGTAAGAGTAGAGTGAGCGGATTTTCTCTCGCCGGGAATTTTTATTTAAATATTTGAATATGAAGCAGTTCGGTAACTACTCATCGTTAATACAGAGGCATCGGGTAAGGACGGAGTAATAAAATGGTGTTTGTGATTCATCCATTGAACGCAGATTTGAGCTAAAATACCTAACTAGTTATCTACGTACCACAGAGTACTTTTTAGTATACGGTTACGTACCTAAAGGTCGTCGCAGCATTCGACCGATCAATAAGGTCACGACCGGAGTAACTACCTACTTTATTTTGATTATTCTACGATAATAATATTCTCCCATAAGCGAAACCCTCCACGCGGCACACCCACGCTAGAGCAACGATTCTGTAAATAAAAATAATAAAATTATGATTTTGTTCATTCTTCGTCCAACGCCATCTATCGGTAGATTGTCAGAACTTAAATTATAATTTAACTCATTAGCACTATGATTACGTCGAAAGCGCTGGCTGCTGGGTAGTGTTATTGATTCTAGACCGGAGTTTGGATTTGTGGCCAGTTTATGGCATACACTAGCTTCCTATAGTCCCTATACAAATGTGACCGTAAAACAAGTTAAAATGGTTATCAGAAAAAAAATGTTTTCTTTCGGGACCCTGAGCCGTACCGTTTTAAACTTTATAAGTGTGCGCGTCGTATGAAGATAATATGATTGTTTTTACCGATACGGAAAGTACCCATAGGTAGGTAACTACTAAATCACTTCGGTTTGAAAACAGGATAGCTCTTAAGCTGATATTCTGCACAACTTTAAATTAAAAAAGGTTAGTTTGGACCGAGATCAAAATGCAAGGATGAGTGAATTACATGTGTGCGCCGCATTCTTATTATTATTATTATTGTTAACAGACAGGCAGTTGAGACAGACAACTGATAGTAGCCTGTATTCTTCGCGATGAAAAAGGTGCTCCATTGCAGGTTGCTGCAATATGCTTGAATACTTTGGGTATATATCTAAAGCGCTTGCAAAGTGATATTTTCTTGGTACCTATGCGACATGCTGAAGGACTAAATAAAATTTATTTTTATAAAAAGTTTTTATTGTTCATATAAATTAATATTAACAAGGATGTTGAGGTACATAACTAATGAGATAGGCCACCGCTAATATTATCTGCATAATCAATAACTGAATCCTGATACTGTGAAGAAATTTAAGAAGTCATAAACATGTCTTTATAACATGGGCACCGATTTGGTAACTTTAATTTCAGAGTTGTTGGAACTCATATAAAGTCTTGTGATTGTCTAAGCTGTGTGATTTAAAATTAAATGTAAAAAAAATAAGTAATTATTTTTGTAACAGAAGAAACATCAGTCATGTTACACACTTATCTAATTTATAATACAGACAACATTAGCAGCAACCTAATTACCTAACTACAAACTAATGGGCCTTCTTGGGCTTGGCTAGTTTCTCATATTTGCTCTTGGAGGTGTACCACAGTCCGAAGGGGATGGCCAGGGAAGGGAGGGTCATGACAGCAAAAGCTGCCCAGTCGAGGATGTGTGAGGAGAACTTGCGGTCATAGTCCTTGAAGGCGACGATAGCACCCTCTCCAGGAGAGCTGCTGATTGAGTACTGGACCTGGAATGAGCATATTTATAATGAGCATATATTTTTTTAGAAATATACATACCTTTTATGTATACCAACAGATTATTTTTAGTACTGGCATATTCACAAAAAAATGTGTTTCATATCATGCTATAGATGAGGGTGGCTCTTGATACAATAGCTCCATCAACTAAATGTTGCTTTCATTAGGATTTTCTCCTCCATGGTAATACTTCATGGTGAATGTAACATTGATCATTCAAGTTTTTTAAAAAAAGGATTAATGAACCATTTCTTTAAAAATATTTATCTTCATGGAGCCTTCATTCACTACCCTAGCATTAATATAATGTTTAAAAGCTTTACAATTATTATTTAGTATTTAGATGCTACTGCCCAAGAATTATGTTAGTATTGTTAGTACTTACATACAAATGTGATCAATATTCAATGCACTTGTCCAATATAATATTATGTAGGGATAAATGTAAATAATTTTGTGATGAACACTGTGAAAAAATATCTATCTACTTAGATTCTTATTAGAAGTAAGTATGTAGTAAGAATGCTGAGTACAAAGTAAACAGATTGTTGTAACAAATTAATGGCAGTAAAGATAAAATGGGCACAATGAATATGTTTTTTTTTACTGGTATAAAACATGCTTAAAACTGTAACGGTTGCCCTGCTTTACACAATGAAATGGCTTGTTGGGAAGTGAAAGTAAACAAAATGTCTCACCTCACTGGCATCTTCGCTAGCCTTGTATGAAACTTCAGCAGATGTGAAATTGAAGTATCCGAATCTTGTAGATCTGACGGTGACGACATGCGACACATTGGTTTGGGGTGGTATCCTGTCTATCTGCGCTGACAACTGTCCCCCAACAACTTGGAATACTTCAGGGTGGAAACCATTGTCAACCAGCTTCACATCCACGGCAGGCGCAGTACCAACGTTGAACAGAGTGTATTTAACCAGAATATCCATATTTTCTACTAAGTATTTGTTCAGCACTTGCTTTGATACAAGCAACCTTGCGATCGCTGGCTCATCTTCTGCTGTTACCGCAGTAGCGACGATGAGGATCAAGGAAAGCAGTTTAGCACTCATTGTGTCTGGAAATTGAAAATAACTTGATTTTAATTTAGGCAGGGAAATAGGTTACAGATGGGGGTACATAGATATGATATTTTTGAATGAAAATAGACCGCGCTTCGTTTACACTGACTGGGACTAGAAAGAAAGTTTAGTGCTTTAGATTTTTCAAATATAATTAATCTTACTTACCTTTTATTACGCTTATTATTAAACAACTAAAGGTGGTCTTCGATAACGCTGCAAGACGATCGGTGACAGTCGGTCGTACGTGGCTGACGTTTCACTCCACGCAGTCAAAATACTTGCCAGGATTAAAATTAGAATGAGTCTTTTATTTAGCGCTCAAGTTTTTGTAAGAAAATGTAGCTAATTAAAATAAATTGCTGTAAGTATTATGTATAAGAAAAGCGGGAAAAGCTACTGTAGGACGCGGCGGTCCGTGGTCCCAAGGGTAAACTGTATAGCTTGACGAAATGACGAAAATTATCTCAATCTCTAAAATAATAAATTGAGTTGATTCGAGTGAGACTACGAATTATATTGTTTCGAAAATCTATTGTAATTAACAGACTAACAGTAATGAAATGAACCAAATGAACTATTGAAATTGAAATGAAGATGAACGCATTTCTCTATGCAACAACTGTCAAAAAATACGTGTTTGTTTTCTCGCGTAGGTTGACGATTTTATTGAAAAATGGGTTTCTGCGGAAATTCGAAATAGATTATTGATTATTTCCTATTTATAGATTAGTGAAGTGATATTTTATTTAAATAGAAGGACTCTAAACTATGACAGAGAAAGAAGATGTTACCAATCAACCGGTAAAAGAACCTTTGGATGACGAAGCCCTAGAAAAGTGCGTTTTTCTTGTTTCTCTCCTATTTACATTTTCAAAACCATAATACATTTTATAGAATAGCTTTCAATGTGTTTTGAATACTAAATATATTGTAAACGAATTGTATTATTGTTATGAATAATGCACTGATATTTACAACGTGAAAGTATACTTCTTACGTCGTGTTTTTTAGAAACATTTATTATTTTAATACCATTACTTACAAATATTTTTTTATTCATTTATGAAAACATAATTATATTACATTTATGATTGTAGACTAGCTGTAGAGGAATTATTGCGAGAAGCCGTCCAAGGCGCTGCGAGAGCTGAAATTGTGGGGCCTTCTGGTTGGATCAAAGCTCCACAACAAAAGACTAATAAGCGTTTCTTAGTAAACACATTGCGGAATGCTGTAAACTCAAATAAGTATCATTCACGGCAACGCCGACATTCGCACAAATCACCCAACCGTGAAAAGCAGCCAGAACCTTCAATTAAAAAAGACAAGTCCAAAAGGAAACATTAAAAATGGAGGAATATAATGTCGATAATGTATTGAAAAATATCTTTGATGTCAATGAAACAAACTGGAAGCCTTCTGAGAAGATTCCTCTTGTATCCAAAGAAATAGAACAATTAAAAAATGAGCTGAAATCTTTTTTGAGCTCTACGGATTATGATATTTCAGCTATATTGTCAGAGAGTGCAAATTTGTGTAATGAAACACAAATATTAGCAGAGGACATGGAATTGTGCAAGCTGGAAATAGAACAGGAGACTATGGCTGAAATACTGAAGTCCTTAGCAAATCGAGAGTATTTAAAGAGAGAGCTTAAATGTATTAATTATGCTATGAACATTGTTCATGATGTGCTCCAGTGCGGGAAGTTTGTAAAGGAGTTTGATGATGGCAGAGAAGCTCAGAGCTTCACTCGGGCTGTAGAAGCAGTGTATGATCTCCTGCAATATACTGAGGTGGCAACTGAAGGATTTAATAGCTTGGATGTGTACACCAACACTAAACACACAGCCCAGTTAATATGGGATAGCTTACTCAATGACTTATATACTGAATGGGCCCGTATGGTCACCTGGGGCATACAAGCAAGCCCCCGTAGAACTATTATCACCATTACTTTATCCATGGATGACTCCCTTGTCATTGTTGATATTCTAAATGCTCTTGATAGAAGTAAGAAACTGTCTGAAAAGGTTTCTGAATTTGCACAGTTTCTTCTGAAAGAGGTTCTAATGCCTATCATACACAGTGATGTGACTGTGTATGATGAAACTGATGAATTAATGACTGTTACAATAATGCACAAACAGAATTTCAAGCCTCGATATGATGCTGTTGTAGCAAACTTAAGATTATTTTTTAATTACTTGAACAATAAGCTAAATGTTGATTTTAAGAGAGACACTACAATAATGCGGATGGTGGGAGGCGAGATTCGTAAAGAGTTCAGCGACATCCTTGTAAAGGATTGTTTAATTGATACCATACCAAACAATATCAATGACTTACAGACATATGGAAGAATTACATCAGAAATAGAAGCCTTCCAGGATTTCTTAGTAATGGTCAAGTTCTTTTCTGAAGAGGACTCTATACTGCACTATTTGAACAATATTGATGTTTTGTTTTCTAGTAAATCAAGCCAACATTTTTTGGAGACTGCAAGGGCCATTATGCTAAAAGATTTAAGTGCTACAATGTCTATTGGAGTTGAGAATATACCAGATTTTGAGGTATCACCAAGGGGTGCTGAAGAAGGTCCTGAGGCATTAAATATCCTTGATAAGACGATTCCAGACAGTTTGTTCTTCTTCCCAAGGTGTATGATTTCAAAGACAGCTCAGGAGTTGCTGGACCTGGCATATGTGATGATGGAGCAAGCAGTGCAGTGCTCAGATGTGGTGTGCAAGAAATTGTATAACACCACCAGGATGGTCTTTGAGTTGTATGATGCTGTGGTTCCATATCATCATGAAAACTATTTGCAAAGTATCCCACAGTATGTTGGTAAGTTTTGGAACATTCATAATTTAATTATTCACAATTAATCATTTATTCATCTTTAACATTGATCAAGCATAGTTCAAGAATCAAGCATAGTCTTATGTCTTATTTCCAGCTCTGTTCCACAACAACTGCATGTACCTGGCACACAACCTCCAAACCTTTGGGGATAAGTGGCTTATCCTCATGGAAGGGCGGGAGCTTGATTATCCAATCAGTTTTGTTGACCTGGTACAGAAACTTCGAGATCTAGGCTACAAGCACCTGACTATACACATGCAACAGCAGAGGAAACAGATACTGGATAATATTAGATCATCTGGTATGTATGTCAAACATAATTTTATTATCACTTAAAACTTCACAAATATATCTAGGATAAACTTTACCAGATAGATATATCCAGCACAGAAAATGAGGTCATTTATCTAATACAACTTGGCTGAGCAACATAACTCTAATTTCCATTTTCACAACAGTTCGATAAATGTAGGTATAATTATTCTGTTTCAGTTTGTAGGTATAATTCTGTTTCAGTTTGTCTTGTATATGGTATAGCGGGCTGTTTTCCGCAACTCCACGTCAATGCTCGTATTTTGCGTACAAACACTGTCTTGTATATTATTTATCTCTACTTGATGGTCAGGTCAGTGTGGGTTGTCAGTGGGACCGATCATAGCTGGATTTGAGCTTCCATATCAATTAAAGTTTCCTTGAATAATAACAGGATCTTCGTGATCGCGGCCCGCTGCAAGCTTCAGCTTCAGCAGACCAGACAATCAAACTATATAGATCCTGGTGACAATCTTCCTGAGGGATATATTCCGCATGGAAGTCGCTAAATCGACTCCTGACCTATGTGGGTTCTTCAATTTAAATACAATAAAATATTTTATTTTTTATATAAACGGTACGGTACGGTACGCTAGGTATTTTGTAAAAAGTACATAAAATCTAATATTAGTAGAAATGTTGGGCGAAATACCAAATCCCATAATTTTTATTACAGTTCAGTTTAATTTGACTGACCTTCAAGAACTATGAGTTTACTTATTATTATTACCATTGCACATCACTAATTCAGACTCTATTTTAGATTTTATGCTTCTATTTTATTGCAAGCCATTAACAGTCCTAAATAAATGAAATAATTATGCTTGACATTTTGAAAACAGTGTAAGTTGGAGCTACTTGTTCAATGAAAAACCATGGTATTAAATACGACAACACACACTTTATTAAAAAAGAATCTAAAATGCCAACTTCGACATGAAGGACTGCTTCACACAACTCCAATTGCGGTATGGACACGTGTTTAATTGCTCCAGATCTCAACTGCATCGTCGTGAAGGATGTCTTGAGCGACAACGCGGAGGCAGCCATCAGGCAGTGCCTCCGACAGCTGCATTTACTGAAGAATGTCTGGATCGGAGTCTTCCCCAATAATGTCTTTACCAGGTTACATCTTTTGATATTATATTATTGTTTATGTCACCGTTATTTTTTATTTTAATTCATATAAAAATGTTTTCGAATTATCATCTTTTCAGACTTATGGCCACTCTAGTCAATATGTTCTTGGACGAGTTGATTCACCGCGTGTGCACAGTGGAAGACATCTCCATGGAGATGGCGACACAACTCACCGAGATGTATACAATCGTGGTGCAGAAAACCCCGCAACTATTCCAGGTATTACTTTAAAGTTATTTTTTTTAAGCTCATTTATTTGGGACTATGGAAACGGCGATATTATAAACTTGTAAATCCTAATCCTTAAAATCTGTTCTGTTATGTTTAATCTAAGGGATATTAAAGTAGAAAATCAGACATCAATAAGAGACTACAATTTAAATTTATAAAAGAGCGTAGGCCTTTGTCTTGCCGTGGAACTTTAAAGTCTTGCAAGTGGCATCGGATCATGTGAAACAAACTTTTATTCCAGACTCCGGCCGACATAGAACAACACGTTCAATCTTGGATCAAGCTTCAAGAGCTGATCTTTGTCCTCGGTGGCTCCCTCAAGGATATTGAGAACCACTGGCAGGACGGCGCCGGACCTCTGGCTGTACACTTCAGGAACGAAGAGCTCCGCAGTCTCATCAAAGCCCTATTCCAAAATACGCAGATGCGTGCCAACCTACTATCCAAAATAAAGTAAAATAATTCTTAGTGTTTAACGTCAGTATCTTTATCATATTATATTATGATGTTAATTGGTGTTAAATGTTTTTAAATGTGTCATTTTCGATATTCAACATTGGTGTAAGAATTGATGTTACTCACAATATCTAAATAGGTACTTTATCAATATTGGTGTAAAATTGATGTTATGACTTGATTTACAATCACAGATAGTTCAACTTTAACATTGGTATAAGATGATTGATGTTACTTACAAAATAGGTAGGTACTTCATTAAGCTAAATTGTAATACATAAATTATTCAAATAAATGTTTACGGAAGCAAAACAGAACAGATTTTTAGTTTTTCCTGTTTGTAAACAAATAATTTTATTAGTTTTTTTTAATTGCTTTCCTGTCGTGGTAATCAGTGAAAATTATAAAATTAATGTTATCATAGTACATAAAGACTCGTGGCAAGTTCTAACAACACTGATCAACTGATCTGCAAGGTACGCTACGCTTGCCGCGTTCAGCCTGAAGATGGGTGACATTATTAACACATCGAGGCCTCTCCGTGCCTCAGAGATCCCCATTTGGGGCCCTCATTGGCGTAACTAACGCCAATGGGGGCCCCTATCCATCGGGGGCCCTGGGCAAGTGCCCATAGTGCCCAGTGGGAAAGAATACGTAGGTATTTATACTGTAACCTAGGTCAAACCATAGATATATATCTATGGGCTTGATCTATGGGTCAAACCCCAAAATTTATGACAAAGACAATGTATGTCAAGAAACGTCAAATCAAAACTGTCTATCAAAAGTGTCAAACAAAAGTGGTTTGTTATTTTTCTTGCGAAATATAACCTCTAAATTTAGAAGAATATAATTCAGTTGTGACTAAATGTTTTAAAATAAAGTTAAAATGAACGCAATTAAAGTGCTGTTACAAAACAAGAAACCTAATGTTCTTGTGACCCGTTTTTATGCGACAACAAAGAAGAAAATTCCGGATCCTAATGAAGAACATTCACTTCCAAGTACATAATAACCCATATTTATTTTAAAAATACTGTATATATACCAGTAAATGTAATTTCACTGTCTGTACTAACTATTGGGAACTTTTCAAAAGGGTGATAGCATTTTTTAAGCCAATTCTATTTTAAAATTTGTTCCCACATTATAGTTTTCCAGTATCCCACCAGCAAGACTTCGGACCGGCGCATGTACTCGTGGGGTCTGGCCGAGACCGGTGCACTTGGCATTCACATGCCGCGCGGCGCTAGGGGCAGAAAACAGTATAGGAATAACTTCTCACTCTGCTGGTACCCAATGAGACTAAGCTTTGCTGAAAAATTTGATGTGAGTTTCGAAATTGTTAAACACTGTGAGACTCATAGTATCCCTCAATTGCATAGAGAAGGAAATCATTATCACCCTAACAAATATCCTAATCTGTTGATTATCGAGTTTTTCTATGAAATTCTTAGTACACAGCTTCTCATGCAGTTTGGATTGTTATAGGCCTGCACCCTATTGCATGGGACCCAAGTATACTGTTGAACTGTGGGTGTACATTAGTACACCTTTGCTCTTCATGAAATACCAGGTGTGATTGTATTATGTAATGTTTTGACAGATTTTTGCAAGTACCTTATTTTTTGTATTTTTATTAACTCTTTTTAAATATTTATTTGTTAGGGAATACAAATGGTTACACACTTGTCTTAATAACTTAGTTGTAATTTATAGGATTTGTCAATGAGTAACCCACATTGTTATCCACATCTTAAGAAAATAAGATGATACATAAACATCCTTCGAAATTAATAAGTATTAGTAACTATTATTTTACTTGTACATCTACACAACCTATTTCAGATTGAACAAGTAGCTACGGGGTATGGTTTCACTGTGGCATCAGTGAAGACTGATGAGCAACACAAACTCTTTGGGACAGGCATCAATACAGACTCACAGATTGGTTACCATGCACCACGGATAGGACATCCGCTGGAAATGTTACTTAGTCCTGCACCAATATTTCTGCCCTATAAGTCTTTAGAAACTAAGGTTAGTTTTTAATAGTTATACTATATATATATTATAAGTATAACTATTATAACTTGCTTATAACTTAGCAACAACGACACGACAACTTCTTTAAAACCATACTAGAAGGGAAAATTGAAGGAAAAAGAGGAAGGGGAAGACCCAGACGAAGTTTTATAGAGCAAGTGAAGGAAAAAGTGAGGAGCGAGTCGTATCAAGAGGTAAAACGAAAGGCGGAAGATCGAGAACAGTGGCGATTGCTCCACCGAAAAGAGCTGAGCTCTTAAATTTATGAATGAAATGAATAACTTAGCAATATTACAAGTAAATCTAACTAACATTTTACAAGATCCCAGTTCTACAAATGCTTATTATTTAGGAGCCATAAACTTAGGATATAAATGATGAAAATTGATGAATGATCTACTTCATTACTACTAACTTTTATGATCAGAATTAGTTTTAAGGATAAGAAATCACTACATAGTATAAAACAAAGTCGCTATCCGCCGTCTGTCTGTCCCTATGTATGCTTAGATCTTTAAAACTACGCAACGGATTTTGATGCGGTTTTTTTTAATAGATAGAGTGATTCTTACCAAACAATGAGGTTTTTAACTAAGACAGTATTCAAATTCAAAATTGAAATAATATTACATATTACAGCATTATTATTTTTTAATAGATCATTGGCCTATCCGCGGGTCGAGCTCACACAGCAATACTGACAGATAATGAAGGTGTGTTCACATTGGGTAACAATGCGTATGGCCAGTGTGGACGTAAGATCAATCCTAAAGAAAACTACAGAGGCAGCATGGTGTCACACAACATTAAGAAGTTGGACAAGGAGAAGATTATTGATGTATGCTGTGGACAGGACCATACGTAAGCATAGCATTATATTATCACAAGAAAAAAGAGAAACAATAAGAGAACACAGAAGACTGCCTTCAGTTTCTTATTAACTTTCACCTTAAAGCTAACATATCAATTATTGTCCCTGGATTATTTAGCAACAAGTTCATCATGAACTGCATAGCAGTTATTTAGCTGACACTTCACTTTAATGAGAATAATACACTAAAAGCATTGGTTTTTGTCATTACATTACATTTATATTTTCTCTTCTAGCTGAATTTTAAAGACTGTCAACATATAAATCATGTTTCAGTCTATTCATAACAGAGAGTGGCAAGGTGTATGCTTGCGGATGGGGCGCAGATGGCCAAACGGGGCTGGGTACCTACGATAACCAAGAGATACCTGCACCAGTGAAGGGAGATATTACTACTGAAAGGATCGTGAAAGTTGCCTCGACTGGCGACTGTGTGCTGGCGATAAATGGTGGGTTCCTTAACACATTACAGACAGCAAAATCTTTTGTTCCCGGGCCCTGGAACCATAATGTGGTTGTGCAAATAGAAAAATAATTAATAATTTATTTCCTCTATTGGTTGATCTCTTTAAGAGGACTCGTACTCAATAAATTCAAATGTGTAGACTAGTAAAGCTTCAGTTTTAATGTTCAGATGAACAAACAAATAGGTTGGCATGTTCGATGGAACTTACTTGTAGCCTGTATGTGTGGAGAGCCACTGTAAGACCCCCCAAGGTATCACATAACCAATGATATCGATAAGTTATAATACAACAAAGTTCTTGGCTTAAAATATATTTTTTTTTTCCTCAGATAAAGGTGAACTGTTTGGCTGGGGCAATTCGGAGTATGGTCAGATCCCAATGGCGTCTGCCTCGCAACAAGTGAATATGTCGTATGCATTATTCAACTTCACGCGGGGTTTGGGCAAGATTACCGACATTGCCGCCGGAGGATCGTTTTGTTTGATTGTTAATGGTTAGTGTACTTAGTTAAAACACTTTAAGAAAATGGTGAAGAGCAATAACTATCACCACTTGGGACATTTTCATGAATGTACCTTCTAATAATTCGACTTTCAAATGTTTTAGATTGAAATCTGGCTGGTTGTGGCGTGAAATATCACAATTTAATTATTTATTTGTTACAGAGGCGGGCGACGCGTTCGTTTGGGGTTACGGCTTGCTGGGCCTCGGGCCAAAAGTGCAGAGCTCATTAAAACCGAAACATATACCCAATCCTTTGTTTGGACGCAACGAATTCAATACAGCTTGTCGCGTAGAAAAAGTCGCCTGTGGCATAGGACATTTAGCAGCTATTACTAATGACGGGAACTTATACATGTGGGGCAGGAACAGACAAGGCTGTCTGGGCCTAGGTCACAGTAAAGACCAGCATTTCCCACTAAAAGTGTCGCTTGGAGCACATGTGATGAAAGTATTATGTAGTGTCGACCATTCTGTGGCAGTGTGCAAGCCTTTTACGTAATTATAAGACTGTTCATAAATAAATAATATTATGGTTTTCCTGTTGTTTTTATTTACCGTGATAATAGCAGATACCTATATTACATTTTCAGTTAATGAATGATTATATAAATTTAAGAGCTCAGGTCTTTCTCTGGAGCAACCATTGTTCTCTATCTTCTGCCTTCTGTTTTACCTTTTAATATGACTCAATCCTCACTATTTTCATCACTTGTTCTATAAAACTGCATCTAGTTTATTTCAATTTTAGCTTCTATATCTAGTTATTATATAATGCAAGTACAAAAATCAGCATTATGTTCTGCCTTTCACCACATTATATACATAGTTTGAAGTTTTGAAGGTATTTAGATTATATAAGGCTGTACAAAACTTGTATACATTCAATAATTATTCATTCTATATGAGGAGCATCTGTTCAAAAGGACGTATTTCTATGATAAACAAACTTCACAAAAACAGACAAAAACATAAATCCAAAACAACATTTTAATGCAGAAATACATCCGTTTTGATTGGAATCCAATTTTTTAAGATTTTATTATATGGGAAATACGCTCCTTTTGAACAAGTATTTAGGCTCATTCAGTGGAGTTTTTTGTTATGAGTTCAAAAAAAAATAAAAAAAATAAAAACTTGGAAAGTGAAATACGACCTTTTGAACAGATGCTCCTCATATGATGTCTTGTTTGATTGATGCTGCAGTGAAGTGGTCAACTCATGCTATGAATAAAATTGTAGATTTTATTTGTACATTTATTTTGTATAACATTTGTGTGGCCTACTTAAGAATCCCAGTCTGTGTTGATACAATTTGTAAGACTGGTTTCCATCCACAGTACAGAAGAAAATTCTAATATTAATAAAAAAAAATGTATTCTTAAATAAACATTTAAAATGTTTACTGTCATCCAAACTCAAACTACGTACATAATTTTGTGAGTAATGTGAATGTGCTGATCATTTAATGGGATTAATGTATTACAAACAATCAGTATTTTCTTACAGTCTATGATTTTGGAAATATAATACACTCAAAATCACATGAATTGTCTCAAATGTCCATTTTATATTTCTTTTCTTATTGAAAGGGAGAGCTCACAAAATTATATTGGTGGGCTCTCCCGATCAATACCACATTGACTATTGTTTACATTCATCGTGAAATGGCTCCAGGGTACGGAAGTCTCGCCATGCAGGAGGCAGTAGCGAGGTGTGATGGAGATGGCAACTGCACCTCTTGCATGGCTCACTGAAGAGATTAACGTAGCTATGCAACCATGTCATGAATGAACGCACAGCCAGCTCCGGTAATGTTGGAGAATAGAAATGTAACATAGCAGCATGAGCATTCTCGGTAACTTTTCTAAAGACATGGTGCCGTGATTCTGTCCATAGATCCAGTGTTTCTCCATAACCTTTGACCATGACCCACTCCATGAGCAAGCCTTTGAAGGCCACTACTGCTTTTAGAACATGGCTCAAGTTGATCTGTACAACTGCATTACTGGCGAATGGTCGAGATATTGTTATTTTCATATCACTGTATGACCTGTCGATGTTGTTGATGACGTTATCGACTTGTAGTGGTGCGACGTTGTGGTTGCTCTGAAGTTTTCCGCGTCTCTTGGTACTGCCTGAGTTTATGTACGAGCGTTTGAGTGAATTTTGACTTAGCAGTGTGTGCGCGAAGGAACTGTACTCGTGGATCTTATCAGTCCATTTGTAACTGTTTACAAGTTGAGTGTACAGCGCTTGCCGGTCCTGCGTTGTTTCTTGACTTAGATATGTCGTTGTTCCTAAGTTAAACGGTGCTGTAGGTATCGGAAGGCCATTAACAGTTTGTTCCAAGTCTCGTAAGTTGATGTTTACATTGTTTAGCAGTTCTTGTAACTCCAAAAGGAACTTATCTTTGCCGTCGTCGCCGTGGTCCGCACGTAATCCATTGGAAAGAGTTTCGAAAACGTGACTTACGCTTGATCGTAATGTACGGAGAGAGTTTAGAGCAGAATTCAACTGTTCCACGTTCATTGAACTATTATTCATTTCACAGAATAACAATAAACAATCAAATTCTTTAGCAGAAAGTCGCGTCGAATTAAATTCACAAATTTCACAATAGACACAATCGTCAATCAAACAAATTTGACAGTTTTGACAGTTTGACTTGACATTGACACTGATAGCTGACACTTGTTATTAAACGTGCCATAAATATTTCGTCTGTGGTGTGAGATGCACTTCCTGAAGATAATTAAGATTTTATCAAATCAATCAAAAAATAAATAGCACATTTTGTATTTTCAAATAATTTATGAACATCAACTCATGGTAGTTCTTCATATGATTCTTAAGCTGACAGCGACATCTATTGTCGGGTAGTTCTTGATTCTGATTTCAGCTGTTTCTAATCTGATCCGTACCTTCATACCGCAGAATCTAAAAGAACACTAGATAGCAGCACCGTACGCATTCTGTTATGACCCGGCCGTAATCCATTATTTTTCTTTCTGCAATTTGCACGGCCAGGTTAAAGTGAACTCGTGCCAACTTCAATCCGGACAATAAATTTGGCGAGAACTGTACGTAGGTACTGTATCTTATGTAATAGTCAAAATAGTCGAATTTGGAATATTTGGACGATTAACAAAGTTTTTTTTAAAGTAGAGGCACGCAAGCGAGCAAGCGGGTCACCTGAATATACTACAACACCGGTACCCGCAGTTTTTTAATGTATAAAGTAGTACAACAAACTATCAAAATACTAAATTAATAGAAATAAGAATTGGGTGGATCTAAAAAGAACTACTTAAATGTCTGATTTTTTGTAGGGTGTGCTATTTAGATAATTCTGCCTTTTTGCTCATTCGGGCCCAAATGGCTAGCAGTAAATTGTCTACCAGAAAATGTCTAGAAGACACGAGGAAACAACGAAGAAAATTGAATTAAATAATACCTATGTAGTGTAGCTATGTAGGTAGTGTGTATGACTCAGACACACGTTGAAAAAGCTAATGGATGATAATGAAATTAGGTAGGAACTTGAGTAGGTATGTACTTGTTCTGTCTCAGGCCTTGTTTCTCGGGAAAGTAAGCAAAACAGTCACAAAGTTATTACTGAGCCCACTCCACACGTTCTATTTTCTTATGTAAATTAACTTTTTGGCAACTTGGCATCACTAGGTATATAATCTTAAATAAAAGTGTAAGTGGATTTTTCTCCCGTAAACTGATACCTATCGCAGCAAAATGTCTGGACATTTTGACGCTCGCTTGCCTATCCTGACGATGCGTTCTTCCATTACTGTGCGACTTAACTTCGAATTTTCTATGCAAATGTGGACATTTTCACGGGAGCCATCTTCCCGAATTAGCGTTAAGCTTTTCACATATTCAAAATGGCTTTGTCTAATAAAAGATTATACCTACTGCCTTGATAAGGTTGTCAGTTTTTTATTTGAATTTTTGTGTGACGAGTGCGTACGTAGTATTAAACTGGATATGTTAGTCTTTTTTGTTTTTCGTTTTAATGGATATCTAACTTAGGGTACAACTTTCAAAGATTTATAAGACCGGTTTTTATATATTTACTAGCTTGTGCCCGCAACTTCGTCCGCGTAGAAGTCGAAAAGGGTTATAATAGGATTTTTAATTTAAAAATTATAATTTTTTTTACGTTATTAATTTTGATAAAACATAAATTATTATGTGAAAATGTTTGAATACTTATAAAATATAACAATCTTTATTATGTTGTAGGGATTTAAAGTTTAAAAAAGCATGAAAATAAAATCTTCTTCGTGTCGATGGTACGATTTTATTTTTTAAATTAGAAAATAAAATAAAAAATTGATACATTATATATTTTATGAACATTATCTTTTTACAACGAAATATAAATACTACACCTGCCACAGTATTTCTTTGTAACAATATTTTTTTGTTTTTTCTTCGGATGCTAGAATCAACAGGCTACTCTGTGCGCTTACTCTGGAGCATGCCACATACTCTACCCGCGGGAGAAGCAGCTTTCCCTAAAATCTACTCCCGCTACCAAGAGTTTGACCTTCTGCTTTGTTTATGATCATTGTAAAGCAGACTTTGATGGGAAACTGCACTCTCTTGAATTCAAAGGGGTAATTTGATGGTGTTGGTGGAATCCTAGGAGTAAATACATACTCTCCTCAAGAACAACTGGTCAGTATAGTTGACTCGATTACATTGCGATGCATGTTTCCACTTGAAATCTGGTGCCATTGAATTATTTTGGTGGATTTATATTGCAACATAATTGGGGCGCCAACTCTCAATTTTCCTTTCTCAAATCCACAAATGAGACCGCTTCACGCGCTTTTATTTCTGAGATCTACTGGTAAAGACTGTCGGAAATCGCCTGCTGACAATACAGTAATCCCCTTTAAGAGCCATAGTGCTCACAGCCCAAACTTCTGAATAGTACTTTGTTTGGGTATATTGCAGAGTGGGGTTTCAGTTTGTATCAAATAGAGAAGACCTTTGAACGCAGTTTACCAGTGCAGTTTTACCTCCTTCCATCAGCGTGGAAGCAATTCCGGACGATGCGACCGCTAAGGCGAAATCACGATTGCTTCTGACTTTGGCCGATGTTCAACTTAATAAAAGTCTTGCCTGTTACACCAGGAGCACTCAAAAAAAGATATCACTACGTATTATTATACTGGAATTTATTAAACCTTTGTTTATTGAATAAAGAGCCTTCACTACTTGACATTATTTACTGCTGAGGAATTGACATTTCATGTGTCAAAAATTTTATTTTAATCTAATTTAAATAAAAAACTCTAAGGAGTATTGATATCAACTTCGGAGCAAAATAACTTTTTACCCCTATTTAACCCAGTTAGGGGATGAAATTCAATAAAATACGAAACACGACTTCCTTCAATTCCATTATAGAATATATATGCAAAATTTGAAGTAGATTGGACCAAGGAATCACGCTGTCCCATACAAACTTTGCCCCCCTTTTTCACCCCCTTAGGGATAGAATTTCGTAAAATCCTTCCTTATCGGATGCCTACGTCATACAAAGAACACATCCTCCAAGTTTCAGGTCTCTACGATAAGCGGTTTAGGCTGTGCGTTGATCCGTCAGTGAGTCAGTCATTCAGGACAAAGCATTTTATATGTATAGATAATTCAAATCGCGCAACTGCGATTTCAAATTCTTTTCTGAACGGTAAAGAATATGCAGCTGCTCCCTTAAATTTGTCATTTCTAAATTTCTAATCGAGCAAGGGATTAGATTTGAAAAAAAATTGGGCGTTCAAAATCCCAAGGTCGAAGGAAAGTGAGAATCTATTTAAGGCAAGTACCAATCGCATTTATAATTTATAGCTTAGCTCACGCACCAAAACGACAAATACGTATTGTAAAGTTACACGGATTGTCAGCCGGTTTTATTAACGCTTGCTGTTACCCAAAAGTTTAGATTCACATTTGATTTGATACAAAACTTTTTGGTCAGGATTCGGAATCACATTCAACATCTTGATGTCCCGTGGCGTAAGCTGTAAAATAAGTATTGTAATTTAGCATTTACTTATTGGTAGCGGCTGCCGCTGAGGGCTTATCCTTTCAAGAAATAATTAGACTTGTTGTGATTATGGACGGTCACTCAGTTAATAATACAATAATAAAAACCTAAAGTGTCGGTCGACAAACATTTCCAAAGGCTCTTACCTATTTAACGCTGTCATTTTTATCTAGTTACATAGTTTCTCCGCTAACATGCGTCACGCTTTATTTAGTCATCGTCTATAAGTACCTATTTCAGTGCCGTGTCCCCGGTGGACTAAACGCTATGCTTATGATTCACATTAGAAAACTACTAAGAAATGTTATTTATTGGAATTGTTAATGTGGCTTTTCGTTTAAAAAACATGTATTATAATATAATTGTATAGTTACAATAATATGGGAACAAATACACTTACCTATAGTCTGCATTCAATACCGATACGGTCCGACACAAATACTGCATTGAACGAAAGTGAAAAGTGTATATTTTCCGCTCTACTTTCCTCGATATTGATATCATTTTTCCGATGCATAGCAGAAAACTTTACTGTATGTTGCATGGGTATTATAAAAGTAAATATTATTAGATGCCAGACGCCATGAAACCCTATAGATGGGGTTTCATGGTTTCACTATAATTACGAGTATAGTTAATCAAGATTAGGGGTTTCTTAACAACTCTGCCAGTAGAACAAAAAGTTGTCATCACTTTGTCTTAAAGTAATTATAAAATCTTGAAAACCCTTTTCCTTTGATGAAATAAATAATCAATATCCATTTTTAGTTCATCCTAATGTCGTAGAAGGAATCTGGTTATAGAATTGTGTAACAAAAATAGTATCTACTAATTATGACTACTCAACCGTTTTGATATCAACCCGTATTTAATGGCTCATGTATGGGGGACGCCAGAGAGTGGTTTACCAGGTACGATCGTGTGCCTGTGACAGACAGACGGACACTGACATGGGGTTGCAATGAAATGACGACGGTCGCGGTCTCTTGGCGCCTCTAAAAACAAACAAGAATTAATGCAACATGCTGATTTTGAGATAATAAAATATATACGTTATTGGTACCTACAAAGGTTCCTGTACTTATTTTTTATACAGAACTTATATTGACCTGGCAGGGAAATAAATATATTTTATAGACGGATTAGGAAGGTATTAATTTAAGGTAAAGGTTCGATTATTTAACAGAAAATTGAAAATATATTATATACACAGTATGAAATTACATAAATAGGTTAAGGTTGGGAAAAGTAACAATGCTGGGAACAACTAGTTTCATAGTATAACCTAACAACATTTTGCTCCTCCTGTGAATCAAACCTGGGACCTCACACTCATTAGTTACCCTTGCAACCACTTGTCCAATGTAGGTAGGTAATTAAACAGCCATTATCAGTCTTAAAAAAATATTTTATATAACAATATGTCGAGAGAATGGATGAACCGCGACTGAAAAAGGGGCGAGGGGCAGCCCTATAAAGACCTTACACCGACCTTATTGGTGAGGTCCTTTAAAAAGGTCAGGTGCGTAGTACTCACTCAAGATATATGAACGCGGAGGAAGCAAAAGACGTATGTATGCAAGAATATGTAGCAAGTCTCTAGTTTCTGTTTACCCCTGTGGAAAAAAGACGTGAGTATGTGTAAAAAATGTTGAGATGACTTTGTATTTGTACCAACGACTACAAGGTGGCCACGATATACAAGGTGGAAGGGACATCGACGCGCAAACGTCGCGACAAGGTTTCACTCAAGGTCAAAAATAAAATGACCTAGGTCGTTCATGTAGAAAATGATCGGTTATTATATATTACAGATATTGTCATTTTTGAGCGCGCAGTGTATTGCCAAAAACGCGATTATACCGCTCCGCAGTGAATGTTATCGCGCGTGCAAAATAAAATAAAAAATGTTCCGAAATAAATGAAATAATGGTATTTTAATTATAAATCTAATTTGGGTAGATAGAAATAATGTTTTTTTTACACGTTCAAGTTAGCAAGGAAAATGCTTAAAAAATACAAAAAGACGTTCAAGTTAAAAAAAACTGCAGAAATAGTTGAAAAATTTATGAAAAAACTTACGGAAAGTTTCAGGTTCGGGTTCAGAATCATGTACTGAGCTCATGGTATTCGGATGTGCGTCGATTTCCCTTCCACCTTGTAAGGCGGGGTGCACTAAACAGTCGAGACTGCTTTCGTTAGCTTGGATAACACACAATTATACCCATATTACGTTGGCGTACATACGGTCATAACCATCACAGTTAATTGGCAGTTTCGCGATTGCAGGCTACCCGTTCTTCAGTTTTAATCCCTCAGTCGTCTTTTACGACAATAGCGAGAGTGGTAATGATTGCATTTATACAATAAGTACCGTGTGATTACTGTAATGATACTCTTATCAAATAATTGACGACGTCTGTGGTCTAGTGGTTCGAGTACCGGACTGCTGATTCGTCGTGGGTTCGATGCCCACAGGACATAAACATTTAGGTGATGAACTTAGGTGTTTGTGTTTGTTTGGGTGTTTCTTATGTATTATAAGTATGTATTTACAAAAAAGTATATAAGTATTATATCCATTGTCTAGTACCCGTAGTACAACCTCTGCTTAGTTTGGGACTAGATGGTGCTGTGTAAAAATGTCCCAAGATATTTATAATTAGTGTTTTGACAGTCAAGAGCGAGGAGAGAGAGGGGGGCCCGTGGCTAACTGCACTTAAAGCAGTCTGTCTAAGGCTCGGTAACCATTAATAGCACTTTGAAAACCCCACCGTGCCTTGGAAAGCATGTAAAATCGGAATCGGAACCCCAGAAAAAGCCAGAAAACTAGGGTATCGGTATTGCCCACATATCGTGTTGTAGACTTGATGGCAGTTGTTGCGTGTAAAATATTCTGCATTTTAATAAATTGAAAGCCGAGCCCAGCATAGTTGGGGAAAAGCAACGATGACTTAGATTTTGATAAGCAGCTAACACTTAGGTTGTCGTGTTTGCGCATTACATTATAAGATGATGAATGAACAAAATGAATATCAAGCGTAGCCCCGTTCCGTTCCCCGATCGTTCCGTTACAATATCGTAGTAGTCTAAGACGATGCTAAGCGTAAAGTAATGCTTCCGTATGTCAAATTTGTATGACAATGTGACATACGGAAGTATAAGTTCACGCTTAGCCTCGTTTCTGAATATTAGCATATGTGTAGCTGCTACGGCGTAGTAAGCAGCTACGGAGCAGTGTCCAGCCGTAGCCAGCCGCTGTAGCAGCTAGACCTACTCAGTTTTTGTCCACAACGCGCAGGGATAAAGAGGGTGAGATGTTGTTTGTTTGTCTCCTTAATTTATCGTGTCTGTTTATAATTCCATCTCACATGAAAAAACCCCAAATCCAATTATTGGTCCACGCAGTTCTCGTTGCTAGAAATCTTTAAGCTCAGTTATTGCATGTCTACTCTTACTAACTCTTATTTTATGCTTTTTTTAAAGCTTCTTGTTAGGTTAGTGCGGACAAGACAGCAATAGCTGAAGTAATTACTGTCTGGAAAAGACACTGTCAATAAACTTAGCAGAAAGTTAATAAGTTGTAGAAAGCGGTGTAGAAAGTTAAAATAAACAGTACATATTATATTTGCAAAATGCAATTCTTCTTTGGAATTTGCGATATGAAAATTCCTCTGGAGAGGTTACCCGTGTTTTATATGAGGCACAGACGCGCAAGACTTTCAACAATAATATCTAAATCCTACGCATTTTAAGGTTTAAGTTTAGATTCTAAAATTTTGGTAGGAGATTAAAGTTTTTCACTTACGAATTATTTTATACACAAAATATAACATTGTGTTAGAAACCAATGTTCATTACTATAAAATATTTTTTAACACTTTTTACACAACACAGTATACTACGATTTGGTTCAATTGAGATATATTTTTATGTGGCAACACTGCGAGCCTGATCGCTATAAATTTGCGATGGGCACAAATCGCACAAAGCCCTTCCACGGCCCAAGCTTAAATTTAATCATAAAAAGCAGGCGGCCATTCACCCCGTTCTTCTTTTGAATTTATTTTATTTCTCTGTTGTAATTACTGTATTCGCACAATGTTTTTCTTAGGGGTGTTTTCGGCAGCAAAATATATAAATGTTTTTACTCGTAAAATTATTTAGGGTTGATCATGGTTGATCTTCGCTTACGTAGCATAGCAAATACAGTATCTCTGTGACTAGTTAAGATAAAAAGTCTATGTCATTTGAAAAAAAAAACATTGTTCATTGACTGTCGAGGTGTGACCGAGGAACAAACAACAGGGTTTGAGGTATTGTATGAATATTTTAATAGAAATTCATAAATATTTAGTATACGAAATTACAAACAGTTATTTTGACACAAAAAAGATCATGATTTCTTTGAGAGCCACTTAGATACTTTTCATCGATTTCATCTTAACTTTTTTTGGCACGAAAAACGCTCAGAGTAAGCGCAGATATCTCACAAAGTGCCTAAAAAGTTCACGTTCAAAATGTTAATCTCAATGAAGGGGTGGCTGAATGTCGATTTTTATCAATTTTGATCGGCGATCCTAGTCATATTTATGGGCGAAGTAGGGTTGAAAAACGAGCGTTCACTTCAAAGAATATTAAACAAGCGGCGCTGCACGTAATGTGCTCTACAAATACGGATTTTAGGAATTTCAAAAGCTTTTGTTGTAAATGTTGTAACAGATAATATTTTGAATAGTTTCAGTGGTTAACGTTGCGATTGGAGTAGGTTTAAACAAGTTTAAGGGCCATTTTTCACCACTAACTGTCGGATAAATAAAAAACATTTACAAAGTTCGTATGAAATTATCTGCCAAGTAATTTAACGGGAAGTTTCTGGTTATAGGCACAGATTTGAACATAAAATATATTGGCAGATATAAACATGGTACACGTCTGTTTAACCTCTTGTGCATGATAGTGTGTTCAATTCAAAATACATTTACAAATTACTTAGTCTTAAGAGTCTGTGTAACCTTTTAGTAAGTTTCCAATAAATTACCTGGGTGATAAGTGCATAAAAATTTTGTTAATTTTTTTTAATTTCATATTTGTGATAGTTGTAAAATGTAGTTAAACAATCTATAATACTAGGTATCTATTATACAAGGTTATTGTGTTAACACAGTGACGCAAGCCCTCGAGTTGACCTGTAGAATAAAAGACATGTGAGCCACTAAGCACCCTGCCAACTTGAAGGTTAAAATATTGAGTACAAATAGGTAAGTATGTTCCAAAAAATCAAAGAGACGTGGAAGCCTTTTTAATTAAAGAATTTGTGACCCTCCAGAGAGTTGAATTCATCCTTTATTAGTTAATGGATGTAGTATCATTCTATTTAATGGTTTTGTAGTAAAGTTATTGGGTTGCATTAGCGTTTCGCACACAGAATTTTATTTGTCTGAATTTCATACACTTCTCATCGGCATTAGACTAGCCGTCTTCATAGTTTCAATTTCCGTCGTCGTTTAAAAAAAGGTTTGCGCCATAACCACCCTTTTCCTTTATTTTTAGGGGAAGCTTAAACAGTATTATGTTAGTGACACTGACGCAATTTTATGCTTAGTTTACCGTTTTGATTTTCCTCATTTCTCATAACGATATCTTTGCACCACTTTATAAGCGACTACGGTTAAAGTAATTAAGTGGTTTCCGCTTCACGTTTCGTAAAGCAACTTATAAAGCAAAGTGGAGAGCAACGCTTAGTATTTTATATTTGTATGTGAAACGATTTTCTCAATCTTCGTACATTTTCTGTACGTTACCATACATACATTTTGAATGAGATTTAACGAATTGTTAATGAATAGTCGTATCTTGCGGCGCGTTCCTCTTAATATTTTATTGCCACGTAGGGATGTGCTCTAAACGCTCCAAGGGCGCATAAAGATTGGGCGCGAGTCACCGGAGCGTCACCCGCCCGGGCTGCACCGACCTTGGGCCCTTGCCCTACTTAGCGCCCTTAATTTTTATCGCCCTCATGATTTTCAGGGTGTGTCGTATATTCGTACAACGTTTAGATAGCGATTATTAATATTGAGCTACTATTTTCTTGTCGGGATAATAGAGGATTTTTTATGGGGTAGGGCTCAGGTCGTCGGGGTGCCGCGCGCACCTGTCCTGGCGGCTGCGCAGCGGGGCGCGGGGCGGGAGCGGGGGCTCCGGGGGAGGGCGCGCCCAGTCCCGCGCCGGGCGCCGCTCGGGCCGGCCGCACGTTGTCTCAGGCCGCATGAGCGCGCCGGCGTGCTAGCGCAGCGTGCGCGGGTGTGGTATGCCCGCGCGTCGCCGTTATGGCCCCTATGTTGGCGGCCTTGGCGCTGCTGGCTTTGCTGCCCGGTGAGTGTCCGCCTCGTGATCGACGCAACAGGCGTCCGCCGCGCCCCCGCGTTTGTTTACCCCTATGGGGATCGATTGGCGTGATGGTGAGAGCTGAGGTGTTGTGTGTGATATCCCTATCCCTATGAGCTGAGTCGGGACGATGGACACCGGAGGTAACGCGGCTCGGATGCCGTCCGGAAAATTACGTTCTAAAGTCGGCCAGGTAAACGGTATCCGCGTAAGAATTTCGAATTTGGGAAACATTCGGAACTCAATCGCAAAGGGTCTGTCTGTTTTATGTTTATAAAGTTGTTCGGGCACGTGTTGTGCCTAAGACGCCATCTCGCAAGTCGGGTCTGTATACGAGGTAATAAAACGCAAAAATTCAGGTTTTACGAGTGAATCTGTACGTAGTTACGGTGATGGTAATGATTTGGTTACCGCAGCTCGTAGCCGAGGTGCCAACTTTATGGTTCCCGTCTGTAAATTGCAGTTCTTTTCGTTTTAAGACTGCTGTTCGTTAGGAATTCGGTCGGGGAAATGGCTTTTATGAAACTGGGTATCCGTGTTTATGTCCTGAAATTGTTACGTTTCACATAAGGCATACCTTCATTTATATTTTCAGGTTTAGGCAAGGATAGGGCATAAAATATTTTTTCATCAGCACGATATGATTTATCTATTTTATTTTTCAAGTCAACGTTGAAAATCAACCCGCTCCATAAAATTACGCCTATAAAAACCCAAACTGGAGAAAAATCACATCTCGCATCTAAAGTTAATTAAGTCCTAAAAAGCAGGAGTCTCCCTGAGGCAGGTATCGCGATGAATAAATTCATGAGCAGTTGGCAGTCTCCCGGGAGTACAGGCCCCCGTTGACTTGCCAACAGGTTACAATCTCGCCTCTCTTTCCCCCTTTTAACTCGGTTAACATCTTAGTACATTATCATTTAGACGCGCTATATAGAATACAAAATTAAGGATAGCATTTTCCACAATATTGCATGCCTTCTGGAAAGGTTTATTTTATTTATTATCTAGGGATAGTCCTAAAGACACTTTTCTGCCATTTTTCTGTCAAAATCACAGCCAACCTGCTTGCAGACGAAATGGCATTGCTATGTCTCTGACATAGTAATAGTCTTATAAAGAGTTAAAAATCGTAGTTCCTAGAAACAAATATAGCTCTTTAACGTTATAGATTTGAGCAGTGAAATAGAGCATACAGGCAGGTGAAGCAAAATTGCTCAAATCTAGGAAATTCAACGATGTAATATGGTCTAATTTCCCCGTTGACTTGCTACAAGCCTTGGTTCTCGGCGGCTCCTGTCCACTTGAGCTAAGAGGAGTGAAGCAGCGACTATGTTAGAAAATATTGGACAATAGAATTGCGCTACAGATTAGCAGACGTAAAGTGCAATTATTTTGGTTAATACTGCTCTATTTCACTTTAGTGGACTGGCCGCCAAACACGTTTAACACAGTTGATACGCAGTTAATTTTCATCAGGCCTATTTAGGAAATATACCAAAGCTGCAGGTCACGTCATAACATTTAAATATCCTATAACCAGCCGGCTAGTACTTTAATCACTATTCTCAATTTTTAAACTGAAAAACTAATGCTTGATCTCATTTTGATACTAAGCATACTAGTTAACACGTCAAGAAAGAAAATATTAAGGTTAAAAGAGCTATAATCGGTCTCCGTTTAATCAAAACTCATCGTAACGGGCAAACATAAAACCAAGATATATCAGTATGCCACAAGTTATTCTTGTTTACCCTGCAACCTAGATTCCCCACAATATCCCGTAATGAAGATCCAATTCTATAGAAGCAAAGAATGGAGTTCGTTCATTTTTCCCGATAAAATATGCACACAACGTACACCTGTGAAAATGGTGGCCGGCGTACAGGTCAAAAGGGTTTATTACGTTATCCTCCAAGATACCCATATAGTGGCAACATTTATTTTCTGTATACAGACCTTTTTCGTCTAATCTTTTTTAATTTTCACTTGATTACATAAACAAGTTGATGAAAGATTCAAATTCAAAGAAATTTGATGAAAGCCAAGAGGTAAATCTAAAATTTTTATATACAAGAGATAAATCTAAGGAAAAAAAATAGTGATTCTTTATTTTGTGAAGAAAATAAGGGACAGTGGAATGCTTATTAACCGACAAGGAAAGCGAATTTACAGGGGAAATAAATGTTGTAAGTCAAAAAAATAAAATCATGTTTGGGAAAAGCAGGTTAAAAGGCATGAAATTAGGCCGCGTTTTTAAAAGAATTGGTCTCCCTTGAGGAAATCGGGTTGGTAAGGTAATGTGATTTGGGTAACGGTAAATGCCATAGCTTTCACGAATATAACTGACTTTATAACATACATGAGAAGCTAAAAGAATAGACAAAAGTAAATTCTAAATTCATTATTAGTAATATTGAAGTCAGTTATACAAAATTGACTGTTTGCAGTAATTGTAGACTCTGAATACTTCAATGGGCTCAGATTTGAAGCCGTCAAAGTATTGTTCTTCGAACCTTGAATTGGTAGTCAATGCTCTTGCCGCTGGGCCATTGATTTTCACGTGTGATTATTCACCTACCATTATTTAACCAAGATTCAGCACTATTGAATTTCTGAGTGACAAAATTATTTAAGAAAATAACTGAATTATTCTCGACTTAGAGCATTTATCTTTATTAGTAATGAAATCAACGTTAATTACAGACTAAGTAGTAGTTAAGAATAGATTAATGAGCAAAGATAAAACAAATGAATCCATAGAGTAAAATGGTATGTTTTCTGCTTGCCAGACAAAGGACACAAAGCGAATTTGTTTGTTTTGATTGGGCACCAACCACCATGGTATGTAAGGATACATTTTAATTAAACAAAGAGAAACTCAATTTCGGTAAATTATTACAGCTAAAACCAAGAGTACAGTCTACCTAATTGCTTACGGTCGGCTTTAAGTAGTTTTAAAACTTTTTCTCGACGTTGAAATCTGTTTCTGGCTCTTTGAACGAAAATTAAAGCCTGAAGTTTTAATTTGTTCTGTCTTATCTTTGAATCGACATGGCTATTCTCGCAATTTAGGGGAGATTATCATTGAAGTACTGCTTAAAGTACTGTGAGTTGGGGTCAAAGGAGATTTCTACGAATTTTTTAAAGGAGGTTTGTCTAAATACTTTTTAAGTTTATTTATTACTTTATTACTCATAAGTGGTGATAGCCTAGGGATATGACCACTGGACTCCCAACTTGTAGGTCTAGAGTCCAAGCCACTCACTGCTGACTTTGAAAATCATGTGCGTCATCATCATCATGTCAGCCAAAAGAGGTCCACTGCTGAACAAAGGCCTTCCCTACAGACTTACACAGGGATCGCCTGCATCCAACGACTTCCAGCGACCTTGTAAGATCATGTGCGTGTTAATGATTAATCGGTGGCGTTGTGTGTCGGGTCGTTTTATTCCCTGCAACATGGTTGAGTCAAACGGCGCCGATACACACGTCATGCTCGTGAACGGGTGCTGTCTGTCGGGACTGGTCAGCTCTTACTGCTTATAGCTATCCTTTTTTTTTCCTTTTTAAATAGGTACCTACTCTTTAATTTTACATATCGAATTGCACTATCCTCAAAACTAAATTATTATTGTAACCATTTTTTTTTTCTCCATAAGTCCAACTTTTTCGAACCGTGCAAGTAGTTTGACTTTTCGAAAGTACCTATTTATATGGTCTAATTGAAATAAAATGTTTGAATTTGAATTACACAGACGTAATCACATTGAGGAGCTAGTCAAATGATAAAACGAGCTCTATTGGCAAAAAAATAACGATGTACAAAAAGCCACAAACAGATTTGGCACGGCCATCGGGTGCAACATGTGGCGATATATCAGTTAGAGCTATTACAACCGTGAGCCATGTTAGGAAATGTTTTGTTAACCTGACTATCACATTTATTCCAATACATACATACACACACTCACGCCTTCAGGCGAATGTCAGTAGAAACGCTGTGGGGGGCTAGACAAGTTGCATTTTGACATTTGAATCGACAAACAAAATGTATGAAAATGACATTAGTGACAGCCCGGTTTGTCGAAAGCTCGTGTCATTTCCATACATTTTGTTTGTCGATTCGAATGTCAAAATGCAACTTGTCTGGCCCCCCTGGAAAGACTTTTATCGACCATAATAAAGATTTCACCAGAAATTCTTCAAAAAGGTCAGGTGCGTAGTAATCACAACCGGCGCGTGTGTATGACAATATGTATGAACGTGGAAGAAGCTAAAGAAGTATGTAGGAATCGTAGCAAGTGACGGTCTCTAGTTTCTGCCTACCTCAGGCAAAAAGAAAGAAGAAGAAGAAAGAAAAACATTTAAGGTGTCAGTGTATTCGAAAAATGGCCAAATATAACTTTTGGGTATTAGATAATTCTTGCTTACGGTTCTGTCTTGTTTCTTTAGTTCACAAAATTCATTTGTAGTTTGGGTTAAGATGAAGTAAGAAAGAAGAAAGATTCAGTACAGACAGTTTCTTCGTTTACAGTAAAAATTCTGATATTCTGCCAAAATTAGTCCAAATTAGTTCAACAGTTATACGAATTTGATAAAATATAAAAAAAAAAATATACATTTTTATCAACTTTTTGACTTTTTTTAAAACCATGTTAGTTACACTACGTTCCGTTTTACTTACATCGTATTTACTAATTTCTCTACGCTCATGTGAAAGTTCGAACTTACTCTTAATATGTCTGGAAAGTGTTGAAATTACTTACAGTTCTACGCTGAGAACAAATGGCAAGTCGATTTGCAGCGGGTTCTGTAGTCGATCTATCATTTTCATGCAATTACTGTCGCACGAGAGAGAAATACGTAGAAAAAAATATCGTGCTGAGTACGAAACATAATATAATTTATGACTGCTTGTTAGTTTTAACTACTATTTCAAGACGCAAGTGTTGATTAGATTTATAACGTACTGCATTAATTAATCATACATTACATGATTACGTGTTTGATTTATTACTACTTATTAGCTTTTGCCCGCGACTTCGACCGCGTGGAGAAGTTACAATAATATAGTGAGATAGTTTTGTTTGACTTCCTTACGACCTTCATCCAATTTTAGTAGCAAAAAAGGATTGAAGGGGTCTTCAATCCTTTTTTGCTACAAAAAGCATATGTTCTTCTCGCCTCGCGCCCTTTAACGATGCCTATGGCTTATTCTCATAGCAGTTTAGGGTATTTCGGGGTTCTTGCTCAAACACTCGATGTTCCGAAGTGTTTTTTTTTGCCCTAAAAATATGGCACGCATACAAATCAACTTGTATTTGAAACGTTATATAGTGCGAAAAAGTCCGAATCATCCGCTGCCTGAGTGCCTATTGGTATAAACTGAGTCTGCCTAAATTCGAACTCTGCTGAATCCAATGAGGTACAAGCACTAAGATTTAGTGTTGTGTATTGCAGTGTATCAATCTATCATTTTCGTGCCATTACCATCGCGAGCTGAGCGAGCTCCCGGGCTCGGTTCGACGTCGCTCCGAGCGTTTCGCTGACGTGACGTCATTTGTTCCGATAATGCTGTTTCGGTTTAGTCGGTTAGAAAAGTTCAGAGCACGAAACTGTGTCGCGATTTATTACACGTCCTTTGTTGTGACGGGTTTTTAGGCTGCGTAAACCTACACAGCCCGAGAAGAACCGCCTCATTGGTTTGACCTGATTATAATTACTGAACATAATCCTAAAAAACAGATTTTTATACAAACCGTAAGTGTGAGTTGGTTTAACAACGTGGAATCTAAGTAAAACATAGTCTATTGGGATATGAAAATAATATTTAAAAAATTACACATCTAATCCATTCAAATAAACGCGTTGTCTAGAAATACGAAATTATGACATGTATAGTTCGTGCCAAACTTATTGTCCGTGTAATCTAATATTTTTCTTTCTCCGATTTTTACGGCCGGGTTAAAGTTAGCTAGCGCCAACTTCAACCCGGACAGTAAATTTGGCGAGAACTGTACGAGTATATGTCATATTTTTTTTAATTCGTTGTCAGATTTTCTGGACCTCTCACTATTGTGATCTTACTTATATATATATTATATCGTATTATAAATTATGTGATTCGAAATTTCAATGATATATGATATTTATTTCGTTAAAAAGTTCTTTTCAAGACACTTTTAAAAGACAATGTTTTCTATATTTTTTAAATAGTTGAACTAGAACCTTTTCTCATTAACTTTTTAATTCGTTCTCTAAATTTGTCTGAACATCCTCTATCAAGCCCTTACAAGTACGTATCACAGAATCCACCTCGCAAGCATCAACAAAACCGAAAATTAAAAGCATTAACAGTAATATACCATTTTGTATACGTCTGTTAATTTATTCTCAGTGTTTTTGCGTTCATTCTGTGGCCCAGAGTTAATTGGTATTGACACAGATTTATGTTTTCTGTTTTGTTAAGCATTTTCGCCAGTGTTGCCAGTTTCGAATTGCTGGATTGTGTGGCGTGAGTTCGACAGCTCGTGAAAGGCTTGAGTGATTGTATCTCCGCTTTGTTTATTCTTTTTTATTTGTACATAACCCTGAGCTATGTAAACGGCTCATGGCATAATTAACCTTTGTAGTTATTAGGCATATTTTAAAATGGTTAGGTATTTCGGTAGGTAGGTAGGTTTCGGTGGTTAGGTAGTTCTAGTAAGAAGAATGCTTTAAGGAAAATCCGCGCTTTAACGGGACGTCAACTTTACCTGAAGAGTAAATATTAACCCTTTACATTAAAACACTTTGACACCTTAAAAACTCTGCTACAAAAAAGTCTTTGATGTGACGCAAAAGAGTGGAGTTACTTAATTATCCTAACAATAATTACCATATTTATTATTTAACCCAGGCGGGCTCGGCCTTGCTATTTAGGCATTATGTACGGCGGAAAATCTCATTTTTGCAATATGGCAACTCTGCGGGTTGAGTATTTGGCAAAATATATTGCTTTGTCAGTGAATACGTTTAATGAGGGTGCTATTACAACGGTTAAGAATAACATATACATCAAACCTTTTTAAGGTAATATTACTGTGCGGTCACTATGCGGTATTAAGGAGTTAAATATATAAAAAAACATAAAGCAAACGTCTGTATTGCCCGAACTACTACTGGAAACTTCACAAGAAACGCAACAACATTTTACTCGGCCTGAAAATCAAACCCAGGCACTAGCGTAGCTGTTGCGCTTAATACCATTAGACCAATGAGGTATCTATCGAGATATTCATCCTACTTTAGCATGGCAAAGGAAACAGCCCATACAGCCAATTTCCAAAAACAATAGTTGCTAACTCGTAAAGTTTCTATAACGATCAAATTAATGTGAGGGTCCACTAATCTATAATACATGTAATAGCCCGCGGTATTGGTTCATTGAAACCTGGTGAATAACTAACTACGTTAACGACCTCCTTGCGGTACAATGTTATGGTTATAACCCTTTAGGGTTGATAGTTGAGGGATATCTTCAGAGATACGATCGATATTAAGCTTGATTTTTTGTTTTAAGTGGTCTGAGGTTTTAGCATTGTCAATGGTCAACTTATTGTGGATATAAAGCTGAACAAAAATGGTTAATGATACTTATTTCTGTGAATACATCAAGGCATGTGTTGTGAAGTCAATTAAAGGCAAAGGGATAAGCAGAAATGTACAAAAGTTACCCACATACATTTTTTTACTATTATTTACAATATTTATACAAACAAACTGACAAACAAACTGGTATCGTTCTCTTCACTTATGTTAGTATCATCATTCTTAATTATAGAATACTTTTTCCCGCGGATCGCTCGCGCCATTTATGAACCCCCTACCCCCCTTTATTAGACTAGCATTATACCCAGTTATTTAGTTTTTGGCAATTCATGGGAATTTCTTGAAAATATTTCATGTTTAAATTCAGTACAGATTCATATATAAAATAGGTGACTGCGTTACATATCTATTTACACAGAAACTCTGTTCTAAACTGTCATTTTAAGTATAGTTATATTTATCTATTTATTATAATGTAAATTTTAGCAGGGCCAAAATTATTGTGTATCAAATATTTAATCGATTTTTATGGGTATGGTGTTGAATTATTTAGTGTTGTACAACTATTTGATGTTCTTCCGTTCCGCATAAACAAAAACAATGAGAGATGAATGAAATGAAATGAAAGTAACAAACTAATTATGACAAAACTCACGACCCCTAACGAAAAGTTCAACGCTTGACGATCCACCCGAATTCGTTTCGATATCTAAAATTTAATTCAGCAAATTCGAAAATCGGCTTATGGCTCGGATTTAAAATTAAATACAGAAGGCAAACAAACAAATAACCTCTGGCGCAATCTGAATGAACCCGAACAGTGGCCAATGGGGACTACAATGAAAATCGTGGCTCGCTGAATTGTGTACGTTTCTGGCTCGCCAAGTAACAAGCATATAAGGGGTTATTTGTCGTCGTGACAGCACAACAGCTCAACCTTATATATTTCTAACGTAGGTACAGCAGCTTTCTGTAAATTTTCGAGTCCTAGGAACATAGCCTGCGATTTTAAGTCCCTATTGTCATGGTTAAGGTCTTGTTTCATCAACTCGTTAACAGCCGGATAAATAAAAAAATCGAACAAAGTTTGTATGAAATTATCTGCTAGTGATTTAACAGGAACCTACTAGAAAATGGTGAAGCAGGCCCTTTTTATCTTTTTTATTTTGCCAAAATCGGAATTGTGGATTCTTGACAGGTTTGACTATTAAATATTTCAGTCCTTGTGTAATTTAGTGCCATGGGACAATCATTTTCAACCGACTTCAAAAAAAGGAGGAGGTTCTCAATTCGACTGTATTTTTTTGATACAATCAAATGACTTGCACCCTTGCTTGCATATGATTAATTGCACAAATAACTACTTAGGTGCTGATGAAATTAAGTACCTAATGTAACTGTTTTTAAAAAACCCTTGATATTATGATTCACTATGTTTTTAGTGATGTCGGCATATTTTTCTTGTTGATGTATTGAAAAAAGGAAATAATTAGAGCCAACTTTACGATATTTTATATAGATAGAGATAATTTCACGATATCATGTTTTGCTTTTATAGGATTGAGATAATGATATAAAAAACATACCTGAAACTACGTCCAGAATGCGTTAATCTACAGGCATACACTAAATGGAAAATACAGTAAATTTTCGAGGTATCGTCTTAACCACTAAACGACGATAGTTTTATCGTTAACGTTATGTAAATTGTTTATACCTGCAGTAACGTTTATAGCTAATTTCTTTAAGTTAACTTTACGAGGTGATTCTCATCTGGAAGATGCACCTGTGTGAAGTTGATAACATTTTTATTGCAGTTTCCTTTTAACTATTAGTTCTTGTATTACGATCATGTTTATACGTTCACCGATGACAGATGTTTATAAGTTACATGATTCGACGAATGAATAGGAACAAAGTCTCTATGTTCGTTGACCCTTTTAAATATCTACTATTAACTACTATTAAAATCATCACGCTTGTATACCTGGATTAATAAGGGGCAAGCCTAAACCCATTAACCGGACACAAATCCAAACTGCCACCAAGAATTTTATAGAAAAACCAATATGGCTCGACCTGGGAATCAAAACCCGAACCTAAAGCGTAGCAGTCGCGCGTAGTAACACTAGACTAACGAGGCATATCAACACACTAACGTCGTAAATCTCATTTAATTTTAAAGTACATTCCATTTTTTTATACAAGTTTTCAGCAACAAACCACAGGCCTTTGGCAGCGTCCGAGTTGCGTCGTGTGAGTGTGAGAATTTCAATTAACGCGAATTCACTTTTCAACGAAATCGCGCCAAAATGCAGGCTTTGCCACATTTTGCAATTAAGCTTGGTTTACAACACGACGAATATATGAAATTAATGGATAATTGAAACATAAACACTCGCTAATAACTATTAACTAAAATGTGTGAAAACTTTTTATTTATAAACCTTTTTGCATGTTTTTGTCAAACAAGGCTGGCAGTGGAACAATATCGTACACGTACGTACTTGTACGTAAATATTCCGTATTCCTTTAAGACATACTGCGCTTAAGCAGCGAATTATTCATGAGTAGTATTCTTCTGGAGCGAGTGAAGTACCCGCATGAGGTTCTGAGCTAACAACGCTCTTCGGGTTCGCTAAAAAGGCCAGATTAAGCAAGTCCTCTGGATTCAATTCAAAATTCGTAACAATTAATTTTTTTATCAGTTACCGCATTCTAATTTTTCCCCTAGGAATTTCCCAAAATCCTTTATTTCCGGATGCCTACGGCATAATAGTTGTGTCTCTGTCTCAAATTTTAGCACAATTCGTTCCATTATTTTCAGCTGTGCCAGCCATATTCCATAGCCAGTCATTCATTATATACAGATGATTAATTAAAAATAGCCTTATTAGACTTGCAGTGTCCGATCATTATCCCCAAAAGTTTGACGTAATGCGGACAGCCGAATCGTAGAACCAAATTCTCACAATTAAAGTCGTTTGTTCTTACAAAATTGTGGGTTTCGTAGGACATTCTGGCGGCCGTGGTCGTTTCATTCCTTGTTGTTTCAATTTTAATTGATATTAACGGTGAATTAAGACGTTTGTTTAACTAAGTACAGCTTTGAATTAATTTGTGGCGTTTTAATTATTGTTTTGTTTGAGAGCCTCGGTTGAAACGTGACTTTTTAGTGAGATAATTTGACTACGTGGTTGAATAATGTATCTTTACAATGATTATACGAATAAAACTGAATTGAAGCATAAACGCTGTTTTAGGCATTTGTGTGAAACATAAATACACAAACATTAGGTATGATTAATCAAAATCCCAAAAGTGGGGGACATAGATGGACTGATATTAAGGCTTTAATGTTTTGGAACATCAAGTATCCTTTAAATCTAAAGGAACACATCGTATTGAGTTATCTTTTTAAATAAATTATATCGGTGAATTTCTTTGTCGATATTAACTAAATAAGGCATTTCTCATAGAAGAAATTAACTATTTGCTTAAAGAAATAAATATCACTTCGTTACTTTCATTATTATTCGATTTCTCACAGAAAACACGTCGATAAAACACACTACAGTAGACCTAGAATAGCTGGGGTTATAGATGTTATAGTACAGGGCGCTCCGTCCTTGCGTGGCGGCACAGACAGGCTCCGGGGCATGAAGGGCGCTTCTCTCGTAGAGCACCCGCTATTATTATTCTAAGTACACAAGTACAGGCTCGCCCGCGATTGATTATGCAGTATAGAAGATATAATATCTACACGCTTTATAGTAGCGATGGGCGATCGTTACTAAATAATCAATCAAATGAATCGATTATTGTATTCGAATATCGATATATTTGATAAAACAATCGAATGACTATCGAACAATCAAATTAATTTAGGAACGTTAATAAGTAAGATTATGAATGTTGCGTTGAACATATATACGTACACTATTGTTTCGCTAGACGCCTTCGATTTATTCGATCAATTTACTAAACGCGCTATCTGCTAACGGACTATCAATTCGTACGCAGCATGTTATCGCACATGACTATGTATGGGTTAAAAACTCAATTGGATCCGGTAGGTGGCGCTGCTGTCGGTATGTCACCGATTCGATTTGCTGTTCGATTTTTTTAAATCTACCTGTAAAGCTGCGCACGGTGTTGCTAGTATGCATCAATGCAAATATTTTCTTTAAAAGTAAGTGCTGACAGATTCAGAGAACACAAGTCCAGTCTGTACGTAATCACTTAGCTTTCAACTAAGTAGTTTAACGGTATCTCAGTAGTTAAGACAAATTTGTTCCTTATCTCTGGGTTGTTCTACTACAAACAGTAAACCATTTGGTGGAGGACTATAGTTGGAGAGCAAACTAATATGTTTATGAAATACTTTGTTACTTGTATGTATAGTTTACAATAGCTAGGTTATTATGGCCGCTTTGATAAAACCCTTTTCTGTAATTATAATTTTGAAAAGAAAAACATACCTACCTATACCTAGTCAGTCGACTGATAATCTACGAGTACAATAAGAGATATGATTTTCCTTATGATACTATTTGTGACTTATACAACTTGAAATAAACTAATCAGAGTTGAGTGAACAGCAATGTAAGAAACAGGTCTTTTTGTAATTATCTACACTAATAGTATAAAGAGAAAAGATTTGCATTTTTGTATGTAACGAATAAACTCAAAAAGTACTGGACCGATTTGAAAAATTCTTTCCATGTTAGATAGCCCATTTATCGGGGAAGGCTATAGGCTATATATCATCACGCTACGACTAATAGGAGCGGAGTAGTAATGAAAAATGTTGCAAAAACGGGGTAAAAAATTATAAGACCACACGGGCGAAGCCGCTGGCGGGAAGCTAGTATATTATAAAACACAAACTTTTAGACGGTTTCATAAGAAAGGCAATTATGCGAAGATGCTTTTTGAACAATGCATTAGGCACATTCGTGGAAAATGTCACGCCGTACAAAACCGGGGAACGATTCCCAGATTCATAAGATTCACATTAGGAAATTGCTAAGAATCTGCTATGGGATACTCGAGATCCTTTCATGTACAGTCATGAGCATAAATATGTATACAAGAGACAAAATTCAAAAGCGATTTACTCCTAAAGTACTGATAGAAATTTTGTGGTATTGCGAAAGTATTATATCAGAACTATTATTATAGTGGTGCTATCTTAAAGTTGCAATCTTTTATTCATGAAAAAATAGCTTGAGCAGTTTTGTAAGTGTTTATATATCTATGGTCGTGACTGTATTGCGGTAGTGTCGCCAAGCAACATACTACCACAAAATAAATTGTTAGGCAGAGGTTTCCTGGCAGAAAAAAAACTCAATAACATTTTTACCCGACCTGGGAATCGAATGCACGACTACTTTACGATCAATACAGAGAGCACATTGCCGATAAGCGTTAAATCGTAAAAGTTATGATTGGAACGGAGATAAACGTTTCCCAATCCCGAAATCTCATTAGAGGCCGTATCGTTGATATCGACGATGTATTACATTTTTTATGATAATACCTACATTATGAGAAGTTAAATAGAATATTGCTTAGCATAAATCACTAGTAATCTATTGCGTACAGTCAGATTTTATCGCCGAGTTGGAAATTGCAGGAAACAATATCCAGTATATCATAAGCCGTCACATATGTCCCGCAAGTTGCTAATGGTCTGGAACCTTGTATAATTAACCTCAAAATGACGTCAAAAGCCGTACTTGCCGGCTAGTCGTGTTAAAGCGTACTGAGAGCGGTTTCGTCATTTTTACGTCACCAAGATGGCCGCCGCTTATAAAAATATTATTCATATAAATTTTGTGCCACAATATTAACAGTGTTGTTTATAATTTGCCGAAAAATCTAAAAATAGTAATTAATAAAGTCATCCTCTCATTAATCTTAGAAACAAAATTAAAGATGTTTACCTACGTAGATTTCTTATATGCCCACGGGATTGAGAAATTAGATATTAATGCAAATAACACCGTTGGGCACAACTAGTATTATACATAAATCCTCTAATTGTATTACTTTCCAAATAGCGCTGTAAAAGTAAAGAAATAAATAGTAAAGCAGAAAGCTTGTTTGTGTGAATATTTCAGAGGTACCCTATATTTTGTAAAACCCGCATTAAGCCCACTAGCAATTTATTTACTTTTGTATAGTAGAAAGAACCTCTTTTTGTCGGGAATTCGGTACAATCGTCTTATGACCCTTATTTCGGTGGGTACACGAAGCGGTATTTGATGCTTTGTATGTACTTCCCTAAGCATCGTTTTGGGTACGCTTTTCAATTTCAGTTCAATGTTTCAATTGTAAATTTCTTAGCAATTTTGAGAGTGCTTTTTTCTTCGGTCCAAATCTACATTTTGGCTGTTGCTAACGTCTAATCTAACGTCTATCTCTTTAAATAACACGCTACAGTTATTTTGTGCTTACTTAAATATCATACATCAATTTATATATTGTAGTAACAGTAGTAGCATTATTGTGATCCGGTTTAAAAGATCTGTGGAGATGAAATTACAAATGTGAATAACAAAGATGACAACGCGCGAGTGATACCACTGTTGTTGCTAACGTCAAACGGCCCATATACTTGTGTGTACAAAAAAAAATTGAGGAGCCAGACTGAGATGTTTACATGTTTGATACTTTTTATTGTTGTCAAGAATACTCTTAAATATTATGCTCTAGGAAAAGCTCTCTAAGGGCCGCCCTCAGAGACGTCACTTAGCCTAATGAATCAGCCAATGAGACCCAGTATATCTTAGTACACTGACAACAAATTCAAATATGGAATAATAGACCAAGATATAGTAGCCACTGTTTGTTAACGAACGTCTCTGAGATGGGGCCCAAGCTAACTATGTATAAGGATTATGTACGCCGGAATTGTCATGTGCATTTACTTATAAGTGATACTAAATATCACTTATAAGTTATTCAATGCCAAGTCCATGTATGGGATGTGGTTGTACTTAATAAATAAATAAATAAAACGACAGATCACACAGTTCATTAGCGAGCATCTATTCACGTCTGTTCATTATATCAAAGGAAAGGCATTAATATTGCGAAGGCATGTAGTCTCTAATTAGCCCTCATCCCCTTTCAATGGACGGCGAATAAAGACGAACGATTCGGCATTTTATATAATAGATGAAAGTATTTGTATATAATTATGCTTCGTTGCTTTAAAAAATAAATACTTATCTATACTAATATTATAAGTCTGAAGAGTTTGTTTGTTTGGTTGAACACGCTAATCTCAGGAACTACTGGTCCGATTTGAAAAAATATTTAAGTGTTAGATAGCTTGTTTACCGAGGAATGCTATAGGATATACATCATCACGCTACGACTAATAGGAGTTGAGTATCAATTAAAAATGTTGCAAAAACGGGGGGGAAAAAGTTCAACTTCTACGGGAACGAAATCGCGGGCAAATGCTAGTAATAACAGATAAAACAGAGATAGATGGAACACACAATAGGCTCGCTATTACATGGGACCTAAATTTATCGGCGAACTGTGGGTGACGAGAATACACCTCTGCCAAACCCTTCGGGGAATATAATAAATAATAATAATAATAAATATCTTGGGACATTTTACACAGCACCATCTAGTCCCAAACTAAGCAGAGCTTGTACTATGGGTACTAGACAATGGATAATACTTATACAGTATACTTAGTTGCAAGTGGAAAAAAGGTTTTTGTTTTACTTGTTTGTTGTGATATAAGCTTGTGTTTTTACTCTGTGTGGCAGAAATATATGTTCTTCTTTCTTCTTTCTTTTTTGTAAATACATACTTATTATATATAAGAAACACCCAGACAAACACAAACATTTTTATTCATCACATAATTTTGTGTCTTGTGGGAATCGAACCCTCGTGTTCAGCATTCCGGTACTCGAATCACTAGACCACAGACGTCGTCAAAATATTATTAGTGTTATTTTTAATGGAACATCACGAACTAAAATTTACTAAATCAGATACATAGACAAAACCAAATGGATTTATAATTATATCAATCAAATTCACGCCCAATCAATCTGTGCTAATGGTTTTCTTAGCAAAAAAATATATTACCTTTTATGAATGTAGTATTATTTTTTTGTCGTATTTCTTTTATATATCGTATTGTGGAATCTTTGGAATGAATTTTCTTTGTTACTGGTAATAAATCTTTTGTTTACTTATATCAGAGTAATATAAGCTAATTATAAGCCTTGTTTGTCGATACGTGGTTTGCTGATTAGGTATTTCATATAATACTGTTATAGTTCGGCAAAAACTACATACCATCACCTGTACTGGGCTAGGCAGAAGTATAATAATGTACCGTAAGCACCATTATGTTTTTAGGACTCCTGCAGGACAAGCCGCTTGGCATTTACTGAGAATTTTATGCAAAAACCCAATAAAACTTTGCCCTGTCCCTGGGAATTAAACTCCGGGACCTCACACGCAGCAGCCCCGTAGGTGTGTAGTATTTTTACAGAATTTCATTTATTCTATTTATAAAATATATAGTTGTAGTCCATGTGCCACCGGTCTAAGCCTTTACTTTATATAAGAATTGAATTGGGGATACGCCAAGAACACACGAAAACAACTAAATTAATAACTTACAGTTACACAACACTAATAGCACTTTAAAACTGAAACTTCCTGGATATTTGTCTATGAATTCAGTCTAAAAAAACCTTTATTGTCCTCCTACGGTGAACTACACGTGCGTAAACAACGAAGTATACTAAAAAGTTTTGTGAAACATTTTTCGCCGTTAGTTGAATGTGCATCGTCAACCAGAAAACATATTTTGAATGTGCATATAAATAAGTTTTTGAATGGTGCATTATGATAGAAACTATTGTCAGAATTTGTCGGTACTTTTTGGTAGACATGAGCGATGTGATTTTTGTTAATGTGTGCACCATTTTATCCTGTACTAGCTTCCCGGCAGCGGCTTAACCCGCGCGGTTAAATGATTTTTTCCCCCGTTTTTGCAAAATTTTTCATTGCTACTCCGCTCCTATTAGTCGTAGCGTGATGGTATATACTCTATAACCTTCCTGTTAGCTGTTAGTAATTGAAACGTCAAGACGCCTACTACCTTAGTCACCCGTGACCATGGACGCTGTAAAGGGTCCGAAACGTCGGGATTAAAATAATATCAATATAACGCGATAAAATCCGTAAAAAGTAGTTTTAATACAAATCAAATTATTAATTATTAATATAATAATAAATAAATAAATAAATATGGATATACTATACTTATTTACTGTATCATTGGTCTTGTTTTTACAAGACGACAAGACTAATGAGGCAGTTATTAAAATTAAATTAAATCTAGACAAGGATAGTTATAAAGATCTCTGTCTCTCTCTCTCATAATAATATTACAACAGTTTCAAACACTATTACACCGCATAGATCCGTTTTGTTCGCTTATTATTATGATTAGTTCACTTAATGCGACCTCATTTGTGAACTCCGAACTAGTAGAAGTTCACAATGGTACGCGACATGAGATTGAAGTAATCACGCCTCGATGATGTCACGCTTATTGTGTTTGCAAAGTTAAGATAGGGGAGATGTAGACGAAGATTCAATGGTTGTTATACACAAGTGTTTTTACTAACAATCACCCATAGCTACATGAAATATAACAAAAGCACTAGCACTATCACCCGTTTAAGCACTTTAAATAGCGAAAGGAAAGAGACATTGTTGCGTTATGGACTAAAGCCTAGCTTCTCCAAGACCCATGTCTAAATGTGGGGCAGTAAATAGGTTGTAGAAAAATCAAGAACTATCTCACTTTTTTGGGGTATTTTTTTTTCAATACAGTGCCGTATCTTTAGCGGATATCGGAAAAAAATGCACGTAATTGTTTCGTCGGGATTACGGCGAGGTTCACTCAAACAATTTGGGTGATTATTTTGTAAGTTTTTCTTTCCCGTGAATGAGTTGCACGCTACAGCGATGAGCAAGTTTTTATACAGTATATTTTTTGGTTATAGATTACAGGTATAAATTGATTTTTCTCTTTTTGATATGCTTTTGTACGTGGATCATGCGAATAATTTGCTGTTGCGAAAATTTATATAAAACTTAACATACAATTACGCCTGTATTCCCTGTATGGTTAGGCAGAGAGGTGTATTAATATACACCCACAGTTCAAAAGGGCTAGCAAGAGGTTAATGGCTTATTGCTATTAGGGTACAAATTAAAACTCCGAGCTGCTACTGAGAATTTCATAGGAAAACCCAATAACACTTTACTAGACCTGGGAATCAACCCCAAGACCTCTAGCGTAGCTGTCATGCTCATGATTAGTAGACCTATAATTATTGAGCAGGCAATAAGTATGATACCAAAAATATAGTATACATTTTAGTCCCAAGAATATTTTCTATTAAAATACTTTTTCACGCACGTGAGAGATATAAGATAATTTGTATACAAAACACTTCCCGTCTCCCTGTGTTCGTACATGCCAACATTCTCGTACCAACATATTTCCCTTATAAACAATTACAATGACTAAATTTCATAATAAATTAGCGGCCGACACAGGTGAACGTTGGCTCAGTGAAAGGCCATCGTCTAAATTAATTAAAGTGAGAATTAGAGGCTCCTACATGTAGGGGGAGTACATACATATAGGCGAATGGAAGGGGAAGAAATTAGGGTAAAATGTTCTTTATCTATATTACATTAAGAGTTGTGTTGGTGATGGGTGAATTTATGGCGGTACTCCTTAGAAATACTCCTTAAAAACATCCCAACATACCATGACGCCTGTAATCCTCGAAGCCTTAGGCAGAGGTGTCCTTTCGTACTCCAACAGTTCACCAGTATGTTTTGGGTCCCAAGTAATATCGTGCCATTAAACGGGCAGCAATTCAAACTTCAAGCCGGTATTAAAAAAAAAAAACAGCAAAACTTTGCTAGATGTGGAAATCGAACCAAGGATCTCTAGCTCAGCAGTCATGCTTTCGACAAGACGTATGACGCAGAAAGCAATAATAAAAAGGTCGACTAGATCGGCCGGGCAGAGACTAATTCATTTTCCATTTTTAATTATTTTTTACCCGTTTTCTGGGCCGTTGCTTTTAAAAAGGCCACCAGAAAAACATTTCATCAATTTCATGAATATATGCGATGCATTATCTATCCAGTAGATATTGAATATTTCTAAATAAAAGCCTCTATCGCGATCGCCTATCCATCTTCGACTATAAAACCCTTTCTCTCAGTACAGTTTTATGGCGCAGTGGTATTGATGTGCCGTATATTTTATGCGCGTATTTTTCTACGCTTGTGTTATAGGAGAGTACAATATATTGAATATTCACCTTTTTTCTTTTACTGCTAGAGGAGGCACAGACAATACTATTTGAGGGCCAGAAATGCAAACCAATGTCACTGGATTTATCGAGAGGACCGCCCATTGTACTACTTTATTTTTATGTGCAAGAAAGAATACTTATAATATCTACTCAATCTATCTTCTTAATTAAAACGCCAATGATAAGTACAGTCAGCAACGAAAGTAGCTGAACACTATAAAATCTTCAAAACGCTTTAACATCTTTAATATTCAGAATTCACTGACCCTTGAAGGCAGTACAAATTCTCATAATGGAGGACAATTATATGTTTTACCTATGTCAAAATCGAATGAATAGTTTTGGTACTGTGATGTTTTTAAACTTTCGCTGTGTTCAACGACTTTCGTTGCTGACTGTACCTAGTATACCTAATATTCATTTGTTTACATATCAGCTCACCACGAGGTTAAGCTGTTTCGTGTTTCAAGGCTTTAACTTTTGAACTAGCCTGATTAGCGCTAACTAGCCACTTTGTGGCGTACCAGCTGTTATTAGGTCATGGGGGCGCAGATATTCTATTGTAAGGGTACAATATATTATATATTATGTATACGATAATGTTGTGCTAGTGTGTATGTGGTGTTCTCGGCTTAGAGTGGGCATTTTATGCGTAGAAAATTGAAGCGTCTTTGTGTTTTTGTGGCTCGGTATTTGCATGTGGCAGAGATGTGGTGTTGGAGACGCATGCTCAAAATACCCTGGACAGCGTTCCGCACCAATAACTCCATCCTCAAAGAGCTTCACATACAAGACAGACTTTCGTCGATTGTACAATTACGAATAATGAAGTTCTTTGGGCATATCTCCAGAAATGAAGACTCGATGGAGCGACTTGTAGTACAAGGCCGCAGACCTCGTGGTCGATCTCCAACTCGCTGGATTGACCTCATCACCAAAGCTACGCAATCCACCGCAGTACAGTGTGCTCGAAATGCTGAAAGTCGCCAGAATTGGAGGGACATTGCTCGACGTACAGCAGCCTTTGGAGCCAGCGGTGATGCCGGGACGCAACCCTGTCCATTGACAGCCACGACCACTCTGTCAAGAGTGCCCGACTGAGAAGAAGAAGAAGAAGATTTGCATGTTATATATGAACTTGATAATATCTTGGCATTCTTCTTGTTTAAAGAGTAGAAAATCGTACATTTTCTTAAATTTTGTAATTTTGTAGTTTTTACGTATAAATCATTTATTCTTATTCTTTGACCCAAGGGCTATTTTCATTTTGAAACTTGTAGAAAATGAGGTTAAATGATTTGGTTTTACATTTATTATACGTTTAGTTAAATCAGCATCAAGTTATCCATCTCCAATCTTTTTTAAATAATCTAACATTTGATCTACGATTTATTTTTCGTATCAAGATTGTAATAATAAATTAAAACAAAGCGAAAAGACAAAGTGAATTGTTAATCTTGAGTTTAACGTAAGCATTCGGAATAAAGAGTGAGCGAATGAATGGTTCTCTTGGGACCGAATGAGTGAAGCCACGAAGTTTAATATTTCGTCGGCGGTTTTTCGTGTTTGTTTCGTTCTTTTGTTTTAACTGGGCTGGTTTTTGGTGAAACATTTGTACGGTTTTCAACAAAACTAGGCTTTTCGATTTGTAGAACTGTAACTTTTGATAGCTTATGTTGATTCTATCGACAATAGTTTTAATTTTATACAAAGAACGATATGTATTTTGAGAAACGCTAATTTATTGAACACATCTTGATCTTTGATCAACAAACGTTCTCATTGTGTTGCTACAGCTGCCGATTCCCCGTCGAAATCTTCTTCCCGGTTTAAATCTATAAAATTCTTAGTAGTCACTTAGAGTTTCGATTTGTGCCCGGTTAGTGGGTTATTCCACTAACCGGGCACCTCGCTCGCCCCTTATTACCTACATTAGAAGTAAATACATACCGGCGCATTGGGTCTTATAGGCTACGATGTTAGGAAATTGACTTACTTTTTACATATTTTTTATTACTACCAGAGACAAATAACAAACGGAATTATGACCCACATCTCTCCGAGATCCCTAATTCTGGCATGTAATTACATTCATACACGTAACGTCACAGTGGTTAATCCGACAGAGAATAAATTCGCATCCACAGAGTAGCTCCGGCAATTTATTCGTTGCTAAGTAATTTGGTTCTCTCTGTTTTTCTTAATTAATCTGTTCGCGTCTTGCTCTGACAGATATGTTCGGGTCAGGACAAGATAATTTACTTCGTTATATTTTTTGCTAAAAACGTATAATTATAGGCCCAAGAAAGTACTACTTTTATACCGTACAATTCTACCATTAAAAAAAAGAGTCAGTCCCGCAGTAGATTTTTCTCCTATATCGTGGGTTCGTTTACAAAATACAAATTTTATCATAGACAAATATCTGGAGGCCATGTAAATAGAAAGTAGGGTAACAAAGTCGATACCCTGTGGCAGTAACTATGCGGTACTTACACCTCCCACGCGAAGAACAACAATCCACCCACTCACTGAGGCCACCTCTAGAAATAATACATTGGGTTTAAAGATAGAGTACGTACTCGAGTCTCAGAAATGATGTATACAAACAGTGGAGTTAACCATTTTGTTACCTTATGCTCTTGACAATAAGGGCGAAACCAACACACAAAATAAAAAATACCTTTTCGTGTCCATCATTCCGTTATCATAGTACGGTAATTGCAACAAGAGTTGTTTCTCAGTCAGACACATTGATAGAATATGAAATATAGTAGGTAGTTATTTGTGTAAAATTGAGTGTTTTATGCAAATAGAACCCTTTCTGAGGACTGACAGATGACGTGGGTCTTCTAGGGGACCGCCTCGCTAAGTCTGTTCACGAAACACGGTTTACTCAACATTATTTAAAAGTGGAATATGAATTTGGCGCGCGGTCGCCATCTTGTTTCAATAAGTGAAATTTAGTGTTAGCATATTTATACTATACAGTTTAATAAAAAGCATAACATACTATCACGTGTGTATTCCCTGATGGGTTAGACAGATGTATACTAATGTACTGTTAATGCTCACTGGTATGTTTATTCCCCATGTAATAGGGGGCGAGCCTATTGGCACAAATCGGACACAAATCCAAAATCCCAGCTGCTACTGAGATTTTCGTAGAAATCCCCATTATCTCGTCCTTGGAATCGAACCCAGGATCTACCGTCGCAGTCGCGCTTAAGACGACAGATATAATTTATATCTGTACCTACTGTCTAAGTTCGGGGTTCTAAGATGAAAGTAGGCAAATCTAATTTCACTATAAATTACAAATTCAAATGGGTGTTTTAAACTCCTTATGTACAACGTTTGAATCTATTAAAAGAAGATTAGGTTCTGAAACGTTACCACATAGAACATACATTGTTGTTTAAATTAAATTGCGTATGTGTTTGTTTTGCGGGTTTGAATTAGCATAATTGCATATTCATATATTTATACATATGTGGTAGATGTCAACGTATTGTATGTAGCTATATGTATAAAGATACTAATTATTGTGTAGAATGGTAGCCTAAATAATACAAAGTATTGAGGCATTGATTTACAAAGCATTGAGGTACTCATAACTCGTTTTTATCTGTTTACGAAATTATTCGAGTTCTTGTTTCAATATTGGCCGTTTGGGATCCCTTTTTTATGTCCACAATTGTTACAAGTCCCCATACTTTTTGTTGGGACATTTGTCTTGATACCAACAGTTTGGGAGCAGTATCGAGCAATTTAAGTTGCGATTCTGTTCCCTTTTATTGTTCTTTGTAAGTAGCTTTCATAAAACGGAGTAAGGTTATGTTTATTTAGAGCTCTTTGTTCTAAGGTAAGTTTGGTAGCTTTTGTAGAAATGTAGACGTCTTCTGGGATAGCTCTATTTGTTGTATGTTTCATATAATAAAGTGTTATTGTGTTTATGAAATTCTTAGTAATTTTTATTTGTGGAATCTTGTGGTTACCGCGTATATATACTTAATTTGTTAAACTGATGTTACATTTATTTTACACTAGCTTTCCGCCGGGGGTCTGCCCGCGTCGTCTGGGTGCTTCTAATAACTTTCATCCCCTATTTGAACATCTCAGAGCCCTCTTTCGCATTAAACCTATGTCCTTTCGCAGGCTCTAGATTAACTTTGTACCAAATTTTATTTGAATCGGTTCAGTAGATTTGGCGTGAAAGCGCGACAGACAGACAGATAGAGTTACTTTCGCATTTATAATATGAGTAAGGATTGATTCTTAGCTAGAAGAAATTTTCAGTTAGCATTTTCTTCTGATGCTTTACATTATAGATATATTGTTAGGGATTCTATAAAAATAATGTTCAAGACTACCCGCCTATTTTTAACCCCCGACGCAAAAACGACGGGGTGTTATAAGTTTGACGTGTCTGTGTGTGTGTGTGTGTGTGTGTGTGTGTCTGTCTGTGGCATCGTAGCTCCCAAACGGATGAACCGATTTTGATTTTGATTTTTTTATTTGAAAGGTGTATTAGTCGGGAGTGTTCTTAGCTATGTTTGATGAAAATCGGTCCAAGATGGCCGCCGCTACAAAATAGCGGATTACATATTCTTTCACAACTCCCTCAATATGGGTATCAAATGAAAGGGCTTAACTAGGAGAATATTATACACTATGATAAATTTCAAATCCAAGATGGCCGCCACCACAAAATGGCAAATTATATTTCATGTCGGGGGTTTTCTAAATTTTTAATTTAGGTTAGGTTATCATTCACTTCGTTCGTTCGTTCACTTCTGCTCGAGATCTCGGATAGTACAGACGTGCTATGTCCGAACCTTCGCCGCTGGTAATTGTGTGAGTGATATCGAATCTCTGTCCGATCGTCGTACGATCATTGTCCGATCGTTATCCGATCGTTGTGTATTTTGCTATATGTGTTAATGCTAATTAGATCCTGACTATGTAAATTGTTACTTCGGCCTATGGCCCTGTTGAATCTTTGTGTTACCAGTGTACTTATATTTTTTATTAATAAATTCTACTTCTGTTCTACAAAAATATTTTATGGTTATTATACCTCCATGTTGTGTTAGAAGAAACCCCTAGCTGAAAATCTAAGAGGTTGTAAGAAAAACATTGTAACAACTGAATATAATACTTATTTTCTTATTTATTATCATAAATAACGACACAGACAAAGAAATATTTTCGGATAAAGTACAATACATTCTTCTAAATTTTCAGTCCTTTATTTTTCTTTTTCACAAAAAAGTGGCGAAAGCATGCTCATATTTAACATTGGAATTTTATCCATTGTAATACCAACATTCAAAACGTTCTGAACTTTAGGCTATTTGAAAAAAAAAAAAATATGTTCCCGAAGTGACCTGAAGCGATCCCTGTTTACTACTTATGTCGATATCGATAATACTGGATTTTTTATCCTTAAAACAAAAACATTTCACGGGAACTGGGCCTCAATATCCCTGAACGAAAGCACCCAACACACGATACAATCTTTACCAGTCATTTTTGTCCCAAACATGTCTGGAGGCAAACAAAACCGCTTTTCATATCTACCTCACCGGACGCCAGAGCCTCGTAAAATATACTTTATGGAAACTCTAGAGCATGACCACCTGTATACGTTGTACCGACATAAATTGTTCTTCAAGAATCGAGAACGGAACATTATTTTTTATTATATGTTGAGGTTGGATACTATAGAGCATTCTAGTGCTATAGTTTCCCGGTACTCGGGGATCTTGTGGAACACTTCAAGCGAGTCGTCGGTCGTTAGCCGGGACTGTCGGCAGATAATAGTGATGGCGTACCCCGGGTTGTTGGCTTTCTTGCCGGAATTTTGTGTTGGCATGATTAGGTACTTTGACAATGTTTTTAGACTAATATTGTTCGGTGTCTTTTAGTTTCATGGACACAATTTTTGTTTTACTCTTGAAGCGTGGCGATATTTTTGGGGCCTAGCTATAAATGTCTATGAGATAGCTTTTTTATCGTTAAAGTACATTATATACTTTTTTCTGTATATGAAAACGTTACAGAGCTCACTTCTAGACTTCTTTATGTTGATGACGTATTTCGCATAAATTATATAGTTCAACTTTATTTTATATGTACCGAGTAATGTGATATCATTAATGTAGCATAAACGAGAGACGTGAACGATAAAACGATTTGTTTTGAAGATGTTTTAGGTATATATAAAGATTGAAACTTGGCTATATTGTGTCTACGATATTAAGTATCTCAATATTCGTTAAAGATTATTGATTTACGGCAGTTCTTCAAATGGTATTTGTTGCATTTCTTCTATATACATAATAGATTATTATACATATGAAAATAAAAAGTAACTGTTACTTTCGATGTCTCCAAAAATTACAACACATAAAAATATTCATTGAAGCAATCTATTCGTATCACAATGAGGGTAGTAAAATAAAGAAATGTAATAATGTCCCGCACATCGTCATAATACGCCTTATATTACCGTTTACTCTGTCACGTGCATTTTATAGCAGCGATGTGCCAGGGCTACCAAAATATAAGCAAACAGTTTGAAATATTTTATTTTGTAATTTCTTCCAGGCAAACTGAGGATGAACTATTTATCAATTTATTTACATAAACGTAACATAGGTACCTATATAACCTACATTCCTTGTAGGATTAGGCAGAGGTGTGCTAATCAACAGAACACCAGTTCGGCGGTATGTTTGAGACCTATGTAATAGGCGACGAGCCTATAGCCATATACCGGGCACAAATACAAATACAAGCCGAGCTGCTAATAGACTAACGAGGAAGTTCAATGTATCAATATTATTTTAATAACAAAATTATCTTTGTGAATCATTCGCTTGGCAGCCCTGTGCATAGGTGATACACGGACAGAGCCGCGATGACACAATTTCAGCACAACATTATTGTTACCGTGGACTGTAAGGCATTTCCTTATTGTTTATTGCCCAAACATGGCGGTTCTGTCTTCGAGTTCGTTTCAATGTAAAAAGTAGAAAAATGGCCGACTTTATGGTTCTTGTTTATTGAATGTGCGTGTGCCTCGAATTTAAATGGAAATTGTCTGTATTTTATTATAGATACGGTTAAAATACGGTACATACTTAAGCGTTCCTTGCGAAGTATGTGCGGTGTAACTCCAAATTATAAATTGAGAAATAATGTGATCAGAAGCGTGAGTGTGTATGTAGCATACAGTACTTACACTTACGCATACTATTATTACTTCTACGTAGTAAATAGATAACTCATCCTATAATAACCTATCAACGAGTATGTATGTGCAACCAGCAGCTCTCCAGTATGTTTAAGGTTCCTTGTAACAGGGGTCGTTATTAGCATAAATCAGGCACAAATCTAAACTACTTGCTGCTACTAGTAACTTCATCAAAAGTATATTTACTAATAGAACAAGATTTTTATATAAAAGCACAGCTAGGTTTAGTCAGTCAGTTACCTTTTGTAACTGACTGACTAAACCTAGCTGTGCTTATCACAGCTCAAACTAAAAACACTAAACTTTTAAACACACTAAAAGACACTGCAATTTGGTTATTATGACGTATCTATGCATCCGTTAAGAAAAGATTTTAAGGAATTCCTACGGGATTGGGAAAAATTAAGCACCGCGGGGAATAGCTAGTTTATATTATACCTATAAAAGAAAAAACGTGGCTGTCTGTCTCATTGATTGAAAAATTTGTTAATATATTTATTAAATAGTAATCTTGATATTAAAGATCCTACTAAAATTGTAACAAAGCACAGCCAAATCTTCATACCTAGAAAGCTGAAATTTGGAACATGAGTTTTTTTGTTTTATATCGTAAGCATTTAGCACTAAGAAACGATATGTTGGGAATATCCCACAGGTTCGGGAAAACTGCGAGGCACCGCTAGTCTAAGATATAATCCGTCAAAATGTTGTTTGAAAAGCTGTAATGAAAATAACTATCCTTTATGCGGTAAAAAGGCGGGTGAGCAAAATGGATAGCAATGGTGTCCGTGAGCGATGGCCTTATAAACTGTCAACGTTTGATATATTTTTAATTCCGCCATCTTTTATTTAAGTTAATATATCAACAGCCTTTTATACTGTGCGAGACAGATCTATTTATTAAAAAAGAATTTAATATAGAAACACTATCAATCCTCTCCTTTTAAACTACAAATAAGCTCGAAGGGTTAGCCTGTACATATGTGTACTTTGTTTTCCACAGAAATCCCAAGCCCGGTTAAGATTCTAAAGCTCCTGAGCTAGAATCTACATCCGTCATAAAAAAAAAAACCACAGAAATCCAAACTCCAGGGAGCTATTGAAAATTTTGTAGAAAATCGCCTGCAGTGTGTGTGTGTGTGTATGTGAGCGAGTGGGTGTGCGCGCGTGTGTGTTTTCGTTAATAATTATTTATACTCAATCAGGAATCGAAAACTGCCTTATCAGCTGGTTGTCCTAAGTGCGATTGTAGTCAGTCAGTCAGAGCCTTGGATACGAACTCGAGACCTTTGACTTGGCAGTCCAGTGGTCATACCCCTAGGCTATCACTGTTTTTTCTTATTTTTTTATTTTTTTCTGTCTATGACTATCGTATACCTACCCTATTGATGTGACTTCTTCAACGTGAATATGGAAATGAATTTTGGTAACTCCCAACTTTTCATTGCAAAGTTTACATATGAATTCCATTTGAGTTAGTTGCTTTGAGATTCAGAATTCTCATGTAGATACTTGAGATTTACAGCTCTTGCTCTATTCGATTTGACTTGAGTTTAAATACCGTGATTTTAAAGGCGGTATATTTTGGAGTATTAGTAAACTTAGTTTAAAAATCAAAATTTGCGTACTGGTTTTTGACACTTACGGGAATATTAAACATTTTGAAATAAAGCAGACTGTCTGTCAAAGTCTGCCCGTGACCATGGACGCTGTAAAGGTTCCGAAACGTTGGGATTTAAATTATAATTAACGCGATAGAATCCGTAAAAAGTAGTTTTATTTTAAAATTGACGCTTTAGCTTTTTTATTTATTAATACAATCAGCGTCCTCTTACACTAGAATATACACCAAAAAAAAAACAACCAATCCAAATCGTCTTTATCCTGTACGAAATAATAAATCATATTTAACTGAAACAATGACCCTTTAAACACAAATCCCTATTCAAAGTGATTGGCAACTGAAATTAATAAATTTCAATAACAAATAAAGGGTATCTCGACCAGACAGCATTGTCTCAAGTATAAATAATCTCAGAACAACTATTTTCAATTTAAAAACATTGTAAGCCACCCCCCTCTCGCCCCTCCCTCTCAGAGGGGAGATAAAATCGATCGCGACACAATAGCTCTCTGTGGTGAGATGTTGAGGGCACGATGAAAATCGTTGGACCCACGCGAACACCAAGTGGTGAGAAATTGTGGGCCAATTTGCTTTAGAGTGGCAAGAATGATAGCGGATTTGAATAAAGAATATGCTAGTTTACTTTTGAGATTGTGAATGGAAGGATTTATAAAGAAATGCATTCACGTGATCTTTTGTAAAGAGGCAATACTGACTGGTTTGTTATTCTATGTTTTGGTTAAAATATATTTTTACATTAAATAATAAAAAATCTGTTTCAAAATATGATGTCGAATTTCTAAAGAAATTGTCTTTTTTACTGCGTGGTTAAAGCTAAGGTTTTTCTAAAAATTTATAAAAAAATATTTTACGCGTTTGAAGACTCGTATTATATACAGAAATCTTTTTTAAAGTTTTTTGTTAAGCTAATGGTTTTCTCTACAGTCTCAGGACAAATAAAAATGTTCTTGACTATAAAATGCAGAATGCTTTAGCAAACGATTCAATTTTTAATAAATAAATCCTAAATTCAATACCACTTTTACAGCAACCGTAAATTTACAGCAAAATAAAATTGAACAGCCATTTTGAAACGTTGGGCAAAGGAAATTATAAAGCTGAGCCTTATCAAACACCATAATTATGCACGTAAATGCAAAATACGACCCCGATGGCGTAAAGGAAACGGCAAGGACTTATTTATGCGACATGACACAGCAATCCGATGCAGTGGACTGCAAAATAAATAGTGTCGACCAAAGCAACTGCTAAATAAATTCAGGGTCCTAGGCACCGAGAAATGCAGTCACTGCTAACCTGTATAAATAATTCATTGGAGGAAGCCATGCATCTTGCATGATATGCTTTTGTTTATATATGTCTCTAGCCGACTTCTCGGCGTATTTCTAAGATGTCTGAAGTGAATAATTGTGGCTTGGTACTATTAATTTGCGATACGATAGCGTGTTTAGATATTGTGGTTTTAATTTGATTTTAGCTTTGTTTATTGTTGATAAACGATAATTAGTCCAGTTTCAGTGTCACAAAAGTGACAAATGTTACCTTTGGGTCAATATTGAATCAAACTTATTCAGTATCGTGTTTCTAAAAGCCCCGACTTTGTCAAGCTGCTTGTTAATAATTCTATCAGAGAGAGAGAGAGAGAGAGAGAGAGGCGTTCTTTGCCCTGAAGTGGGACATTAATAATCTGATATTAATAAGAACTACTAAAGAATAATATAATACAAAAGATCGCAACTATTCTAAGCTTAATTAAAATAGCAAAGTATTAATTTATTAAAGCAAGGCAAAAAGCTTTCTGTCAAGAGAGAGAGCCTTTACCTGGGTGAAGTTTAATAAATTAGGGTTAAAACCGCGCAAAACTGCAAGTAACCGTGACGAGCGTTACGCCGGGTAATCATGACTTCGTTCTTAAAGACTTCATTGAATTTTATTTTTAAGTTCATCATAAAAGCCCCTTGTTTTTACTGTCGGCTCGTTTTTTAAATTTTGCGTAAATAATCTTTGCGCGGTCTCGCTTTCAACTACTAAAAATTATCTTCAGTTACGCTTAATTAATCTCGGTACTTTTTTCAAATAAGATAGGCATAAAAGCAGCTAAGGTTTTTGGAACCTGGTTATTAATCTATTATTTGAAACTTGAAAAAAAAAACATCCCATATACTGTCCCACTGCTGGGCACGGGTCTCCTCTCAGTTTGAGAGGGAAACTTTAATTGTAAATAATTTATACTTAGCTTCATTGTCATGTATGACATTCACAGTGTACAAGAATAGTACAGTTACTATAGAACTTGAAACTCGAAAAATAATTGGTATAGTGAGTGTAGACATTGTTATAGTGTAGCAACAGATACTGAATGAAAAGACATTGGTACTTCTGCAAAAAAAATATGATCTCAATAATACTCAATGGCTATTTATAACTACAGAAACTGTGTAAGACACTTAACCGCACAACCTTCAGACCAAGACAGCGCCCGAGGCGAATCCCTTTCAAAGTGCCACCTGTCCGTTTTAACCGCATCTGTCTGACACAGTACGAATGCTAATGCCCATCAACGCTTGGTCCAACACCTTCCTTAGATTACTTGCCATGATACTCTTTGAAGGCCTCCTGACACGATATGGCCGCCGGAAAAATTCCCCCCCTTATCCGTAACAGCGGCCTTTTGTTGACTATGCCTTTATGAAGGACTCTTGAGTGAACAAATATGTATGTACAGAGGGCAAATATATGAGAAGTGATTTTGCACGCTTGCCTGACTATCGCGTAAAGGAGACAATGCATAATTTTATTGTGCGTATGTATTTTGATCAAGATCTTTTGTTGGTAGGAGTAAGTGATATCTATTTGTATTCATGCTTGGTTTTGGTGCAGGGTTAAATCGTGTTGAGCTAAGGATGTTGGGTGGTACGTCAGTGTATAATACGTATCTAAAAACACACCTAAATTCTTAATTGTAAAAGTTTTCTAGAGTAAATAATTTTGACTATTGCAAGCATCATTTATAGCGCAGTTTGCTAACCCGCAAACAGCCAGCTTGGTGGATTAAAGCCTCCTTTCTTTCTAAAGAAACACGGTGAGACGGTGTTAATGATGATGCTGAACTTAGTGTCATCACCATGTTACATTTTATCTTTATTAAACGCACATAGTTATAAGGGTTGCTCAAATTATACGAGATCGAATTATTAAAGGGAACAGTCGGAATAATAATAAACACCTCACATAGTATATTAAATTATGTCTAATTGTGCGCACGTGCGTGCTTAAAGATTCAATGTAAGCTTAATAATATTTGACAAGGATACGAGTTATTGGGCTGTAAATCGAACTTACGGATAATTCCACGATCACAAGCAATCCAGAAATATAATGATATTTCGGGATTGCTTGAATCGATCCGGTATATAGTCATAACAATTGTTTTTCTATTTTGTTTACTAATTGTTTCTTGACGGGTTAAACAAACAGTCGCTTCTTCATAAAAACGTTAATTAAAAACTCCTTTCATAAGAGTTCGAATCTTTGCATAAACTGAAAAGAAGCAAAAAGTATTTACTACATTAAAAAAGAGGTTTGATAGCCTCCGATACTGTTACAACAGCAGACTTTGCCGTCTCCCGTTTCCCAGAATAACAAGCAAGTTCATTCTTTATTTAGCAGCGACGTCTTCTCAGCGTCAAAAGTTTATTTAAAGATATTGTTTGAAAGTTTAGTTATTTTAAACGATCTATGAGCGCTTCTTGGAGCAAAGAGCTGTTTTTGTAGCTAAAGTTACAAGGAAGTTATCATTTTTCTGTCAAATATGCAGATAGTTGCTCAGTCGTGTCTCTTTTAGTTTATCGTCAGAGATTTTGTGTTTTATCTCAAGTCAAAATGTGCATTTAAAACAACACTATTTTTTAAATTACTAGTGTGCTACGCTTTAAAGGTTTTCCTTCAAATAATTAGTTCCAATTTAGTTTGAACGAACAAACAATTGTAAGCAAATTCGTACCTAAGACTCAAGAGTGCCTAATAACATCAAAACAAACATCTTAGATCTAGATTAATATAAAGCAAACTCCTATAACATGTAATAATGGCACAAATATTACCAAAATGATAGAGACATACAAACTGACGCCGCAAAAGTTAGGTTAAGTAGAAATATTGCTTTCGACGCCAGCAAACTTCGCAAAAACATAAATAAATATCATACGAACTAAAATCGGGGACAAGTGTTACCGATTTCCTTGAAGACAAACACCATACGATAAATCCCGACCACTTCAACTCGCAAATTTGCCGCCAAAATTATTTTCCCGCGCGCCGCCATCTTGCCAGTTATTGGTCGTAAAGTGTCCCGTGTCTATGGTCGACTGAGGTAAACGGGCAAAGGTCTTTCATGTAACGACCTATGTTATTTTTTATTGCTTTGTGAGTAGGATATTGCTGTTAATGTGTGTGTTGTTTTTGGTTTAGGGCAGATGGATTTGACGTGAGTAAATTTAACGTTGTATCAAAGATTTGGAGTTTAGCTTTTTCGTATCATAAAGTGGGTTTATTTAAGCATGGCGGTATTAGGAACATGTTTTTAACTGCTTGTACTATACAAGTAGTAGAAAACAATGTGTATTAAGCTAAGGAGAAAGCGACTGACTTGTTGGTCTGGTGGTCCCAAGCGCGACTGCTATGCTAGAGGTCCTGGGTTCGATTCCCAGGTCGGGCAAAGTGTTATTGCGAATTTCACAGCCTATCATGTAGGGCCTAAATATACCGGCGAACCGTGGGTGTACATTAGTACCTCTGCCTAAACCTACAGGGAAAACAAGGATGATGGTATGTTAAGCTTAGTAGAATCTTTATTTTCCAAAAAAGTATGTAAAAGTCAATATGAATCGACTATAATTATGCTCTGATCAATAAACTATCCCCATTGCTCTCCCATTTACTAATATAAGGGATAACATACTTTAACACTTGGTTCTTTGTTTTGGGGACCTTGCATGTGCACATACATACAAAAATACATTGGGATACAATTTTCTATAACAGTAACGTTAAACTCATTTCATTCTATTCAAGCGTATTCAAGAACTCTCAAATCCCGTCGGCATTGGAGGCTTGTCTCGGGATTTTCCTAATTGCTTTGTTGATCTTACTCGTATTTGTATGAGCTGTTTATAATTCGTCAATGAGCCTTAAGCTTAAAGAAATAAGTATTGGAATTTTTATGATTATCCCAGTGTTGTTAAATAAAAAAAACATACTGGATTTCAGGTTTAATTTTTTGAAGTTATTTATATATTATATTTTATGTAATTTTAGCCAGGAACAAATACTTTATGTAACATAATTATGTACCCCTAAATACCTTATACTTGCTTCATTGCGGCGTAAACAAAGCAAGTAAATATAGCAAAAGTACAGACGAATTGAGATACTCGGTTTTTTAAACCTACATAATTTAGCACAATAAGAAATAAGCTAGACATTTACAGTGCCAAGTGTAGCATTTTACCGCATGACTAGACTACAATAACTTAAACCTAAGCTGGTGCCACTTTATGACCTAACCCACAGAATAAGAATGACATAAAAATCTTTATATCCCGCGAATGTACAGACAAAATATGTATTTTAATATCGTAATAATATCATAGTGAGTGGTGCACGCTCGACGTGAGAGGTGGCGCCACCTACCGCAATCCTCCAGGCATTACACAGCTAGAATTTATTATAAGACGTGTTTCCTTGGTATTTTCTTCAACGTTTCTAGGTAATAATGTGCGAATTGGATGGTGGAAAAATAAATCATTATACTGAGAAATGTGTGCAATTTACGGTGCTTGTGGATAAGTAAGTAGCGCGACTGTAGATCGATGTGTATGTGATGATATATACATATCATCACATCGATGCGACGACGTCTGTGGTCTAGTGGTTCGAGTACCGGACTGCAGATCACGAGGTCGTGGGTTCGATTCCCACAAGACACAAACATTTATGTGATGAACTTAGGTGTTTGTGTTTGTCTGGGTGTTTCTTATATATTATAAGTATGTATTTACAAAAAAAAAGTATATAAGTATTATATCCATTGTCTAGTACCCATAGTACAAGCTCTGCTTAGTTTGGGACTAGATGGTGCTGTGTAAAAATGTCCCAAGATATTTATTTTATTTATTGTATATGATAATAACCTTAGTAAGTATTTTTAGTATAGATTTTTATTTTAATTTATTGTGTCAAGAAATATTTATATATAGTTTGGATCTATTGATTCCAAGGTTTGTCATAATGTTTTCCTTCATTGTGTTGAAAAAAAGTGCTTGTTGTGCAGTGAAATCTCTTTAACAGTATATTTTGAAATTACATAAAGCCTGCGGAACGTAATGGGTTAAGTAACAAACTGGATAACTCATGTTTTGTATAAGTTTTGACAGGGTTGGATGAGGTTCTTCCGAAATATAACGTTTTTATAATGAAATGTTGAGACGGTTTCTTTTTCTGACAAAATATTTCTCTAAAATACTATCCCTAGACCTTTTTTATTTATTTAGACATGTAATATTCTGTTCAATGTTCGAATAAATTCCTATTTTGATCCGAGGCTTTGCGAACCCCTTTTCATTATAACAGGCCCAAAGTCATTAATCATGTACTTATTTAAAGAGTTAATTGTAAAATTTGTCGGACCTGTGCCGTGTTTGACGCAAACCTCTCAAGCTCTTAAGGATATTGTGAAATAATTAATGTCATGAAATGATGTATGGCTCCCACGCAAACTTTTGGAAAATGAATTTTTGAAAGGATTAAATGTTTGACGTTTAGGTTATATAATATGTTTATACATAAGTGATTTGGCAAGACAATAGTTTGAAATGATCTTATGTATAAAATATAATAATTATTTATTCATTAAAGACGTGGTGGTAACAATTGTTTCAGATTAGCAATTATTATAAAACACTTTTATAGATTTTGCTAATATAAAAACAGTGACGTCACAATATATAGAGATGATAATAAAGAAAATTGTTTATCGTAAGCGAATAAGATGAGAAAGTGATCGAGAGTGGAGGGTACTTATGGCAATGATCGAAGATATTGAATCACTTGGCACATTATTGAAGTATGCTTTGAATGGATAACTTTCAATCGAACTTTATCTTCTGAGATATTCAATTTTTGATGGTTTTATGAACGATTGAGCTTGATGAGATTCTGAAGTGTTGGATGTAATGATGATATATAACTCTTGCTCTAATGTCCAGTGTGTTTGCCTTTTTTTAAGCGACTAAATAAAGAAGGATGTTTTCAATTTGAATGTACTATATTGTAAAATGTATGATGATTGGTTCTAAAGATATACTAAATGCTTGTTGAAAACGCACTGTTTCTTTACGAAAAGCTGAAGGATGACTCTGATGTTGAACTTGGTCTATTACTTTTTCACCAACTCAAGGAAAACGTTCAAAATAATCAATTTATTAAATGTACCTATTGGAAAATATATAATCAATAAATAAATCAGACTGGCCTATGCAATTACGAACATTTGAGATGCCTGGAATTTGGAACAAACAAAAGCAAGACCAACTTAAAAAAATTAAATCTAATCTAAACTTTTTTAAGGTTAATTTTCGGTGAACGTGTTATAATTTCAATTAATATTATACGTGTATAAATATAATTATTTCTGTGTCCTCATTAACACAATCAAATTTTCTCATATCTCTCGAACTTGAAATTATATTTTTCTCGTCTCTCATTTTTCGTATTCTATAAGAAATGGTGTGGAGCCACCCATCCTTTACGATTATAATCTGCGTCATAGATAGTTATCGGTGAGACAGATTGTACCACATTAATCTTAGTTAGCGATGAATGAGAATGGATAAAAAAGAATCGCCACAAAAGCGAGCTATCGACGCGTTAAACGATGTTTTTTTGTGTAATTTAATGATGATTCGCGTGTTCTTTTAAGGTTTTATTATTTTATTAACTCCCTCGTTAGTCCAGTGGTTATAAGCGCGACTACTTCGCTAAAGGTCCTGGATTTGATTTCCAAGTCGAGTAAAGTGTTATTGGTATTTCCTATCTAGTTCTCAGTAGCAGCTCGGAGTCTAGGTTAGTGCCCGGTTAATGGCAATAGGCTCGCCCTCTATTACATGGGACTTAAACATATTTGTGAACTGTGGTTGTTCATAAATTGAGCTCTGTCTTATCCTTCGGTGAATACAGGCGTGTTAATACTATTGAAATGAAATGAAATGATATTTAATGAAATGAAATGATATTTAATGAAATGATATTTAATGAAATGATATTTAATGAAATGATATTTAATGAAATGATATTTAATGAAATGAAATGAAATGATATTTAATGAAATGATATTTAATGAAATGATATTTAATGAAATGATATTTAATGAAATCATATTTATTCGGCAAATACATCTTTTCAGACACTTTTACAAGTCAATGTTTTGCGGTTTTGTGCTAGATGGCGTCGGCATTTCCTAACTGACGACCTCTGAGAAGAAACGCCGAAACAAACTGGCCCGAATCATGGTCTCTTTTAAAGTCCAGACATAGTTTTTTTTTTGTATCAAATATGTGAGTGTCACAGTGTAGGACTATGTCTGCAACGGCCTTTTGAGGAAATACATTATTACCACAAGAATTACAGAATTAATTATTTTTACAATGGGTGTATAGACACGAGCAATGTTTTTGCTTGTAACTGTACATAAATGTAAGTCTGCCTATCCCTTTACCGAACATAGGCGTGATGGTAATTGTGGACTCTGTTTACTTGGTCCATTGTAAACACTTCACATAACATTTACCACATTGAAACCTAATGGCGTACGGAGGAAAATATAAAACGTAGTCATAAACGATAACAATTGTCTTGCCTCGTAGCGCTACGGTGCTACGGTGCTACGGTGCTACGCTTTATCGTAGCTTATGGCTACGACTTCAAGTGTTTGAATTGAATATTATAATGATACATACTTTGAGCCTATTTAATGTAGCCATGAGGCACATAATATATTGTATTTACATTTAGACGACGTCTGTGGTCTAGTGGTTCGAGTACCGGACTGCTGATCACGAGGTCGTGGGTTCGATTCCCACAAGACACAAATATTTATGTGATGAAAATAAGTATTTGTGTTTGTCTGGGTGTTTCTTATGTATTATAAGTATGTATTTACAAAAAAAAAGTATATAAGTATTATATCCATTGTCTAGTACCCATAGTACAAGCTCTGCTTAGTTTGGGACTAGATGGTGCTGTGTAAAAATGTCCCAAGATATTTATATTTATATTATATTATATATATATTTAGTTTTACAAATTTAAAAAGGCATGAGTGCATGTATGTATTTATTTAGTTTTAAATTTGGGTATTCAAACTAACTGCATCTACAGCTTTTTATTGATGCAGTCTAGAATAAAAAAACTATCTTCGTTGGTACATATACGATATATTCAGACGTCTCAAAGAGGTGGAGATATGTATTATAAGTGGTTTGGTTGACACTCAGTTATAGTGATCATGGACCCCAAATACCATCATACCATCACGCCTGTATTCCCCGAAGGGGTAGGCAGAGGCGTACTTATTTACACCCACACATGTTTAGACCCCATGTAATAGGATGCGAGCCTATTGCCATCAACCGGCCACAAATTCGGACGCCGACTATCAAACAATAAATTATTTTTAATGAAGGAAAAAATCGGCGAGCGGGCAGGATTCGAACCTGCGCCTTCTGGTTCGGTACACCAGATGCTCTGACCACTAAGCCACCGCTCGCCCTGCTCGCCAGTCGAAATCTTCCTTCACATTCTAATTTACGTCTTAAGGTGACGTAGCGACATCTATTGTGAAGAATGCTTCACAACCGACACGACTAACTTTACAGCTAGTTCGATGTCGTATGATACCGCCTTACCTATTAACTATCTTTTTGTATTTTTAAGCATTTTCGTGAAAAAAGGCGCAGGTTCGAATCCTGCCCGCCCGCCGATTTTTTCCTTCATTAAAAATAACTTGTAATCTTAGCATGGAAAATGCTTAAAAAATATAAAAAGATAATAAACAATAAATTGTTATTAAAAATACATATAATAAAGAAAACGATCACATACAACATATTAACATAAAAGTAGTATAATCCAATTCTTATTTATTCAGAAAAACAAACATCAAGAGACAAAAGCCAATTATCGCACATTCGTAGCACATCGCTACGGTGCTACGCGGCTACGGTGCTACGCAGCTACGGCGTAGGTTAAACGAACAATGAGATATAATGTACACTGGGGAGCATAAAAAGTGTTAATGTATTGTCATAATTGGAAACTATTGTCTTTATTCGTTTGTATGGAGTTCATTGAATTGAATATGGGTATCTTTTTAATACAAGCTTTAAGTATACAGTTCTTTACTGTTCTTCTACTAGAAGAGCAGATCTTACCGTTTCAAAGAATCACATACCTACTATCTTACTACTTACTTACTTACTACTTTCATTTTATAAAAAAACCGTCAAAGCAATTGAGATAGCAAGTAACATCACAAAGCTTTGTTTTACAAACAACAAAATATACAAAAACATGTTTGTATAAAGAAAATGGCGCACTTAACATGTCATTGCACCTCTATTTGCTTTAAAACTTCGCAAAAAGCATTTGCTTTGCAAAATCCAATACTGGCACTCAATTTGCTACGGCAGCTACGGCAGCTACGCGGCTACGGCGTAGCATCTACGTAGTACATTCGTAGCAATTCGCTACGGCCTACGTGAGCAGGTATAATCGCTACATTTTTCACAGCGCGGTCAGGGTTGTCAACGTTGCCTTTTAACGTTGATTAGTTTTTGTGAATGCTGCTCGAAAACTGACGCCCCTGTGAATTTTCAGTATTTTGTTGATTGTGTTCGCAGAAAGCGATTTCTGTTGGATTTAGTTCGGGGGTATTGTTCTGTTTCGGATTGTTTGAAGTTTTTTGTGCTGCCAAATCGTGTTTCGTTTGGAGGTTTATAATTTGTTTGCTTTGTGTATTTAGATAGCGGTAAACATTCTCTGTTCGTACATTTTATAGTGGTCTTTAATTTTCTGTTTATCCATTCAAGTGTATTATTGACGTTACAAGAATGTAGACTTAATACTATCATTAATTGTTGCAAGGTATCGTCTAAGCCTCTATTAATTCCGTTCGTGAGCTCTGGTTAACATTTTACTAAAATGCAGTTACATAATCTTCAGTCTCAATAAATCCCCATAATGGAACACAAAGTTTCATTTAGTACACCCGTGCATCGACTACATCAGCGCCGTACTAAAAATAATTAATTAAAACCACCCTCTCCCCCTCTCGTTAGCAACACAGATGTTCTGTTTAATCTAAATGAATTCTTGACGTTTAATGATTGTTCTGATCTCGTAGTACTGCTACGGCGTAGCGTTCGATGCTACGACGTAGCTTACTCGTAGTTAGTCGTGATTTGCACAGCAAATACGCGCAAATTAATGTTTTGTTTGCATTAATTTGTAATTATATTCCGATGTTATGAGATTTATGATATGAATATGAAACGTTACGCTTTAGATTGTTAATGGGATAAACAGAACTGTGTATCATGATTACGGGTACGATGGCGTATAATAAATCGACATTGTTTTATATAAGCAATTAAGCATAAAATAGTTTCGTAAAAAGATAACAATTTTAATTAATTATAGAAAATAACTTTTCTGCAGTTACCGTATCAAAGGGACGTCATATGACGAAAGATCAGGGCCTGTAGACAAGTTGCATTTTGACATCCGAATCGATAAACGAATAGAAACAAAATGTACAAGCTTTCGACAAATCGGGCTGTTTGTTTTGTCTGTTGTCTAGCCCCCCAGGGCCTGTAGACAAGTGGCATTTTGACATCCGAATCGACAAACGAATAGAAACAAAATGTATAAGCTTTCGACAAATCAGGCTGTCACTAATGTCATTTTCATACATTTTCGAAAAGATTCGAATGCAAAAAATTGCATTCAAAATGCAACTTGTCTAGCCCCCGTTGTCTAGGTACCCTGTTAGACCTAATCCAAAATAATAAGTTAAAATTTCATATAACAGGTACAACAACAACTCAATTATGCTTACAAAGCAAAGCTAACCCAGATCAACAACAGCGTCTGGAACATACACTGAACGTTGATTGGTGCGCTGCCAAACTTTCTACAATAATCCGATGCAGTTTGTTGAACAAGAGCTAACGATATCAACTTATACACACTACCACCTAACGACATTAAACCGGCTAGACTGAACACCAAAACTAAGTTCCGCTAATTAAATTTTATTTCCACCACTAAGCTCCGACAGTGAGCTCAAACGCGATTAGATTGAAGTGATCGCTATACATAGCTCGGTTCGTGCAGAAAATTAAAATTTGCAATGCACTCGTGCAGCGCTGGATTGCGAATAGAACGATAATCGTTGGAATGACATGTTAATGGCTGGATATGGTAGGGTGGATATGTGAGTGTATGGGGGATTATTGCGAGTCAAATTCTAGGGAGGTCGGGTCGTTTCCTTAAGCGTGGGGCTTAAGGCTTTGTTGTTATGATGGAATGATCCTTTATGCACCCTCTATGTGAACGTTCAAGTAGTTTCGGAAATTAGCTGTGAATTTTGAGCGGTTTTGTGGAGCTGAGATTAAGTATATGACTAAGGCTTGCCAGTTAGCACTCATTTAACCTCTCCCGCGATTAGAATGCTACCTATGCAAAAATGTGCAGTATGCGGGTGCATATATGACTATTATTGCCATCCTTTTCGTTTCCCTACAATTTTTGCAAATTAGAGCAGGAAAAATATAGTTTTACGAATTTCCATGATAAAAAAAATCGCCAATTTTTTTGCACATATGGTGTGCAAACTACATTTACTGGGTTAAGTACAGTTTGTATTATCTTGTGGGGTTGCCAAATTAAACTTTATTCTTCCTTTCATATTCATATAAGGATTTTTTAAAGCGAAGTACTACTTCGTGTAGTCGCCGCTTGTGCGTGCTGTGATCCACACAAATACCATGTAATACGTATCAAATTAATTAGCAACATGCTCACTTTTTTAATTTTATGAAATGCGATAAAGTTTCCGGGCAAAATAAGGATATAATATTTATCAATAGTTATTATTATTACCAATAACTTGTGAAGTAGGTACGACTTAATTCTCAATTAATCTTCGGCATCTTTCATTTAACTTAATGGGCCGAACCTCGGGCTCTATCGGTAATTAGATTAATTACTTCCTTTTATACAGTGATGTTGGCTCAGCTATTATATATCTCGGCCCATCGAGCCGTGCCAAGCCTTTGTAGGCCAGTCTTTTAATTGCCTACTCATAATAACACTTATAATAATATATTTTCTAACTTTCCCTAACTACGTTGAAAGCGGTATGCGGTTAACTATGCGCCATCAGACCTTCCATACTGAATTTCTGGAAAATATTTTATATCTTAAGGTTAAACTGTTGGTTAAGAGAAGTTGAAGCGAAAACAGGGATTAATAAAGGCAAAAAATATTACATACACTTACACCTTTTTTCTACAAAGGTAGGTAGATTTAGATCGCAAATTGCTACGATTCTTGCATATTTCTTCTACATTTGCACTGTATCACACTTAAATAAATAGATTTAAAAATAAATTTTGATTTAATCAAATCAATTTCAACAGTATCTCTTTCATATTAAGCCGATACACAAAAGCCTCCAATCGATGCAGTCTGAGTGTCATGCCCTTCGCTTTACTTGCGTTTGTATCAAATCGTTCGCCGGTCTGTAACTAGGGCAAAAATTGAGGTGGCTCGCCCGAGCCGTCGCCATGGCAACGCCCCCCTCGACTGTTGCTTCTGCCGACAGATTGTACTCTTAGCTGTGAGGAGGTAGGTACTGTGAGATTTGTACTGACGCGGCGTCAGAATGTAAAAGGCTTTGTTTAATAGTTTGGGAGATGGGGAGTCGAGCAATTTTTAAAAATATATAGGGGATTTTTGAGGCTCAATAAAATTGTTTGTGTAAATTTTGGGAAAGACTTCTAATGTCTTGGAATTTATAATTAATTCGTGGGTAATATCTCTTTTAAGTTGATTTCATATATAAGAAGAATAGGGCCACGTAAAATTTAATTGCCCAAATTAGTGTTTAGTATACTCCTGGACTCGTCTTCCATTTGTTCTACTTTGGCATACATTTCTTCTCTGCCATCTTTAAGATATCGGCGTACCACCTATCATTATCAAATATGTTATTGGATAATAATGTATGTAACTATTAAATCAAAATTTACATAACATCACCACATTACTACAAATAACAACAAAATACTACTTCTAAACTGTAATAATTAAACTAACCAATTCATTACAATACGCCAGCTGGTATTAAACACATGTACAACAAATATATGACTAGAGTGACGTCATAAATTTGTTGTAGGTACTGCCCGCACAATTTATGGTTTAATTATATTAGCCACCGATCCAAGGGTCCTATGCTAACACCAATCTTAAGATATTTGACCCGACTTTGAAGTTTATGTGTCCTGTAAGTTAACCTTGTGAATTTCACATTTAGGCTTTGGTATATATCAGATAACTATTTTTTATTACTGTTAGCAGGTTTGATTCTCGCACGTGTTGATTGTGTACCTAAGTAAGATTTGTGTTTCTGAACGTATCAACAATACTGAAGCCTACTGAGATATATAGTGGCAACGATTACGTACATACATACATAGCTTTACGCCTGTTTCCCATAGGGATAGGCAAAGACAGATTTCCACTTGCTGCGATCCTGGCACACCACTTTCGCTTCGTCTATGTTCATGAACCTCCCCATGCATACTCGCAACGATTATAAAAAATATAGATAACTATGCTAAATATAAAGAAGTTTAAAACAATGCACTTAACGTATTCATTCCTTTGGGGATTGGTTCGGACAGCGAAGGGTAAAGCGGCGCTGAAAATATGCGCATTTTTTATCATCGAGTGCTCGTCCGCTAAAAAGAATTTATGCACCAAAATCTTTTTCGAGAAACTTGGTATTTGAAAACTGAATTCGGGGCTGCAATGGTTTACAAATTTTTAGAGATGTCTATGTGATATACGATGTTATCGATAGTTTAATAATCATTTGGCATTTTAAAGGCGGAAAGGAATAAATATAGACTAGTAGATATTTCATGATATGTTCTTATGGTATTAATCGAATAATACGAACATGATCTCAATGGCTACCCTTAACAAACTTATTTATGCCAATCTCAATCATTGGCTAAAGCGTCCGGTGTACTGAACCGGAGGGACGCACGTTCGAACTCTGCCTGAATTTGTATTTTTTTCCCCACAAAAAACTTTATATTTTTTCAAAGATATTTAGCATTTATTAATGCAAAAAAAGTATCTCTATCATGTTTGTCGTCGTATTACTTCAGTAGAAAAACATCGCCATTCCAAACCTACACTTATTACGGAAAAGTAAGTGAAAATTTTAGACGTGCTACATAATTTCAACCCAAGTAGGTATGTCCAATTTTCAGAGAATACATTTGTGTAAACAAATAGTATCATTTGAGCATAGAAAAAACGAATAAAAGTTTTTTTACAATAGTTCAAATTGTTTAATCACCATAATTACAGCACACATTGAGATCAAGCACTCACAAATCCGTGTACATCATCACAGTTATTTTTGCTAAAGCACACATTAAAGACGGGGTCATTAAAAATAACCGCGTGTTGGGCAGCGCGGCGCGCGGCGCGCGGTGGTGCGTGAGACTTGAGGCTGGGAGCCGGCTGTAGGCCATTCATGTCCCGCACCCCGCCCCACACTAGCGCCGATAATGTTGCCATGGATCAAGAACAATATGGGATAATAATTTATATACTCTAGTTTCTAATGCTATTAAATTAAATATCTACAACTTGTAAAAAAAGTAACCGGGTAAACTAACTAAACATAAATATAATAAACGAACAAAAATTATTATTTCAAAGAAAACAATCGCTATCTGTTAAAATATCAATCTCTATTTTTGTAATAATCATCCAATCGGCCCTACTTATAAGTTTTATACTATGTTTGGACTTTAAATGGGACCATGATTGAGGAAATGCCGGCTCCATCTAGTTAAACTATCAACTAACACCAATGACTTGTAAAAGTGTCTCTACAAATTTATTTATACAAATAAATATCATTTCATCGTTACAAATGTTTTGAAGGTCATACACGTTGGCTTTTCAACTATAACATCTTGAAAATAGGCTGAAGTTGTCGACTAAATCAAATTTCTCATTGTAACTTCTTTACAGTTTCGTGATGTAGCCAACAATGTCTATTTAGCCAACAAAAGTAATATAAGTAACACACTGTGCTCTTATCTCTCATCCATTTACTCGGCTCTTTAGAACGTAAATCGGGACAGTCTCAGAACATTGTAACGTGTGGTGACACGACGGCCTCACCTCATCCCCTCTCTTCAACCCGACGCCTCTGGACGAGAGTCCAACACTGTTGTAATTATCGAGATAGGCCGCTCAATATGTTGTGGAAGAACCGACGAATGTGTTGTCTCACGGAGTTAAGAGACACGTATCCCTATTTTGTAGTAAATATGTATTGAAATTTGTTCATAGTCTTCTTGTTGAATAAAACGACGAACAGACAGCACACAGGTTAAACCGTTTAGTAAATCTGAAGCATGAAGTCTTGCATCTTATTTAATTTGTAAAAGTGAAAGCTCTACTTACAAAAATACATACTATTTAACGTAGGTGAGCACTAGGACGGGATTGGGACTATCTTAAAAAAAACAATAATACGCTAGATTATAACCAAACAGGATATCACACTAAGCAGCCTTACTTATAAGCAATCGAGATTAATGATTTTTCATTCACTGTTTGAGAGGAAGAAATTAAAGAAAGTCAACAGTTAAATACACCAATAGCTTAAGAGTAAAACCGAAAGTAAATACTAGTATCCAATACCTCGATACCGGTTCAAGTGGAACAATAGCAACTAATTTTAAATCTATTTGCAGAGGTACACGCGCACTCGACTACTACTAACTTGTCTCCAACTTATTTGACAACTGGAAGACAGGGCCGGACTGGCACGAAAGGTGCAAAGCTGTGTATTGGGTGCCCTAGTTTAGTTTAGTTTTGCTGGGTATTTTCCGCAATTAGCCTCTTGATTAAGCCATTGTGACTAAACTAACACAGGCTTTCCCAGAAAGTTAGCAGCCTATTGAGACTGCTGCAGGCTTCCGGGAGCGATGCTGGGGATTGAAGAATTTGTGCCCGTTAATCTGCCACACTTCTGCATTCCATAAGCACTTGCTGTGGCGTTTCTTCTACCTCTATGCATCCTTTGCATACCTAGGGAAAAGGTGCTTGTTTAGGGGAAAATGGCCGGTTACTTATAACCTTGCGGATTTTATCCCTTTTTAGCTTGCGGGCATGTTTTTTTTATACCACCGAACTGTATTCTTTGTTTGTCTGCGGTCCTTTGTTGTTTCTTAATTGCACTTGGTGCTACTGTGCAACCACGTTTTTATTTGGGCCTGAGGTATGGGGAGTAGTGGTTCCGGTCCGTATACGATACCCCTCGATCCCCTTTTGGACAGTACATCTGCTGCATCGTGGTAATAATACTGCATCAGTAAATAAAATGCTAAATGCTAAAAAGCATTAAAGTGTGTTAGACCTAAATCAAGGTATTTATTTAAATCACAACTCTTTATTTTAAAAAGATACACGGTATGTTTATTGACTAACTTAAAAGTTACTTATGATGAAATCAGACAAAAATATAATTGTAATTAGTGGTTAAAGTCAAAATGAAACTTATTTGTCTCCGTATTTTGGTAGTATGTACTTCACTGTTTGCACCATCGCAACTCTGCAACCGAGTGCAACCCTGTACACATCCCTTCCCTTGCTTCAGTTAACATTGTTAACAGTTTAGAAAGCGGTGGCGGACGTTTTAATTAACCCTTTCTAGTCCATGTTAGCTGGGTCGAATGTACCTCGGTTCAACCACTATTGCGTGTTGCGTTGTTGATTTAGTGGGGCCTAATATTGTAGCGTTTGGGGGTTGGGTGAACGTTTGAACGAGTTTTAAGATGACTGGTGGCTAGAGAGGATATGCGAGAACAAGTTGTGTGTTTATGCGATAACATTACAAGAATAACATCACGCCTGTATTCCCCGGAATACTGGGCAGAGGTGCTGCTGTAATCCACAATTCACCAGTTTGTTAACTCTGTCAAAGATCCTTTTACAAGTCAATATAATATGTTTTCTGTTTTTGAAACTAGAGGTCGCCGATATTACCTAACTAATGACCTCTGCAAAGAAACACTGAAACAAACTCGGAGAACCACCGTCTCTTACCTAAGAATAAAAAAATTGGGAAGACTAAGATCAATGGTTGTAGGTACGTAGTCATTTATGTTTTTATTTTATACTACCAGCAATAAAAGCTTGGTTATATTATATTTTTTTAACAGTAAACGAGAAAAATAATTGAATGAAAAGCCCGTTTAATCTGTCTGTTCGACGCCTGCCACAATAGATTAGCGATGACTGCGTCGTAGAATGGTTTCCAATATTCCATTTTGCTGTGACAGTAAATTTTTATGGTAATACTCAATTATCGTAAAGTGTATCATTTTATACGTGCGCTTTATCCGTGAGACGTGCATCGTCACTTATTTTTTTTTGACTGAAGTGTTCGCGAGGTGGCGAAGATATGCAACATACCTATATCATCGCTCCTGCATCCCCGTGAAATTAGGAAGAGTTGTATTGTACATCTTAAGTTCATTGGTATGTCTTTTTATGTCCGATGTAAGGAAGAATAAGACTATTGACGACGTCTGTGGTCTAGTGGTTCGAGTACCGGACTGCTAATCACGAGGTCGTGGGTTCGATTCCCACAGGACACAAACATTTATGTGTTTGTGTTTGTCTGGGTGTTTCTTATATATTATAAGTATGTATTTACAAAAAAAAAAAGTATTTAAGTATTATATCCATTGTCTAGTACCCATAGTACAAGCTCTGCTTAGTTTGGGACTAGATGGTGCTGTGTAAAAATGTCCCAGGATATTTATTTATTTATTGCCATTAACCGGGCACAAATCAAATCTCCTAGTTACTTTTGAGTATTTTATAGAAAATCTTATCACACTGCCTAACCTGAGAATCAATCTCAGGACCTCACATTAAGAAGCTGAGTTTCGAATTACTAAATTAATGAGTAGAGTATATAATTATAATTATAGATAGTACGTTAATTTACTAGAACATAACTACGACAAAATCGAAAAGTTTTTTATCTGTCCCCTTTTCGAAGATACAGAATTTCAATTTGGCACTAAAACATCGTATTTGTAACTATCACTTTAATAGTTCAATGTAATATGCTTTCTCTAATGATGCAGGGAAAACCGAAGGGTATAACTGTATTTTTATTCGTAACTGTATATAACTAATATAAAATTTCGTAGAGACAAAGTATTTTTGTCTAAAACTCAACATTATCTACACGAAAATGCGTTTCACAAAAGTTCCTGAACTAGTGCGAGTAAACAAAGATATAAATCGCATGCTTTACGTGTTGTGTTTCCCATTTTGTACGTTAATGTTACATTTGTGTGTGTAGCGTGTACACACACACGTGTAGAAGAGCATGCGTTCCCTCACGGATGGGTACCATTGAATACTGTTTGGCGTGACGTGTGGATAAATTTTATTGAGGTGCAGTGCTTCTTGGCACTGAGTGAAACATTACTGGATGCAAATAATGCCTGTGGCACTCGTGAAAGACACTTTTAAGTAGATATTTTTACAATTTTCTAACAAATACGCGAATGTAAGATACTGACCACTAAGCTACACAATAGATGTCGCTACGTCACCTTTAAGACGTAAATTAGAATGTGAAGGAAGATTTCGACTAGCGAGCGGGGCTCGCGGTAGCTTAGTGTTCAAAGCGTCTGGAGTACCGAACAAGAAGACGCAGGTTCGAATCCAGCCCGCCAGCCGATTTTTTCCTTCATTAAAAATAACTTGAATAATGAACTTAAATCTTAGTATGGAAAATGCTTAAAAATACAAAAAGATAATTGGAATTAAACTATTTTTAGAAGTACTTTAATACCTGCTTTAGTCACCCGTTAAGCCGTGATAGACGCTGTAAAGGATCCGAAACGTCAGGATTAAATTAGAACCAATAAAACACGATAATTCGTAAAAAATAGTTCTACTTACAGATTTTTGACATAATGAATAATGAGCTTAGAAACTAAACGTTAAAAGTCCTCAACCAATAAAACCGTCAAAACTTCGTACCCCGTCGATAAAGCAAAAATAGCGCTTTAAATAATCCACAGTAGGATTAATAACAGTGCTGCAAGCGGTGCAGCGGAGCAGCGGTGTAGATTAGTGGTTGGATGCAAGTTTATTGCTGCCTAATGTAAGCAATAGCGCGTAAGCTTCAACTTATTGTGTTTTGAAGATGCCCGCTTTTTCGTAAAATGTTCCATCAAAATGTTCTAAGCCCCTCTTTGAAGATTGTTTGCTACAAAGAGATATGAGTTTTCCGTTTTGGAGTGGCACACAATACTTTTTGGAAAGAACTTGCAAACTAGATTTTGAAGTTTTCATCTGGTTTGCGAAAATGCCATAATTTTATGATATCGTGCTTTTCTTTTAAGCCATTCTAGATAATTATAATATACCAGCTTTCCGTCAGCGGCTTCGCCCGCGTGGTCTTGATAACTTTTTTTCCCCCGTTTTTGCAACATTTTGTCATTGCTACTCCGCTACTATTAGTCGTAGCGTGATGGCATATAGCCTTCCCTAACACTGAAAGAAATCCGCTAAGAAAGGATTTTGGGAATAACGGGGGATTGAGAAAAAATTGATGTTCCCGAGTAACACCGTGGGATAAATCAAGTATTCAATATTGATATAGCAATAGCATCGATTGAAACTGACAATGCACTCAGCGGTCGCGCTCAGATTGCGGGGGTGTATGCGACGTTCCGTGACTTTTCGGATGCTTGTCGGATTACCCTACTCTATGTATAATATGTTATGTTTTACTTGTGTGTACATTTTATCGTCCTTTAACATAACTAGCTGTCCTGTCCTGCGTTCATCTAGTCATTCCCAATCCTAAGAATATTTATAGTAAATGTAAACATTCTAAAAAAATCATTAAAATCCGTTGTGGCATGTTGATGTTGCTTATTGTAGGCAACTTGCAGACAGACAAACATTCTAAAACGTCATTTATCATTTAGGTATCATGTAAATAGCAGCTTTATATTACAGTATTAGAGATTTTGAGATTAATCGTGAAAGTGCGTAAAAGAATGAGTGGCAATATTTTGCATTTACATATTAAAATATAGATTCACATTGATTTTGTATACTTTTAGTAAAAGTTTCTTTTGCTATAAAATACTTTTAGGTAGGTACGACTGTATTTACATAAAAACCGTATAAAATAAAATTCAATTTTGCTTAAATAATTTCAAATAATTTTATTCGACTTCCAAACACTTGTTTACAATATCTACTTCAATACTAATACTTTTATAGCCTCCTGTCTAGACAGATTTATTTGTATTCATCTGTTCAACTAGTCGCAGTTTCAATCCACATGAGTACCTTTAAGTAAGAATGTAAAGTGTCTCTTTGAGTCAAGTCAACTCGTGTGAGCTCGAGTACCCGCGAGTGGGGTTAAGGTTATCTGACACTCGCGGGCAACGAGCCAGGTACTTGGTAAATGAGGTATTAAGAGGTTATATTACTCTGCACGAATAGTGCAGCGGCTGAGCGATTGGCTTATTAGAGGTCTGGGGGTTTTTGTTTGCGGGGGAAATTTGTATTTGTAAACAAACCCACTATAGAAAAGAAAATTATGGTGTGGGGAAAAGTACATTTTCGATTTTGTAACGAAGATTTTCTCTTGCTATAATGAAAATATATGTAACAGTAAAGTTATAAAATTAATTAATTCTGGCAGGGTTAGGAGGTTTAGGCCCAAGAACTGATCATGTGCCTTTAAAGGCACTGTAAAGGATTTTTGAGTTGACTTGAATCTTTTATCACAAGTGTATATAGCGCAAAATGGCTTATAAAACACCTAAAAGATAAAATGGTATTTTCTCTATGTACGCTACAGTTTACCTTCGCAAAAGGCAATACATATGTATATTACCAACATTAGTCGAGCAAAGGCTGAAAATAAAATATAATATACAGAATTATTACACTAAGTAACATCTTGAGACAAACACATACAACTCATTCTGACATACCTAAGTTTTATCACTACTATTTGCTACATATACATACGTTCTATTCGCACAATGTCGTCACTACAGAGTCCTTATTACACTGTCTTCATAATTTGAAGTAATTTCGAGGGTCGGGTGCAAATAAATTGCGTAGACAGTGCCTTTGTTCTTGGAGGGATCAGATTACAATGATTCCTACAGAGTTTCTAGTTACGGGCCTTTAAATAGCTGTGAAGCCGATTTGGGAAATTACAGTTTCTGGCGCGAAAATAAAGTTTGGCAGGTAGCCATTTTGTTTTTTATATAAAAAGTATGTAAAAGGAGGTGGTAATTCGTAAAAAAAATTAAAAAGCTGGAATGAATGAATGAATAGGTTATATTGATGGATAGAGGTTATTGTTTTCTATAGAATAAACATCAAAATAAATAGAATATAATCATAATTGATTACCATCTTTTATTCTAAGAGAAGGCCAATGGCCGGCAATCGAAGAGTAAATGGGTTTATGATAATGATGAATCCTCATTAAACGATATAGTGAAAAATTTATCAGCACATTGAATGTTTTTAGAATTAAATCCAAAGTACATTGAAATGTCACTGTTATTAATTAAATTACTTTAAAATGTCGCGTGCGTGCCTGCCATTTATATTGGCTCGAGTGTCCTTACCACCACTCTGTCAGTTGCCAACCCTACAAACTTGGCAATTGAAAAATAAAATGCGTAATACAGAGGACCAAAAAAAAAATTTCGAGATTTGAGACGTAATAATATTAAAGAACGGATAAAGTGTCCCCAATGTCAATTTTGAGAAATTGTGCCCCTTTCTTATTTTTTGTACAGCGTTATTTTGTTGTAATAACACAAAATACTATGTTGATGTTAGTTTAATCTAACCAGATTATGACAGTACAAATATCATGCCTGTTTTCCCCGAAGGATTAGGCAGAAGTTTACTAACGTTCATCCAGAGTGCACCGTTATGTTTTTAGGTCAATGGGGCGAGCCTATTGCCAATAAGCACAAATAAAACTTCGAGCATCTTCTTCTTCATAGAAAAACCTCATAACACTTTGTTCGATCTGGGAATCGAATTCAGGACGTCGAGGGTAGCAGTCGCGCTTAGGATCATCACAGTAATGTTAAAATTTAGTTCACTACCAAAATGGCCTTCAAGGAGTTGCTAAAACTCACAACTGCTCATTCAATAGCGCCGCGGTGTACGGGCAACTTCACGAGGGCTTCAACCGTTAATCCCTGAATGGATTAGTTGCTGCCACATAATAGGATTATACAGAAAACCCATTTCGAACAGCGCGGTGAACTCGAGCTTCAAAACGTAATAGAAAAACTAGATCTTTTCTTGTCCCAACTTTTCTTAGTCACGCGATACCGAAGATTGTCTAATCTTCGTTAGTTCTTGTAGTAATTGCTCATGTTCGATAAAATTGTCTAAATAGCTAATTATCATTTAATTATTTAGTAAATAGCTAATTTTATGCGGGTGGATCCGCAGCCAATCTTCTTATTATTCGCAGTCTTACCTTCAGTCAAATCTTCGTAGTCAAACTTCAACCTGGCCGTAAAAATCGGAGAGAAAAATATTGGTTTAAAATTATTTTAAACCAATATGAATTCACGATCTTAACGGCCGGGTTGAAGTTAGCTGGTATCAACTTCAAGTGGGATAATAAGATTGGCTAGAACTGGACTAGGTACATATTCTCGAATAGACCTTTTATCATTCATGTTTGTCGGGGCGTCTGTATCTAACCGCACATCGGGTGCCACACAGATAGGGATTTTAGCTGCTCACGTGCTAGTTTTAAGTCCAAAGTGGGGATTTACTTTTTGTTACCACTTTTTAGTTGTAGCTTTTTGTTAGTGTAAGTGGTGTATCGTGTGGTTTATTCATTGAATTAATTAACCCTTTTCATGTCCTTTTTGTAATAACTTTTTTAACATATGAAACAAGGATGTCTAGCACATAGGTAATTGGAAATCCTTTTGAGTAATAATTGTATTGATTTGAACGCAATTTTAGGTCAGGTGTGTTTTGATAAATTTGAACGGAGTATCTTAGTTTCTGAGTAATCACAGTTTTGTTAGTTTGTATATCGTATAATCGTTGCATTTTAGTAGTCATTATGCATTATGTAACACTAGTGTCTTGTAAATTACAACAACTGTAATGTATTATCAGTTCGATGATTAATTGCCAAGTTTCTGTTTGTTATACACCCAAATGTTCGGTTTCAATTTCTTAATTTATATAAAATACAGCTTTCAATCACAATTTATTAGAAGAAAGAATTCCAGATGTCAGCCTTCCAAATACAGCTTAAAGCGAAGTTATACGGGAGTAACAAAGATATATACTGGTCAAAAAACTATTAGACCACACCGAAATCCTCGCGGGACCTGAAGATACCAAGGAAAATAAATTAGCTGATTTAGCGCGCAAAGGCAACACATACATCTATCCTTTTCTAACTCACTAATCAAGCCGTACAAGCGTGTTATACTTGTCACACTCTAGCTTTCATACATCACGTATAAGAGCATTGTAAGCCCCTAAAATGAGTGTTTATTGCTGATCCTTCGAGTCGGACTCTTGTGGTATTCTTTTGTAGTTCGAAAACGAACTTTATGTCGTTGACCTAAAAGCTGTTTTGAGGTCTTTGTGGGTTCAGGTGCGTAGACAGGCTTATCCAGTCGTTATTCTATATATATAACTATGGGGATTTATCCAATTTGTTCTGAAAAATTATAGTCTGTTTAGCTCTTAATTCTTTTCTCGTAAGTTATTGGGCAGCTTTGTTTCTTGCAGTTGTACCTTTTTCACTTACCGTTTGTAAATCTAGATGGATGTGATGAAAACTGAATGGCTTTTATTCGTTTTCTTTCTTTACCAAAATGTCTTTTACCTTTGGAATCTAATCTTGTTGGGTTTACTGGAATAGGATTTATTTCTGTTTCTTTTGTTGTTGACCACCACTTTTACTGAGACTTTTGACTAAGTCTACGTATGAATCAAAATCTTATTTTTCCACCTTTACCTCTTACCTCGGCACTGATGGACACTGCTTTTTCTTTAACAATCCTTTTGGTCACTGTTGGGAAATATGTTTCTTTTTTTCGTAATAGTAACACTGGGAAAACAGAAACTACTGTTTCAGTCTGACAGGATGAATCTTTTATTTCTCGGCAAGATATTTTCATTAAAGCGATATAGGAAGAAGAAAGAAAGACGAACAGTTATTGTAAGTCTATTTATTTATATGTAAAATCTATTCCTTTGTCTTAAACTTCTTCGACTGCAAAGGGAAGAGTAACAAAATCAATTTATTAACATTAAACTACGTTGGCCCGGTATTCTGTGATTAGGTGCTGATGGGAACTGGGCATGTTCTGAACATGTTCAAATGCACAACATTTTTATATGAGCTTATACAAAACATTGAATGAACGAATTAAGGTGCACAATTCCAAATTTGATCTTATGGCGAGGAATCGGGCGGCGATAATAGGAAGAAGTGCCGTCATATTGTATTAGATGGAAATAAGGGACTGTGTGTAATACAACTACAATAGTAGGCGTCGATGTTCCTGATAAATATTTATTATACACGCCCTGAATATATTTGCGGTAGATATCTCCATAAACATGTTTGTATTCTTGTTACAAGAGAAAGATTCAACCATATTATTGGACTAAGGTTTCAGTGTTTACCCTTATCCAGGCCGGTTAATAATTGAAAGTAAGTTCTGTGTCAAAGAACTTAAAGTTAAAAGTACAGTATCAACACACCTCAGCTCTCACCAATTGATTTTACAATTTTACTTTTATTTGGGAAAACTGAAATATTATTAAATTGATGTGATGTTTTCGTTCTATTTGTATTTGCTTGTGTTTCAGTAAACATTTCCCCACAATCTTGAAAATAAGTTAAACAAAATTTTAATCGTGTTTATTTACACAAAATTTACCTTTGAGCATTAACATTCCTATTTAAAAAGGATTTAATTTATTTTACTTAATAATCTTACCTTCCTTTCCTACCTAATCTACCTCCGTCTCCTCCTATAAAATTTCCCCCTGTTAACTTACAACTTTTACGTTTATCAAATGTGTAAATGTTTTTTTTCGATCCTTTCATACATTTCTAAACTGTTGTTTTCCTTTACGTAACTTTAATTTTAAAATTTCAATGATTGATCACTTAATGATTTTCTGTTTGTTTTGTTATCATATTTTTGCTCAAAGTTAATTCACATATCAGTCAACGTCTTCTCCAAATCGAATCCTTACCAGAAGGGCAGAAACTTCTGTTTTTATCGTTTAGGGCCACTGATGCTAAATTCTGTTCTACATTCCATAGTATCGGAGCAAGGTCCTCATGAGAAGCGTCTTCTGAACGCTTTACTAGCAAACTACAACACGCTGGAGCGGCCCGTCGCGAACGAGAGCGAGCCTCTCGAAGTCAGGTTCGGCCTCACGCTGCAGCAGATCATAGATGTGGTGAGTCCATTTGCAATTCAACAGCTTCTGTTGTGTTGGGGGAATATCTTGTTTCTTAGGTGACTGTTAATTTTAACTGGACAATTATAGATAAGCCCGGATTAATAGGCCAAGTAACTCTAGTTTTAAGTTATAATGGAAAATAAGGGCACAAGAGACGGGCGCTCCGTGGTGAGAGCCAACAAAAGACCGGTGTCTATAGAAGCTATGCAAACATAATTATTTCCAGTAACCCAGTCATTAATATGTGAGGACATTGATAAAAGAACTAATTATAGAATAAAATTATCTAGGATAATACTAATAACTAGGACAATAAAGAAGACATTCTAGTAGTCGTAGTGAAACAATCAAGTTGACAGATAAACAACAGCTCAAAATGTAGGTCAATCTGTTAAAAAAGAGTTGAATCTGTCAAGTTAAAAAAAAACCTATTATATTCATAAAGTGATAACAAACAGCTCCACGCGTAACAGTGTTTTTAACAAAGAATTCACAGTAGGACAGTTTTATCTCCACTCCACAAAAATGAATAGGTAGTTACATTCATAATTTTAATATAAGGACTGGGGCGATCCGCTTGAGCGAACTCGCTATAATAATTCTTGTATGAAACTGCTATTTCTCTCTGAAACAGCACTTTTATACGGGGATTAATGTGTCAAAAGGATTTCCATGCGCGGCTGATGGGTGCTGACAGTTTGCGGTTACCGTGTCAAAAATTGACAGCCCCTAATGCTCCTAACATTTTATATATGTATCTACAATGTAGCCTAGCATATATTTATTAAATTCTATAGAACAAAGTACAGAGGCGGACTGAGTTTCTGTTACATTTGTCAGCAAATTGGTTTGCGTTTTATGTATTGAGCACACATAAAGCCGCATCATTAATAATATATGATTTGTATTGGCACAAAATAGGACTTTTTTATACTAATAGCGATGACTTCTTTTTAACTTAATGCCTAATGACATTGACTAATAAAACATCAAAGACATAATGTGACATAATTCAAGGTAACCTAGTAATTCTAAAATTGCCTCACTTTTCGCTCTTTAAAGCAAAAACCTGGTCTTTTTACTTTATAATTATAATATCTTAGGACAACATATTTTTAAAATGTTACCCTTATTGAGATATTCAGAGATCAAGATATGGATACTATAATAGGACCCAGATACTAGATAGTATAATAGGGTTCCAAACCCTATTATATTTATTATGCTTGGTCTTGAAATTTGTTATTATTTATTTAATCCTCAACTCAACAGAAGCGTATATTTTATGTTACTTTCTATGTTTTAAATTGGTACTCATTAGTGCTAATTATTATATATAGCTTAATTATCCGCTATGTGAAGAAAGGGACTTCAAAAAATGAAATAGTATTACTATCCATGATTATGAATAACTTACTGTACTAGAACTTTCTCAATTAGTTATGTTTCAAAATACTGTTTAAAGATTTGTGAAAAAAGTACTATCACACATTTTTTTAAATTAAATATATGTTGTTATATTTTGGAGAAAGTTGTAGAACAAAGTTCATTTTTAATTGTCACCCTTTCCATGTCTTAGCCATTTTGCCATCTTAAATGTGCTCTCTGTAACACCCGTATTTCCGAGGGCGAAATTTAAGGAACTAAAAACCATTTTTATGTTTCGAAACATGTTTGAAACATAATTTTAGGAAGTCAAAATGTTTACGATCAGAATATTCCAGCCGGTAACACAGCAGGTGGCCATTGTTTTCTGCGAATACAGTTTATAACAAACCGGAGAGTTTATTTGTTCAGATCCAAAGTTTCGGGAGGCAGAATTAGAATTTGTAAATATATTATAATATTAAAAAACATTTTCGATTATTAATAATAATAATACTACACTAAGGGCCTGTTTTACATCCTCTGGATAGCCACCAACCGCCGGATAGATTTAAAAACAATTTTAAAATTATCTGCCAATTAATTTAACGGGAACCTATAAGAAGGTAAAGCCGAAGCTGAAACAAGCCTTTAAGGCTGTATGTTAAGTTTGTTCATTCTTGAATTTTATTATATCTGATACGTTTAAGGTAAAAAAGGAACAGGCTAGGAAGAAGGTTAAGTTAAGCAGTGGTAGTCTTGTGGTACGGTACGGTACGGTACATAGTATCTGAGTTACGCACTTCTGATTTTTCGAGTACGTCGCGACGAAACCTACATGTTATCAGCATAAATTATGGTAGTCCATCCTTGGTTAGGGCACTGTCATGTTACTTTATGAATTCTTTTCTAAATGCTCAAATATATAAATATTTTGAGTGATTGATTCGTCATTGTCGTCGATCCAAGTAAAATATGATAACTGACTTTCGAACACAGAAACATTATTGCTTACATTACACAGCTTTAAAAAAATGTTCAAAGCAACGCGAATTTCGTACGAAAATTACTCAAATAGGTCATCAAGAAAACTTCAGTTCAATGACCGCACAATATTACTTCACAAGAAACAATGGTCGATTACCCTTATTAGGCTCAGAAACATGTAATTGGATACATGTTTGCGGTCAATTTCTGAAACACATTCCCAGTAACGACCGGCTGGCTTAGCAAACATCATAATTTGGGGAAACGATTACATTTTGCTGGAAACCGATAACTTTAACGACTCCTTGGAATTCAGGGGTACTTTATACCCCGAAAATATCCTAATAAACCCTACAGCTATAATTATTTAAGGTATATTAAACGGGCAGGTTTTGTAGCATATTTTGAGGTGCTTGTAGCTAAATTACCATCAAGGGGCTCGTGGCTAATAACTATGCTAATCAACCGTACTAAAAAATTAATCTACCCATCAGTCTGAAGACGGGTGATCATTTCTAACACACCGAGACCCTTCCATGCCTTGGATGACAAACAGTAGGTCCCGGTCATCACATGAACATTTATGTAAATTATTAGTAGTAGTGAAAAGTACAAAAGCTTAAGAGCTATCAAAATCAATTAAAATAGTTTTACAGACTATATACAGGCACTTACGAAATGTTGAAACTAGGTGCACGGTTCCAAATTAGTCGTTTCTTATGGAGAAGAACCGGCAAGAAACTCCATCCTCCACTCTATCTTCGGAGGTCTCATGGTAGTCGCTTCGTGTAAAATACTGATTGGAGGTCTCTCAACATTAGATAAGGCTAGGAGGATGATGATGTAGATTAATTATCTCCGTATAGTTCAGTCTAAGGTTTAAGCTTAATTTTTTGTGGTCATTCATTCATACACACACATAACGTACATTTTCGATAACATTGCCGATAACCTAGTATTCACTTTGATTATTTGTTTTTGCTTCGTTCTCTTGGCAACATACTGTGCAGCATTTTTTGTGCGGCCTTCAATAATCAAAGCTGCCAATATTTCCTATACGCTTTTTACCATCCGAATAGGATTTTAACACACAAAAGAGTTCCTACACTACACATAGAGAATAATACAAAGTATCCCTGTCATAAATGTTGAGCTAGAGTGTGAAACTTAAAAAAAAAATACATTTTGCGATAAGAGCACTAACATCCTTCCATCATTCCATTCATTCTATCACGCCTGTATTCCCTTAAGGATTAGGCAGTGGTGTTCTGTATACCCTCAGTTCACCGGTATGTTTAGGTTCCATGTAGTAGGGGGACCTTGGGAAGACCCAACAATATTGCTCGACCCAGGAATTGAACCCAGGACATTCTAGCGTAGCAGTCACGTTTGGATCCACAAGAACAACGAGGCTGTCATGTCAAAGAGCATATGAATAACAATTCATATTTTACATAGGTTTTTGTTTAAAACGAGCATATGCAGGGAAAAATACAAAAGCTTCGCCATAATATAACCTATTTTGAGAGCGTTAATGGATAAAATTTACAACTTATTAACAATTCAATTATCGTTTCACAAATTTCAGATTAATTTCAGACGCAGTTTAAAGTTTTACTGGAAATTTTAATCTATGTTAAAATATGTAAATGTTATTAACACGATTCACAGTATCGTGTTCTTTAATAAATATGTTTTACTCATTTTAATCCTGCTTTTTTGGGAACAAATTAATCTTCTCCAAAGTCTTTACTTCATTTTGCAAAGATGTGCAAACTAACTAACCTATGTGGTCACCAGCGACCATATAACATGAATGATTGACGATCTCTATGCGTACAATTCGCTAAAAAAACATTCAAATCTCGAAACAGCTAACAACCGTTTCAATTAGGACTCAACAAGTCAATTTTGAATAAAGAATCTCGTCACGTAACAACCACGGAATTATGTTGTACGCAAAAAATTCGGCTGGCAACATTCGACGGATAAATTAACGGTTACTACGGAAATTGAAATGCCTGGATGTATAGGTATGTGTAGTATCCTTTAACTAGGCTGTGTGGAGTTTCTTTGGTAAATATGGGAAGAGGAATGTTATGTCGATACATGAAGGATGTGTATTTTAGAAACATTAACTATTTAGCATATCATCACGCCAGTATAAAAGAAGAGTAAGGCAGACGTGTACTGATATACACCTACGTTCTACAGTTTAGTCCTTTATGATCGGGCACTAATCTAAACTCTGGAATTTCATAGAAAACTCTATTTACTGTTAAATCTGAGTCCGGAACCAGGAACTCACGCTTAGTGTTGCTTTTTACGACTAAACTAATTATTGTTAGGCCCTATTATTATTTAGTTTCGAGTTGTATTTACTTGATATACCGATGCATAATTAGTTATTTAAAACTACATACCTATACTATACACCTCAATTCAAATCGGCAACCGCAGTCCGCGTTGCTGAGTTTTGGGCCGGACAATTAAGAGCCCATAAAATATATTACATTTTTATTTGTGGTAAATAGCTTTCCGCCAGCGGCTTCGCCCGCTATCCCACGGGAACCATACATTTTACCCGGATAAAAAGTAGCCTATGTGCTATTCCAGACTATAATCTATCTCTGTGCCAAATTTCATCCAGATCCGTTCAGTAGTTTTTGCGTGAAAGAGTAACTAACAAACATCCATCCATCCATCCATCCTCACAAACTTTCACATTTATAATATTAGTAGGATAGGAAGTAGGATTGACGTCGAAGAATGCTCACTTTTTTAGCCATTATAGTGCTCAAAAATCCGTCTATCTCGGAAAAGTGCACAAAATCGTGTACAGTGAAGGACAAAAGTGCAAAGCGCCGGCAGCAACTTACGACAAGACTGTTCTTTGCCGCTCTTGTCGCCTAGAGTGGCGTGTTCAATAATTCCGTGCTCCAGTATTGAAGAGTGTGTTGCGGAGTTTTGTTGAAGTTTGTGTTGTGTTTTTGTTAATAGAATTGTTGTGTTTCTTTAAAAACAAGTTTTTAATTCCATTTTAATTGTAACATTTTAAATTATTGTACGAGTATTAAGGAGTCTACACACCAAACCCGCCGACCCGCCGACACAGCCCGGCGGCTTGGTGTCGGCGACTTTGTTTCAAGAAGTTTGAAGAGGGTTTGGGCTGTGTCGGCGGGTCGGCGGGTTTGGTGTGTAGACTCCTTAATATAGTAAAGCTTCTTTCTGAAGGATTCTACGTGTATATTTTACGACGTATTGTTATTTAAATAGTTAAAGCAATTGGCAATCAAAACACAAGTCACATTGAATGAAAGGTGGTTCAATAATTAATTAATTCAATTCAATATGATTGAATTAGAATGTTATAAAATGAAAATGACTATAAATTGTCTAAGCGAAGTCTCTCCGCACCCTGTGAGGATCATAGCCGTCATGTTATGTATGTGAACCAAATATATAGAGATACGGAGCAATATATATGGAAATTCGGACTGAAAACTGTGTTAAACAACCATAATTTAGATTTGTAATTGAAATAGTTAAATCCAATGTGTTAGTTTAGCATGTTTAGTTCTAGAAACATTACGCGCGTTAATTACTTGTAGTTGTAATTGAATTTTACCGGATTACTGTAAATTGTCAATGATCAGTGAATTTATATACCTGCTACTTCATAGTCTGTATATTATATAAATAGGAAAATGTGACTGAATTACTGATCTATCAGATTATGTTAATATGACGTCATTAGGCAGAGGTGTACACCCACAGTTCGCCAGTATGTTAAGGTCACATGTAATAAGGGATGAACCTATTGCCATCAACAGGGCACTACACCACAAATAATAATAATCGTTTATTTCACCAATATTTGCACAACATAACATCGTTAAAATATGGCTTAAGCTAAGTGATCAACATTAAAAAGACCCTGACTTCTAAAATGCTCCATAAAGTGAAGCTAGCTTTGAACAACGACTGCAGAGCCTGTGGTGAATTCAAGGAAACTGTGCAGCACATCCTGTGCGATTGTGACGTCCTGGCGACGAAACGGATGAGTCTTGTCGGCAACGGGTACCCGAAGCCGGAAGATTTTAGGTTCCTTCCTCTCAGTGGGTTAGCCGCCTTCATGAGCCACGTCTTCAAAGAGTAAGGAATATACGGTAATGGGGACTACACAAAAGATCCCATTGGGTCGAAGTGTTGCTGGTTGTACCAGCCCCCATAGCAAGATAAGATAAGAATGCCATCAACCGGGCACAATTCCCACAATTCCGGGAATTTTACAGAAAACCATATTATATGCATACCATCACATCTTAACTCGCGAAAGGCAGAGGCAGTTTACTGTACATAGCTCGTAGAACTGGCAGACTATAATAGTTGCTGGGGCGGAAAGCGCAGCGTGGAACGACCTCCAACGAGATGGATAGACGAACTATAGTAAAGGTTGCTAGGAGACCTAGGATGCAGGCGGCGTATGACCAGTCCTTGTGGAAGTCTATGGGGGCGGCCTTAGTTCAACAGTAGACCTCTAGCTGGTCGCAATTATCGCCATCTAATAGGAGGCGGGCCTATTGTCATCATCATCATCATCATATCAACCAAAAGAGGTGCATGGTCTCCACTCGAGAACCTTTCTGCCCCATCGACCATCACTTCTATGAGCTATGTGCCCCGCCCACTGCCACTTCAGCTTGCTAATCCTTTCGGCTATTTCGGCCACTTTGATTCTTCTCAGACATTTCTGAAGACCAAGCATAGCTCGCTCCACAGCTCTGAGTGCCCTTGTGCTTTCTTATGAGGCCCATAGTGAGTGACCACGCCTTTGTGCCATATGTCATCACTGGTAACACACACGGGTTGAAGACTTTTGTCTTAAGGCACTGTGGTATAGTTGACGAAAAACTATTGTCATTCACAGGTCACAAATCCCTAAAGGCAGCTACTGAGTTACGACCGCTAGACTCGTGGCTACTAGTAGACTAGTGGTGCTGTATATTCAAAGCTACATTTATCATACACTCGACACTAGTATCTTGGCTGTTTAGGGATAAACGCTAAGTGTCCGGGGAGTAGTTGTCTCATAAAACATAGTGGCCCCGACGTCGCGTACCGTTTTATGTTTTAGTGTGTGAAGTTGTTTGTAATGGATGTCTTTAGAAGTCTAGAACAATACTTTATTTTTTCCGTGGAATAGGTTCTCTGTCACGGGGGACGTCAGAAACAAACATAAACTTAGGCTTTAAACAGAGAGTTTAACCACGGAACACACACACACACACACACACACACACATCATATTTGCCTAGGATTCTCTCTCGACACTTATCCATAATTATCGTATAGAGTAGTCTCTCATCTCCTTTTTTAATTTGCGGTGCGAATCCTCGTGGATCGTTTGCCACTTTTGTCCTGCAGTCATGGTCATTAGTCTAGTCGTCAAAAGCGCGACTACCAGGCTCGAAGGCCTGTGTTCGATTTCCAGGTCGAGCAAAGTGTCGGGTCTTTTTATGAAATGGCACAAAAATTCTCAGTAGCAACTCTTCTCCGAGCTGCTACTGAGAATTTTTGTGCCCGGCCGATGGTAACAGGCTCGCCCTCTATTACATGGAATTCAAAATACCGGCGAACTGTGGGTGTATTATTATAACACGTCTGCCTTACCTTTCGGGAAGTACAAGCGTGATGGTATTCTGTGTTAGATGCGACCATGAAGCACATGACATGTCAATATCTATAGTTATAACAGTACTTTGGACGGCCAGGCTATCGCAGTAATCAATCAATCGCGTCCCCTCGGTACATAAATCTGTTCGTGTCATAAACTTTTATCAGATGCTGTATTAAGTTTATTGGCCTCCGTAGGTCGTTGTTTATGTCTTTCTTGGAACTTAAGTATAAACATGTCACGGAATTTGGGTATGGGTAGTATTGTACATTTTTTTCGTGTTATATTTTTATTTGTAAGGACACTAGCGGTCCGTCCCGGTCTTGCTTGAGTGGACATTTTTGCTATTCGGTTTGGAGACAAATTAAAGATCATAAAAATCAGTTAAGCTGTTCTTGAGTTATAAATAGTGTAACTAACTCGAATTTTTACCTCGGTTTTACATATTAAGATTTATACAGTTTGTGATGAATTACCATCTTATTAGCGTTGTAGCCGTAAGCGCGATTGCTACGCCAGATGTGGGGTTCGATTCCCAGATCGAGCAGTGTTTTTGGAGTTGTCCTTGAAGTTCTTAGTGGCAGCTCAGAGAGATTTGTATATCTCTGCCAAACCATTTGGGACATTATGGAATGATGGTATGTTCTGGGACTGAAAATATATGTAATTTCAGTAATATGTTATTTCATTCTTTAGAAAAAAGATTGAACTATGTTAGCTTCGCATAGATAAACAAAATATATGATGTAATATTATGATTATTGACATTATGACTTTTTTGACCTTAATAGCTAACGCAAGGTTACTCCATTTATTTAAAGTTTCGCCAAAGTCAAAGGTGGTTTGAGATCTGTGGTCACACGTCACTGAACAAGCTTTTACATTAATGTGTAGGTTTAAATACTAAGATACTGTGCTGAGGTCTTTTAATTGCAAGCTAACTGGACTTAAAAGCAAGTGGTAGCCACAAGCCAGCTTAGCCGACCCGTATTAATCCATCGCAGATAGGTTGCAAGTATACAATGACATTCAAAATAGGTATTCGCAACTAAGTATGAAAGTGGCTCTCTAAAATAATATCTGTCTCCGTCAAGCATTTCAACTTGAGTCACGATAAAATCTGTCATATTTCACAAATGGCCGTATAAAACAACCGTCGAGTGAAATCGTAAAACGCATTACTCATCACCAACTGCTCACTGTTACTCACTGGAATATTTAATTACTCCGTCTTTAACGACTGGCCTCAAAAGTGGATTATCCTACACTTAAGTTGAGGGCAAGAGATTAAGACGACTTTGTGGTACATCTGTGTTTTTAGATTGATATTTAGCTGACTTCAAAGAATAATTTACAGTGTTGCTTTATGCCGTGTTTCAAAATGTTGCCAGAAACAACAATGTCATCAAGGTAGACAAAATTAAATTATCCGAAGTCAGCTAAATACAAATTAAGAGGTAAAAGCTTAAACCCCTATACGGTACTGTTGTTCACCATATTTTTTCGTTCCTTTTTTTGCGTCGGCGCGCGTACCTTTTACAAAATAAGGATGAGAAAAATCAAATCCTGACCACAAACGTCTGGCTCAATTTGGTAAGTGGTAGGAGCCGGGTATGGCGCCTTCGCCCTCCCGCCCCCCGCAATCCCAACACTACCGGGTAACGAGCGAGAACTACTTTTCCACATTCAATCAGCACTATTTTACCGCACTTTTTTAATTCACCATTTAATGCACTTCGAAGGAAAGGTTACAGGAGGCGGGCGCGGACAGAGGGCGCCGCCTTCGCGGCAGATCTGTCGCATGGAGTCGGTGTTAAATTGTTGTAAACTACGCATATAATATCTATTTAGATTGTGTGTCCGGTGGCGCGCGAAAATAGCTTTTAAGTAACGCATGACAAGTGACATTTTCGCCCGCCGCCCCAGCCCCTAAGTATTGTGTCTCCGGCGGTGTGGAACAGTTTGTTTAGATCATCATACTGACTGCGCCCTTTCTGTTTTTGTTGACATCGTCTAACCCAATAGGACGAGAAGAATCAACTACTTATAACCAATATATGGCTGTCGTTGGTAAGTGTGAATAAAAAACAAACCTAAAATTAACATTAAAATTTCTAATAATTATTTTCATTTCTACTACTTACTTTTTATTTGTTTCTTTTTTTATATATTACAACCTTCGTTCTGTCTATCTGTTTGGGTTATTCTTCTAATCTCTGACTGTTATGAAAATTGCATAGCATTGTGGAATATGCGGCAGTCTTTTTTGTATTTTACCTGTTTATGATATTTGTATGGGAGTTGCTTGACATGTCCCGATCCCCGTCATCGCTGACCCCGGCTCGTGCTGTAGACTTGCCCGTAGTCCCTATCATGCATCCCTTCATACAAACTGTCATAAGTTAGCTATTTAGTATCTTTCAACTTTTACGTAGCTAATATATGTATTAGAGTCGGTTCTGTAAAACTATATACATTATTTTAGCGGTGAGTATCGTGAGCGGAAATGTATAAACATTTGTGTATATCAGCGTCCAACTGCCGTGTAAGCCGCAATGCATTTAACAATATGTACTAATGGTTGACGTTAAGTGTGACGTAATAATTAATAACATTAAAATATACATGTTTCTCGATTGAAAAATGTCTTGATAAACTGTGTGTTAAAGTGGGTCTCGTTAGGTCAATTGAAGTGACATATTGGTGAAGACTTATGTATATTGATATGCACAAATAAGTAATTGTTATTGAGATGAAATGTGTTTTATGTACACTGTATATTGATTATGCACATCCTGGGTACCCGCTGTTGATTTTATTTTTGGTTTTCGCTACAAGAAATTGTAGTATTTTTCATACTATGCATGGCAATGGAATGTTTATTTTGGGAGATATCCTCGTTCAAATGGAAGTGTGGTTACCATGCTCGATTCTTTAGTTTGCCTGTGGAGCTAAACCTCATTGGGACGACGTTTTCAAATTTTCAATTATTTAAAAATATAAAATATTTCTAAAAAGTATTTTCTAAATTCTTTCTACCTCTTTGGAATATTTTTGTCTTGGTACCTGTATGCGTCATAAATGTAAATGTTAAAATTTTGTGTACATAACTGACATTAACTGTACACACTTTTAAAATGATTTATAAACCCGTTTGTTTTTTTTGTTTTATCGACGATTAGATTGTTATGTTTAAGTTCCCGGTTTTTTGTTGAGTTACTTTTATTTTTAATAAAAAAAGAATAAAACATGACGCTTAATGTTCATACTTTTGATGTTGGGTAACAGTTTTGCTGAAATAAAGATATATCTATTTTGTATTTATTATTTTTGTAAAATATTATAATTAATTTCCAGCACCGAAGGTATGTTATTAAGCTATTAAAAATATAATAATTTTAGCATTTACCAATACGGCAGCTTAGTTTCAGAAAAGTAGAGACTCCCAATCCCTGGTCTTGTGTCAGAAAAAGGGCACAATAGCCTAAACATCTCCTGCAAGGAAATTAGATAAATCAAGCTTTATGTAGGAACAAAATGTGCTGTGTATACATTATTTATACCAATAGTTTATACATTATTGCATGTTCCTCATTGCATGTTTGATTGCTTTGTAGATGTGTTTTATGTGATATACTTATGTATAAAACTTCTCTTTCTAGCTACCTATTGTTATTTTATGTACATTTAATCAGCTGTGTGTTGTATTTGTGTTGTGACGTATGTACATTGCAAATATTACATTATACAAAATGTACAATCAACTATATTTTAATACAACCCTTTGTGTATTAATTTTTGTCTTATAATAAATAAAAAATAAAAATATTATAACTTTTTTTTTTCGTAGTTCATTGTACATTACACCAAACACTCCAAAATAAACTTAAAGAACTTAGTAATAAAGTTTACATTTCAAAGTTCTTTAATTTAACGATCAATTTGCTAAGTTACCCGTGTCCTTTTACCAATTTTAAAGTTAGTGCTCTCCCTTGAAAGTTAGTGGGAAAATAATTTCATTACATTGTATTCAGTAGTATTAAATGAAACTTAAAAGAGGCTTTATTGAAAACACATCACTTGAAGAAAAAGATAAAATATAATAATACAATAATCAGCAACTGATAAGAGATTGCCCCATACACGCAGACACTTTTTGGCAGTTGAGTATAGCACCCAATTAGATGGAATATATTAATTACTCGATATCTATAAATAACCTTTCATTAATCATAACAACAGCTTGTTTATTCAACTTTACATAAAATAGGATCTTACGATAATCTCTAGTAATTTCTTAAGCGATTAGAATTTCAGCATACGCCTACTCTTAAGTACACAAGTATCTCTTAAGTTTACGAATTACTGTGGCACATATTACATCGTATGTTCCAAAACAATAAAGCCGTTAAACTATCTAATTGATATACCAAACCTTCAAGAGAGAGCATTTGTTACATATCTGTCTTGCTCCCACACCGGCGATCAGTCGAATGACCCAAATTGGGTAAGCTCCTTCACTCCCAAGAATATTCCGACTAAATATTCCAAATATCTCAATAAATAATATACCGACAGAAATTTTTTTAGAATGTTGTACATTTATGGGGTACATTGTAATGTTATGTTAAAGAAAAAAAGTCAAGTGGTTTCGTGAGTTATAACCCTATTTGTAAATGGTAGTGGCTCAGGCTGTCGGGAATCTAATATTATGATACTGTACAAACACGTGGATATTGCCGCTAAGTTGTGGCTCCAACTTTTGTAATATTAGAGGAGAGGGTTGGACTTTCAAGGGTCCGCTTTGTTTTGCCGGTATCTAAACGAGGTAGTTGTTATCATAGGGGTAGTGAAACAGCCGGTGCGGTAGCGAACATACTACGATATTGGAAATTGTCATAATATTATTATTAATTTGAATTGAGAGTAAAGTATTAGAAAAATAACGTACAATATTGACAGACCAGTTTTTTGCTGAATGTGTTCAATTTCCAATATCATTACCAATATATTAATAAGAAATACAAAACACACTAATCCCATTTCTATTTTGTTACGTTTTCGGCCGACTACAATGAAGAAAATTTATCGAATGAGCTATTGGCATAATCTTTGTAATGTGTTTCTTTGAGAAACCTCTTATAATACCTCGATTCTATAGATTCATAAAGTATTGTTAGTATTATTTGGTAGAAATACCAGATTAATCAATAATAAAACCTAATTTGCTGTTAAGATTCGTTATCTTTGTAGCTAATTAAAAAAATGTTAGTTTAATTATTTTTTTAAGCACAGAATTTCAAGTAAGTCTTGAAATATTAGTAGTACTTAATAAGAAGTTTCTTAATAGAATCATTAGAACAAAATGTTAAAGGTATTTTTTCTATAATATACAATTTCGTAGTAAACACAGCAACCAGTTTAAACAATTCTTGTTCGTCTTAGATATATAGTTGGAAGAGCTAACGTGTTCTCAATATATTACTGACGGCACTACTTCGACTCGCCCCAGCCCACATCTTAATGGATTCTGTGCAAATATTGATACATCCTAGATGTATAATATCAATTATTAATACAAGACCGCATAGGCTAACAGTGTCTACTATCAAAATATATGAACGGCTTTCTCGTGCTCTCTATAAATATGTATATATATATAAAATAGCTTTCTTACCTTCCAATGTATTATATGGGTGAGTCCACAAATCCTTCTGATGCTGCTATATCATACTTCTGGAGTAGGTAACAACATTACAGCAATGAAAGTGCTCATCAATGCTGAAACCTATAATCTTAACTCGAGAACAATCATTTATTCTAAAAACAGAAGTGAATTTATAATTGGCTTAATTTACCCGTTTACTAAATAGCTATATTACGACACTAACAGTTTTGTCTTGTTTAGAATATGATAGGGGTGTAAAATAAATATTAGTGTGTGTAAACAGCAACAATAGTTGCCGTTTACGAGTACGCGTGTTGTGACTTCTAAAGACTTTAAAATAGGATATAAAAAATGTTTCACGTGCACTCGTAAATTGCAACGAATATAAGAAGGTTAGGCAGCTGCTGTAGTAATGCTAGAAAATTCACAATAGATCTTAGCAAGACTCAGTTACTAAAGACGCTTTTTCACTCTAAATACAATACAATCCACACGAAGAAAAGAAAAACAGTTTACGTTAGGAGGGACCCTTCGTCCTTTCAGAAAGAGTGGGATCTGGCAATAGGTACAAAGTGTGGCAACACAATACAAAATTATGTCAAAGGAAATCTTTATGCTCAGATCGGCCGTAAAAACGACACCCACCCATTGTTCAGAATACACTGGCGAGCAGAATAACTGGAATATTTTTGATGTGTATTTTTATATTTCATTGTAAAATTCCATTCTTTGAGTCGAAGCTCTGTGACAAAGTTTTACTTTTGGTGTTTGGGATTGTTGTAGTTTTCTGCAATGTTGCTGAGAATGAGAATCATTCTTTCGTACTTTTAATTTTACACTACTTATAACACTTAAACATTTTTACTGCTTTTTCAACAAGGCGCGTAACCAAAGAAGGTTATTACTTATCACACGATTTCAGCACTAAATGTCACCGCCAAATTTTTTACATAAAATTTACGACATACAAACATCTCTTTCATAATACCGCTATCAGTACTTAAGAGCGATGTTTTAACACAATTTATCATTCACAATTCACGGCACCGCACTTCATAATTCTGTTGACATTTAAAAGTTGTGCTTGAACCTTTTAAGGTGTCTAGCTCAATTTTATTAGAGTTTTAACGTTTAATTAAAACTAAATATTTTTACTTCAAACTTTTTAGATTTTTTATATTAATCAGAAATGCTCCAAGTTTTTTTGCTCGCATTTGTATCGGTGTTGATGATGATGTCTCTGATTGTGTTTTTGATGTGCAGGAGTGGAACGACTACAACCTGAGGTGGAATGACAGCGAGTATGGAGGGGTCAAGGACCTCAGAATCACACCCAACAAGCTGTGGAAGCCAGACGTGCTCATGTACAATAGGTGAGAGTATGTGACACGGGTAGGATTTTGACAGCATTTTTTTGGGGTGTCTCAGAAAAATAAATCAGTGTTTGTCAAATATTGTCTATGGAAATTAGTAAAACTTTGTGTTATCAGAGTTTCACCGTAATATTTAAATATACCGGGTCATAAAAAAAAAATTATTTAAAAATTTCAAAATTTGAATTCTAAAGTCTATTACAAAATTCAGCCTTAATTCAACTTTAAGCACAAATTTATAATGACCAATAATGATTATGATTACAGCTGACCACAAAATACAACAGAGAAAATATCGTGTAGTTTAATTTTGGCAAAAAACATGTCGCGAATCACATATCTAAATAAGTTTGTAACATTTCCACGTGCTTTAGCACTAAGCTTAATTATTTATGAAGTAACATTGCTCTAAAAAGAGTAAAATTTTTAATCCAGCAGCTTTCACAATGGGATAATGCTATTTCACTCTCAAAGGGAGAAAAACTCATCTAAATGAGAGCACATTTAAGAGTTAATTAAGTTAAAAAAAAATGTTTTGGGACTTGTAATTATTCACAGTACCTAAAAGGACAGAAAAGTTAAAAATTAACTTGAATTTTGGGATTTCGAAATAATGTAACTCGAGTCTCGAGATCAGCAAAATTTTCAGTACATGAAACTTTCCGCCATTTGCCAGCTTTAATTACATTATAGGTCGGCGAAAATTATTTTTAAGCGCCTGTAAGTAATTACAGGACTCAGGCCTCACTACAGGGCCCTGACTTACTAAAATATGCGGACGAAATAATTATAAATTTCCTTAATGTTCGTCCCAACATTTAGGGGAAGAAATATTTTACTGGGCGATTTTACATTTCAAAACCAGAAGATTTTAATTATAGCGCAACCGTGGCGAACATTTGAAGCGTAACATTTCTAAATTCTTGAAACTGTTGACTTTTACGTCAGACCGCGACATCTGTTAGCAATATTATTGCCCCATTCCACGACATCGACTCTGCATCATGCAATTTGCGAGTCAGAACACAGTAATATAATCACACAATTTGTTCTCAAATTCAGATGCAGTCGCGTCGTTCAAACGTCGTTAACTTTAAACAAATTTTCCCTGCAAACAGACGTCCGTACAAAGTGGCGCCATCTGGCTGCACGCCAAACACTTTATTCATTACACCGTTAAGGAGCAAATGATATAAAGCTGGTGTCACATGATTTAATGTTAAGTGTTCGCTGTTTATCGGCTCTTACCTGGCCGGAAGCCAGACGTTTATAGACGTATATCTTAGGCCGATAAGTTTTACGAACGTCTATGGATAGGTAGTTATGGCCCCAACACTACTAGTTTAACGATGCTATAGAATATAAAATATTATAGAGAAGATAGCAGATTATACTCTGCTATTTTTTCTTTAGGTGTTATCTGTCATTATTTATTGTGTTAATGCTCATAGGAATGGTTATTCGTTAAAGGTCTATGACTTCTCAGTTTTAATGGTCTTCTGTTCTCTTTGTTACTTTCCAAGTTATTTTTATTTTATATATTCAATCGACACTTACCCTTTACAAAGGAAGTTTTTTCATGTTCTTTGAGGATTTGGTGGGTACCTATAAACAGACAAATGCCCATTATTATCATAAAAACATCTACAATCAACATCTGCATCACCCTAAGGTTGTCTGGCAGAAAATGCCGAATGGCATTAAGACCGCCTTTGTACCATCCGTGCATAAAGTTTAATAAATAAATAAATAAAAAGGGGGTAATAATCATTGTATTTTAGGATTTATGTAGTTACACGTGTAGATTAAAGAAAAATATGTAACATTTATGATTACGCCTAATTCTGCCTCAACATTAAGCTCACAAAGTTCCCTAAAGATTTTTGAGCAAGATTTGAACAGTCATCCAAATTAAAATAAAGGTCGGGTTTGACGGTAAATTGCAGAGTTGCAGACTCGAGCCGTGTAATGACCGCATAACAGCTCCATCGGCTGGAACCAGCCAGTTCTCAAAATTTCCAGACTTTCAACTTTCAACCGTAAAACAGATTTAAATGGGAGAAACGAGTTAAAAACTAAGCTGGAATTTCGCCAGTTAACTATACTTTTACAATAAATAAAAGTTCTTTCATCTGTGATTTGTTATGCGATAACGGTGGTACGGGGTGCAATCTGCTAATAGCATGTTTTAAATGTACGAAGTTTATGTGTGTTTATATGGACGCCCAGTTTGGGTATATTTTATGGGCTACGTAATTACGTATTTATGTTCCGAGTATAAAAACTGTTTTATACTCAAATATACACGAGGTAAAAGTTATACCTAAATACTTCCTTTTTATATATTTTTTTTGTATTAAGATAAAATGATCAAAGTTCATTGTTGTTGTAACTAATTAACGATAGTTAAAGAGAAATTACGAATTGATTTCAATAAAAAAACATAATAGTGAAAATTTTATAAAGTAATTTATGGACACAAAATGCGTGGGCAGAAACTGGTGATGAATCTTGTGTAAATAAATATTATAACAGAATGAGAGAGGCTTATTTTGTACACATTTTAGGTAATACACAATTTCATTTTGAGGGAAAATTAAAAATATGTTTCTTCAAAGCAAAATCGTCACAGCGTTAGGAAAATTGAGTAAAAATGTCAATAAAATACTTAATTTAGGAAAACATACACGTGTCGCTATTAATGTATACTAATGTTATATGATTTATTTTATTTTATTTATATTATTCATGTTTTCGAAAGCGTTTTTTTAGAACTTGTTTGGAATTACAAAAGATAGTTCAAAGTGGAATGCTAATTCCATAGAAAATGTGTAACATTGAACTAAAAACTTTATAGTTTACACTATTCAAAAAATTGACACAAACAAACCGATTTTGGTTCTCTATATGGCTATAACTTACTTAAACATAATGTTCATGTAGTCTGCGGTTGAATCGCAGTTCTAATAGGCTAAGTTAGTCAGGTCACATTAGATAACCAACTTAGTTTATTGGTTTACCGCGCCTAAGAACAATACTGTTTCTAGGAGTAAACAGCGCTGGCCTAGTTGGCATATGTTTACAAATTGTGTAAACATGCCTATCTCTACAATATTATAAACTTTTTGGGCCGACTAACATTCCACAGCTCGTCCACAAAACAAAACTATATTATTTTTTAGGTTAGTAAGTATTGTAATCTACGTACCTACATGGTGCGATAAATAAAAAATAGTTTGGGATAGACCCCTAATGTCAAATATTCTGTTCCGCTGTTATTGTTATTGTTTCCATTAGGAGGGCTATTAAAAGAGATTATAGGTTATCATAAAAGGGAATTGAAGTTACTGGAGAAATTAGATTAAGCAATGTCATTTTAGGACGTGAGTATTGAAATTCAAAATGTTTTTTTTTAAATAAGCTTTTCAAGCATTTATAGAACGTCGATGATTCAAGTTGCACGGTTCCAAAAAGTTGGTCCTATAGAGAAGAATCCGACAAGAAACTTCATGTAATTAAGTAATTCTTCTGGTATTGCGAGTATCTATAGGCTAGGTTTACAGCTAAGTCCGCTTACCATCAAAAGGGATGTTCGGTTTCTTAGTAAAATTTATAGGATTGACAACAAAGCTTGTGTAAAGGACAACATGTGAACAACCTGTATATAATAGTCAACGAACACCGCAACATCCAAGATGTACCGCTTTAATTACATAAACCACTTTCTCAACTCCACTTCCAAATAAACCAAAAACTTATCCAATATTTCAGCCAACATCCACTTCAACATTATTAGCAAAACAACAAAATACACCCATTTACGATATTGGCAATACGTACCGCGAACATTGGCGCCGGTGTTGGCGATGGGCCAGCGCTGGTCCAGCATTCGATTATGAAAGCTTTTAAATCACTTACGGTGCTGTGTGACAGTGGCACCTTGTTTACCGTCTCCATGGCTGGTCGACGAGGACTGCGGGCGCCTATCACACCGGAGTGTCAATTGCAATGTCGGTGCAATCTAGGTATGCATCCTGGGAGTCTACAGATGCCAGTTCTGACATACTTTGACTTATATTTATAACAGACTAATGACAAGGAAAGATATAGATCAAGTATGAGGCTTCTACCAAGTACCAATCGACAATAGGCTCGCATGGTAGAGATTATAGTCCAGTTCCTTCAGGTGTAACCTCCTATACTACTCATCGGAGCTTTAATACGCCTGCTCAGTAACAAAAACATGTCTAATGTACGTTGGACATAATATTTTATGTAATTCGCAAACCAACTTTATTACACTGCGGTCTGACACGAGGTCCCCGTTAATACGGATTTGCTGGCGGGCCGCCAACTAACGGAGTGGTTACACACGACACGTGCGCCACCCATGAATACTACATGCTAGCATGACAGCACTTTTGTCGCGCTGAACGCCCCAGGACGAATTCGGGACCCTTCACGATCTAAGAAACGGATTCTGTTTTTTTTAGTGTTGTGGCTGGGTTGAATTTGATGAGGTTGCTAGATGCTATTGTATGTGGTGGGTATATTCTTCTAATAGTAAACGACAGTGATGACATAGGGATCAAAGTGAACTTTCAATAAAAAGTTGAATAAGCATAAGATAAACAAATGCAAATAAAAACATTGCTTGCTCTGCCACAACTGGTTTCTCGATTTGTAGCATAATTTCACTAACAAATAACAACTGTGTATAAAAACAGCTTTTTTATTGTAAATATGGCAAACCTACACAATACACATGTAGCAAACTAATCCAGTACTCAAACATTAAACAAGGGATTAATGTATCTCAGAGTTTGCAACAAAAACGTTACACAATAATTCTGGAAAATAAACCCCAAAAGAGAAGTAAAATTAACAACTCTAATATGGCAACACCAAAAGTTAGTTCAAACTAGTTACGTCCACCAGAAACCGGTGTAAACCGGTATCTTAATTTCATCGACTGCAGTCCCCGGACGGCGCTCGCGGACAAATTACTGTTTAACTTTAGCTCAGACTAGATCTTTAATTCTCTCTTTGTGGTTTAGAGCTTTAATTCTATTTGCTGTGTTAATCGTGGATTAAATAGACGGTGAAGCAATCTCGTGTTAGGAAAAATAATGAGGTTTGTAATTAATATGTTAACTCAGTTGTGTCAATTCGGAGAAATCAAATAAGTCAGAAATCAGATACAAAATAATGATACCAAGGTTCAAGGTCAAGGGCCAAGGGTCAAGCATATTTAGCAGAGATTTTACTCCACAAATATGTCACTCAAATGGTAGTAGCAGATCTGCAAGACGGGATCTGAAAAAAATTGTAATAAGAAACTTTTTTCTCGTACCATACATAAGGATTTCTTGTGTAGATTATAATACTTATCAGGCAAAATCCATCCTGAGTGATTGATCAACTTCAAGACAAAACTGCTGAAGTTAACATGAAATATTTAGAATTTGGAAATTAGACACATTTTTTTTGACCAATTTAGACATGATTTAGATAAATTCCGACAGGGTTGAAAAAAAACAGGGTCACACATAGACGGGGACGCAAATATTCTATTGTAATTGCGTATATTTAGACGTTAGATAATAAATGCGATAAGGATGGTGTAATGGCGTTCATTAAGTGGGAGTCGAATGAAAAATGCTAATGATCAGATTGTGGCCCGCGTTGATAAATGAATGCGCCCAATAAGGCCCAGTGTTTCTCTATCTAGCTTAAAAAGGCCTTTGTGGAGACTTATGTCTAAGCCTGCGGGAGGTTTGTTAACATTTCAACATTAACAGAATAAAACAACATTTATTTTAACTGCTAATGCGTGAGTTAAATAAATTCTGCACACACCAAGCATTTTGTTTAATCCTGCCTTTTCTCTATTGCTTAGCTCTAAGGCGTATTTTTATAAACATGTTTTTTTGTGTACCTATTTATTTCCTTATAAAATTAATATTTATTTAACTACATAATTTTCAGAATTGTGACAGCACAGTAGGAGATTATACCCCGAATGTGACGATCGGTACTTGACCCTTAAACTATATATTTTTTATTTAAAAAGTAACGATCGTTCGCGTGGATGACATTTCTCCTACTCGGTGCTGCCACAAATAAAAATAAAATAAACGTACATGGCACGCTAGTCGCTGATTTGAGACACCACTGTCATCGTCTCGCTTGTCAGATATTTTTTTATTCGCTCGTTCTTTTAGTATTTTGAATTATAAAAGTGCATTTTTTTTCTGGCTAAGCGAGAGGATGATCCTAGTGTGGTCAATGATAAAAACTATTTTAATTTCACCTTTGTCAATGACAGCACAACTGATTAAAACGTCCCAGATGAATCCGAAGCACTGTAAAATAATTATTTTTATTAAAACAATAAACGCTTTATTATAAAAGCACATTACGCTTCTGATGTAGCTTAATTAAACATAAAATAATAATACTAACAATGTATATATAATAAACAATTTATTTTAAAATAATATAATCTTGCAGTTCTAGATTATAACAATTTTCTTTGATTACAATAAATTCTTATTTTCATCCACATTTACGCTTTGACTTTCTTTTTCTAATTTAGATGATGTCTGGTTTAAATATTTAACTTGCAGATCCATTCGTTTTTGTGAATAAATAAGACTTCTCACACGCGATGCGATCAAAGGATTTTTTAATTAAATTACAAAGGCTGATCAAAGAATGCTCTTATACCCAACATTCGTTTCCCATTGTGACGGTTTGATAAGGGTCAGTTGGTATATGTAATTTATTTATGCAAAATTGCCTGGATAATTCATTTAAATGTGTTTCTGTAATGATTATATTAGAATGAGTGGACTGTGGAATTCGACGCCAAGAATAAAGGATGTGTATATTCTTTGCGTGGCAATAATCTTAATTTAATTCTTATTTTAAATTATTTAAAAACAAAAGAGGATATAAAGTGCTAACAAAAATGTTGGTAAAGTTAATGAAAAAAGAGTTGTACAAAGGAAAAGAGTTATGATTCAATTTCTATTGATACATAGTGCTGACGAGGGTTTTGACGGGACGTACCAGACCAATGTGGTGGTCAGAAACAACGGCAGTTGCCTGTACGTGCCACCTGGCATATTCAAGAGCACATGCAAGATAGACATCACGTGGTTTCCCTTCGACGACCAACACTGTGATATGAAGTTCGGTAGCTGGACATACGATGGCAACCAGGTAGCTAACTCTTAGAACGTTAGTCTTTAATTGGGCACATTGGCCAATACTCTCCTACTCTAAATTTAAAACTTCTGGCTCTGGCAACTCTAAATTTGAAATAAATCTCGTTCTTCAATAATTTAATTTACTTTTCTGGCTCCAGGTAACATTCAAAATTTTAAAAAGTTACCTACTTTTTCTAAGACTTTTGAAGATAGATTTTTTAAAGTTAGATTCATTACGAAAACCACACTCGCGATATTTTTAATAAGCACAGCTCATTAAAAAGCTGCTTGTTAGAAGCTGCTTGTGTCTTGTAGGTAAATATCGTGGTGGGAGCTTTGAACACATACATAACGGATTCACCTATCTGTTTTCCATTTAAACGGGAGATTTATTAGCGCGTGTAGCTTTAAGCGGCATTACGTATTTAATGTTGATTTAGCCGCTGTTACAATTTAAGGGAAGAGTAATTAACTTGAGCGTTCTTCTATGAATTGCAGATTGGAACTTTATTGAATGTTGTGTACCACATAGAATTAAATATCGTTTACTAAACAGTGAACAAATACATTACGTTAGTATCTTTTTTAAGTAAGATTATAGATAATATAACACCAGGCCTGTATTCGTCGAACGGTCAGGCAGAGTTTAACAAAATAATTTGGTAGTTAATGATTTGAGTATATAGTTTTATCACTATCCAATCGTAATCAAATACAAATCAATAAAGCGATATTGTCATTCAATCAACTACTAAATATACATTCCAGACAGGTGATTGTGTAATTACAATGGTAAGAAGTTAAATAAACACTTAAAACTCTAAACAATAAAACGCAAAACATACATATTTTAATTCACAAAGCAGACAACTCGAGCCTAAGTACAATTAATTACATTTAAATTAACGAGATTTAATTACATTAAAATATAATGAATACGAGCCGTGGCTAGAATAATTAGATTAAAAGTTCTTGAGAATTAATCTTAGCGGGGTAAAATGTAAGGTAGATATAGGATTAAGTTAGGCTGGAGAAATCTAAGGGAACCATGTGAGAAACCTGTGATATTTCCATATCCAGTTTTGTATGTACTATTTTGCATGATGCAAAAAAATAGCACTGTACATATATGGAGAAAAGTCACTCAATGATAAGGAAATGATTAAGAAACCGCCATACGGAAAATTCTGTAGAATGTTAATTAATGTGTGTATTATATTTATTGATATTTATATACGTATTTTGACATTTTGATTGGTGCTAGGGATCGCTAAAAACGTCTTATATATCAAGCTTTAGATACTCCTTCGAATTAATCGTAGTGATCACTGGCCTCAGTCGAAGTGTACACTATAGTCACTTTACGTACCAATATATTGATTTAACCTAAGTTTACATATTCGTATAATTATGTAATAATAAAGTCCATTTTTGATTGTTTTCGTGAGCGTGACTACAGATTTTTATGAGCATTGTGTTTGATATACATGCGATATCTACTTTGGGTATACGCGTGAGCATGTGTATAACATAAAAAAGGTTTTATTTAAAAAATACAATTTGAAAATACATGCCATGCCTTGCTTAATTATTCGACATATTTCAAATTTTAAGTTTGTTTTTGAGACTGTTTTTTTTTGCTGAAATTACAAAACAGTAAATATTAATAGTTTAAGTTTTGAAGTAGGTACTAGCATACTCATATACTTAATTAATTAAGCATAGTATTTAAAGTACTACCAATGAAGGCAGTGAACACATTTTTTTAAAAAGAAATATTTATAACGTTATTCCTTTCAGTAACCTCTAGACGTACGAGTACCTACGTTCAAATTCTTTTATTGAGCCATGTTTGAAATTAAAAAAAAAGTAATTGAAATGTTTCGAATAATTTAGCATACATTCAGACTTTTCAATCAGTTTTCTATTCTGTAGTGTAGTTAGTTATTTTATAAATCGTGATTTTGTAGAATGTGTATGTCTTAACCCTTTAACAGTTTTTAGTTCTGCCCTTATTCGTTCGGTAGACTGATTCATTTGTTACTCTTATCGGAATTTATGACAGTCTATATTTTAGATGATGTATTGATTTTCAATAGAGAGCAGTGGCGCTGTCCCCTTTATGATTTTAGATAGCGAATTCTGTTACTCAAATATTCAAAGCAATTTATCTATGATTTAAATCTAAAATGCATATAAAATAATCATATTTGAGCACTGTCATGTGATCGGTTTCAGAAGCCTTTCAGTTGATACTTAGGTACTAATATTTATGTTTTTGATATTAGTTTATTATAGATTGAGTTTACTTTAGCCAAGGTTTTTGATGATACATGTACTTAACGTGCTCATACTGATTTCTGACACTTACGCGAATACTAGACATTCAAATAAAACTACTTTTTACGGATTTTATCGCGTTTTATTTCAATTAACGTGCTCATTTAATATAAATTTAATATCTACAAACAATATACTTATTTAGGTTAGTATTTACGCTGTAAGCTAAGTGACTCCGCCTTTCAAATTACTTTATGAAGAGACTCTTCTTCTTCAAGAAAGTATAAAACTTTGAGTAAAATATAATACAAAAGCTGTCATAAATATCCCGTACGCTGAGTGATAACTTCTTGAATAATTCCGTAGTGTCCCTGAGTTGTGGCGCGTCTGCAACCTCATTACTCCAGTTTCAACACGTGTTTGTTATAGACTTAATCTAACTTTGCCTTTGTGTTCTCGTATTATTTTAACTTTTATTATAATGAGTAGTTTTAGAATTTGAAACCAGACGTGGAACTGGATTAGCAATGTTCATTAACGTAGAGCTTTGAACGATGTTAACTTTTGCTTTAAGCATCGTTTGGAGATTCTATCTTTTTAGTGAATTTAGTGTGCACCGCGAAACCTAATAACCTAATACTAAATACGTTATTTATCTTTAGTGCGGTTTAAGCTGATATAACCAGCAATCTGTTCATTTGTTTGTAGAGTTCTCTTTATTTTTTACAAATAGTAATTCTTATTAAAAACTTTCCTCCTTATTAGTAAAATTTTAGCTTTAGTCTTGTTGATTTATGTAGTTCGTTTTTTTTAACCCCGAATTCCGTATGGCGGTGATATTTTCAAATGTATGAAGCATGTTCTTGCAACCCCTTCCTTGTCTTGCATTTAGAGGTTCTCACATTTCCCTTTTGGTCCAAGATATAAATATTTTACAAGAAACTTCAAAACCTTAAGATGGTAAGATCAAAAGACTGTAAATTTGCTAAAATTTTATGTCTAAAACAATATGCAAAGTAGAGAAGTTAAAGCTAAAGGAGGAATGGATAAAGAAAAAACACAAACCATTTCATTAAGAATTTCTTTCCTCAAAGTTATAATTGCCTTATCAAGTCAGCTTCATAAAGAAGCGATTGATATAATCCTCTATATGTATTTGGTCCTGCTATCTTAGTATGTTTGGCATGTTTACTTGTATGCGTTAGGACTGTTAGTGCATCTTGTTTGAATGTGTGAGACTACACTGTGTTTCGCCCTGACAGTTGGATCTGGTGCTAAAAGATGAGGCAGGCGGTGATCTGTCGGACTTCATAACAAACGGGGAGTGGTACCTAATAGGTGAGTCATACTTGTATCTTTATAATTTTGTCGGTTATCTACGAGGTATGATTCACTTACTAATTATGATAGATCGTTGATTTTATCAACTTGGTTATTTGGTTCTTCATTCTTAGTTTTTAAAATGTTAACATGTATAATACTTAAGATATTGTTTTGTCTCTGTATAATTTGAAATAGTTTTATTGTTGCGTAGCTAGCACTTATTGTTAGTATAATTTGTTCGAATAAAATGTATTTAATTATTTTTTGTTCATCGCATTCTTTAATCTGACAAAATGATACTGAATTCGAATACTGTGGTACTAATACTTTGGTATTAATTGCCAAATAACAGGAATGCCAGGGAAAAAGAACACAATAACATATGCATGCTGCCCAGAGCCTTACGTGGATGTCACCTTCACCATCATGATCAGGAGACGAACCCTGTACTACTTCTTCAACCTCATCGTCCCCTGTGTGCTTATATCATCGATGGCCCTACTTGGGTTTACACTGCCACCCGACTCCGGGGAGAAACTAACTCTCGGTCAGTATATTGTAATTTTCCTATCATTTTAAGGAAAGCAAGAGGTGCTTAAACTTTTAAATATAAAACACTTTACAAAAAAATTGTCAAAGCCAAATTTCAAGCAATATGGCTGTGTATTTTACTAATATGTGAACCCTTTAAAATAAACTAAATATATATCAAGGGACTGGTTCACGACAGTTGTGCAACCTCAAGATATATCGCTCCCCAATTCATAGAACTGTGAAGTTTATTTTGTTAAAGTTGCTCCTTTTGCTTTCCTGAAATTTAATGTAGCTAATTTACAAACTGTAGAATATTCAAAGGTACTCGGAAGAATATATTTTTGTTGACAACTAAATAACGCGCAACGTATATTAAGCAAAAGATGCACGGAAGAACGGAGCAAAATCGTGTTCCATTTTCTTATCTTGAATAGGCCACAATGCGCATATTCGTATCGCACATATGTGTACACGACAACTGCTGATGTTCGTTCGAGTTTGCAGTAAATTTTAAACGTGTCGACTGTGCAGAGTCAGTAAGTAGGTTAGCTTTTACTATAATATAAATTAATACAAAGGCAATGTAAGCTATATAGTAGACTGTAATTAATCTCGATATTCTTAGACGGCAACAAACAGTTATTATTTTAAAGCTGAATAATTTAATTTTTAGTACGACTTAATGATTATATTAATCATCCAGCCACGCCCGAGATAGCTGTTTCCTACGAAAAAGTCAATGGACCGTTCTATGAAAGATCAGAAGCATGAAGCGAACCAACTCCAGAAAGCATTCATAATTTGTAACTAAAGATCGTTCACGGTTATAATAAAATACAGTTTTACAATTTAATTAAAGCGATGAGACTTGAGTATTTAAAAGCAGCTCTGCTGGAACTAAGAACATGCTTAAATTTAATGGGGGAACCCGCGGAACGTTTGGAGGAGGCGTTAGAATTATTCTTGCACAGACTAGAAAATTGGTGTTGTTCGGTTGACTTTGACGTTATCGTGGTTGTGATATTGCCAAATCTTAGCGTAACTGTTAATTATTAATAAGTTTTTGATCATATTTCCTAGATGGTAACGGTGCCTCAAAAGGCACTTAAATTTATATATAGTGACCGAAATTAATGTTTATTATTACGATTATTCTAATTTAAATGTTTCAAATGTGTAGACTATTTTAGTTTTGAGTATTGCTGAATATCTAAACTTATCTCATTACAAGTATTGTAGTGTTAGTACATACATTTTAACACTTTATAGTAATGATGAGAATTACATGTTTGATTGTGGTTGTAGTTAAATTCATAGATTTATCAACCAAAACAGAAGGAACTTTTGTAAATGAACCTTACTTATTTTTAAAATTATAATTAAAAGTCTTCTTGCTAATGTTAACAGAAATAATATCAGTTTAGTTATTAGTTAAACTGATTAGTAGTTAGCTATCAGTAAGTTTCTTATACAATATGGCCGGTTGACAGGTGTGACGATACTGTTATCGTTGACCGTGTTTTTGAACCTGGTCGCAGAAAAGATGCCTTCCACTTCAGACGCAGTGCCACTAATAGGTACCCCACTGTAGGACATAGAACCAGCGAAACAGTGCACGCTGCTACTGTAACTTTAAACTTTATCTATAGGGTTCCCTCAGGGAAGTATTTTAGGACCGGTGAATTGAATGCATTATTTTGAATGTAACATACATTAAAAAAAAATTTTGGATACATAATATTTATAAGAAATGCCTGAAGTAGCAACAAAGAAGATTATAGATGTGTAATATACGACTTAAAAGTAATTTTATGATAAATACCAGAAGGTAGTTTGCCATCTCAATAAAGAAAATAAAGAAAGAAAAGGGGTAAGATATTTTTAGATTTCTTTATAGATTTATATTTTAGCAGAAAATATGGTTATCTGTATGGTTACTTTGACTACCAACTACTAACCGACCAGCAGCCAGCAGCAGCTAAAACTAAAGTAAAACTAAAAAGTATTACAAACGCATTTAATATTCATCGCGAACCACTATAAAAGCAACAAGAACAATTTAATATTACAATGTGGAGGCGAGAATTAATCAGAAATAATAAACGTGTACCGTAAAGCCAAGAATTCACGCTATACAGCTTGTTGAACGTACCAAAGGGGTTATAAAACTTTTAAGAGCCTTTCGGAAGCAGCGTGCACTGGAAATGAATATTAGATTGTCTTGAATGTGGTTGACTGTTTGTGTTGGTGTTAGTTCCCCGCAAACATCCAGAAACGTCAACAACGTAAACGCGAAACGGTAAGTATTTAGCGTAGATTTCATTTTAATATAATCATTATCCATAACTGTATCGCTAGGGAACAAAACGTATTATTTCGGTGATCAAAACAACGGTTGTTTGATTAATGTTCAGTTGTCTAGGGGGTTGATAAACGATATCAACATCAGTAGGGGTGTTAACATTGTCTTTGATTGCAGGAGTCACTATTCTTCTCTCGCTGACGGTGTTCCTCAACCTGGTAGCTGAGACCCTGCCACAGGTCTCCGACGCTATCCCCCTGTTAGGTACACTACCCAAACCTAACCCACACCGTTTGTCCATCCCGCTTATCTCCCACATTTATTTTCTCTTCATGTTCATGGTGTCCTGGTAATTTTATTTCATCTTTCACACTATTTTTAATTTTATTTCAGCTCTCATTTTGTTTTTTCAATTAAACTAAAAAAATAATTAATCGTTATTTTAAAACATTACAAGGAGTAAATTATGTACGTTTATAATTATTTTAAATCAAAGTGAGCTTAAAAGTTGCTATTGAGTGGTTTCAAGCTTTAATTAATTATAATATAAGATATCTGTATACGAATTACGTCACTTATTTACTAGAAGTTGAAATGCTTTTGCTGACTTCATTTAAATAATTGTAACTCAATTGAAGATTCAAGAATAAGAAATGTAACGGTATACTCATTTTGAATTTAAAAAGATGTAAATCAAATTTAGAATTTTGGAATCGATTCCGTGATTCTTCGCTTCGGCTTTGTCACTTGTTTATTCATTATTTTGTTTGTTAATTTGATCGATACATTTTTGTAACGAAACTAACTTTCCGATATAAGTGGCATGGCATGTGATTTTAACTTTGACTTTTTAAATAATAACGGACACTGAAGGTAAGTTACGATATTTTATATTCTACATGTTTACAGTCATATTTTTATTATCTTCAAATATTCATGTAAGTTTGCTGTCTACGTAATCGATTCCATGGTAACTTTTTGTGTTTGGATGTATTTTTTTAATGTAACCATTTTTTTGGTTTCCTTTTTATATCCATAGGCTTAAAGCCTAGGCGTGGTCTCTGGATACTTGGAGGGTGGTGTAATTAGTAAAAACGTTGATAAAACCTTTCTCCTTAAATAAAAGACAATATAATAACAACGATAAAAGCCAGTGATAAAAAACCCTCTATAGTGTTTGCATGACTATCCTTATGTTTCGTTTATGATTTCACTTGAGCCCCTGATACCGACTCAGCACACAAACAGGACGAGATCTTACCGACGATGTTATAGAGGATGGTACTATAGGTTTAACTATTGTAAATAGAACACTTTGATTTGATTTTGTTTCATAGTTTATATTGATCTTTGCAGGTGTTACAATCCTCCTGTCGCAAACTGTTTTCTCTCTATTGGTGGGACACGTCATCACTAAAACCTCTGAGGCGATCCCCCTAATAGGTGAGAAAAGTACCACGCGTTTCATGATTTCTTTTCCTAAATAAGTAAACTAAAAATAATGATGAATAGTTATTTTTCTAAAAGAGAATGCAGTTAGAGGAATATTTTGGGGTACTGAATCTAAAATGTCCCTCTACTCATTAACGACGCATCAGTTTAACAAAGATCTAAATAGATACTTTTTGCTTACATTTTTGAAGGAGAGCGTATAGTTTCTTATATTTTTCTGTTTTTGACTTGCATTTTAGAGTCTCGACGTCTCTGGAGACTGATCTATGCTTTAAAGCGTTCTTATGGCTCTCGATACTTGAAATAGAGTTATTGCACTTTACATTTGTGCTGTAGATATACAGACTCTATCTAAAGGTAATTTCCTAAATATACTGGCACTCGATCTTCTTGTAATGTATTAAAATAATCTATTTACATTAATTCTTGGCCCAATCGTTGACATTTTATTTTAAAATCTATTTTACTTTCTTTTGTTTTCTATCGGCCTCTCTGTAGACATAACACGCGACCACAGACGTCAGCTTCGAGCATGATTTTGAAATGATAAAAACATGTAAAACGCTGAAATTAACATACAACTCTCCTTTTCTAAACAAGCTTCTAAATACTTAATTGCTTGTAGTTTAAAAGCAGGATTTAAAGTTAAACAACAGTTTAAAGCAACAAAGTGGATGCGGGTAGTGAGGGTCCAGCCTCCAAGTATCTCGTGAACTTCGGGTCTCAACTTTGTCGGGTCTGTTACCATCCCTGTAATTGTCAAAATGATAAACTTATTGAAACCTTTGACAAAGGCATTTGTTGAGATAAAACTCGTTACAATTGTTCTGAACCGACTACAATAAAGTTAATATATATTTACAAAGTCTCTCGCGAGTTTGTAATAAAACGTACCACTACATTAAATTAGTGATAACGAATTCCTTTGTCAAAATAACGCCTCTGGTAACGTTTGTAACTATTTAAAAGTGTAATTAACTTCGAGATTAACTACAACATCGTTACGAGAGACGCTAAATAATAAATTGAAAGAGCCTGTCTAAGAGATAATTGTCAATTTAATGCTTAAAGTAAACAAGTGACAGGTACTTTCTTTGGCATAAACTAATAAAAGTAGGTAAAAAAGAAAATCTAAATCTTAATTCATCGTGATTATTACATTTTTAGAGAGTTTTTCTAGATAGACACAACAGAATATGATAAAACGTCAAATCATTAATTTTGGTACCGTCAATGTAACGCATAAAAGCTAAAACTCATCTAAATGTAGATTAGAACATCGCATGTACAATTAAAATGCATGAATGTGGCTTCTGTGTCATTGTTAATTAGATTATGACATTTCGCTATAAACCACGTGATATTATATTTATATATAAAATGCAATTTAAAACATCTAAGATTAAATCACTAAAGTACTTAATTTTCTCCTTACCGTTTTTTTATATTCGTGTTTGTTTGCCACTTTAGATTTAAGCAAACTATATGAATTTTGCACTAAAAGTCCCTCTATCAAATTGATAATAAGAATGATTTGCTATATTATATATTACAATATTCATAACCACATAACCGTATTACAAAAACATACTAATATTTTTTTTGCTAATTGTAAAATCTATGATATCATCAAAGTAAACTTACATATACATCCTGTAAAACTGTGTCTTATATGTAACAGGGACATACTTCAACTGCATCATGTTCATGGTAGCGTCGTCGGTGGTACTAACAGTAGTCGTACTCAATTACCATCACCGCACCGCCGACATACATGAAATGCCGCAGTGGGTGAGTACTTGATGATAAGCCGTTAGTTGATCTATGTTTTTCGAAACATACTATTTATAGTGTCTCATATTTTGTAACTATCACCATCGGTCGAAGCAAATTGTATTGTCTAATGACTCGGTTCTAACTAGATGAAATTCAGTGTCAAAGTAGCAACTCAAATTAATGAGCAATACTGATATTATCTTAAGTGCAGACTGGTTGAGAAGGTTTCTGTTTATCCGTAAAGGTTGAACAAATGATTCGTATGACATACGGAAGCACTGACTTAACGTGTGCGCAATATCTTCGGGTTTTGGTGCCACAAAACAGTTACCTTTGGCCCTACCGCGAGCACAACATTATTACTATTAAAATTGATAGATGGCCCAGTTTTAGGTTAAATGAAGACTTCAGTCAAGCTTTATCATTTATGACATAATTTTATTGGGTCTTATTTTTTTTGGACAGATAAAATCAGTATTCTTACAATGGTTGCCATGGATTCTTCGAATGTCAAGGCCAGGTAAGAAAATAACGAGGAAGACGATAATGATGAATACAAGAATGAGAGAGCTTGAACTCAAGGAGAGGTCATCTAAGTCACTGCTCGCAAATGTGCTGAACATGGACGATGACTTCAGGCATATCCCTCCGGCGAACAGTGCAGCATCGACTGGAAATTTAGGACCAGGGTAAGTAAATTTTTTTTTGAAAAATATAACAGTTTTAAGAGCTAAGTTAGACTGCCTCGTTGGTTTTACGCACGACTGCTAGCCTAGATCTTGAATACGATTTCGAGGTAGAGCAAAGTGTTTTCTGTAAAATTCTCAGTAGCAGCTCGGATCATCGGTCACTAAATTATTTTTTCATACTCCTGGGTCTTTGACTTCTTTCTGACTTAACGTCCGATAGTCAAGTTGCTCGCTCCCAAGGTTTTTCTTTATTTAAACTCATTTAACATTTCTATGCTAATTCAGTTTTTCCATTTATATCGATCTAGTTGCTCACTATTCAGCTCGGATTTCCGTCGGTCGTTCGTCCGTCCGTCCACTATGGAGGATGTGGGCGGGCTAGCAGGCCACCACAGGGAAATTCATCTAATCTTGAAGGAGTTGCAGTTCATTACTGCTAGAATGAAGAAATCAGACGAGGAAGCTGAGTTAATCAGCGATTGGAAGTTCGCTGCGATGGTTGTTGATAGGTGAGTATTTAAATAATTGTGAAGTATAGCTTTAGATGACATAATAAAGCAGCTAATTTGAATTAACTGATGACTATAACTCTTTAGTTAATTGTCTTACAAGTCGCTACTTGCAAGATATTTGTTTCAATTTCATTCGTTTACTCTCCAGGATAAAATGGAAGTGTAAAATAAAAACTGTTAAGCGTGCAACTTGTATAAGTCAGCTATAAAAAGTGTTGCCGTCTTTTAGGATAAAGCGTTCTTGTACCGCGTTAAAGAATTTAAAAGAACCGCACATAGGTCCTTGAAGAAAATTCACAGAACGAACATTCAAAGAGAAAAAAGGACGTGAAATACATAATGCATGAACTCTAGTAAAAACATTTTATCATTTTAACACTAATTTTGCTCGAATACAGAAAACCCATCAAATAAATTAATGATTATGGTAAAACTACGTTAATTGACATATAGCTGGTAGTGTTGTTCTCTTCTAACTTAGTAAAACGAGCACCACGCTTTTGTTTCTCTTTCAGTGAATTATTTATTGTAATTTCGAAATGTATCTGGGGTTTACGAAAATCAAACGTCGAAACTTCCTATCGATACGAAAGAATGTCGCATAGAAATGTAACAATTTAATGGTATTTGGGAGCAGGCTCAACTTAAGACTAGAAATTAAAACGCGAAATTCATTGTGTCCAAAACACCTTAGTGGTACGAAATTGTAGGATCTGAAGGCTTGTAACTTTAACAATTTTAGCAGCAAATCATTCTCATGTTTGCCAAATATATTTTTATCTAATTTAAATCTATAATATACTGATAAAAGTCAAATAATCTTACAAAAGAGACAGAAAACACTTTATCAGCTTAATAGCTCCGCATGCGACAATCTTGTGATAAATAATAAACCCCATAAAAAGTAAAGTAAATTGCTCTAGAAGCCACACAAAATTTAATTAGGAGCGAAAAAGCTCGTAAACTGGCAGTTTTATGGTCGACTAACAAGCTTTCCACGATCAGAGTACGAAAACTTTGTATGTGAGGTGCATATGTGTGGTAACATAACAGGAATGAATGAAATATGGAATCATGTCACCGGAACGTTACTGGATACTGGACTCTTGTTGAGCTCCTGTCCAAATGTTGTATATTACGACGTGCACAAAGCCATAGGTAGTCTAAAATGTTTAACTGCTCATACAGTTGGATTGTCTACGTCTAGTATGCTTTGTTGCGAAGCGCAGTGCGTTGTCAACCTAAATCTTCTACATTTTTAAAGATGTACATTTTAGCGAAAGGAAAATATAAACTGAGGAGTGTTCGAACTTGCGTCCGTCAGGTTAAGTACACTAGACACTTTAGTCAATGAAGCTACCGAGATCATCGCCTTTGATGTCGATTTTTTAAGGTATAATAAGGTGTCACCTTAAGACGTAAAAACTGAAAGAAAAATTCGCCGGCTATACATTACTATATTTTCACCTTTACTGTATCTTTTTTCCCTAATTTTTATCTTGAAAGATATCTAGCATTTATAATTGTCAAAACAATAAATAATAACTGGTTCCTTCATAATTATTTTCTGTCATCAAAAAAAGTAGGTACAAAAAGATTTAGGACAAATTTTAACAAGTTGTTCACAAGGGTCGGCTTTAAAATGTAAGGTAATATGACGTAAGATTTGAAAAATAAAATCAGTATAATGTAAGAATGGGCCAAATTGCTCAGTAACATTGTTAAAAAGTGGTTCGAGTGCCAAGAATAACTAAAATGCTTCTGTTATTTTAGCAAATGTTACCTCGTTGCACGTCTCATCCATATAATTATTGTTTTCGTTGCTTGACGTACAACTTTGTTCTCAGGTTTTGCCTGTTCGTGTTCACACTTTTCACAATCATCGCGACGGTGGCTGTCCTGTTATCGGCACCGCATATCATCGTGCAATGAACCAACTACTAGGTGCCCCGGATACGCCCGGCATAAGTATGAGAGAACTAATTATTAGAACGCCGATTTGTAATTATAATTGATAATGTAATTAAATTAAATACGTGTTTGAAACGCACACGTCGTCATAAACAAGTCTTAAGACATTAAATTATGATAAATTTACATATTGTAGTTAAGTGAAAACTAGTGGAGGTTTCAGTTGATGGACGGGAATTATGGTATAGTTTTAATTCTATAATGAAATTATTAAGAAAGCTGCTTTTTTATTTTGACATACTGTTTAAAAATCATCAATTTGTTCCATAACAGAATAAGGTTGCAAAGGATTTAAAAAAATAATTGAATCCTTGACATCAAACTGAAATGTCCAATAGTACTTATTTAAAAAAATGTGATGTTGACTAGGGTGTTATACAGATAAATGTTGACGTGTATAATTTGTTAAAAAACAATATTAATTATTATTATAACTAAACGATATTAAGTAACGAAATACTAATGAGGGGGTTCATTTCACGGAAGGAAAAGTTTTGCTGGCACAGAGTTGCATTTCGGAAAAGAAAACGATAGTTCTTTTTAAAATTTGAAGCCTGGACGAAAACGTTTGTGAAGAAATTCGGCTCAGCGCCAAATGCTTCAATTAAAATTATCCTAAATTATTGGAAAAGGGAAGTTCTTAGAAAAAATAGATTGGAATCGGTATCCTTTTTATGTGTAATGGGGATCACTGATGATGACATAAAACCTTCGGATATTAAGTAAATGTACATAATGGATCAAATATCGGTAGAATCAAGACTAGCTACTTAACGATTTAAGATTATTCCATTCGGTATTTAAATACGATTAGGCATAATCGCTGCGTCGTATATTTATATATATCGATTGGAATCGATATGTATAAATACAGATATCATGTCGAAGTATTAGTGATGGGTAATGGAAGTAAATTTGTAATTATAAAAAGATTGTACTACGAAGATAAATCCAGGAATTGTTAAACAGTTGTGGAATTGATAAGAAATCAACAATTAATACGGAACCAAAGTAAGTATAGGTCTAGCATCAGACGGTTAAATAAAAAAATTATTATGACCGATTTAAACTTATCGAGTAATTCAATCGATTTTTTTTAGTTAAAAAATGTTATCGTTTAAAAGGAGAACGTAACTGTTAATCTCTCGTATCGATAAATGCTCACTAATCTATCGATAGTGTAAATTATTATAGCGTTAGTATATCGATATGAGAGTAAGTCCTTAGCATCACAAATAGAATACTTAGGAATCGGATTGTGTTAATGTTATGCTTAGCAAAAATATTACCGTGCTGTTAATGTTACTAACCACCCCGTAACCGTATTGATATAATGTACATACAGAATATTGCGACGTGTATTTGTAAATAAATTTTAGAAAAAAAATCGGAAAAAAGACTAAAACATCGCATTTTTCACTCTAGTATTGTAACAACCAGTCTTATTGGGCAGGAATAGTACACTATTACTCTTAAGTACTAGATACTGTCTTTCTATTGATATCGTCTCGATAAATAAAGTGTTATCTGATTAATTTCAAATGTAGATCGATTGGAGGCGATCCAAAATTTTTCGCGCCCAATAAGACGTCAAAATGTCGCTTTGACGAATATTCAATTGAAAAACTTTTTTAATTGAATTTGGTTGTTATCGATTTCAATTCGTCAAGTGTCTACTCGATTATTAGAACCTTTTAGCACATACTTGTAGCATCTCTATAATAGTCGTATTATTTAAAAAATAAACAATTTAAAGTCTTTATCTATGTCCGTTCCTCAATTTCATACTTATAGATGTCGTGATAGCCTAGTAAATGTCGTGTCCCTTGATTTAAGCTAAATTTATAATGAGATAACTATCAATAAGGAAGCTCACTAAAACTAGATATAAAATTTACGCAATCTCAGTGTTCTCGCGTTATTTTTATTTTACATTATAAGGAGTAAAATGTGTTTTACCAGTTGTACCTTTTTCTCAGTTGTACGAATTCTGAATATAAAAGAGGGTACAAAAATTTGTGTCTGAGAAAAAGGGTCAGTCTGTTCATAAATTGTATTAGCCTGAATGGTTTTATTAAGATCTAATTATGTTTCCGAGATTATAAACGTTTTCGCTTAGCAGAATTTATTTCAACAGTGGTGCTGAAAAATATCAGGAATCAGATTATTTCATTTATATTTCGTATTTATAAGAGTTAAGTGTACTTTTAAATTTCATAAACCCTATCGTTATATTTGATTGTGTATATTTCAATTCAAAAGTGATGATAAAATTAAAATTGCTAAAATTAATTAATTAATATATTTAATTAGATTTGTTAGTGCCAAAAATAGGGTTTATAAATATTGAAGTTAAGTTCGTTTTAGGGTTAAACGATGAAGTTGAGAAGAATATTGTAAAGAAAAAATAAAAAAACGAACTAGGGTCTTTGTTAACATGTAATTTAACTGGTTAATGTTTGTATTGGGCCGCAGCTATGGGCAATTCAGCCAATTTTAAACTTATTTTGTTTGAATAAAAAAATAAATGAGAGGTTGTGAAATCGAATGTAAAGCCTGTGGTAGCGGCTCAATGATAAAATTTAATAAAAAATATTGATAAATTTAAAAAACGAGTAGAACCAATCTCGATTTAATAAAAGCCGTAAAATAAAACGCCTGCATGGGACCGGGTTAGAACATAAACGTACAAAATGAACTGACGTAACCACATCATAATTATGCGATGCATACATATTTTTACTTACAAGCAGTATTTATGATTTTAATCTCTCACTTTATAAAACGTCGGGTATTTTTGAAAATTTGTTCACTAAAAACAATGCAAATTGTGTGAGGAAACTACAAAAACTGACAACATTAATTATTTATTGAAAAAATAAAGAAATATAATAATACTTATGTCAAAGCATTGGATAACTTTCCCTTTTACGTAAGATTTTAATAATTTAATATAGTTACTGCTGTTGAATTATAAATGAAATTTCTACAAAATGTACACTTCAAAATGATCTTGTCAGTTTTGTAAGATTCGTCAAATATTTTGTAAATTTTAACTTATTCTATTTCCGAATTTCACCTAACACTGAGGAACCAGTTTACACACTATCTTCTATGTCTACACTAATACTTGTATGTATACATCTATATATAATTTTAATGTTTGTATGGCATATGGCACAAAAGGAATTAATTACTCAAATATTTGGGAAAACGTAATATTTCATTTATTGGTAAAATAATATTATTTAAATAAATGTTTTTTATTATTTCATGTTTTATCACTAAATTCAGAGAAGAAATAAGATTGTGTGTCAATTTTATTTTTGCAATATCACTAGGGAAGTGTGGCAGTGAGAAAACATGTGGGTTGGGGAAGATTATAAAGAATAAAAAGAATAATAATATTAAATAATACGCTATTTTAATATTTAAATTAACTTATTTCATGTTTTTTCCTTAATTTTTTTACATTCATATGTCATACAGACTACTCTGCATATTGCACAACAGAAACAAAATGCTTTAATCGTGAAACAGGTATTTTGGATTTCCATGTATATTCTACTTCTGAACGCTGTAAACTAAGGTTTTAACTATTTCGAGTCTCATCTACTCTTCTGTCATTTTATTAGTTATAGCGGTAAGGCAAATTTACAGCGGTTTAAAAAACTTTGTTCTGTCAAATTATGTTGCCAAGGACATAAGAACCTGTCAAACTGATACCATTAATTTGATTAATTAAGGGAGCGTAATTTTTTTCTGAAAGAAGAATAAAAAATCGCAACTCAAAATATCTAAATATATTATCGAAGCATGTTTACTCAGGTAACTCAAAGTCGGAAAATTTACAGAAATGCACACAAGAAAAGTTAATTTAAGAATGCGAAGCGATACAAAACTTGCTTGCTTTTCTAACAACGAAAAGTATAGTGTACCTTTTCACGTAACTCGTGAGAGACGGCCGACACTGACAGCTTGTTTACTCGGAGAGTACGCCCGCAACTCGCGCTGTTACGATCCACGAACGCGATACGAGTCGTGCGCTATTGACACATGTCGTGTCTGTAACTAAGTATACCAGTCTAGTCTGTGGAGACAACGTAAATGCACGAGCGAAGAAATAAAGTTTCAAAATTGTGTTTGTACCGCAAAAGTATTACTTACTACAAAATTTCAAAAATATTCTTCAAATGTTAAAACTAAAACTAAAGATACGTTAATAACATATTTTAATTTATACTTACCTACTGTATAATTACTTCAATCATTATGATTCTAATATTTCTTCTTCTTCTCCTTCATCTTGGTTAGAGATAGTGTGTGTTCTTTTATGGCAAAAAACTACTCTAACAATTCATATCATTTCATATTTTTTGCTATATATTTATTATCTTAAATAACTACGTTTAGGAAAATGGTTCTTATGTTCTTTGGCTAACGAATATAATCCTGTGTCTCAATCAATCGCTATGTAGGCTACATCTAAAACATTACACCTGGTGGTTGCTCGCTTACTCAAACACCAACTTATATATGCAACAAGTTATATATATGTATGTATATGTTTTTTAACATTATTGTTACACATTTTCATATCTGTGTTGGGTTTAGCTTTCCATGATTAGTTTTTTTAATAAAGTAATGCAGACGACTAATAAAACTTTTTGTCGTTAGGCATTGTACCGTAAATATATTAAATGGCTGGTTTGTTAAATAATAATAATAATATTATTACATCAAAAGATATTTAATTTTACTTACCTATTATCGTCGGTCTCAGTAAACAGTTATTACCCAACGTCTTTAAGCGGAAAACAATACCTTTGGATTTAATTCGACTGTGATAAGCTTCACAATAAATAAAAAATACAGGCATAATAGTTATGTCGGATGGCGAGCTAAACCCACACGTCAAAAACATCGACCAATCTATTTTCAACAAACGAGCTTCTCATACATAGTTTAATATAAATAATTTATTTAAATCACACATAATAATCCGCATTGTGTTCCTGTGGCTTAACCATAGTCGAAATAACTAATTAAATTTAAAATAAAAAAATATATACGACTGCAGTAAGTTGATTAAATACAGCCGAGTGTAATGTAAGTTTATAATAAAAACCCCTATGGAGGTTTTTATAATAGATGAGAATAATAAAAAATAAAATACAAAGGTAAATTTGTAAAAATAAATACAACGGGTAAAATGTTTATTCGTTAAAATTGACTATCGTAAGTAGTATTCGATTTGTATAAAACTAAATTAAATTAAAGCAATCTGATTTATAATACTTTTATTGTTTCATTATATCACCCTTTTATACCTATAGCATCATTTCACACAATTAATAAGAAAAACAAGGTTTGGGAACAAGTACTTACTTAATTACCTACCTTACCTCCGCCTGTGTCTCTGGGAAGGTTTTTATTTTTTATTTATTTATTTATTAAGGTTTTCCCACAGCTTAAATATACAACATTCAACTATAAATTTATAACAATAATGGCCTCAGTCTTATAAGTAAGCCAATTACGGGCCAACCAACATTCAAATTAAAAATGTTTATAAATTATTAAAATTACAATTAATCAAAATTTGAAGGTTAGACAGAGATGTACTTAATATTTAGTTTCTACTAGATGCACCTAATATTAAATAGTGGGGTTCTCAACTGTTCGGACTGAATAGTAGAAGGAAGTGCGAAAACAGACGATCTGAAGGTCAATAAAATGTAGTTCTAGGCTAACACTAGCTAGACTTGGCAGATAATTTCATACAAATTTTGTTTATTTTTTAATTTATCCGACGGTTAGCGACTATCGAGCGAGCGAGATTTCAAACGATATTTTCCTGTGGGTCAAATTAATGTAAAAGTTGTGTAATAATAAGGGCCTGTTTCACCCTCTCTGGATAGCCGCTAACTGCCGAATAATTTCAAAAATGGAATAAAGGAGGTCATCAAAAGCCCATACAACTCAGCCCAAATTTGTACCGAAGATACATGACAACAGCTGTCAAGTTGATAGTTTTTACTGGCCGTTTTATGAAATCATTAAGAAACTGATAATAATTTGCCGTATGGCGTGCGTTTAACATTCCGAAACTGACTGACCGTTTTTACTATGAAATCATTACGAAACAGATAATAGTGTGCCAAAATGGCGTGATTTTTCTCAAATTAAAGATTTTTTTTTACCTCCCGTTAACATTAAGAAATACGACTAGAGTTTTAACCAGCGTAACACAGAGTATTTTTTCCAATAAGTGTACCTTCGGTACATCATTTGGGCCGATTTTGATGACCTCCTTTGTATACAATTAACTACAAAGTAATTTAACTGAGACTTAACAGGATAGTAAATTGCAAATAGCTATGAACATCGAATTTCTTTTTTATAAGCGTAATGGACACGAAAACGTAAAGTAAAGCACAAAATAGTTTTTATGCAAAACCGATAAATTCCGCCAATTCACCTGAATGTGGGAATTTTTTTCAACGTTAAATCAATTTCCTTTAACCTTAACGCTACGCGTATATACGCCTATACCAACCCGTCGATTTTGTACAACTTTTGACGGGACAGGCGGCAGGTGCCAGGTTATTGCTTATCTGACAGCCGACGGGGGTTGGGTGGGGGCGATCGATAGCGGAGGACCTTAAGTGACACGGCATTTTAGAAATATTTAACCATTTTTAGCAATCGCTTCAATTGTCGCAGGTGTTTAAAGTATTAAGGGCTATTGAACCGTCAAAATATTTATCAGTCAATTTAATTTTGGAGTTTATTAAATTGGTCAAATATTTGTGAGCTCCTGGTAGAAGAAGGTTTATTATATTCCGAAGGTAAATGCTTATCTTAGATGAAATGTTAATATTCTTAAGATATCCGCGAGATATTAAGGTGCTGAAATGACCCATTTTGATGAATCGAAACATGGCATATAGGTGTGATGGTAAGTATGTTATGTACGGTTATTTGAAGAAAATAATATAATTTAAAATTTCTCAGTTACACTCCTGATTGACTTCATCACATGAATATATGTAAATGATACTTCGAAAGGCATAAGTCCGAAAACTACACAAACAATCGACTTTTGCAGTAAACATACCCAACAAAAAGTCCCTGGTATTAAGTTATCAAGCTGTCAATTTGTGTTCCAGGAAGGCAACGTTCTAGCCAAACGTTAGATTACACAAAGCCGACTGCGATAGCAAAACGTTGCCAATATAACGAGTACCTAAGCGGATTATAAGTACTATGGCTTGTTTTGACCTGGATTCCGAATGCGGCCCTGCTCTCTAAAAAAGGTTTAGTCGGCTTAGCAGATTACGTTTTCGTGTATCGCTTTTTTAAATTGTTTTTTCTATACTTCGAAGCTAATAATAAGAATCAACAGCCAAGTGTTTAATGAGCTTTCCTGCTTCGTAAGCGAGATGACCTTCTTACACACAGATGCGTGCGTAACGTGCGACTTTAGTAGACAACAAACGCTACTATGAAATGCGGGGGTAGTGTAAAATTGAATGTCGAGAGGGGCAGAAAGGGGCTGTTCTGTAGGTAATGCTGTAATTGATATTAGTTACGGTAAGTTATAAGTAAAAGCAAATCGCAAAATATCACATAATCAACATCGACAGGACGTCTTGTCCGTCTTTGACAATCAGACACTCTTATACTTAGCTTTCCTTATACCACAGAAATGTATCCTGGACTGACTGACCATCTTCCATACTTCGTCACTCTACCTGGCGGACGGCGAGCGTCCCATGCTACATTTGCCTTGACACGGTCTTCGGTGGAGAACGTTCGTTTGTCAGTTCTCAGAGAGATTTGACGTAACCTTAAGCTTAATAAATAATAAATAAACAAATAAATATCCTGGGACATTTTACACAGCACCATCTAGTTCCAAACTAAGCAGAGCTTGTACTATGGGTACTAGACAATGGATATAATACTTATATACTTTTTTTTTGTAAATACATACTTATAATACATAGGAATCACCCAGACAAACACAAGCATTTATATTCAACACATAAATATTTGTGTTCTGTGGGAATCGAACCCACGACCTCGTGATCAGCAGTCCGGTACTCGAACCACTAGACCACAGACGTCGTCAAAGCTTGACACGAATAAATAAAAATGAGAGTCCATTCCTATTAACTTGAAACCTTATCTATATTCCTTTGATGTAAAGGCGGATTTGTTTTCCAAATTGACCTATTTTATATAATTTCTTAGAAGGTCCCATTATCAGGTCAAGTGTAAGTAACGCCGTTGATATGGCAACAGACGAAAAAATATAATTTATCTTATTTTACGTACCTAATTAATTTCTTAGAAAACTGTGGGTTGACTTACAGTGGGCAGAGAAAATGGCTGAATATCTTTTTACATTATCCATGCCTAGATCAAGACTGACTCTATCTGAAAACTTTGACTGAAGGAGATTTGAGCTTTCATTTTAGGTAAAATAGGTAAAAGGTATTCAGAAATTTTGTTAAAAAAGGCAAAGAAATACTGACAAACATGACAAACACATCAACGACAAACAAACGAAAAAATGAATAAAGATTTCCTCCTTAAAAAAAACACCATTTCCTTAGTAATTTACTTTTATGTAGAAGTAAATCAATAAGGAATACGAATAGCGCTTAAGGTCAATTCGAAGCACTAAAATCCTCAAAGGCTTTGAACTCACTCAACACCAATCAACAGTTCAACACTTACCATTTAAACTTTAGCGTAAAACAAAATATCGCGTTAAAAAGGACCAACAAAAAATCACGGTCCTTCGGCTGCAAAGGTCCCTTTATATCATTACAAGAAAAATGTTTTGGCACTTTGAGAAAACAAGTGTCGCAGTTTTTCACTTAGTTGCTCCGACTTTAATGACGTCCTCGGGAGTACAGGGTCGCACTCTTGATGCCTCGCCAGAATATTTTGAACTTGGAACAAATAGGATATTGCATGTTTTTGTTTTTTTCGTTTGACTTTTGTTTTTACCTTTTTTGTGTGTCACGGAGGATTGATGTGTTTTTTTTGTCATAAAATAATGAGGTAGTCTAGCTGTTAGTAACGATCAATCCATCGGTTTTTTCAATGTTTGGAGTTTTTAAGTGGTGAAGTTAAGTGTGGTAAAATAGACGGGGAAATTGTTACTGTGTCGGTCATCACTTTATTTCATTGCTTTGTAAAAAAACAAAAATAGAACATACAATATTTAAATAGGAGGTTCTTAATATAAGCAGAGATATATTTAAAACAAACGATAGCCAACCTTACAATCTTAAATGGTGTGACCAAAAAGCTCGTAACACTACCTATATTAACAGAATTGCCTTTCAAAACACCAGCAAGGTATGAACGACACACTGGAGGCTAATAAGGTAAAGCCGCCACTTTCACAGAGCTCCTACAACATTGTCATAGCGATTTTGCAATATCCCACCCTTGGGTATAATTTGAGGATGTACCTATCTTAGTATAATGTTATCAATTTGATTGAGAAGTTTTCAAGTGCAGTTTGGTAGGTTTATTATGCAAAGTTCCTAAAGGATCCTTAAGGTCAACAAACAGTTTTCCACTACACTAATCGGTACGATCGTTGATCTGTTTATTGAATTTATTATTGTAAAACTTGATTGATTGGAAACTAAAATTGGCAATAAATATTACTTTTGATATCAAATTTTGTTGAAGGAGTATCTATGCAGTTTCTTATCGGTTTTTCTTCATAAGACCCACTTTATTGTAACTTGTTTTTGGTGACTTTAAAATACAATAAAAAGTCTTAATCAAATGTTTGTGTGGACCAAAATAAACATTTCATTATGTGTTATAAATAAGTATTTACTAAAAAGTATATGACTAGGTATTGTATCCACTGTCTATTACCCACAGTACAAGCTCCGCTTAGTTTGCGACTAGACGGTGCAATGTAAAAAATGACCAAAACATCTGATTTATTTACCCGAAAAATCATTCGATTTTGACTTGACCCGCAAAGTTTTTATACATTACTCTTTATAAAATAAAACTACGTCCTCAGAACGCTGGTCTTGAAAACTAGACAATTTCATAAGACGAACCACTAAAATAACTCAGTGAAATGAAATGGAAACTTGTCATTTTTCAGAGAACTCCCCGGCACTTCTCTAGTATTAGTTTCTACTAACATATTGACAGTAATAACTTGGAGGCAATTGGGAGAAAAACGCTGAAGAGCTTGTCGTTAATAGGGTTATGAATTTTTGGATGAGAAGATGTATTTGAGTCGGGGATTGATGATTGGTAGATTATTTATTCTTAGGCCGCTAAGTCATAAGTACACTAATATAAAATGTAACACCAATTTATATTCACTTAGTATGCAATAAATGTTTTGAATTTGTATTTGAATTTAGGTTTAGTCATTTTTACCCGACTGCCGAAGGAGGAGGGTTATTTTTACCCGACTGCCGACTGAAGAAGGAGGGTTATGTGTTTGACGCGTATGTATGTATGTATGTCCGTTCCTATGTCCGGTCGTAACTACTCAACGGCTCAACCGAATTATATAAATGACACCTCATTAGATTCGTCTTGATGGCACGACTGTCACTGGGTACATGAAATTAAAAAAAAATCAATATGGCGGATTTTATACGCTTTAATGTGCGAACTGATTTTGAAAATGATCTTTAGTTGTATCAATTTATATTTTAAATCATCATTTATGATCTATCTAGGGATTCTATGATAATTTATAAACTAAAAAGAAGGAAATAAAATCAATTATTAAAAGAACCAAAAACCCGACTGCGTAAAAACTACTAACTAAAAATCTAAAAACAAGCTCTGTGATGTTGGAAAATGTATTGCAGGCGGGACAAGCTGTTCGTTCATAAACAAAATTGTTTCTTTGCGTTTTTATAAAATTTTATTACATTTATATTCGCAGTTTACCGTTATGTTTAGGTTCCATGTAGGAGGCGAGTCCTATTCCTGTTAATTGGAATAAATCCAAACTCCAAACTGCTACTGAGAATTTTATGAAAAAACCTTTGCTCGACCTGGAAACCCAGGATCTCGAGCATAGCGCGTTCGACCAGAAGACTAATGAGGTTTTCAGTCAATTTATTAAGTTTATAATGAACTCAGCTGCCGGCATAAAACATTAAGAGTCAAGCACCCACAAGCGTGAACCACTAAGTTTTTATCCTCTGTTTTTGGACCTAACAAAACAGCAAAAACCCTCCATACCGAATAGTTTGGAGTAAACTGCCGCCAAATTTTTTGTTCCTACCGCTACGGCTACCGAACTGAAGCCACGAAAAAGGCTTTAAAAGTCTAGAGTAGTACTGGATACACCCTTATACATCTAACCTCATAACTCCAAGGAAACTCGATTGGAACTCGATTCGATCGTAAGTCCTCGCAATCGGACCGCGCCAAGATTGGCTTTAGTAATAAATAGCGTTCTTAGAAGCATTCCGATTCTATTACGGTTAGTTCGAGCATCAATTTAGTGTTCTTTGTGGTCAGAACTCAGAAGATCTGATTCAGGTTGGGTAAAAGCCGGATAGTAAGGTACTTAGAAAAAATAAATGAATTTTATTATATTGTATTGCTTTTTTGTAGGATAAGGTAGAATTTTATAAGGATAGATTAAAATTTCTAATTGCCCCCTAAGATTGGTGGGCAAAAAAGAAACTACCACCAATCTTAGGGGGCCAATTTTAATTTACATTTGAATTTAGAATGACTGCCCGGAATGTATGCTCTTGTTCTATTCTATTTTGAAACCCTGACAGAATAAAGCGATTGATAAGAAGTTGAGGATTAGTTGCAGAAATACATGATTACGGTTCTATAAACCCTTCGGGAATACACGATTGTTGCATACAATGTGCTCGTGTTTTATTTTAATTTATGATTACGAAAATAAGATAGATTAAATATGTAAATTATTTAATTTTAGTGCCTATTTAAATTGTTTGTATAAGATGTTATGCGACATTAAGTGACAAACTATTCAATGCAATATAGGGCCGTACTCAGAGACGTCACTTAACCTAATAAATCATTAGCTAATGAGACCCAGTATATCTTAGTACACTGACAACAAATTCAAATATGGAATAATAGGCCGAGATATAGTAGCTACCGATTGATTAATTAATTGATGATGTTAATTGATGTCTCTGAGTTTAGTAGTCTAACGTTGTGTAACTTAATAAACAGTTCCAAAAGAGATCCAATCATCTTCTTTCTTTAAAGATATAGACTAAGCCTTGGCTTGCTTGGAACCACTGTATGTAATTTTATTATGTAGTAAAAATATTATAACATAAGTCACTTCACCCCTGCCCTCACTTAATCCACTATGGAATCAAAACTCTATGAATTGCAAGTTGCTTGTCCTTTAAACTACAACATCACTTCAAAGTTGCGGGGTATGAATTATTTATAGAGCGCCGAAACCGGGTACATCTCGAGAATTGGGTTCGACTTACCCCGGTATACGTGAGAGACGGCGTCATTTGAATATGGTTTTATTGTGAGTACATTTAGGTTGCATACATATATATTTTATCACGCATGTATTCTTAACAGGTTAGGCAGATGTTTATAACCACCGGCATTTTTAATGCGTTGATAGGGCCGAATCAATTGCCATTTATCATATAGTTTGGATCTCACCCGGGAAAGGTGCCACGCTTTTTTTCAAAATAAAGACCTACGACTTGGCTATATATTATTGATATATCATTGCCTCGTTTACTCACAATAATAGAAGCATTTTATTGCGATTCAAATTCTGATCTAATAAAAAAATTAAGAAATAAAAACCAGTTTTTTTTACACAACAACAACGCGTGCCATCTGAACATACACAAAACTTTGTATTCTTAAAGAAAATAATACTTTAAAAAAGAAGGTCACAAGTAATTGCTAATAGGTACAGATATTCATATCGCGCACGATAGGCTGTACGCTACCGTGAGGGGAAGCAAGCAGTACCTAGTTAGTAAGTACTTAACAGTGATGTGAAGCTGGATTTATCCCATCTATTTACATAAAAATAGATACTTTTCGAAAGGAAAAACATCGGCGTATTAATACCCAAGAGTAACTCAGCAACAAAGTCCTACCTACTCCGTCTACCGCAGTCTGTCTAAAGCATAACGGCTTAAGTCATCAATCACAAGACTATTACTCATATTTCACAAATCTTTGTCCCAAGTTCCAAAACAAAATCTTGGAGACTAACACAAAAGATTTCGCCCCAAGATTTGGAGGTCACAGGCGGCAAAATTAGTGTTTTAATTATTAAAAACGAAACAGGCCTGGTGAGGGCTTGCAATAACTCCAGCGAGTGACAAAAGCGAGTCATTAAATTTAATATTTTACTGGGTAGCGCTAGTTTCGCCACTCGACCCGGTTGCCAGGTTGCGCGGTGTAAAGTGGATGGCGAATTGAGTGAATTTCGAGGTGTTGTTTACGTCAGTTTTAATTTTCTAGTTGCGTTTTGTCGCCTCTCGAGAAATGTTAGCTTCAAATTGATGGATATTATAGCCGTTAGTAATAAAGATTGTACCATCAGCCTGCAATTGCTGAGTAACTTTTGTTTAAACTTGACCGGAGAAGCTAGAAATCTTGATTCGTGGTGTAAGTAATATTTTGTACAAACATCACACCTGTATTCCCCGAAAGATCAGGCACAGGTGTACTCCTGTACACCGATAATTCACCATATTTAAGGGCCCATGTAACAGGGAGCGAGCCTATTGCCATCAACCTAGCACAAATCCAAACTCCGAGAGCTGGGAATTTCACAGAAAAACCCAACTACATTTTGCTCGACCTAGGAATCGAACCCGGGACCACAAGTGTGGCAGTCGCGCTTACGGCCACTAGGCTAACGATACAGTTTGATATATTATGATGCTTTCATCTGTCTTATCAATAGGTTTCCTATTGTTGTGACATAATCTCATTATTCAGTATAAAATGTCTAAGACGTCAGTGGTCTAGTGGTTCGCGTACCGGACTGCTGATCACGAGGTCGTGGGTTCGATTCCCACAAGACACAAATATTAATGTGATGATGAATATAAGTATTTGTGTTCGTCTGGGTGTTTCCTATGTATATAAAATATGTATTTACAGCAAAAAAAGTATATAAGTATTATATTCATTGTCTAGTACCCATAGTACAAGCTCTGCTTAGTTTGAGACTAGATGGTGCTGTGTTAAAATGTCCCTAAAATATTTATTTATTATTTATATGTATTTATTTATAAAATTTTACATCATTATCGGTCTATAGAATTAATTTAACCGCCGTCGCACTTTAGTACAAAATATAATCTGTCAATACTACTAATAATAGTTTGTTATGTCCAATAGCAGCAGCTAGACTAAGCGTTACACGTACAATAATTATCCAATAATGGGTGCAATCGACAGTTTAGTGTCGAACAGACGTTCAACATTAATACCTTGGATTAAACCACGGCTGCGAGCATTAATAGATACTTGCTGTCTCTTTCACAAATAGAGCTATTGATAGTCATGATTAGGGAATATGCGTCTGACTTAAAAAAAGGTCAAATATTTTTTTTTATGAACTTTATCGTTTTAGAATTATGTCTATGTAGATATTTTTTTATATTATTTCTTTTTTGATGAGAAAATAATTATTAAAATGTCCAAAAAAACTGTTGGAAATTCAAATCACTTGAAACGCAACACTATCGGTCCAATGGAATATGACGTCAAAGTCTACTAAAACAGTGTCTGTTGTAAGTGGTTGTTTGGTTGAGAGAACGTAGACTTTGACGTCTCGGCAAGCGCGCCAAAATCGCGGGTGTTTAAAATGCCAATATCTGTCTCATAATTTAATACATTTTTTTTGTTACTTAATTTTAGTTTTAAGGCGCTGGATTTTTTTTTACGGCTACATAACGATATAAAGTATCGTTTAAAAATATAAAAAAAAAAATGTGCATATTCCCTATTCCCAGGGGGGCTAGACAAGTTGCATTTTGACATTCGAATCGACAAACAAAATGTATGGAAATGACACAGGCTTTCGGTAAATCAGGCTGTCACTAATGTCATTTCCATACATTTTGTATCTGGATCGAGCATTGTTATTGGATTTTTCTATGAAATGCTCGGAATTTGGAATTGTGCCCGGTTGATGTCAATTGGCTCACCCCTATTACATGCAACCTAAGCATACCAGCGATCAAAACAATGGTATAATTATATTTTCATTCATTATAAAGCATGAACAGATAAGCGTGTCATTAAAACGCTTCAAAGCTGAATACTAGAAACAAATCTAACTCGGTTCGTAATTACGAAATATACAATTCATTCCGAGAAATCCTCGGTTTTGTACCGTGCTATTCGGCCTCAAGTCCGTTTGAGGTGGTCCGCATTTTAGTAGGTTTTTTTGCTCGACTCTAGTTTAATTTAAAGCTAGGTGAAGTCAAACACCGCGGGATGGTCAAACACGTCTGAGAGCTGTGTTGGAATTAATAGCTTTGGATGATACGCCGCTCATCAAATTTCTTTGTGGAATGTCACTTTGAACAGACATGAATAAATAATTATTATTATTATCCTGGGACATTTTTCACAGTACCGTCTAGTCCCAAACTAAAGCTTGTACTATGGTTATTAGAAAATGGATATAATACTTGTCGGTATACTTTTTGTAAATACTTATTTATAATATACTAGCTTCTCGCCAGCGTTGGTCTTATCAATTTTCCCCCATTTTTGCAACATTTTTCTCCTATTAGTCGTAGCGTGACGGTATATAGCCTATAGCATTCCCCGATAAATGAGTTATCTAACACTGAAAGAATTTTTCAAATCGGTCCTGTAGTTTCGGAGCCTATTCAATACAAACAATCAAATCTTTTCTCTGTATAATATTAGTATAGAAGAAACATTGGATGATATTTGATGACTTCATTGTATACGAGCAACATTCTATTAAAAAGACTGTCACAGACGACGTAAGTGGTCTAGTGGTAATTACCGGACTGAACAAGGCCTGACTGACTTGGTCCTGATTTTGTTTTCTCCTCCAATTCTCCGATAATTAGTAAAAAAAAAACAAGCATTATTTTACTGAGTAGAAATTCGACCTCCATGATTTCTAAAAAAAATATCTTTAGTAAAAATGTTTTACCAAAGAGCTTTATAATTAAATAATCCCGATAATTATCCCGATGATCAAGTGTCTTAAGAGAGGAACACTCGCAAAGAGTGCGTTGGCAACATTTCGGGGATTTTAAAGTCTACAAATACAGTCTGCAGTTATGACTTAAGTGACTGCATCTATAGACTGTTGTAAGCGCGTAGCAACGCTTGAAGTTCTGGGTTTGATTCCCAGGTCGAGTGTTGTCGAGTTTTTTCTGAAAACCCGCCATCCAGGAATCCGCCATCGATTGCCGAGAATCGGGTCGGTAATTTTAAGTTTAATGCGTTCGGACAGACAGACTTTGTTTTGTTATATAGATATATTTATTAATTATCAGCAAAGTAATTTCAAATCAGGAATTTCCATCTCTGTAACGTCATCAATTCAAAATTGTTATCCACTTCATAACAACTAGTAAAATAAATGGGATATGTTTTTGAATTGATGTTTAACCCGATATGTAATCAAATGAATAAACATAACAGCATAAAACCGCAAACAAACAGACAGTGTATCACTAGAAACCTTTCACATTACACCAATGTACTCTAAAATATTAAACGATTTGCTAATTGGCTCTGTGGAAACATTGATATTATCAAGTAATATCGAGTTAAGTGGATTCTGTTTGTTCGCTACTCCAATATCGAGAGCTATTGATTTTGTATTAAGAAACCTTATTGGTAATGGGAAAACGACTCGCAGCAGTTTTTTAAATTTTTTGCTCGAAATGAAAGAATGTGCTTAGCGCAAAAAGTTTTGCAAGGAAAAAGAGTTGGAGAAAATTCGTTTATTAAAAACGAACTAAGACCGTAAAGGGTTATTATAGATTTTTACTTGAGTTAGTTTAATTTTAATTGAGAACGAGTACGAAAAAAGTTGGTACAGTATGGAGAATTGTTGCCCACTTCTGTGTCAGGATCAAGAAACCTTAGAAAGCGAAAGTGCCTTTGTAAATGATCACTTTATCACACACTAGTTTCCCGCCAGCGGCTTTGCCCGTGGTCTTATGAATTTTTTGCAATATTTTTCATTGCTGCTCCGCTCCTATTAGTCGTAGCGTGGTGGTATATAGGCTATAACCTTCTTTGATAAATGGGCTATCTAACACTGAAAGAATTTTTTAAATCGGTCTAGTAGTTTCGGAGCCTTTTCAATGCAACCAAACAAACAATCAAATCTTTCCTCTTTATAATATTAGTATAGATTATATTATTACATATTATGTCTGTGTCATAAACGGCTTCCTACTAAAGTATACTGTGCATTTTCTTGGAACTTCTATTATCGTCTCTATAACGACGTATAGCAAGTTCATTTTTAGAAATCAAGTACATTCTATGAACTAATAAATTTAACCAATAGAAGCTACGCCGTAGCATATGTCGTAGAACAGCTACGCCGTAGCACTATTTGGCGTAGCATTGCCACACCTGTGACACTCCATACAAACTTTCCGATACCGCTGCACACTACAATACCTAATGACAAACTTGTCAAAATTCCGTTTGTACACGTGCAAATGCAAATGTGTGCGTGAGAGTGCGTAGGGTTTATTGGCAGTCCGGCAAGAACACCGGCAGGATGCGGGGACCTGAAGTATTTGACGTTAGGGAGGGGCGGAGAGTGACCATTCTTTTATTATTTATTCTGTGGCATTGCTACAAATACCATTATTAGGATTTGCATGTGATCACTACTAGGTAACATTGAGTGACGTATTTGTAGGAAACTTCAAATCTATGTTTGGTGACACGTGAGTATCACATACTATCACGCCTGTATTCTTTGAAGAGTTGGACAGAGTTGTAATACCACCAACAGATTGCAAGTATGTTTAGGTCCTATGTATTATAATAGGGCGAGTGTATTGCCACTCACCGAGTACAAATACAAGCTGTTACTGAGAATTTCACAGTAAACGTAACAACGCTTTGCTCGACCCGGGAATTGAACCCAGAACCTCTAATGTACCAGTCGCACTTACGACCATAAGAGCAAAGGGCACATAAGCATAATTCTACAATATAGGAAATAAAGTAAAATAGCATAAAACGTTGTCCGATTTAAAGCTTTGACAACAGCTAAATTCTGATTACCTAGTTAGTGCTAATAAGCGCAATGTTATCCAAGTGTTCAAAGCTTGTTATGTCTTTGTCCCCAACACCGCGTGTAGTTCGCGTGTTGTCCCCCAGAGGGCGTACTTACTGTAAGTACACAGTTACCAAGTTACTTCCTCCTTTACTTTGCCGGCTTAATGCTCGAAGTATGCCCAAGCATTACGCTTATATCTGTAGGCGTATAATTTTTGTGCGAACTAAGAGGAGGTAGGAGGTTGTACCGTGATTTTTGTTAAAGGTAATTTTATTTAAGCTGAGCTATACGTTTATTTAAATACTTTAAGGCTTTTTTTATCGGTAAATGAGCAGAAGGGCCATTCTTAACCCATTGAGTATCTTCCGGGTCTCGAAGAACACGTAAAGTAGTAGATACAATCGTTAGTGGTAATAAAAATCTCACAAAAACGCCTGACAATCAGTCTTCCTTTGGGATACACGCAATGCTTAGACACAGGGTTGAAGAGGTCTGATGGCAGTCGCATTGATATATTCCGATGAATCTGTTTGGACTGGAAGCTGATTCCCAAAGTTGGGAAAGGAAGGTAAGGCGAATGATAGTGTGACAGAATATGTTCGTTCAATTTAAACGTTTAGGAAACATTAACTGACTGATTAATAATAATAATAATACTAAAAATTTATTAAAAAATTTGACGATTGATCGATTGACGATTGATAGAGCTGCTGAGAGAGCGAGGGTCTTCACATATATTTTTGAATAACGGGAAATACCATAGGACTCAACTAGTTTTCATCAAAATTACTTTCGGTACATAAATGCTATAACAAAAGCATCTTTCATCCCCTTTGTTGATTTCCTTACAAAGTACAACTCCCACGCACAATTTCAATTTAAGAATAATATGATATTTTTATTCACCCGGGCTCTTTAATTCCGCTGCCTATTTGGCAGCGGAATTAAAGAGCGCAGTTCACCTAGAATACTTCGTATTATGTAGACAACATTTACATTTATGCGGAGAATACATAATATGGAGCCAGAGACAAAGGAGATACGGTACTATTAAGTTTTGTTCGCAGAAAACTTACTCAGGTAGCTTTATAAGAATATCAGCAAATAGGATTGCCATGTTAATAATTTTACATTGAAATGAGCCGTGATTTTGTTGGGAGTCGACGAGCAATTTTGTATATTTATTTATTTTCGCAAAGAAATATGCCAAGAGCAATGCTGTCTACTTATAATATTTCATATTGATTTTGTTTACTGCAGCTTTAACTGTTTATTATTAGTGGATTTAAAAAATCTTGTAGCTGAGAGTCATATATGCGCGCACAACGGCAAATCAATTGACACCATAAACTAATATATGTCAACACTTGCGCGACAAGCGACAAGCGCTTGCGCCGTAACGACTACCACGACGCTTTAACATACACTGTGCACCTTCTTACTTGTTTTAAGTCCTACACTACTTGTACGGTGGTAATTTTGTATTTCATCGGCTAAGTTTAATGACTAAATATGTTGTTATTGATACAGCTTTAATAGATCTTTTATTTTTCGACACACCTACAATACAGACCTCAACACTTTCATATACACCTACCTAGTCGTGACAATTACAAAATCAACAAAATAAAATCATTAAAATCGATTGAACCATTCTCAAGTGATGATTATACATGCGGCAATTGTTTACATGGAATATTTTATTTTATTTTATTCAGGAAAACAAACAGTTACACAATTTTCTTACTCTATGGTCTTAACATTAAATAATATGTGATTGTGTAGCCCACAACGTTATCCACATTTTAAGTGAGTACATATTTAAATAGCGAATATGTATGTTTAGGAAATGTTACTAGATGACACTGCCATTTCCGTCGACCGACCGACCATTCCGACCATTGAGAAGAAATGCCGAAACACACTAAGAGACTGATGGTATATGTATTTCAATGTCTAGACATAGTACTTTAGTATTAAGTATGGGTCTGGCACATGTAAGACGAGGGCTGAAATGGTTTTTTGAGGGAAGAGCAAAATCAGCTTTGAGTTGACCCCTCAGCAATCATCATGTAGCTAAACCATATTATAGTGGATCTCAACTATTGTTACAACTATTTTAATGCTTGCTTAAATGTAATGTAATGTCTAGTGTCTTGTACACGTGTGGCTGTAAACAATAAATTGATCTTTCTTACAATACAAAATACTGCCTAATATAAAACCCTTCCTTCGTCTTTTTGCCGTGTCGTTGGGTAATAAGTAACTTATTTGTATAGTGTTGCCACAATATAAACGCTATTCGATGAATTTTCGAGAGGCACGGCTATGTCTAAATTCTCTCGTAGTTAGTAAACGAATAGTGCAACCTTATATCCATCCCTCAATTCTTAGACTTAAGTAATATAATATAAAAGGTGTGGATCGATCTTCTTCCCAAAATTATAAACGAAAAACGTATCAAAATCTTAACTAAACAATATTTTAGGCGAGCAAAGCCTCAAAATCTGGCCAGTTCACCAAAAACCGTAGACAAAGGAATATATTTTTGTATTAAGCATACCGACCTGCTGTATTTTGTTAATAACGCCGCGAGATCTTTCAAGAGTCGCCAGTTTGCCTTCCAAATTTTAATCTTATTACCATATAGATTAAGTAGAATTTTCAACGATGGTGGCACGAAGAATTTTCTAAGTGAGTACATATATACGGTTTTATTGTGCGGCCGCAAGAGTACTGGAGTTATGATTGAGTTTTTTGTGTTACATTGTTATGGAAATACGACCAATATGTTGTTTTGATTGTGTTGTAAAGGCGACACCTATATTTTTGACGCTTTGACAAAATGACGTCATTCTAAATTGTTTTTGTGTTGGTATTCTTGATAAGGCTTCGCATCGTTAGACGCTTTTGGTTTACAATTTTATCGGCAGCGTGAATTTCTATTTGTTGACATTATGACGCGTATACATTTACTTTCAACAAGATGTATCGCGATAATCACTGAATATTAAATTTATTTTTGCAAACTCATAAATAATGTAGCTGCTTGTATATAGGCGTTTTTCTTGCGTTTCGCATTTCCAACTTTGTGGGTAGTTTGTATTTCTAAAATTCAAAAAGTGAGAAAACATAAATGTGTTTCAAAAATAAAATACATGCATATAATCAATATAATATATCAACTATAAGCATGTCTTTTGGCATGTATATGTACGTTATTCAAATTCAAAGCTGCTATGATCAAGGTCCTGGGTTCGAGTCCCAGGTCGAGCAGTATTGATGAGTTTTTCTATAATTTTTTTTTAGTATCTGCTCGGGGTTTAGATTTGTGCCGGGTTAAAGACTAATAGTCTCATCCCCTATTACATAGGACATAACATACCGGCGAATTGTGGGTGTATATTGGTAAGTATAAGTACTTATTTTGTACCGTATATATGTTATTCAAAAAATAAGATTCCGCGAAACAAAGCCATCGAAACTCATTCATTAATACGAACGCGTCACTACTTCATATTATATTGCTGGAACAGACGTACGCGTCGCATAATTTGAATACATAAGCTTACAAGAGGGTGGCTGCGCGTAAATTATTCCGAATATCGAACGCGAGACTCGAATAAATAATCGATTCGAATCGATAGTTCTAGTCGAAATGACTCTTTTCTGCGGCAATGAAATAAAAATGCACGTACTACTTTTGGGTTTGCGCTGCAGCTATCAGCTAAGACTAAAAGAAGAGGTACTTACCATATTTTGGTCTCACCTAACTGTTACTACCATACCTAAATATTGTTGTGTTATAGTAGTTTTAAAATGTTGTCTCTTTTCAAAGACAAAATCAAAATCCGTTATGTATCATAGACTACTGGGACTGACTACTTTTTAAACGTCATTTTTAAATTACAGCTTTTTGCTGTAATGTAGTGCTGCTGCCCTAGTAGCTCGCCCGCTCTTCACTGTCATTTTTGCCGGGAAGAAGTTGCACAATTTCGTCTATTAATTTATTAGATACTAGCGGCCCGTCCCGGCTTTACACGGGTAGACATTACCGGAACCAGCATACAACGCCAAGTATGTTTTATACAACCCTAGTATACCGAAGTCTCTCAGAACGTCAACGTCATACACATCGCCCCCGTGACGAAAACCAGTATCTACTATCTTCGTACAGCTTATACTACCCTAGTACTTTCAATCAAATTGCTGAAGTTTGTCATCATTTTCCCCCGATGTCATAAATATGTCACGTCCCACGGGAACGGGATAAAAAGTATCCTATGTCCGTCTCCTGGTTCTAAGCTACATCTTCCAACTTTCCAACTAGTACTTTCCATCAAATTGCTGAAGTTTGTCATCATTTGCCCCCGATGTCAAAAATATGTCACGTCCCACGGGAACGGGATAAAAAGTATCCTATGTCCGTCTCCTGATTCTAAGCTACATCTCCACCAATTTCTAGCGAAATTGATTTAGCCGTTCTTGAGTTATAAATAGTGTAACTAACACGACTTTCTTTTCTATTTAGATTAGCTTTCTGCCAGCGGCTTTGCCCACGTGGTCAGGGTATTTCTTATAAATTATATAGCTTACGTCACTCTTTAAAAACGTAGCTTTCTAATGGTGAAATAATTTTTCAAATCGGTCCACTAGTTTCGGAGCCTATTCAATGTAAGCAATCAAATCTTTATTCTTTATAATATTAGTATAGATTGCAAAAAAACTTTCTTCTTTCTTTCATCGGTATTACATTCATTTTGTTCTGGGGGCCTAGACGAGTTGCAATGTGAAATTCGAATCGACAAACAAATATAAAGAAAATGTATGGAAATGACATTAGTGACAGCCCGATTTGTTGACAGCTCTTGTCATTTTCATACATTTTGAATTTATTTCAAGAATTTTCGAATAACAAGTTGCAACTTGTCTAGCTCCCCTATGTCCACATACAACCTACGTTTATTCCAAGGTTACAATCATACCATCACGCCTATATTCCCCGAACTGTTAGGCAGAGATATACTAATGTACAGACACAGTTCACCAGTATGTCCCAAGTAATAAGTAGTAGTTGCCTGAAAGGAATTCGCAGATAAAACCGATAAAACCGCCCACACTATGTAGGTTTTAAAAATCGATTGTGATATATTTTTTATTGGTGTACAGTAAAGTATACATAAATATTCTATCTAGGTCTGTTGTGAATTTTAAGGCATTTTGCAGTTACCTCACGGTACACGGGCCACCATAATCGCTATGGTTACTTACCAAAAATGTTAATATTTCAAGCCTTTTAACTAATAAAACCTTGGGGTAACGACCTGGAACGACCACATAATACGACTGTAATGGTCTACATCGAAAACCACACACCATGAACTTTTGAATCTACGAGTGGGAGCGAGACGGAGCTATTTAATTTATATACCCATCCTTCTCTAACGGCTGTAATGGTTGTGGTTTTATAACTGTGAATTGTTACCCTGGTAATTATGTTTTTGTTCATAAATTCAAACCAGTTTCGCAAGGAAAACTGAAAATTATATCAACTGAACAAAGCAATTTCGTTTCTGTGGCATATGTCTATTAATAACGACTGTGTATGTGTAATGTGTGCACGTATGTAGACGCAGACGCATTAATGTAAGTGCGTCTGTATTTATAACAACTCAAGCGCACTACAATATTTGCATCGCGCTGCCCTAGTGCTAGGCAAAAGTCTCTGACTGGTCTGAATTTGTATTTAGTAGGGAGCTGTAACGGTCTCATCTCCGATCCGTTTTCAGATAAGACCACGAGAATATACGAATTATTAAATTAAGTTACTTATCTGTAAGTGTTATTTTTTATAATATTAGTCATTATTGTGACACCATTTTGTGAAGTCATTTTATCAGGACTACTAGCGATGCGCAGTCGCTTCGGGTAGCTATTATTACTATAATTTCATGAAAAATTTAGTTTATAGCACTCAGGAATTATGTCTAAACAGTGAAAAGACAACCTACACAAATGGGGGTTCATAGACGCTTCTGCCCTCCAGTGTGCATGTGCATGCACAGACATTGGCCCATCTTCCATCATGGTCCACAGGTCCTGTTAACTGTTCACGCGAGTATCTAATGGTCGCGTTGCTGAGTATTGGGCCGGACAAGTGTGAGCCCATAACATCTATATTTTTATTTGCCATCGACACGCTACGAAGGAGTGAAAGAATTTTCACAATCGGTTCAGTAGATCTAGATATTATCCTCTATAACCTCACAAACTTTATCTCTTAGTTTGTATACAAAAAATGTGTCTCTTTAAATGCAAGACGTCATTAGGATACCTGCCCAAGCTACGTGGAAAACAGGCGTGATATTATACTGATGTTTTATTACATAAACATGCACACTTAATGAAGTGTCACTCGCTGTGTTGGGCTCGTTGCGTTCACCGTGCGAGTGACAATCAGACGACGCACCACCGCATCACCGCATTGACTTAATAATTAATTAAAATATCACACTGATTGGCTTCGTATTGTGCAAATAATTAAAAGCTTGAGCGAGATATGAGGCTAGTGTGAGCTCACCTATCCATAATTTTGATGTAAACATGTAATAGTGTTTTTTGATGATTTATCGATTAAAATGTTTATCGATTATGACTAGTTTAGTGTAGCTCTTTGAAGTGTTATGCATTGTGGTACGTGGCGATGATTTTTAGTTATTTATTTTAATCGATCGCAACTCGATCCGATGCGACGGCGTTCTTATATGTGTTTGTGTATGTGTTTTAGCCCTTATTATAATAATAAAAATATAACTCCGTTTGAAAAACTTTATCAATTTTTCAGTTTTTATCCCCGTTTGATGCTTTTTGTTAAACGAATTTGATTTAAACTAGATCGGAACTGGGTTTAGATTTTTTAATTAGCGGCACTGGCTTTGATATCCTCACAATTTAATCGGTATGGTCTAAAGAGTATGACAATCTGAATATGACACAGAAAATGAATAAGGTTTCATATAAACTGGTTCCTTTTACGTCCAATTTATGCCGTTGTGCGCCTGTGTTCTACTTACGACTGTAAATGCCAGCTTTTGCCGCTCGGTTTATTGCCGGGCAAAAGTATTGTTTTTCATTAACTTATCTCGCACGGAGACCTACATAACGCACGGAGACCTACATAAAATTGTATTCACAAGGAATATATTTTAGGTTACAGATATACCTAGCATAGCATTTATGGAAGGAGCCTTTTGTAAATATTTTTTTTCTAAAGAATTGAGGCAACAACAGTCCATACCTACATTGACATTCGTCTAGTCCAACAAATATTATAATTCATCTCAGAAATACGGATCATCAAATATTTAATTATCTCGCTAATCTGTTTGGGTCTTCTCTTAGAGTATAGGCCACAACGCTGATCTAATGCGAGTTCGCAGACTTAACACGCACCGTTAAAAAAATCTTAGGTTTAACAAAACGCAGGTTTCCTCACGATGTTTTCACTTCGCCGTGTGACGGAATGGTTACATCGTAAGAAAAACGACGGAGTAACATACAGATTATAGAATCCTCAAACCCAGTTTGAACTGAACATTCATAGCAAGCAATTAAGGGTTGCCACTAACATTTATCAGATCCAAATCACTCCTCAGTTTGTGGTAACAAATCTAGAGGGTAGTTATGCAAATCTGCTTGCTTGTTCAGTGGTCGGCATCCAGCTGACATGGTTGGCTGTCCATTATCAAGCTAGATTGAAAGCAAGCGGGGGGTAGATAGTTATTGTAGTGCTAGTAATCTATCCAAACTAATATTATAAATGCGAAAGCAACACTATCTGTAACTTATTCAAGCCAAAACTGATGAAAATTGGCAAGGAATTTGAGTAAGGAAATAGGTTATTTTGTGTCTCAAAATAAGTAAATAGGTAATACTTTTAGGGCGCCAGTAAACCGCAGCTTGTCTATTTACCATCTATTCTAATATTACAGCATCAGGAAAAGATTTGTATGTTTGTAATGACTAACTCAAAAATTCCTTACCTACTAGACCGGTTTCAAAAATCTTTCGCCACTAGAAAACTACATCTTTCTCGAATAACATAGCTAACATAGGTATAGTTTATAAAACCACGCGAGTGATCCCGTTGGCAGAAAGCTAGTATTAAAAAAAAGTACTTTTACACAATACTTGCTTCTAAAATAGCAAAAATCTACTCAAGGTTTCTTTCGTTTTCTTGCTTTTTATCTTAGATGTTTATGCGCATGTCAAGCATGTCATATAGTAGTTGATACCCATCGCGAAATCATCCCGCGTCTCTTGCTTGATTGCAATCGTCTAAAAAGCTTTCAAACCTTGACCGAAATTTTAGACGAAAACTCGGTCACAATCCATGCTGTTGCCCAGTTTTTAATCAATATAATTCTATCCCATGGACCTCCTCTCAGAATTACAGTTTAAGATGAACAACCTTACTGAAATTATTACAAGCAATATTGATACTACTCGAAGCAATAGTTTAATAAATAAATCTCTTTTAAATATTATCTAGCAGTCATCGATAAGGTGATAGAGAAACAAAGCGTTGCAGATGCATTGACCACGTTTTAAACTAAACATTATGAACCTACATACAATTAAATATATACATTTTTATACTAAAAGAATTAACATATTAATAAAAATACTATAATATTAATGATGAAATGTTTCTGCAAATTTGTTTCTAAAGGTACCTTCGGACTATATAATAATAAATATCTTGGGACATTTTTACACAGCACCATCTGGTCCCAAACTTGTACTATGGGTACTAGACAATGGATATAATACTTATAAACTTTTTTTTTGTGAATACATACTTATAATATATAAGAAACACCCAGACAAACACAAACACCTAAGTTCATCACATAAATGTTTGTGTCATGCGGGAATCGAACCCACGACCTCATGATCAGCAGTGCGGTACTCGAACCACTAGACCACAGACGTCGTCAAATTGTCTTAGCCAAAGATCGTTTAAGAAAACAACGACATTGTATGACCCTTATGTCATGATTTTTTTAAATGCCAGTTTAATGAACCAACGCCTACGAAAGTGAAGCGATCGAGGAGCGCAGGAAAAGTTTTGATCGCTAGTTTTTTCATTTTGATGGGGTACCTAATTTCAATTCCACTTCGAGACTAAAGCAGCATCAACGCGAGTGGTTCGAGTACCCACTAGACCACAGACGTCGTCAACTTGAAATCAACAACACGTATAATCTCACTAGATAATCGTATAGCGGAACAGGAAAGTATACCTAATCTTGTTTAGGTATATATTGCTATTTCCCTGCACAGCTGCGTCGTCGGTCCTCAGCGGGGTATGTCGGCACTAAGCTCAATTACTTTTTCATTAGGCTTCTTTCACGTTGGCGGGAAGAGGGTACAAATGTAATAGCCTATTAGTAGCCGTTCACATCGAAGATGAGATAGTGTTTACGTAGTGTGTTTGTATAGAAGTGTTTTATTGTTGTGTGCGCTTATCGTTTGATTATTCAGTGTATATAATACAACATTACCTATATAACACTAGCCTACCTTTCCTGGTTTTTTCCTTTGTTTTTCCCGTTTTTTCCCCATAAGAACCTTCTTCAGACTTCATCAAACAGAATAAAAAAAAAACAGACAAATCAGTTCAGCCGTTCTCGAGTTTTCCGCTTAGCAACACATTGAGTGATTCAGTTTTATTTATTTATTATATAGATTATATAGATATAAGATATAGATAACCTCAGCCTGAAATAACCTCTGCTTAATCCTTCGGGAAACCCAAATCTCTCGGGCATGCAAGTTTCCTCACGATGTTTTCCTTCACCTTTGGAGCGAGTGATGATTAATTATTCGTCAGAGGTGCGCCTTGGATTCGAACCTACGACTTGGACTGCCAAGTCTTAGGTTCGTAGTCGTAGCCCCCCTGGACTGCCAGGGAGGCTAGACAAGTTGCATGGAAATGACTCAAGCTTTCGACAAATCGGGCTGTCACTAATGTCATTTACATATATTTTGTTTGTCGATTGGAATGTCAAAATGCAACTTGTCTAGCCCCCCAGTAGTCCACTGTTATTATATTATGTTGTATTAATTTATTCTTAAATAAATTAATACAACATAATATACGCTATAAAATGTTGTTGATTAACATAAAAGTTTTAGTTCCCTACATGCATTTTAAAGTTTTAATAATAGTCTAGTTATAACATGGTTTCTTGTAGTAGTTACAGATGTAATTACCGATAGTTTGTAACCTAACTATCTTCATTCATGTTACTCTCTCCCTAGAGGTAGCGCGAACTTCTATTACAGTCACTAGTTCTATCGTCAGAGTTTGAAAAATCAATATCTTCAACTCTAATACCAGCGGAGTTAGATCTTATTGAACTTTAGATTAAACTAACTACTTTGCTATATCCTTTCTTTACGTGATATTGTATTGGTAAGTAAGTTTTTATTAGAGGGTAATTTTACTATGGTATCTACTTAAAAATTGTTCAAAATGTAATTCGGATCTAGTCTTACTTTTATAAGTATTAAATTGTATTGTACTTGACGCGAAAAATTTTGATTTTTTGTTAATGACAAGTATGTCAACTATTCTGCCAATTGGATAAAGCTTGTCTCGAGTAGGTAGTAAAATTAGAAGGTAGACAAAACAATTATAATGTTTATTGTTGTTATATGTGGATACTGTCATCTGAGTTATTAATATTGAGGGCAGATACTAATAACGAAAACAAAACAAGTTAGATTGTTTTGCGATCGAAAATTGTCGCAGAAGTGACCAGTGTTAATTTTTGACACTGAAACTGGACAAAACTTATTTGTCGAAAAGGTTCGAAATTATCTAAAATGAGACTAAACGAGATCACAAGTCTAATATTACTTTAACTACTTTTTTGTTTTTAGCCGTTACCGTCCCACTTCAGGGCAAAGACCTCCCTACCCGCCTTCCACACGTCACGGTTAAGGCAACCTACGGCCAATCCTTCCAGTAAAGGTCTAGCTCGTCCTGCCGTCTCTTGTTAACTACTTTACAAGTCCACAAATTAAAAAATAATATCTCTCTCTAATCTCTGCATCACAAACAGCACAATATGGCCGCTGAACAAACCGCTGATAGATCGCTGCGACGCCAACCATCGCGTGCGCTGCACCCGTTTATCAACTTTGGATAAACTGGGCCGTTCTGTCTAAAATAGTGTTGCTATGCGAATAGTTAAAAAAAATGTTTTGGTTAAACGTAAACCCATTGTGTTAAAAACAACAAAAATATCAGTAACTGTTAAATCGTGCCCACGAAATTGAAATTTCAATAGGTTTTTCGCAATTTGTATGCACTTGTGAATATTACCATTACTACTAACATGAACCTACAATGTGCATAAACCAATGAGATTGACGCCGTCTGGTCTAGTGATCTAGTGGTTCAAGTGCATTACTGCTGATGACGAGATCGGGGTTCGATTCCTACATGCCACAATCTGAGAGGAGTTTATTTGTTTAAACAGTTAATAGGGTGAACTCAACTGTTCTCATACCATTCTGATAACCTGCCAGTATTTGTATGTAGCTATATTCAGAGGGATGTGACGTCACAGACTACATTTACGGTATAAAACAGTTACTTGAAAATATGTTAGAGAATCCGCTTTAAAATTTCTGAACCGCATCACGTAGCGAATGCTAACAGAATTCCACCTCCAGTTTTATACAGATTTTATCATTATTTGGCAACATAATCTGTGAGTTCAGTTTCTCAAGACGTAGGGGTAACTGCTATTGTATTGTAAACATATCATCACGCCTGTATTCCCCGAAAGGGTAGACAGAGGTGTACTAATGTACAGAGACAGTTCGTCGCTATGTTTAGGTTCCATGTAATAGGAGTTTAGCCTTATTGACTTCAGCCGGGCACAAAGGAAATGAAATTCTGATACTGAGAATTTCATAGAAAAATATAATAATGATTTGCTCGGCCTAGGAATCGAGTCAGGGATCTGTAGAGTGATAAACAGTTATTGAAAAACGTGTGGAAATTAATAAAAACCAGTGATTAAATAACCAAACATGTTGACAAAAAGCAAATATCGGGAATAGGGCGTTACGTCGTCTAATACAATATCGTTCAGGCGCAGCTGTCGGGCGCGCTCACACAGCATCTAATATAAATTCACCGCCGCACGAATATTTAGGAAATGTGCCAACAAATTGAAACGTTATGACGTCGTATTACCCTCTATATTGTTCTTACAATGTATTTTATTATTTTGTGGTACATTCGAGAGTTTTTAATATAGGTATTTTGTTTATCTTGGGTTTTTTAAACGATTTTAGTATTTAACTAGCTTTTGCTTAGAAGTTATTTTTTCCACCCATTCTGCAACATTTTTAATTGATCCTATGAGTCATAGAGTGATGATATATAGCTTAAAGCCTTCCTCGTTAAACAGGCTATCTAAAACTAAAAGAATTTTTAAAATCGGACCAGTAGTTCCTGAGATTAAGGCGTTCAACCAAACAATTAAACAAATAAACCAACAAACAATATTATAAGTATAGAGTATAGATTATTTTGTTGCGGAGATCTGATGGCAGTCGCTTCGTATAAAATACTGATATTCGGCCGCATCTAGTTAAACTGGAAGCCGACCTCAACATGTTTTTTTTTATCGTTGATGGGTTTGCGCTTGACCACAATCTCACCTGATGATAAGTGTAGATGTGGTCTAAGATGGACCGCGCCTACCCAAAAGATGCCCATTCACTCTGGCCTTGAAAATACTCATGTTGTAGGTGTCAGGGAACACAGTCGCAAAATGGTTGGCAAAAGGCTAGGTTGATGATGAATTGTTTCATCGCATAGTTGGTATTTTGATGTTCAATCATTGAGAGCAAGCATCACAGTCATGGCACAGAATAAACAATAACAGAATGGCCACTCTCCGCCCCTCCCTAACGTCAGATACCTCAGGTCGCATCCTGCCGGTGTTTTTGCCGGACTGCCAACAAACCCTACGCACCGTCACGCACACATTTGCACGTGTACAAACGTAATTTTGACAAGTTTGACATTTGGTATTGTAGTGTGCAGCGGTATCGGAAAGTTTGTATGGAGTGTCACAGGTGTGGTCATGGTCGTGGTGAATGTAAGTGATCCAATGGTCACAACATATAGGGCAAGGTAAGGCAAGTGTGGTTTCAGTTAGTTTTAGTCCGACATACCTTTCCGTCTCCCCACGAGAATCTCCCGCACTTTTCCCATTTTTCATAAGAAATTCTTAACTAAATACCTAACATAATTAAATAAATGTATATGTTACATTAATTAAATAATGTATCAGAATTTGTTATATATGTATTTGTGTCTGTCTGTTCGTCTGAATATATGCTTTCATATTCTTAAATATTTTTTCATCACACTTAAATGTAATATACGTTGCTAAATTCAATTGTTGAAAAGATCCAGCAACTTCACATCTCCAGAGAGACATTAAAACTCGTCGTGTCGTTTCATATTCGTAGCAATGGCCGCCACTCGCGCTTGGCTGCAGAATATCATTATAAACAATGTGGTTTTTTGTTGTTTATTCACAAGTTTGTTAACTTTGAGGACACTTTAGCGTGGGTGCAGCAGTCCCCTGATGTGATGAATTACTTACCGCTTATAGCGAGGTAGAATGGAGAACACAGGGTCATACCATCATGCCTGTATTCCCCGAAGGGCTGGGCAGAAGTGTTCTAATTACAACCATAGTTCGCCGGTATGTTTAGGTCCCATATAATAGGTTGCGAGCCTATTGCCGTCAACCGAGCACTAATCCAGACTCAGAGCTGCTACTGGAAATTTCACAGAAAAATCAACACTTTGTTCGACTCGAGAATTTAACCCCGCGTAGCAGTCACGCTTGTGACCACTAGACCAAAGAGGCATGCCACTGGTTTCTATGCTTAATCCTCGTCAAATAAATGTCGGGTTGTTTCCCTAACTGATTCATTAGCAAGGTAGCCTGTGGTCGTAAGTGCGACTACTACACTCAGTGTCCTGGGTTTTCGATTCTCGAAATAACAAAACCGTTTAAGTAAATATAACTTAAATACGAACCATATAAAATTACAAGTTATTTTTGTTTTGAAGGAAAAAAAATAATTGTAATCTTAGCATGGAAAATGCAAAAAGATACATATAAAATTAGTTTTACAATACAGACATTTTATCAAACGATGGAAAGGTGCAAATCTAGTAATCTTATTGTATCGGTTATCTTTGCTCTCCGTTGCGTCGATTCGAGTATCGTGGGTTCCATTCTCACCCGAGAAAAGTATTTGTGCGATCCATATACTTTTATTTATTTACCAAAAATCAAATCAATCAATACAATCATTCTTTCGAACTTTGTCGTTTAACACGCAGCCTAGTATCGTGAAGCACTTTGTAGAAAAAATATTTGTTTCTTTTGAGAAAAGAAGTTTGAAGTAGTAGCTTTCCTGGATAAAAACGATCAATAAAGCTGTAAATACTCATCTTTGTAGACAAATTTGCACTAATTTCAGTTACTCTAAAACTAATGCAAATAAACCAACAATGGAGTATAAGTACTTCTGTTTGAGTAAGCCAAGTTACATTTGAATTACATTGTGTACGCAAATCAATTTGTAAAGTCATAAATTTAAGCCGTCATTGGTCCCATGTTCTGTTGGTTTGTTGCACTTTATTGCGGTAACCATTTAGTTCAAACATAAACAGAGTTTATAGTTTAAAGAATTCAAGTCGTCATGCAGAGTTGAAACTAACCGTTAGGTTAAATTTATAGAAAATGTTGTATGTATGTCATTTAGTACCTAATAATCACTAATAAGAAAAGTAATCTTTTGAAATGGAGCAGAAAATCTGCGTTAAGAATGGTTATCCATCCAAACAAATACTTACCGGCAAGTAGGTGTAGCTTATTATAATAACTTATTCATTTGATCTGTGCCCAACACTGAGACAGTAAATAGGTTGATGAATAGAATATAATTATTTATTTACTAAAAATGCATGCAAGATACCTAACATTACTTATGCATATCATTTCAGTCATGTTTTACCGTAATTAACGGCGTACATATCTTGACAGAGATGATGTTGATGAGGTTTAAGGTAAGGTAAGGTATATTTAATTTTATAAGTGCTCATATTTATTTAGTGGACTCTTCATAAAATATATCTTTCTAAGATTTTGCAACTACATCCTTTCTCATTCCATAATCCGTATTCCAACGTAAGTTATGATAACTTTAAACTTGCAACAAGTCATTACCTGAAAGCGGTACACGATGATAGCCTAAAACGTTCCGTGGCGGTTAGCCGGGGTTTATTATTCAGCCGAGAAGTCAACCGGCTTCGGAATTCCACTACGTCTGTGTGATAAATTGATTCCGAAATCCGGTTATAGTCGTAAATAAATCAAAGTAATAGTTGAAGTTATGTGAAGTACTAATGGTTTCCCGCGATTTCACTTGCGCCTAAAGGACTTTTTGATACAAAAGGTATGTGCTTCATTCAATTCAAGTGAAAAAGTAACTTTCGCATTATATAACTCTTCACTTTTAGTGCATCTACCATGTTCTCGTCTCTGCATCACCCTAAGGCTGTCTGGTAGAGGATGCCTAAGGCATTAAGACCGCCTTTGTACACTATGTACATTAAGTATAACTTAGTATAGATGCAAGTATAGTTTGCCTGTGTGAGATTCTCGCATCCTATAATGTCTGAGCAATACCAATATCCTTAGTTTGTTAGGATTTCAGGCTCGTAACAACCACTAACTGATATTTATTTATTTATTTAAACTTTATGTACATAAAATGGTATACAAGGTGGACTTAATTATTGTGTAACGAACTGAGGGGTTAACGTGCTCTTCGAGGCACGCAAGGGTGCTAAGGAAGGTGACCATATCCATAGCCACTACTTCCTTATCTTGCAGATCGATTTGTCAACGTATTTATCAATAATAAAGTGAACTTTCGCTGGTTTTATAAAGCGTTTCATTAATTTTTTAAAGCGTTTGATGTCAAGCCTTTTTCGAACTAAAATATCACGATTCGACTTCCACCCAGTTTAAATATTTTTACGCGTTGGAATCGGATCCATTTAGAGCGGATATCAAACGCTAATCCATTGCGCCCAATGCACAGACAACAAAACTTAATCATTGTTACTAGGGATGTGAAAAAATAATCGATTATGAAAATAATCGATTTTTAATCGATTTTTTTGCCAGAAAAATCGATTAAAATAATCGATTTCAATATTTAAAAAAATCGATTAATAAAAAATCGATTTATTTTGACTTGTGATTTTTAACAGCAACATCTGTTTATGAAGTTATTAGTTTCGTGGAAGTATTCTTACAAATTTTAAAAAGCAATACTAATGTTTTATTAGGTTTTTATATCAAAAATCGTTTTAATATTAATTATATTTTGATAATATTAACTCTCATGTTTCAATAAAAAGACAATATGTAAAGTTTTATTTTCTTCTAATGACTGATGAATCAAACTTTACATATTGTCAGTGTTACTAAACTGTTTTACGGCAAGGACTGTTTCACCGACTTGAATACTGGATTGAATCCGTTTTCTTTGTTTGAAAGTTTTCTTTTAACGTTTTTTTTGTTTTAATAAATAATAATAATAATAATAAATATTTATTACCGAAAACATTGTACAAAACACTTGATACTTACACTACTTACTTATTAATTACAACTAATATTACTACTATTACATTACTCTGGCTGATTATTACTGGCATTACTTTTGATTTTTTAATAAGTAAAGTCATAATTACGGATATTTCATACGTTTAATTTGATATCTCAAATAAATAAAGAAAAAATCGATTTTTTTGAAAAAATCGATTATTTTTATTATAAAAATCGATTATTTAGTAATCGATTTTTTTACAAACAAAAATAATCGATTTATTAATAATCGATTTTTTTTGTTGGATGTCACATCCCTAATTGTTACGTCATGGCAGTATTTATCACACTACACGATAAACTGGGTGCCTTGTTGGTCCCGTTTCGCATTTTCGAACTACTTAGGTTTTTCTATGAAATTCTTAATAGCGGGGTGTTTGGATTCAAGTTCAAATATTTTATTTTAAAGTAGCTGTTACCGCGATGTTACTCGCATTAATAATTTTTTCCCCATTCCTGTGAGAATTGCCCGAAATATTTTCTTAGCAGATGTTTACGTCCTAGCCAATAGGTTCCGTAGTTTGTGCTGTGCAGTTAGTGAACCAGTCAGCCAGTCAGTTTCTTCTTACTTTATATTTAGATAGAAGAGAAGAACTTCAAATAATAATCAAAAGACTATAATATGAAAAAATATGTAGATATAACTACGCTTGCCTCGTTGGTCTAGTGGTCCCAAGCGCGACTGCTACGCTAAAGGTCCAGGGTTCGATCCCCGGGTCGAGCAGTGTTGTTGGATTTCTGTGAAATTCCCAGTAGCAAATCGGAGTCTGGATTTGTGCCGGTTGATGGCAATAGGCTCGCCCCCTATTACGTGGGACTTAAACATGCGAAATGTGGGTGTACAATAGTACGCCTCTGCCTATCCCTTCGGGGTATATTGGCGTGATAGTATGTTATGTAAATAGAAGAGTATTCAAAAGCAAATGATTTCCCTGGCGTGTACATATGTATTTCCCGACACAAGTTTAATTATGAAATTGTATCCGAGCCAGCAACGCTGGCAACTTGAGACTTGTGTTAATAGTAACATGTTTTGTGACATGCACTGTGGATGTTGTGTAGTATTCTATTTAAAAATACAATTTTGCCTTTTGAAGAAAAAAATCATGCTTTAATCCTTGGTTGTAAAAACCACCAACATGACACAGCAAAAGAAAACATTTTTATTTTTAACGAAGACCAGCCGTTGCCCGCGGCTTCTCTCGTATCTGGTGTATGTGCTATAATACTGTAAAGTTTCATCAAAATCCGATCAGAAGTTTTAGCGTAAAAGAGTATAAAACCACCATCCATGTAGTAATAGTGATTTGCCGTGTAGGTACTGGCTCGACCAACCAATTTAACATTTGGTTTTATTTAAAGCAAAACCTAACACTAAACCGGAAAATGTCAAAAAGGTAAAAGAGATTAGGCAAATGAGTTCAGAAATTATGCAGACTATCCGCATAGTGTCGCCTACATCAACGCAGCGACTAAAGTTACATATCAGTGGAAAGTTTCGTTAATGAACGCGCCAACTTTGTCAGCGCGCTTATACTTTTGCATAATTCATTACTAATTAATGTCAAAAACTAAAGAGTAACTAATTTCATAGAAAATAATTTTATTTATACATTAATTAATTAATGAGCTTCTGGCTTATAAGTCTACCCGTCATAAGTGCGACCGCTGAGCAAAAGGTCGTACGAAGTTCGATGCGTGAGTTGAGTTTATAAAATTATCTGTAGCAGATCGGAGTTTGCATTCGTGCCTGGCAAATAGCAATAGGCTTACAATAGGCTGAAATGGAACCTAAGTATACTATAATTTAGGTGGGATAGTAAACCTCTGTAACACTTCTTATGGGCGGGATGGTATATTTAGCGTTTGCGATTTGTTGATATTCAGATTGAGGGCGTGTTCCACCACCTCTAGATAGCCGCTAAAAGCCGATTTAAAAAAAAGGGATAAAATTTGTGTGAAATTATCTGTCAAGTAACTTGATAGGAACAGTCCTTAGTCTCTTTAATCGAGGATCTCTCTGGTGTAACTATCATACAATTCTTTATTCAATAATACGGAGTCCTTAGTAGAAATCTAATTTTGTGATAATTTTGCAGGAACAAATTCTAGTGGCTTTGTCTTTGTCTGCCTTCGGCAGTCGGGTATAAAATAAACCGACGAAAAAAGTAACTAAAAACATAAGAATACTAAAAAGTTTCTTTTATTTTTCGCTTTTTGTTACTTTTTTGTCGGTTAAATTTTATTTATTGTGTCTTATCTTTAAATAATCACCTATAACTAAATAAATTTCAACGTTCTCATAAAGTTAAATAATCCAAAACAAGAGGTAACTGTTATAAACTGTTTACAGTCGAAGGAAACCGTATGTTTCTACCCTTAGGGTTGGAATTTATCTTATAAGTTTAAATGGTGCCACCTTGAGGGTGTACACTTCCAAACAAATAATTTTGATAATCGGTCAATAATTGACGCAGATAAAACATACATACGTCGAAAATAGTCTAGTCTTGTCCCTTCGCATTTTTGTCGATTAAAAAGAATTATATCTTATATAAAGTAAAGCTACTTGGCGTAGTAGATACTGTAGTTTAGCCTTGGTGATTAAACTCCACCTTCGATGGGCAACAGAGCCTTTCTTATAACCATGGTGATTGCTAGACCTCATAGCGTCGACGACAGTAAGTGCGGCTTTTACCCGATACGAGTCCAAAACATCCTGCCATCTCTCTAGGTGACAGACGAACAACTTGCATATTCTGCAACCCAAAAAAATATTGTGAACAAACTCCAATCAGTAATTTAAATAACTAACATTTCAGACATTCCAGGATCATTGTGTTTTCCCATTTTATTTGTTACATTTTCTTGATTTCTTTAACAACAAATACACATAATTATAAGTTGTGGTTTATATTTGATACACATGATTGCATACTTATCAAGAAAACCAATGCTTGCGGCACATTTCACATCACATTTTAATCCGACACATAATATAATTTAAATAAAATATAATATACTCTAATAATTTGCAAGTATCACTTTTCTTTACAATCAACCTACTTATTCGTTTCATCTTTACGTGGTTTCTCCTTTTTAATCTTTTTACATTTTTTGAGGGATTTAGAACATTCTCCAGGGTCTGTGTCCTCATCTTCGGTGTTTAGAGCATTTACGGTAAAATAGTACACTTGGTTGTGATCTTCGGGAGCATTCTCGGGGGTGTTCGATCGCCTTCGTCTGTTCACTTTGTAGTATTCTGTGTGTTTCACTCTCCTGACCGTCCGTCTGGGTTTACAGCAGCAGCGAGCTGCCCATTTACGGCATTTCTTGCATTTCTCACAAAGGTTGCACCTGCGACACAGAGGAGCCCAGCAAGAAGATTTCTTGCATTTCCTACAGCACTTCCTACAGCATCTTGGTAAACGTCCGCGGCAAGTGCAACACCTCTTGAGACATCTTACGAAGTTAACCCCGCACCGTTTAAATCTTTTACGCAGTCTTCTACAAAAAACTCCACATTTTCCCATAGCTTTATCAGTGTTTATTTAATCACCATCATCTTAATTTGTTGTTACATTTTTTTGTTGAACTGGAAATTTTGAAGTTTTATAAAAATCTGTCTTTTCTCAAAATGATAGCTGTCATTGTATGTCACTGTATTTTCTTCTAGCATGATGTTATTATTCATGGAATACACATATTCTTCCATAGCAAATAGGTTTGATCAAATCAATCGGTGACTTCTGACTGAACAATTTGCCTTTTTTGGTTTATGCTTTAAAAAAAAAACGGTTGGTCAAAGGACAGCCAAGGTGGCCAAGGCATTTTTGCAGACATTTTTGCAACTATTCACTAAATAAAAAATATTATTATCGTAATCGGTACTACGTATGAACTCGTAGAACTGATGGCTGCTGGGGCAGAAAGGTTCAAGAGTGGTGACCACGCGCCGGAAAGCGCAGCGTAAGGCGGCCTCCAACTAGATCGGCAGATGGCCTGATAAAAGTCGCAGGGTGCAGGTGGCGTATAACCGGTCCTTGTGGAAGTCTATGGGGGAGGCCTATGTTCAGCAGTGGACCTCTTTTGGCTGATACAATATTTATGTAGATGATGATGAATCGGTATTAGACGGATCTTTTTATTGCGGCATTTCTCTATGATAGTGATAACGCTTTAAGGGACATTTTTATTTTCTAATCAGATACGTAAAACTATCTACTAATAACAAAACTCGAAGCTGGTAGGAACAAAAGTACAAAGCTAGAACAAGTTCCTAGTACACAATGTACCATATTCCCTCTGAGTGCTACATACTGTATGTATTCTAGGGCTTAAGCACTCGGAACTACCGACAAAGCACCAAGATTTGTATGCGTAGTGCAGGCAATATTTGTACAACGGCATTTGAAACTTTGGATTAAACTTGCTATGTGCCAATAAGCAATAGTTCGCCGTTAAATACATGCGTCGGCAACAATCGACTATTACCTATTGATATTGGGTGGGATTAAAGGGAGATACTGTATATAACATAATCACGCCTGCATTGCTCGAAATGTAAGGCAGAGGTCTACAGCAACACACTCACGGTAGCAAGACTATTGCCATAAATCGGACGCTAATTCAAAATCAGGATTTTTGATTTGCGTCCGATTTTATGTACAAAAAAAACTTTGTTCTACCGGGAATCGTACTACACTTCGTATTGGGCATACACTCACGCTTTTTGGTAAAGGAGGTAGAAATTACAGAGAACCTCTTGCTCCTAATCCTTCCTATTTTTTTCACGTCAATATTCATACATCTTGTTATAATATATACACGCGCTGGTTGCTAAATACGCACCAGACATTTTTGAAAGACCTCACCGATAAGGTCAGTGTGTGGCTAGGGAATTCCCTCTGAGCGCTGCCTCTGACATTCGCCTTATACCGGTCATAAATACAAACTACTTCTAAATACATACGAACGGTGAGTACGTATGTACAGACACTAGCAAAAACATAGAAACACGAGCAAAAAAACTAGATGGCTAATGTCACTAATTTTGATATCAAAAATACTGTCAAACAATACACATCTAAACAAAATTAAAATTCAGAGTCTACGACTCATACTTTTTTTAAATTTGTATTTGAATGTAAAATTTGGGTATTTTTTTAATAAAATAATAAAAAGTCGATGAAAATATAATATAATAATAATAATATTTAATACATTGGTAAATACATACAATACATAATTTTATACAGTATAATTAATATTATAATTAATATAATATATTAACATACAGATACCTATGACATTCAGCAAAATTACTAATTAAGAGATTGTTATATTAAATATTAAATAGATATGTAAAATAGTGTTAAGTAATTAAGACTAATATTTAAGTACCTACTAAAATACTGTTGTGCCCTAACAGGCTTCATGTTTAATACCATCCAATATGATACCACCATTATGTCAACAACATGAATGCAGAATAAATGATTATGATTATGAAATGATTATGATAAAAAAAAATCATAGGGCATGAGAAGTGTTTAGGGGTCTAAAATGATAGCAAATGACGCCCCCAGGCGACCATTTCAATTTGGCACACGATGCACCATACAACCTGTATATATATACACTTGACAAAATTTAAAAGCAATTTTCTCCTAAAGTAGTGATAGAAATTATTTGGTATTACGAACATAGTATTTACGAACTTATACTATAGTGACATTGGTGTTATCTCAAAGTTGTCGTTCATTCATGAAAAAAAACGCTTTAGCACTTCTGTAAGTGTTTATTATATATTTGCTCGTGACTACTTTCAACTCTGCATTTCCAACTTGTGTATTACAACGGCTTGTGTAAAATTGTATTATAATGTGCAAATCCTGGCAGAATGTGAATACTGTGTTAGGGTATTATGTGATTAATGAGCTTGGCTGTTGACTGCATTACTGGACTCGACTGGACTATAGTACAGGGTGTATATTTAAAGTTTGTGTATACGAGAATTTTGCATTTTATGCATTATTTGGCCCCTTATGCTAGTGGACTAGGTCTGATTACCAGGTCGAGAGGTTTTTTTATCATTCAGCAGCTCGCAACTTGGATTTGTAATCGGGTAACGGCAATAGCATAGATGGTAATTTTTTTTTAAAATAAATATCTTGGGACATTTTTACACAACATCGTCTAGTCCCAAACTAAGCAGAGGTTGTACTATGGCTACTAGACAATGGATATAATACTTATATACTTTTTTTTTGTAAATACATACTTATAATATATAAGAAACACCCAGACAAACACAAACACCTAAGTTCATCACATAAATGTTTGTGTCTTGTGGGAATCGAACCCACGACCTCGTGATCAGCAGTCCGGTATTCGAACCACTAGACCACAGACGTCGTCGATTATTATATTGGACCGCCTCTATGTTACGGGATTCAATTATACTGGCGAACTGTGGGTGTATTAGTACACCTCTGCCTAAACCTTCGGAAGTACAACTGTGATGGTATGTCATGTATGGATGGTTTGTTATAATCCGGCTGTTAGCGGCTATCCAGAGGTGGTGAAACCGGCCCTTATTTATTTTTTTGAAATTTTTTACACAGCACCATCTAGTCCCAAACTAAGCAGAGCTTGTACTATGGGTACTAGACAATGGATATAATACTTATATACTTTTTTTTTTGTAAATACATATTTATAATACATAAGAAACACCCAGACAAACACAAATACTTATATTCATCACATAAATGTTTGTGTCTTGTGGGAATCGAACCCACGACCCCGTGATCAGCAGTGCGGTACTCGAACCACTAGACCACAGACGTCGTCAAATTGTCTTAGCCAAAGATCGTTTAGGAAAACAACGACATTGTATGACCCTTTTGTCATGATTTTTTAAATGGCTGTTTCAATGAACCAACGCCTACGAAAGTGAAGCGATCGAGGAGCGCAGGAAAAATTTTGATCGCTAGTTTTTTCACTTTGATGGGGTACCTAATTTCAATTCCACTTCGAAACTAAAGCAGCATCAACGCCGAATGGTATAGCACAAAACAACACAGAGGGTTAAAAGAGTATATATAATTTGCCACTTAGGGCCTCTACACCAACTGCTTCTTTATCCCAAGCGCGACTGATACGATAAAGATTCGGATTCGATTCCCAGGTCGAGCAGTGTTGTTGGGTTTTTCTGTGAAATTTCTCAGTAGCAGCTCGGAGTCTGAATTCGTGCCCAGTTGATGGCAATAGCTACACATACTGGCGAATTGTGGGTGTACAGTCACGTGCAAAAATAAGTATACACTTGGTACAATTTTAAAGCAATTTTCTCCAAAAGTGCCGATACAAATTTTGTGGTTTTATGAACACAGTATTTACGGACCAACATTATAGTGACATTGGTGTTTTCTCAAAGTTGCAATCGTTCTTCCATGAAAAAATTGCTTTAGCACTTGTGTTTATATATTTTTGCTGGTGACTGTACATTACTATACCCCTGCCGTCTCTGGGAATAAAGGCGTGATAATATGGTATGTAATGTAATTTTGATTGTATTTGTATAGGACGCACTAGTATTGAAATGTTCAACCATGCATTAACCGATACAGCCGATTAGTTTACTGTAGGTACACACCACAACGTCAAGTTATTCGCTACATACAAAAATCACCCCTATTGCGATGGAATACAGACAGTCCTATGGGCAATGATTATGTATCATCGTCTGTACAAGTTACGACGAAATCTTTGATTCAAAGGCTCCGACCGGATGCGACGCCATCGAAACAAGGCACACATATAGATTTCCGGTTGAGTAAATAGATAAGATAGGGTAAAAGGAACCATGTTCATCCGTGGAGAATTCTAAAAACAGAGGTCCTATTATCCTAGTCTTTTCCCTAATATGTCAGTGGAAAAATACAAGATACTGAGGTTCTGGTCATAAGAACTTGCCTGTTTGTTCTTATTTTTGTTTTGATTACTAACATAGTTTCATATCTACAAACATATGGTCGAGAATGCCTAAGACATGTGCCAATGTACTTGATGTGTTGCATGAAGTTTAGATAATTTAATAACTTTGCGCTTATTGGCATTTTGATTATTTTAAGTCGACTCCTAGTCTGTCTAGGTTCGGCTGAATATAACTTATTCACGAAGTGACTGACATCAGATCTCCACTAAACTAATTTCGTAGCAAAATATTAAGGACTATTTTTCCGCCAGCGGCTTTGCCCGCGTGGTCTTATAATATTTTCCCCCGTTTTTGCAACATTTTTCATTACTACTCCGCTCCTATTAGTCGTAGCGTGATGATAATATATAGCCTATAACCTTCCCCGATAAATGGAATATCTAACACTGAAGTAATTTTCCAAATTGGTCCAGTAGTTTCGGAGCCTACAAACAAATAAGCAAACAATCAAATCTTTCTTTATAATATTATAATTATTACTATAGATAAGTTTATCCTCGGATCCGGACATCGAAGAGATAAAATCGCAAACTACAACTAGTTACCCATAGGTAACAAGATGCTCTGTCTGGTACGTCAGCCTGATACATTTTTTGGCTAATCTGTTATTTAATACAAAAACATATATTTTTTATTATACTGCACTAATCGAGGTCATGCATTCGATTACTATCCACGACATTATATTTGTGTAATCCTGGGGAAAAAGGGGAGTTAATATTAAAAATCAATATTAAAGTTTTAAAATTATTTTTCGACATTACAATACACTTACGTAGACATTAACAATACGATATGGACGATTACACACGGACAAAACAATACATGAACACTTATTTATTTTAATTGGGGATCCCAATCCTTTGTTGATTAGTTAACTACAGACAAGACAAACACTTGGACAAAACAATGGAATTATATAGTTATACTTACTTAATAACAACGTACTATATTATTATTCTTGATGAGTAACGATATAGTGATGAGAAGATACATACGTTGATGATATGATTCTATGGTTTTATTTCTATAGTTAAGTAAAGTTGTATTAATAGTGTCCTAAAGTTTTAAACGTGGTATTTATATAATTATAATGTAGAAGTCTACTGAGGAGAATCCTTTTATTAGTGTCACATAAAACATCATCAGATCTGTGATCACTGTAAATGCAGTTTCAGCCTTTGAGTCAGAGTCAGGGTCAGCTCCGCCCTTAGGTCATTGCTTAACTTTAGAGACCGCTCAGTGTCAGCATCTTTCAATTGTATTCATCAAAAACGTTGGTTGATCTCAAAATACTTGACAAACCTTTCTCACAAATATCTGTATGTGTTGCAATCATGCACTCTAAATAAAGCGTAGTGTAGGACACCCGGCAGCCAGGTAGTGATAACTTGCCGTCGATCGGGCTCTATGGAGTACACTAGAAGAGAACATAGGGTTCAGCACTGGACGAAAACAGGCTGATGATGAAATGATCAATAACTCACTTCACTTGAATTAAAAACGGATTCTTGACACCTCTACTTCACAAAATCTACCATTTAATCTTGACTCATCACTTTATCGCTACTATCTCGAACCATCAAACTTCTCCCTCGTGCTTACAGAGTTCATTGAACTCCACCAGATCAGTGCCAGGTCTTGCGAAGCTGAAGTACAGGTAGTTCTTGGACACTCTAAATGAAAGCAGCTTCAGGTTCGGCGTGATGCGGACTGTGGCCAGCTTGATGGTGTTCTCGTTTGGGTACGTCCTGCGAGGCACCCGGGGAAGCTCCTGGCATTTTTTATGGCAGAATTGGTTGCCTCTGAAACTGTAATACGCTTTGTTGATTTCGTCTTGTTTACAGAAGTATAAACTGGCTCGTTAATCTAGCTAAGGGGCGAGCCTATAGCCAATAACTGGGTACAAATGCAACTGTGAATTTCATAGAAAAGCCAATAACATCTTCCTAGGAATCGAAACCTGGGCAACTATATAGACTAACAAGGCAGTCCAATATAAAATCAGTGTAATAGAACGGAGAGAGCTTTCTCCGAGGTCTTGTGTAACATTAGACTTTCTAAACTGCTTCTGAAGAATAATATTAATTAAACTATGCATATAAATCATAATTACTTACTAATATTATATGAAAATTACATAATAACTTACCAAATTGTGTAAATTCTTTTGAGTGCACCAGAAATTTTGAAATTCATGATAAACGGCTGACAGGGTGGTTGGAAAATGAAACGTCAAATGTTGAGACAGAAGGAATTAAATTAAAAAACGTATCGTGTCTATGGCTGGATATCAAGTAGGTTTTAATGGAGCGTTGTGGTTTTTGTGATGCGGTTGAGTATAAAGCTGAGTGCCATTCTTTTCACTTGCGGAGATGAGATGAGTTTAATCTTATCGCTTTATTTTTAAACATTGTTTTTGTTTTTCTAGTCTATATTTTATTTTGCGGTAGCCTTAAGGTCACACACTCTTTTTCATAAATACCGCGTTACCGGGAAAGATGCCAATAATAATTTATACTGCCTTATTGTTCAAGATAGATTTAGCGTAGATTCTGAGCGTCAAGCAAAGTGTCTAATGTCTACATACATACATACATACATACATACATAGCTTCACGCTTGTTTCCCATAGGGTTTCTAATGTCCATGCATATATTATTGCTCTGCCAGGATTCTGGCAGAGCAATTCATAGAACTCTGGACTCTGGGTTTGGATTTGTGGTAGATGTAGAAACACCCATTATTAAATGAGTATTTAAAAAAATTGTGAATACTTACACGTTTACCCAAAGGGTTATGGCACGATGATATAGGATATAGATGATGATATAGGATGATATAGGTTACAATAATCTACGTAGAAAAAACTTTAACTATGCTAGCGCGTTTAAGGAATGCGCAAGGCTTGTACTGAAGATTGAAGTCCTTCCTTTGTTTTGTTCATTATGAGAAATTCAAGTGAAAAGGGCTGTGCCAAATTTCGATCTTGTTGGGTCCAAAAGTATATGCAAGAAAGTTATAACGTTACTTATTTTCTTTCCTAACATTAAATCTCTGCATCAAACTTCGCCGAGACTTAAGCAGTGTCAAAATAAGTAGGAAAATGTTTTACAAGAGCGTCGACTCAAAAAATCTTCATAAAGGCCACCATTTTAACGGACCCCGCGAATCTTTACGCCTTTACGTGAATCTTTTAAGGGTTTGACACCTTTTAGTCCATTTTACGCTGGTTGATGTATAAATAATTCATAACTACAACCTAAGGGGTCTTATTTTGAGATTTGTTCAAAAAATTTGCACAAGTTTTAAGTGGAAGGCCGCAGAGTTGAGCGGTTCGCGCGGCGTTTGCCCAGATTTTTCTTGGTTACCCTCTATAATTCATCCTCCCCACCCCTTGGCAAGTTTATATTCACCTTAATGCTGTTTTATTGTTGAGATTTAAGCGTTCAGACGTTTTTTTATTGCATGCAATTGATTATGTTTTTATTTAATTTAAGCGAGCAAGCACCTTTTTCTTTATTTGGGGGCCAGTTATAAATGAACATTTTTACACTAAATTTGTCGTTATTATGCCAGTTTAAGAAAAAATGCCACATTTTACAGCACCATCTAGTCCCAAACTAAGTATAGCTTGTACTATGGGTACTTGACAATCCAATACTTATGTGCTTTTTTTGTACATACTTATCACTACATAGTATAAATAGATATGTATAATAACATACCACGCGGGCGAAGCCGCTGGCGGGAAACTAGTATTATATAAATGTTACTTGTTTCCTAGGGAAAATAATACCCTCGAGATCACAAATGTATAAAAAAATATCAATATTTCTATTCTTTAAAATTGTCTACAAGCTGTTTATTATGTGTAGTTGGTTATTTGGGTTATGTAGCAATCACTATCACTACTTAGTATAAAACAAAGTCGCTTTCTCTGTCCCTATATCTCTATGTATGCTTAAATCTTTAAAACTACGCAACGGATTTTGATGCGGTTTTTTAATAGATAGAGTGATTGAAGAGGAAGATTTATATGTATAATACATACATATTATAGTACAGAAAATACAAGAAATTCAAACCCATGCGAAGCCGGGGCGGGTCGCTAGTTACTTATATTTTACTAGAGAATTAGATGAATATATAAAAAGTTAGTTATTTATCTAAGTTAGTTACTATTATCTTAATTTAATTAATTGCGAAGTTGATCTCTCTGACAATAAAACAAAATTCTACCCGTCATGCTTTGCTAAAATTATGGATTTAGCCAATCGTAATATTTACTTTACGAGGCACAAAGTAATAAAAGATACGACGCTAATAATTATAATTATGTAACTGACGTTATTACTTAAGTCATTATTATAAGCTTCACTAAATACAATACAAGTTTCGATTATTAGGTTAATATCCCTTTGCTTTCTACTGTAATAAACTTATCAAGTGGCTGAAATGGCCAGTTTTGATGAATCTAATGTTTGAGTACCAAGCAGTGTTGCTAGACTTCGTCAGAAACTGTATTTCGATAGGCGCTTAGTCATAAAAAAGGGAAGATAGGAAGTAGTGGCGAGTTAGTGCTCGCTTCCCTAGCTGCTCAGCCGGAATAGGGCTGCCCGAAGGCGGGTGCCGCCACTGAACGAGAAGTCGGTCCCAATCTACTCGTCGGCATAGCTCGTTGTGATGTCAGTAACATAAATTATATATGTTATATTACAAGATTCCTGGAGTCTAAATATGAATTGATTTAAAAGAATCGCTGAACTCGTTCCTTAGCAATTTTTTTAACACGAATCATGTTTTTAATTTAATTTAGTCAAAATTATTACTCAAGGACTTTATAGGCCAAAAACGGCTATCTTAGGATTGCAAGCTTTGTAAATGGAGCTTATTATTAGATATTAACCTTGCAGCTTCCTTAAGTGAAAATTAAGGAGCTTTACCGAACCGTAGCCACATGCATCATAATTATTCAAAGTCTGACCACTAACTAAACGATAGTTGAAACCGTCCTAATCGCCCGATCGCCTGCCCGCTCTGTAATCTGGTGCTTAAGCTCCTAAATCCTTGGCGCGTTTTGCCACTAGATATTTTAAGGCTACAGTCACAGTAATACAAGTTTTTTTGTTTTGGTAAAAACTATATTTTATTTACTTAACTCCATCTCTCCATCTCCATCAAGCAAACACACAAAAAATTGTCGGTCCATATGGTGCATTGTGGTTGAGCAGTTATTTCCTGCGTTATGGGTCTTGGGTTTGCTTCCCGTACTGAACAAAAATGGAAGGTAAAGGAGACGCTAAAGAAAATAAACTTAGAAATCTGTATAGTCTGCCAACACATTCTGCGAAGGCGTATAGCCAAACCCCTCTTATAAATAAATAAATATCCTGGGACATTTTACACAGCACCATCTAGTCCCAAACTAAGCAGAGCTTGTACTATGGGTACTAGAAAATGGATATAATACTTACATACTTTTTTTTGTAAATGCATACTTATAATATATAAAAACACCCAGACAAACACAAACACTTAAGTTCATCACTTAAATGTTTGTGTCCTGTGGGAATCGAACCCACGACCTCGTGATCAGCAGTCCGGTACTCGAACCACTAGACCACAGACGTCGTCTTATTCTAAGAAACACGTGGGAGTAGTAGGGGTTAACAATTTTATTATTCATTATGATGATTAGTTATGTATTTTTTAACATCAATAATTACTTATATAAACTTTTTAGACAAGCAAAGTTAAAATTTCTGACTTTTTAAAATAACTATTCGTATTGCTATGTTGAATATATACTTTTGACAGTTAACTAATGTAATCCAACATAAATTTAACGCACATATTTATAATTAGGTAAACTATTAACCATATTATTTGCCATGCTAACATTATTCCCATTTCCCTCGAAGTACTGTCTACGTTTGTTTGCATTTGATTAAATTAGAATGATTGCTTCTAACTTAAGGGTATGTAACAAGCATACAAAGCGATTGATTCCGAGGCAAGCCGAGTTTGCAGTGGTTCGTTCTTAGATGGGTTACCACTAGTCATAAAATTAAATTCATTGTTTTTCTTTAAATATTTTCATGTTAGTAGAGTAAGGGCATAGGAAATTAGTAATTTATATAAAACTGAATTGGTTTTAAGAAAATATAGTAGCTCAAAGATCATGCTTAGTCGTTGGTCATATCTTGAAGGAATTCTAATAGTTATTAAAAAAGTGAGCGTTTAGATTGTGCAATAATGATTGATTGTCTTTCAAATCTGCCATATAAATAATGGCTAAATGTGTAAATAAGCGCAAACCTAGAGAATGGCTGGACCAATTCGGCTATAGATAGAAATCTTGGAATTTAAATAGATAGGGATGGGAGTTCAAACTGGGCGCGTGTGAAGCTGCATGCAAAAGCTATTTATTCAACTATATAATTCTGTATCAATCAAATAATCCCGCTGTTCCTTACAATATGTGTGCAACCTTACCAAGAAGTAGAAGCACGCGAGACTCCCAACGGACATCGGTCACGTGCCGAACTTTGTCTCTATTGAAATTTGGAATAATAGATCTCCTCGCCTTACCGGTGCCCTGGTACAATGCCGCAGACTATGTAAGTGAAATCTAAGACATTAGCAAAGATAATTTAAATTTCATGGAGTTAATCTAGGATAGCTGCCGATTTCATAGATATTTTGTAGTATAAAGTTGCTAAGAAAATACAGTGTTTAACTAATAAATTACTTTGATGTCGTTGTTATACCAACTTGCATAGGGTGAATTTAAGAAATATAAAAACATGTTTAAACAAAAACAAGAAACTACGTAAACTGCACAAAACGCCCGCACACTTGCGCATGATTCGAAATGTAGTGTACATTACATTTCAAATCATGCGCATTTATTTGCTACGAAATCGTAGCAGCCGTAGCGTTGGATACAGCTAAGTGGTAGCGGCTGCGTAGTCCTTGGATTACGATTGACCCTTCGCATTTTAGATTAAGTTAAGCCCTAAGTTATAGAGAACAATTAACAATAATTACTTTAAGCTCCAATAAATCGACATCTGACCTTCCGAACTTCAATCAATCCGTTTACAATTCACCTCAGTTCCTACCAACAATAGATAGTTATACGAGGCAATTATAATTGGAGGTCAGCGCGACGTTAGACGTCCGAGATTCAGTACACCACAATACAGGCAAATACAGAAAGTCAAGTCAGTACAAAATTATTTAAGTTAGATTTTTTTATTGGTGGTAACTATACTGCTGAACATTTTTGGGTTGCTAAATATTCTGCTGGTGCATTATTACGGTTCGTTTTGAAGAGTGCTGTAGCCAATGACTACATTAGCTGTTAGTTCAAAATACGGATGAAAACTGTTTTTAAGTAGTTGACGTCATCAACCATTCGGCCAATCACAGCCTGTTTAGAATACGTGACTGAGGTAGACAAAAATCATTTACTTTGACGATTCTCTTAAATATCGCGTATTTTTCAATACGGATGCCATCTACACATGCTGTCAAATACCCTATTCCGAATGAACCTTTTCCTTGTGAACTTCTGATGGTTGCACGCCGCGTAAATCTGTTTTCAATTCTAGGTATTTGCTCTGGCTAATTGGAATGATTCTGTTATCTAAACCAGGCGGAGTTGGACATTGTGTAACGATTTGAGGCTCTTATTTTGTTTTACTATTCTCCCGACACTGCGCTGGTTTTATTCTTGCTTCCATCTAGAAAATATTTGACTCTATAATGTATTTAAGAATTAAAACGCAAAATTAATTTCAGCCTAAGCCAATGTTCATTACAATTAACTATTAAACAATAATAAATAAATTCATTTATTTATTTATTTTGAGTACACACCTACCAAAATTAGTAACTTGTAAATAACTCCTATCTGGCCAAACAAGAATAAATTAATAAATGTAGTTATTTCTGTTTGATGACTGACTGATTTAGTTTTTTGTAAATAGATCTTTTAAAAACACATTTATTGGACATAGGTACTGTAGATTGCGCTGGCATTTCCTAACCAACGTCATATAAGAAGTGCCAAAACAAAGTGTCCGGTTTAGCATAACGATATTAGATAGAGGACAACGATATGCGATACTACCGATCATAAAGATAACCCCGTCGCGAATTTATAAATTTTCTTACAAACCTGTTTTTTAAGGTACAGATAAAGTTTAGCCTGTCTCTTTCCCACGTTTTTTATACAAAACAAGCATGCGGCCCGCTTGATGGTAGGCGGTTACCAAAACCACCGTTGGTTTTAAGAGAGGTAGGGCCCAGCCATTTATGGCCATCTGGGGAAGTACCTCCACCTTACAGAAAACTGCAGCCAAATAACACACTTTATTGTGTGTTGTGTTCCTGCTGTGAGTAAGGTCGCCAGAGCTCCTTCTAAGGATGCGCTGCGCTGGCAGTAAGAGGATTATTCTCTCAAACTGTCGGCGCAGTGAATCCTCCATAAACCTCTAAGGGGTTTTTCGGGTCGGCAACGCGCGAGTGATACCCCTGGTGTTGCAAGCGTCCATAGGCTATGGTAACCGCTTACCATCAGGCGAGCCGTATGCTTGTTTGTACCTATGAACAACAGCGAAGCATCAATTATGCGTAGCCGACTCTGCAAAAACCTCTCAATTGACTCCCTTGGTGAAGAACCCCATGCTCAAATTGAATGTTAATGTTATCAGTCCAAATATCTTTCTTCATGGATTTAGATCTTGAAATTCCATTAGGTCCTGGTGTAAATAAAATTGCTTTGGTCAGAACTGCAACCAGACAATGTGCATTAGTGCTACAGGTAAGTACTTGGATTAGAAATCCATTTCACTCAATGCTGAAAGGAAGGCTCCTTAGTATTTTATAGCTGTCGCAATTATTTGTCCCATCGACGGAAAGAAAGAAATGTATTTATGACATTGCAATTTAAACTCAATTTAATCAACTGCAACTTAATCTCAACGGATCTATGGTCCCAAGTGTGACTGCTGAGCGTGAAGGCCTGGTTTAGATTCCCAGGTCGAGCAAAGAGTAATTGGGTTTCTTCTACAACATTTTCAGTAGAAGCTCGGAGTTTGATAAGCGCCCAATCACATAAGTATATTTATAACATTTCGTTGAATTGTGGGTGTGAATCTATATCTACATCTCTGCCTAACCCTTCATGGAATACAGGCATGATGGTATAAATAAGAATCTTTAATTATTATTAATATTAAGAGTTACATTAATTTGAGTAAATACATCCTCGATATTTTTTTTACAAATCAAGTCTGTTTCTTAGAAATCACTGACAACAAAAATTTCCAACATCGACTGAGGTTAATAAATCTTATTTCAATTAAGTTAAAAGCGGAAATCGTTTAATGTATTCTGTACGAGTTTTAACGGACGTACGGGCGAATGTCGTAAACCTCAATAGGTACGTGCACGTGTTACTGATAAGCTTTAAACTGCAAACCTGAGTTCACCGAGCTTTTACAAAACCTGTGGTGCTGATTTTGAATATATATGCTATAGCCACACAGTTTAACTTTGCAGCTTTTAATTTATGACGACGTCTGTGGTCTAGTGGTTCGAGTACCGGACTGCTGATCCCGAGATCGTGGGTTCGATTCCCACAGGACACAAACATTTATTGTGATGAATTTAAGTGTTTGTGTTTGTCTGGGTGTTTCCTATTTATTGTAAGTATGTATTTACAAAAAAAAGTATATAAGTATTATATCCATGGTCTAGTACCCATAGTACAAGCTCTGCTTAGTTTGGGACTAGATGGTGCTGTGTAAAAATGTCCCAGGATATTTATTATTTATTATTATTTAAATTTAAACTATTTTACATCAGAATATATCATAACGCCTATATTCCCCGAAGGGTTAGGCAGAGGTGTAGTAATGTACACCCAAAGTACGCTGGTATGTTTAGGACCCATGTAATAAGGGCGAGCCTATTGCTATTAACCGTAAATATATCTAAACTCCGATCTGCCACTGAGAATTTTATAAAAAAAACCCATAACGTTTTGGTACAACAGCAACTACGTCGTTGGTCAAGTGGTTCCAAGCACCACAACACACACAGACAATGCTCGTTATCATTATTTCTAGATATAGTAGTGAGACACGTTTTTGCGGCATTCACAATAGACCTACTAAGTTCGCAGTAATACTATAGCCGCAAACAATAAACAAAATATTAAAAAAATAAGAGACGCTTGACCGACATCCTCAATCGTTACGTCAAACACACCCTGTCTCCTTATTCCGTCCCCTTCTCATGCTGACAGCATCCCGAGGGCATATCATGAATTATCCAAGTATCTATAGCTACTTGTACCTCTGGCTTCGTAATAGTTGGCAGTTTATTTTCCTATTGAAAGCTGATATGGGCTTTACTATGAAAGCAATAAAACTATGTAGATATATAATATATATTATATACTATTTTTGCACTTATAGTCCTACAATCAAATCTTTGGTTTATTTTATAATCATAGCATGTAACAGCATTGATAGGCTACGAATATGATCACTGAACTGCTAAGTCATTGGTCTCGAGTTCAAGTCCAAGACACGCATCTCTGACTATTCATAATCATGTGCGTATTATCACTCGCTTACAACGGTCAAGGAAAAGTTCGTGAGGAAAGTCTCAATGATTTTCTCAACGGCGCGACGTGTGAAGTCTGCCAACCCGCTAGCCATCGTGGTGGATTATAGCCTAACCCGTCTAATTCATTACATGCCCGTTTAATGCCTCATACATGGAACCTCACATACCGCGAACTGTGGATGTATATAGAACATCTCTGCGTAACCCTTCGAGACATACAGGCGTGATAGTAAGTTAATGAAATAAACTATTTGTTATTATAATAACTTGAATCCAAAAGCAAAAGGACAACATTGATGCGCTGCATCACCCTGCCTTATTAGTTTTAAGCGTAGTTTTGATGATTTCATTGCGGTTCGTGAACTCTTAAATGGAATTCGACATATTTCAACCCTGCGTGTTCCGTATGGGTCCGTAGTCCGGGCAAAGCGCGTGTTTCGTGTTTCGATTGCATTCCTACCCTAAAATATTGAGTTACTATGTTAATAAAATCCGGATTATTTGATTTTATAGGGTCTCTAGGTAAATCTGGATTGCATTTGATGCACATTGGGAATTGTAGTGTACGCATTATAAATGAACAACCTAACCTAAATTAAAAATTTAGAAAACCCCCGACACGAAATGTTATTTGACATTTTGTGGTGGAGGCCATCTTGGATTAGAAATTTATCATAGTGTATAGTAATTTATTATAGTGTATATGTATTGTACTAGTTAAGCCCTTTCATTTGATACTCATATTGAGTTGTGAAAAAATATGTAATTCTCTATTTTGTGGCGGCGCGCGGCGGCCACCTTGTAAGAACATAGTTAAGAACACTCTCGACTCATCAAAATCGGTTCATCCGTTCGGGAGCTACGATGCCACAGACAGACACACATACACACACACACACACACACACACATATACACAGATACGTCAAACTTATAACACCCCGTCGTTTTTGCGTCGGGGGTTAAATATAAGTAAAACCTGTGTGTAAAACCCAATTATTGTGTTATTATTTTATACATACATACGTACATTCACACCATTTTCCCACAAGCGTAGGCATAAACTAGAGACCGCCAGTCGCCATTCTTTTGTTTCCTCCACGTTCATAAATTTTGTCAGCCACACGCGCCGGTTGTGAATACTACGCACCTGACCTTTTTGAAGGGACCAATAAGATCAATGTAAGTCTTTCTAGAGCATCCAGGTCCACTCTCGATATAATATTTATTTTAAATGAAAACCCGTTTCCCTGTATCATGACTACGTTAACAAATATAAATTCTCATTTACACAAACATGACGATATGAAAACCAATTATACACAATATTCGGAAATGGTACTCACGACCCGTAACGCAGGATCCCATTACACAGCCACTGCGCCAATCCCGCCGCCATGATTATTTTAATGACATTACTCGTGTGCACTCACCTTACGTCATGTTCGTTGTCTGCCTGTGAACACAATAAAATTAACATCATACTGATTTCTGACATTAACGCGAATGAAATAAAACGTTCTGCGTGAATCGGATTGCCAATAATTAACAAAATTGTAAGGCAGCAGTTGATAATTATAACGTCCAGACCATTTACGCCCTACGACCGATGTCATCTGTGATCATGGACGCTGTAAAGGGTCTCAAACGTCGGCAATCATAATTATTGTCAAGGCAAAGAGATTCACGACATTGTGCACGACCACAGAAAAGGATCTGCCATACTTTCAGCATATTGTTTATAAAATAAACGTAGAGTAAACAAACTCAGAATCCTTTTACGTAAAAAATGTTACCGCAAAAAAAACAGATCCATCCAAATCAAATATGAAATCTGTCCAGAATAACGCATCAGTGGCGTTTTCCCGCTAAAACCAACAAAACGTACGCCAAAGACAATGCGCATGTATTTTTTATTCAGACGCCTGCCAAAGGAACCATTCAATTCAGCCGGGGCTGGGGTTTTCTAAATTATTCACGAATTCAACCTCACTGAATCAATCTTATCCTGGAAAGGTCCCAGATTACGCGACCTCTATATATTCTTTAATTGGGCCACCCTCTGACAGATTTCCTTTCTCATTGAAGTTTAAATCACTGTCGCCTTAGAATTTGTTTCGAAATAATTTCTGTCGTCGTGATTTAGAATGGCCAGATGGCAGTTGTTTCTTGTAAAATACATTCAAACTGTACGGTTTTGACTGCAGGAGACGACTGTGATAGGATTTATACTTATAATTATGATAACATTGTAAGCAAATCCCCGGTTTGGTCAGTACTAAAATAGAACTTGCATTTATTACCTGTGGTGGAAATATGAGAGAGAGAGAGAGAGAGATTTATAAATTAAGAAAAAAATCTTAATTTATAAATTTAGTATTAAGCGTACTTAACTACTGCCTTTTAAGTTAATATAGTGTTGAAAAATAGTGTAATGCAGTGAAGTGTTAGTGCTACCAATATAGAACACAAAAACAAAGTATCTTCCCCTTAATTAGAGACTATAAGAAAAGTGCCAATGGACACATTCTTAGTAATATTATTTTATAAAGCTAAGTCAAACTAAAATTACTAATTAGCCTAAGTTGGCTAGATTGTAATAATATTAGGATTCAATATTAAATATTGTATTCTAGGAAAAAAAATAGTATTTCATTAAAATCCGATCTGATAAAAAATGGTTACAAAGACATTGTATAGTTAAACATCATTGAATGACTACCAAAATGACTATCCTCTGCTATCTCTTTCGCACATTGCACTTTGCAACACCGGACGAGAACGAAATGGCACGAGATCGGGCATTGCACCATTAAATCTATTATTTTCCATTGACGCGGGTCATACCTATTTTAACAAACCACTCCTCAAAAATAATAACAAAATGTCTTTGAACTTTTGCCCCGCTTTTTAATTTAAGAACCTTTTTGCCAAGCTCTATTCACACCAGCTTGTTTAGCGTAACAAAGCACAAACAAAGATCTCTATTGAATATTATTTCTTTTGTTTTATCAGAACAGTGCGCGACAAGCATTAGCAGGAAAAACAGTGAAATATTCTGTATGAAAAGAACTCTTAATTAAGGAAAGAAACTCGATTGTATATCTGCAAACTTTTCATCTGTGTCGAGAAACAAATTAGGGTTTCTGCGTAATGTGTTACTAGAGATGTTTCTTTGTTTTTTTTAAAGTATGTAAAGTTTCAATTGTTGATTTGTTACATAGCGAAACACGATTACGTTCACGATACGGTCAAATAAGGACAAGAATGCTTTCCAATCCAGATAATGACTTAATTTTGAGGGAGGAGTATGTCTGTATTAGTCAATATCTTCACATCGCATATTTGTATTATTTATTGCGCTCACGATAACAAACACACGAGCAAAGCTTGTTTGCAGTATTCGGCTATTAAGTTTTTCTTTAAGACATGCTTATATTTGTCTAAAACTCTCACAAGTCTCAAACAAATAATCTTTTAAAAATATACAAACTTTTCGGGAGACAACCTTAAAAGAAAAGTAATAGCTTCTTGAAAAAGAAACGCATTTGAGGACATTAATCTGTTGTTATGATTGTGGACCTAATTTACATAAAGTTGATTGTGAGTTCTTCCGCCTCATAGGGCTAGTGCACTGTGATGTACAGTTCTCGCCAAACTTATTGTCAGGGTTGAAGTTAGCACGAGGTAACTTTAACCCGGCCGTAATAATCGGAGATAAAAATATATTGGATTAAAATGATTTAAAAAGACAGCTTACGACTTGAGCTATCGCTTGTATTTATTACTATCCAATATTTTTCTTTCTCCGATTCTTACAGGCGGGTTAAAATTAGCTCATGCCAACTTCAACCCGGACAATAAGTTTGGCGAGAACTGTACATGTACTGTACTTCCATTTCCAGTTCTGGCAAAATTTCAAAGTAGCAACTCTGTGTTTGGATTTGTGCCCGGTTAATGACATAATGACTCGCTCCCTTCTACATGGGACCTAAGCGTGAATTGAGGGTGTATATACATTATACAACATTGCCACACCCCTGGGGAAATACAGGTGTAATGCTATGTTTATGTTATGCTTTTCAAAAATATGCAGTTTATTGAAATAAAACTACTTTTTACGGATTTTATCGCGTTATAATTGATATTATTTTAATCCCGACGTTTCGGACCCTTTACAGCGTCCATGGTCACGGGAGTCACCCGTGACCATGGACGCGTTTCACTGTCTAGTATTCGCGTAAGTGTCAGAAATCAATATATGCAGTTTATATTATAAATTTATAGGTGCATTCACATATCCAATGTACCTAATTGGTTCGTTATTAATGATATCTAAAGTATTCACTCCACTATATCAAAAAACTATGAAAGTTAAATAAGAATTATTATAATGTAAATATATTTTTATTAGGAAGTTGATGTTGCTCAACGTGCCGTCCATGCAAACGCGCAAACTTTTCCCATTAAAAATCAACTGAGAAGGTACTTTGTGCTGTGTAAACGAAATGGGTATAAGCTTCGAATAAACGCTAATTGTCTTCAATGAATATTTTATTTATTCAGTGATAATTCAAGAAGTTTTTTCCGTTCGTTTTACACAAGGAGGTTTTATATTAAAGACGACCAAGGAGGCCAGGAAACTAACGCTGAGATTCAGAGAAGTGACTAAGAATGTTAGCCTAAGACTGAAAAAGTGCTAAGATTCGTCACCTTAAGACGTAAGTTTAGAATGTGAAGGAAGATTTCTAGTAGGCTAACAGGACTCGCGGTGGCTTAGCGGTCATAGCGTCTGGTGTACCGAACCAGAAGACGCAGGTTCGAATCCTGCCAGCCAGTCGAATTTTTCCTTCATTATAATTAACTCGTCTGTTAAAATTAAAGTATTTTGTTTCAGCAACAGAAATGTGTTACAATTAATGGCACGTAATTTAATTAATAGTAATAATAAATAATATTAAAATATTTATTGACATAAATGAGCTTATACAATAATAATTATATTGCTTTAATTAATTAATATGATTGCTTTACCTGACGCGAGACTAAGCAGACGTATTTTACATTCGCTATAATGATACATTAATATTTTTTTGCGGAGTCAGTTACAAATAAAATAAAGTGTGTCGCGTGTGGCTTGTAGCAACTAAGGTACCTAATTACCCACGTATATTGTGCAGAATGAACTGAATATTTTTATAGACAATAAATAAAGAGTTTCGGCTATGTCTAACTCAGGATTTAGCCCGTTTGGGCGTAGCCAATTAGTACGACGAAGCCCTCCGCCGACGCCTACCGGACCATTACCCCCGAGTGATCCAAACCCCCCAGAACCCGCGGAAAATTGTTTGCCATCTGAAGTTATCCCTACTCCAGAGATTCAGAAATGGTTTGGATCCATAGAGAACTATCTGAGTGAGATCTGTTCTACTGTCACTGAAGGAAAAATGAACACAGAACAGAAGCTCCGTGTGTCCAATCTGTGCCGGAATGTTTTAAATGGGACTGCAAATATGGCATTACTATATCAAGCACTCAAACAGAAAACGATCCTAGCCCACAACAATATCCAACATCTACAAAGTCAACAGAACGTTGTCAACTCTCTCAAACAGTTTAAAGAAACTGTAGAAACAAAATTAATGCCCACAGAAAAAACCTCTTACGCTACCATGGTGAAGAAAGGTGCTGATAACTTCGTCCGTCCGGCAAATTTGAGTTCTGTCGCCATCTATCCAAGCGATAAGACCAAAACCAGTGACGACACCAAGTCTCTTGTCCAAAAGATAATCTCACCAGGGGAACTTAAACTTCATGTACGTGGCCTGAGAAAAGTGAGAAATGGAGGCGTTCTAATTAGCACAGATAGTAAAGATGACATCGACAAACTGAAAAATTCGGAGAAATTAGTTTCGTCGGGGCTCACAATACAAGAATCTCCCAAACGCCGCCCTAGGATTGCTATAATTGGTGTCCCCGTAGCCCTTAGCGAAAAAGAGGTATTGGATTGTATCTTTGAACAAAACCTTTCCGACAAGTTACCAAATACAACCCGGGAGTCCTTTCTAGAGAACATCAAATTTAGCCACGAATCAGGCAAGAAAGACCTTCCTACTTGCAATTACATACTAGAAGTACCGGCTAGCATACGAAAAATGCTGATTAATCAAAGTAGGATTTTTATAAACTGGACATCGTGCCCCGTGAGAGATTTCACAATAGTCACCAGGTGCTTCAATTGCCAGCAGTTCGGTCATGCAGCCAAGTTTTGCCGAGAATCAAGTCCTACTTGCAAAAACTGTGGAGAGACTGGACACTCCTTCAAGGAATGCACTAAATCATCTACTTCCCCTCAATGTGCGACGTGCAAACGCTTCAAGAGGAAATGCGACCATCCAACTGGCGATGTAAGCTGTCCGGCGCGCATATATGCAGAGGCTAACTACATCAACACTATAGATTATGAAGGCGCCTAAGAGCGCCATTGAATACTCTATTTTATAAGCACATAAACAGGTACCGCACTTTTTATTTATATATATATATTTTTATCAGATTAAAATAGTATCAACATGACCAATCAGTTAATGTCTGATCTAGATAGCTTCTCTGTATCTGAATCGAAAATCTGTAATGTTGAGGATTGTAAACAGCATATTCTTGCTAATGGCAAAACATTAACCCTGCTCACACAAAATATCCGCAGCATAAACCGCAACATGAATGGTTTTGAAGTGCTGTTACAAAGTCTCAACATAAGCTTAGATATTATTGTCCTAACAGAATGTTGGTTGTCAAAACAGACACTCAACTTACCATCTCTTGACGGGTATACCACATACAAAACGCAAAAAAACATCAATTAAAACGACGGATTAGTAGCTTATGTAAAAAACAACTTAAAAACGGTCGTAAAAGAACCGGCTCTCATAGATAGTAATTGTTTAATAATAAAAATACTACCCGATACAGTAATCATAGCTATTTATAGGCCCCCCTCCCAAAATATTGACGAATTCTTAAACTCGCTAGACTTAAATTTGAATAAAATATCATCCTTCAAAAATATAATATTAGTGGGTGATATAAACATTAATATTGCGATCGGAAGAACTGACGCTCATGCACATAACTACCTGAATATCTGCTCATTTCATGGACTTTTACCAGCGCATCACCACCCTACTCATCAGAGCGGCTCATGTTTGGATCATTTTATTATCAAAACAGAAAAACTCTCCAAAACATTAGTGACTAATTCATCGCTTACTGATCATCAAGCTGTTTTACTAACTCTGCAAATAACCACACCTAGAAAAAACTGCATGCGTAGCTTTATTAAAACTAACATGACTAACCTTGAAAATGATATACGTAGCATTAACTTTGACCCAGTATACAATACGAGTGACCCAAATGCTTCTCTTGAGTATTTTATTTATTCCTTACAGCATGCAATACATAAAAACACATACTCTAAAGTAATGCCTAGAAAGTATAATAACATTAAGCCGTGGATCACACCCGGCATCGTTCGTTGTATTAGGCACAGAGACAAACTGCACCTAAAATCAAAACTCTCACCTGATAACGAAATACTATCTGTTACATATAAAAGGTATAGAAATTTTTGTAACAACCTGTTAAAAAAGTTAAAAATTCAATACGATAAAACTGAACTCCAAAAAGCAGGAAAAAACAGTAAATTGGTCTGGAAATTCATAAAAAATAACACCTTCAGGTCAAAAAAAGCCGAAATGCCACAAGATTTACTAGAAACAGCAATAAACCCAACCGAAGCAACGAATAATATAAACGACTTCTTTGCTAATGTTGGAAAAAACTTGGCAGAAAAAACCCTGAACTCCAGAAGTTATTCCCCGCAAACCCCAACTCTGTCATCTCCGAATAGTAGACTTAACTCGTTTGTTTTATTAGATACTGACGTCAATGAAATACTAACAATTATAACAGGACTTAAAGACGATTGTGCCACAGGATCGGATGACATACCTAACAACATTCTAAAAAGATTCAAATACGTTTTTGCACCTCCACTTACACACATCTATCAGCTATGCTTATCCAAAGGAATATTCCCTAAATTACTTAAAAAAGCCGTGGTAACACCAGTATACAAAGATGGTGACAAAAGCTGTGTTAACAACTACAGACCTATTTCAGTGCTGTCAGGTCTCTCAAAGATCTTAGAAAAAATAATAAATAGTAGACTACTAAAATATCTGGAAGAAAACCAACTACTCTCCGATAGACAATTTGGTTTCAGGCCCAAAAAATCAACTAGCCAAGCAGTACACCGCCTGACGGATTATATATGTACCAACCTGGATACAGGCTTGCACACTATTGGGATTTTCCTAGATCTTGCCAAGGCATTCGACACTATCTCTTGTTCTACATTATTGCGCAAACTTGAATCACTGGGAATACGAGGAGCTCAACTTTTGTTATTTTCAGATTATCTTAGCGATCGTCAGCAATGTGTAAAAATTGGTCAGTATATTAGCTCTGACCTTAAAAATAGCTGTTATGGCATACCACAAGGAAGTGTTTTGTCTTCCACGTTATTTTTAATTTATATTAATGATCTCTGCAGCTTAGAAATTCAAAATGGTATCATAATATCCTATGCTGATGACACAGCCCTACTATTTTCAGCTAAATCTCGAGTTGAGGTCTATGAACATGCACAAAATGGCATTAACATTGTGACTAAATGGCTTAACAATAATCTTCTCACGCTTAATACAGGTAAAACCAAATATATTTTATTTACAATGAGAAACAATAACACATTGCCTACTAACCTAAACATTATTGCACATAATTGCAGCACGCACGCCGACACTGCATGTAATTGTCCCACTTTATTAAAAGCTGACCATGTCAAATATCTGGGCGTCACTATTGACACTAATCTAAATTTCCGCAAACATATCGATTTGCTGTGCTCCAGAGTGCGCAAATTAATATATGTTTTTAAGAATTTACGCAGCATAGCAGATTTTAAACTAATAAAACAGGTTTATCTTGCCTTGTGTCAATCCGTCCTTACCTACTGTATAACGTCCTGGGGTGGTGCTGCAAAAACAATCTTACTGCCTCTAGAACGCGCGCAGAGAGCCATTCTAAAGGTCGCTACCTTCAGTCCATTTAGATTTCCAACACATGAACTCTACGCAGCGTGTAAAGTACTAACAGTACGCCAGTTCTTCACAATAGATGGCGCTACGTCACCTTAAGACGTAAATTAGAATGTGGAGGAAGATTTCGACTGGCGAGCAGGGCGAGCGGTGGCTTAGTGGTCAGAGCGTCTGGTGTACCGAACCAGAAGGCGCAGGTTCGAATCCTGCCCGCCCGCCGATTTTTTCCTTCATTAAAAATAACTTGTAATCTTAGCATGGAAAATGCTTAAAAAAAATACAAAAAGATAGTACGCCAGTTATTTATTTTAAACATAGTCCTACTTCAACACTCTGAAATTCCTTTTGACCCGTTTCTCCCCGATAAGAGAAGAAAGGACTTGGTTTGTAAAAACCTGCAAACTAGACATGCTTTTGCCACTAGATTCTATGTATTCTTAGGACCTCTTCTTTACAATAGGCTCAACAAGTTACTGAACCTATATAGTGTATGCTCTACAAAATGTAGTGTAATGCTAGTAGAATATTTAAGCACACTCAACTACATAGACACAGAAAAAACTATAGAAATAATTGCATGATGTAGTATTATCTTGTAGTTTTTGATCACCTGCACAGCTTAGTTTTATTTTATCAATAATAATTTTAATTTAAATAAATTAATAAATGAAATAAGTGTCCCAATGTAATTACCGCGTAAAGTGATGGCCTGAAACACAGGTTTGTACAAACCTAGTTCAGGCAGGTCGCCACATATCCTCAGAGCTTCGAATATTTTTATCTGCACCTATTATAAATGTACACTGTAGCTTAACTATTATTTAGAAATATGTATCTTAGTTTTAGCTACCACATAAGTTGAAGAACTGTTCATCCTTTGTAAAAGAATTTTAATAAAGATTTTATTATTTTATTATTATTATTAATTGTACATTCCTGACCCCTAAACTAGTATAAACTGTATCATAGGGACCAGTGGCTTCGCATCAATTGATGCCAATCACGCGTGTATTCTCCGAAGGGGTAGGCAGGGTGTACTAATTTACACCCACAATTTGGGGGTGCAATTATATAACATGTCTAGGTCTCATGGAATAGGGGGTGAGCCAATTAACATATTGGATTGCAATAGTTTAGGCAAAAGATTCGCCCCATATTACTCGTACATACGACCTAAACAATACAGTGTGGATTACATTAGTGCCTAGCCCTTCGCGGGAATATAGGCGCGATGTTATACCAAATCTACGTTTACATCTACAAACAACATAATAATACTACGCTACATTGATACTCTTTGCAGTATTTCCCGTATATTTCCGTTTCCTCTATATTTATTGTTGCAATATGGGATCGCAACGTGAGCCGGTTACTCAATAGCTTACCAGTTTCATGCTCCTGACAGATTTAGACTGGCGTAAATCTACGAACTGTGCATTTGATGATAGATATTTTATCAATATTATGGCTATTTCCTTTTATTCATTCAGCAAAGCGCGTTAGGCCCGCTAACACAAGAATAGTTTTTTTTTATACCACTAAGGTGGCAAACAAGCATACGGCCTGATGGTAAGCGGTTACCATAGCCTATGGTCGCTTGCAACACCAGAGGTATTACTCGCGCGTTGCCGACCCTAAAAACCTCTTAGAGGTTTATGGAGGATTCACTGCGCCGACAGTTTGAGGGAATATTCCTCTAGCTGCCAGCGCAGCGCATCCTTAGCCATTTATAGCCTATTTCTCCACCTCCTAGTAAGTTCTCATTAAATTCTTGGCAGATAATTAAATAATAATAAATAAATATCCTGGGACATTTTACACAGCACCATCTAGTCCCAAACTAAGCAGAGCTTGTACTATGGGTACTAGACAATGGATATAATACTTATATACTTTATTTTTTTGTAAATACATACATATAATACATAGGAAACACCCAGATAAACACAAACATTTATATTCATCACATAAATATTTGTGTCTTACAAGACACAAATATCAGCAGTCCGGTACTCGAACCACTAGACCACAGACGTCGTCATAATTTCATACATATTGTGTTCCATTTTTTAATGTATTCGACAGTTAGCGGTTATCCATAGATTGTGAAACAGGCCCTTAGCCTAGTGACTGTAGTTATAAACTGAAGGGTTCATTTGAAAGATGAACTAAAGGTTAAAAAAGATTAGTCTCCAAAAAACTGAATAAACTTCGCTCTACAGTTTTATACTAAGTTTAGTTTCATCCCAGTTTTAAAGCCAATATAACGCTTCGTATCAAAATCTATGATACTATAATTAAACAGTTAGTAAATTTGTTGCGGAACATGAAGATTTGAAATTTCGCCCTACATTAAAATTTAAAGGTAATTCCCAGAATTGGGGAGAAACGACATCAATCATTGTTACACCGTAAGACATAACTAACAGAGCATACAATTTGTGTTCAATAACAAAAGATATATTCCGCTTGTTCGATTTACCCACGTTTTATAGTACACTGTCACCGGTGGAAGTCACGTTTCCCCAATGAAGCGGAATGCCCCAGAGGGAAAGCCGCTGTACCAAAATAATTGGGGATGGGCACACTTGGTAACGCACGCGACATCTGTTGAGCGTGTCAGATTGAAAAGGTAGCCTTAACCGTTAATAATTCAGACCATTACTCCCCCAAGGGTGGACGTGGAAATACTGGTTCAGAGGAATGGTCATGGTGTGGTTGAGCGTGTTGTGTTCCGCAATACGTTGGCAAATTTAACACACATTATTTTGAAACTTTACAGAGTTATTTTGGATAACATTTTTGGGCCGTTAAAAAGTGATAATTCTATTATTGACCCGGACTTATAAGACAGAGATTCTTAGGGTCTGATTCAAACTGAAGTCCAAAAAAATCCCGGTAATGTCCACCAAATGGGTTGAATCTGGTCTTTTGAGACAGTTTTCGAAAAATGGTCTTTCTAAAACAGTCTCAAAAGACCAGTTTCACCTTTAACATTGTATTCGTATTTTCTCATTACGGCAATGAACAAAATACGTTGCAAATGGCGCCACACCATCAAATAAGATACATCATGTACAGTGTACATTTGTCACACTATTGCGGAACTACAGACTACTTACCTCGCAATGTATTTAACCCACATCTCGTACATTTAATTGTGTCGACACTTACAGCTCGGAGTTCGCGATTAGTCGCTTCAACAGCTCAATGTGAGTGCTTGGGAGAGAGAGGGTGGTAGTACATAGCTCGTATTAGTGAATTAGATGAAATGTTATTGTATATAAAAAATAGGCAACAAACGAACTAAAACACAATAGAAGTTTTATCATTCCTTCAATCTAATGATGATACAATTTCTAGGGTTTTTTAAGCAAATAAAGAATTTTAATTTAGTTTTTCGAAATACCACCCGGCAATATACAAGTGCACCAATAAAGAAATGGCTTCTAAAATAATTGGATTGATTTAGAATTTTGGGATGATTTCAAAACCATAAAACATTATACATATAATATCACTCATAATGGTTTAATAAATATACTACCAGCTATATACAATTATCAGACCACACCCGAAGTAAACTATATACTCTCTGGCAACATACGCCGGCAAAAGCCAACAAACTCAACTCACTAACATCATCATAAAGAAAAACTTGTATTAACTCGATACGTTCGAACAATGCACAGTTTGATAATAAAGTTGTGAAATTAAGGCAGCATTACCAAAACTAGGTGTGTGACTGTTTTAATTAACAAGGTACGAAACAAAACAATCTAATAAGCTAAGTTGAGTGCAAAGTCGTACGCCTGACACATATTGTATTAAGTGGAAGTGATAAACTTTGACGTTTTATGCGAGAGACGCGTAAGAAGTAGGTTTGATACGTTTATGACTGTCTGTGCCTTAAATATATTAAAGTGGAAGTGTTTGTGATTTAAATAAAGTGATGGAATCGTATTATCACTATGACAAAAGCATCTTAAGTCTTATAGGTAAAGTAGAACACGATTCCTATAATCGTCATAATCAACTCTAACAAAATTAAATACTCCATTAATCAACAAAAAATCACAAAATCAGTACACAATAAAACGAATTCACACAAACATTATTACACAAAAATAACAATTATCTTTTCTGAAATCGATCTAAAATATGATATAAGTAAATCGTTCTCGCTAACTCCTATGACTCGAGCCCCACGCATCCCGTAAACTGATTTCTGTTGCTCCGGGACCGTGGTACAAACTTAGTTAGCGAATGTTAGATGCTGACTGTGAGCTAGGAGCACACATTATGCTGGATATTATCACTAGCGTTATACCAACTTGGGTTAAAGAAGTTAATAACCTGCGCGCTTCAGTGTTTCAGTGACTGCTTACAAGGTACAGTTAGTGAGTTGTCAGGCTTTTACACCCCAACTCAGAGACGTCACTTAACCTTAATGAATCGTTAACAAACAGTAGCTACTATATCTTGACCTATTTTTCCAAATTAGAGTTTGTTGTCAGTGTACTAAGATATACTGGGTGTCATTAGCTAATGATTCATTAGGTTAAGTGACGTTTCTGAGTGCGGCCCTTAGGCTCCTAAGTAATACTGGAGTAATTTATAGACCCAACTTTTTCTGGAAATTCGTATATCTGTTTTGTTTACGCAGACGTGACAGCAATTTATTTAAGTTTATTATTGTATTATTTTTATTTGATCTTATCTCACTGCTGGACAAAGGTACTTCGCATATTTTTCAAAATTTCCCCATTAATTTACATTTCTGTGGTGAAGAATAACATTGTGATAAATCTTATGATATGCCAAAAGTTTAGTTTCCCACCTGCATGGAATTTGGACGGATTTATAATTGGTGCCATTTTATGAATTAAGTGTTACTCTTGTGCCATCTTTCTCGCATTACATATAGTGCTATATTATGCGAAAGAGTGATGGCCTGACATCGACAAGTGTTGCTTAAAATTATTAGTGCGTATCAGTGAATGAATTAATTATTACGATGTTTTCCGTAACCGTTGAGACTTGAAGTAAAGGACCAAACTTAAGTAATAATGCGTATTTGAATCAGAGCTTGCAAGCTCTGCCTTTGATGTAAAGAATTTAATTTAAAGTGAAAACTACATAGTAGGTACCTAAGAGACGACGTCTATAAAATGTAAAATTACAAATATTTCCTCCTAGAATCCTAGAATCTCGCTGGATCTTGTTTTGTGAAACACGGAGTAATTGTCGAAGTAATTGTCGCGTTAAAGTAGAAACTAGTTGGAACAAGTCGCGACAGAGACCCTCTGAGACTTGACGCGTTCTGCTCTGCTTGAGACTAGTTGAATAGGACCAGGTTTATAAAGAAGTGTACGTACGAATTTCTTATACTTAAGGAAAGAAGCGGTATTATACATTGGAAATATATTACTTAGTAGTAACAGCCTTTTCCTAATCGGCGAGCTCAATAGCATATAAACCACGGTGAAAGTGGTAAAATTTGCGAATTAGTCAGAAAGTGTGATTCATAATATCGTCTTAGTACGAGTAGGCCCACCTTAATGAGCATGCTTCTCCCATAAATCTAAGGCTGTATTCGTCACAAGTTTCAAGTTCACAAATATGATTTGAATTGTCCTACGTTCGCAAATCTATATTCGATTAACGCTTATGGCTCAATCTTTGTTACATCACGCTTCACATCACGTCTATATTCCCTGAAGGATAAAGCAGAGGCGTACTAATGTTCGCCGGTATGTTTGAGTCCCATGTCAAAGGGGACGAGCCTATTGCCATTACCCGGGCGCAAACTCCGAGCTGTTACTGAGCATTTCATAGAACTCAATAACATTTTTCTCGATTTTTGTACGCTCGGATGTCGAGCATGGCATTCGTACTAGAATAACCATGCAGTCTCTATCATTGTTATTACAGGTTTTAAATTTTTACCATCAACAGCATACTGGTAATACGATCCAGATAAAAGTATTTTAGTGCTGAGTTAACTGCGTTTTATAGTCATTGACTGACGCTGATTTAGGACCAATTTAAAAGTTTTAGGTTAGATGCCTGACAAACATGACTGAAATATGATTTGTCCTAATTCTTTCAGTAACTAAGTATTCAGGATTAGGCCCCAATCGCTGGACCGTAAGCCGAAGAAGCCAACGACATATGTTTACGGGCAATAAACCTACCCTTTTACTTTTTACTGCACTTGGCACGCGTGATTACGTTGTAGCTCTTGTCACGCTTTTTATTGCTACAAAACTTCTTTGTCATTGGAGTTAAGGTTTATAGACGTGAACTCTGTTCACCCACATTTTGAAGCAAGAAATTTAAATTGTTCCTTAGGTACGAACTGTTTATACTTTTCCTTACAAAATATGAGTGCTATCAACATAGTCTCTTTATGAGCATACTAAGAAAATGGTACGGTTGAATTCAAAGATACTAATATCTTTAAAAATATAAGTTGGATATGCACCATATTGTGTGGTGACCTGAATAAAATATTAAAACAAGGTAAAGATCCATGACCTTTTTTAGAAAATCTTATCTGATAATGCGTTTAGAGTGGCTTTTTCAGGAAGGGCTCATGTAGACCTAAGTGGACGTGTACCTACATATATGAATCAGTCATCGCAACCTTATCATAAGGACCAAAACTTTCAGAGAAGTTATTTATGCATTAATGAACTTTATTGTACCCTAGAAAATCACTGTCATAATGTCATAATGTCATTACATGGTGCCCAGCGCCCAGCAGTGATTAACGTTGAGTTAGTGTCAGTTAAATTTCTAATTATACGTAGTTATTGTGACATGTAAATCACTTTTTCAAAATAATCAGTTCATCGAGTATTATTATTTAATAAAGTTCATTATTATTTTTACAACAGAAAAGTTGAACTTATCCTCTTTCTCTCTGACACTTAAATGCCTATTGATTTGAAAATAGCTTAAGACAATACAATGCAGGTGTAGACTTAAATACCACCGTGTAGCCTTTAGCAATTTCCAAACTTACAATGATCCCCTAAGACCGGTAGTGGAATAAATACATGTTTCTATAGGCATAAATCTACGGTAGCCCCATTCCGCTACATCAACAATTTAATTCCGTACACTTAACCCTCTCCTGAAATTGAGTCGGTGAAATAGTTTAATAATAAAAACATCACGTTCAACTCTAGCCTAGCTGGGTACAGCCCGGTGTCACGGTCTTGCTATTCAATTCGTGGCGCGTTCGTCACGGGTTCCGTGCCAATTTGTACTGGAGTCACGTTTGGGCACGATGCGGGCGCATGTACCCGCTTGTTTGACAGGTGAAATAATTTGTTGTGTTAGCATCTGTGACTTGACATTTGAATTTGAATTAGGAATTTTTGGTATTAGCACTAAAAGTAAAAATAAAAAGAAATTGAATGATGATCGATTTATTTTTACCTCATTGGGATACTATTTGGGAATATTTGACACAGCACTTACATACTTTGAAATAAAACTTTTACGCGTCCGTATCGCGTTATTTTGATATTATTTTACTTTAATCTTAACGTTTCGGACCCTTTATAGAGCCCATGGTCCCAGTTAACTAAGGTGCTAAACCTTATAAAGTTATAAATACGGATACGAATATCTGCAAAACCGAAAACCGTAAATGGGTAATCGGAATAGCTTTCCTTATTTTAATTGTAACCGTAAACTCTATAGTTATCGTAAAACCGGAATATCAAAAATCCAAATAGGTAACTAATATCCGAATATCTGTAAAACCGAAAAACCGTAAATGGGTTATCGGATTAGCTTCCCTTATCCTAATCGTAAGAGCCCGTTCCCACTTGTCGGGTGTCAAAGCCGATTATTTATCGGGTGTCGGCGTCTTTGTTCACATACACGATTAATAATCGGTTGTCGGCCACGGTCGAAGCTAGTGCCAATTTTAATCAGTCTACGCGAAGCGATTTGCACGATGGACGTCGACGAAGCTCTTGTTGTGATGTATTATTATTTAAGAAGAAAACGAGAAAAGACAGCAAAGAAAAGAAAATATTGGGTGCACCCAATCCTGAAAGAAAGATTTAGTTTGGGAACATTTCAGAATTTAATAACAGAATTGAGGAGTGACGAAATTAAGTTTTTCAATTATTTTAGAATAGAATAGAAGCGGGGAGAGGGTTATCGGCCCCGACATCCGACAAATGTGAACAGCGCCATTCTTAATCATATGCGAGCGAGATCCGACACGATTTTTTTCCGGGCGTAGAGGGCTGGCAAAACACCCGACATTTCTTGTCGGAGCCGACACAAAATCGGTTTCCGATATAAAGTGTGAATAGCTTCACATATAATGTTCTGCCACTACAGCCTCCGATTAATAAACGGATCCGACACCCGACAAGTGGGAACCAGCTGTAACCGTAAACGCTATTGTTATCATAAAACCGGAATATCTAAAATCCGATTAACTGATATCCGAATATCTGAAAAACCGAAAAACCTTAAATGGTAATCGGAATAGCTTTCCTTATCTTAATCGTAACCGTAAATGCTATTGTTATCGTAAAACCAGAAAATCGAATATCCGAATATCTGAAAAACCGTAAATGGTAATCGGAATAGCTTTCCTTATCTTAATCGTAACCGTAAACGCTATAGTTATCGTAAAACCGGAATATTGAAAATCCGAAAAAACTAAAAACCGTAAATCTGTAATTGGAATAGCTTTCCTTACCTTAATCGTAACGGTAAACACTATAGTAATCGTAAAACCGGAAAATCGAAAATCCGAATAATTGATATCCGAATATGTGAAAAACCATAAATAAACCATAAATGGGTAATCGAAATAGCATTCTTGCTTTAGCCCTAAGCTTTTTTATTTTTTCACTTTTCCTTTTTGTAGGTTTATTAATTTATTATATATTCATTAATTTATTTTGTTATATACCTAGCTTATTGTAGTCAAAGGCCCAACGTTAAAGCTTAGAATAAAATTATAATATGAATGTAAAGGGTTTACGAAGGTTTTTGTTAAGACTGCTTAGAAAACATTTCTTTGTTCTATTGTTTGTTGTTTTAAAACTTATAATCAGCTAATAATTCTTTATCTGCCTAACTGTAAGACAATTAACTCTTTGTAAATGCCTCTAACCATCTCTACTGCCGTAAAACTGTATTCTATCTTAACATAAAGGAGCTATCAGTCTTAGTACATACAATGTAACCATTAATTACTTGACGAGAGCATAAACTCGTGCGAGACTTACAATTTGATTTGCCCTCTATGTGACTTAATGATGCCACACGGCTATTAAAATACGTCACATGAATGCACTAGTACATCAATGCACTAATTGGATGCTACTGTGGTAACCAATGTGAATAGTGAATAACCCCTTACTTGTTGACCAATGAGAATAGAATATTATTTAACACAACATACCATCACGGCTGTATTTCCCAAAGTATTAGGCGGAAGTGTTCTACCGGTTAATGTCCTGAATAGCGGGCAAGTCTATTGCCACTCACCGCTCACAAAAGATTTGTGCCCAGTTTAAGTAGAGTTTGGACACCGGGCTGCTACTGGGAACTTCATAGAAAAACTGAACAACACTTTGTGTGACTGTGGAATCGAATCTGACCACTGACCACTGAGCCAATGAGGCAGTAAACAGAATATTTGTATTGAATTTGAATTGAAAAATTAGTAGCATGTAACAATTAAATACAAATTAGATATAATGAAAACCATAAATTTAAAAGGATTACTGTCTTGACTATCCGTAGACGTGAAACAGAGTAAATATTTTATGTAACAAAAACCTTCACAAAAGAAATAAGCCTATGTATGTGCTCAACGCTCCGTATACAAATAATTAGATTCCCAACCATCCCAAAAAGCGTATTATACCTAAAACAATTTAAAACAAAAACGTGACGTTTTTCATTACACCCCCTCCTGTGTAAAACACATCCCCTGATATAATCCCCCCAGATACGGTAACCCAAATGTTAAATTAACCGAGGTATCTAACAATTTCGACCATTTTTCACCCAATAACCATTTAGCTGGATTTATAAGCAATTGAGAAGCCTCCCTATCAATGGGGAGCACGAATTTATGGTATTTTAAAAGGATTTTATTCTATTAGGCTTAGATTTTTGCGAGCAGATAATCCTCCTATTGTTATGAAAGTTGGCAGTCGATTTTTTTTATTCAGTTGGTAGTCGATTATTATTTAAAGTCGACTGAACGAGAAGAGCTGAAGATCGGGCTCTAGGGTGCTCACTGGAACAGGCGTCTGACTAAACAATAATATTAATAATTATGTAATGACTAGCTTATCTCCGAAGCTTCGCTCGCGTCAAGTTTGAACCCGTTACACCATTTTTTTTCAGTTATTCTGTTATTCAGGGGTCGAGACAAATCCAACAAATCAAAGATCACGAAAATCGAACCAGCAGTTCTCGAGTTTTAATTTTTATTTTAACAAACACGACTTTGATAATCTTTGTCTATTTTTTTTCATGGCGCGCGCCGTGATTTTTATATTGCTTAAGGCGACGCATTGACAAACTATGAATTTGAAATCGGACCGATCGAACTAATTATACTTCTCTCGTATACTCCTACGAAACAGTTGTCAAATGGTCCTTTTAAAATCCAAAAATCCTCCAGAGACAACTTAAAAAATCATATGTCAAGTGCCTATCGTGTCCGGCATGGAAAAACGAGGGTGACGTCAATTTCAAAAGAGTGATGACGTCAAAGCGCGGAGCACGCGTCCCGTCAGCGTCGCAACTCAATTAACATTCCTTCCGCGTTATGTAATTGAAGTTAACATGCATGTAGGGTTGGCGAAACTTGTCGTTGACAGTTTTAGAATGAAGTTTTTCACTATTTTAATCATTCTCCTGAACTAAGGACTCATTCACTAAAAAAGAAGTTCCTTCGACCACCCAAAAAAGTTAACGTCACATATTTTTGAATAGGACAAATCCAAAATTATTTTTCGCAATCAAGAGCAATGTCAGCAGATTAAGGGCCTGTTTCACAACTTCTAGATAGTCGCTAACCGCACGATAAATTAAAAAATGAAACAAAAGTTGCATGAAATTATTGCTATAGTTGCTTTACTAAGAGGACCCTTAGGCTAATATTCAGAGACGACGCTAAACTTAAAGTAACGCTTCCGTATGTCAATTTTGTATTACATTTTGACATACGGAAGCGTAAGTTTACGCTAGTAAGTTCCCTTTGCCAATTGTGTTCCATATCAATTCCATTTTTTAATTCATCCTGCGGATAGCGGATATCCAAACATGGTGAAAAATTTAATAAAAATCATCATTTTACTTTTTTGATGTGCACTGGGCCCCCTCTTAGAAGAAGAAGAAAATGTATTTATTGGCACAAAAACCTTATGATTGCCGAAAGGGCCACAGGTCAGGGCCGATTATGCCTGGTTAGATGTTATATTTTTACACGACGCTATTGTTGAGAAAATCTCTCATGCATGCAGGTCTCCTCACAAAAATTTCCATATGCAAGTGATAGAGCAATAAATTGCAAAGTACGCGCATGCTTTATACTACATTCACCACAGCGGTGGAATGGTAATATAAAATTGTTTAATGTGAGATGACGTCTGGGGTCTACTGGTTCGAGTACCGGATTGCTGATCACGAGGTCGTGGGTTCGATTTCCACTGGGCGCAAATATTTATTACGTGATGAACGTAGGTTGTTGTGTGTGTCTGGGTGTTTCTTATATAAGTACGTATTTACCACAAGAAAAAATTAACTAATTAAGTTTTATATCCATTCCCAGTACCCATAATACAAGCTTTGTTTAGTTTGGGGCTAGATATTGCTGTGTAAAATGTCCCAGAATATTTGTTTATTTACCTATTATTTATTTTTCAATATGTTACATGGTTTCTAATGTAACTGCAACATTAACTTTCGACGACGTCTGTGGTGTAGTGGTTCGAGTACCGGACTGCTGATCACGAGGTCGTGGGTTCGATTCCCACAGGACACAAATATTTATGTGATGAATATAAGTATTTGTGTTTGTCTGGGTGTTTCCTATGTATAATAAGTATGTATTTACAAAAAAAAAGTATATAAGTATTATATCCATTGTCTAGTACCCATAGTACAAGCTCTGCTTAGTTTGGGACTAGATGGTGCTGTGTAAAATGTCCAAAGATATAAAAAAAAAAAAAAAAAAAGCTATTTATTATACACTTTATTTCATTTCTAGATATTCTCATGGAGGAAATGAGTTCGATTTGCATGTAAAAATATTCGTTGCATGTCAGCCCTATGCACATGGGTACACCCGACTTCAAATTTTAGATGAAATTTAAATTTTTCATTTTTAAATCTGACACCCCGGGATCTCGTTCTCGTTGCGACAGTGTAATACTTTCGAAGCCAATTTTGCCCCTATGAAGGTATTTACTATGCATTTTGGGAAGAGTTTCATATTTTACGAACAAGCCATTTTGTATAGCTTTTTTTTATAAGAGTGACTAGGAGTTTCTTACCGGCTTTTCTCCATAAGTTACATTTTGGAACTGTGCAACTATCTAGTTTGACTTTTTAAATGTATAACCTACTAGCTACCTGCCAGCGGCTTCGCCAGAGTGGTCTTGATAACTTTTTCCCCGCGTTTTTGCAACATCCTATTAGTTGTAGCGTGATGGTATGTAGCCTATAGACTTTCCTGATAAATAGGCTATCTAACACTGAAAGAATATTTCAAATCGGTCAAGTAGTTTCGGAGCCTTATTCAATACAAACAAACAATCAAATCTTTCTTTCTTTATAATATTAGTATAGATAAATATGGCCTAGTTTAAATTAAATATTTGAATGTAAATTTTTGTACCGTAGTTTCCAACTTCAGCCCACCCCTTAAAATTGCAGATAGCCTACTATCTCCGTTATTTTACGATAATAATGATGAGGCTTATTTACATTGCATCGTTTATCAGTACGTGGCAGCCCTGCAGTTGTGCACACTATACTTAAAATTGCAGTGGGAAGCCGATGACGGCTTATGAAATTAGATCATGTTTTGTAGAACATTATAATTAAAATGTACCAAAAAACTAGATAGAGCTATACTAACTAGATAGATATAAGCTTGTGTCATTTCCATAGATTTTATTTCTAATCGTTTGTCGATTCGAATGTCAAATTGCAACGGTAGGTTTTTCAACTTATCTTGAGGCCCAGGAGTATAGTAATATATAGTAAGATTTAAATACTATACATATAATGTTTTAGTTAAATTTTACCTATTTCACCACCTCCTAGGAGGTTCCCGTTAAATTACTTGAGAGATAATTTTATACAAATTTTGCTTCATTTTTTATTAAGATTCAAAGACTCAAAGATTTATTGCATGCCAAGTGTACATCTGGCGGTTAGCGTCTATCCAGAGGTAGTAAAAGCCTTACCATAATAGCTATAACGTATGACAAGATGACCTTTTAAAGGTCCAGTTGAAAATCAGCGCCAGGTAGCTCACGACTGGTCTGGCATATAGCTGAACTGGGGCCTCTTCGGCACAGCCGTTGGGCACACCTTAATATAACCTTAAATCTTATGTAATCACTGTACCTACTATTTCTATATTTCTGTGCTTTGTGACTATGTCAATAAATCTTTTTCTTTCTTTCTTTTTCGTAATTATCACTCGCTTTAACGGTGAAGGAAAACATCGTGAGGAAACCTGCATGCCTGAGAGATTTTCTCAACGGCGTGTGAAGTCTGCCAACCCGCATTAGGCCAGCGTGGTGGACTATAGCCTAATCCCTCTTATACTGAGAGGAGACCCGTGCCTAGCAGTGGGACAGTATATGGGTCGATTATTTTATTATATTTTTTTTTCTTTCTTTTTGTCAGATGCATGGACGTAGAAGAAGCAAAAAAAAGTATGCAAGAATCCTAGCAGGTGGCGGTCTCTAGTGTCTGCCTACCGCTGTAGTAAAAAGGCGTATATATAACTATTAAGTCGCAAGTCCAAGTGCTCAAGTGCTACAGTTAAGTTCCGTTCTCAAGCTGCGAGGTTTAAAGTTCGCTGTTATCTCTCTGTTTAGTTAGTAAGGTTAACAGTGAAATTAGCAACTGCACAGTTTCAAGATTTGTTTAAAGATAAAAGTTTTACAAAGTCCATCCTAGTGATACATATCGTTAGAATAATTTAAAAGAAAAATGTGTTTTTGTGGGGTTATTTCACATTTAGATTTACATTTAGATCTAAATCTGTGGGTTATTTACAAAAAAAACAGCACCATCATGCTCGTATTTCTGTAAGGTATTGCAGATGTGCACCCATCGTTTGGTGTGCCAAATGTCATAGTTGAAAAATAATTGGTAAGGACCGCACAAGTAGGGGCGAGCCTTTTGCCGATAGCCGGGCACAAAATATACACCTACTACCTACTGAGAATTTCATATAAAAAGCGTCCCTACATCTCGATGAGCTTCGAATGGTAACCCATCTATAGACTGACCGCGGCAAGTTTACCGTACTTAGCCACGAGCCCCTTCATACATTACACCCAATAACCCAGCCGTCATGCCTGTCAATCTTCGAACTGCTACAGAAAACCCAATAATGCTACTCGATTTTCGAATCGAACCGAGGACCTGTATGTAGCAGTTACGATTACGACCACTAGACTATTGAAACAGCTTCTTGACAACGGTTCGGTTTCGATTGGCGTTTGCACAAATGGTTCGGCAGCTTCCTTCAGGCGAAGAGCCATTCGCCTTTGATGCGGAGTGTCCTCGACAAACTCTTATTTACCTCATCGATTCATCTGAAGAGCATTCCAAAGGTGAAGAGTCGAATTAAAGAGCCGCTAAGCAGCTTTTAATAAAGAATGCTCGTTTTTTTGGGGTGATTACCTATTAGCTTTGTTGCCGTTATTTTTACCCGACTGTTGAAGGAGTTATTAAGTTTACTCTGACAGATTAAATTGATAGATTTGTGTAAATCGAATTTGAACTAGAAATCGAAGTGAATATCACTATTGAGGTAACCAGATATAATTACATTCGTGCTCATTTTACACTGGTGCAGATACATCTTATAAAGTGAAAATTCAAAACATATACTATATCTACCATAATATATATTACGTTAATATAATTACAAACTTGACTTACGTCCCTGAAAACTTATATCCTAAAATCTATCATCATATCATATCAAAAAAGCAATTCCTACATCCTTGGGGGCTAAACAGTAATTTAAATAATAATAATATGACGCGATAAAATTCGTAAAAGAATGTCTTATTTAATTGTCATGCGTTCAAGTATCTGTAAAATTAATTCTTATTTAGAATACATAGCAACTCCTTAGTCATTTTCAAATGTGATTCATATTATGACTCGAAAAGCAGGCTTTTCATCCTAGATTGTACAATGATATTATCAAATCAAACGCCTATATTCCCAGAAATAAACTAATACTTCTGTATAAAGATTATTAGGCAACTAGACGGCATATTTGCCTTGTAGTATGAGTTTCGGCAGACATTAGCATTTCACTCGGCGGCGGTTCATTTGGTTCACTAATTGTGTACAATTTTGTTTGCCCTCATTTGAATGCGTTGCGCGTACGCCTGACTGCCGGTTTAGTTTTTAATTAAAGTGTGTAAATAACTGTACAACAATATTGTTTTGGGATAAATGTTTTTGTTACGTTTTTGAGTATTTAGGTATAATCTATCGTGAATTTAGCTAAGTGACATTTCCAGTAGCAGCTAAGTCTGGATTTTATTTATTTATTTATTTATATATACTTTACTGTACACCGAATATAACACAATAAAACAGGATACATAAGTCATTAAAGATATACAATGGGCGGCCTTATCGCAGACTGCGATCTCTTCCAGGCAACCTTAGCATGGATTTGTGCCCGGTTAATGCCTATAGTTTTCTAAACATACCGGTAAGAATAACAAACCTCTGGATAATATACAGCAGGACACTTAAATTCTGCTTAACCATGTGATGTATGCAGATGAAGGAAATCCACGTGAGGGGACATACTGGCTTTGATTATTTACAACATTTTAAGTTAAACTAATGCACGTGGTGTACAAGTCTAAACAGGTCGTGGTATCTTTAATAAACATCTTCTCTATCATATTTGTCTAGAAACCATGAAAATTTGCATATTTTCTCAAAAACTTGGCAGACAAACTTGTGATCTGATAGAAAACTGAAAATCCAACGATTCTTCTTAATGGATTCACGTCCATAACCGATTCGGAAACTTTACCGCTTTGTCGGAGCGTAAGTTGCGTCTTACAAAGTTTTTTCACATCACACTTATCAAGATTAATATCCTTTGCCAAGTGTTTTTTTTTTCTCTGGGGAATTCAATTTCATTCAATGCGCATGTGGTAATTTTTTATAGCAACTTTTTTTGTACCACTGAAGTTGCCAACAAGTATACGGTACGCCTGATGGCAAGCAGTCACCGTATTCTATGAACGCTTGCAACACTCATGGGGTATCACTCTGGGGGGGCTACTGACCCTGTGAAAATCGTTTCAAACCCTTTTTGAAGAACCCGATGCTTTAGTCCCTCGGGAAAACCGTGGCGGGAAGATGTAAGTTAAAGTTAAACTTCATATTATTGGAGAAACAAGTTTTGTTGCCTCTTCATCCAAAGGGAGGATCCTCCGCCCAGGCGGATGTTTTTCTTGACAGGTTACGGCCGGACGATCACTATAGGCTGTATACTCATTATATGTAAATGTTGCTTGCGCGATTCAGGATTTGCTTCGAGTGTCTATTCAAATTTCAAATTCAAATTCAAAATATTTTATTTATCTGGGACTTAAATTATAAATTGACCGAATAGCTCTTTTCTGCAGCACAAATATAGTTTGACTGCGTATGCTGCAGAACTGAGCCTTTTCGACAACTTATCTATATGTGGGCCCCACTGAAGTTTTGAATCTAATGTGATGCCTAAAAATACAGCGGTGTCCACAAGCTCCAACTCTTTACATGACGATAACGTCCCCCGCCGCAATGACTATGTTTGTCGAGCTAATTTCAGAAACGATTTTACGGTTTTAACTAATAGAATATAGATATAGAAACTAAAATAAAAGCAGTCATCAGTGATAACCTAGTGACATGACTGGACCAAGACAAGTCAAGGCCAGATCCAAGGCACGCACCCCTGACTTTTCGAAATCATCACTAATCTAATTTATAACTCGCTAAGGAAAGATCTCGGCAGTAAAGACTCATTTATTATTAAATTAAAAACAATAATAGCATAAACTGTTTAAGATCTCAGGATCAAAGGCTTTTTACAAAACCTTACATTATCTAAAGTTCTAAGTACTTTATAAGATTGTTGTATGAACTGAAGCCTCCGAGGATAAAGTAGCTAAGGATCGGGTTTCTTTGAAAAGACGAAATTGTAAGGATTTACCTGGATTAACCAACACTCAAGTTTCGTTGAGTACTTTAGGGGTCCTCGTGTACAATGGGGCTTACCTAGAAAGAAAGAAATAAATGTATTAAGCACAATTTTAGCAAAAGAAGCAACAAAATAATAATAATAATAATCAACCCATATACTGTCCCACTGCTGGGCACGGGTCTCCTCTCAGTATGAGAGGGATTAGGCTATAGTCCACCACGCTAGCCTAATGCGGGTTGGCAAACTTCACACGCCGTCGAGAAAATCTCTCAGGCATGCAGGTTTCCTCACGATGTTTTCCTTCACCGTTAAAGCGAGTGATAATAAAATTACGCACATGATTTCGAAAAGTCAGAGGTGCGGTGCCTTGGATTCGAACTCGAGACCTTTGACTTGCTGTCCTAGCTTGAAAAGATAGCCTCGTGTATCCCAGGTGTAATCAATTACCTATGACTTAAATGAAACCATTTCGCTGCACGCAGCCGACCACGATTGTGCGACAGAGATTTTTTTAATGGAAACGACTTAATAACCCCTTGTTCGACACGGATATCGAACAAGCTCACGCTCAGCAGCCGCGATCTTAGAAGGCATTTCCGCGCTAAGGTCATTCATAATATTTATATAAGGAAGATCAGAATATTTATTTCTTTGTCTTCTTAAATAAAATGTATACTCAATATTTTACCCAAAAGACGATGGCGACAAAATGTTGGTGAGAAGGCATTGAACGAGTATTCAATAAAACCTCAGACCCTACTTGCCCGTGTAATAAAACATTCCTTTCCGAACACAAAATAGAAATGCCCAAAAAACAACCACGACTATAATAAAAAAATAACAATTTCAACCCGCAAACAGGAAGACATTTGCTATAGAAAATTGCTAGAAAATTAGATCGAAATATTCGTCAACAGTCCCTTCGATGATGTCATGATTGCGTGAGGACACCGTGCGAAATGGGAGGAAATTGAAAATGTCTCGACATGTCTGTTGATACAGTTCCACGCGAGGTTTTTGCTTCTAAATCCGTGGATCACGTGTCATTTGTTTTGAAGAAGCGTAATTCTGCATCAGAAATCCATCAATTTGCAACTTTTGGATGTGCCAGATTGTTATAAATGGAATGATGATAGATGTTCCAGTTTTAATTTTTATACCGTCTCTCTGTATTTCGTTTGTATTTTCCGTAGCGTTAGGCAAAGGCTTAATAATACTCTACAACTATATTGTACTAGCTTTCAGCTAAAGGCTTCGAACGCGTGGTCTAAATATTTCTTATAAAACATTCTAAATATTATTATGTTGACGACGTATTTGTCGAGACTCATCTTCTTAAAAAACATCTATCTTACGGGAACCATACATTTTACCTGGATAAAAAGTAGCCTATGTGTTATTCCAGACTATAATCTATCTCCGTGCCAAATTTGATCCCGATCCGTTCCGTAGTTTTTGCGTGAATGAAAAACAAACATCCATTCAAACTTTCACATTTATAATGTTAGTAGGATTGTACTTCACCATCGTCATATAAAAGAGGTCTATTGCTGAACAAAGGCCCCTCTCATAGACTTCCACAAGGACCGCATCGATCGCAACCCGTTTTCATCCAACGACTCCCAGCGAGCACTTCCAGGTCTATCTCGTTTGAGACTGGTCCTTTGCTGCGGTTTCCGTACTTTATTTAAAGTCAATACACCCAAATACTCTACGTAAACACACTCCATAGGGCGTAAATGTGTACAAATTAACTTGGCAGACATTTTTATTACGTGCTTTGTTCGGGCCGAGAACCTAAAGTAGTTTGTAAGGTTCCCCCTATCCGGCAACTTTGCGATCGGGTCTTAACATGTGAAATTGACGGCGTCGGTACTTTGAAAGTACTTCTATCGAAAGATTACGTGACATGAAGTGTTAAAGTATAATTCGTGCGAATAATATTATGATTTTGATTTAAATAAACGTTTAACTGGCTCATTAGAGTGGTGGTTTTAAGGGCGACTGTTATGCTATCTCGGGTTCGATTCCCGTGTCGAACAGTGTTGCTGTGTTTTTCAGCAGCTCTGTCTATGACACAGACAGAGCTGCTATTACAGGTATTTGCTGGTATGATTTAAATGTAATTTTTATTTTCTGTTGTTGAACCGTAAGCGTAACAACGATAGGTTTCTGTGTACAGTATGAGTGATACATGACAAAGTATAAAATTAACTGGTCTCTTTTAACTAACCCCATGTATGAAAACCAACGGTTCATAACCCATATGCATTGGCTGCACCCTCCGGCGGGTTACTGTCACTTGTGTATCAAAAATACAATCCCAAAGGCCCAAACACAAATTCACACACATGCACAAACTTTCAATACCCTCAGTAAAATCTTATCACCTCCACGACACGCACCTCACAAAATATGATAATAACTAACGGTAAGTAAATGAAGTCGCTATGAACAAAGTGGGTAGTCACGTAAAATATTGTTCTGCCCATCCCCTGAGACATAACCTTTATAGTCGAGTCCAGTGCACCTGCGAATGAGTTATGCGCAAAGATTTATTATAACAGATAACGTTTTGTATCTGGTGGGTATAACGCAAATGTTAGCAATTTTTCTGGGTTTTTCTTCAACGTTTGCGGTGAATTGTTTGGTCTTTTTGTACGGGAAGTGGTAATGTTAGGACCAAAATGTGAAGCAATAATATTTATTGTAATAAACTTGAATTGAGGATGCAAAATAATCTCGTGAAAAAATACATTTTGTAAAAAAAGAGGCGTAGATTTTACCGGGAAACCGGTAATCCTTAAGAGATAACTCTTATAAGCTGATAAATGGAAACAACGCTCAAATTAGGATTTAGCTTTGAAAATTGAATCATTTCGGGCCAAAACAACGGGTTATACAAGAGTTGCCGTAATGGACGAGTCTTAGTGAGTCGGCACAATCTTATTGCATTACTAAATGACTGGGGATGACTCGGTCTTTCACATAATTACGAGAGCTGTAGCATAAAAAAGAACCTTGTTTTTGATTGTTTTTGACTAGGGTCGGTAAAATTAAATTAATTGCTTCGCGTGGTTAGGTTCGCTTAGGTTTTAGCTATAAGTTTTTGTTGCAAGTGGAATAAAATCTATACTATTATTATAAAGAAGAAAGATTGGTTTGTTTGCCTGTTTTTATTGAATAGGCTCCGAAACTACTGGACCGATTTGAAAAAAGCTTTCAGTGTTAGATAGCGCATTTAACGGAAAAGGCTATAGGCTATATACCATCACGCTACGACTAATAGGAGCGGAGTAGCAATGAAAAATGTTGCAAAAACGGGGGAAAAAAGTTATCAAGGTGAAGCCGCTGGCGAAAAGCTAATACATAAACATATACACAAGTCAGTAATACTTCAGATATTGACAAAGAAGGTATAGATTGATACGTCTTTTTACATTCTGGGTGTCTTTTAAGTTCCCGTTGTTATGCAGGCGTTCTATTTACCGCTACTTATTGCCTATCATAGCCAACTTTTACCTGAGGTGTGACTGTACCTATTCAGGAATGTGTTTGCTTCACGAGGACTGAAGAATGTCAAGAAACTCGTGGACACGCACATAATAGGATCAGTATAAAACCAGATATATTATTCAGAACTAAGTAATAGTAGAAAACATTACATGTTTAATAATTTTCACAACTATTTACCTCATCATAGAACTCAACAAATGACGTATCATCAAGCGGTAATAAAAATCAAGTAACAACAAAATGGAGTCAAATAACAAAATTATTATAGCGCCGCCATTTTCCCGGCGGTAGGCAGTCATTAGCATCACTTTATCAAATACCCACAAATTTGTTTGTAAATCACACGCCAAAAAGGTTTTTTGTTAACAAATTGGAATTTTTGTGTGGAATACTTTTGTTGCTTAACGATTACTCGGAACGGAGATTGTCAGTTAGGTACATTATTACTTTGGTCCTTTGTGGCGGAACGTGGGGATTCATAATGATAGAGATATTTCATGGCTTTTGCTTTTTACACGTGCGATATGTGATGACTGACATCAGACGACTTCCAACCAGAATATTATATTGTGAAACCTACATTGTAGACCTTTTTACAAGTTGGTATAATAGCAGGTATTGGTGTAGTAGATGGTAGCGGCGCATCTTATTTCTATTTAACTAAAAGCAAAGAGCAAGGTTGCAAGGTTAAAAGACTTTTCGCTTAATTATTATTATCACAACAAACTTCTCCTTGGGTCGCACTCAGAGACGTCACATAACCTAATGAATCATTAGCTAATGACACCCAGTAAATCTTAGTACACTGACAACAAACTCAAATATGGAAAAATAGGCCAAGACACAGGGATTGTTCCTTAGGGTGTTTTTTATAAAACATTACTAATATTAAATCAGAATCGTGGCTTGGTCAGAATTTTGTTCAAATCTCTATAAATTAATATTTCTGATTTTGACTTTGTTTATCCCTAGCAATTAAAACTAAGCTACCATAGTGAAGTTTCTTAATACAAGAGAAACTTGCAAAGCGGTAGTAAAGCTAAGTGAATATTGTTGAAACGTCCCGTCGGAAATTACGATACGAGGCTAGAATCCAAACACTTGGATGTTGTTTTACCTGAAACATACTGCTGAATTTATGCCACGCATATAGTCTATGCATATAAGTCCTCTGTGCATAGAAGCCAGGTTCCCAGATACAATTCCTGTCTATTGAATTCGTCACACGCGAAGGTCACAAGTGTCGTTTGTAGTACCACAAATGTCCAAGCACTTAAGATCCAGATTTGAAGCTGTTTCAATTGACGTATGACTTCTATCAAAGCCAGTTGGAGTGAGCGACTATGTAGTTTTTTTTAAGTATTTTTAGTATCGAATAATTCGCCAATTGTTATTTTTATTTTGTAATTTATTGTAGATAACGTAGGGGTAGTGTAACCTACCTGCCTGAGCCGATTTTAAGATTTCTTCATAATCTAGTAGCCTCAAGTACGGCTGCTAAGCTAGAAGCTCCATTCCTAAGTCGAGCCGTTATATTAGCTTTTTCTACGAAATTCTCAACTTGGTCGGGGGGAGTTTGGATTTGTGCGCGGTTCATGGGAATAGGTTCGCCCCTAATACATAGGACTTAAACAAACCGAACTATGGATGTAATAAACGTGATGGTGTGTTATATTAAAAAAATATTATCTTTATTCATATTTTGAAAACAGAAACAAAGTACTCTCTATCAAGGAAGGTATACAGATTTTATCGAACATCCGAGTAATGTCCAAGTATTCATTTTAAAAAGCCTTGACACTCAAAGATGTCTTCAATTTCTGCTCCGGCGGTGCCGTACAACAAATTATTTATACCCCGTTTCTCATTTATAATAGCCAGTAGCCAACAGAGTGAATGTGACCGAACGGAAAAATTAATGCTTCAATAAACAAGTTTCCGATTTAATAGAGGACCAATCGGTTTGCCTTCGAGCTGGTTAACCAATGTGTTATTGTGTTTTGATGTCCATCCATACTTCCATACTATACTTGCATGCAGAAAAATCGGCCCACCCTTTTATATAATACTTTCCACTGACTTTATTGGAGAGATATTATTTCACAAATAGAAAATAAAGGGGTTTCCCAAAGTAACTATAAATATAGTACTTTTTGTTATAATTAGTCCTTTAAGATACGAGTAAAACCGCGGAAAGCAGCTATGAAATTAAACATGTTAAGGAATTAAAGATGATATGATTGGTGCAACGGCTTTTGCGGTTCGTGTTGATAATCACTCCTATCCCATAAAGGACCAATGCTTGTATAGCCTTTTTTATACATACATACCATCACGCCCATATTCCCCGAAGGGGTAGGCAGAGGCGTACTAATGTACACCCACATTTCGCCAGTATGTATAGGTCCCATGTAATAGGGAGCGAGCCTATTGCCATAAACCGGGCACAAATCCAGACTCCGAGCTGCTATTGGGAATTTCACAGAAAACCCAACAACACTTTGCTCGACCCGGGGATCGAACCCAGGACCTCTAGCGTAGCAGTCGGGTTTGGGACCACTAGACCAACAAGGCATTCAGACCAACGAGGCAGCCTTTTTTATTATGCGGAAAATATATACTATGTTGAGCCTAGAGACTGATGTTCCAGTATTGCATATGACTTTAGACATGCATACGTCATATTATTATTAATATAAAGTATAATATAAAATTCAAATGATAAATTAAGTTACGGTACGGTTGAGGTTTATGTGGGTCAAGAATTATTGAACCACAGCTTGTTGTGGTCATGATTACGATTTTTGTGATCCCGACAATGGGGTAAGGAAAAGGAATGCGGTTTTTAGTCAGTATACATATCACGCCGCTCGCCCTGGCGATGGCAGTGGACGATCCATTAGAATTTTCCACACAATAAAAAGGGGCTTAAAACATAAATTTGGTTTGTAGCTGGGTTCCTACATAATATAGAGAAGGCGAAACCGTTTTAAGGGAAATACCCACACAATAACAACGCAGAATAACTTACGGTCGGAATTGTCTACTGGAGATATAAATTTTACACTATGATGCTTATGTCAAATATCGAAAGTACCAGTAGGTAAAACAGTCAGAAATTATTCTTAGAATTTCAGACTTCCTTATTTCACTCCTCGCTTGCAACAATCATAATAATGTTCAATTTCAAAGATTTTACGTAAAATACTGTATAGTGCACTTTAACTTTATTACAAGCGTTTCAGAGTCGACTTAGTCTCGCGAACATAAGCCGCTTAACTGCAAAACGATAATTGGGTACTTGTGCACTATGTACCAGGTAGTTTATATAACTGTTAAAATATAGCGATATTAATAAGTATTCGGAGAACATGGGCGCCATTATATTTACGTAAGTAATGTAAAAAACTTTAAAATAATTCAGTTTCTAACCGGGCATTTATCAAAAGTAACGCAAAAAATTTAAAAAACAAAAACGAATTTGGAATACAAATTCAAACGGGACAACTGAAGTTGACATTGTTGACAATCATGAAGGGACGTGACGACAGAGGTGCCACGACAGCAACAAGTCGAGACGTCAACGGGTTTATTTTTTCATTTTTTTACGACACTCCTTTCGCAGTGTTGTGGCAATTTTATGTGTGGCCAGTGAAATATTGAGTGACCAAAAGTGCCTTACGAGGTTCATGTAGGTAATGTATTTGTATAGGCAAAGTGCCTATAGTGTTATTTCGGTGCCAAGATTTTATGTGGTAATATCTTCCGCATGTCCTAGTAATGTTTTTGTAGGACACTTTACCGGCCCTTCTGCATAAAAAAAGGTGCCTAGACGAGTGTTATTTTTATACTACAAAATGTGATGAAACCCAGCTGGTCCTTAAGAAGGCAATTTAGTTATTAGTTTTTCCTTCTGAAAACGTATCTAAGCACTTTATTTCGCTACTACCTCCTTTAAAATACATAATTTTAAATTACAAGAGAAATATCTGTTGCGGATTAATACATAGATTTATCTACTTCAAAATCTTCAAGTAATATGAAGATAGATTGCTAAGAAGATAGCAAGCTCAACTCTAATACCATTTCAAAGAAAAAAGAGTGTAAAGTTTAAGTAAGTTCGATCTTTCCAGAGAGCCGAGGGGATGTAATAAAACTTTTTAAAACAAACTACTCACGCCTTTACAGTCATTGATTGGAAGTGTTTTCTTAAGTGCACTAAGATATTCCAATCTAACCGTCTGAACAATTTCTCATGCACTAAGGTCGTCATGCTTGTAAGTAGTTAATGACCATAATATCAATCAAGTTAGTATTTTAATTGGTTTTTAATAAGGTAGAAAAGGAATTATGACTTTATAAAACATACATTGTTCATAATACACATAATACGGATTTGAAAATTTCCAAGCCACGATAATTTCACTCGATAAATTAAGCAAAATAATAATGGTTATAATTAATATAAATGTTTGTGTCAGGTGGCATTTGATTGACTTATTGAAAGAATGACATACAACTTTAGTCTTCTTGAAATAAATAAACACTAAACTTCATAAGCTCAAATCGGTCCTTCTACCCGCGCTTACATAAATCTCGAAAACTTTAAATCTTACAAGAAAGGGCTTTAAAACTCCGGATATAATCAGTAATGAGGAAATCCGGATTAGAAATGGCAGTAAGTGTCCGAACTGTACACAGGATTGTCACGTCCACCCATCCAACATGATCTGTGGATGACAAGCCCTTGAACAGCAGGCGTCCGGCCGGTATAACTTGAATTAATTTAAGCACCTACCCTACCTTAAGACGAACTATTGCAGACGTTGATAGGCACTATCTGACAACGTCAAATAATTCTCTAAGAAGCTAATTTAGAATACTTAATACGGAAAGTTGACGTTGAGATAGCCAAGAAATGTAAAAGATAAAATGTAGGATTAAAAAGCGTTTTTTAAGACAGAAAAATACTTTTTGATTTGTCATTCTATTATGAAACTTTATCTGCCCAAGTTTTTAAAGTTTTTAAGATTTATTGCCCGGTTTTAAAAAGCTGGGTTTCAAAATCATAGTTGATTTCACACATCAATATCAAGAATGTGTTTCATTCCCGGTCGCAGTATTCACTTATTCTGTATCAAACTGGTAGTAAAAGTTTTTATATTTAATTTCGATTCATTGAGCCGGCAACGCGACCGTATTAATGGCCATACCACATACCAGTAAACATTTGTTAAGGCCATGCGTTCCGTACTCCGTCGGACTACATGGTAAAATATACAACAAATTTTGTAAATTTCCCAAATTCCGAATGTCATCAAGTCCAAAAGTATTCCGGCTGCGGCCAAAATGTTTGTAAAATAAAAATACATTTTGTTTAATTTAGTTTTCGGTTGACTTCACAGTGCATGGTTGCAGTTGGATCTTATATTTATTATTTGAATTTTTTCCCAATGCGGTGTGTTTTTATGTTGTGATAGTGTTCTGTCGTATGTGTAGGGTTATGGTGTATGTAATTCATCCTAGTAATTTTTTATGTATGTAAATTATGACATGTTTACATAATGTAAGCTATTTAAGAGCAATATAAGGACGTATAAAATTTTTGAACGACGTACACCAGGCAACTTAGTGTAACAACATAGTTACACATTACATACATGCGCATACCATCAAGAATCGCAACAGAACGTAAAGTGAGTACTTAATATATTCCATACAATTCGCGATACGATATAGTATAGCGGGAATTTCCCTTAACGTATTTTCTCATGGTCCCTCTAAGCTTGGTGAAATATCGAAGACGTGGCGTCGAATATTAATGTTTTATCGCTCACTGGGCTTTGCTGTTATTTACGTGTGCTGTTCGTACCTATAGTCATATCTTCATATATTGAAAATCGAACGCTGAGAACAAGTAACAAAGAAAATAAGACTGATAATATGTACATTTATTTAAAACTAGCTTTCTGTCAGCGGCTTCGCCCGCGTGGTTCAGATCACCCGGGCGAAGCCGCTGGCGGTATTTCTTATAACTTTCATCCCCTATTTCAACCCCTTACAGCCCTTTTTCGCGATAAAAATCCTATGCCTAGCCTATGTCCTTTCTCAGGCTCTAGACTATCTCTGTACCAAATTTCATTTAAATCAGTTTAGTAGTTTTGGCGTGAAAGCGCGACAGACAGACAGAGTTACTTTCGCATTTATAATATTAGTAAGAATAGAAGAGTTTTCTTTAGAAAATAATAATCAGCGCCGTGTATGTTAAAATTAAAAAACCTAATTTCTGTTTATTGTTTTTGAAAAGAAACTTTGAGGTTATGAGAAAAATGCCATAGCAAAAAAATATACAACAAAAATAAAATCGCACAGCTCTAAAAAGAAAACTTAAAAGGCTTGATTTATTGAATTACTTATTAAATAGCTGGCATGAAGACTTTTACAGATAAGAGCCGAGAAAATGTGATAATGTTGTTCAACCAGCCGAGGCGCTAGCAGCCTGCCACTTCTCATTATGCGTAATTGTAAAATATGCATCGGGTGCTTTACGGTACATTAGGTTTCCGACACCATAGGTGCACGTACGGTTGAATATTCTACACTTTTGTTATTACCAAAGTTCAAATATTTACGAAAACGCCACACTCGACTTTATATAGAAATAATTAAAGTAATCATTGTGTAGGTAATGAAAAAAAAAATTTCTTTATGATAGTGATCCGCCCAGCCACGTAATAAATATTATTTTTCTCGTCATTCAGCCAAAATGTTCTGCCGAATGTGTCTAAAGCCAAATCGAAAACGCCCAAAAAGTTATTTGGAGTAATTTCTTTCTTCTTGTTAGGTTTTAATTCAAACCCCAACTTAAAAGGACCTAAGGACCAATTTTAAGCAGACCGAAGGACCAAAAAATTAGCACTCAAGTCAAAAAAACACTACAAGGATTCAATACATACCGAACGAAATAGAGTCGTGGAGTAGTGAATAAAAGATTTTGCCGTATTTGTTGATAGTACGGGAGTAGGTACTACTCTTAAGAATAGAGGTCCCTGGTCGAACCTTTTGTATTGTGTAATCAGATTGAAATGTTACTTATCTGTTTCAAATGCCAAAGAGACGGATGGTTTTTTTTTTGTGTGTGGATTCTGTTTGAATAAGTATGTTTGTGGATAAATAAGTGGTATTTTTGTAATAATCGAAGCATGAGAAGAATGTATGGTTATATTGCTCTTGATTTTTAGATATTTGTAATCAATTCAACTTTTTTATATTTGGTTTGAATTAAATAAGATACCTATTTAATAAAAGCTAATTTTTTACTACAAATTTTGCTAACACGGAATTCGAATGCAAGTTTTTAGCACATGTGGCACACACCATAAAACCACACAAAGAAGGGGTAAAAAAACAATATAGTAAATTATGAATTCAATGGCGGGCGACCCTTCAGTTAATATGAAAGAATATTTTAGGCAGTGTCTCTTGTCACACAACTTTCCCTTCGGACCTTTTCTCCGAATTCACCCTAAAAATGTGACCCAAAAAACCTTAACACTCTTACGTAATCTCTTTTTAACTCGTACTTTGTTTACAGGCTGAAAAATCTCGAGAAAAGTTTGCTTAGGGCACATTAATTCACCACTTTATGGCGACTTGGGAGCTCTTAACAAGTTGAATGTCACAGTGATTTTGTTAGACTTCTATACTGTCAAGTAAAAGGACCAGAAAGTGACTAGTTTTGAGGCAATCGCTCACATTTTGCTTTATGCTTGAATAATAGCAATATCCTCGCACTTTATTTTAGAGAGCTGTGCAACTTATCGGGGATCTGTAAAAGCTTCACACCAGCCATAACATTCGAGGAAAAAAGAAAAATCTGTGTTAAATTTGGTAATATGTTCATCTTTTTTCAAGTTTGTTGGCAAAATTAATTGCAATTCTTCCAAACAACAATCTAACAGAGATTGCACCCTTGTTCCGCGTAGCTCAAGAGTTAATATATTCACACGACATTGGCCCTCTGCTCAGCACTGCCATCACTAATTCAGGCCTGCCTGATGAACCCTGGCCGCGTTTTGAGAATTTATGAATTATGTCGTCATCCTTCACGGGCAATTTGTGCCGCCTTGGCTTAAAACGTGCATACAATTTAAACAGGGGTTGAGTTTGATAAATCTTGAGCGCTTTATTCTCGTTTATTAGAGTTGAAAGTTGGCTGTTATGTCTAGATCTATTGTTTTAGTTACAAGTTGTACAGTAAAGTAGATGTAACAGGTAAGTGTTTTGGGAGTACGTTGATACATTTCATTTATTTCTATAAACCGGTTGTTTAAAGACTAACAAGTTTTTTTAAATAAATAGAACTTGTTCTATATTACGGGCTTTGAGATGAAATGCAAAAATAAATTACGTGGATCAATGGTCATTTTCCAAATCGGGGTCATGGTACTGTCGTCAGATAGGCGAGTTTTATAACGTAGGATAGGTAACCCTTTATAGAAAGACCTATTACAGTAGTTTTAAGTTCACTATTTCTATATTACGACGGCACTAAAAGGGTAAATATTATTGACGATATCCATACATCCGTTAGGGTGTAGCTCAACCATTACTTATTTACCTATAACTTGAGGCCTTCAGGAGACAGGCTCGACCTAGAGTGGAGGCCACAGCAAAAACGATGTCTCCATACTAAGTATGTTTCTTTTGATAATTATTTAACTATTAAATAATAATAATTATAATGTTAATATGTAAAAGTAAACAATGTATGGAAATGTTAACTTTTTAGTAAATAAATTCTTATTCTTGTTCTATTCTTATATAATCGAAGGGTTAAGCAGAGGTCTACTGGTGTGCATCCACAACGATCGCCGGTATTTTTGAGGAGGGCTTTTTGAAGAAAGAAGATTTGATTAGATCAGGTATCACCACAGAGGTCGGATACATAGAAGATTAGTTTTATTTCTTTAATATCAACATGGCGTTAGCATTCAGTGTGAGTTTACAAATTCAAATAAGATATCGCCTGCTGCTAGATTTATAGCGTGTACAGTCTCGACACGTATGTTCCAAGGACTCTGTACCATCACGTACAGCGTGCGAATTCAGCACATGATGCAGAGTAAATATGTATGATATTCCTCTGATCGGAAATGATGAGTTTTTCAATAAATTGTTGCCGCGCACCATTCTTGGACTAGTAAAAGGAAAATACACATTTTCCTTTTCGGGTTATTGATTGTTATTTTGTCTTGTGAGCTAATTATTCGAATAAAGTTAACTTATTTCTTCCTTGCTCTAAGGCTGGTCTGGTTCTAAATGTATGAATAAATGGTTAAGTATTTGTTTTTTTATTGAGACAAAACACACAGGTGTTTTAGCTCATACATACAAAATAATTGAAAAAACAAGCATTACGTTTGCACGTGAGATATTTAAGGCGCCGATGTTACTTATTTATTTATTTATTTGGGACAAACAAACAGTAACACATTTTATCTACGCAAACAATATAAACAAAGATATTATATAAATGTGAAACTCACACCGTTATCCACAGCATATACAATTCATATAACTTTACATACAATTCATATAACTTTACGTTACATGTAAAAGGTATTGAGAATTTCATAGAAAAGGCTAGCCACTTATTTATTTATTTAAAACTGTATGCACAAGTTCGTACTGAGGCGGACCTAATGCTATAAGCATTTTACCAGTCAACCATAGGGTGATATAGAGACAAAGCTTGGTAGATGCATTAAACGCACATTTTGACAAAATTAACAAAAACATAAAATTATACATAACCTTCTTTTTGTATTTTTTCAAGTATTTTCCATGCTAAGATCACAAGTTATTTTTACGTCACCTTTAAGACGTAAATTAGAATGTGAAGGAAGATTTCGACTGGCTCGCGGTGGCTTAGCGGTCAAAGTGTCTGATGTACCGAACCAGAAGACGCAGGTTCGAATCCTGCCCGCCAGCCGATTTTTTCCTTCATTAAAATAACTTATACATAACTTACTTGACCTGGGAATCGAGCCAAGGACCGTTTAGCCCAGCAGCCACGTTTGTCGTCACTTGACCAAGATAGTTTATATTACTAATTGTTTAACTGCACCTATAATAATTCAAGGGAGGTTTACGACGGCATTTACTATTATTCCGGAACGCGTTGGTCTTTTGGGACGAATTTAAGTGAATAGACGATGTAATTGTATGTCCCTATACCTTGGCCCCAGAGCAGTCGTTTATCAAAATATACGTAGAATGTATATCCACAAACTTAACGTAACTTTTGAGCGTAATTTATTACTCAGGGCTTTCTTTTACGATAAAATTCTTGATAGAAAGAAAGAACATATTTTTGGTATTATTAGTTTGTGTATGATGCTTATTGATGCTTTGACTATGCTTTTTAAGAGGGTGCTAGCAACCTGGCTAGATTCGGTATTACTAAGACATTAATCTACTTACACCAAACAAGCATGATACATGTTATTTTTATTTTTAATGAAGGAAAAAATCGGCTGGCGGGCAGGATTCGAACCTGCGTCTTCTGGTTCGGTACACCAGTTCTCAGTTCTCAGTGCTTAGTGGTCAAAGCGTCTGGTGAACCGAACCAGAAGACGCAGGTTCGAATCCTGCCCGCTAGCCGGTTTTTTCCTTCATTAAAAATAGCTTGTAATCTTAGCATGGAAAATGCTTAAAAATACAAAAAGATTATGATACATGTTATCACAATATTATACTGGGAAAGAATGCTACACCTGTTATTTTAAAAGACTGCTCATGGATTTCGTGCTGGACGTAAGTAAGGCGCCATAACCACGGACGAATCTCAACGATATACTCGATACAAAGTCTATGGTCCAATCTCCACAGGGTAAGAGAAACTCCCTTAGAAACTGTATCAATTTTGCTGTGATTTTCTCGTCTCGTCTTTTTTTACTGTTGAGTTGTGGTCAAGGTTTTTCCTTCCAAATTATAAATACTCCAGCGGTAGTAACGCCAGCGCAGGAGAACCCACAATCTTCGAAATCGTGGAATTTGACTCATAAATGTCGCGTATACGTAGCGGTGCTACGACGTAGCTGACTACCGTGAGCTACGGCGTAGTCAATTGCTACGGCAATATTTTTTTCACTATAGCAATTAAGATTAGGTTCTGCTTGAATGAAAATCAAGCTTTTCAGCATTTCAGCCACCTACTGCAAAAATCATACGAAAAAACATCCTTTTTGTCTAACATTGCCAGAGAAGTTAATTTCCATAATAAAAAGACAGTTCTAGTATATTTTTTCTCTTTTTATTTACGAGCTGACGTACCCTAGGCCTATGACGTATAATATGCATATTACCATTTCCGGGACAGTGGTTTCTAAACGCACCTCTAAATGCGAATAAAACAATAATTCTACGTCATACCAAAAGTCCAATTTTCCGCGGTTTTGTCATCGCAATATCTATTCATGAGTTTTCGTGTCATGCATGAAACAACAAACTTACTTGTTCACTCAAGGAAGCCTTTATTACATAGAAATAAGGTTGCTTTTGGTAAATGTATGTGTATCGGAGAGCGGGTGTGTCGCTATGTGAGTAGGGTTACCACACCGTATTATAAGTTTAAATTGTTTTGATTTTGAAAGTGGACCCTGATACTGTTTGCTGTGTAGTGGACTTGAAATAAATTATTATTACAATTTGTAAGCAATTTCAACTTTGTTACCAGGGAACAAAGATCAATAGTCAAGGTCATCCATTTATTACCTGACTCTGGAATTATGAGACGGTAAGACGATAATAAGAATAATCGGCGATAGTAAGAAGTCTGTTTATTATGTCATCACGACTTTAATTCCCGAAGGGTAAGCAGAGGTGTAATTTACACACACAGCTCACCGGTATGCTTAGGTCCCATGTAATAGGGGGCGAGTCTATTGCCACTAAGGGCAGAACTGAGAATTTAATAGAAAAATTTAACAACCAGGGAAAACCCAGGACAGCACAGGAAAAACAATAATTGTTACGACTTTCTGGTAGGTCTCTGTTCTTTAATTAATGAATGTGTTTTCTTATTGCTTCAGATAGCTAGATGCCTTGATATTGAGGCTCAGATGCTCAAATACAACAGCTGTGCCGTTTATTTATATTCGTCAAGAAAAATAAAACGATTCTCAACTCATATTTCAGCATTCTTATTGAATAATTTTCAAATTGGTTTTCAAGTAGGGCGAAATGGACGCTGATTCTGTCGAAAAAATTTGAAGGTAATCAGTCTTGCAAAAGCTGAAATAGGTTGGATATAGACCATAGCAAGGATCTGATCTATTCAAATTAAAATTCAAATATTTTATAGATATAAATACGCATTTTTGAATATTCAAACTAGTTGCAGGGTTCCAAAAAGTGGGACTTATGGAGAAGAGTCGGCAAGAAACTCTACAGTTTTTTTTTTAATAATAATACAAGTTGTTTTTTTGAATGAAGGAAAAAATCGGCTGGCGGAAAAAAGTTTAGAATATGAAGGAAGATTTCGACAGGCGAGCGGGATAGCTTAGCGGTTAAAGCGTCTGGTGTACTGAACCAGAAGACGCAGGTTCGAATCCTGCTCGCCAGACGATTTTTTCCTTCATTAAAAAAAAATAACCTTTTATATCCTAAATTATAATAGTAGGATTTAAAATGTGATTATGTAACTGCTTCAACGATTTCCATAATCATGCAGCATATAATATGTGCCTTTTATCACCCAAACCCGGAAAAAATACGTACATATCTGTATATATAAACATTTGCTTGAAATCAAACACGCCTAAAACACACTTCTCTTTCCCAAAATATTTTCTTCGCTCATACTAACCCTACATAACAAACACTTTTTGTTGTAACACACCCTGTCAGCCCGAATTATAACTCACTGCATCGCGGACTTAGTCATTCAGTCCGCTATGACTATGAAACAGTTTCATACGAAGGTGACAGGTCATCGGCCGTATATTTTGCACTTGACGGGAAGGGAATTAACGGCCCGCTCCAATATCATGGGTGATGTATGTGTGTTTTGCATAAAAGTCAAAAATGATTTAATGGTATGAATGATGAACACATTGCTGTGCTTACACGCTACACTACCAGGGCTGAGAATAAATAATAAATAAAATTATTTGTCTGTAATAGCCTTAACGGTTATCGCCATTAAGTTTTGGGGGGTTATAATAGTTATAGTAAATAAAATGATAAATCACATATTCTTCATTATCGTCTTATACCGTGACGCCTGTATTGCCCGAAGTGTTGGGCTGTGGTGTACATATACACCTATCGTTCGCCTTTTAACAGTTTTCTGTATGAAACGGATCCACGACCATGTCATTAGCTGTTCCACACTCAAACCACTAGACCACAGACATGGTTTGCATGCATATGTCACAAAAAATGATGCTGTAAAGCTTAATAAAAAAAACTTACCATTAATAATCTTTCTAATATATAAAACAAAGTCGGGTTTGTTACAACACTTATAACTCGAGAACTGTTGGATTTGTCTCCGCCCCGAATAACAGAATAACAAAAAAAAAACGGGGTTCAAACTTAGCGCGAGCGAAGCTGCGGCAAAGAGCTAGTAATACATATATGAAAGCCGAGATATCGTGTTAAACGCCAAAAATGGTTCACAACTGATATCAACGGATTACTTTTTAATTATACAACTCTGAACGATCGGTCATATGAATAAACTTCCATTCGTTCTCATTCATTTGTTCGTTCTCACAGATAATGTAAACGAAGCGAGTTTATTGTCTGTGGTTGAATGATGTTCCGATAAATTGGACATTTTCATACAATTATTATTTGGTGTGTGTTTTAATGGGCAGTTATTGTTTTAAGGCGTTTGTGAGAAATTACATTTCGATGTTGATTAATCCATTCTTATATCTATCCCTATCCTATACTATTAAATGAGAAATATTTGTATAATATGTTGCGAATTCAAACCAATTGGTATGCGAATGATCGTCGTTAACGTCCGCCATGTTGATTTTATAGAGACAGTCAGTGCGCAAACCCGGCTCAGGCGACCTTCCGAGACCAAGTGAATGTCTGATCGAACGCACTACTGACAGTTACATCGACTTTGACAACTAAAATAGTTTGACGTTTCACAACTCACAAGACTTCTCTAGTTCCATTAAGTGCCACCAGGTGGCACTGACGTCACTAACTGTCAGCTTCCGTGTAAAAGCATTCTCCGACATATACAGCGTAGGCAGAAAATCGTGGATCAAACGAAACAGGGCGATAGTTGGGGTTATTTGCAGCACAAAATATTTCTGGGGCAGAGCTCCAACGTGATTTCCTTAAAAGTTATGACTATTTGAGTGTTCTCTGAAGAAAATACAAAAAATAGTAGTAAACAGGCAATTAGACTAAAATAGTTTAACGAAAACTTGTGTCATTTATGTACATTTTGTTTCTATTCGTTTGTCGATTCGAATGTCAAATTACAACATATCTAGATCCCTGTGTAAAAACCTTCGCCCAGTTCAAGAGTTCCAGTGTGAACTTGGCCTTAACACAGCAGACAGTTAAAACAAATGACCCCGAATGTATATCTCAACATAATCCGACGAAGGAATTTAATTTGCAGGGTCTATTACGGGTCGATAACGAAGGGGTAGACTAACCTCTCAGCCTGCGCCAATTTTAAGATTCCTTCATTTAAATCTACACTAATATTATAAAGAGTATAGATTTGTATTTTCGTATGTTTGTAATGAGGAAACTCAAAAAGTACTGGGCCGATTTCAAAAAATCTTTCACCATTAGATAGCTACAAGATATAATGTATAAGACCACGGGGGTGATGCCGCTGGCGGAATGCTACTCCTTAATAAACTAGTACTTACAAGGGCGTGAAGTTATAAGTGCGTTTTCCACGGCCACGGTTTTGACTTTTTGGCACGTGAAAGAAAATGCAGCTTTTAACCAGCGTGAGGAAGACATACCCTGCCGCCTCTCCAGATTGCAGACGACCTTTCAGGATTTTCCACATCCCACCCAAAAATGTTGAGCTGTGTTATTGACTGCCTCGTTGGTGTAGTAACCCCAGGCATGACTGCTACAATAGAGGCCCTGGGTTCGAATCCCGGGTCGAGCATAGTGTTGTTGGGTTTGTCTGTCTGCGAAATTCCCAGTAGCAGTTCGTAGTCTGGATTTGTGCCCTGCTGGTGGTCTTCTTCTTCTTCGTGTCAATTGTATGACTTTTCTTTTTGGTTATAATACTCGTAAGTTAGCCCCCATTACATGGGACCTAAACATACCGCCTAACCCTTCTAGGGATACAGGCGTGATGGTATATGTATGTTATTGGGTTGTTCTATAAAATTCTCAGTAATTTTGGTTCGAAGTTTTAAATGGTGCCCGAATGGCAATGAAATTGATTTTTTAACTATTTATTCTAACTCCGTATTTAAGCTTGTTTGTCTCATTTTAGAAAACTACTTCCATACTTTTGGCACAGAACACAAAAAAACTTTTGGGAACACTTAATAACAGGGTAACTTCTTTGCATTAGCTAAATGCTGCTTATTTATTTGTTAATTGATTAAACTGTGGACCTTGGCCCTCTTTCTTTTTCCCTCTTTCCGCCAATCGGATTGTACGGAACTTTGTGAATTTTATTTTCGGCCCCGAAGAACGCGTTTCAACGGCAGTTTAGATATACATATATGTCATACCAAGATCAAAATCAGAACCTAGTGATTATAAATTCTGCCAAGTCAAAGCTCTCGGGTTCGAATCTAAGGCACTATTTTCGAAATCATCGGTCATCAATAAAAAAATTGAATGACAACAAATAAGGCCCCCAGGGTCCAGGGCCCCATAACAAGCTAGGGGCCCTAACCCTGCGCCCGTTGTATACGAAAAGATGGAACTACCTGATACAATTATTAAGAATAATTTATCAGTAACTGATTTTAACACAACATAAGGATGGTATTCAAAAGCACCTATCTTTTCCAATATTACATATCAAAAGCTTCAAAAGTAACAAGTTACCACCTCAATGCCTTTGACAACTGCGCTGAGTTTATTCAGGGGCCTGCTAGATACATTTCACGAGTTGGCAAGCGTCCAAGGATACCGTTTTCACCAAAGCTTGTAACCAGACACGTAAGTGAAACTCAGTTTGGATGCCAAATACTTTGGCGAATACTCGCCAACAATTGTATTGGCTAACCGCGTTGGGTATGTACTCGTGATTTTTAGAGAAATGCCGCATACCGCTCAACTTATACTTTTACTCGACTGCCGAAGGAGTGTTATGTGTATGTATGTCCGTTCCTATGTCCACTCGTAACTTATCAACGGATCAACTGATTTAGGTAAATGATACATTAGATTTGTCTTGATGTCCCGACTGCAATACATTTTCCAACATTACAGAACTTATTTATAGATTTTTAGTTAGTACTTTTCGTAGTCAGGTTTTTTGTTTCATTTAATAATTAATAAAGGAGTGTACATCGGACATATTATTATTACGCCTGCCTACATTCAATCACGTCTTTATTTAATGAAAGGTAAGGCAGAAATGTACTAATATTTATGCACAGTTCATCGGCACCGTTTAGCCATTTTTAGCTCTATTACTATTAGTGGGGAGAAATCCTGAGAATTTCAAAGCTTACAAAATCCAGAATTAGCACCTACCAGTCGTGCTTACCCTGGTTAATGGCAATAGGCTTACCTCCTAGTACATGGGTCCTAAACATGCCGGAAAAACGGAAAAATGTACAATGTACTTAAATACGCTTCTGCTTAATCCATCAAGGAATACAGTCGCGATGATATCTATACCAATATTATATAGAGGAATGATTTGATTGTTTGTGTGTGATACTATAGGCTATATACTATATACCATCAGGCTACGACTAATAGGAGTGAAGTAGCAATGAAAAATGTTCCAAAGACGGGGGAAAAAATCAGAAGACCACGCGGGCGATCCGCTGGCGGAAAGCGAGAGTTTTTTATATGTACGTAACTATGTGTACTTTAATAATCCTTTCCAATTATTGCTGATGAATAATATTGCACCCGCTCTTTCAGTGGCTCCAATATTTTCTCACTATGACCTCACTCCAATTAAGGTGGGTCCGATTTGTGAAATTGACTGAATACTTGAGAGCGCACAGTCATTACGCTTAAATCAGTTTTGCGCTGATTCCGCTCGTTTGCAAGGAAAGAAGTTCGCTTAAATAAGCAAAACGGTATCAGGAGAAAACGTGGCGATTCACCGGTTGTTTGGTGAAACCCCTTACCTTTTGTTTTGCGAAATAAACATAATATAACTATCACGCCTGTATTCCCCAAAGAGTTAGGTACGATGAGTAGCTTATTTCCGTCAAAACTCTACTGAGCTGCTGAGAAGCTGCTACTGAGAATTGTATAAAAACCCTATCACTACTGCTCAACCCGGGAATCGAACCCAGAACTAACGTAGCAGTCGCGCTAGCAACTATGAGGCTGCCGCGGCACTGTAGTGCATCGGGCATGTTTGCGGAGGCAGGCATCGACTGCTTCTATGCAACGATGCGTAAACGGGGCGCGTCCCTGGTGCGCAGAGTACGCGGCAGCTTTAACAGCGTCGTGATGATGATAGCGAACAGGGTGGACTGTCCGTATATCAGACACTGTGGTGACTTGCACGTCACCTACAGGTTTTTGATAAACAAAAGTAAATTAAAATAATTAGAATTTTAAATAATTAAATGTAAAATAATGTAATGAGTCACTGTTACTTGATAAATAAATGATTAATAATAATAATGAGGCTATAAGAAGCAGTCTGTAAAAAAAGCTCGCTCGTCTCCGTTTTAGTCTTAATAACTTATTTTGAGGCGATGCCAAACCATCTATTAAATAAAATTATAAAATTAAAACCTTCCAAAACAAAAAAAAAAACCATTTTAAAAATCGTTCCTCAAAAATGAGAAATCGATGAACAAATGAACATAGATACATAGAACCTCCTATGGTCCTTCATTGGTTGAAAAAGGTAAAACACAAGTTACAGAAACGTTAATTCAACTATGATTCCCGTACATAAAGCAGACGTTTATAAAGCCATCCCATAGCTAACTGCGAGCAAATTGTCTGGCTGCTAACGATCCCGTGTGACATTAATGTGCCCTAATGCGCCGCGACGACGTGTGCCCGGCGATATATGCACCGAGATTGTGCTGATAATGTGATCACTGTTGGCTGGTGTGTGCGTGCCCTAAGTTATTAATAATATTTATTGCTTTATACAACTGCCTCATTACCCGACTGCCGAAGGAGGGTTATGTGTTTGACGCGTATGTATGTATGTCCTTTCTAAGTCCGGTCATAACTACTCAACGGCTCAACCGATTTAGATAAATGACACCTCATTAGATTCGTCTTGATGACACGAGTGTCACTGGGTACATGAAATTCAAAAAAATGAAAATGGCGGATTTTATACGCTTTAATGTGCGAACTGATTTTGAAAATGATATTTATTAGCTTGGTTGTTGTAAGAGCGATTGTTACGCTTGGATTTGAATCCCAGGGCCAGCAGTGGTACAAAATTCTCAGTAACATCTCGGAGTTATGATATCTATTTATTTATAGTTGAAATGACGGCAACGACGATGATCGACGACGTCTGTGGTGTAATAGTTCGAGTACGGGGCTGCTGGGTCGATGGGTGGGTTCGATTCCCACTGGACACAAATATTTGTGTGATGAACGTAAATGTTTGTGTTTGTCTGGGTGTTTCTTCAATCTTCTGTATTATAAGTATTTGCAAAAAAAAGGTATATAAGTATTATATCCATTGTCCGTCAGTACCCATAATACAAGCTCTAGTTCGGGACTAGATAGTGCTGTGTAAAATGTCCTAGAATATTTTTTTAATGCTTGATATACTTATAGCGACTTCAAGGCATACAATAAGCCAACAGTTTATAACAGTATATACTAATATATATTTATGTACATAATGTGCCCAGTTTATGGCAATTGGCTCGCCCTATATAACATGGGACCTAAAAATACCGGTGGCGGTGCTTGATCTAACTTGAAGATGATTTGTTATAGATTACGTGAGAAAATATAAATTAAATAAGCACTAAATTCCACAATTCGCTACATAAAAAGAAAAGAGGCATGATATTTTGCGATACCTGACATTCTGTGTAAAAAATGAGGTGTTCTGGGGTTATAATACTCCCTAATCCTCATCCCGAGGGGTAAAGCCCGGGTGGGAAATCAGGTCGAGAGTGTCGCGTCGAGAAAATATGTTACCTGTCTCAGATTATGTGTAGGTCAAGATATTGTGACAGTGCGTGGTTTAGCACTGATGGAGCATGGATGTAGTGAGAGGAATTAAGAAGATTTTTTTTTATCTTAGGCTTGACCACAACTCGCCTGATGTTAAGCAACGCTTGCCTAGAAGAAACCGATTCATTATCGTCTTGAAGACACCCGAATTGTAATTGGATGTTGAGATTGTTTGGCCATGTCGAGTGAATGAATGAAAGACACACCCATTAGTAACCCTTTTTTGAGGGTCGGGTAAAAAAGGAATGAAGCAAAAGAAGTTTCAAGAATCATAACAAGTGGTTTTGTTCGTATGTTGACGCATAATTTTGTTTTTGGTTAGATTCATCGACTCAAAGATTTTCTTTTCCTCAAGACTTAATAAGAAAAAAGCGCTGGCTAAAAACAATATTTACCACAATTGAAATAAAAAAGATTTACACCGATCTACCTCTTTGGTCGCCCATCAATATCCGAAGCCCTCGAGCCGGATTTTTAAAAACTCCAGGGAATTTTTCGTAACAGACTTTAAGCAGTAATTAACCTATTTCAGTAACTTGTTGCGCGGGGTTAGGCTGTGAACAACTAGCTTTACAACCAACTTTAAAAACGAAAAGGTACATAAGCCGTTTGTATTTATTTATAGGTTTGTTTTGTTTTAAAAATATTATCTTTTTAGTTTTATATATTAATTTATTTCATTCATGGAAAACTTACCTACAGCTATTTTAATGTAACAGTGATCAGTTTGATTGCCTCTGTCTATTGGGCTCCTGAGCGTGAGTTGGGTTCAATGCCTGGCTCAAGCAGTGTTTTATAAAAAATTTAAAGCAGTTCAAACATGTGCCTTGACCCCGATAGGCTCGGCAAAGTACCTGCCTATGTAATGATACGTCTAATTACTTTGTTTTGTATTGAAACCTTATTTGTAGGCCGTCGTCTAAACTAATATTATAAAGAGGAAAGATTTGATTTCTTGTTAGTTTGTTGGGTACGATTTAACTCAAAAACTACTAGACCGGTTTTAAAAATTCTTTCACTGTTAGAAAGCTACATATTTCCCGAGTAACATAGGCTACAATTTATAAGAACCATCCAGACCATGCAGGTGAAGCCGTTGGCGGAATGCTAGTGTGTAATAATAAATATTATAAAGAGGAAAGATTTGTTTGTTTGTTTGTTTGTTTGTTTGTTTGTTTGTTTGTTTGTTTGTAATGAATAGGCTCCGAAACTACTGGACCGATTTCAAAAATTCTTTCACCTTTGGAAAGCTACATTATCCCCGAGTAACATAGGCTATATATCATCACGCTACGACTAATAGGAGCGGAGTAGTAATGAAAAATGTAGCAAAAACGGGGAAAAAATTATAAGACCACGCGGGCGAAGCCGCTGGCGGGAAGCTAGTGTGTAATAAAATACTAATAATAATTATTATCCAGTCTGCCGATACCTTTATCCTGAGCTACCAAAATATAGAATTAAAAGTTTAAAGTATCCGCTTAATACTTGGAAAGCGTAATTAAACATTCTTGTCCAATTAACTTATTACCAAAGCTGTATTGGTTGGAAGAGTATCTTTCTATTAAGGAAATGTTTTTAAATTAACTGAATAACTTCCTGGATGGAAGGTAAAATCAACTTAATCTTGTGTTATAATGTATAATCGCATATTAAATGCCGATGGGTGAAAGAAGTAGAAGACAATAGATAATTACATAAAAAAAACTGGGAGCGGTAAATTCGAGTCGCCAAAGAGCATTTTAGAACTCCCCGTAAAAAAGCTGAATTTTACAACGAATTTTCTTCCTCTGGCGTGGAATTTGAACAGAAATAAAAAAGATTTGTGCACATCCACTGCTCAAATACAGAATGCGGTTCGCTAGAGGCAAACGCACCGACTTGCCACCAGACTGTTTCTGAACAACTCTCGTGAAAACGACGCCTCAAGCGCTTTACAGCGCTGCAGCGTCTCAACATAATATAGATGTTCAAGGATATGTTATCTAGGTTTTTCTGTTTATTTTCTGGAAAATAGTCGATTTGTGGTAACATAATGCCTTCTTCATAATGTCTTTAAAGTTCCACTAGATAACCGGGGCCTATTTTACGATAAAGTAGCGCCCACGGGTTCTTAAATAAACCCCTTTTCTATTGGTAAATACCATCTAAAAATTAGTACAGTAGTTCCTGAGATAAGCCTCAACAAATAAACTCAGCGTGGCGGGAGACTTTATTGGGTTCAGAAAGTTGCTTTATTGTTACATTCTAGTTAATCTAAAACTTTTTCGTACGATCAGCTTTGTCTCCCAATGTGTATGATTGTATTTATGGTCTCCTAAAATAGTGTGAGATTTTTTGTCAAAAATACAATTATCAAAAAGCTTTAGATACTTATTGGTTGCTTCTTAAACAAGGGATATTACTCATCTTTAATTCAATTAAGCTAACTATCAATTAACAAATTAGGTTAGTGTTTTTCATTTCGCAAACTTTCCTTTTAGAAGGAAACTAGCACAGGTCGTCCACCCTTGCCCAATAAAGATATAAGATCTTATACTACACAATACTGAGGCAGAAAACCAACTCTGTAAAAGTAAGTATATAGAGGTCTTTAGAGTATCTCTTACTTATATTTGTTCCGTGAATCGAAACCAAAACATGTGACGTAGAAAGCGTTTGCTTAGCCATCGTGCCAAATGTAACGTCAGAAAAAACATCTTCGTCATAAATTACGTAGAAAATACTTACTAAAAATCTCTCATTTTTTATTAAAATGTGTGCAGATTGCTTTTAAAAAGCAAGACTAGACCTTCTGTATATATTTTGTGACGTAAAGATTGTAACAAAATCTCAAGAGACTGTAAGAGATATTACTTTTTGCGTTTTTTCCTTTCTTTTTTAAGTTTAATAGCTTTTTTCATTTGTATCCGTCACTTTTAACATCTAACGAACTAGGGAAAGATAATGGTCACGGAATTAGGCTCTGATTATTATCTGTTGGGTGAAGGGTGCGCAGGATCAATTTTCTCAAAGTTTTCAGTTCGATGCTCAGGCTAGGAAGTAAATAGACTTGTAAGGCACAGTAGTCGTCTCCCTAGGCCCATTCTGCTATATTGTTATTAGCTTTATAAGTAGTCTTCCTCCTAGCCTTTTTCCAGTCTAACCAGAATGCGGCTAAATATCAGTATTTTACACGGAGCGACTGCCATCAGACCTCCGCAACCCAATTTCTAGGCAATAGCTATATAAGTAGTATATATTTATATTCTAATATATAAAAATCTCATGTCACAGTGTTTTAATCAAACTTCTCCGAAACGGCTTGACCGATTTTTTTGTTTTTGGTAAGTCTGAGAATAGGTCGTACCCAGAAATAATATATGGCAGAAATATGACGATGTTTATTTAATGATCATTTTGTATTGTTAGCAGATCCTTCATTTTATCATATATTTTTATTAAACTAAATTACATTTAAAATATGTATAATTAGTTTGTCAACCTGGCGGGCCGCCATTCTGTTCTAGACTGTTAGGCTTAACAAGCTGTGTCAAAAATTTGGTAATAATATAAAGTTATTTTGTAAAACAAATTATCGTACGAGATTGAAGTGCTGTTTATCATTTGACCTGAAATCGGATTACAGTATGGCATTCATCCTGCGTGTATTAAACCTTTTCGTAATCCAGGTTTTAATAACTACCTCATACAAATGTGTTCTCCAAAATATTACTCGAAGTCTAAGTCGATCGGTATTAAGGTTCCATTAGCAAAATAGTAACAAATCTATATCTCAATCCTCCTATTCCGTCTGGGAATCTCTCATTGGAGCTTAAGCGCCATGATAAAGTATTTTATGCGGTGCTTACGATATTCAATAAAGTATTGTTGTAGCAAATAAGTTTCCTATAACACCCATTAAAACTGTTACTAGTAACTTTACCAATAAATAACGAATTGGAAACATAATTTTCTTTTATATCGCTCGCGAATATTGAAACACTCGTAACTTCAGTATGTTTCTTACACTACCATTCTCTAGAGGTTGACGTACGACAAATATATCGTGGAACAATAGCAAATATTCATATGACTAAGCTATTTTTTTTTCGTTTTTTTTCTCTCTAAATCTTCTGCGTATACAGATTTTAAAATGTTAACTGTTGTCTCTTGGTGTTGTACCAAATAAATGTATTTTCTTTCTTTCTATTGTTTGCGATTCAGACAGAAAAAACTTTTTAAGACAAACTTAGGCGGATTGGATCATTAAAGGAGGCTATGCGTGTTATACAGGGTGTTTGGTAGAACGTTGAACATACGAAAATGGTGGTTAGTTGGGGTCATCTGCTACCCACTTGTCCCAAATTATTTGATCTTGGCCGCACCGTTTTTTTTTTACTTTTTTTAATTTCACAGATAATTACCAGTTTTTTTTAACTTTAAATTCGAATATCTTTACTTGTGAAAGAAAGTAAATGTATTTTTTTACATCTTTTTATACTTTTAAAGACTCATAACTTTTTTTTCCATTAAAATCTGTACCAAACAATAATTTTATGAGAGTCTGCTACAATTAGACATTAATACAAAACAACATCCTGCCTGTTTTACCCGTCACAAGTAAAGATATTCGAATTTAAAGTTAAAAAAAAACGGTAATTTTCTGTGAAATTAAAATAAGTAAAAAAAAAACGATGCGGCCAAGGTCAAATAATTTGGGCCAAGTGGTAGCAGATGGCCCCAACTAACCACCATTTTCGTATGTTCAACGTTCTACCAAACACCCTGTATTTAGGGCTTGTTTCACTACCTCTGGATAAGAGTTAACCGTCAGATAATTTAAAAAATGTAACAAAATTTGTATAAAAATATCTGCCAAGTAATTTAACGAGAACTTATCAGGAGGCGGTAAACAGGCCCATAATTTGTTATTTACTTATTTGGAAACTAACAGAAGTTGAAGTTAAAATGAACAGCACACGATCCAAAAACAGTTTCCACATATTGTCTAATATATCTTGTAATCTACGTTAGAGTTTATTAGGTTTTCATCTTTGGTGACGTTGTTAAGCTTATTTAAATAAAATTTGTCCTGCACTATAATTAGTAATTTATAAATGGACGACCAAGTGCCCCCCACCCTCCGTCACTGTGCCTGACCCCCATGGCCATGAAACATAGAGCAAGTGATGGCAACTCCTAAGTGGCAAGGATCCAGGAGGATTTTCCGCATTCGCAAAAAGGGGCAAGTGCCTCAAAATTGATCAACATCAGAAAGAGCGTCGTTATGAAGAATACAATCGTTCGTATCTTGCCTCCGACATTCGTTGTCAAACCTCTGGCGCCAAGGAATAAATCTTGATCCTCCCTTGTTCTCGCTACAAGATTAAGCAGGTGACGTAATCTCAAGTCACGGCAAGTATTACCCGTCAAAATAACAAACATACTCATATAACAGGTAGGCACAGTGTATACATGTCTTATTTTATCAGCCATAGTAATCTTGATATGGGCCTGACAGCTACCTTTCCACATTCACACATCAGCCAACACAAATGGGCGCCTATGTTACTAAGATGTTATTATACGGAATTCAAAGGAACTCTTTGATTTGAGAGGTTAAGCTATGCTGAAATTGGATAGGTGGCGTTGGTTACTACAACGAGTATAGAAAATGAGGACATCAATTTTGTTTCTGGGTGATTTGAAGCGATTGATTTGCAAGAGCTTAAGCTGCACTTGCCGTGGTCACTCTATGGTTGAAAGTCATTAATTAGCAGATCGAAAACCCTCCATGCCTTGAAGTTTGCAGTTGTTATACGAAACTCTGCAACTATTGTTAATGGCAATAATATTGACTGACAAACAGTAGCATACCATCACGCCTGTATTTCTCGACGGGTTAGGCAGAGATGTACACCCACAGCTTGGTATGTTTAGGTCCCATGTGATAAGAGGCGAGCCTATTACCATCAATTGGGCACAAATCCAGTTTCCGAGCTACTACTACTGGGAATTTCACAGTAAAAGCTAACAACACTGCTTGACCCGGGAATAGAAATCCAACCTCAACCGTAGCAGTCGCCAAGATCTAGCAGTCTAAAGGATGATGTAACTTCAAAATCAAGGGGTACCTAAACAAAAGTTAAATCTATGTTAGTACAATAATATTCCTTTCATTGTTTACATGAATAACTTTACTTACTTCAACGCGAAGCAAGTAAAATGTAAATTGAAGAGGAAATTAAGACAATATTATCCTAACCGCCAAGCTATTATTATGTGAAGTCTCAACAAACTGAACAAGCAGGAGATATTGTTCATCGCTTAGTAACATATAGCTAGAGAAAATAGTGTTAGAAACCAGAACATTGTATAGCTAGGCTAGACATTATTACGAAATCCTATCTTACATCATAAATTGACGACGTCTGTGGTCTAGTGGTTCGAGTACCGGACTGCTGATCACGACGTCGTGGGTTCGATTCCCACAAGACACAAATATTTATGTGATGAACTTAAATGCTTGTGTTTGTCTGGGTGTTTCTTATATATTATAAGTATGTATTTACAAAAAAAAAGTAAATAAGTATTATATCCATTGTCTAATACCCATAGTACAAGCTCTGCTTAGGTTGGGATTAGATGGTGCTGTGTAAAATGTCCCAGGATATTTATTTATTTATATTTATTAATTAAACCTAACTAATTGTTACTGTTACCACACATTTTTTTTAAAAAGATTTGTGAGATTGAGTTTATTGCCGGCTTTCCTCCACCCACTTTTTTTGGAACAGTGCAACTAGTTTAACGTTTCAAAAGTACCTATTTATATGGTCAAATTGAAATAAAAATATTTGAATTTGAATAAACACACCATCACGCATGTATTCTCCAAAGGCAGAGGTGTAAGTACTAATGTACAGTTCTCGCCAAACTTATTGTCCGGGCTGAAGTTGGCACGAGCTAACTTTAACCCGGCCTTAAAAATCGGAGAAAGAAAAATATTGGGTTGTAATTAAAAAATAAGAAAGCTCAAGTCGTAGGCTATCGTTTTAAATAATTTTAATCCAATGTTTTTCTTTCTCCGATTTTTACGGACGGGTTAAAGTTAGTTCGAGCCAACTTCAACCCAGATAATAAGTTTGACGCGAACTGTACACCCACAGTTTATCAGTATGTCCAATAAGGGGCGAAATGGCGTAGATCCAACCTCACTGCTACTGAGAATTTCGACGCTTTAACAGTGAAGGAAAACATCGTGAGGAAACCTGCATGCCTGAGAGATTTTCTCGACGGCATGTGAAGTCTGCCAACCCGCATTAGCCAAGCGTGGTGGACTATAGACTATATCTAAATCTCATACTGAGAGGAGACTCGTGCCCAGCAGTGGGTTGATTATTATTTATCGAACTTAGGACGTCGAGCATAGCAGATGCGCTTAGACCTACTAAAATTCCGAAGCAGGGGGGCTAGACAAGTTGCATTTTGACATTCGAATCGACGAACAAAGTGTATGGAAATGACACAAGCTTTCAACAAATCGGACTGTCACTAATGTCATTACCACCATTTTGTTTCTATTCGTCTATCGATTAGAATATCAAATTGCAACTTGTCTTGCCCCCTCCTGTCTTTGATTGCCAACGCAATTACTCTGCTTTTTAGTAGCAGTAAAAACCAACGCCCCTTTATTTCTGTATAGCTCTCCAACACATTAGAGGCGCTCATTCAAAATCAAATCTTATCACTTTTGCGAATATTTTAAAAGGCTTTAGGAGACAAGAGGGTAACGCGCTCTCCCCGGCCGTTGCTATGGCAACCGGCGGGCCTCGTTGCCCGGTCGACGGCCCACTTGTGACCTTGGCGGCCAAACCAAGGTTGGGCAATGTAATTGAAATGTTTTTCAATTGTTTATTATGTTTTTGGTCGATTGAAGAGGTTGAATGTATTATAGAAATTGAATTAGTAAAAGTACCTTCAAATCGCATCTATTCTAAAAAGAATATGACGAAAAATTATTATTTACTATCACGCTTGCCACCCTGAGGGTTCAGTCAGAGGTGTACTCATGTACACCAACAGATTTCTAGTATATTTTTTGGTTTCATGGAAAAAATGATAAAATGTATTGCCTTTTACCGAGCACAATTACATACGCCAAGCTACCGTTGACACTGCTTGATCTGGGAATGGAACACAGGACCTCGACCTACGACCATTAAACTAATGAGACAATTTCAATAAATGCTTATTAATCAAACAAAGTGATAAGATTCTTTTGCGTTATCACACTTGGGAAGTGTCGTTAAATTTACCTTTCTTAATAAGTTTTTTTATGTTGTTATTTTTTTATGATCAGAAATCTCAATAATTACCTAGCACTGCTCGACCTGGGTATTGAACCCAGTAGACAGCAGTCGCGCTTTAGACCACGACTAACGAGGCAGCTAACGTTTACGACTGATATCTATATTTCCATATATATATTTTTTGGTCTAGGTACGTGTTTGTCACCTAACTCCTCCTAAGGGGACCGATTAACCGATTTGTTTTAAATTTTGAACGTTTATTTCAATGGGTTCCTGGATGGTTTAAAAACATAATTGAACCAGGTAGGAGGCGCTGCTGTCGGGAAACACAGGCAAAGCTGCGCATGAGTCGCTAGCATAAATTATCTATAATACATTTTTAGGGAAACAAACAAATTTTCAAAGATATTAAACATAGATACAATATTTTGCAGATACCGATAAGATTATATAAATGATCGTCTAGTGCTGCTTGGGCTGTCAACGGCTATAAACATGTTGACTTGCTAATCTTATTACCTCAGTCTGAACTATATTATGTGGCTCACGTCACGACAGAAACAGAATAGCTGCATAGTTAATAGCTTATCTTAATAACTACAAAAGCATACATAACTGATTGTTAATGTCTGGTAATTGAGCAGGTTGAGCTCCTTATAACATGATTGAGCTACACGATGACTGATTCATGCTTGCCGTCTGTAGGGATAGATCAACTACAAAGCGTCTGTGGTTCTTCCCCCGAAAGGCCTATTGTCCTACATGGTGAAACACACACACTATGTCTAGACTTTAAAAGAGACCTGCATTGTTTTCTATGTTTGTTTCCGTATTTTTTCTTAGAGATCGTCAACTAATTGCACCAGTGTAAAACATTGTAAAATAAATTAACACATTTATTTGTAAAGTGTCTTTAAAATATATATAAATTTATTTATTTATTTTTTATACTTTTATATACAACAGTAGCACATAAGGCGGACTTAATACTATGGCATTCTCTACCAATCGACCTATTTTAGAAATAAATATAACTGAAATAATTATCTACACTATTAAAGACAAAAGATTTGTATTTTTATGTATGTTTTTAATGAGTAAAATCAAAAACTACTAGTATCCTATCACCATTAGAAAGCTACATGTTTCCCGAGTAACAAAGGCTGTAATTTATAAGAGATAACAAGACCACGCGGGCGAAGCCGCTGGCGGGAATCTAGTAATATATATTTCGCTGGACAAGTTTATGGAAGATGGGAACGTTTATTAGTGACCAACACATGGTATAAGTACGTGACGTACTTATACTATGTGTTGGGTACTAATAACTGTACGTCTCTTTAATACGAGTAATGACGATGAATCAATTGAACCCCTTATTACTGTGAAGCTCGTGTTCACACAAGAAAAACGGAAAATTTCAATCGCACCATAACAGTCTACAAGAAGAACACAACTCAGAACATCTCCATATACAAACCAAATATCTCTCAACCCTATAAACAATAAGTGCTTATCTAAATCACGAGGCAACGACACGGTAACGAGACGGCAGCGAAATCGTCACTGTAACACATGAAATATTCACTGAAACACATCAAGCCTTGGGGCCAAATCGGTACGTTTACGGCTGAATGGTGAAGAAATGGGAATTTAAGTATCAAATAAATATGGGACTATTAACCTTGTTATATGTAGAGCAAGACTTATTTTTCAAGTGTTTCAATTGTAAAGAGGTTTAAGACATCGTGACTGCTGAGCTAGAGGTTTATACTGGGTTCAAAGAGTTAGGTATCTTAACTTCATCATCATCATCACGTCAGCCAATAAAGGTCCACTACTGAACAAAGCGAGACCAAAGTTAATTAAAAGCACAAGAGCAAGAGCTCGAGGTAGACCACCTGCTAAGTGGAGTGATCAAATACTCAAGGCCACCAATTTAACACTCCAAAAGGCAATCCACTCAGCGGGTGACCGGGCCGGTTGGAGAGCGTGTTGTCGTCCTAGAAGACATAGTGGTCACGATCCTCAGCATTGAGGGACCGACGAGATGGACTGAACAAAGACCTCCCCCATTAACTTCCATAGGGACCGGACGCATGCTACCTGCATCCAACGACTTCCAGCGACCTTTACCAGGTCATCGGTCCATCTCGTTGGAGGCCGTCCCACGCTGCGCTTTCCGGTCTCCACTCTAATCTTTCTGCCCCAGCAGCTATCAGTTCTATACTTATCAGGTATCTTAACTACGAGCTTCTATTACCTATGTGCTTGGTCTACCAGAAGCCTCATCAAATATTGCCAAGACTTTCATTTTGTGACCAATAAGATGGGATTTTGGGATTTTATTCGAAAATGGAAAAAAGGAGATTTTTACGGGTAACACCGCGGGTACACACGAAGCTGGCGATTCATAAATTCGTTTACGTACACATTTTAACTTAAACAAATTATAAGCTTAGTGAGCTCACAAGAAATTAGCAAGAGTCGTTTAGCTTCTCAAAGAGGCGTTAATACAGAAACTGACGGACCACTTAAATTAAGCTTTTTAATTCACAAAATGTCTGGGGAAATTTATGTACAGAGGAAAGTCAAATAAAGTCACTGGAGTTCGGGAGCACTAATATGGCGCTGCGAGGTGAATGCAACTGTGACACGAGTAGCAGAGCACACACCCACTAGCGGAGGCGTAGTCGTAACCTCGAGAGAGATGGCCTCATTGCTCATGGTATGGTCTCCGTGCTACTGAGTTGTTAGATATACTTAGGCATCAGATAAAGTGTGAAATATCCATCACGTTTAACAGCCGGGCACTTAGCTTCTCTCCTGTTCTGTAGACACAACCAACACGGCAACACCCAAAACAGAAACCATCTAAATATTTGTTCCGTATGTGAATCGAATCAGTGACTCGCACAAGCTGTAAAACCAAAGCAAATCAAACAAACATTTTAGGTGCCCCAACTCACAGAGTCGTTATGTAGGATGCCCTCGTGATTTATGAGAAACGGGACACATCTCAGTGTTTCGCTACATGACGTGAATGTAGGGTGTCCATGCGTGCGGAAAATTTGTGCTGACGTTACGGTTATACAGCCACCTGTATGTGACATTAATAGCGGTGTGTTTTTTTTTCACGGTAGTTAGCGTGGACAAGTTTTTTTTACTGTGTAATGGGATATTTTTATTTTTTGTATCAGGTCATGACAGGGACAGAGTCGTTTGTTAAAAGTCAGAAAAATGTTCAGAATAATGAGAGTGAACTTTGTTATTTGTCTGCGGAGGTCAATGATGGCAGTTTTTGTTTCGTTTAGAAAACGAATAAAGGACCCGTAAATTTTTTGACTGACAAGAAACTTTTCAACTAATTTCAACGTCAAATGAGTACCATAATATCACTTTTGTTTTCATTTAACGCAACGAATACTGCCTTGAAATTTTTTAATATCCCGTTGTCAATACTACGTTCTATGCACCCTACAAATTGATCCGTTTTGTAGATCGAATGCTCAGATATTTAGATTATACATTTACAATGACAACATTACAAGTGCTACTTTATACTGCAAATAGGTATCCGAATATAAAGTGGTATTTTAGAGGTACCCTAGCATTGCATGTCTGTCTGCATTTGATTTGTAGAAAGCGTTCGAAGTAAAGGAATTGCATGTCACTGTCTTGAATGTGATTGGCTGGAGCAAAGTTCTTTGATTAGATGTCTATCAGTTGGTTTGTCGTAAAGTAAATTATACCTCTTTATTCTAGTAGTCGTGAACGGCTGCTGAGCTTCGACTGAGTCGAGAAAAGTGTTATTAGGATTTTCTATGATTAAATTGTCAGAAACAATTTGGATTTATGCCCAGTACACGGTACACCTCTGCTTTTAAACCTTTTAGAACGCAAGTGTGATGGTCTTACATGTAAATTATACCTATATTTTTTAACTTACTTTGTTATCTATTCAAGCGCTGCATAGAGGATTGTCTGTCATCTCAAACATTAAAAAGGTAGATATGTATTGTGGGCAGGGCGGGTGTGGCGGGTAATCCATGAGCAGTTAGATGTACACCCTGCAGTTCGCCGGTAAGTTTTTTTTTATCTTAGATAGGCTTGCGCTTGGCCAAAACTCGCCTGATATTAAGCAACGATGTGGTCTACGATCTGCGATGGACCGCGCTTGCCTAGAAGAAACCCAAATTATAAGTATCGGGGAACAAAGATTCCGGCAGCGAGTTCCACAATAGAACAGTGCGCACTATAAATGTCGAGGCAGAACGCTTAGTCCCAGATTTGGGCACTTACACCATGGCGACGGGTCTATTACCTATTGACAAGTCTAAAATCAGTAGCCGGTTCTATAAACAAATCCAAACTCCAACCCGCTATTTAGAATTTAATATTCTGGGGCAAGAAACTGTCTAACCGCCGTAGACGACCGAAGTATTTTAAGAAAATTGCCTCTCCATGTATACAAAATAAATCTTTAAATGCATACAAAGAATCTGTTGACTGCTTTCTTAAAAATACACATTCGATACTGATACTTCACGGATTTGCATCGCGGGCGGCACTGTAAACAATATTGCTGGCACAGGCTATGGAATGCGGAGCAGAAAGCGTGCTTTCAATGTGTTTTGTCGGAAAATAGGGTACTTTGTTTGTTGATTATGTATCTTCTATCGAAAGATTAAGCTGAAATGTTTATTGATGTAAACTCACAGTGTGTCAATATGTTTTAGGCACAAATATAAAATAAAGTAGAAAGAAATAGGTAGAAATAGGTAAGTTTATGTTACCTTAAGTTACGTAAACACAAGTAACCGACTTTAAGATAAAAAAGCAATCAAACCAAATAGAATGCTCAGAACAGGTAAACAGTATCATAATAATTACCTAGTCTGCAATCTCACACAAAAACAACGTGATCACGTCAAAATACGTTTCTGAATGTCATGGTAGGCAAAGACGACTAGAGCCACGGAGACGTAACTACATGGAGTGCTAATATCACTGTATTACAACGCTGCTAGTGAAAGAAAAACGAGTAATTCCAAGCAAATGTATGTTGCTAGAGTTAAAAAACAATGTATTATGTAGTAAAACATTATAAAGCGACCAGTCATGCTACGTTTTTGAGTAGCTACTGATTAACCAATTAACTAAAATAAATAATTACGTTACTTGTGAAATTATATCGTGTACGGATAAAAAATCTTGTTTAATTTAGTTCAATGCAGTATCGGTCTTGTAGTGAAAAATAAGTACATTGAAAGAATAAATATTCTTCTCATATTTCATATTCTCATCATTGTAGACATCGTTAGTACTCCGTTTGCTTACTAATCCGTGTCTACAGGCAAAACTGTACCGATTATGTTTGACACATGAGATGGGTCTCGTGAAATCGATTTGACTATGGAGTTTAATGCTCAGAATTTATGTGATCTTTCTTGAAAAGGCTCAAGGTGACACTTTGTTAACCAACCGTTGTTTTTTCACATGGAGGATCCAAATGAAACAGAATCCAAGGTTTTTAGACTTCGAGACTTGACAATATTACACAATATAGACAATATTTGGTAAAAAAACTACAAACATATTTTTTTAGGTAAAGTAAGCTAAGCCTCTGTGTAGGCGTCGTGTACGAAGTTAGGAAAAACTGGTGCACTTCTATAATTAATGGACATAATTATAACTTGACATTGACGTTAACTGATGCTTTACAGTGTACGCGAAAATAATGGTGAAATGTTAAATAACGAGGAACAAGATAAGCACTGTAATGTAAGCATCTATTTGTTAATATTAACGTAACAATTTAAGTTCTTTCTCTATTTCAGGTGCAGTCTTGGCGAAGCACGAAAACCAATTTCACCCGTTTAATGTTCCTGGCACTAAAACTATTATTTCAGTGAATATAGAACCTGCAGTTAACAAAAACTGCAACTTCATAGACCACAACTCAAAACTCCTTCGTATCAAAATTCGTGTACAAGCTTCAAAAAAGTTATACTTTTTTATTGATACGGACCAACAGGGATCCCGGTTATCCGTTTACATGGACCCTTTAGAAACGGGCGTATTAACCGACTTTGTTGCCGACAGTACAAGTGGATCCGCTTTATATTGGAAAGGATAAAATAAAATGCCGTAAAAAGATTTTCCACGTAGTTTCTTCTTGGTTCTTTTGTTTTAGGGTAGGTACCTACATGGATTATACATGTATCGATGATATGCATGTCCGGTCCTATTTAACCGACTTCAATAAAACGAACTCCTTTCAGCTAAAGTCTAATGCACGGAAAAGTCTTGAAAATGGAAAATTTATTGACTACATCAGTGCAGCTCGCGAATTCAAACGATGTATCATAATTCCCGTCTTAATACTAGTAAGAAAATCATGTCATAAGTACAGACATCACAATTTCATTTTTCTTGACCGTATTCAAGAATCGATTTACCTTTTCTTTCCATATTCTTCTACATTTGTACAGAAATCCTGGCTAAGACAAGTCAACCAGCTCATTGTGCCGAACGATCTGTTTATTGAAAGCAAAAATGAAATGTCAGTAGCACGACTACTTTTAAGTCCGTGTCTGTGGTTCCATCACGTCCCGCGGTTGTATTCTGTGCCTCGACCATGAGTTTTTCTCACTAGACTCGCTAGCGACGCCGTAAAATATTTGTATGAAAAACCCTTGCAGCGCCTCTAGCGGTTATGTAAGGAACTAAAATCTGCTATGAGATTACAGCGTTTCGATGTGTAAAAAACCTATCGAAACCCATTCGATAGAACTTATGGTTGTCGTTTCTCTGGTTAACCACGTAATTTTTTTTTTTTTTTGGAACTTTGTTTATTGGTTATGGGTTATAGTCGTAATGCACAGTTATTTGTCCTAAAAAAGTGACATCAGATTTTTATTGAATATTTCAAGCAAAATGTTATTTAAGTTGGAAAAAGGCTAGGAAAATGATGATCAGTTCATGTTCACTTTCACTCCTATACTTGGAAAACTGTCAATGAAATTTATTGGAATAGGGTTTCAATAGAGAGCAATAACTGTGCGCGAAATGTGTGGGCGGCGATGTGACCTGTGCCTCGACCATGAGTTTTTCTCACTAGACTCGCTAGCGACGCCGTAAAATATTTGTATGGATAACCCTTGCAGCGCCTCTAGCGGTTACGTTAGGAACTAAAATCTGCTATGAGATTTTCCTGTTCTTGTCATTGTCCTCCCCTATAAAAAAAACCTATCAAAAGCCATTCGATAGAACTCATGGTTGACGTAGGTCATTTCTCTGGTTAACCACGTAATTTTTTATTTTTTTTTGAATTTTGTTTATTGGTTATGGGTTATAGTCGTAATGCACAGTTGTTTGTCCTAAAAAAGGGACATCAGATTTTTATTGAATATTTCGAGCAAAATGTTGTTTAAGTTAAATTATGTTACATGTTTGGAAAAAGGCTAGGAAAATTATGATCAGTTCATGTTCTTTGCATTCACTCCTATACTTGGAAAACTCTCAATAAAATTTATTAGAATTTTACTAGAATATGGTTTCAATAGAGAGCAATAACTGTGCGCGGAATGTGTGGGCGGCGATGTGACCTGGGATCATACGCGTGATGTGACGGACGTGATGCCGCCGTCGACAGTTGTACAGGATGTTTCAATATCCTGCCGGATTCCTTCTAGATCTAGAGGAAAGGAGTATTATCTGTAAGGAGGATTTGTAGGAATGTTGGGTGGTTTGTTAGTGGGTATTGTATTTTAAGTGAGCGAGTTTTTATTGTTGCACTTAAAAGTTTATTGACAGTTTTGGGAGTATTTCACCTGTAAACTCTCTTAGGTTTAGGTTTAGGCGTAATAATGTATTTAGGCTTCATGTAATAAGAACCTATTGCCACTAAACGGCCATAAAATATATATTATTTGTTGGTAACTAATAGAAGCTAAACGAGATATTTTTGTTTGTTCGTTCTTTATGTATTGTTATTTATCCGATAGATTCTTTAATTTGATACATACATACCATCACGCCTGTATTCCCTGTAGGGGTAGTCAGACGGTTACTAATGTACACCCACATTTCGCCGGTATGTTTTAGGTCTCATAAAATAGGGGGCGAGCCTATTGCCATCAACCGGGCACAAATCCAGACTCCCAGCTGTTATTGGGAATTTCACAGAAAACCCAACAACACTGCTCGACCCAGGACCTCTAGCGTAGCAGTCGCTCTTGGGACCATTAGACCAACGAGACAGTCTTTCATGATTTCGGCATGCTAAAATGATTATTGAAGAAGAAGAGGATCTTCGGCTAGAGCCGAAAATAACCCGTAACTAACGGAAATTAACCGGAACGTCTGTTTAAAAATACTCATCAAATATCAATAAAACATTTATTTAAAATCATAACAGTTTTAACGGTAACCATTATGCAGATATGGCCATTATACGTACTCACCGCTCATGAAACTAGTCATAATTTTTATTTTGACTATAAAACGGAACGATTTTCGATGTCATTTCAAGCATAAAAAATACTTCAACGCACGGAATTTAATTTCAGTGAAATTAAGCCCTTCACGAACGATTTTGCGTTTCATTCGCGATACGGATATTGCACTTTGTACTTGCGTTTATTTTCCGTTTATTTGTACTGCTGTCGCAAGTGGAATAGAGTAGTGAAGTGATATCATGTGAGTGAGTGAGTCATATTTAGTCTGACATTTAATTTATCCTATTACTTGACATTGCATTAATTATGTTAATTGATTATATTACTATGATTTTTTTTTCATTGAGAAACAAGCATTATTAACTGTAAAGTATGAGTATTCTGCAGGCCTTGATGTTTCTTTAGTTACCCATTGATGTATAATATAATATAAACCAGCCTAGCCCTGCAGTTTGAGCTTGTCATGCTCACTTAAATGTTCTGCTGATGGTGGCGTTGTGTGTCGGGTCTTTTTATTCCCTATAACATGGTTGAGTCAAACGGCGCCGATACACACGTCATGCTCGTGAACGGGTGCTGTCTGTCGGGACTGGTCAGCTCTTACTGCTATGGCTATTTTCTTTTCCTTTCTATTTTATTAATCCTTACACATCAAACTGCATTAGACTCATATTATTCACAACAAAAAAATGTTACTGTCTCACTATCTTTTTTTAAAAGAGTAACTATGGAGTTTCTTGCCGGCTCTTCTCCTTAAGTCCTACTTTTTTTGGAACCGAGCAACTAGTTTGACTGTTCAAAAGTGCCTATTTATATGGTCTATTTGAAATAAAACATTTTGAATTTGAATTTGATTTTCTATAATCTGTTTTAGTTTGTCTTCCGACTTAGGTTCCGTTGATCGTTGGTACAAAACCTGCCGGGGTTAGAATAAGATCGCTGGATAACCTGCGCATCCAGTATAATAACGTCTTCAGGATAATGTTGGGGCTGCCTCGCTACTGTAGTGGGTCAGGAATGTTCGCGCTTTATCAAACTGACGGTTTTCAAGCCGTCTTGCGCAAAAAACGGTATCCCTGATCCTCAGGGTGCGTGGTAGCCGCAATGAAATCCTGAAGACGTTAGCAAACAGGCACTCATCCCCTCTATGGAGATCCTTAGTTAAGAGGGTGATTTAGGGTGATTTCTTTTATTAATATTTTCTTTTTGGTTATATTTCTATGGACGGCGGAAAGGTTGTCTGAAATATAGTTTTTTTTTATAAGATACTAGCTTCCCGCCAGCGGCTTCGCCCGCGTGGTCTTATAATTTTTTCCCCGTTTTTGCTACATTTTTCATTACTACTCCGCTCCTATTAGTCGTAGCGTGATGATATATAGCCTATGTTACTCGGGGATAATGTAGCTTTCCAAAGGTGAAAGAATTTTTGAAATCGGTCCAGTAGTTTCGGAGCCTATTCATTACAAACAAACAAACAAATCTTTCCTCTTTATAATATTAGTATAGATTTCCTCTTTATTTATTATATTATATAGTATAGATGTGTCTAGTGGATGCCTTAGCTATAAGGAAAGTTGCTCAGTAGTAATTAATATATCATCACGCCTGTAATTTTTGTAGGGTTAGTCAGAGGTGCCGGTAGTAATGTACACCCATAGTTCACATAATCACGTGTATATTTTCAGAGCGTTTCCAATCCAAACTTGTCCCAAACTCCAATCCAAAACCTGAACTGAGAATTTCATAGAAAAACCCTGCTTCAGGTTGAACAGAATTTTTGAGTTTTTCTATGAAATATTTAATTGCTTGCCATCACTAAATAAATGAGGTAGTAGATACTAATTAGATTCTAAAAGGAGCACAAAATAAGTCTCAAAAAGCTTGTTCCAAAAAACTGTACTACTGCGACAGTAACCTAAATTACCATTTAAACATTCTAAATTTGAAATTACACGCCATTTGTTTATTTTATAGCCAATGCGAAGATCCGAACATTCATAATTGCCAGCTACAAAATTACAAAACATGGTAGATTTATGGCATAATAATTCTCAATGAATTCCGCCGCTGTATTGTGAAAGGAGCAAATAATTTGTTTTAGTAAGGAAACTATTCAAATGAATCTTGTGGCCATTTTGTAATGGTGTGGTGGCTGTGTTTTGTGGAAAGCATTTTGAAGTATAATAATTATTTGTGATCACTGATGGTGCTGGTGATTGATTAATGATTTTACACGAATGCCTTTTTTTCATGCGCGAAAAACATTCTCAATCCTAAAATATACTGGAGAATTGTATAAATCAGCAATACAACTCTGCCTAATCCTTTGGGAAATACTGAAACAATAGTTTATTGTGTGTTATATAAATTATCGCAATTCCATAGAGTACCAAATAATTCCGACTGTAATACGACTGCCACAAGCACTCAACCATTTGAAAATTTAAACATGTTTCAATGCTGTTTTAAGGACAGACCTCGGTTAATTAATTTCTTTATTAAATTAGACTCGGTCTGGCACGACACTGCTATTACCTAAGACATTGTTATTCCCAGCTGGGGTTGGATTTTCTGTCTGATTTCATTGTAGGAAGAAATTGTGTTTCGGGTTGTAAATGGCCGTTACCATCTATTAGGTAATTGTTTGTTGGTGGAATGAACCGGGGTCGGGAACCTTAATTTGATAATTATTTATAATAATTTGATAATTATTTATAATAATTTGATAATTATTTATTTCTTACCGAAAAAAGACTGTTGTTGGGAACCATGGAAAAATGATTGACCACTAAATATGACAAGATAAATTCTTTAGAATAATGTTTAGAGGTTAAATTAAAGCAAAGTGATGAGAGAAAGACTTTTCACAACACGTGTAGGTAATAGTAGGAATCAAGTTTTATCAATGGCGATTCCCCACCGAGAAAAATAGTAGATTTAGGAAATTTCCTCAGAATTAGGCAGGTAAGAATTAAAACATAGTCTCGTCATCTTACTAACATCAGATTGGTTTTATCTACCAACCTTTTCTCTGCTTATACCCACTTCGTTCGTGACTAACAGTCTAAGACGCGGCAGAATATTTTAACCAAAAGCAAATACCGTTAAAGAAGCGCAAGCCAATTTCTTGGCAACACCGATATCCTAGGATAAACGGATTGCCATTTTAAGCTTCTGAGAATCACTTAAGGTTATACAAATAACAAATTTCTTCTTTCTTTCTTATTAGCGTGCTTATTACGTCATTTCGACAACGTAAGTACTGTCTTTGCTGTACGGCTTCGAAGTCGTTTCGGTACTTATAAACAACTTGGAGCAAGCCGACTTTAAAATCAGCGGGGCACAGGTGTTGCCCAATGACTGAGATTACTTGAGACTTCACTTTAAAATACGTGTTTTATAGCCCTAAGTTTGAGGGACTTAAATTGTTTAAAACTATATACTTTGGCTTCGTGCCCACGTGCAACACGTGCCCCTCACAGCTAAAAAAAAAAATAATAGATTCGTGTATCCTACCTGTCATGACGTATGGATGTCAAACGTGGAGCCTAACAATAATATACGCAAATTAGAAACCTGCCAACATAGTATGAAAAGGAGTATACATAATATCAAAATAAAAGATAAAATAAGACTAGAAACTATAAGAAACCAAACTAAAATTATTGATATTATTTACTGCATTAAGAAACTAAAATGGAGGTGGGCAGGTCATATGGTTCGGAGTCATACAGATAAATGGTCCAAGAATATAACAGAGTGGTGCCCAAGGCAATATAAAAGAAAGAAAGGGAGACAGCGTCGGAGGTGGGAGGACGACATTATAAGAACTGCGGGTACTACGTGGATGAGACAAGCGCAACACGTACACTGTGGCAAGCTCTAGGGGAGGCCTATGCTAGTAAGCAAGACATTCAGCTACCGGTGTCAAATAATTAAGTAATAACAAAGTAATAGATTTTAGTGTGATTGTTAAATAAAGGCTATTATTATTATTATTATTATTACTTTGGCTTCGTTGGTCGTTTAAAAGCTTAATTCAGTCTATTTTTTTAGTCGTAAGTTAACAAATGTATATTTTCTTAGTTTAGAAGTACATTGTATCAAGTTAAAGGATGAAATTCTAGTGGACTGCAGAACTATAGAACATAGGTTCATGTAGTTGTCTTTAGACGATACCATTCCTTTTTTTTTACAAGCTTTTATTTAACTTGCTTTGTTAGTATGTGTGTATGTTTAGAGCAAAATTTGAGAGCCTATTCTGACCCACTTCCCGGTGTCCAATTGATCTGTAATTTGGTACACATATGTAAACCGGGGTATATTTTGAAAATATGATACTATTGAGCTGGTCTGATGATGGAGCGGGAAGGTGGCCATAGGAACTCTGTGATAAAACTGTGCAAATTACATGAAATTTACTGTATTTATATTATGTGACCAGCATTAGCATATAGAGTACTTAAGTTCCCGGAAAAGTGCGGGATTTTCTTTTAAATCCCGGAAAAGTTATTGGGCATATTAATCTAAGCTTTGTTACCTAATAAATCAGCTAAACGCCGAAATTATGTAATTTTTATCACGGAAAAATGTGGGATTCTTCTATCAATCCCGGGATTCCGAGTGCGGCAAAAGGGCTCATCAGATTTGCATAAAATCTGGTGCATATATAGTTTATAACCGGCATTACTATATACAATACTCACGATACCGGAAAATGCGGGGTTTTCCTAAAAATCACGGGAATCTTCTTCAATAATTAATTTTCAATTACTTCAACTTTGTTACCTAACAGATAAGTTAAACGACTAAATCATGTGTATTTTATCATGGCGAAAAGGCGGGAATCTTAGATCAGTCCCGGGATTCAGCGTGCGGTGAAACGACTCAACAGACTTACATGAAATTTTGTGCATATATAGTTTATGACCAGCATTACAATATACAATACTCATAATCCCGGAAAATCCGGAGTTTTCCTACAAAATCCAGGAATCTTCTTCAGTAATTAATTGGTAATTACTTAAGCTATTTTACCTAATAGATCAGCTATACGACTAAATCATGTACATTTTATTACGGAGAAAAGGCGGGAATCTTACAATGAATCCCGGGATTCAGCGTGCGGTGAAACGACTCAACAGATTTACATGAAATTTTATGCATATATAGTTTATGACCAGCATTACAATATTCTATACTCATAACCCCGGAAGAATTCGGAGTTTTCCTAAAAATCCCGGGAATCTTCTTCAATAATTAATTTTCAATTACTTCAGCTTTGCTACCTAATAGATGAGTTAAACGACTAAATCATGTGTATTTTATCATGCCAAAAAGGCGGGAATCTTAGATGAATCCCGGAATTCAGCGTGCGGTGAAACGACTCAACAGATTTACATGAAATTTTGTGCATATATAGTTTATGACCGGCATTATAATATACAATACTCATAATCCCGGAAAATCCGGAGTTTTCCTACAAAATTCAGGAATCTTCTTCAGTAATTAATTGGTAATTACTTAAGCTATGTTACGTAATAGATCAGCTAAACGATTAAATCATGTACATTTTATTACGGAGAAAAGGCGGGAAGCTTACTATGAATCCCGAGATTCAGCGTGCGGTGAAACGACTCAACAGATTTACATGAAATTTTATGCATATATAGTTTATGACCAGCATTACAATATTCTATACTCATAACCCCGGAAGAATTCCGAGTTGTTCTAAAAATCCCGGGAATCTTCTTCAATAATTAATTTTCAATTATACTTCAGCTTTGTTACCTAATAGATAAGTTAAATGACTAAATCATGTGTATTTTATCATGGAGAAAAGGTGGGGAATCCTGGGATTCAAAGTGTGGTAAAACGGCTCATCAGATTTACATTAAATTTCTTACACATAAATTATAGTATGTGACCAACATAAACATCTTAGAAACCCTGACGCAAGAGGTGCTTTTCTTGAAAATCTCTGTAAGTTAAACCTGGTTTACGACCAGCACTAACATGTTCAGTAGGTACTAATCTTTATACCGGTCATGTACATACCATCACGCCTGTATTCCCCGAAGGGGTAGGCAGTGGCGCACTATTGTACATCCACATTTCGCCGGTATGTGTAATAGGGGGCGAGCTTATTGCCATTAACTAGGCACAAATCCAGACTCCGAGAATAAAAACCCTTTAACTAAAAAGTATAAAATAAAATTGAAGTAAAAATATTTAAGGACAAGCTTTTGTTTTAATATTTACTAAAAATATATAAATAATGATATTAACATAAACTGTCACATATTAATAACATTCATTAGAGAAATATTAAAACTTTAAAAAATGAAAGCGTGGCGCTCGCCAGAGAAATAATGTTTTAATAACTTTGTTACTAGTACTAATGTCTCATCTTCCTTAATTTCGTACATTTTAACAAATAATGTAGTTTTTTCAAGAACAGGATAATAACAGGTAGGTACTTATATATTATTTTGAAATTACTAACATCATGCAAAAGTAATGTTAAAAATATTTTTAGCAACATGATAACTTATTGAGGTTTCAATTCCCTTTATTCATTATATATACCTCTGCGAAATCTGTCAGAAGTATGGAACCCTGCTTATCAATCTCCAACCATAGCTACCATTGCAACAATATTCCGTAAAAGCCTCATTTGCATACATCGCTTACCACGCTCTCATGCACACCGATATACGAGCGAAACAGTTAAATTTTATGAATGTTATTATGGCTACGAAATTGTAATAAAAATTGATTTGTTATAACCCTACATATCTCCTGAATTGCGGGCACTGGTTGGTTTTGTTACGTATTCACCATAATTATTTACCTCCTACGCTAACCAATTCTATAGTTTATATTTATCCATAAAATCTTATAATTAAATAATAATAATATTTGTTACATTTCTTATTCAATGTTTATTTTTTGTACCTATTTTTACTTGTTTTATTTAACCCAAAGGTTGACTGGCATAGAATGCCATACGGCATTAAGTCCGCCTTATATGCTAGTGTACATAAATGTATAAATAAATATATTGATAAAAAACTATGGTTGTCATAAGAAAATCTGTGACAATCGCAAGTTCAATTCAGTTCGAAAAATCAGGCAACGGTTTTATCATTATAATCGCCAATAAAAAATCGCTGCTCCAAAGCAGCACAATAACTTGTGACATTTTGAAATAAATAACAACACGGTACTTGAACAATGCTGGACAATTTATCATTGAATTATTTTGAAGGAAAACGATCCGCCATTTTGGGCGACATCCAAAACTTTTGTTTGTCCCCAACAGATTTATTGGCGAGACTTGGTAAACCGTTGGAGACGATGAACTTACTCGTTTCGGTTGTAAGTAAACGGTTCACGATTACGATTAGTCTGTTTTATCCCATTGCTGGGCCAAGAAACGAGACATGGAGAGAAATAAGAAAGTGGTCGCTCAGGTCATCCGTCTCGTTTCTATGCTAATTATTTCAGTTTGCTTTAAAAGTGTATCTTGTATTGGAGTCAAAGGAACAATTGATGATAGTAAATGATCACAAATATTTGATTAATCATCATCATCAATCCATTTTTTGTACCACGGCTGTGCACGGGTCTCCTGTCAGAATGAGAGGGGTTAGGCTGTAGTCCACCATGTTAGCCTATGTGAGCGAGAAAGCCTCTCAGCATTGTAGGTTCGATGTTTTCAATCACTGTTTAAACGAACGATAATCAATTATTAACACAAGATGAATGAATGTAGAAAGAAAATACTAATAGTATCTAAATATTAAGCTTATAACAGAACAGTTCCACTTAACCGTACCACAAGTCGCGTTCCCCAGACGCGAACCAAACCGCAACATGACACTTTACCTGCATGGAGTGTGGAGGAGACAAATAACGTCTTACTCCCGTGTGAGACAAATGTTCTGTCCACGGGAAAATTAGGTACTCGTCGGTTTGGTTGCTTTACATACAGTTCTCGCCAAACTTATTGTCCGGCTTGAAGTTAGCACGAGCTACCTTCTACCCGAAGAAAGAAAAATATTGGATTGTAATAAATAAAAACAAACGCTCAAGTCGTAGGCTGTCGTTTTCAATCATTTGAATCCAATTGTTTTCTCTCTTCAATTTTTACGGTCAGGTTGAAGTTAGCTCGTGCCAACTTCAAGCCGGACAATAAGATTGGCGCGAAGTATACGACGTGTACGTGCCTAACATCGGCCTTATCTTTTTTTTTCAACTTATCCTGACACGGTCTTTGTGATGAGAATGAAGAATGGGTTACGCATCAAGTTAATGATACTTGGTACGGTATGTTGGTAGAGATATCAAGTACTCCACATTTCACACACCACACCTCCTAACGGACACCTGAGGAAATAGGTTTACTGTACAAAATATTTGACAGATTTGACAGCGACTATCTCTCACTCCTTCCGGGCTAACATTTGCGCTGCGTAAACCAAAATAAAAGTATTTTGTTGACAACGTTTTTTCAACTCCAAACATAGGGTGAACGTCCCAACTCACAGGCGACAGAAACAGACGTAAAACAGAACGTGCAACGAGACTAAAAATGAATTTCTGAAAGTGCATTGTGCCATAAAAATTCTTTTCGAATAGAGTGCATAGCCCTCGCGATTTTCGTGCTCAAAATGGACCGCTGTAGATGAGTGTATAACAAAATAAAGGAATTTGGCCTTTCTGAAAAGGTATTCTAGAATGTTCGAGTGAAGGAAAAAATACAAAATTTTGTTTTTATTTGGTTAATTAACGATAGTCATCGCTTTATGTAATTTATACAATAAATCAAGAAGAATGTCAATTTTTGTTTTAACAATAATTAGAATTACAATAAATGTATTGTACAAACCTTTGTTTTATGTTAGCTTTTGCTGGCTATGTTTTTAAAGTTGGCTTCTTGCCTTGACAAAATCTAAATAGCATTATGTCGATTAGTACCACTCAATTTCTGCTTGATACTCACTTATTTTATTATTCACTGCAAGGCAAATAGCGTAATAAAGCACACTCCACTGAAAGCATTTAAATTTTAATATCAAGCAATCCCACCTCTTTCATGTTAATTTCAAGCACTATTTATGTTTGCTCATTTCAAATGTACGGTATTTGAAGCCGAGATTAAGTGTCGACAGACCTTGACAAATCCTTGTTACACACGACGGAAAACTTGAATCATTAGTCTTTGCCGACAACTGGGATGTTCACCCTACTAATGGAGGAGGCATGTTTGGTGGTAATTTTGGTGTTAATTATTGTTGTGGAGTGGCTCATTTGAATTATAAGGCTCTGTTATAAGCGACCCTAAGAATATTATAATCCGGCTGAAGAATTTACATTGTAGACTGAGACCTATTTGCTAGAAAATTTTAAAATTCAGCTATTCATAAAAAAACTAAACGGGCGTCTGTGGAACCTAGGCCGCAACCACGCAATCACAGATTTTTTACTCGAGAGCTTTGCTGGTTAATACGTAGGTACCTAGATTTTATACAAAAAAAAATTGACACACTTGTTACATACTCATTTTATATAAATGAATTGAGAACTTTTTTTGTAGTCGTTGTTTTGAGTCCAATATTACAAGAACATTTCAACATCAAATACCAATAACCACAAAAAATAAAACACGCCCAATTTATTCATCAACAGACAACCGGATATATTTCTTATTTCACTCTCGCACCCCAAACTTAGGTCAGTCAAGGAAACGGATATAGCGATACAGATGGCAAAGGAAATACCCGGTCAGCCTGTCGACAAGTAAAAATGATCATTGTAATGTTCCCATTTACTACGCCCAGTTTTGTTGCAAAAAAATCGAGAGCTCTGACTTTTTTGTGGACGTTTTTTCCAGATTTTGCTTTCAGATCTCGATTGATTGATGAGTCTATTGGTTTAGTGGATTTATAGAACTGGTTTAATGTGGATTAGGGTAAAAATAAATGCATGCAGTACTTTTTAAAACTTAAAGCTGGATTTAAAAACAGAAAGAAAAATACTTATTTTGTCTTGAAATTATCCTAGCATGTCTAAAAGTAAACCTAAAAAGTCTTTACTTTATTGCAAAGCGAAACTGCACCAATATTTTTTGCTTTTTTGTAATATTTATTTGCACGTTTATCAAAAATTATTATTCTTGTAACTGGACCAATATTGTGTTAGCATTTAAGATGTGTTGAAATAAAACTACTTTTTACGGATTTTATCGCGTTATATTGATATAATTTTAATCCCGACGTTTCGGACCCTTTACAGCGTCCATGGTCACGGGTGACTGTTAAGATGTGTGTCAAAATCTTATATTAATTATTGAAGGTATATTATATAACCCACCTTTTATAGCATCACAAGATGATGAAAGTTTAGTAAGTTTCTTCTTCTTCGTGTCGATGGTACGATTTTTTATTTTAAATTAAATTTGGTGTGCCCACTTCGCCACTTCCACAGCATCGTCAGTAGGTATACCGATGTACATCTATAGCCTGTATGTTTTGGGTTCCCATACATATATCTGTATTACGAGGCGAGCCTATTGCCATTAACTGGGCACAAACTGGGAGAATTCCTTAATGGAAATCAAACCGAGGACCTTACGGTCCCCAGCCACGCGTAGACTTCCTGAAATGAGACCTAGATCGTTAAGTACAACTCTGTCTTGCCCTTTGAGTTATCGGAAGGATGATGATATGTTATATTTTTACGATAATTACCTGCCTGACTCGTTAGTCTAGTGGGCCCAAGCGCGACTGCTACGCCAGCGGACCTAGGTTCGATTCCCGGGTCGAGTAGTGTTGTTGGGTTTTCTGTGAAATTCCCAGTAGCAGCTCGGAGTCTGGATTCGTACCCGGTTGATGGGAATAGGCTTGCTCTCTATTTATTACAAGGGACCTAAACATACCGGCCAAATTTGGGTATGCATTAGTACGCTGTTGCCTACCCCTTCGGGGAATACAGGCGTGATGGTACTTTACGATAATTACCTAATCAATTTACTTAAAGATAGCTAGTACCTGACAAAGTTTTGTACTGTACCTAAGTACCACATCCACTCCTTCTGTTGTCTCATACGAGCTTCATTTGTGGCTCGTCTTTGAGCTGTACCTGTGACCGCCAACAGTCTACACTTCTTCAATGTGTGTATCTCTACTTAAATGGAGAAACAATATATTTTACCGTAGTTCTTTATCTTCCCATCCGGGAAGAGCATGACTGACGCAAAGTACATTATATATTTGGCTATGGTTTTTCATAATATACATATATACTACTTGCTTTCCGCGAGCGGCTTCGCCCGAATGGTCTGGGCATTTCTTATAACTTTCATCCCCTATTTCATCCCCTTACAGACATTTTTTTACATTAATAAGTAGCCTATATTCTTTCTCAGGTTCTAAATTATCTGTGTACCAAATTTCATTTAAATCGGTTCAGTAGTCGACAGACAGACAGACTTACTTTCGCATTTATAATATTAGATCCTTACTCCTTAAGTAAGGATTTGTTGGTTGTGGTTTGACCAGTATCTCAAATGAATTCCTTATGGAGAAAAACTTACCTATATTTTACCCCACGATGTAATCTATTTCCTTGCTAATTTTTATCAAAATCTGATAAACGGTTGAGGTGTGAAGAGGTAACAGACAAACCGAAAGATTTTGAGAAAATAGTTTTTTTTATGTTCAACATTATGTGCGAAGTCTGCCAACCCGCATTAGGTGGTGAACTACGGCGTAACTATATGTTTTATTCTGAGAGGAGACCGGTGCCCAGTAGAGGGACAAAATATAAACGGTACCTATACTGGTAATATAAATGGGTTTTCAATAATAGGAAAATACTGAACATTTACGTAACTATCGCAGTAAATTTGTAAATAACAAATAAATATAAAAATAAAACACAATTCTCCTTCATTCCACAATAAATTGAACATTGGAACGAAATAACCGAACAATGAATTCGGTTCTTAAAAAAAATATGATTGATCATTTGGAGTATTAAATCTTAAGCGCCTCTGAGTGGCAAATTAAATGTATTTGTCAATGTCGGAGCGAAAATAAACGTGTACAAACAACAGCTGGGCTTTTTTGTTTGTATTGTTTTATTTTTTAATTGAAAACTAATATTATAAATGTGAAAGTTTGTGAGGATGGATGGATGGATGTTTGTTACTCTTTCACGCGAAAACTACTGAACGGATCTGGTTGAAATTTGGCACAGACATAGATTTTAGTCTGGAATAACACATAGGCTACTTTTTATCCCAGTAAAATGTATGGTTCCCGTGGGATAGCGGGCGAAGCCGCTGGCGGAAAGCTAGTTGAAAATATTGGAAATGGTTGTGGACCCCGACATCTGGGAAGAGTCGTGTGTATTAACTTAAAACATACTATACCATCCACCTGTATTCCCCGAAGTTGTAAGGTCACGAGCAAAACATGTATACACTTACAAAAGGGCTAAAGCGATTTTTCATGTATGAACGATTGCAACTTCGTGATAACACCAATGTCACTATAGTATTGGTTCGTAAATACTGTGGTAACATCACAAAAGTTTTATTAATACTTTAGGAGAAATTCGATTTAGCACATTTGTTAGTGTATACATGTTTTTGCTCGTGGCTGTACCTAGTACCTAGGGCACCTAGGTATGTGAATCCAGAACACACAAAAAATTTCCGGTATGTTTAGGTCGTATGCAATATGAGAAAGCCATTATTAACCAGCCTCAAATCGCAACTCGAAACTGCCACTCTGAATTTAATTGAAAATCTTGATAACACGTATTTTTTATCTTAGATAGGCTTGTGCTTGACCACAACTCGCCTGATGTTAAGCAACGATGTGGTCTACGATGGAGCGCGCTTGCCCTTAAGAAACCGATTCACTCTCGTCTTGAAGACACCCAAATTTACGTATAGGCTTTGGAACTAAAGACAAACTTTGCTAGGCTCAAAACCGTACTCAGGACCTCTAGTGTTGCAATCCCGCTTACGAGCATTGGGCTCATGGGTCATCTTAACAATAGTCTTTGTATTAAAGAAAGCTCTGGAATTAAAAAAAGCAGCAAGCTACTGCGTCATTAAAAAAAAATTAAAACATCTGCTTCCTAATCACAAACATAAACGGAAAATTTACCATCGGGATATGCACGATACCCATCCAATTACCGACCTGTATAAATACCGGTAACACTGTCGCACTATTTATAACTAAGCCGACCCTCGCATTATAATATTATGATAAATAAGACTAATCCTAAAGGTTGACACTCCCCGAAAATTATCCTTTGTTATTCCAAAATAGGTAGTTAACCATTATTATTATTATTATATACGGAAATTAGATTGATTAGGTTGGTTAATTTTACTAGCGTAGATTTTTTAGCCATAAGTTATTACGTTTTTGCAACATTTTTCATCACTACACCGCTTGTATTAGTCGTAGCGTGATGATATATAGCCTTCCCCGATATATGGGCTATCTAACACTGAAATAATTTTTCAAATCGGTCCAATAGTTTCGGAGCCTATTCAATACAAACAAACGAACCAATCAAATCGTGCCTCTTTATAATATTAGTATAGATATAGATTTATATAAAAATGTAATTCAGGGACATTTCTGGGACATTTTACACAGCACCATCTAGTCCCAAACTAGTCAGAGCTATGGATACAAAAAGTACAAATTACTAAGTTTAACTCGGGCAGAGTAAATTGATATGAATTTAGTCTAAAAAAGTTGGTCCAAAATGGTGACATTCAATGAGCAATACCTCTAATACTAACTCCACAAATGTTCCCGATGAATTAATTTTCAGATAATTTAATGACAAAGTTTTCTATAAACCGAATTAACCGGTGAAGAAGTTGATTGATACAAATCATGTTCTATATCTACACTATCTACATCTACACTAATATTAAAAAGAGGAAAGATTTGTATTTTTGTATGTAACGAATAAACTCAAAAAGTACTGAACCGATTTGAAAAATTCTTTCCATGTTAGATAGCCCATTTATCGGGGAAGGCTATAGGCTATATATCATCACGCTACGACTAATAGGAGCGGAGTAGTAATGAAAAATGTTGCAAAAACGGGGGAAAAAATTATAAGACCACGCGGGCGAAGCCGCTGGCGGGAAGCTAGTTTGTTTCTATAATATTATAGTTACTATATCTCTGCTATTCCGCGAATAGTGGCTATTCAGGTATGGTGAAATTCATTTCATTACTAAAAACTGGCAGTAATTTCATACTTAGTAATTTTCTACCGTGAATCATATTTTTATGGTTCACCAAAAGCGGCCTTGTTTAGCCCCTCGGTTGTAAAAGCTAGCCCTAAAATGGTAACTTTGAATTGCGACTACTTCCATTGCGTCATAAAAAAGTATTTTAGCGTTTTTCATCAAGTGCGTTTCAAATTATAATGGTTGTTATGCATTGCGGTTTTAGTGGCGACCGGTGAGTGAGCGGTTTGCCGGCTTCGGTGGCATTTATTATGTAATTCCGTTAATGCAATCAAGCTCTTTCATATGTAGTGGCTTTGTTTAATTACTTTTGGTTTACTGAGTGTTACTGCCACGTTAGGTTCGACTACACTACGCATAGAGATCCTGAGTTCGATTCCCAGGTCGATCAAAATATCGAGCCTTAGTTCACAGATAGGCTCGTGGCTAAGCTATACCTAGGCTGATCAACAAACCTGCAAGGTTAAGCTACACTTGCCGTAATCAGCCTATGAGTTAGTGAGCATTTTTAACACATTGAGAGCCCTTCGTGCCTCGAAGAGCACGTAAATCCATAATTCCCGGTTGTCTTACAAAAATCGTTAGTGGTAGTCTGTAGCCTAATAAATCTGACACCAGTCTGTCCTAATTGGGTTGCGGAAGTCTAAAATACTGTTATTCAGCCGCATCTGGTTAGACTGGAAGTCAACCATGGTTCGGAAAAGGTTAGGAAGTTCACACATTTTTCCGCTACCGTTTTTGATTATGACCGCACCCTAAATCGCACAAAAGATTAATGTTCGCGAATGACCAGTACATTAATCGTGGTTTAAAAATCTGTGCGATCCATCGGCGCGGCGCCGTGGGCACCGGAAACATTAGGTACACCATTAGCTTTCAGTACCCATGTCCTTTGCATTGAATAGGACCACCCGACCAGAAACATCACATTTTGTCACTGTATGTGAAGATTGATTTATTTATACGCTTTTTTACGTGATCATTTTGGCTTCATTTTTTTTCGTTGCGCCATATGACATTCAAGTTCAAAGTTCAAGTTCAAAATAAACCCTCCAAATATCCCAAAAAAATGCTTATCTACCTAGTACCTACCTACAAAATGAAACTGATAAATACAAAATCACAAAACTAGAAGTTCACACATAGATTACGTTGTTGAAATGTTCATTCATGCATATATTAAGGTAAACGTCCCAATAACCGTTAAGTTTTGAACTTCGCCGACTTTGCAGGTCTGCTGTGCTAAAACCAGTAGACTTACAACAATGATATTTACATGTATGGATAGGTAATTTATTCTAGTCCTTTGTGATAACTTTTTTTAAAGTGAATATAAACGTTAATATACCATAATACAACAAAATAATTAAAAAGGGCCATTTGTACCAGTATCCGGTAGATTTGTACCAGTAATCGTTTTACTGTCCCAGAATTCGGTAATTTTTACCGCGAATATGAACTCTATTGCTTGACGTTAAGGTTCACAGAAATAAGTTTTATTATTGCATTTTTGTGATTAAAAATAAATAGGGTAAAAATAGGGATTATGTGTATCCAAAGAAAATACATTATTTCTAATTAAATATGTACTTGAAACATATTAATAATTAATTAATTACTTATAAATAAAATTAAATTAAAATTAAAAAATAAATTGTAACCATCAAATATATTTTTTGAAATTTCTATAGATTGACTTGCCTATAATTTTAAATCAAATTATTTTTTAAAAGTACTTAAAGTTATATTTATTGAATTTACTTGGGAAGTACCTTGTAGGTGGAAGGGACATCGACGCACATCCGAATACCATGATTCAGTACACGACTCTGGACCCCTGCGTTGAAGTTTTCCGTAACTTTTTTCATCAAATTTCAATTTTTTCTGCTGTTTTTTTTACTTCAACGTGTAAAAAAACATTATTTGTATCTAGCCAAATTAGATTTATAATTAAAAAAAAAAAACACATTTATTTTGGATCGCGCGCGCGATAATATTCACCGCGGAGCGTTATAATCGCGTTTTTAGCAATACACTGCGCGATCATTTTCTACATGAATGACCTAGGTCATTTTATTTTTGACCTTGAGTGAAACCTTATCTTAATGGTACTTTATTTTAAAACCACGTGGATTTAATTGGTCGTTTTTCTGTATTCTTTCTAATCGATTACGCCTATAACAACTATATTCCATGTACTTACCACGCCATGCGGCATACCGCTGTACACTGGGACCCTTTCGTACAAGGTAGTGCTACAAACTGAAATTTTAAAATGGGGGTATTTTAATAAACACTCAGCTGTAGGTCGTCTGAGAGGGGCTTGTGGCTAACTTATAACTACGCTGATCAACCGATAAGCTACGCTTGCCGCGGTCAGTTCATGGATGGGTGAACATTCTTAACACATCGAAACCCCTCCGTGCCTCGGAGCGCACGTAAAGCCGAACACCTATAAGTACTCACTCCAAAGAGCGGGGAAACAGCGACGCGAACTAGGGAAAGGATGCTACAAGAAGTGGCTGGACTTAATCTTTGTCTTCTCAATCAGGGATCTGTCGCAACATGCGTCCGATGGCATGGGGATTCGATTTATCATGAGCGAGACGAGAGAAAGCAGCGTAGGAGGTTGTCACATTATCCAACTACCGTTATCATTTTCGATATCCTGATCCAGTCCTGATCAATTGAAACAATAGACCCTGCAATGCCGAATCGACCACCGAATGTATCCTGCCCGATCCGGAAGTGGTGGCAGCCTGGTATAGGGAGTAATGCAATACATCGATGCTTAGGGTAAGGTGCGCAAAGCTTCGGTCAGTGTATTGGTGTTCAGAAGACACAGCTGAGACAAGTATGCTTAAGGTCTTGATAGCGGGCGGTATTCGCGCACCCGGCGGCGACGTAGAGCTACAACCGACGAGATAAACCTGACTTATCTGGCATACTGGGCAGCCACAAAGATGCTCCAAAAGGACATTGCAGAAGCTAGGTCTCGACCTTGGTTAGATCTTATTGAGGGACTGGACTAGATCCATGGGGGAAATCATATAAAGTGGTCATGGGCAAACTGCGTCCTTGGGTCCTCCCACTTACAGAAACCCTTGACCCGGACTTGTTGGGCAGACTAATACGTTCTTTGTAACAGTTCAGAAAGATCATCCATTTCCCTTAAAATCCGCGTCAGACTGGTTTAACGAGTTAGAAGTGACAGAAATGAAGCTGGACTGAACTGTAAGCGGCCTGAGGGTCCGCAACGCAGTGCTAGGCCCTGATGGAATTCCAGGTCGGGCATGGTTGCCGGCTGTGTTTGTTCTGAACCTTATGTTATGTTGATAGTAAATAACCGCTACACAGTTATTGATAAGCTTCCTTCATCATAGTATGTTCCACTCCAGCTAGAAATAAAAAGGAAGGCCTCGTATCGTCCCATATGCCTGCTTGATGAGGCGTTCAAACGGTATTTAATTGTTGCAGGGCGCCTTGTCAGGCATCTGTCACGCATCGGCCCAGACGGCTGCTGGAAGCCGTACAGCTGTACGGCTAAAATCGGACGCATGTTGCGACAGATTCCTGATTGAGAAGACAAAGATTAACTCCAGCCGCTTCTTGTAGCATTCTTTCCCTAGTTCGCGTCGCTGTTTCCCCGCTCTTTGGAGTGAGTACTTATAGGTGTTCGGCTTTACGTGCGCTCCGAGGCACGGAGGGGTTTCGATGTGTTAAGAATGGTCACCCATCCATGAACTGACTGCGGCAAGCGTAGCTTATCGGTTGATCAGCGTAGTTATAAGTTAGCCACAAGCCCCTCTAAGACGACCTTCAGCTGACTCTTTATTAAAATACCCCCATTTTAAAATTTCAGTTTGTAGCACTACCTTGTACGAAAAGGTCCCAGTGTACAGCGGTATGCCGCATGGCGTGGTAAGTACATGGAATATAGTTGTTATAGGCGTAATCGATTAGAAAGAATACAGAAAAACGAACAAACCAATTAAATCCACGTGGTTTTAAAATAAAGTACATTTTTAAAATGAAGTCAAAGGAAAATAAGTCTTAATTTAAGGTAATAAGAATCATTATGCAACTGTTAATCTACATTGTAGTACCCGGCAGACCTTTATACCCCAGTATCAAAGGAAAATGAGACCTATTCCAAGGCAATAAGGATACAATAACGGGTATCGGTACAATGGTCATTGTGTGCACCAATATCCGGCAAAAAATGCCGGGTATTAGGTCAGGTCGGGATTAGTGTGTACCAATAGATGTGACATGTAAAAATAAATACTTTTCAATTAGATTAATCTTATTTTATAGGTTATATCGATATATAGTTTACTTAAATATTTTAATAAATTAACCCCTTTACCGTATGGTCATCCGTAGCAGCATGGCAAGCTCAACAATATGAAGGGGTGATCTCATAGTTCAGGGACAGAACTTAGATTTTTTTAAATATTTTCGCAGAGCACACTTTTGTTGTTGCACAGTTTTGCTACCATTAAACTTTTTGGTCAGTTTTGCTATTATAACGGTACAAAATATTAGCAAGAATGTGTTACTGCTTACAAACTTTAATTTGTTATTGATAGGAAGGTAGAAAACAAAAAAAACTGACTGGTTACCGGGTACTGGGACACTGCCGGAAATAGGGACGTTTACCTTACGATGTATGACATTTGACATGCAATATGCAGTCGCTCGCGCATCCGATCTGACCGACAATTATCGCCGCGGTCGCCATCTAATATTCATGCATTCAAAACTATGACGCGGCGAGCGATAGACATTTTAATTGAAGCGAAGGGTTGTCACGAGGTGGGTTAAATTACAAGTTTAATTTATAAGTGAAGTTATCAGATAATTGAACAAAATCCTTTCGTGGCAGCATTCTGATCTCAAAAAGCTATTGTTCGCTTTTGCTATGACGAGGGAATAAATAGTTCGTCGGTTTTATATATGTCGGAGAATTTATAGTTTGAACTGACTACCCAGTGTCTCACTTAAGGATAAACGTCATAGCAGCAGGCCTAGTTGGAGCTGATGAGATGATCTGATTTTTTTACATAAATACAGTTCTTAACAGCAACATGAAACGCCAAAATGAAAGAATATTAGGGAGGTTTTTGCACTGCAGTATTACACAATGGAGTTTTAAATAATAATGATTGTACATGGGTACTTAAAGCCAAACTTAAATAAAATAAAAGTATATATTAGATGAAATATAAGATAATAAAAGTTGTGAAAGTCGCAACCCTAACCCACATATGACGGAAGCGTTCAACTGTTTGATTTCAAAACAGATAATATCAGAAATAACTCAACGGTATGAAGTTACAAACTGAAACTTTGGCATTGATGTATTAAAAAATGCATTCTACGTAGGCATTGTACAACTAGGAGCAGACATCAAATATACATAAATAAATAAATAATTTTAAAAAATGACTATTATTATTTTTCTTTATTTTTAGGTTAAAGAAGAAGAAGAAAATAGAAAGAAGAAGAAGAAAAGAGAAAGAAGAAGTTGTGTTGTGTTAACACTATAGTAGAAGGTAAAAATTAAGGATAACGAGGAAGAGGTAGCCTTAGATGCAGTTTTATAGATTTTACAAGTAAAGGAAAGAGTGGGGATGGAGATGTATTAAGGAGTAACACGGAAGGCAAAAGATAGAGAACAGTAACGATTGCTCCACCAACAAGAGATCTTAAATTAATGAAGAAGAATCTTCCAGGATAGCCCATATACATTTGATTGATACCCATCGGTTCTGAAGCTACCAAAGACTCGTCTGGAGACATTCTGGCGTTATGCCAACATGCTAGTCTCAATATTGTGTTTCAGTTTGGCATTGACTTAAAAATTGAAGTCTCAAGATGACAATGCGCTGGTTATACTTCTAGTGCTGCTAGTGTCTATAGGCTTCGGTTGTCGCTTATCATCAGGAGGCCCGTATTCTACCATCTTAATAATAACAATAAAAAAAACGGCACAAAATGTTTGAAGTCGGTTTCATTTGTCCGAAGAGTTAGTGTTTACAAATATTATTTACGCAATGTGGCAATCATTCGCAGGTATTTAAAACGATTAAATAATGTTAGCATTTCAATGCTATGCGTAAAGGGAGATTCTTAACGAGTTTATTAAATCCTAAACGAGATAAAAACGCAAGCGCGTCAGTTTCAGTGAAGAGAGATGATTGATCGTATTTCGTGTTATTAAAGGTTTCAACAAAAAGGCCGTTATGTTTGAAATTTTACGGCAAAGAACTGTGTTTTGAATGACGGAGGACGATTTAACGATTTGCAGAATCATTAATGGTTGTTCTTCAACGAGTAGGTATTTACTGAGCACAAAAGGTTTTTATTAATTTTTATCATTACTCCTTTAATCCTCGAAAAGGTAGACAAAGCTGTATACATGTACAGTCATAGTTTCGGTCCCATCTAATACCCCGGTGCAGGTAGAAAAATCTCTGCTGTTTTTCTTTGGAATTCTCATTAATTACCAACGCGGAGTTTGGATTTGAACTTAACACTTTCATAAGGAGGGGCTCGTGGCTAAGTTATAGCAACGCTGATCAACCAATCTGCAAGGTTAAGCTACGCTTGCCGAAGTCAGTCTGTGGATGGGTGACCATTCTTAACACACCCCCTCCGTGCCTCCGAGCACGTAAAGCCGTCGGTCCCGGTTGTCATACGAAAACCTATGACAATTCGTAAGTGGTAGTCAGAAGCCCAAAACGCCTGACAACCAGTCTATCCTTCGAATATCGGTATTGCCCAGAAATTGGATTGCTGAGGTCTGATCGCTTCGTGTAAAATACTGATAGTCAGCCGCATCTGGTTAGACTGGCAGCCGACCCCAACATGGTTGGGAAAATGGCTAGGAAGATTATGACTTTCATAATGCCGCCAATTGCACGCTTTTAACTATAATAATTTGTGTACCTAATGTTACGACACCGCGCACTTACCATGGTAACATATTGCGGAACTTTAACCATATTAACTGTACTAATACTTAGCCACCATCTTCATAAAGAGAAAGGGTACTTAAGACGTCATTAGTTGAATTTACGGTCTTTCCTTATAGTGTTAAGGATATGACACCTTTTAGGGCATCAGATATATATGCAAGTTAGTATCTTTTGCACTGTTTACGAGTATATACCGAGGTATATGTATATAGTATTCAAGAAGAAGCAAGAATTGCTTCAGATGGAGGCAGCATAGCGGGTCAGCGCCATCAAAATGCTGGGGCTAATTTCGTCAGTCGTAGTGGAGTTTGGATTTTATAATCATCTTCTTGCTCTTGGTCCCAATTTATTTGGGGATGGTGCAACATACCTGCTTTTATCATATCATATCACAATAAATTAATATTTTCTTTGCCCTTCCTCTTCCCCTCCATCTTTACACATTGACATACATTACTCTTTGTCACGTGCGTTTCACAGCTTTCCATACCAAGTTGCATTGAAAAAAAAATGCATTTTTTATTGCAGAGTTTGCATTTTTGTCCGGCTGAAAACTTGGCTGTATAGAATACAACAGTACATACACTTGGTACTTGTTGATTTGATAATACACTGAAAAAACTGTTTGGCTATATATTACAAAAAATTATGTTACTGGTTACCTAAAAATAGTGACAACATAACTATTGCCACCAGTAACAAAACCCAATTATGTTTTTCTAACATAACTTCTTTAGTTAATATTAACCAACTGTATTTGTAGCATATAACAAAACCATTTTGTATTATTCATGTCTATTGAACGTTATTAGCAACAAAATAATTTTGTTCGGAATAGACTACATCGTTTGTTATTTACTGTCAAACAATTTGGTTAAATATAGCTAAAACTTTTGTAGGTTTATGCTAAGCATTGTTGTTAATTTTAATAAAACATTTTGTTACTATTAACCAATCTTTTGTGTAAGCAAAACCTCTCGGATGTGTTATATATTACCAAACTCTTTCGTTATTTTTAACCACACTGTTACGTTACTTTAGGGGTATTAAGGGTTTAAATTTTAACCAAAATTATTATAAGCCGCGACTCGACAGTCATTCTTTAGTCAAAGTAGGTACTTACTATTATCATGTCATGATAAAAGTAAGTACCTACTTTGACTAAAGAATGACACGAATTAATTCTGACAAAACTGGCTTTTACAATAACTTTGGTTAACAGAAATTATAATTAAAACAATTAGATATAATTAACAAAATTAGTTTTATTATTAAAACAACTCAAATATTTGTCATAATCAAATCAACCTACGACTGCAGTGTACATTCAAAATATTTCTGGTACTTCAGTTATAACTGCATGACATAAAGACTCATAAACACCTGTACCTACTTTTTTTATATTTCTGGATATTCTACTTGAAAACAATTCAAATGATAGTCAAAATCAACCGTCACCAACAGTGTACATTCAAAAATAATTCTGGTTTCATTATACCTACATAATCACTTTAATAACAGTCATAAAAATAAAATCACTTAACAGACACTTTTCATCATACTGCAGCAGAAGTCCTTTGCCTTCATTACAGGAATTTAGGATTTTATACACATCCTAAAATAGAAAACATTAATATATATTTTATTTACCAAATAAGTTAAAGTTGTTTAAGTTTTTTGCATATGCGTGCAAAATTTCAGCTCAATCGGACCTCCGGAAATGGGTCCGGAAATGAAATTTAGCTTGCAAGAATAAATAAAAGCTTGTAAAAAAATAATACAATCCTTTTTAAATTTATAACACTCAAATCAATAAAAAGACTTACACCATGTTCTGAAACTCCATCACGATCAAGTGTAGCAGAAATTGTTGATGTCTCTGTCACCTGGATCAGTCACCGGTTCAGTGACATTAACTCCCTGGAGTGTATATTCATACAGCATAACGTTTGCATGATCCAATGTAATATTTGACTGAAAACAAAGGGAAATGTGATGTAAAGCAATAATGTAAACCTGAAGGTTATTGACCCATAATTTACACCAGTAAAATGTAGGTAAATTACATAATTCAGAAATAATATAGTCATGAATTTTTTTTGGTACTTACAGCGACCACACTTTCTTGATTTGCACTTGGGGTTGTGAAAGCATTTGCCTTTATTTCTTTAAGTAATTTCATTTGTATGGCATGTAATTTAATATGGCATGTAATTTAATATGTAGTCTCCAGATCAATTGCATGTTCTAAAAATAATACAAACATAAATAATAAAAGGTAAGGGTTTCTGTTTTCTGACCTGAGGACAGACTGAACATGGTGTAATATCAATGAATATTTAAATGATAAATTATGATGCAAGTAATTCTAAAAGTAGATAAATTGTATGTAATCTTTGACAGTTTGAAATAATAATTAATCAGTAATGACATGGTTTGAGATAGTATATTAGGAACTGACTCATAAATAAATGTAATATTGTAATAATTATAATGTAATAACTTGTAATATTCAAATATTTCCAAGCCACACTTCTTGAAAATAAATGATATTCTATTCTATTCAGGATTATTTTGTTTCTCTTTCATAATGGGCTGAGTAAGACATAAAACAACAGTCAAAAACACTAAAAAAGATTCACCATAGAACTGTTTTTTTAATGTTTGTAACTGTTTGTAGCTAGAGGTGGAAAATATTCTAAACAAGAATTGATCCAAGTAATTGGGATACAATGTATTATAATGTAATTTACTTACCGTTGAACTTATCAATGTACATTTCAAGGCCCCAAGATCTAGGATAGTCCGGGATGGTAAATTTTTCGGGTACCTCCTCTGATGGTTCCATGTCCTTGCGTTTCAATTCGCAACTCTTTCACGTAACAAAAACATAAAATGGGAACTTGATGAGACAACAGAGCAATCTTTAATAAGTAGGTAATTGTTTGGTCTTGATGAACAACAACACATCACGGCGGTGGCGGCGACTTCACGAAAAAATGACATGAGATGCGGAAAACGAATGCAAAAAACAGGAATGATGCGCGGGCGCGGCAGCAAAACGTTTCGTCGTATGCAACATTTGTTTGTGTAAATAATAACTTCTAAATTGCTGTCAATAACAAATGCAGTATGCTGGAACTAACATAAAATATAGTAAAACAATTGTGTTGCTGGCGACAAAACGGTTGTGTAAATAATTAAGAACAGTTTGTTTACATATAATCTAAATATTCGTGTTGAGAACTACCTAATCAGTAATTGGTAACCATTAACTTAACAGTTTTGAAAAGGATAGCCAAACTTAAGTAGCATAACTCGTTTTATTCGATGTAACTAAAGCGTATTGCTTGCATGTAAACAAACTTTGTTTACGAGTAAACAAAGTTATGCTATATTCACAATAGCTAAACAGTTTTTGTTAATTAGTTTTTTCAGTGTATCATTCTGATTAATTTGACAATAATAATTATTAATAATTAATTGACGACGTCTGTGGTCTAGTGGTTCGAGTACCGGACTGCTGATCGCGAGGTCGTGGGTTCGATTCCCACAGGACACAAACATTTATTGTGATGAACTTAAGTGTTTGTGTTTGTCTGGGTGTTTCCTATGTATTATAAGTATGTATTTACAAAAAAAAAGTATGTAAGTATTATATCCATTGTCTAGTACCCATAGTACAAGCTCTGCTTAGTTTGGGACTAGATGGTGCTGTGTAAAAAATGTCCCAGGATATATTTATTTAAAAATAACAAAACATAACTTCTAAATACCTAGGTGCACTAAAAGTTACAAATGAGACGTTTGTATAGAAAGAAAGAAAGTAAGAAATAAATTTATTCGACACAGCTTGCACAAGACACACAATTTTAACAATAGATATAGGGGTTTGTACACACTAGGGGATATGTAATAATGCAGGATACGCTACCTCAAAGGTTAGGCTATACACGGTAGGGTTTACATGATAGTTGTAACTTTACAAGCGTAACCGAAAGGCATAACCGAGTTTCATAGAGCAAATACACGGTTTTCCTGTACAGCCTCTCCATAAGATAACGACTTCGGTGGTACAGTTACTAGACCACTAAGGTCTCATACTCGAACTGTTAGACCTAGATTGAGAGTACTCTCGAACTATACAAATATGTGGCCATCTTAATCACTTTAGCAATTTGTTTGAAATTGATCTAAAACCAATCATACCAAAATAAACGTAGCTAGCTAAGTTTCACGTCATTAATGATTTCATGGAAAATTCATAGCCCGCGGGAGTCGACACGGAAATCGCGTATAATTTCATAGGTATAATTTATGTATCCATAATATTTCGCTAATGATCAGCAGCAGTGAGCTACGTGGAGCTATAATTAGTGTCAAAAATACTATCTGACATTAATTTTGTAACGGGATTTTGGGATTTCTGGGTCGAGGTTGGTTTTATTGGCAAGAGGTTTGCCCCTATTACTTGGGACTCAAACATACTGGCGAACTTTGGCGAACTTTGGGTGTACATTGGTACACTTCTGCCGAACGCTTCGAGCAATACAGGCGTGATACTAGGTGTTATCCTTACTAATATTATAAATGCGAAAGTGACTCTGTCTGTCTGTCTCGCTTTCACGCCAAACCTGCTGAAATTTGGTACACAGATAGTCTAGACTGAGAAAGGACATAGGCTTTATTTATTAACTTTTTATTGCAAAAAAAGGGCTGTGAGGGGTTGAAATAGGGGATGAAAGTTATAAGAAATACCCAGACCAAGCGGGCGAAGCCGCTGACGGAAAGTTAGTCTTAGAATAAGTTTATGTTGTTAAGAGGGAGCAAATAAGGCATTTACACATTACTTACTTCCTAAGATTTGTTTGTGAGTTGATTTCCAAATTAGTTTGGCCTAGTTATGGGCCAGCACTCGGGAATAACTGCGCTTTGTCATAACTACGGTGACAGCTAGCCAAAGTCGGGGCTCGAGAGTAGTTTTTCTTGTTATTTAAATGTTCTGGTCTAAAATATTTAGCGTGATGTATTTCATAAAAAAAGAATTGTATTTTATGATGTATAGTGTAATTGGAAACAAAAAGGTCTACCTATCATGCGTCTCGTGTCATTATTATTTTGTCGCAGTATTGGCCTTTGACAGAAAGACTACTTTACCCGGCCTAGAAGTCGAACCTTAGACGCTGAAATTCCTCAAATACTATAATCACGGCCACTTAAACAATATATAATACTGGCCTGCCAAAATATAAAGACATTGAACACAAAAATACCGATAAACTGTGGGCGTTCATTCGTACATATCTGCCTAACCCTTCAGGGAATACAGGTGTGATGGTATACTGTATTATCTCTTATCTATTTCCTCTTAAAAATATGTTCGCGGCCTAATATATACAAAATTACATTACCATAATATAATTCCGTTTCTGTGCCCATAACACAATTTTAACGGATCCCTATGGGACAGAAAATGAGAATTCCTGATAAATCGCATTCCACTTCCATATTGGTTTAATGTCAGTTTGTGATAACGCGTTTTGTTTAATGTTATAACCGTGTTGTTATAATGAGGTTATTTTGTTCCGCTGTTTGATTTATTCGTGGCGAATTTTCTGAATGCATGTAGGGTATAATGTCGTGTTTACTTTACGGTAGGTATGGAATCATTTGACCCCACCAAAGAGGCATGAATGGGCCTGAGACGTAGTTATTCTACATGGACGTCATGAGAAAACTCAAGGTCACTCAGCAAGTTATGCTGAGACTACGCGATGACATCCGTAGAAGAAACAAAGTTGCCGACATAGCAAAATGATTAGCAAGCTGAGGTCACAGTGGATGGGGCGCATATTTCGTGGAACGGATGGCCGCTAGAGCAGAAAGGAACTTGAGTGGATACCACGCACCAGTAAGCGCAGCGTGGGAGAGCGTACAATGAGATTGACTGATGACCTGGTAAAAATCACTGGGAGTTTTAGGATGCAGGCGGCATTCGACCGATCCTCTTGGAAATCTGGATGCGGGAGGCCTTTGTTCAGCAGTCGATCTCAACTGCTGCTGACCCATCATAGCAGATGATGATGATAGCAGGGCTATATGTCAAGAAAAGGCAATTGTGCCATTTTAAGTTGGTACCAGTCCGCTATACTCCAATTACTTACCTACTAGGTGGCAGACGATCACTCGGAAAAAACTGGGAAAAAGTTCCTGTTGCCGGAACAAATCAAAATTTCTAAATAGTAAAATACATATTTGATTTTGGGAATCGAATTCAGTTCAGTGGCGATGCTTGTGGCTACTAGCACTAGACCAACAGGGCCTTTATGAGTCAACTTAAATGGCAAGGCATTTTTTAAAAACGGCAATTGAAACTTCACATCACAAAATCGATATGCATGGTGATAAATCTGCTAAAGTCGCTGGCGACATCTGGCGTCGTTTCGCGGAACTTTTGTTTTTTTCATGCCACCAAAACAAAATCGTAAATCAGTAGGTAGCCTTGAACTTGAACTAAGTAGCAACGTTTCTGCGGTTAATGGCTACAGTCAAACCCTGTTTATTGTAACACATTCATCACAGATTACTTAACAAACCTTATAGAGTAAGGGTCGTGTAATTTGTTTCCTATACGACATAATCTATGACACTATGTATTTCCCGAATTGTGGGTATTATTGTACAACAAAAGTTCGTCAGTATGTTTAGGTCCCATGTAAAAGGGCACAAATCTAAACTCCCGAGCTGCTACTGAGAATTTCATAAAATAACTTATTTGCTTTGTATTTGGTCGTATCTACCTAATACAGAGCAATATAATATATCATCTAGGCTATTTGGTCGTAGTAATAGTAATCTATAGGTTATTATTACTGCAAATAAGGCAAAGGCAAAGGTCAAAACAGCCTAAACCGACGAGAACGCATGGCATGGGGAGGTTGATGAGTGAATCGAAAGTGGTGTGTCAGAATAATAGCAAGTGAAATGCCCACTTATATACCTATGTACCTACTTTACATTTTAACACGTTTACCCAGAATATCCCGAGATCTCTATCTTAACAATTTAGGGCCACAAACCTAATGAATTTTAGGCAAGAAACATAATAAATTTTTTACAAGAAAAGAACATAATATCCTTTAATGTTTGCCCACAAAACTCCAGTTTAATGATCAACGGTCGTAAGATAAAGTTTGATGTTGTACATTAATTAATCTTATATTGCTGTGTTTTTTGTTGCTAAAAGAAAATCAGATAGACGAGGTACCTAGAAAGATTTACAATATAATTTAAATAAAATTGTGTTAACTCACATTCACTCAAGCTTTTATAAGCTTGGTACATTGTATCTACGTAAATACAAGAGTGCGTAGAGAACGTGATTTTCACCCCTTTCAAAGCCATGGATTGATTTATCACACTTATCAAAGATCTTTGATAATCCAACCGTTTTTATAGTTTATCTTGGTAGATAACCAAACTAAAATAATAGCAACATTGTCAAAGGTCCTTGATAAGTGTGCAAAAAATTCAAATCAATCCGTCGTTTCAATTTTTTTTATGTGATAATCCTCTTGAATCCAACCCTGGTTGGGGAGTCTCCAAGGCATATTAGTCTCACTGAATATAAATAAAAATGTATAAGAATGCTTACCTCTAAATACGGTGTCGTGTTTTTAACCAAAGTTTTTGTTGTAACAAATCGAGCAACGACCATAAATTACTACGCTAAATAAAAATACAATAGAATGTTATTAATCACCGTTTCCTCGAACGGAAAATATAAATTTCACCCTGCTAACGGGGGAGGAGGGGGTTAAAGCAAGTGTCATTATCTTCCTAGATACTTTCTCGACTTAGATACAAATTAATTTAACCGAGAGATGTACCATGATAACTGTAGGTACACAAAAGATTACGTATGTAATCATATAACAAAATTATTAATTATATTATTATCGATTAAAATATGATTATATTTTTTTTCCGAAAACAGATGAAACAAAAGGTGAAGAAACAAAACATCGTCAGTAAACCTGCATGCCTGAGAGAATTTTTCGACCACATGTTGTCTACCAACCCGCACTAGACCAGCGAGGTGGAGTATAGCCTGACTATCTCATTCTGACAGGATACCCTTGCCCAGTGTGTGTGGGAATGGATTGATGATGTGATGTGATGATATTCGTGAAATAAATTTTATCAAATGTTCGACCAAGATATTGGACAAATACATATGACCAATAGTATACCACCATAAGATCGATTTTAAATTGAAATTCACGTCCTACGTCCCGCCAGCATCAAACTTTTCCAACATCCAAAGCCCGTAGAACTTTGTACCTCCATTATTACACGTAAAAACTTATTTTTCACACAGTGAAGGGTGCTATTAAAAAGCGCAGAGGGTTCATTAGTGACGTCACGGGTACGTGACAAGAATACTCAGGTTATTGGACCGGGAGGGTTGTTCTAATATAAGTAGCTCTATATTTACTGGTCAGAATTTGACGTTATTAATTTATTTGCATACAAATTACAATCACGCCCTTTTCCCCATAGGGGTTAGGCAGAAACTACAGAATGTCACTGGCTACAATTCTCGCACACTTCATAGGCTTCGTCCATAGTCCTTTTTGAAAGACTTCATAAAGAACTATCATAAAATATCGTCAAAGTATTAATCAAAGGTGTAGGTACTGATTTACAGTCGACCGGGAAAATTATATTCTTAATTCAGAACTCTGCAAATTACAAATAACATTTATATAATTTACTCGATCTGAGGTCGATATTGATGCCCAACCGCCGTGACTGCGACCATAAAACCAATCAACTATCTTGATCACAATAAAATGTAATACTTTGCAGTGTGGTGTCAACATTTATGGCTTATATCGATTAGTATTTATAATTATGTTACAGAAGGCAAACTTACTGATATTTCAATTCCAATCCCGTCACAAATGTCAATTTTGGGCCAATTTTTAACCACATTCCAATTCCAACAGCTACTAATCAGTTTGTTTCAAGTCAGTGCGAGCCTACATGGTGGCGGTTGGGTAAGGTTGGTGATGATTATTAGATTCTCGACGTGTAGCTTGGAAAGTTGCGGTTAATCGCATATTTCTGATTAATTAATGCTATTTAAGCTACATATAATCGAATGTACAGATCAAGCTTTCAGTTTAACCAGATGCGGCTGAAAATCTAGTATTTTGCGCACTAATTTCTAGGTAATAACAATATCCTACTGATAGACTGGTCAGGCTTTTTTGGTTTTTTTACTATCACCAACGATTTTCATAGGTGTATGAGTTGTATGACAACCGAGAGCGAAGGCTTTACGTCCCCTGATACATACATACATACCATACCATCACGCCTATATTCCCCGAAGGGGTAGGCAGAGGCGTACTAATGTACACCCACATTTCGCAGGTATGTTTAGGTCCCATGTAATAGGGGGCGAGCCTATTGCCATAAACCGGGCACAGATCCAGACTCCGAGCTGCTATTGGGAATTTTACAGAAAACCCAACAACACTTTGCTCGACCCGGGGATCGAACCCAGGACCTCTAGCGTAGCAGTCGCGTTTGCGACCACTAGACCAACGAGGCAGTCCCCTGATACATAGGACCTTTCTATGTATAATTATTTTGAGGCGTTGAAAATTCCTGTCGGAGTCGTGCTGACTAAAAACCACACTTAACTTCCTTTACCCTATAGTTATGGCCCACGACCATGACGGGCTGTTATTAGATGGGCCCTAAACATACCGGTGAACTATGGGTGTATTTCACTCACGCCTAACCGTTCGGGAAATCAGTGGCGGCCCTAAGGCCTAGAACGGTTCGATATTAGGGGAGCCAAATCGTGACAAAAATTCACTGACCGTTATAAATATTTTATTTAAATATGAAATTATCCTTGAAACCTCGGAAAATATTACAAACTAGCTAAATACCTATTATTGTCAAAATTTATGTGTACGTGGGTGATGATGAAGATGCGGCTGGTACATACTTTATGGCCTATGGCCTAGGGCAGCCAAAACTGCAAATCCGCCACTGCGGGGACAAAAAGACGAAGCCTTTGCCATAGCTGAGCAAAAAAAGTACCACTAGAAATTCTCTCAAATCTTAAAGCTAGAAGCATAATATTGCTTCTCCGTCGCTTTTATTAATACTCAGGTGCACCGTCTCAGATATTAAAACCTTTCTGTATTGTATCATACTTAATTTAAATATTGAATAGGGTGGGATTATGCTTGTAATGTCTTGCAAACGGTCGTGCGGGATAGAGATAGATATACAGCCTGTTGGGAGGGAGAAAGAGATGCAGCTTAACATAGTGCTCGGACAAAATAAATGTTACCTGTACAATATTAATTATTGGTTCAGTATTGTGTTTTATAGTTTGTTGTTGGGTGGTGTTAAGTTTAGGGAAAGGTTTTTAACTACCTACACGTAGCTATATTTTATTTTTATAATAGAAAAATGTTAAAAGAAAAATCTAATGCTAAGCGTGAGGTCGTGGCTTCGATTACCAGACTAACCAAAGTATTATTAGGGTTTTCTATCAAATTTTTAGTAAAAGGAGACACCGGAGTATGGATTTGTGTCTGGTTAATGGCAAAAGGCTCGTACCTTATTTATGGGACCTAAAACTATCAGCAAACTGTGGGTTGTGGGACTTGTGGTACATGAGTACACTTCTGCTTATCCTTTCGAGAATACAGGCGTGATTGTATGAGTGTGGTAAAAATTGTCCTTCAGTTGTTTGAATTATTAAGTTAGTGTCTGAGTAGACGCGACACTTCATATCTCTACAAAACCGCCTTCCAATTACCTAATATCACAGCCATTTAATTTAATACATTGCCTAATATCCTTTTTACGCCCGATCATCAAAACTGCAGTAGAAGCAAAACATAACGAGCGTGTAAAGTAATTGTGGTAGTGTTTAAGAGGCGCTTAGTGTTCATGTAGGCATTAAAATACACTAACTTGTTGCTATTTGCTGGACCGATGCCAGACAGAAATATAAATCTGTTGTCGGATCTGCCCTTGGCTGGTTTGGGTACAGTGAAAGCGATGCGATGAGATTTTCGACAGAAACATTCATTCATTCGATTTTCAATCTATACTAATATTGTAAAGAGGAGAGATTTTTTGATCGTTTGTTTGTATTAAATAGGCTCTAAAACTAATAGACCGATTCGAAAAAATCTTTCAGTGTTAGATAGCCCATTTATTGGGGAGGGTTATAGGCTATATATCATCACGCTACGACTAATAGGAGCGAAGTAGCAATAAAAAATGTTACAAAAACGGGGGAAAAAAATTATAAGACTACGCAGGCGAAGCCGCTGGTGGGAAGCTAGTATAATAATATGATAATAAATAGTACTCGGTGTGCAGTGAGGGCGGGTCGCTAGTTTACTAATAACAAAGTTTAGTTTTCAAATCATCATGATACATTCTACACCAGTAGCGAATTCAAAGAGTACTCTCTACAAGTACTCTCAAAGCGAACAACACTCCATTTAAAGAAATCTCGCAGTTCACACACAAACGTACCTTTTTGCTTAACAAGATTCTAAGAAGTAACTTGCGCTGCGTACTCGGAACAGTTTTCGATTGAGGTCACAAACTAGCAAGGAACTGAGCGTGTTGAGTGCGAATGCTGTAAAGGTAATAGTGGATGAAAGAGAAAAATAATCTTTTGTGAGGAAGGAGGACAAAATAAAAGGATTTTGTATTAGAAGGAGCCCGTTGCAAAGTAATAACCACGCTGTAACGTTAAGCTACAACGCAGCTAGCAAAGTTAAGCACGGGTTTGAGCCGTTGAGCTACAGCTCAGCAACAAAATGACTAGCTCACGGCTCAATTTAGCTCCTGTTGTACTTGTGAATCCCTCCAATCCAATTCTCCTAGAACGAATTATTATTCTGTTCTAATGCATTAAAATAATAATTTATTGATATGTATTTGTAAAGAAATAATATAAAATGTCTAGCTCGCAGAGTTAAACGAACTGTTGCAGCTCAGCAGCTCATTCGGCTCGATTCGGCGCGTGGCTCTGTCTAGCTCGCAGAGTTAAATGAACTTTTGCAGCTCGGCAACTCATTCGGCTTGATTCGTCGCGCGGCTCGCATTGGCTCGCGAGAATCGTAAACTGAACCGGTTCAAATTGAGCTGATCTGCGAGCTGATTTATGGAATCAACTCACTCACCTGAGTCACGAGCTGATCTGTAGGTCTCGTATTTTTGATGAGTTACCCACCACTAGCCGTCACCTCTTCATTCACTCCCTCTTCCATGATATCAGTCTTAAGACAATCCTTTTATCTTTTCTTTGTTCTCCCTTTACCTCTCTATTTCTCCACATTCATATTGATATTTACCTATAAATGTGTATGATGGAGAGGCTCTTTTAGTCACATGCGTTTCAACCCTCCTCATAACGTGCTATAAAGCACCGCAAGCGATATTGTAGTGCAACGAAGACTGAACACCGATTGTCTTGAGGTCGTCCTCTTGAATTTTAACGACAGTGTGTTGTGGGTATTCTGTATTCCTCTCGAGTTGGCGATCTGGTTCAATAACACTCAGCTTATTTGTACTGTTTAGTATTTCAGAATAATAATCCAGAATAAACGATATCAGCCAAAATAACCTTTGAGCATTATTCTTGTTGATCATGCGACTTTTGTATCAATGTTGTTTTTTATAGAAAATCTATTCGCTGTCTTATTTTTTTATCGATATAACGGGTCCTTTAAGATTTCTTCCGTTCTCCGGTTGCATTCACGGATACATTTTTTTATCAGAATTACACAATCACATCACAATTTCGGGCTAATTACAATATTTTTATGGGTATCGTCTTTAAATGTAACAAAATTAAAAACATTTAATTTATTGAAAACAACCTGCTAGAGTGCCTAACTTGTATAGTGTAGTGAGAGGTTGGCAGATGAATATGAGGCCCTGGATTCAGTCCCCGGATTGTCTACTAGGAAATTTGTATATGGGCTCATTGTTTGGGCAGTAGGCTCGCCCTCTCATTTCTATGAGAGGTTTCCTAGAAAACACACACTGGTGAACTGACTTTGTATAACATCTCTGCTCAAACCTTATGGGATAGCAGTCTTCATGGTATGCATTCGATCTGCACAGGACTGTACCTTGTAGCCCAGTATTACAGGGCGTCTATTTTACAAAGTAAAATAATAAATACCAACACCAATTTAACTGCGAAAAGACTTGCTAACAAAACTGCTATTGAAGATAAATAAAAAGACAAAACTAAGCTAGTTCTACACTGAATATTAAGCGAGCCATATCCGAACATCTTTTATGACCCATTTTCCTCATTCCTTTTTCCGTAGTCTACGTACGGACTCCTAATAGCGTGTCTTGACAAAAGCTACTAATTAATATTTGGACGGCGCGCGCTCCTTATTAACAGCGGGCTCATTATTGGCAACAGTGCCGTAATGGGGACCTAACTTTGTGAGCTCAGAACTTGAGTCTTGAAAGATCTTTGCACTTCCAAGTCTCGAGAGGGGATTTTGTAATGCGAAAATGGGTCGTATCTTTTAGTTGGAATATGATGGGATAATTTGGAAAAAAGTAACTGCATTACAATCATCCTGACCAATTGTATAAATGCGGAAGTAACTTTTTCTGTCTGTCTGGCACACAAATATTATCATGTAAAAACAAAATTGCCCCGATCTAGTAGTTGTAAGCGCTGCTTCCGAGCATGAGATTCCGAGTTTGATATCAGAGAACGAGAAAGTACAGTCCGCTCCCTATTATAACAAAAAACATATACACTGTGGATGGTATAGAACACCTTTGCGTAAAGTGCTTTAAACCTATATGCTTATCAACAGTTTTAGATACTATGAAACACATATAGAACTACTAGGAGAACATACGCGTGAAGTTCCTCGCTTTACTTACGTAAGTTTTGAAACAGAAAGCGCAATTTTCCCCGTCGAAGTTAGTGGGGAGTTCTCGCAAGCTGACGTTCGAACGCTCTGACGTTGAGTTTTATTTTAAAGCGCTCGTTTTGCTTGTCTGTTGGTGTACTAAACAGAAGGGGTTGTTATTTCTAAATGTACTATGTCAGATTTTATAACTAGTTTTTGGTCCGCAGCTTCACTCGCGCTATTAGAACTTTTGATATTCGAAGATGAAGCCAACCAATCAAAGATCATAAACGTCATTCCGTTCTTGAATTATAAATTACTAGCTTCCCACCAGCGGCTTCGCCCGCGTGGTTTTATAATTTTTTCCCCCGTTTTTGCAACATTTTCCATTACTCATCATATCAGCCTATTGCCGTCCACTGCTGAACGTAGGCCTCCCCCAAAGAGCGCCAACCATCCCGGTCTTGGGCAGCTCGCATCCATTTATTATTAAGTTATTTTCCATTACTACTCCGCTCCTATTAGTCTTAGCCTGATGATATATAGCCTATAGCCTTCCCCGATAAATGGGCTATCTAACATGGAAATAATTTTTCAAATCGGTCCCAGTACTTTTTGAGTTTATTCGTTACATACAAAAATACAAATCTTTCCTCTTTATAATATTAGTATAGAAGTATAGATGTACATAACTAACTCGATTACCAGCCCCGTGGGATTTTCCCAAAATCCTTTCTAAGCGGATGCTTACATCATAATAACTGTGAGGTGAATTTCAACCCAATCCAACCAATAGATTATAAATCAGTCAGTAAGTCACATTTTCCTTTTTATATACAAACTAGCTGACCCAGCAAACGTTTTTCCATATAGGGGTGGATCATCATTTAGGGAGTATGAAAAATAGATGTTAACCGATTGTCAGACCTACCCAATATGCACACAAAATTTCATACAAATCGGTCCAGCCGTTTCGGAGGAGTTTGGTAACACCGCGACATGTATATTAGATGGTGCGCAACGCAAGGATCTTTAAGACCTATAATGGGACATTTAAAAAGCTGAAGTGAGCTCTTGTTTAGTCTCGTCTTTATTTTTCCCTTAAAATATTCTGCAACAAGCCACCAGCTTGTAAAATATAATTGAGATCTTCATATTGTATTCATAATTTAATGTCTAAACTTATGGAATACATTAAAAGGATGATACAATTTGGTTGAAGTACACCAGACAAGTTTTTACGACGAAGGGTAGCGAACTTTGTAGTTGTGGCTAGAGGTCGATTTGTTCAATGACCGGAGGCTATTTTTTTTTTAATATAACTACCATCACGCCTGTATTCCCCGAGATGTTTGGCAGAGCTGTATCTCTACGTACTAATGACTAATCAACACCCACATTTCGCCGGTATGCCTGGTAATAACCGGGCAGAAATCCAAACTCCGTTCTGCTACTGAGAATTTCATAACAAAAAGTAACACTGCTCGACCTGGGAATCAAATCCAAGACCTCGAGCGTTGCAGTCGCGCTTAGGACCACTACCACTGGACTTTGGAGATAGTTCGCATTTTTTTTACTTCAATTGAGGCCATGAGAACCATAGTGGCCTAAGTCATATTTTTACAATATTGAGTTTATGATTTTTTCCAGTTCAAATTAATCATTTTGATAGAACCAGAGTGGCCTAAAAGTGATACAACGAATATTCACTAGATAGCAGCATAATCACTGTTACGGTTTTTAGTCTGTGATCTAAATTTAAATTTAAAATACTGTTTTTATTTTCTATGGTACTCAAAAAGCTTCTCCATTGAATAAGGCCACTATGGTTCTCAAGGCCTCAATTGTAATTGCTAGTTCCAATTATTTTTCAATAGGTACTTTTTTTTTTATTAGCCATTGCTGTCCCACTGCTGGGCAAAGGCCTCCCCCAGATCTTTCCATACACTTACTTAGATACTTACCTTTTGTTATTCTTTTATATGTAGATTATTTTACCCTACCGTACAAAGGAACGAATTCAGAATTAAACAAATGGTAAACAGGAAATTATTTCATAAAAAAACGTAAAATATAATTTACTGCTGTATAAAAGCTAAAGGAACACCGACCCATAATAAGATGAGAGAGGAAATATTGTTTCTTATTTTTTATATTAACCACAACTTCCTGCAAGCAAAACTCAATTATGCTAGAAAAATGAATTTTACTCTATGAAAGAAAATACAGCGTCACATTCGATGTTATTAAATTTTATGAAGTGTGCAGTCTGCGAGCTATTAATTGCTTAGTCTTTGCATCGATTAGTAAGTACTTTTGGATCGATCTTTGTTTGTTTTTTTATTTTTCCTTTATTATTACTATCTATTGCCCTTGGTTTCTCGCATCCCAAAGGAATTTTGACACGAGGGATGGCCTATGTCCTTCGGAATGTTATACAAATCTGTTCAGTGATTTACTCTGAAAAAGTAAAAGACAGACAGTTAACTTTCGCATTTATGATATTAGTGGATTCGTATCTTATTAGATGTCTTTCTTTTTCTTTCTTTGTATTCCTAAATCTCGTTTCAAAATATGAACCTAAGATTTTCTTATGATTCATATTTGGGGACCGTGCAAATAAATAATGACTTTTCAAAAGTAGTTTGATGGTTTAACCTCTAATTGAATAGAAAATCTATAAAACATTTTGATTTTGTTAATAGGCTCGCCCCCTATTACTTGGGACCTAAACATATCGGGAAACTGGATGTACAATGTACATTAGTACACCTCTGCCTAACACTTCGGGGAATACAGGCGTGACATAGCTGAACGATCATTAATACTTCACGGGTTGTAGGTTAAACACACGACATGATGCAAACTTTTCGAAATCATGTGCGTAATTATCACTCGCTTTAACGGTGAAGGAAAACATCGTGAGGAAACCTGCATGCCCGAGAGATTTTCTCGACGGTATGTGAAGTCTGCCAACCCGCATTAGGCTAGCGTGGTGGAATAACACAAAGTATATATTATATAGTCATAAACACAAGTTCCTCCTCTCTTCTACATTTGCCGTGCCTGACAAGGCCCACACATGTTTCTTCTTATATTATTGTTATCATTTATTTAACTTGTGGAATGCAATAAATGTATTGAGTATTGAATATAGCCTAATCCCTCTCATACTAAGAGGAGACCCGTGCCCAGCAGTGGGACAGTATATGGGTTGTTTATTATTTATTTATTATTATGATGCAATGGAAGATATCACAAGAGGAAATTATTTAATGCAGCAGCGTTGTTCTAATCACGTCTTCAATTAAAAAAGTTTTTATAATGTCAACACTAGCAGAGTGCATTTTTTCTCTATTCCATTAAAAACTACTTGCCCAGTGACTTTGTAGTCCTTGTGATATCTTATTTTTTTCTTTTTCGATGCAGTTTCATTACGTACTGTGCGCTACTCTTGTTATTTTGTTACGGAAAAATATTTCTTGTTTCATTATATTTTACGGTAGTGAGATATTTTTTTAAAAACAAGTACCTATTTGTATCTTTTCCAAATATTTAATATCATCATTTATATACGGTATGTACACAAATTAAATCCGTTCTCTGGGGGCCACCTATTATTTTAATTCTACCCACAATGAACGTAAAATGGAAACGGCATTTAAATGTGGGATTTCAATTTGTTATTCACGCTTCGAACGCTGAATTAAAATCTAGTTTGAAAGAAAAAAGAATAAAACCTCTACCGTAATTTGAATTAATTGAACAGTACGATCGGGATTATTCGGAAATCCGAATATTTCCGAAGACGCATTACCAGGAGATTTAGCTTTACCAATTTGACATTATTACTGGGTATTGGGCTTTTCCGTGGAACTTATATGATTTTACATGATACTTTCAGGGCAAGACACAGATCTGGACAAAATCCCTTCGGATTTTGTTGAAGCTATAGTCTCTGGACAGGACTGGAAAGTACTCTGAATGGAAGGATGGATGCGTCGGATACCAACTATAAATTATCAGTAGTATTATACAGTATCGTATGCATCACTTAATAATCTGTGCTACAGTCTTGGGACCGGACCAAGATCACATTCTTTACAACCTCGACACGCAATGGTCCAGCGGACCTCTTCAAAGAGGCGAGGCCTTCTCGAAGGAACAAGTGGTAAATACGCTCAGCCCCTACTAAGGTAATTATTGATCGGTTGTTGAACTTAAATGAATACCCTGTTTAGTATCAGTAGGTAGCGATGGATTTAAAAATAAAAAGATAAGATGGCGAACCTTATGGAATAATTTATCAAAGATTAAACCAAAAGAAGATTAAATACTTACCATATCACAGCCAAAAGCTGCCGTCTCTCGTAAATTCTCTCTATATTTGAAAATCTACATTACTCCCCTCAAAGTTTCTAAGACGCATTAAAAACCTTTGACATGACTTAATTGTAGGCGCCATCTTGTGACGTCAGGAGATTGACGGCTTATAATTTATTCCGTTCCTTTAAAATACCGTTTTATCACAGATTTTATAAAATTAAGGTAGGATATCGACTGCAAACCGTTTTTACGAAAGTAGTACGAATCAATAAAATGTTAAAAGTATTTCCGATTCGGAAATCGTTTTCGGTATCAGTCAGGAACAAGAAGTATAATGTTAATGTAGATATAGAATATAGAAAAACAAACAGTAATAGGTAGGTACCTAAATTTTGTAGAGTTAAATAAAGTACTAGGTAGATGTTCTGAAGGCTTCTTCCGATAAGGGCTGGCGACTGAGCCCTTCTTATACATAATATATACCTACTTATACACGAGAAAATTTTTAGGAAATTTTTATCCATTCATATTTTAATTGTAGGCCAATGATGTGCTTCTTAACTGTATAATATCATTAATGTAGGTATATTTATTTGTTTGTCTGTAAATACAGAAAGCACCAAACGCCGTTACACCAACATTTTTGGATTTGCGGTAAGGCTACAAACGAAATTATTGTTTATTCTCAATCATGATTTGAATTCTTAAGACTTGCCTTTTTTCACACAACGGTAGCTGATCCATCAATAAATTCTACCAGGCATAACCATTTATATTCACGTTCCATACACCACTGAACAGCATTCCTTTACGAAACCAACATTTTTCTTCAACGCCTAAGCTTAAAGAACTATGGCAGCAAAAAGTTAATTATTTTTTCAAGCTCTTACTTAAACAGTTGCCGCAGTTTCGTTTAAGCTTCAACTTGGAAGAATTTTACACTGACGTTTTTAAATCGCTCGCCATTTTTACACTGTTTGTTATTTAGACATGTGCAGAAGATTTTTAACTAGACTCTTTGTTTACGCTGAAGATGCATTGAGATAAAATTAGCAGTCACTTTTTCCAGAAGAATAAATTGAGATACAATAAAGACATTACTGATGGATAACAAAAAAATGATTGTACATCAGTATGTGTGTTTTTTTAATGGCAGTGCAGCTCCCGACCTATGATATCTATATCGTATGGTACCTAACTACCTACATCCAGACTCGAAACAAATAACACACATAATTATATTTGCTTCAGGGGGAACAGTGGCACAATGGTAGTGGCGAGGTCACAACGTTCAGTCTAAGACATTTTAAGAGTTTAAAAATAACTACAATATTCAATTATAGTAGAAACATAAATTTATTTTTAAAAGATAAAATGGTATGGGAATATTGTAATATTCCATAAAGGAATCAAACTGGCGATCACCGCACGACAATTTTTTTTAAACAGTTTCGCTTCTAGCTTGCGGTTTACAATCGCACGTTTGAAATCTGTAATCCACGAAAATTACATGGAACCACGTGAACTAGTGATAAATCAGAGAAACTCGTAGTTACCGCAAGCGCGGCGATGGACCGGTGCACGCGATTGTACCTGTTCTAGTACTGCTGTGCACAAATATACTACCATTGCACCAATTTGTAACGGTTTTATACGTTTCGAGGCTAGCGATAGACCGATGACTGTGTTTGTATTAGCCTAGGTCGTGTACTCGACTGTACTTTGTACTAATTTGTAACTGTATGCTACAACATTTTTAACGCCTCTATTCGTTGAAATGCTCGCGAGTGTAATGTATGAAACACAGTACACTAGCGTGCAAAAAAATTGTAAGGTGCATTTAGGTTTTCCTAGATCCCCTAGATTTTGATATAGGCACTTGGTGTTTTATAAAAACCTACTCGTCGCAAACGGTAGCGGCAAGGTAGGCCACCTTGAAATGCTACCAAGGAGTGCAGTCAACATTTTCTTTTTTATTATTCACATTAAAGAAACTCTGTCTGTAAAGTTAGTCTGTTTGCTTTGTCTATCTGTCAGAGATATATATATATTTAATTGAGAAAGACAACATTTTGTCCAAGAAAAGACATAATGATCATTCTTTTGATACGCGAGTAACCGTGGGCCAATAGCCGGTAAAGTTATATCGTTAGGTTAAACACACGTTCCATAAAGTAAATATTCATATAAGGTTTTATATTATTTTTTATTGAAAGCGCTCTAAAGTTGCCGACGATAGTGATTGATTACTCTTATAATGTGAATATCTAAAACATACAATGAGGGAAGACTGGATGTGGTGTGCAATATTCTGTTGAGCATTAAAAATATACCCATCATCCATAACACAGGCGTATTGTGTGACCACCATACCTTGCCCTAGTGCAATCGAAATTACTGGGGGGCTAGACAAGTTGCATTTTGACATTCGAATCGACAAACAAAATGTATGTAAATGATATTAGTGACAGCCCGATGCGTCGAAAGCTTGTGTCATTTCCAGCCACTGTCACTGCCAGCGCAGTGCATCCTTAGAAGGAGCTCTGGCGACCTTACTCACTGCAGGAACACAACACACAATAAAGTGTGTTATTTGGCTGCAGTTTTTTGTAAGGTGGAGGTACTTCCCCAGATGGGCTGCTCCAGATTTGAGCCATAAATGGCTGCGCCCTACCTCTCTACGAAATGAATTCGATAAAATTATAACTACATTGAACAAACTAGCGGAAAGTTTTGAGGGCGTCACAAAATTCCCCTTAATATTTCAAGCTCCGGTGAAATTTATATCAGCGAGACGTACCATTTGTGTGGCAAAAACTACGCCAAACTGCACAGCTAACAACGAACCACGGTGCACTTCCAAATTCAAATATTGCCGGGAAATTCAACTGCAAAGTTACCCATTTCTAATATTAATTTTACATAGTACGACATCTTGCTTATTGCAATTTGTGCTAAAGATGATTTGGTAATTATTCTACTAGTTTAATTTTATTATAACTGCAGACAGAATGTTCTGTTACGTTTGTTTTGTCAGACGTCAAAAAACTGCACATAGAAAATATGATAACATTTAACGCATCTAAGCATTATTGGTGGTTCGGATCGAAGACTTAAAGGCTTAAAGGACCAAACTAAATTGATTATTATTATATTATACACTTATTATACCGATCAGATAATTATTGTTTTATTGTTTGTTAAGGTTATTATTGTGCGGTGTAATGTGATAAGTAATATAAAAGCTTATCTTTAATAATGACCAGTATTGTTGTAGCTTGTTGTGTCTCTTTATATACAGCTTAATACACACCGCAGTTTAATGTAGCGTTACCTTATAACAGACTCCAACCTCAATGTACAGAGTAGCTCCAAAGAAACTATTAATCAATCGCCAATTTCATATCAGACTTGTGAGGAGAGCGGGTTGCATGAATAATAGAGCGCGGTTACATGTCTATAACTTGTTTAAATTAAGAACAAGATGTATACCATAAATAATAACTATAGTTCCCAATAATAATTTAAGGCAACAATCTAAATTTTACAGTAATCTCCTCCGTCTCCAAAGTTCAAAGCAGTCAATCCCAAACCTGATACATTATTCCCAGTACAAAAGACGTAACTCACATACAATAGTACAGCCGCCGGATCTTTTGTCTCACCATGCCACGGTTAACGAGCCGATTTGCATATTAATGGTGTACACCTACTGAATAATAAGCGAGGAATGAGCGAGGTAAGCGAGCTTCACCTCTTTTTGGTCCTACTGTCCTGGTACTTGCAGTCTGATTTTGGTCTTAAGCGTATCATTAAATACTTTGTAGAATTTGATGTTGTCATAGTTTTACGTAATATAATTATTATATAAAACAAAGTCGGGTTTGTAAAACAACACTTATAAATCGAGATCTGCTGGACCGATTTTCATGACTTTTGGATTTCTCTCCGCCCCGAATAACAGAATAACGGGGTTCAAACTTAGCGCGAGCGAAGCTGCGGCAAAGAGCTAGTTATAAATGTTGGCAATCCATGTACACTGAAATGTTGGCAAAAATAAAAGTAAGTCTAACCCTTTCTCCAAGGGTTTATTGAGTCTTAACTTTCAACTCAAACGGGAGAGATTGTAACGTGAGATTTCGTTTTAGGCACATCCCTCCACCATCTACATGAGACTAATTAAGGCATAATCAGACCGAGTTAAGAATCATAATGCCGTTTTCTTTCAACAATAATATAATAACTAATACGGCATCAAAATGACCGAATACCCAAAGCCGTGCTTCTCCAACACTTCAACATTGAGACGTTCATAATCGCAAATACCGTTAATAGTCTATTAATAACATTATGGAGCCCCACGATTTATTAACTTGTAGGAAACAAAAGAAATGAGCTTTGCTGGACAATAAATCTATATAATACTCAATATTTAGGGCTTACAGAGGCATTTTCCTTGTAAGCAACCCACGAAACAAGGGCGTGTAACTGACTTGAAAACATACGGCACGACGAAATGAGCGGGCACGATTGTATGATTTAAAACTCACGAGAAAAATCTAAATTCCTTAATGAATAATATACCTAAGAATCATATTCAATATAGGAGCATTAATTAAATATTTTATTCGTAATAAGGCGAAAGAAGGCAAGACACAAGCTTAACCTTATTTACACTATTCAGTCACACAATTTCTGCAAATGTCATCATTAGAGTTAGTAAACCGATTACGGTAAAGATAAAAGCATTTTTAAAATTTCCTTAAGTAAAGATAGAACCATTTCCGGTGGAATAATTAAAATAACTACTGGTGTTATCAATTAATTTTGTTTTTCCTTAAGATATGATAAGATATAGGTGGACAACTCATCCGTGTTATCTTTTTTATTAATGTACAAGTTGTTGATTTGTACCCGTGCCTACTTAAGGAGGTGGATAAGAAGCTAATACTAAACAAAAAATCAAGACGAAACTTATTTTTAATAATATTTCTCAACATACACAAAACAGAACCACAAATAAATCGTCCCGCTTCCTTTTACAGTGCAGATAACTTACTATTCTCACTGTTTTCAACATTGCAACTTGTGTTTTAGTTGAAAACAATAGTATAATTTTTAAACTTTTTGATAAGATTAAGTACATTTTTTTTGCATTTGATATAGCACCGGTACAAATCAACACCGTGTATAATATATATAAATTAATCCAAAGACTAATCCACAAGGTATCACTGTTGATAATTAATATGTGTTGATAAGTAATTCCGGCAAAAATATCGATGTTTGGTTTTGCCCACGTTATGTTTTGGGATCTCATAACTAGTTGAAAAACACGCACAAACACAAATATTTACTCCTATATTATACCAGATTAATTTATCCTTTGTAAAACATAATATCAAATCTTTACATAAATATCAAATGAAACATCATAAATTCATAATTAATGATCCACATTATAAAGATTGTAATTAGAATTCCTCCGGTGTTGCAGGATCGGGTGACGGTGACCACATATCATCAGATGGTTTTTTTCCTCGTTTAGCGTTTTATCGCTAAAAGCATATTTAGCCCTCTAATAAAGAGCTCTAATTCGAATATAACATCTGTTTTTATCACTAAATGCTCGTCTCCGTTAAGTTTTCAAATAACCCGTGTGTTCTCACTCGGCAACTTGTACAATTACGTACTGATCCCTCGCCAAAGTCCGCGCTCACTTACTCTTGATATTAAACGCCAAAAAGTTACATGTTTTGACTTGAAAACGCGGAAATAAAATGCAATATTAAGTTTGTTTTAGATGCCATTTTTATTTAGTGGGTACTTTTTATTTAAGGATTGTAAGGCCTTAGAATTGCAACACAGAAAAGAACCCAAAGAAAACAATGAAAAGATGGCTGGGTCTGTTTTGTTCATTATTATAGTTAACAGATTTGTCAATTAAATAGGGGTCAAAGATAACGCCAAAAAGTTGCTCCTTTTGTCCTCTTTGATTATGCTATATTTCAATTAAGTTAATTAATATATCAGTTTATGTTACCCAGCAGATTTCTCTCCTTCATCAGTTAAAAAATAAATAGGAACTCAAACTTTCCAAAGAGTTCAACATAAGATTGAATACTTTTTTTCATTTTAGGGACTAAATTGTGATTTGCTGAGCCTTCGAAGAGCCCTCCAAGAGGCCAAGGGTGGGTTGAGCACGTATCGACTTGAAAATATGGAAAGCACTTCACATACATAATGGTTTTAAGGCGTTCTGGTATTTTTCTTTCTTTTTAGAGTATTTAAAGGATTTAACTTTCACTGCCGCAGAAATTAATGACAACAGTTATGAGATTGAGCAGTTTTAAAACTTGTACTTGCTTTAAAAAACGAGATACATACGGGATTTCTTGTTTAATAAATACTCTTGGAAATTATAACAGACATTTCCAATCACTTTCTATTTTAATTTTGTTATTAATTCAAACCTTCCTTAAGGTACAATGAATGACTACAAACTCTTTCTATTTGTAATGTGTTGGCTATCCGAATGCTGGGTTCGAATGTCCCTTCAAACTGAAAGGGATAGAATTAAATTAGAAAATAAAACTATTTTCATGATTCTTGGGTTGCCTTTGGTTAAATCATGATAGAAATCGTCGCTTCATGTTGAAAAGTTGAGAGTTAGTGGTCAATCCGCTGAACTATTGCGGTCGACCCGAAACCGAAGGTCGGATTAACTAAATATTTAGATGGATTTTGTTCGTAGGGACGGGCATAAAACTTTAAGGTATAGTTTAGGTACAGATGGGCATAGTTTTATTGCATATCTGGGGCAAAACTATTACAATTTGTCATGACCTTTACATTGATGTATTCTAGGGTAATTTTTACGGATAAAGTATGGCCGGTACCTTAGTGCCTTCGAATCGAAAATAGTGATTGGAGCATGCATTCTTATATTTAACTGCCAAATATAGTAATAATATTATAGTCGTTAATAAAATAGTTCACAGTAGTTAGTGCAAAGCAGCATACCATCACGCAGTTAAGAATACAGGAAAAAATGTAAAGGGCAGACACCCATAGCTTGCCACTATATATTTTGCTATGTAAGAGGGAGCGAACCTAACCATTACACATGAACATGGCTAAGAGGGGCTCGTGGCTAAGTTATCGCAACGCTGATCAACCGATCTGCAAGGTTAAGCTACGCTTGCCGAGGTCAGTTTGTGGATAGGTGACCATTCATAACACATCGAGACCCCTCCGTGCCCCGGAGAGCACATAAAGCCGTCGGTCCCGGCTGTCACACGAACACCTATGACAATCGTTAGTGGTAGTCAGAAGCCTAAAAATGAGCCTGACAACCAGTCTATCCTTGGAATATCGGTATTGCCCAGAAATTAGGTTGCGAAGGTCTGATGGTAGTCGTTTCGTGTCAAATACTGATATCCAGCTGCATCTGGTTAGACTGGAAGCCGACCAGAACATGGTTGAGAAAAAGGCTAGGATATATCAAAAATAGACACAGCTGTTGATAATGCAGACGTGAACTAACTAGCTAGCCTTGTTATCATCATCCACGTGTGATCAATTAATTTCTTGATGTCATCAATATGTAATTAGTCATAGATAGCAGAAGCAGGGTCTTAAGATGGGCCCCCAAAGAGGTTCTCTGTGGCTTCAGGAGGATGATGATAACCTTATAACACTGCACAAGCGAATTTCAGGAATTTACTTTCAGCGCTCTCACTTGCATCCACTTGCCACACAAATAGAATCAGACCTCTATTTTATGCTTAGTAATTTCATTGACTACAGTATGTTGTATACTTTAAACCGAAACAAAATAATTTTAGCACATTATTGTTTACCGGCACAATATCGCAAAAAAACTCAGCAACTGAGTTTTACCAAATAAAACTTATATATTCTGTTGAATAAATGACCTTCCAATGACTTACTCTACTTTTATAGATTCAATACAAAATCAAACTATCTTTTTGTATTTTTTAAGCATTTTCCATGCTAAGATTACAAGTTATTTTTAATGAAGGAAAAAAAAAACTTCTACACATTCTAATTTACGTCACCTTAAGACGTAAATTAGAATGTGGAGGAAGATTTCGACTGACGAGCAGGGCGAGCGGTGGCTTAGTGGTCAGAGCGTCTGGTGTACCGAACCGGAAGGCGCAGGTTCGAACCCTGCCCGCCCGCCGATTTTTTCCTTCATTAAAAATAACAAAATCAAACGTCAAGATCCTTCAGTAGACTCGCACAAAGGTCCTATAAGGCAAAAATGGAGTACACCATTTATCTTGCAAGTCTAACCCGTGGAGGTTTTCAATACAAAAACTAGGATCCAAGACTATGGCTTCGAGTCAGGATGCTGTTTGTTCAGAAACGGATGCTGTTTGTTCAAAGAACTGAGTCGGTCTTCGTTTAAAACTTGATAAATGCCTGCTGTGTTCTGAACTATCTCTGTTATTTTTAAGGAACTGATAATTGCAAATACTTTGAACTTTGAAAAATTAACTAAAAAGGTTTTCGTATGTCATTTTGATTTATCAATCTCAGTTTTGGTCAAGTGGCAGCGAGCAAAGATTCTGCGCAATGGTGTGTTGCGTTATTGTTTTTTACCCGACTGCCGAAGGAGGGTAATTTTTTTTGTATACACAATTTGGGTGTCTTCAAGATGAGAACGAATTGGTTTCTTTTAGGCAAGCGCCCTCCACCGTAGACCACATCATTGCTCAGGCGAGTGCTGTGGTCAAGCGCAAGCCTATCTAAGATAAAAAAAAAACAACTCAGTTAAAATTTAAGTTCGCTATTCAGAATATTCAGTTAAATTCGTGACTGTTGGTAAATATAAGCTGCCTTTTAAATTAAGTATTTCATCACACTTCATAAACGACTGTAATAATTTATTAGGTACGGAAGGATATCTTTTTCCTGGATTACCTTTGATATTGGGCTTTTGCCGCATTTCTTCTTAATGTAACCTCATAAACAAAACAAATTAACACAAGAACTTTATTTATTTCTCACATTGACCGCAGAAAAAGTTTTATAAAGTTTTCACTTTATCCAGCTAAAGTGGGTAATTCATAAGGGAAATTTATATCGCCGGGATTACGTGTACACTCCAGTTTGTTTGATACTAAATGACTTTGTTTAGGCACTTAAGCCTCTCATTTTGCTTTCAGACGCCTTTTTAAAGGAAAAACTTGAGGTTCGCAGATTTATTGTGGTAAAAACGTGGAAACTGCGGGAATAAAGAACACTATTACTCATGAAATGACCAGGACTTTATGTCTGTGGTTATTTTTCGAGGTTTTGTTAAATGCTGGATTTCTTTTTAGTTCACATTTTGCTCCGTAAATAATGCAACAGTAAAATTTACTTTTTTTTAAATGCCGCCTCTGTAATTGGTTGTTTACAAAGTAATAAAGAAATTACGCAAGTAAACGACTGTTTAAAACTCATCTCTCTTTGAAGTACGTGCACGCATGTAATTGACTTGTTTACACAAAATCCTCTTTCAAGATGTACCTATTGTAAATGTCTACTGTATTGTAAATAAGTTGCTGGTGTGCATTATGAAATAAATAAATAAATAAATACACATATCACCTTATAACACTCAAATTCAAAGCTAAAACTTTTGTTTTTCTAACTTCTGCTACACCGAATTTCAAACGGCGATACAACGACGCTGCTTATTTGTCCAAGAAGATCTAATATTACTTTTTCAGATGAACTCTTTCCCAAGCATCCATATTACTTTGAAACCCCTCTCAAGTACCCAGTTCCAGAAACATCCTCAAAGTTTGATTCGCTGTAAACGTGGCCAATTTAACTTCTTTGTAACAGTAAAATAATTCTTTCCTGCGATTTAAGAAGTAAATGCAAAAGAATCGAAGATAACTGTACAGTATGAGTATTCTGCAGCTTTTGATGTTGCTTTAGTTATTCTATTAATGTATAATATAATAAAATTATAACCAGCCCGAGGTAGAGCTTGTCATGCTCACTTAAATGTCCTGCTGATAGTGGCGTTGTGTGTCGGGTCTTTTTATTCCCTACAACATGGTTGAGTCAAACGGCGCCGATACACACGTCATGCTCGTGAACGGGTGCTGTCTGTCGGGACTGGTCAGCTCTTACTGCAGTGGCTATGTTCTTTTGTTTGTTTTTTTGTGCATTTTTTTTTTTTTAGTCATACACATCATACTGCATTATACTCACACTATTCATCACTAAATTTTATTGTAAAAGAGTAACTATGGAGTTTCTTGCCGGCTCTTCTCCATAAGTCCCACTTTTTGGAACCGTGCAACTAGTTTGACAATTCAAAAGTGCCTATTTATATGGTCTAATTGAAATAAAATATTTTGAATTTTGAATTTGAATTAGATATTTTCTGAAGATGGAACGAAATAATACGGAGATGCTAAAGGGTTGATGAGTATATATACAAATATTCTTGTGTTGGCTTGATTTCACTTAATTTTTTGTTGTCATCAATATGTAATTACCATAGCACAAGCAGCGTCTAAAGATGTCCATCTTTAGATCTCCATCTGCCCCCCCCCCCCCCCCCCCCCCAAAGAGGTAAAGTGTCGCGTTGTCGCGGCGTGGGGGCTTATTATTTGGTATCGCATATTAGTCGAGAGCGATACCCGTGATCCCGTCACTATGCGGAGCTGTGCTAGTGGTGGTGGTTTTAATCGGTATGCTGGCTATCTGGTCGGAGAAAAAGATAGAGGAGAAGTAAATACCCATTCCGGCTTCCAGCAGTGTATCTTATATACATACAGCGGAACACATATTACTATTTATCTAAACGGTAAGCGAATCCACGCACCGGAAAGCGTAAGACGGCCTCACTGGAAGGGTCTAAAGGTCGCTGGAAGTCGTTGGATGAAGGTGGCTATAAGCGGTCCTTGTGGAAGTCTATGAGGGAGGCCTTTGTTCAGCAGTGGACTTCTGTAGGCTGATATGATGAAGCAATTCCTTAGAACCTCCCACCAATCGTCGTGGGGTTTTTTAAAGAAAGCAAGGTTTCTTAAAAAAAATTGAATACGATCACAAACCGTATTTCCCTAAACATCAAAAGGCAAGTAATACCTTTCACAAAACAGCAGGCTTTGGATTTTGGAATGGACATTTATTGCGGATAACACAAAACGAAAAGCAGATACCTAACCCTTATCTAATAAAAGGATAAGCAAAAAGTGCTGGCCGTTAAACAGATTTACAGAAATATAAAAGAAAAAAAAAGGCTTGTGAAATAATACGAGAGATTTCAATTCGCAAAACTGTTGTGCAGTGAACCGGGTTCATATATTTCTTTTTTGCAAGGCATCGTATTCCGAAGTTACAATTGGCTGTGAGCTTATTCAAGACAATTTGTGTAAATATTATGGGCCAAAATAACTATAGGCCACAGACAGGTGTATATTTTCGATATTACTATTCAACAGGCCAGACCTAGACAAGTTGCAATTTGACATTCGAATCGACAAAAGAATAGAAACAACCGGATGAATAAAAAAATGGAACAAAATTTGTATAAAATTATATGCCGGGTAATTTAACGAGAACTTAACAAAAGGTGGTGTAACTTTTAAGTGACCTATGGCCCTTAGTGACCTATCTTCATCAAAATAAATTTCTCGCGGCCTTGTAAAGTCGACTATACTCCGCGCGGAACTAGTTGGCCGCGCCTTAGGTAGGGACGGGGTGAGGCGGCGGGTTACTGTGAACAAAAACATCCATCCCACCGCGCGCAGGCGACCCCGCCCCTCTGTTCCGCAGCTCACATACCTAAGGCGCGGCCAACTAGTTCCGCGCGGACTATAGAATGTCGACGTGTTAGATATGGCCATTAATAAAATGATGCAGTTGGATTTCAGTAACAAAAAAAAAATGTTTCGAATAAACTAGGTACATTCCCTTTAAAGTCTGGCTAACGAACCTAAATCCGAGGCGTTACCGTAACAGGGCTCTTAATCAAGTCCAAAGTTTAGCTGCGCTTACAGGCAACCGCGTGGATAAATCTGGCACTGAATACAGCCAACATGCTATAGTTAACTATTTAATAGTTTACATTACAGGTATTTACTTTATATGAAATGGTTAGCTTGAGATTGTTAGCTCCTCAACAGTGGAGTTTTCATGTTAATGATAAATTATATTCATTTCTGTAAATGGATCTTTTATGAACACTTTTACTAGTATTTTTTACACTAGATGGCTCCAGCATTTTCTAGCTTACGACCTCTGAGAAGCAATATTGTTTTGACACTCGTGATAGAAAACAACAACAACATACCATCACGCCCATATTCCCCGAAGGGGTAGGCAGAGGCGTACTAATGTACACCCACATTTCGCCAGTATGTTTAGGTCCCATGTAATAGGGGGCGAGCCTATTGCCATAAACCGGGCACAAATCCAGACTCCGAGCTGCTATTGGGAATTTCACAGAAAACCCAACAACACTTTGCTCGACCCGGGGATCGAACCCAGGACCTCTAGCGTAGCAGTCGCGTTTGGGACCACTAGACCAACGAGGCAGTGATAGAAAACAAGAAAAAATATTTGGAAATTAAACAAAGAAGTGCTAACCATGCTGGATTGGATTACTTCAATAAATAGTACAAAATTTACTTGTCATATCATCATGCCTATCAGATAAAAATGAATTACAGAAATCAGTTCAGGACGATAGGCGAAGATATCGCTTAACATATCTATAATAATAATAAATTTACATAAAAATTGTGTGCATTATTATTATGTGTACAATTCTGAACTTAGTTTAAACGAGGTTACAAGACAGTTTTAACCGTAGGTGAGAAATTAGTACATCCCTGCCTTAACCTTCGGAGAATGCAGGCGTATATGTACAACACATACATAGTGTACGTACCAAGTACCTAAGTAATTTTGAAGTCTAGTTTAATGTCTAAATTTCTAGGTAGCGTGTGAATTGAGCCAATGAAGGCGGTAGTGAGGTGCTTTACGAAATTATACCCCATTCGTTCACTTGTGCTGACTAGCGCTCTGTTGTTGCGAATTCTACATTATGCTACTTCAACATACATATACACACGCCCTTACTTGCTACGATTTATAAGGCGAACGGCAGTGGAAGCAATAATAAAAAGACAAAGAAGTAGTGCGTATTATTCGTAACCGGCGCGTGTATAGTCTTTTATAATTATCTTCGTTTCGTCATCTGAGTTTCGTTTTCTTTATCTTTATCCCACAAACTAAGATTTGTGTGAAACATTTTTGCTTGACTGTAGGACACGGCGTGTTATATTGCCACGTCAAAATGAATGTCATTGTTACGTTTCTCTGAAAAGCTGGGCAAAAAAAACTGTAAAAAACAGCTTTAAACTTTTTTTTTTACTTTTAAGATGACATCATTATAAAATATTCGGTCATAGTCGCCCCGTGATTTAATGGCTACATTGCCTTTGGTGCACAATAATATTAGCACATAAAATTAAATTTTGTTGCAGTTGGTTCATCCTTACTAATATCATAAATGCTAAAGTAACTGTCTGTCTGTCTGTCTGATTTAAATGAAATTTGGTACACAGATACTCTAGACCCTGAGAAAGGACATAGGCTAAAAGGGGCAGTAAGGGGTTGAAATAGGGGAAAGAAATACTCAGACCACGCCGGCGAATCCGTTGGCGGAAATAACTTTCCGTTTATATTTCTAGAAGCAACAAAACATACGTACTTTTGGAGCTATTATATTTCTTCGCTTCATTCTTCAGATATTATATAACCAGGTAGTCCTTTAAGCCTACAAGGTAGCAATGCACGCATTAAGAGATTTGAAATCGATATTAGGTAGTATCGATTAAAGGTACAAATCGATTCATTAACCTCCACCTGTCACAACACTAGTTCAACCATCACTAGTTCAACAAATTACTTATTTAAGATTATTATTCACTACTGATTTTGAACGATTTCCAAGCCTGGCGGTTAACCGAGAGTTAACACGAAGGAAAAATATCGTAAATCCAACAATTAACGAGCATATTCTGTTAATTGTATTTACTAAAATATTAAAATTAAAAAGTCTCGCACCTGGCGGTTGACCGGGCGTTAACACGATGGCTATAATGAGCACCCGTTATAATATAAATACTTATAATACAAACACTGCTTCGAAACGAATTCTCCTGGCGGTTAACCGTGAGTTAACACGAAGGACATTTTTTTATACACGAAGCTCACTCACGGCTCATCTCCTACGTTTCAGACGATGACGCGTCTACACGTTCGGATCCCGAGCCTAATGTCAATCCCGATACGGCAATTGATACACCTGTAGACGCTCCAGATGAGATCATTCCCATATGTCCTCCAGAAGTCACAACCCCTAACCAGGATGATAACACTTATCCGGAGCTCGATCCAGATCTCCTCTCGGCACTGGGAGAAGAAACCGGAAATGTCCCAAAATTCGGCGAGAAAATTCATCAAAGTTTAGCCCACCGCTGGGAACCCCTTCTAAAAAAGGGACTACCAAAGGAGGCAAAAGACAAACTTTTGAAAGAACATTTAGTGCCTGAAAACTGTACACTCCTCCAAGCGCCCAAGCTAAATAACGAAGTAGCTGCGGCTATTTCCGAAGCAGCCCGCCATAGAGACAAGAGAAAGGAAACCGAGCAGCAACAGTTGGGAGTCGGCATCTCGGCTATCAACAAAGCTCTAACATTGATGCTCACAAGCGATAATAAAATCGAAGTCATAAAAATAATGAGCGACGGATGTCGAATTCTGACCGACCTCCATTATCAACAAACACAATCACGAATTAGTGTTATTAATTATGCGCTAGCAAAGCCTTTCCTAAACGTAGTACAGGACAGCGAAAGGGACGAAACACTCTATGGGAATAAGTTAGGCGAAAAAATTAAAGCTTCCAAAACAATTGAAAAGCAAGGTTTATCTATTAAGAAACCTTTGAAACCCCAAAAGACTGCTAGCACAACGGAACCAACACCACAAATACCTCGCCCACATTACCAATATCGACAATCAAGCGCGTACCAGGGAAACTGGTCCGGCCCCTCTCGCTTTCAACAAAACAGGGGGGGGCGGAGAGGACTTACCAGGGTAAACAACTCTACGAGTCGCCGGCTTCCACCTCAACACCAACAAACGTCGACCACGAGCGGGGCGAGCAAACCGAGGGCGTCTGCGACCCGACATTAGCTCAGGTACAACATGCTGGGAGAATATCTTATTTCTACAATTGTTGGCTCAATATTACATCTAACTCGGTAATCTTAGATTGGATACGAAAAGGTTTCCCTATCCCGTTTCAGCATAATGTTGTCCAAACTTATGTACCCCGAGCCTCATTTTCAGCGTCTGAAAAAGCCGACATGTCTGAAGCTATTCAAAAATTATTACATTTAGGTGCAGTTCGTCTCTGTGTTCCTTCCAAAGATCAATTTATCTCAAAAACATTCCTAGCTCTAAAACCAAACGGAGATAAACGATTTATTCTAAATTTAAAAAATCTAAATAAATTCGTTTCTAAATTACACTTTAAAATGGAAGACTATCGAACAGCATCTAAATTACTGTCCGCTAATGCGTTTATGGCCACCATTGATTTAAAGGAGGCATATTTCGTCATCCCGATTCGCGAATCAGACCGTAAATTTTTAAGATTTCATTTTGAAAATGAAAATTTGGATATCGTTACTTACGAGTTCAATGCTATGCCATATGGACTTTCGGTAGCTCCAAGAGCTTTCACGAAAATTATGAAAGTAGTTATTTCTAATTTACGCTGTCAAGGTTTCAAAAACGTATTTTATTTGGATGACATACTCTGTATCGGTGATGATTACGATGAATGCCTTAGAAACGTTAGAGCTACTTTACACCTCCTTGAATGTCTCGGATTCGTAGTAAACTATGATAAAAGCTCTCTTATACCTAATCAGTCTTGCAAATTTCTGGGATTCATATTTGACTCAGTAAATCTATCAATCTCCTTACCACACGAGAAACGCAATAAAATTAGTATGCTGGTCAATAAATTCTTACAGTTACCAAAATGTACAGTAAGAGAATTTGCTCAACTAATTGGGGTATTAGTAGCCGCGTGCCCCGCGGCCAAATATGGTTGGCTATATACTAAAATACTAGAACGCCAAAAATTTTTAGCCTTACAAAAATATCCTGATTTCGAAGGTCATTTCCAACCCAATTCTATAATTCTGAAGGATTTGAACTGGTGGAAAACTAACGTACATATCACCACAAACTCCCTTAAGACAGCTAACTTTGATTTAGAAATCTATACAGACGCTTCTCGTACGGGTTGGGGAGCGGTATGTAATAACGTACGAGCTAACGGAGCTTGGAAAAATTGCGAACTAAAATTACATATAAATTACTTAGAATTGTTAGCAGTTTTCTTGGCCCTTAAGTACTTTGCCAGCGAAGCACATGATTGTTCCATCTTACTTCGTGTGGACAACACTACAGCTATCAGTTATGTAAATCGTATGGGAGGGATCCAATTCCCTCACCTTAACGATCTTGCTAGACAAATTTGGCAGTGGTGTGAAAAGAAAAACATCTGGCTATTTGCTTCTTATATCAATACAAAAGCAAACCACGAAGCAGACGAAGAATCACGAAAGATAAATCCTGATACCGAGTGTGAACTATCAGATTTAGCTTTCCGACAGATTATAAAACACTTTGGAAAACCAACAATCGACTTATTCGCTTCTCGGGCCAATGCCAAATGTCAGAATTACGTGTCGTGGAAAAAAGATCCCGATGCCCTTTCTGTAGACGCATTCACATTAAACTGGAATAAAAAATTCTTTTATGCCTTTCCTCCATTCCCACTAATACTTAAGTGCCTACAAAAAATTAGACAGGAGAAGGCTACTGGCATTCTAGTTTTTCCCTTTTGGCCATCACAAGCTTGGTATCCCCAATTAATGGATATGATAATTTCAGACACTATTTGGCTACCCCCTAATCAACATCGTATAAAATGCTGTTACAGAAATCCACTTACCCTGGGTGTAGCAGTACTCTCAGGCAGGCGTTCTCACAACGCGGCGTTCCCGATTCAGCCATGGAATTAATTCTCGCCTCATTATCAAAGAACACAATGCAACAATATAACGTATCCTTTAAACTATGGTGGCAATTTTGTGTAGCAAATGATTATTGTGTCTTCGATTGTAATGTTCCGGCTGTTCTAAGTTTTTTAAGTAATCAGCACAGCAGCGGATCTCTGTACGGGACTTTAAATAGCCACCGATCAGCACTATCCCTTTTATTAGGCAATAACATCGGATCCGATGACCGTGTGAAAAGACTGCTTAAAGGTGCTTTTAAATTAAAACCCAGTTTCCCCAAATACTGCAAAACGTGGGACCCACAAACTGTACTTAGTTACATCTCTGGTTGGTACCCCAATACAGAATTAAACAAGGAGAAAATTACAAAGAAACTAGTTATTCTGCTAGCTCTTTGCACCGCACAACGCGTACAAACTTTGTCATTAATAAAACTTGAAAATATAACTATTAGCCCCGACGGCATCAGCATAACAATCAAAGACATAATAAAGACATCTGCTGCGGGCAGAGAACAACCGACCTTGTCACTGCCATACTTTCAAAGAAACCCTTCTATATGTCCAGCAACCACCCTTAAAGACTATATCCAAGTAACCAGCAAAGACCGCCCTGCCAATGTATCTAATCTCTTAATTACTGTGAAGCGCCCCTATAAAAGCGCGACAGCACAGTCAATAAGCAGATGGATAAAGCAGGTACTAGCTGAAAGCGGCGTGGACGTGGGGGCGTTCAGTGCACATAGCACGCGCCACGCTGCCACGTCCGCTGCCGCAGCCGCAGGAATCTCCGTGGACATTATAAGGAAGGCTGCTGGATGGACCGCTACTTCAAAAGTATTCGCAAAATTTTATCATCGTCCTATCATAGACGATAATAACTTTGCACAAGCCGTTTTACTTAATACCAAAAATAATTATAGAAGAGAGAATCAATAATAATTATATTAGAAGAAAGAATAATCATAGTAGAAATTATATATTTATGTTAATATTAATTTACAAATAAAAAGTACATTACTTGTATACCTCATTAACGCTCTTATTTTGATTAAACAATTGTACTTTTCTGAAAATTCGTTTTAATCAAACCAAATGCAAAACTTTTCTCTAAACATCTACCTGGTTATATAATATCTGAAGAATGAAGCGAAGAAATATAATATGTGATCAAACGAACTTCTGAAGTGAAGTTCGATCAATATTATATGAGTCGCTTCATTCGAAGATATTACAACCCTCCCATCCCAAACCCGAAGACAAAGTTTTGCATCTCCTCATCCACCTCTATCAAATCTCTAAAAGAATGACGGTTGAACTAGTGTTGTGACAGGTGGAGGTTAATGAATCGATTTGTACCTTTAATCGATACTACCTAATATCGATTTCAAATCTCTTAATGCGTGCATTGCTACCTTGTAGGCTTAAAGGACTACCTGGTTATATAATATCTTCGAATGAAGCGACTCATATAATATTGATCGAACTTCACTTCAGAAGTTCGTTTGATCACATATAATATTATAGTATGAATAGCTTAACGATTTCACAAATCGTTTACTAAAGCGCTTAGCTGTAGGTGTGAGACGTGCCTTGTTCCCGTGGCAGCGACTTTGCAAGTTGGCGACGCAGCTGCGGCCAACGATACTGTCGCCACATATCCTACACTTTACTACTTCGTGCACACATAATTCTTCTAGATGATGACGTAGGGAAATGCTTCTGTATGATAATAAACTATTGTTGAAAGATCTTTAAAGAAACAGCGGGCCTAGCCAACATGCAATCTAATGTTTGGATGGACAAACTAATAGAAACAAAATGTAGCTTTCGACTAATCGAGGTGTCGCTATGTCATTTCCATACATTTTGTTTCTATTCATTAATAATAATAAACGTTTATTAGGAACATAAACATGTGCTGGTAAACAGTGCAAACAGTCAGTGCTGGTAACATATGCAGTCACTGCACATTCAGCCTGCTGTTGCAGTCAGCAGCGTGGTGCGGAATTGAACTTATTAATGGTCCCAATGGTATGAATCACCGCGGCAAGTGATAAAGTAAAATGACTAATTTATCTAAACCAGTTTCAAAGACACAGTTAATCCCAAACTCCGACGATCTCAATCCACGAAGAGCTTTCGCATTACCAAGTCGAAGAGACTGCACAACAAAAATAAATGGGACCGACCAAAGTTGTTCAAATGACGAAACTTGTCGAGTTTGTAACTGTCCTGCGAAGCGGTTATGGTTGTTCGCGAGTTGCTACCGACATCAATCAGGAAAGGATGCTTTTAAGGTGGATCGTCCAACAAAGCCCGCCAAATTCAATTTTGACAGTTGTTTAGCACTCTTTTTTGGAAATATGTAGCAAAGAGTTTTATGGTAAGGTTTTAGTACACAGTTGTGAAAATTACTTGATAATTTTATAAAAAAATTGTTTCATTTTTTTATTTATCCGGTGGTTAGGCACTATAAAGAGGTAGTGAATTAATATATCCTAAATGTCACAACTATTATTTAACTTGTACGTTACTGCCATTTACGAAAATATAAAATAAAATAATAAATTTCGCTTGTTATAATCGATCCTCCTTATGCAGTCCCGTTTAGTTTCTACATTTATATCTAGAATTGTGGCATCTATTCCCGTTGCAACTGGCTTCGGGTGTCGGTGAAAGATTTCGGTATTTTGCGTGCTAGAACTTCTGGATTGCTATGTGGTTTTCCAAATGCATGCGATTTATTGGTGTCCTTGCTGGTCTAGATGCAACAAAGATGGCTGTGGACTTCGGTTTGAGGGTTTCCAATTTGGCCTAATTATATCGGCGGTAAATTCTAGTTGAAATTGTTTACATTAAAATATTGATAGAGCTAATGTTAAGTCTGTTTAAGAGTCTTGCCATAATGTAATTGATAATTGTGGCTATCAATACTCGACCTTATTTTTAAGAGCATAATAAGGTAAAAGCGCGAACTCAAGGAAAAGAAAAGTAACCTACAGTTACTAAACTCCGTACGTGGGTACAAAAGTGCATATCTAGAGTAATTTAAAAACAGGTCAACACCATTATATCATGAAACATCATTCTAGAATCGAGACTCAAAACCTGACTCTTTTTTACTTTCTTTGTAAGGTCATTGTGATATTCACTTAGATACTCAGTAGTTACCGTAGTATAATGTACAACCGTAGTCTGTTTTAACAGCAATCGTATAGAATTGTGGGTGTTACTTCTTAGAAGTAATTAAAACGGGCCTAGTTTTAATCATTAAGACGTTTACGAACACACAACGAAGAACCTCTTTGTGTAATTTCACAGCCAATTTGCACAAAGCTTTATTGGCTAAGTGGGCTTAATCTCACTAATAGGCGGTCCTGCCACTTACTAATTAATAGACCTGCTGACTGGACGTGGACTCGAGATCCAAACTAGCTTACTTATAGCTAGTTAATAATTACTACTACTACAAAATTACTTAATAATTATAAGATTGCCAAGGGACATTGTATACAAGGTGGAAGAGACATCGACGCACATCTGAATACCATGAGTTCAGTACATGATTCTGAACTAATGGTATTCGGATGAAATTTTCCGTAACGTTTTTTATCAATTTGTAAATTTTTTCTGCAGTTTTTTTACTTGAGCTTGTAAAAAGATTATTTTTATCTACCCAAATTAAATTTATAATTAAAAAATAACTATTTCATTTGTTCGGCTCGCGCGTGCGAAAACATTCACCGCGGAGCGTTATAATCGCGTTTTTAGCAATACACTGCGCGCTCAAAAAAGTCAATATCTGTGCTAACCGATCATTTTATTTTTGACTTTGAGTGAAACCTTGACACAAAGTTTGTGCGTCGATGTCCCTTTCACCTTGTATAAATAACTACCATTATTATTAAAAAAAAACTACCGCTACTACCTAGTTACCTACTAGCAATCAAGTTGGTTAAAACTCTGCCTACATAATATAATTTTAGCGATAAAACCAACTAAAATAATCAAAACGTTTGTCAATGTGTCCGTGTGAGCAATTAGCCCATCGGTGCATTCGCTTGCGTGCGATTTAATCCACGCTACGACTTGCCGCAACGTTACAAAGATTATTTAACTGCAGATGAGATATTAGATTTATTTCTTAAACCAAATACACTGATTTGTGTTTTTACAGACGTGTGTGTTTCACAGGAAAAGTTACTTCCATCTCTGAGGCTTTTCCCATCTTTGTACATGTAGGTATTTAACACGAACTGATCGCCATTATAACTTCAGAACTCAATTTATGGGCAATAGAATAGAATATATACTTTTTTGTACACCAAGAAATTTAAGACATAGGAAATAAATACTACAAGAGTACAATTTACTGGCGAAATTTCTTCCAGACAACCGTATAAATACCGATATCATTAGGAAAAAACTGGTTGATTATCATAGACGTTTCCATGACCGCTGGAGCCGAAGGGGTCCCAATGTGTTAAAAATGGTCATCGATCTACAAATTGGTGTTCGTGTCAATATGCTGCTGTTTACGGACCTCCTCTTTTCCCTCCGTCTTATGGCAGTAAATGAGTTAATTGTAGGACCGCGGCCACGAGGTTATAAGTATAATAACCGAAATTACAATACATTTATTTTTGACGGTTGAATCGGATATTGTCATGTCTGTGTTAATTATAATATAAGTTACTCTTTGTCCGTACGAGCCAGTACGAGCGAAGCGTGCTTGCACCAGCTTGCACAACTTGCCATATTACGCCTTTATTATACCTACGTACCCATAAAGTATTCATACTTTTAAACTGCAGTGTGTAATCTATACTAATATTATAAAGAGGAAAGATTTGTTTGTTTGTTTGTGTGTTTGTTTGTTTGTTTGTTTGTAATGAATAGGCTCCGAAACTACTGGACCGATTTCAAAAATTCTTTCACCTTTGGAAAGCTACGTTATCCCCGAGTAACATAGGCTATATATCATCACGCTACGACTAATAGGAGCGGAGTAGTAATGAAAAATGTAGCAAAAACGGGGAAAAAATTATAAGACCACGCGGGCGAAGCCGCTGGCGGGAAGCTAGTATGTTTATATAATGCAAGTAATAGTACTTTCGTTTATTTATTATATTATATTTATCAATGTTATCTGTGTCCGTGTGTCACTGCTAGGGTGCCAGCTGAAAACCAGCGCTGGGTAATAAATACCCCCAGCATAATGCTGAGCTGGCAACCCATTTGGGGCAAGCATGCCGACAGCATAATATAGTTTTTGTTGGTAACTCATTACTACTTATTATAGCTCTGTGTTTGTCGGATGTGTGTCTGAATAAATGTATTTTTATTTCTTTTTCTTTCTTTTCTTAATAGAACGGCAAAATTTTAATTTAGGCTGTGAAAACATTGATAAATTAAAATTGCATATTTTTTCGGAACAATAGGTAGTTTTAATTAGTTTAGTTTTATTTAATTTTTAGAGAAAGATGAACCGACTTAATATTAAGTTATATTTAAGATGATTTACTAGGTAATCAGTATTTAATTAATTAATCTTATGAAATTCTATACATCGAATGCGCTCACTCACTGTCTAAATATAAAATGTATTAATAGTCTCCAAACAATTTTTTTGGAAGGAAAGGATTTCGGGATATTACCGATGGATTTTGGGGCATCGTATGAAGATGCACCCGCTCTTCAGAATGGAAACCAATGACGGGAAGAAGGAGTGTCGAGCGGAGTTCATTGATCACCCGGGAATGATAATAACACAAGACCGGCAAAAGTGGCACAAGCAAAGTGAGGCTTATACTCAGCAGTGGATAGATTCTATCTGTGGACGATGATGATTTGGGGAATCTCTTACAGCATTGGAAAAAATCAGTGAAACACATTTAAAAAATAATAGGGACTTAAAATCTTCTGGAGGGTGGCCCAAAACTAATGAACTCTGCCAACCCGTATTAGGACAGCGGTGGGGACTATTATCGTAAGTTCCTAAACTTTTCACTTTTAAGGAGAAAGAAAATGGATTGATAAATTGAATCTAAAGTTATCTATCTATTCAGCCGACACACACACAAAAACAAACAAAAAAAACACCTGCCATTCTGCCACTACTGCCGATCTTGTACAATTCGCACCCACTTATTCCTCACTGCCTTCACAATATCATCCGACCATCGGGCTGGTGGTCTGTATGTAAACACATAATATTATTATCTTAGGAGGAAAGAACGTGTGGCTAAGTATTTAATTGCAAAAGGTGTGTTACAGTGAGTAATGAATGATACAGTATCATTTATATTTCCTGATATTATTATGTGTAACTCTGAATCATCTTTCAAATGTTATTGTATTGGGTTGATATTTTTATGTTTTAAGTATTGACATCATGGCTAAATAATAAAGCTACATTTTCATCAGAGATATGCGGAAAAGATGAGGGTCAAGTGTCCGCAGAAAAATAGCACTTATGTTTGTTTTTAGTGGAGATGCAACCTATGTGTGGATGTTATTCACGCGCGCAGCTCTGTGAAATTGCAGCCCAATAATGTAAACTATTCACCCCTAGTTAAAAGAAAAAAGATAAGATAAGGCTCTACAGATTGGTAGCATAATCAAAAATAAGTAGAGCAAGGAGCCGACCTAACCATTATGCAAGGCGTTACATTTTTTGGACATTTCCTCACTGAAAATTAATATCATCCGTAAACTATGTAATTAAAGTTATATATAGAATATAAAGAATATAATATACTTAAAGTAATTATTTGCTCTAACAAGCCTTCTGTCATAAATTATATAAAAAGTCAAAGAAACATCCTATACAAGCGTTTATCACTCCTTTATCACTGGTTTAGTGTATCTACTTATACATATAAAAACTTTGATGGCAATAGCTATATATAATCAATCAAATTATAAGCCATCTTAATATTATCTTTATTGTATCTTAATATAGGGATTAACAGTAATAAAATGTTCTAATTATCTTTTAAGCCCAAAAAAGATACAGTTTTGTATATAAACGTAAATTAATTAATTAATTTTCATAGTTTGTACAACACCTAGCAAACAAAAGCAGGTAAGAAAAGCATCACTTCTTCATATTAAGTTCTTTTTGATAAAGATGTTTTAGAAAATCCATGTAGTGTTTGAGTAAATCCGTACTTGTATTATTCGAGAAAATCCATATACTGAGAAAATACTATGGTGTAATGTGTTCATGACAGAATAATCCTGTTAAAATGTTAATCATTGAGATTGCTTTTCACGCGAATGGGCGATAAATTACAAGAAACGAATGCAGGAATGCACTTAAACTAAGGAAAAAGTCGAAATCCTTACAATCTTGTAACATGAGTACATTCAAGGAATGAAGTTTGAACGGAAAAGTTCTTTCTCGCCAATCTAACACCTTGGCTTGTACGCAAGTGACATTGTAGCTTATTGACTGTTTATAATTTTTTAAAGAAAGTAAAAAGTTTAAATGCAATTGCACTCAACCAAGTCTCAAAGTCGTAGTTTGATACTCGTAGTTTTCATAAAACTGTAAGAGGATATTATCGCTACAAAATGAAAAAAAAACATACATTTTGCTCGCCCTGGAAATTGAAACAAATCTCCTTCATCAGCAGCAGTTAATAGTGTCATTGAAAATTTTTACTAAACCTTTGTTTTTATTTATTTTATTATACTTTTATGTAGAACAGTAACTGCCATGTGGCATTTTCTGCAGTCAACGTTTGAGTTAAATTTAACAAATAAAAAATAATGTTATTGTTTCTCTTTCAGCAAATATGAAATCAATGCTCATTGTCGCCTCTTTCATCGCCCTGGCCGTCGCCAGCCCCGCTTACCGCGGCCTGGTCACGCCCGGCGCCGCGGGCCCCGCGGTTGCCCCCGAGAACATCGCAGGAGGCCCGGTTATAGTGGACTTCGAGCCCGTCGCCGTTGGTCCCGCCCCCGCACCCATCATCGTCGCTGACGATGCCGAAAACACCGCTACTCCCTTCGTCCAGATCATCTTGAACATCAATGGGGCCACCCACGTCATCGATGCCCCCATCGCCGCCCCTACTCCAATTGAGATGCCCGTCGCTGCTCCCGCACCTGCGCCCATCGTGATTGCTGAGGCTTCTCCTGCTCCCGTGCACGTCGTCGAGATCGCCCCCGCTGAGATCGGCGCCCCCGTCCTCCCTACTCCTGTGGTACCTGAACCTGCAGAGATTGGCACTCCCGTTCTTCCTACCCCCGTGGTACCTGGACCGGCAGAGATTGGCAGTCCCATACTCCCCTCTCCCGTAGTACCCGGGCCCGCAGAGATTGGCACCCCCGTCCTCCCCAGCCCCGCTGTTGTGCTGCCTGAGGCCCTCAACTAAACTGGAATTTGAGGACCCTTGGAGGAACTGCTTGTTTGAGTGAACATCTACACAACCACGTACTATATTGTAATCTTATAAGATAATTATATGCCATGTCAGTTCCGAAATGTATGTAATGTTTATTATTCTCCTTAAAATGTGTTTAACAAGCTTCGGACGCAAGTTCGTGTATAATAGATAAGAGACCGCCTAATTGGTTTAGTGGTCCCAAGTCCTAGGTTTAATTCCAAGTCGAGCAAAGTGGTCGTGGTGAATGTTCCTGATGGCTGATGGCAATGGGGCCATGATGCAAAGAACAAGTGATAGCAGGTGTGGTTTTTTTGTCGGTGATGAGTCCGACATACCCTGCCGCCTCCCCAGGTGGTTCCACGCACCCAAAAAAAAGTTCGAGCAATGTATAATTGAGTATTTTTTTCTGTCTATAATCGTTACTTACATCTACATAATCGACGCGATAGAAACATAGTTTAATATTTTTCTTAAGATCCAACCAGCTAGCGGTTCTAACTACAAATACTATGAAAAATTACCTAATCTCTTTTTTTAAATTACGAATTTTGGCTTTGCTATTTGCGTTGTTAAGACTGAGAACGCTGAAAGCACCCTAATTATTCTGGAATCTATTCTTATCATAAGAAATGTGAGAAAATATGTGAGGTCAGCTATGAAGCTCACATATTTTCTTGTGAATCATAATTATTATGATAGCTTCATCATATGCAGTGGTCTCGGTAGCATAATATAGTCGTTTACGCAGCCGGTATCCCAGGTCAAACATTGCTATTGGGTTTTTCTATGTAATAGGTACTTAGTACGGCTACTAAGTATTGAGATATTCGAGTTTGGAATTGTACCTAGTTTGGTTAATGGCAATAACTTACAATCACGCTAGTATCTTAGGATTGTTAAAACATACCGGCGAACTGTGGGTGTACTTTTGTACACCTATGTTAAATTAGTGACGATATTTATGATTTATAGAAAGCGGCCTTTTAAGCCCTGCATAAGAGTCCCATGATGGAAATAGGAAACAGCTCTAGAGTAATCAAGACATTATAGCTCTAGAGTACATTCTAAAACTATAATGATTTGAGTACAGTAAACCAATCAAGTTCGTTTGAGTCCTTTGGTTACATATTATGCAAGTTGTCTCAATTATTACTTTGATCAAAAGAATCTTTGATAACGGGAATTTAAAGTTAACACTCAAAATCCTGGAAGAACACTTTCGCTACATCTATGTTCATTAACCTACTCGAATGCTTACGTAATAAAATTGTTGGGGATTAGATTTGGTACATTCGCAGAGGATGGAATAAATAATAAACATTTTTACATAACTTAATTTATTAACAGATACTTTAAGGGTCTTCTGGTGGTCGACTTAATGAAAAGCGGTCTGTTAATCTATAATGGTGGTTTATTGAGTACGAGGAAATTATCACGTGTCACTGCTGTTGGTCCTGAACGAGGGCTTCTGTAGCTCCTCACGCGCCACTGCCGCGTCGTTCCGTAGCCACGCCTCCACGCCCCTTTGTGGCCTTGGCTGCTCGCCGCTTCCCGGCACACCGCTTGCGACGACGAGCTATAATGCTTGACATACTTAACATCACATCTTATTTCTATTCCTAGTCATAACACTAGCACAGTTCCTAGTTTCATATCTCCATTTAGCTTAGTTCTTCGGGCAGTACAACAGCTGGACTGGGCAGGACAGGACTGCCAATAACCACAGGCACCGGAATAGCCTCTGGAGACGGCACCACAGGGACACCGATCTCAATTGGCTGAGGTACAGCAACAGGTACCCCGATATCGATAGGGACTGGTGCGTGGTCTACAACATTGACAGGCTGGCCAGGGGCCGGAGCTACAGGGACTGTAGAAGGCACTATCCCGGGAGATGAAACTTGACCAGCTGCGTTGATGTTTAAAACAATTTGAATGAGCGGTGCAACAGGTGGAATGGGAGCTGGGGCGACAGGAGCACTAATACCTCCATCAGGAAACACAGGGGCTGGAGCGACAGCAATAGGCACGTGATCTACTGGAGCAGGGCCAACGGAAATGGGCAGGGAGTCCAAGATGTTTGGTCCTACAGCAACGGGCTCCGGCTCGTGGACTGGGGCTGGAGCTGCCGCGCCACGGTTGACGAGGCCACGGTGAGCGGGAGTGGCCAATGCCACAGCCATGACAGAGGCAATTATCAGCATGTATTTCATTGTTGCTGAAAAATAACAATGTTATTAGTCCTAGAAAATTAATCAATAAAAAATAAAAGTATGTGTCGACGTAATGATTGCGAGTGCAACTGATGAGTGTTAGGTGCGGTTCCCAAATCGGGAACTGTTATTTGGGTTTTATTCAGTAGAATTCTATGAGGGCTATTTTTATCTTTATAAACATACCAGCGAGTTTTGTTAAAACAAGAATTTAATTATATATTATCTAATAAATTACTTAAAAACCTACCTGTGAATATGATTTACTTGTTGGTTCCGAATCGAATGTCGTTGGTTGCTGTTGTTACACAAACTATGATTACAAACACTTGATTCGCGTATTTATATTTAAAATATGTCGGACACCACGCCAAAATACAAGTACAGATAGAATACAGATAAGATTTTGTTTGTACTTATCTCGGTGTTATTATTTTAGCGTTCAATAAAATCGCAATAAATATGTCGCTTCTTGATAAACCCTTCAGAAAATCTTTCTAGAATAAGATTAAGGAAAGATTAAGAATTAAGCCGTTATCGGTTTGGATTTGTAATGGAGTCAGTTGATAATACTTGTATGACCTTTAAAATTTGGGTGAATACTTACATGAATAAACTAGAATAACACGTTCTGTAATATAAGCTATTCTGAACGAATCAATAAAAAATTAAAAACTAAAAATAATTATCTCATCCGGTTCTAGTGTCTGCCTCGCTAGTATTAGCGCAACTGTTACGCTGGAGGATTGGAAATACTGGGTTCGAATTCCGTGTCTAGCAAAGTGCTATTGAGTCTTTCTATGAAATATGCAGCAACATCTCGGAGTCTGGTTTGTACGCGGTTAATGGCAATAGGCTCGCCCCTTATTATATGGGACCAAAATATATCGGGGAGTAGTGGGTGTACAATGTACACCCTTAATTTTGTATCCTTGTTCTTAAACCCATCATTAATGACATTTTAAAATATACAATACCCGTCTTTGTCATTATGAAAGTTTGAAAGTATGAAATTTCCTGTTTGACTGGATAATTTGTTGACAAGAAATATCTTGAGATTAAGTGGGTAAGTACTCAGCTTAATCTTGATATGATTATGATTGTTATTTTGTTGATTATTAGTTACCTATTTTTCAAATAGTTACTTTAATCCAGCCGTGACGGGCAGGAAATATTAACTAAGATTATGAGGAAATTTCGTTTTAAAATTTTATAATTTCCTATAGTTTTGATAATAACAGGAAGTTCAGTAGATATTAGATAGAGAGTTTCCGTTTACCTACTGATATTTATGAATGGAACACGATATCTAAAACCTAATCACTAAAACTAAATTTATTATAAATTAAAGTCATCCGCCGCATGTTTATCAAGATAATTCTCGCACTATTTAACAAGTCTTGTGTCCAAGAGTTCTCCACAACCATAAATAAAGGGAAGTAACAAAGTGAACATTACATATAATATATAGTACCCAGGTCACTCAAGTATTTGACTCGAGTGGAATCCTCGATTTATTCAAATACTTTATCTTAATTGCAGACTGATCTATACAAAAGTATTTATAAATACTATTTTTTTTAATAAAAATGAAGTTGACACTCGATCATATTTCTATTTATAACTAGCTTTATCCCGCAGCTTCGCTCGCGTCAAGTTTGAACCCCGTTGATGTTTTATATAGTTATTCTGTTAATCGAAGCCGAGAGAAATCCAACAAATCAAAGATGATAAAAATCCACCAGCAGTTCTCGAGTTATAACAAACCCGAGTTTGTTTTATATATTAGACTAGCCTTTTTACCGCAGCTTCGCTCGCGTCAAGTTTGAACCCCGTTACAATTTTCTGATGTTTTAATAGTTATTCTGTTATTCGGGGTGCAGAAAAATCCAACAAATCAAAGATCATGAAAATCAGTTCAGCAGTTCTCGAATTATAAATGTTGTAACAAACCCGACTTTGTTTTATATATTAAGATTATCTGTAACTAAACTACCTATAGCCCCATTTTTACGATAAATATATTGTGTATAGGACCATAGGTACGACGGAGAACGTGATAATAAATATATTTTGAGTTTTATAACAATCCACCATAACTACTTATAACTTGATGGGCTACCTGTAAAGTACTTTGTGTTCTAAGTTAATTTATCCTCAGATAAGTAAACTCTCCATATAGGCACAAGAATCCATTTTAACTTTCTTGAACATTCGAGTCATAAGCCATTAAAACTTTTGAACGTAACTCATTCAAGAAGCAAACAAAATTCATTTTGAAGGCGTTTTATTACGTAAAACAAATATGGCGCTTGAATGAACTTTATGAACACTCATACAGTATTTACATTAAGTTTATTATTGGGGTGCTAATCATATAAATCGGAAGGCATAGCCATAATGTACTAACATTATTGTATCGCAACTTGCTAGTAAAATTATTGAAAACTGTATAGATATACTAAAAACACTTATAGAGGTGCTAAAGCGAATTTTTCATGAATGAACAATTACAAAAATTCAAAATCAAAATATTTTATTTCAATTAGACCATATAAATAGGCACTTTTGAATTGTCAAACTAGTTACACGGTTCCAAAAAGTGGGACTTATGGAGAAGAGCCGGCAAGAAACTCCATAGTCAATCTTTTTAAAAAAATATAGGCAAGTAACAATAAAATTTTGTACAACTTTGAGTTATCACCAATGTCGCTATAGTATTGGTTCTATTCTATTCTATTAGAAATAGAAAAGTATTGATTTGTAAATACTATGTTTGTAATGCCACAAAACTTCTATCAGTACTTTAGGAAAAAAAACTATTTTGAATTTTGCCTTGTGTATTCATGTTTTTGTTCGTGACTGTACCTACATTAAGTACTTCTCTGTGTATATAACCGTTTGAGGAATACAGGCGTGATGGTATGTTATATACCACCCTATATACACAAGAATACATATTGTACGGGCTTACACAGCATGTTTTATTGCTTAGGCATAAGCAGTATCCACAGGGTACTGATTAAACATACGCTCTGAAGATTTTGTATCGCTAGTGGAGTGGTACAAAGAATAAGAGACAAGAGTTTCATTGAGAAACACATTTTATAATGTTATAATTTTTACTTTTATACATCGATCTTATTGGTGACGTCCTTCAAGAAGGTCATGTGCATGGTCAACTGGCGCATGTGTATGACTAGATGTAGGCACGAGCAAAAATATGTATACACTAACAAAAGTGCTAAAGCGATGTTTTCATGAATGAACGATTGCAACTTTGAGATAACAACAATGTCACTATAGTATTGATTCGTAAATACTGTGTTCGTGACATCACAAAATTCCTAATCGTTACACTTTAGGAGAAAATCGCCTTAGCACTTTTTTAGTGTAATACCTGTTTTTGCTCGTTACTCGTATAAACAATAAAAGTAACCCAAAATCGTAGCAAGTGGCGGTGTCTATTCAAATTCAAATTCAAATTTAAAATATTTTATTTCAAATAGACCATATAAATAGGCACTTTTGAACAGTCAAACTAGTTACTCGGTTCCAAAAAAGTAGGACTTATGGAGAAGAGCCGGAAAGAAACTCCATAGTCACTCTTTTAAAAAAGATAGTGAGACAGTAACATTTTTTTGTTGTGAATAATATGAGTCTATTGCAGTTTGATGTGTAAGGATTAATAAAATAGAAAAGAAAATAGCCATAGCAGTAAGAGCTGACCAGTCCCGACAGACAGCACCCGTTCACGAGCATGACGTGTGTATCGGCGCCGTTTGACTCAACCATGTTATAGGGAATAAAAAGACCCGACACACAACGCCACCATCAGCAGAACATTTAAGTGAGCATGACAAACTCAAACTGCAGGGCTAGCTATAGTTTCTACCTACTCTTGTGGGGAAAAGGCGTGAGTGTATGGTGGCTTTTATATTTTGTTATGTGTTATCCCGTAGTGTTTTAGTAGAAAACTCCGCAAGCCATCCGCGTTGATCAAGATATCTCGGGAAATCGATTCTTCTCACGATGGATGCTTGAATTTCCTGCACTGTATGAACTCCAGTAGTCAACACCTTGGATTTGAACTCAAGACTTACGATTTATAATTTATACTTAATAATTAAAATTATTTGTACAGCAGTGATAGCCTAGGGGTATGACCACTGGACCTCTGACTTTTCGAAATCATGTGCGTAATTATCACTCACTTTTCAAATTCAAATTCAAATTATTTATTTCAGACATGAGATATCCATATAACAATTCTATGATTAATAATTAAATGATTACATAAATAATAAAATAAAATTAAAAACACACACACAAATACAAACCAAATACATATTGTTGCGTCCCTACAATAATGGACACACTGGATCAGGAACGCCTAACATGTTGTTTTGTCCAGTACTCCATGAAGGAGCTGTCAGTGTCCATTCTCCCAGCAATGAGTTGCAGGAAGCTGTTGGGGCTGCCCCGCAAGCGGCGCATCAGGGATGCTGTTCTCTTACGATGTATTGCTTTAAAGCCATCCACTTGTGCGTCAGCAAACATACCCGATGCGCTGCAGAAGCGTGGCAGCCCCACCAGAATTCTGAACGCATTATTATACTGGATACGCAGGGCATTATATGTCTTCTGCGTATGCTTCACCCATAGGCTGCACGTATAAAACGACTGACAGTACGCCTTAAATAAGGTTACTTTTACCTGTACAGTGCAGCGTGCAAACCTACGGGCCAGCATGTTGGCTCTGACTGACAATGCCCTGCGTTCCCTCTCTATATCCACGTCATCTGTGAGTGCCTCGGTGACCCAGTGGCCTAGATATTTGAACTGCGGCACTCTTTGGAGAGCACTGCCGTTCAATGTGATTTGCGGCACGGTGTCATAGCACTTCGTACCGGACTTGAAAACCATCATCTCGCTCTTAGTTGTATTATACCTCAGCCCATGGGCCTCCGCATAGCACTCACATACTTTCAATAAGCGTCTGAGGGCACTGATCGATGGGCTCAGCAGCACCATATCATCGGCGTAGCTTATATTGTTAACAAACACCCCATCAATTGAACAGCCTACATGTGTGCTGCTGAGCTCACGGAGCAGCCGATCCACATACAGGTTAAAGAGTTTGGGTGACGTTAAGCCACCCTGTCTCACTCCACACTGCAACCTGTACGTGTCCGAAAGTGACCCCGCCCACCTGACATTGTTATCCTGATTGCCATACCAATATCTAAGAAGCGCTGCCAGTTCGTCAGGAAGTTCAGTGTCACTTGATAACTTCTGCCACAGCTTGTCATACACAACCAGGTCGAAAGCTTTCGACAAATCTAAAAAGCATGCGTAGACTGGTGTATTCCTGCTGGTGTAATACTGGATAGTGTGTTTGAGACTAAATATTGCTGTTTCAGTAGACAGCCCAGCTCGAAAACCGAACTGAGCGTCATGAAGTTTAAGATGCTTATCTAGATGTTTATCAATCACACTATCCAATATCTTAGCTATCACTGTTGCCAGCGAAATAGGCCTGTAGTTATTCAAACTAGATGGGTCCCCTGTCTTGTTCTTCATAATGGGGACAACCACAGTCCTCATCAACGCATCAGGCAAATATGCGTGCCCCACACAGAAGGTGAAAAGCATGGAGAGCACTCTTGGCAAATGGTCTCCTGCATGTTGCAGGTGTTCAATACTGAGTGAGTCATGGACAACTTTAACGGTGAAGGAAAACATCATGAAGAAACCTGCATGCCTGAGAGATTTTCTCGAGGGCATGTGAAATCTGCCAACCCGCATTAGGCTAGCGTGGTGGACTATAACCTCCTCTCATACCCGTGCCCAGCAGTGGGACAGTATATGGGTTGATTATTATTATTATAAAGATTTGTATTACAATGATACGAATCCCTTCTTAGCGAATTCATACGTCATAGATTAGTCAGTCAGTCAGGTCACCTTTGCTCTTATATATAAAGATAATATTAAATATTACTTTAGATTTAGAGATTTAGCGATTTGCCTCCTTGAGGAGCCTATTTGTTAAATAGGCTCCATAATAATTATCTCCAAATCTTATGACATGAACTAACAGTAAAGTTGAGAATGGGCAGCCACAAGAACCTTTGTAATCGCAGATAATAACGAGTAGGTACTTTACACCGACACATATATGAATTCCCGCGCAAATAGCCAGTTACTATTATACTGTCACCTCTTTTACTGATTCCTATATTAAACTTGTAAGACGTAGCTCTTTTGTTTGTTTTATTACGTTTTACGGAAAGTTTACGGAGTTGTAATTCGGACAAAGGTTTTTTAAATAAAAAAATATACATTTGTATTGCTTTCAGGGAAATTTTGGAAAAATATACATTTGTTGTTGAAAAACATCCACAATAAAGTAAACATCCGAATGCACTAGTTGGTTCAGCTAATTCCATTTCTAAAATGAATTTTTCACCTAAAGACCTTCAAGGCGAAGGTGAATAGACATTATTTGAGTTTGCGTGCTCCATCCTCGGCAACATGGTCACTTACCAGCAGGTGAGGTGCTGCCAAACGCACAATATTTTTAATTAATAAAAAAAATATTGAAACTGGAATGATGATGAATGATTGAATTGATTTCATTGGGTTTTTCTATGGAATTCTCAGCAGCAGCAGCTCGGAGTTTGGGTTTGTGCCCGGTTAATAGCAATAGACTATTATTACTACTTACTTACTACTATGAGTACTGAACTTGTGGCGAATGAGCTGCTGGCGTTCTTGCAGCAGAAGCTGGATGTGATGGACGAGGTGTCCGCCGTCCAGATCTGCGCAACAAACTTCAGTGAGAACGACATAGCTGCTGCCAAGCTGTTGCTGTACGACGTGCTGAACAACCGCGACCAGATGGTGTCCCGCCGGCGCGACGGGACAAAGAAGACCTTGGAAGAAATTATCAAGCTGTTCAAGGAGACCGATCCTGAAGTTAGCGAGTTGCGCAAGACCGTGGCGGTAACTAGGTCACCAGTCGATGCGTCAAACGTAAACACGCGTCGCGGAGCTGCCTTCGACATATCGTCATCGAGTTCCGCGTCAGCAGTTTCGTCGCCAGTGCAACCGCCGATTGCTGAGCCTGCGGAGTGCGGAGAGTTATTATTATTATTATTATTATATGGGACCTAAAACATACGCGCGAATTGTAGGTCTACATAAGTACACCTCTATCCAACCCTTCGAGGAATACAGGCATTATAGTATAGTGTTATACTTGATTTGCTTTACATACAGGAAACCCAAATAAATATCGTGTTTTGTACCGTGTGTACGACCTATCTTATCATGCGCGGTACAATGGACGCCTACCTTTGCACAACACCTCAGACTCGCCTCAGGCACCGCACATAACAAACCTCAGGCCATCTTGCGGCTTCACGAAGCATCCAACATTATGTGCAACACAGTTCAACATAGTTGTAGGTACTACAGGTGCCAGGCCACAGAGCTGGCTGGAATGTTGGCATGACACCGCAACTCGCATTGCTGACACGTATGTGTAAGTGGGTTTGGGATCTTGTAAGAGTTACAACGTTAAGTAAACTATTAGATCGGATACAAGATTCGAATATCGTCGTTATGTCATTTTAAGATTAAAGTGTCCCTGTTAGTTTATAAAATAATTAAATCCTGAGACGCTGAGCGATATTATAATTTATAATTTCCGATAAAATCCGTAAAACGTAGTTTTAATTAATTTTTTTCCCTAGAATACAATATTATGATATTGAACTCAAATATTATTACAAACGAAGTCTAACCTGTTTTTTTTTGTTACCTACAGGCAAACAAAATTCATTTTGAAGGCGTTTTATTACGTAAAACAATGATGGCGCTTGAATGAACTTTTTTTTTTACACAAAGTTTATAATTAGGTTGCTAACTAAATAAATCGGAACACATCAATAATATACTAATATTATTGTATAAGCCAGTAAAATTACGTGCCCTTGAAAGTAAAGAAAATGAAAATGCAATACGCAAGTGCTAATGAAGTATAATTATACTTATGAAGGGTATCACTTACTCAGATACCGTAAAATTTATACAAAAAAAAAACAAATATTTTGGCTTCTCCCCAAAACTGTGAAGCATTAAACTTCAATTATCACGCCATTATTCAAATGCCGGTAGGTAAAGCTCTCGCACTTTGGTCGGGGTCCGCCGATAGGCAGCTGTGCAATAGCTCTCGCGTACCTACCTGCTTTCTGATGGTTTTACATTGTAAAATAGATCAGGAGCCATTGATAAAACTACACAATAGAATTAAAACTTAATTTAGCGCAGCGTTATTTTATCAGTTTTGGATTTACATGGTACCTAACAACAACAGCTACAACTATTACCTACATGGGACCTAAACAAAAATATATCGGTGAACTATGAATGTACATTAGTACAACTCTGCCGAACCCTTCAGGCAATACAAGCGTGATGGTACATATTAGTTTAAAATAAAAAATACTCGATTTTCAATAAGCATGATAACGAATTAACCTACCTAGATGCAAATCATATTTCTGCTCCAAAAATCTAGTTGTGTTTGCCTACATGACATCGGTCAAAAATAATATATTCCAAACTTAAATGATTAATCATCGTAGGTATAATTTGAAATCAGAATTTGAAACTAGTTTATCCATCCTATTCGCAATGTAGGTAGTCTCTCTCTATTGAAAACTTTATTACAACAAAATGTACGTACATACGCAGGAAACAAATAGTTGTAAAGCATTATGTAAAGCACATCATTTTTTTTATAGTCGCTCAGGCAAAACCCTTTAAATAAAGAAAAAACTCACCGACGACACGGACACAAATCCAAAGTTATTGAATCCGAAGAAAGATTATCTTTGCCTTTCCCGTTTCATCCGACAGTGATGACAATTCCAATTTCAAATCTATTTTTTCATAAATCATTCCGTTAATAAATCGTCGACTCCTGTGCTACAATCGAGGTAGAATAACTCAACAGCTCTCTCTATTATTGCTCGCGTTGAACGAGGTTCGCCATTCGATTCCCATTTCTGAATCCAATTTCGCACTACCCTCAACAGCTGGATTTACATTGCAGTGATATCGATAGTCGACGGTTCAAAAAAGATAAATCCAGTGTTTTTTTTTTAATTAAAGTCGTCCGAAGTAATAGGATTTTGAGTTTCAATATTGGGTTTGGATTATTGGATTTCTGAGTAGCACTAATTCAATCTGAATTATAATTAAATGCATATTTGTATGCTGTATTCCCGGATGTAAATTCCAACTCCAAGCTGCTACCGAGAATTTTCTAGAAAAACGTCATAACACTTATGTATGCATTATATTGCAGAATATTTCTTTCCTTTACATTACATAAGTACTCAATCATTCTCAGTTCAGTTCACACAGTACTTCTATTCACCTTTCCGTTCTATTCAAACCGGTTTATCACCACACGTACATACACACTGAAAAAGCGTCATTTGCCGTTGAGTCAATACGAAGGTCGTTCAAGCATCCATTGTCCAAATACCATTGGGGCGTAAAAGAAAATAGAATAAAAAAACATTACAAAAAGCGTCTGTCAAAAATCGTGGAAAAACTCGTACGTGGTAGCCCTGGTGGTTTGCGGAGGGCTGTCACTGAAGGCACATCGGAATATTCTTAATTTGCATTAAGTTTTCCTTAAGTGAATTCGAATTTCGAATAAAAAAGAAAGAATCTTGAACTAGTTACCATTGCACGATTTTAATAATTAATATAATAGTATAATATATTAAGCTGCTCTAAGTTGCACTAATATATAAGAAATTTATTTCAACTGAAATAATCTGAATGTTACATATATTATTGATGTATGTAACATTCAGATTATTTCAGTTGAAATAAATTCATGAAACTACGTATTTATTATGAGGTCTAAACTCAGAGTATAAAGCTCTATATTTTAAGTACTAAGGTATATACCGTATATAAATTTAATAAATATATAATCCGTTTTCCGTATGGCGTCAGGCGGTAGATCTGCAGCAGACGTTTAATCTTATAAAGCCGGGTAATCGCATCCGGTATCGAAGCCTTAAACATGTCTAGCTGCTTAAGGTTTTCCTTTCTTGAAGGATTTATTACATTGGACAATATTGGCTGCAAATTTAAATGCGTTTAGCTTCTAACACAATTAAGTTATCTTGAGATTGTATAAATAATTTTTCTTTTCATAAAATAGTCTATTTTAATTGTTGTCAGTGTTACTGTTATAAATATTATGTTTTGATATTTATTAAATTAAGCGGGTTTTAAAGTATTCAGTATCTAATCTTATCTTACAATATTGGTTACTACTACTAATAATAAGTATAGAATACTGATATTATTCTTTTTTTTTTTTAACTACCTGAAAATAATGAGAAGTAAGGAAATTGTTGCTTTCTACTACTTCACCATGGTTGTAATTAAAAATGTGAAAAGTGAAAAATATCGCCAAAACATAAATAATATAATAAAATCGAAAAAATATACAAAATAAATATATAAAAATGTGGTATCTCCGTTAAGAGTTTATCAATCTCAGACTTTCCATTTCCGATAGAAAATATGCATTAAATTATATTATTAACATACTGTATCGTGACAACCCTAGCCCGCTCGTGTGCAGGGTTGTTGATGGCTTAAATAAACAAGCTTGGGACCCGGTCACCAATATATTTACCGTGACTCACTATGTCTGTGGTGTAGTCAACTTTATTTCCCTATGACGTGGACAGTAGACGATTTTGTGACGTTCCATTTTGTTACTAAAGAACTAAAGGTATTTAAGAAAAACTTTTTTATGTTTTGTGAGCATGTCACTTGTCATTGACTAAAATGCATTCATAAACTATAAAATAAATTTTATTAAAATAATAAACATAATAAGACTGCCTCGTTGTTCTAGTTGTCCCAAGCGCTACTGGGATAGTGGTCCTGGGTTCGATTCTCGGGTCGAGCAAAGTGTAAGTGGCGTAAGTGTCAGAAACCAGTAAAAAATACAATGTTAAATTTAATTTATGGGTCAATTAAACAATACAAATCAATAGTAGGTATTAATGTCAATAAAGATAAATGTTTTCTATTGTGTTATTATTAGATATAAAATTTTATAAGGGGTTATTAGTACTTATCATTATTCAACATAAATCGTTAGACGAGTTTGATATCTAGGTATATATTACGCTAAAAATAAGATAAGATACATTATACATTAAGTACGTAAAACTACTTTTGGCTGACGGTCTTATTGCTCTAGTGGACACAAGCATGAGTGTGAGACGTCCTGGATTCACTTCCTAAGACGAGCTTTGTGTTATTGGGTTTTAAGAGAGGTAGGGCACAGCCATTTATGGCTCAAATCTGGAGCAGCCCACCTGGGGATACAGTACCTCCACTTTTCAGAAAACTGCAGTCAAAAACACTTTATTGTGTGTTGTGTTCCTGCAGTGAGTAAGGTCGCCAGAGCTCCTTCTAAGGATGCGCTGCGCTAGCAGCAAGAGGTATATTCCCTCAAACTGTCGGTGCAGTAAATTCTCCATAAACCTCTAAGAGGTTTTTTTCGGGTCGGCAACGCGCGAGTGATATCCCTGGTGTTGCAAGCGTCTATAGGCTACGGTAACCGCTTACCATCAGGAGGGCCGTATGCTTGTTTGCCACATAAGTGGTATAAAAAAAAGCAAATTTTAAGTTCAGATCGGTGCCCGTTGAATGGAAGGAAGACTAGTTACGCTACTAAGCTACGACCCTTAGGAGCTCAACAAAAAGCAAAATGCGGCGGTCGAAAACGCGAGGCATAACTATAAGTATGTTATACATATAAGTACATAACAAAGTGTTACTAGTCCTTAACCGCAACAGCTGCGTTTAAGGATGACATTTCAATTATAAAAGTTGAGCTTTTCCAACCACTGCTGCATTTTATTCATCCCATTTGGATTCTGGATAATTACTTTCCTTTGAAAACTAAAAGCGTCTTGAATTGAATGGTCAATTTAACACTAAGTGAACACTTTATCTGCTACTACTATACACGGTGGACTCTTTTATTTCAAATATGAATGCCAAATTACTATTTTCATAATAAAAACAGTTCACATAATTTTCTTTTAAATAGTTAGCTATATAAATCAATTATGAATAGTTGTTTTGGTTTATATTTTATCGCCAAAGATTCCTTCTGGCATTCACCAATTAATATAAATGTATCATTAAAAAGGTCAATGATTCACAAACACAATAGCAAAGTATACGTATTGATACATAACTTAATTTAATAGACAAATACACAATTGAAATTCGTATAAAATTTTAATTAAAGCCCTCCACATTCGCATTGCAATGCTTGTAAAAGGCCGCTAAGTTGCAAGTACAATTTTTTTTGTAAATGTAACACCTTATGTACACTTGGCATGCAATAAATCTTCAAATCTATAACTCTGTTTCTCCAAGTTTATAATTATTTGTCTAGAAGTTCAACACACATGAATCAACAAAATTACTATATCAGTCAGAGGAGGTCCACTGCGGAACAAAACCCCATACACTGCCATAAGTATCAGATATATATACTGTCCTGCATCCAACGACATCAACATTCCACCAACATAATGTCATGATTTAATCAACTCCCAATAGCCAATCAAAGCAAAACGCAGGTAACAAAAGATGAAGAAAGAAAGAAATGGTCTCAAATTAGCGTAAGTAGCTCGCCAAATAAAGGGGTTCGTTGAACGTAATTGTATTTGTTTGGGCGCCCTGTTTTGTATGCCTCCCACCTTTAGGAAGTTCCCTGACTGATGTAGACGACTAATGATATAATGGAGGACCCTAATTCTTGGGGAAAGTCCTTGATAGATTGGTTTTTGTTTTTTGTCTATCGATTTGACTGGTTCTAATGTGATCTTTGTTTAGTAAGTTTTTGTCTTGTACTGGTATACAGTAATGAAATAACTCAAGCCTGTACTACAGTTATACAACTTACTAACGCGATCATTTTGAGATTGTGAAAGAGATTGTGAACTGAGTGTTTGTATAGAATTTGTATAGCGTGCCCTAGACTTGACGTCATTCCTACGTATCAATTTAAATAATATGTTGATTAGCTCTATTAAGGATAACTGTTTCATGATGCCATAGAAAATAATCCGTGTTTTAGCATATTACTCAATGGCCTGAAAAAATATTGAACTACCGAATAACCTAGTTTACAGATTTTCATAAAATCCACGAGAATGAACTCTCGTTAGTAGTCGTTAGGTCACTCTAGTGGGTAATATAATTCATCGAGCTCATTTAAATAATGTCCTACTTTAACATTTTAACATTACAGGAGCCAGTGAAATCGTTTTAGGAGTCTTGAAGCGAATCGATATCGCTAAAATTTAATCTATTGTTAAATCTCACTGTAAACGTATTATTCTGTTATCGAGCATTCATTGCGAAACTCGATCGAGGATGGAGAGAGTAATAAATTATTTTACGATATCGTTACGCGTCAGCCCTGGAGATATTATGTTTTAGGGTTGTCTATTTGTCGTTCGATTTTTTTTAAATATTGTGTATAAAGTGTAAAACACACTAATTGTAAACTATTTTTTCACTAGATAGATCATTTACCAGAGACAGAAGTTGATTCAAAAAATCTTTTCTATTGCCAAACCACGCGGGCGAAGCCGCTGGCGGTAAGCTAGTTCACAATAAAATAATAATCTCAGTCCTCTTGAGGACTCTATTACCACTTAATAACATAACATCTATAACGATAAAAAAAAAAGAATTCACGTCATCCCGTATATAGATTTTTGATAAATACATAAAAAACGATGTTCAACACATAAATATTTGTGTTCGGAGGGAATTGAACCCATGAACAACAACTCGAACAACTAAACTACGGACGTCGTCGTCATAAATAAACACTATTGTAAATGTATCACCGATACAAAATTCACTAACTTTGTGGATAGAATTACATTTTAAGGCCTTAACCTACGTGAATGACCTTGAGGAAATGGAGCTAATTTGAAAAAGTCGCCATCTAGCGGAGACGCTCTGTACTGCTTAGAAACAGATTTGAATAGTTCAAAGATTAGAGTCGCAGAGAGAATAAGTGGTATTATTTGGAATACTGCCTATTATGTTTAAGCATCACTGAGAGTCACGTCATGTGCAATGTATTAAGTGACTAAAGCGGTACGTTCAATTATTGTGTGCAAAATAAGTAAGTTTTCTTGAACGTGACATGACGTAACGTGAAGTACTTCATTTCCGATATTACCTACATAGAGCTTGCTTTTAGATTTTTAGTTAGTACCGTTTTAGCACTAGTTTAACGCAGTCGGCTTTTATGTTTAATTTAATAAAAAAAAAATTTTTTTGCCAATGAAGTGAGTCTGTAGGTGATGTGTAGTTCAGAGAACCAAATAAATGTTTCAGCCACTCACTTTCAAAGTTTATTAACACATAAGTATTACGTATGTTTTACACTAAGTCTTAGCGCACAATTACACAGCCGAATATGCATACAAAATACTGGTTAGGTACGGTTTACAAGTATACAAGTCGCATCCGAGAATTATAGCAATAAACGCGCTGTAAGCGGCTGGGTACAGCAGACTAAACAGACTAACTCAACTCGCCGACCATGTAGCTCAGTATCCTACAATGTGGGTACCGGCGCTGGCACCCGCGCCGTTGTATTTCAATGTACCGCCACTGCGGCCGGCCGGACGGTTTGTCACGCGCCTCATTAGTGATGAGCTAACTACTAATACAAAAATCTGTTTGTGCGTAACATACAACTATTGATATCTGCAAATTATTATATTACATAAAAGCTATTGTGTGTTCATTTACTAATGCCATATTTATTTTATACAAAATAAATTTAGTTGTTCACACATAATTATTAAAACATTTTGTTATTTATTATATTATAACATTATTACATTATTATTATATTAATTAATTACATATTAAATAATATCATTATTTATTATTATATGTAAACTAATAACAATTAAAAAGGACGATTGTTGGGCATAATATAAAAAAGTGGTTGTGTGCAAAAGTTTAACTGTAGGTAGGTAGCCGCCAGTGGCTTCGCCCGCGTGGTCTTATAATTTTTTCCCCGTTTGTGTAACATTTTTAATTACTACTCCGCTCCTATTAGTCATAGCGTGATGATATACTATCTATCTATCTATCACTATCTAACAATGAAAGATTTTTTTTAATCGGTCCAGTTGTTTCGGAGCCTATTCAATACAAACAAACAATCAAATCTTATTATAATATTATTAGTATAGATTAGTTTAAAGTAGTATGCGCGGCACGGATAAAAATTTTGAAAACCACCGACACGAAATGTAATTTGCCATTTTGTGGTGGCAGCCATCTTGGATTTGAAATGTACTATATAGTACATTATATTCTGCTAGTTAAGCCCTTTCATTTAATACCCATAATGAGGGAGTTGTGAAAAAATATCTAATCCACTATTTTGTGGCGGCGGCCATCTTGGACTAATTTTCATCAAACATAGCTAAGAAAACTCGACTAATTCACCTTTCAAATAAAAAAACCTACCACTAATTCAAAATCGGTTCATCCGTTCGGGAGCTACGATGCCACAGACAGACACACACACACACACACACACACACACACAACCAACACTCCGTCGTTTTTGCGTCAGGGGTTAAAAAATGAGAACTGTCAGGCATATCATCTTACGGCGAAAATACTATTAGTGTAATAAGACGGTATATTCTTGCACGACACACGCGTGGCGTTATTTTTATGTGCATAGAAATATGGTTCAAATTCAAATGACTGTACCGCGCTTCGCCGCGCCGCGTTGCTCAATTCGAGCGGGCCTCGGATGCCGCGTACCCATAGTCACAGTGAGTCTAGGAGGATCGAGTATTATAAAAGATGGAATAGGTGCTACATAGTCTCGTTACATACCTAGTCCTTTAATCTATTCTAGTATATACATTCATCTTTAATATCCATATCATATTAAAAAATAATGTCCGCCATCTTGTATTCAAAAACTTATGCCATTTTCGTAATCAGCATCCCAAGAAACCACGAATTTGATATCAATATTATTTTATAATCATAATCATCAGCGCCCTGAAGAATCTTAAAATATCATAAAAATTAAAAACAATATCCGTCATCTTAAATTTAAAAATAAAGCTTATTTTCATAATCAGCTCCCTAAAGAACCTTGAATTTGATACCCATATCATAATTCTAAAATATGTCCGCCGTATTGGATTAAAAGAAATAATGCAATTTTCGAAATCCCAATTCCCTAAGGAACCTTAGGATTTGATACCCTTATTTACCTTTACAATTGATGCCGATGTGGTTTTTTGAATAGCCATACCTAAATAAATCAAAACTCGATAAAAATCTGCGATAAGTACCTGCGGTAAGTAACTATAAGATTACTTTTAAATAAGAATAAGGCGAGCGCCGTAGTAATATATTTATGCCTAAAGTGCGGAGCGATACATATCAGATTTTCCACTCTGCAATCTTACTCTTTATGCACTTTAAACATGAATTTGTTTAAAAAAAAAACATTTACAGCCAGCAATATATAAATATGAACTAAACTAAGCATTTCTGATAATATAAATATTTATCAGTAAGTATAAAGTCTTCAAAATTTAAAATGTATTTTAAAATAGTCGCTCAAACACCGACGCGCGGTCAACCCTCGACAACGTCCGGAAACGGACTGCGCGGGTGAAGGAGCAGGGAACGCTCGCGTGGATAGACTAAATTTCGAGGAAAATGAATATTTTCACTAGTAAAATGCTAAATAAAAATAATACTTTCAAGTGAATACATTGATATTTTGAAGACCTATTTTTGTATGAAAAAGCGAAGTAAGTAGCTTCAGCCGTTTAGCAAACAATTTGAAAATTCTGACAAAAATAGGTAGTCTTTGGTGATTTTTTTTCCAAAAAGTGGTTGGCGGAAATACATTTTTTTTCAAGTGAAAAAATTTGTCAAATCCTTATCTATCACATATATTTTTTTTGTACAGATTAAATGAACAGTTATTGAGACAATCTTAATTGAATACCCAAGAATTTAGGCATTTCACTGTTGTTAAGGCCTTAATTGAGTTTACACTAAACGCTGACTGTATTAAGCAAATCGATACGCAATTTCGACGTCAAGTGCCTTTCACACCATACTGAAAATGCCGTACTGACTTGCCACCCCTAAGAACTAAGGTTGTCGATCAATTGTTAAGATAAACCTGTGCCGAGCAATCCGTCTCGGGCGGCAACCGAACTTCAACTTACAAAACTTGCCAACCATAATATTTGCTTGAGAACCTTCTTGTTCTGTTATGCTTTTCTTATTAAATCAATATCAATTTATTAGCTTCAAAAATGTTGTTTTCTTTACATTATGTAGGTACCGTTTTTAAAAGCATTTTTAGTATGGCGTAAAATTAAATGGTTATTTAGAAATAAGCAGTACCGAATGCTATAAAGAAGTTAAAGTGAGCACTTACTTAAAGAATATAAATAAATAATTAAACTTATTACACCCTAGTGCCTTGTTAACCTAGTGGTCCTAAGAGGGACTGTTAGCTCGAGATCCTAGGTTCGATTTCCCGGTTGGGCAAAGTTTTAATGGATTTTTTTATGAAGTTCTCAATATCAGCTCGGAGTTGGGATTTGTGCCCGGTTAGTGGCAATAGGCTAGCCCCCTATTATATGGGACCAAAACATACAGCGAACTGTCGGTGTAGGTAATAAATACTGCCTAACGCTTTCGGAGAATACAGATGGTATGTTATGTTCTTAACACCCCTATTTTGGGTTGGAGGTTAAAAATTTAATACGGTTTGTTGGTAATCTATCACTTGTTAACGACTGGTTTGATTTATTTTGATATTTCAAAATATAGGAATAGTTTCCGAAAATTAATTGAGTATTCCAATAGAAAAATAACTGTTTCGACCCTCATTAGGGACACGGTTCCACTGGTGAAATGAATGAAATGAAAATGAAATTAACAGTAAGCTCAGTTTTTTATAAAAACCTAAGTAATAGATCGTATGTATGTAATACAATATTATACAATATAATACAATATATGAAAATTAATGATCTTAACCTTTATCAATACCTACAAGCTTTGCGCAAAACATTGGCAAATAATTATTGAGATACAGTAGATACGTAAGAATGAGAAAAACCGCCTCTAATGATTTAGTCTCGAGGTAGACAATGTAACGATAGCCCATTGTTCTACAAAAATCCCAATTCTTTGCGAAACAAAGACTCCAGGAACTTTGATCATAAGAATATTATAGAAGATAGGATGTGCTATTTTAAGTGAGTATTGGGGTACGTAAACCACGTACACATAACTAGTAGCGGATCTAGGAGGCATTATTTGAACCACTGTGAACGGTGAACACCGAAATTCTGGATTCAAAACTGAACTGACATTGATTTATCACCTTATTGATAAAACAATGTCATTAAGAACATGCATGGGGAGGTTAATGAACAAAGACGAAGCGAAAGTGGTGTGCCAGGGTCGTAGTAAGTGGAAATCTATAGTCTCTGCCTACCACAATGGAAAAGCTTAACGCCCGTTTCCCATTGCGGTAGGTAGAAACTATAGATTTCCATTTGCTACGATCCTGGCATACCGCTATCGAAAGAAACACCACCACCCTGTCTTAAGAAAGCAAGTTATATTCCTATATATAGCTTCTAGAATCTTAATAGAATTTTCTGACGTAATTAATCTTTTATTCACAAACGGCACACAAAGCAGACTGAACACCCTAAGAATTTTCTACCAGTCAACCTTTGGGTCAAAAGGAGAATCGTGTATTAAATAAGGTAATAATGGGCTGACAGTTTTTAAAATCTAATTATTCAATTCTATAATGTTACCTACATATTTTGAACATTTTCCTAAATTTTATATAAGCCGTAGGTTTAGTAACAGTATCATTTCTTGTTTCGTTGAAGGTATTGAAAAACCAAGAAAAACAAATGCAATCTTCGCCACATCTCCCTAGATTCGAAGCCCTACGGTAAAATATAAACGATAGGCATCAAAGGAATGACAATGGTTATGGGCTGTGTTTTGATCAGAAATCTACTAAAAATGTATTTCTGTGGTTTTTGACAAACCCTAGCGAATTTTTTATATACAAGTTTCTTCAAAAATCATGCTCACTACTTACATACTTTAACTATATTAACTTGACCTATAATAGCTTTTACCAGTCGTTTTGTTTACAGGGATGTCGATGGTCAACAATATTTACAAGTAAATATCAATCTTAGGAATAACATAAATTTAATTTTCCCCGGTTTCCAGAAAATTCAGGTAAGTACCTACTTATGTCCTTTTAAAGGTCGCAACAATAGGAAAACTATTGTTATGACAGATAAAAACATTAATAAACTTCATAGACAACGCAAGTAACTTTCACTAAAACCAAAACTATAACAAGTACTTGTACAAACAAAACAATTATTTAAAAAATAATTTACACATTTTAGAATGCTTCAACACATTTTCCCTGTAGACCTCAAGAGGAATCCCAAATGGAAAAACAGTATACAAATCACTCGTTGTCAATGTAAGGACGCTTCACACGGCACGACGCGCGACGTAAATAACGCTGCGTTCTCAACAATAATGTCTTGCGTCGGGCCACACGTTACGTGTAAATCTCGTTATCAAGCCCCTGACACAACATTACGCGGAATTTATGGAGGCGAACGAGCGAGACAATATTAGTAAGCTCGTAAAATGTAAGGTTTCGATTTTTGAAGTGTTAGAAACTTTTATAGAGATGTTGATGTGTGGAATCTGCCAAAGTCCCATAAGGCCAGCATGGTGGAATATAGTGTAATATTCTCTTATTCCAATGGAACCCGTGCCCAACAGTTATAGTGACTGGGTGATTGTTGATGATGGTTTAAAGGATTGACTAAACACGTGATGGAAGGTTTAGTTAGGTCAGTTAATGTTCTGCCCGGTTAGCAGGAATGTCAACACACTTGTGGTGTGGTAAAGTGGTGAAGTGGAACACCGTGTTGCTTTTATTCAGAGAGTTTAACAGGCTCCGTTTTTCGATGAAGACTTTCACATCCCGCACGTAAAAAAACGTTAAAAAATTTAGGTCCCAACACCCTCCACGACTTCCTAGGTCTCCCGGCATAACAAGAACCATCCTTTTAACAATTAAAAATCAAACCTTCCTTATAGAAAACAATAAATTTGGTTAAAAACGTAAAGCCGCCATAAATACCGACGCAGTTGTACTTAGAACAAGTTACGATTCGTAACACGTGCGTTTAATATTCGCGATGTGAAGGGCTTTTATACAGGACGATCTTTTGATTAGAAAAGAAGTAGGTACATAGTTTGGCAAAACTTGTAGAATTCAGTTTGTCTGGTGTAGTACAGTAAGCGCGGAATATCTTGGCCGGTGTGAAGTTGGCCGTTTGAATGCGCAATGGATTGTTTAGGTTATAAATTGTTTACTGCGCAAATAAACACTGACAAAAAACAGCTAACTTTAGTCCGGCCAAGTTATGTCGCGCGTACTGTACCGCTGCATTGCCAAAATAACAAATGCCGCTAAGCAAAAATGTGCTGACAAATTATGTTCTAGTTTGAAGGGCAATGTAGGCAGTGAAATTGAATTGTCTAAATCTTAACCCTAAGTACTCTGTAAGTTAGCTCAAAAAGGGTCTCTGTGATGTTCACTAAAAGAAGCCCAAAACTTCGCCACTTCCACAGCATCGTCAGTGGCAGCGCAGAGGTCGCTTTGATTGCAAGTAGCGGGACACAAAGGACAGAATAGAAGGTGCACCATTGCAAACAAAATTTACTTTAAAAAATCGTACCATCGACAAGAAAAAGAAGAAGACTAAAAGAAGCTTACGTCCAGATAAGGATGAATACGGGCTAATGATGATGATAAATATTTAAATTAAGATTTTTAAATACAATGTAACGTGTCGTATCCGTCACGTACACTGTTAAAATCTTCACCTGTGCAAATGGTCGGTTTGAAGCTCCATTCGCTACCCTTTTAATCCAACGAAAGGTCGAATCATAAATAAGGATTGAAATATCTAAATTGCCTATTATCTGTGTGAGATCTGCATACGAAAAAGTTTATTTTGGATGAGGTCGCAACGGGAAATTAGTGAGATTTTGTGAAAAAAGCGATTGTTTTTTTGCTTACCGACAAACGACAACGTTTAGAAGGTGGATATACTAGTCTATAATAATTTTGAATCCTATAAAAACTAAAATCAAAACCGGTGCGTGTTCGCCAATTCCGTATTTCATAACTTTTAATAATACAGAAAACACAAAATACCTAATACAATAACATATTTTTTTTGCCTAGCTTAGCCCTTTTTTTTTAGGCTGCGTCCGCGCTCCATCAGCTATCAATGTATGCTCCTCAGGCCAACGAGTAGATGTGCAGTGACGGCAGAACTAAACCAGAAACTTAATATCAAAAGCCTCACAAAAACAGTGATGGGTGGGTGACCGTCGACACATACGATACTCGCGCTTGTTTGTATTGTCTGAAGGTTAATTATGACAAGGTTCCAGCCCATTAGCTAATTTCCGAACTTATACAACAGTTTGACGACGACAGAATAGCCGGCCACCCACCAGACTAAACTTTGGTAAGTTAATAAAACACTTACCTCTTGACGATCCGAAGGCCCGACTGCCGCAACAAACTCCTCCGCTGCGATCTACAAACACAGTAAACACACAATTAATCTTTTTACTTTTTTTATTGCTAATGGGCAATCGAGCCCCCTGAGGAGACGTAGTCATCGCCAACCCGTTGCTGATACGTCGGCGACCCTTAAAAGCATACCGACTAAAGCCTGCCAAAACAGCAATCGAGAGAAGAAAATCGTATAGGTAAGTAAGTACTCGAATTGCAGTGAAGAATTTTAATCTAGCCCGCACCACACGGAGGTGCCGCTGCCGCCGACGCCGCCCGCGTCGCCGGCGCCGCACCGTCGCGTCATGCGTCCGCGAAACGGCGCGGACCGGCGCGGCCGATTAGCTACACTTACATTTTAATCTGAGCCCTTTCTGATTCCCAACATTGGAATCATATTAAACATCGGAATAAAACAACATTTTACGGGATTAGTGCGATTAAATTCGTAGTTTCATTTCGCTACTTATTTAGTCATTTTTAACAATAAAAGTTAATAGTTATGAGATAAGTACTGAATTTACCTGTTCATAAGTGTATGACGCAACTTCATAATTTCACTTTATCGTAACACAATGAAAAAAAAACACAACACTACCTACACTGATTACACTAGAACTTACACTTACTGACATACCAATGCCGCACAAACCAAATACACAGAAAAAAAAATAAAGTGTATTTAAATCCATTATTAATTTACAATACGCACACTTACACTATACTTACAGTAATCTATTGTACCTACACACTTAACACAAATAACAACTGACGAATTAAATTGAATAAAGTAAGTACATATTTTTTCCTCTAACGCACTTACGCAGTCAGCCATTGTTTGTTTTTATTTTTTTTATTTGACAGAGCCGCGCCCGCGCAAACTTTCACAAACGTCATATGGGCAAAATTATGTCAAAAAGTGATGCGCAGATAAAAAATTTTTACAATTTAAAGGAAAACAGGCCCGAGTAGCCTACCAAAATTCCAAAATTAAGTATTTGTACCATTTGTTTTTCGGTACTTTTTCCAACTCAAATTAAAGTGTATTTTTTACAGACGACAATTTTTTGTCAATTTTTTTTAACCCCCGACGAAAAAACGACGGGGTGTTATTTAGTTTTTATCATTAATTTATGGTTTATAGTTTATTTTATTTTACGTGATATTATGTATACCACGATACCCCAACCAACTTAATAAACTAAACTTTGCATGGTAAATTGTGCGCTTATTGCGAACGACTGTTTTAATTTTAAATTGTAAGTCGTTACCGTGTAAATAATTGTTTTGCGGCAGTTCTAAGTAATGGATTGTGTAGAGTTTTGTGTTTACGCAAAACTAATGTAAAATGTGGCATGTTTTAAATTAAAGAAATGTGTTTTAGTTATTAATAATACTCCTACTCTCTAGTGTACGTAATCCCCATCTTAACAATGAATGATTCTACCGCGGCTGATGCAGTCAGATTTTATAGCTTTACCATTGATCGCCAGGGGCGCCCTGGCGATCAATGAAGAAACTAATTCATCAAATTTTGGTTTACTTGTTACCGGTAAAATCATTTATACGATCCCTCAAGTTACCAATTAATACTGGCAGTTACAATCACTAGGTACTCAAACTGTTAGATTAAATTCGAAACAGCATGTTTTTTACTTTTTTTATTTAAGCCCAAAACACAAAAACAGTATATACTAAGCAATGGACTTTGACCAATGGTAATTAAATATCTGTCTGTCACAATCACAAAATGTAAAATCACTGGAATCCTGCATGTCAAGTAATTTCAAATCAACAAGAAAGAAAAAACAAATCCATTTTTCTATCAAAGCGATATCAAAGAAACTCATTTTCCTTTGGCATTCGATTAAACTTGCTGGGTGCAGGCGTAAAGGCTTTCCTCATAAATTGTTCCTGTTTGGTGTGGTTCGCACAGAGCAACGTAAAAACATCGCTACAGCCGGTCAGCGTGAAATGAAATTCATAATAACGACTGCTGAACGTGTGGTTGAGAAATATGCAGTGTGTCAAGTTGAAGTGAAATGAGGCAAAGGATTTGCTTCACACAGCCTCGAAAGAATTTTTCTGTCTTTATATTAAATTGTTGCCTAAAAAATCCATACAATCCATAAAATCTTTATCTACTAAATATTTAATAGACTATTGGCGGGAACTTCGAAATTGAAAGCGAATTTAATTTCTATAAATGGATTTTGTTTTAGCAACGTTCCATTTTACTTACGTACTTACTTACAGTAAATCAACCCGGACAATAAGTTCGGCGAGAACTGTAAGTACTAAATACCAATAATTTTACTGTCAGATTGTTTGGATCTGTTTTTTTTTTCGAATTTTGCGCCACAATTTTAAAAATAACTTCTTGACATTTTTAATATTCTCAATAGTGTTTAATTTTTTCAAATGGATGGTTTTTGATCTTTACAATTTCCCGATATATAAATTAATGTGAACATCTTAATACTTTGTAGGTATAAGATGGGCCCTTGCGACAGTGATGGAGTTGTCTTCGGGGCAAACGAGGCGAGGAATGAAATGAAACATATCACCCGTTGGCCGCCTGGGATATAGGTAAGTACCTACATAACTTTGTATAGTACAAGCTGCAAGAACATCATATATGATTTGTCTTCTTCTTATCGTAAAATTTTCTACCAATCGCGCTAGGTACGGCCGCGTAAAGATTCCTTCGTTCGTTATAATTTTGAATGCAATACAACATGACAATTACAATAAAGGTACCTAAGTATTAAGCGGGGCTTAGCGGAATTAATTTTTCTGTCCTATCGTTTTCTTCCAAACTCGACTGACTACATTCATAAAAAATAATACCTACAAAGTAATATACCTAACTACGTGATGTTTCAGAATCGTTGTATCCGAAACATACTTAACTTATACTTAAAGAGAATATGTGTTTTTTGTGTTTGCTTTATGTTCAGTCTCGTTTCAGATTTCTACAAAGGTAATAACATTATTTTAGTGACCGATAGGCGGGAAGTAGCGTCTCGCGTCTCCGGCAATTTTTGTATCACAATTATTTTAGTTCGTTAATATACAGCTGGAGGATTCTCCACACTTAAAATTCCAGAAACGGTTTAGTAGTACCTACATTTTCATTATGCTTGGTGTTTGTTGATATCTATTTAGTCTTGCATTCAAATAATTTTAAATATACATAATACATACTAAGTTAGGTACTGTCCTAAAATATTTTAAAATGTGAATGTGATAGGAGTGTTTACTAACGGCGCTTTTCAATAGGAATTGTTTATTGGAACCTGCAGTAATTAAGTATCTCCTAACTGCCTACATTTTAAATTTTCCTATTACACTTTCTTGCACTGTGGCCGCCAGTTTCATAGTGGCGAGCTTTCATAGCGCGACTTATTCAAATAAGATACGGCTCGTTGCGCGGCCCTTTGTTGCCTTTGCGCTTCAAAAATATCATGCGAATCTGACTCCGTTGAAATAGATAACGGACCATCTGAAAACGAGAATGCATTTATGGTTAATTAGAGTGACCGAACCGAACAAGAGAATCCTACTAATATTAAAAATGTGAAAGTTTGGATGAATGAATGTTTGTTACTCTTTCACGCAAAAACTACTAAACGGATCTGGATGAAATTTGGCACAGAGATAGAATATAGTCTGGAATAACACATAGGCTACTTTTTATCTTCGCCCGCTATCGAGATTCCCGTGGGATAGCGGGCGAAGCCGCTGGCGGAAAGTTAGTGCATTGTAACGCAATCAATAAGATCATACTCGCCGTTTATACTTTCCGATCAAGGGAGTACTTAGATAAGTACTTTTATATAATTGTTACTCATTACCTTGCTTGATTTGAAATCGAGATCAGATAGCTAATTATGCCCTGCAATAATATAATATACTAGTTATTTTTAATGAAGGAAAAAATCGGCGGGCGGGCAGGATTCGAACCTGCGCCTTCTGGTTCGGTACACCAGACGCTCTGACCACTAAGCCACCGCTCGCCCTGCTCGCCAGTCGAAATCTTCCTCCACATTCTAATTTACGTCTTAAGGTGACGTAGCGTAGTAGAATCCTGCCCGCCCGCCGATTTTTTCCTTCATTAAAAATAACTTGAAATCTTAGCATGGAAAATGCTTAAAAAAAAAATACAAAAAAGATAATATAATATACTTTTCATCCCGTTCGCGGGATCCCATGGGAAGAATCACTGCAAAGGTTTTACGTGATCGATGCCACGAGGTAATACTAGTATAAACAATATTAGTTATAAGGTACTATTTAGAACACTCAGAGGGCCATATTCTTTACCTAGAAATTAACAGTTCATACTATTATGCCAACTGTAGGTTGATTTAAAAAGACTGGTCACAAAAATCAAATAGTTTTGGAAGTTGGTTAAAATATAATTTCGTTGGTATTTTGATCATATTACTTAGAAGCTAAACAAGTATCCTAGGTTCCTGGGATACATGCCATAAAGCGGATCGTTTCATAGATAATTTCCCATAGGGCCAGTTATATCGATAATATAGTTTACTGGCCGGCTCACGACGCAACTCAACTTTGTATTGTTGAAAAATATATTCTTCATTTTTGATGGACAAAGTAATATTGTTTTTCTAGTCACTGGAATGTGTTGTATCTGATGGCGGGGGAGGAGGTTTAAAAGGAACAACATAGCCCAGCCTCTGGTTCTCACATATTAGGTGAAATAAAACTGTTAGGCTGCTCTGACATCCGTGCAACGTATAGAGGAGTGGAACAAAAGCCTAGGGTTAGAACACTCACGAAGTTTCCTCGGCTGCAGCACCAGCAGCAGCAGAAGGGACAAAGCCCGAGCACAAATGACATGCTCCATAAAATGAAGCTCCTAGCTTTGAACAACAACTGCAGAGCCTGTGGTGAATTCAAGGAAACTGTGCAGCACATCCTGTGCGATGAACGGATACGGATGAGTCTTCTCGGCAACGGGTACCCGAGGCCGGAAGATTTTAGGTTCCTTCCTCTCAGTGGGTTAGCCGCCTTCATGAACCATGTCTTCAAAGAGTAAGAAATATACGGTAATGGGGACCACACAAAAGATCCCATTGGATCGAAGTGTTGCTGGTTTTACCAGCCCCCATAGCAAGATAAGATAAGACATCCGTGCTGGTCATGCATGCTGCTGCATGCATGCTGCATGATTGGATCCAAGCAAGCATGCTAGGGCCGCTGTTACCTAGTTTATAAATTTTATTAAGATAGCAAATAAGCGCATGATGGTAAGTGGGAGGCAACTGCAGCCTAAATACGCCAGCACACAGCAATCGTCTTGAGCCCTCACATGCCCAGTAATCTAGGCTACATTGTCCTTCAAACCGGAACACAATAATTTTAACACATTTTTGCTTCGACTTGAGTAAATGTTTTATAAATAAATAGGTACAAATTATTAGAATGGAATATACATTCCTTTAAAACCTAAATCTATTTCGTAATGTCACCCCATTCTATATACACAAATAAATTAATAATAACAAACAGAGACATCTAGCGAGAGTTTACTAAGTCAGTATTTGCGTGGAAACTAATGAAATGGAACCGCGACGTCTAATGAAGACGAATGTGTCGTAATTATGTGGGAGGGGCCAACGAATTAATTATACTACCCGCCAAACGGATGAATGGAAATCTTACGGAGTTATTTTTTTGTTTTGCCTTCCTGGGTGATAATATAAGAAGAATGGAAAGAATCAGGGCTGTCGACTTGCTTGATGTAAAATTCAATGTAACTTAGATTGATTATAAAGACCGCAGAGTCCGCTAGTGAAAGCATAATATAATTATTTTAAAATGCTTGCTGTGGGTTCTTATTCTTTCCAGAGTAGTCAACGCGAGATTAAAGTGTTGTTTCACAACCTCTGGATAGCCGCCAACTGCCAGATAAATTAAAAAATAGAACAAAATTAGTATGAAATTATCTGCCACCTAATGTAACGGCAACCTATCAGTAAGCTGCGGAACCTAGCCCTAAATATCCTGGGACATTTTTTACACAGCACCATCTAGTCCCAAACTAAGCAGAGCTTGAGCAAATATCGTGATCATGGTAATAATCTGCGGTCCAACGTAACCCTCCGCCTTCTGATGCTACTCCCTGCAACTAGAAGATGAACGATTCCGTTTGCATTTTATTTATGGCATGGCGTGTGCAGCACATTCCACGTGCCGAGGTACCGACAATTTTAGTTCACAATGCCGCACGCAATTTGTGTTCCTCTACACCCAAACCAAACTTAATTGGCAAAACTTTTGATCGAAAACCCGAAAAACGTTTACATGCCTACCTTTCAACTAAAACCGTTTCTACGCCCCGTGCCGCAGTTTAATAAAAAAAGCAATTGGATAGCGCACACGTCAACAATAAAAGTAAAATGGCTACCTGGCGTAGGCAATGAATAGTGTAGCCCAATGGGAAATCAGTGGCATGCGCCAATAAATAGCCCTGCTTCTTACATGCAAACATAAAAGGCTTCTATGAGGCTCGCTAACAAGCTTTATACGGCCGGCAATCTAAGCGGAGGAAAAATATTGACGCAGGAAATTATAGAAAACTAGCTCTGTACGTCAACCATGAGTTCTATCGAATGGCTTTCGAACGGTTTTTTACGCATCGAAACGCTGTAATCTCATAGCAGATTTTAGATCCTTACGTAACCTCTAGAGGCGCTGCGAGGGTTTTTCATACAAATATTTTACGGCGTCGCTAGCGTGTCTAGTGAAAAAAACTCATGGTCGAGGCACTGTACGTCAACCATGAGTTCTATCGAATGGCTTTCGAACGGTTTTTTACGCATCGAAACGCTGTAATCTCATAGCAGATTTTAGATCCTTACGTAACCTCTAGAGGCGCTGCGAGGGTTTTTCATACAAATATTTTACGGCGTCGCTAGCGTGTCTAGTGAAAAAAACTCATGGTCGAGGCACTGTACCCTGCATGCATTGTAATATTACCAAACCAAACCAGTTTCCTTGTTTATAAACGGGAGACCTATAGCTTACAGAGTAGGAACAAACAAATATTATTTTTTATATATTAGATCGCAATTTATAACCTTGTAAGATTCTGTCTTTTTTTTATTGCCTACAGTGGCAGACGAGCAGGTGGCCCACCTGATGGCAAGTGGTAACCACCGCCCATGGACATCAGCAACGCCAGGAGCAAAGCTGGGCCGCCGCCTACTGTGTATGGTAGAGAGCTCTTTAAGGACCGCAGGTCTGCTGGTTATTGGGTGCTAAGGGCAATTATATTGTCCTATTAATTATACTAGCTTTACGCCACCGGCTTCGCCCGCGGGGTCTTGATAACTTTTTCCCCCGTTTTTGCAACATTTTTCATTGCTACTCCGCTCCTGTTAGTTGTAGCGTGATAGTATATAGCCTATAGCCTTCCCTGATAAATGGGCTATCTAACACTGAAATGATATTTCAAATCGGTCCAGTATTTTCGGAGCCTATTCAATACAACCAAACAAACTAACAATCAAATCTTTCGTCTTTATAATATTATATGTATGTCGGTGTAGGAATCATATCTATTAGTAAATTACTAACAATATTCTATGAGTACCTATCTATGATGACATAAATGATTGTCATAAATATAGGTAGAAGGTTGCATTGATTTGCATCCGAGTGTCATTGGTATGGTATGGGTATGGAGTGTTTCTTTCATTTTACTTTCCAATCAACCTAAAATAACTCGCATATTTTCACCAGTATTTTTTCGCCATTAAACTGTTCCGACTTTCTCGTCGCCTATATAGCAACGGCATTCACAAATAACCCTACGCGCGCTGACTCGTCAAAGGGACGAAAAACTACGGTACGCTGGTCAAAAGTGCCCCATATAGCTTTCATGCAAATCAAAGCTCACTTTGGAATTTCCGTTCTTATTGCGCAGTTGTAAGGTTAAATGCGAATGTCGGTCATAATTTTACGCGAGCTGATTTAAAACACTGTGAAATAGTAGGGTATTTCATACCCTTGTGAGAATATTATTTATTGGTTTTAAATAGTAGAGGGTTTTTCTTAGAAATTTTTATTCAGGGTTATCGAAAATATTAGATACATCGTCACATCATACTTAACATCGTTTGTTCTACGACTTGTTACAAAGATATGTCAACAGCGGTTTTTTTATTATAAAACTAGCGACCTGCCCCGGCTTCGCATGGGTTTGAATTTCTTGAATTTTCTGTACTATAATATGTATGGTATGTACTATACATATAAACCTTCCTCTTTAATCACTCTATCTATTAAAAAAACCGCAGCAAAATCCATGGCGTAGTTTTAAACAACATGAATGCAGATTAAATGATTATGATTATAATTATGATTATGATAAAGATTTAAGCATACATAGGGATATAGGGACAGAGAAAGCGACTTTGTTTTATACTATGTAGTGACGAAAGAAACAACACATTCTAAACTAGGATTTTTCTATGAAATTCTCAGAAGCACGTTAGTGTTTGGATCTGTGCCCGACTGCCCAGTTATTTAAAGGATCTCTGTGCTGTATTTAGGCCACTGCCGTACCCAGCGGGGAATACAGGCATGATGGTATGTTATGTGTACACAGCCCGTTAACTGACCATCGTTAACGAAGCATATCATTTCCTAGTGTGGCGATGACTTATCTTTTTAGTCTATTGTATTCAACCATGATGTGCCGGATAGGTAGGTATCATCAGATGATTATTTTAAGGGGTTAACCTGAATACATTTTTTTAAGAAGTGAACTCTGCTAGTACTCAGATAACTCAGATGTCCTTTCTGAAGACCTATGCCGAAATTTTTGAAATAATTATGATTTTAGTATAGCAAAATTTTTGTTTTTAGAAACAAACTGACTGAACTACGTAGTTCCTTTGCCTACGAGCATCGTTTTAATTTAATTTCCCGTTCTCTCTATCTTTAAGTTTAATAAACTTTCTATGCAGTACAGATAGTCTCTTTTAATAAAGTTATTTTATATTTATCTTATTATGCTTTGTCGTAAGTGCGCCTAATTAGCGAGAGGTCTTTAGGTTCGATTCCCAAGTCACTAGATGTTTCTATGAAATTGGATTTAGATAGATCCCAAAACAGTCTCGCCCCTATAAATATATCGGCGAAACTTTTGGAAAATACATGCGTAAAATATTGAATGTCTTTGATACCAAAAGATTCCCGATACATTTTTTATGTATCACAAATATACCCAAACAGACACAAAGTAGACAGTTGACATCCCTGATGGAAGTCGCAAATCGTTTTCTTTGTAGGTAATTATAGTAACAACAATACCCGCAAAAGTCCACTCAATCCCCAGGGCTATCCTAATCTAAGTATTAACAAAACACCGCCATACAGAGCCAAAAGGCATGCCATAACATTAAAGAGATAGGAGTGTTTGCTCGGACGCCCCTTCGATACAATTTAGCCATTTCCCAAGTGAGTATAATGTACCAGCCTGCTGATAATTGGGTTAAGTCCCAGGACCACTCAACCCATTTTATTATGAGGACCGTCAATCGTGATACCGCGTAGGTAGATGATATTTTAACCGTGATCATAAGTGGGTAGTTTGAAATAATAAATTACGCTAGGGAAGGTTAACTACTCGTGTATTTTCATGCGGTGCATGTGTGAGGGTCAGAAATTTATAATAAACAGTTGTTGTGAACTAGTCCTGTGTCGATCGTGATTGAACGAATCCAAATGAACGAATCGCGCTCTCTGCGTGACCGACCGGGTCGTCAATCTCTAAAGACCCGGGTCGTTCGTGATTGACGCGCGACCCACGATCCGCGGCGCATGCGCGTGTGCTTACGACCGACCACTCGACCAGTACCGAATGACCGGCGACCGGCGTGCGACCCGCGATTGATACAATGCCCAACCAATACTCAGGACCGACTCTCGGCTTCGTCTCCCGGAATTAGACAGAATCAAATTAAAATGGTCGATTATTACTATTTTCTTTTATTTAATAAAATTCGACTACATACTTTATTTATAATATTTAAAAAGCTCTCGGCATAGAAAGACTCGAAGCATTGTGATTGACTTGCATGACTCAATCGCGCTAAACTAAGATTGCAGAGCTAAATTCGACTTTATGTTTATAGGCTAAGGTATTTTTTTACGTTTCGGTTCTCGTGACCGATGACCGACGTTTTGATCGAATCTTTTCTGTCGGTCACTAGACTCTTCGGTCACGATTGACCGAGATCTCAGAAAATGACCGATCGACACAGGACTATTGTGAACATAACATTCCTATATTCCCCGAATTTAGGCAGAGGATTATGTGTACTGTATGTATTTACAAAAAAAAGTATAACTAGATATCGTATCCATTGTCCAGTACCCATAGTTCAAGCTCTGCTTAGTTTGAGACTAGATGGTGGTGTGTAACCTGTCCAAAAATATTTATTTATTCATCTCAGCTTAGAGCCTATAAAATACAAGGTGGAAGGGACATCGACGCACAGACGTCGTGACAAGGTTTCACTCAAGGTCAAAAATAAACTGACCTAGGTCATTCATGTAGAAAATGATCGGATATTACAGATATCGACATTTTTGAGCGCGCAGTGTATTGCTAAAAACGCGATTATAACGCTCCGCTGTGAATAATATCGCGCGCGCGATCCGAAATAAATGAAATAATGATTTTTTATTTATACTTAAGGCCCCAGTCTAGCTGTGCATATCAAACGAATTCAGTATATTGACAGCTCGCGGGCACGAACCCCGCGAGGCACCCTCTGTATCATCCTGTGATACGTAAATTACAAAGTGTAGAGCAGTGCTACGTAATGAAAGTTGCTCTACTTTACAAAATAAAATATTTCTATTTATTTTTAATAAAGGAAAAAATCGGCTGGCGGGCAGGGTGGAACCTGCGGCTTCTGGTGCGGTACATCAGACGCTTTGACCACTAAGCTACCGCGAGCCCCAACCAACCGTAGTGTACCGTGGTGTACCGAACCAGAAGACGCAGGTTCGAATCCTGCCCGCCAGCCGATTTTTTCCTTCATTAAAAATAACTTGTAATCTTAGTATGGAATATGCTTAAAAAATACAAAAAGATATTTCTATTTAATTATAATGAACAACACTACTGTGGCCTGTGGGATTATACCCTGAAAATCTAAAAAAATATCTGTCGTTTGAAATTATTTAAGTACTTTATGGTTTATGGAACAGTAGATATTTTTAGCCGAGGTTTTAATTTCTTTTTAACACACATGAAAAAGAGAAGTTCCAGGAGATGGTTTGCTTTGGAGTAGACCTTTGTGTTTTATTTCTTGATCTAAACTGGTTAGAGGAAGAGTAAAATTCAGAGCGAGAAGTAAGAATTTGACATAGAATACACTTCCACGATTGCTATAGCCGTCTGGCTATCATCAGAGGTGTGTAAACTCAGCTTTCAATGAGCTAGATGAACCAGATCACACGGGTTTGAACCGTTGAGCTTATAGCTCAGCAACAAAATGACTAGCCCACGGCTCAATCCAGCTCTTATTGTATTTGTAAATCCCTCCACAGATTAGTCTTGTAATTCTGTTACAAATTTCTTTTAAATGAAATGGGATTTTTGTTAGCCCTATTTCATGTAAATCTATTCAGCCGTTTAAAAAGCTACAGCGCATGTCCTAGTTGGGATTAGAAATGTTTAACACCAAAAAATCGATCAAAAGACTTTTCTTCTGGGCTCATGAAGTGGGGTAAATGAAAAACCGCGTGCAACGGTTATCTATAAATATACTCATCTATCTATCTATCTATTCAGCCGGTAAAATCCACTGCTGAGTCAGGGCCTCTTCTCTATTACGCCACTGCCATATTAACCGACAATCAGGGGGTGATCTGCCCTGCAATCGTTTACATCCAGCCAGTATATCATATGTCCATCTAGCTCGTGTATGTACACCTATAGGCACCACCTCACCTTCACTTGGGGTCGGCGCAGTGTTTTTTTCTTGCGTACATCATCGTCATTCTCACACTGTCTATTCATCTTTTCTTTGGTCTTCCTCTTCTACTATATCCATCCACATTTATGTTAAAAACCTGTTTTGTAACTAGGCTCTCTACTTCTACGCATCATAATATGTCTATATATCGTAGATAAGCGGTCACTGCACAACTTTTCAGTACTTTTCACACTCACTTTCAAACTACGTCTTTCTCACTTCTAACTATGGTCTAATGACGCGATAAAGGTAGCTGGGACAATGGTCCACTGCAGGACTAAGTACGGAAACCGAACACACAGGACTTCATCATCATTGAGAACACAGGAGTGGGTTTTCAATGATGATGAAGGTCGCTGGGAGTCGTTTTAGGCAGGCGGCATATAACCAGTCCTTGTGGAAGTCTGTGGGTGAGGCCTTTGTTTCACATGCACAGTGGACTTCTTTTGGCTGATAATTATAATTATATTAGGATAGTAATTATTCAATTTGTGTGATTCAAACCGGGGAGGGTCATAGGTAAATTTTTGAGTGTCGGACAAACTTGTTACCTAGTGGTAATAAGTTAACGGACCATAGTAACGAACTTGTTTCCTAGTGATAAAAAGTTAACGGACCATAGTAACAAACTTGTTACCTAGTGGTAACAAGTTAATGAACCATAGTAACAGACTTGTTACTATCGCACTATACTGCTAACAAAACAGTCTATGTCTGTTATTAATATAAAAAATGGCGTCGAGTTGTTTCTGTACCCAGGTGTTAACTAGGGACAGAAGAATCGGGATCATAAAGTTAAACGGACATCCAAGCGTTTAGGTGTCCGATAAATGCCTAAACACACCGCATTTTTTTAAACAATCGATCGATTAAACTGCTGGTAGAATAAAAACGCGCGTGATCGGGAAACGCGCGTCGGAAATAATTACTGATAAATTGACATAAAAATAATGAAGTAGAGAAAGTTTCAATGCCCGATAGTACGCCAGCAAGGTTAGAGAGAGAGCAAAATTTAGAGCGAGAGGTACAAATTTGAATTTGACATAGAATCCACGTCCAACCGCTACGACCGACTGGCCGCCTCTGAAGAAATTGGCTTGAGATTTTCGTTTATAAACCGTGCCTGTTGAAAACACTATAAAAAATATTTGTGAAGCAGGTACACATTTTTTTTAAATTGGTTGTGTCATTTAATACACGTACTTTAAAATGATCAAATGATTTCATCAATATATTGAATTTCTATTATGAAAAAAACCGTTTGTTTTGGGACCAAAATCAGGAAAATTCGACGATGTTATGACACTCGGATTAAGAAAACTAAAGGTATAATTGAAAATCTACTCAGCGCATTTTGAAGACGACTATCTTAAGATAATTTTGCGCTGAGTAGATTTTTGAATTTATTCTTGATTACCCCGATTAACGTGCACAAACATGACTCTAAATGGCGTTGGGCGCGAGAGCGCCATCTTTGACGCCTGATTTATATAACATAAACTAACCAGAGGAACGTGAAAAAAATACTTAGATAAAGCTTATATAACATATATTCTATCGCAATAAAAATATATGCCACTATATCCTTACTTTGCTTAAAAAAACGTTGCGAAAATGAGGTAATAATTTGACAACTGCAAAATTTTGCTAGACTGGGGCCTTAAATCTTATTTGGGTAGGTAGAAATTTTATATTATAGATTTTATACACGTTCAAGTAAAAAAATTTTAAACCCTGTTTTATTCCAAAAGTTCCCAAAGCAGCCATTGAGGATATAAAACGGTTTAGTAGACATTGCTTGCAATAATACCAGTAAAAGCATAATGAGGGCTCAATGAAAGTATTAGAAATGGATCGGCAGGGAATCGAGGTCAACAACCGTGGTAGCCATTTCTGTAAGAGGGACGCGGAAGGGGTAGAGTGGTTAGTATATGTAGGTACATAAATATTTTTTGTACTTATATTCCTTTTGTTCTTATTGAATTTTTAAGCTGATTGGTAATACTATGGTTATGTTTAGATAATTTGTGTGTACTCTGTGAATCCTAAGGTATTGAGACAATGTTTCACTATACGAATAGAACCTTCTAGGAAATGTATGTAATTTTATGGTCGAGGCACAGTTCATACAGTATTGTATCACAAATAATCGGGGATCGCAATCTTGTTTATTTAGGGAATACAAACTTAAGACCTTCCTAAATCGTAGATTCTAAGTAGGTATTCTTCTTTCACAAAAAAAATTAACTGACATACCATCTATCTGAGAGATAGGCGGAGGTGCACTAATGTACACCATCAGTTTTTCAATATCCCCCAGGGTTAATACCTGGCAGAAATCCAAACTCCGAGCTGCAATTGAGAATTTCATAGAAAAATCCAATAACACTTTTCCCTGGGTGTCGAATCTAGGACTTCAAGCTAGTTCTGAGTTCAGAGGTCTATTCAAATCTTTAATATTTGACGACGTCTGTGGACTAGTAGTTCGAGTACCGGACTGCAGATCACGAGGTCGTGGGTTCGATTACCACAAGACATAAACATTTAGGTGATTAACTTAGGTTTGTCTGGGTGTTTATTATGTATTATAAGTATGTATTTACAACAAAAAAAGTATATAAGTATTATATCCATTGTCTAGTACCCATAGTACAAGCTCTGCTTAGTTTGGGACTAGATGGTGCTGTGTAAAAATGTCCCAAGATATTTATTTATTTATTTAATATTCTGCTGTTCTTACTCCATGGCACCATAAAATTAACGATTCGAACGTTCTGCTATAGTACGTACTAGTATAATAGGTAGGAACTACTATCGTAGTACAGTTGAAGTCTTGATTATTGCCGCGGCATCGCGTGCGTGTCAACACAAATTGCTGCACACTCCACTTTCTCATTAAACTGTTAAGAAAGCTATTTCTATGCAAATTATGTGACGAATCCAAGTTATTAACATAGTTTTAATAAATCATTAGGTACACCTATAAAGTTGTAGTGGAAGAAATATCTTATTGGTCCTGTCGTTTTTATTTTTTTATTTATTTATTTTCAAAGGAAGACCAACAGCAAAAGTGTTCGCCGATATTCGCCTTTTAACTGAAATAAATAGGTATTTAAATAGCTGCGGATTGTTTTCTAATTCGAGTCATGGGTTGCTTTTATTCAAGCTTTTCTTAAACAATAAGCAAATACTTATTTATTGAAAAAAGTCGTTACTTATTCATCATTCTATTCTTTTCTCAACAGCCAACTATACTGTGGTCGATTGGAATAGACTGGATCTAATCAGGGAAGAGCGGCTAGACAAGTTGCATTTTGACATTGGAATTGAAAGACTAATATATTGAAATGACATTAGTGACAGCCCGATTTGTCGAAAGCTTGCGTCATTTCCATACATTTTTTTTCTATTCGTTTGTCGATTCGAATGTCAAATTGCAACTTGTCTAGGCCCCCAGATGCGGCTGAATATATATGTATTTTACACGAAGCAATATTCGAAGCATTTGTTGCAAGTCCCATTAATGCTGCAGTGGGACAGAAAAATAATATGTAAACTTTTTAAAAATTAATTTAAAAAAATATTATTTTTTTGGAAATTGAATCTTATAATTCTAATGTATTCACTTCTATTGTGTCTTGCCTGTAGATAAAAACATTTTTCATTTCATTTCATTTCAAGCATAGACTGGTTGTCAGGCCATACCATGTTGTCATTCGTAATTGGCTCTCTGGTGACTATGGGTTCACATATTTTGTCTATTTTTATCAGCTGTAAGTCCTCCATGTACTAAATTTAAAAAAAACAATTTATCTTAATACTTCTTACGTTTTCACTAACATACCTACTTTAGTATCCAATAAAAATCTAGAACCAATCTAGTCGACACAATACACGTTTCGTAGCTAACAAAATTTAAGTATTTATCCAGTGAATTGTTAGTGAATGTGAAACCAATTCTGGGTCTCACGGTACGTCGTGAAAAGGGTCAGCCTTGCGTTGACCCTTTATCGGCTGCGACTTAACTTTATATCGGATGAGAAAACATCGACCAAAGAATTAAGGAGTAGGCATTTCAACCTTTTTCCTAAACTGTTGAAAAAAAGTAGCCGTTGTTGTCGTCATTATTATCCCCTGAGTCCCCGCGCAAGCCTTCCAAAGGACCGGATGTCTCCCTCACAAGAGGCTGTGATCGCCAAAAGGAAATACAAATAATAATAATAATTTCCCGTTAAATTACTTAGCAGTTAATTTTATACAAATTTTGTTATTGTTGTTGAACCTTCTGGTTAACCGTGAGTATTTATATACACCTCTGCCTAACCCCTTCGAGGAATACAGCCGTGATGATGATAGGTTATGATCTAGGTTTTTTTAATATTTGTTTCCATGGCAACAGATCGCTTGCTTCTACGATCCATGACACTACAGAGACTAAACTTTATATCGAACTGCGAGAAATAAGATTTGGCTGTCGGAACTTGCGTAACAAAACGCAATTCTTATAGCCTTTGGGACTGAATAAAAAATGAAAAAACGGTGGCAATATGGGATTGTTACTTGAATTAATTTTTTTGGAACCTTAAACACAGAAAAACCAAGAATACTTTGTTCGACCTGAGAATCGAACCCAGGACCTCTACCGTAGCAGTCGCGTTGGGACCACTAGACCACCGAGGCACTAAATTATCTCATTATATCTAAATTAGCCAGTCTGCTAAATTATTGCTCGACCATATTAAATACTTCAAACACTATCCGTAGTGTCAAAATTTCACTGACCTTGCAAAATCAAACATTCCTCTACATTACGTTTTAATTACCCCAGAGCATCGGTCATTACACACACTAGGTGTAATCTGATCCACTGTTTACCCTATGAATGGTCAGCACAGACAGATTAATCAATACGTTATCTCTCCATCGTTTCTGATTGATACACGTGTATTGATCCGTACACGGTTTTGATTGAAACGGCGGCCTTTTTCCGTTTTTCCTGTTAAAATGGCCAGCAGTACATGCGTTTACCTTTTTACCTTGTTTTTTTTTTTGTATCTGACATCGCCTACACATATTTTCAAATGGTAGACATGAACACGTGCAGAGTATCACGCTTATATCCTCCAAAGGGTAAGAAGAGGTGTACCCACAGTTCGTCATAACCGAGTATTTCATTATCATCATCATATCAGCCAAAGGAGGTCCATTGCTGAACAAAGGCCTCCCCCCCTGCATTTCAAAGAATAACCTAACCTAACCTAAATTAAAAATTTAGAAAACCCCCGACACGAAATGTTATTTGCCATTTTGTGGTGGATCTTTGATTTGAAATTTATCATAGTGCATAGTATTCTACTAGTCAAGCCCTTTCATTTGATACACATATTGAGGGAGTTGTGAAAAAAAAATGAAATTCGCTATTTTGTGGTGGCGGCCATCTTGGACCGATTTTCATCAAACATAGCTAAGAACACTCCCGACTTATTCACCTTTCAAATAAAAAAACCTAAATCAAAATCGGTCCATCCGTTCGAGAGCTACGACACACACACACACACAGACACGTCAAACTTATAACACGCCGTCGTTTTTGCGTCGGGGGTTAAAAACTTAATAACACTGTGGTCAAGCTGAAAATCAAACGCAGAACCTCAAGCATGGCATTCGTGTTTACGCCCACTAAGCTTATTAGCCAGTCTAATTTAATATGTTACGACATGAGGGAAAAGAAATGGCTTTAATGTTTTTTAAACTTTACTTTCTATTGCTACTGTATTCCCATAGAGTAATAAGTAAAAGGGATGCTTTGAATTCAAAACTAACACTACAGCTCTGTTGAACAACCTAGCTTAGACCGATGTTTACTAGAGCGCACAAGGAACTTGGTTGCCATGACAACGCTAACTACCTCGGCAGTTATTGCGCGGTGAACGGTGATTTCCCAAGAGCAATAATGTGCACTCGCTTTATATTTTGTTGTACTTTTTAATATTTTAACGGTATTAGAAATAAAGGGGGATTATGAGTTAAGGAGGTACCTCCCCAGGGTTTTTTAAGACAGAAACATGACATTGACTTTTGTTTGACAAAGAAGATGATACCTAGGATGAAAAATTACATTACTTACCCTTAACGTACTGAAAAACTGAGGTAGTTTAAGCTGATAATAAAAAAAAGTCTCATCAATCTTAGCGCAGCTATTGACCTATAAATTCTTTTGGCTTCGATTCCTAGTTTTTTCTTATGACAGAAACTTTTAACTATGCTAATCTAGGTAGTTAACTCTGTTTTTATTCCAACCTTTCATTGAAGGTATTTCCAAAGGCTTACCTACCTACTTTACTCTAAAATATTAATTAATTAATTAATATCACGATTTTCCATTACACTTTCCGTAGAGGGCGCCCCAATAACTGGCCCGTTACTGTAAACTCGGGGAATTCCGCTAAAGCTCGGTGCTGCACAAGCCAATATTTGAATTTAGAACCAATGGCCCGCCATGTTGTTAAGGCGTAGTGTTGAACTACTGCTAATTATTTTCGATTACACATTAGAATGTGAGTTTCATTTGAATTGAATTAAATCTATCTAATCTATCTATCTATGAGCCTACAGCAGTCGGCTTTATCTTCATGCAGTATTACATTTGTTCCGAATCTAAGCGTTTATATTATGAGTCTTTACAATTAAACTCAAATTATTTTATAAAAATCCAAAGCAATTTTGACTGATCTACTTATTTAATTAAGCATTAAAGTAACATGCATAATAATATTCATTTAATCAAGAAAAAGCATTAAAATTTTCTATGCAATCCTCTTTTCTTGAACTTCTTCTCGTTCTTTTTGAAGAACACTTTCCAACGACTATTAATTTCCAATCAGCGTTTACGTATTCCCCTTAACACCGGGCGGTGCTACTAATTGAATCGTACTCAGTAGTGTTCAATAATTCCGCACCTATCTTATTTGAGCGAGACTTTTGTTTGATCAGACTATATCACTTGAACGCAAATGGTTTTTGTATCAATATTGTATGTTGGTATCGCTTTAACATAACTGTAAGGCGGTTATACCGTCATCTTTACGAATAGCCCATAGGCTATATATATTGATGTAGATCCATGATCGCAAGCCACGGAACAAAACTTCTTTTATCAAAATTATCTGTATTTTATAATCCTTCTAGTTATTGAGTGGATAATGGGCTGTTGGGCACGGATCTCCTCTCTCTGGTCATAGTCAACCACGCTGGCCTAATGCGGGTTGGCCTTTTCATTTAAGCCCCAGCCGGCCACAGCTCTAGCCTCGCCTCAATTATTTGGGATAGGCGCAGAAATATCACGAAAGCCACTAAGATCCGGCTCGTCCAAACATTGATATTTCCCATATTTCTATACGCTGCTGAAACGTGGACATTATAGAAAGTGAAAAAAAGAAAACGACGAACGACGAAAAGACGCTCTCGAAATGTGGTGCTGGAGAAGAATGCTTGGAGTATCATGGACTGAATTCTGTACCAATGCATCCATACGCCAAGAACTCGGCATCAAGCAGCGTCTATCTTCTGTAGTACAGGGTCATATACTGAAGTTTTTTGGACACGTGTCGAGACGGGAATACCACTCCATAGAGCGACTCGTAGTGCAGGGGAAGGTGGAAGGCACCAGACCGCGCGGAAGGTCACCCATGCGATGGACCGACCAAATTAAATCATGTGTGGGCGGGCCCTTGCACGAGTGTACTAGAATGTCCACCAACAGAAAACGGTGGCGAGATATCGTGAGACGCATAACATCTGCTCCCGAAAACGCTACTACATCAAGACCACGACCGCTCTGCCAAGAGCGAAACGATATAGAAGAGTCGCAGAATGTCCATTCCTTCCATTCTTGTTATTCAGTCCCATTTACTCGAGTTTAGTGGGAGTAGGTTGACCTGGTTAACCTACTCCCACCAAACTCGTACATTGTACATTGAACAATCAAGGAACAATGACCTTGATTGTTCTGGGTGCGGATGTTGATTTGTAAATAATTGCAAAAAGCTTTCACGCTTCAGGACACGAGAGAATGAACGATTCTTTTTGTTAAAAACACGATTCAAGAAACTCTATTCTTTGTTTTCATTCTCGGAAAGAGCGGAATGAAAATGCTTTACCTTTGCACCTAATACCCGCATGTTTATCTTGCTTGTAAGTCATAAATCTTCGGAGTCGACTGAGTTTTTGCCTGACTTCGGCGAAGCTAAAATGAGGGTAATGTTTTTCACGTAAATCCATATGGAGGAAACGAGGTTAACTTATTGTATACTTATTTGAAGTTAAGTAAACTTAAATATGTTTTTTGTGTGACAAAGAAGACGATAGATAGATAACGTAACGAAAAACTGAGAATAATAATTACTTTTACCATACCATCACGCCTGTATTCCCTGAAGGGGTAGGCAAAAGCGTACTAATTTATTAATACTCAATACTCAATACTCAATATATTTATTGCACTCCACAATGTTTTTTTAACAGTTGTTATCATAATAAATAAAGTATCAATCATGGACCCTGTCGGGCACGGCAATGTAGGAGAGAGGAGGAAGGTATTTTGTTAAACTTGCACTTTTTTATTGTTTTTTACTTTATACATATTTATATATTGTATCCAATTTGATGACATTAAACATATACTATAGTTTATCTATTTATTCTATCTAAGTATTTGCATGGCGTATTTGTATAGGAATATATTTTATAATTAATTTATTATTGTTTATTGATATTTATTGATAAGTATTTATTATTATAGTTTTATTGATTTAATAAGTATTTTTGTTGTTGTTTTTCATTTAAGTATTCATTTAAATCGTAGTAGCATTTTTTTATTAGTAATTCTTTTAGTTTCTTAATAAATATAGTCTTTTTTCTCATTTTTAATTGTCTGCGGTAGATTATTATATATTTTTATTGACATAACAAAGGGACTGGTTGAATGCATTTGTAGTCGGGAGTTAGGTAAATTTAATCTATCTCTATGTCTTAGTGTGTAAGGTAGTTGTTTATCTTCTCGTTTAGTATAGAATTCTTGGTGTTTACGTACAAATTTGCATGTTTCTAGAATATATATGCAAGGTAGAGTTAGGATGTTTAAGCGTTGGAAGTGAGGTTTACAGCTATCAGTAGGTTCTATATTAACCAGAATGCGCATAAGCTTTTTTTGCAAGGTGAAGAGGGCTGATGCTTCTGTACTATTTCCCCACAGGGCGACGCCGTAGCTTAGCCACGAGTAAGCATAAGCATAGTAAGTGACAAGCGCAGTTTGTAAATTCGTTGATTTTTTTACTTCACGGAGGGCATAGGAGAATTTAGATAGCTTTGATTTAATTTTTTTAATATGTGATTTCCAATTGATGTGTTTGTCTATGTTTAATCCAAGTAGGGTAAAGTCATTAACTGTATTTATATATTTAATATATTAAATATATAATATATTATATTATATATTTAATTACTATTTCGTGAATAAAATAAAAGAATAATGAATCAAAAGCTGCGAAAGCCGCTTGAGCATGTGGGTTCGATTAGTAGTGCTTAAAAAAACCAGCATAAACCCAGCTTGTAGATTTTATGCAAATCAAAACTGGGTTGTCATAGAAAATTTTCTGAACTTTTTTTCCATAACTTACTTAACGGTTAATGACCGGTTACCGACTAAAAACCGCACATGCCTTCCTTCGCGTTATATATGACTATAGGATATACCTACTTACCTGTTAAATATCAAGTTTGGACTTAGTCCAGAGTTTAAAGCTGATATTCAGAGACGAAACTAAGCATTAACTTAGGCTTCCGTATGACAAATTGTCATACAAATTTGACATACGAAAGCGTTACTTTACGCTTAGCGTCGTCTCTGAATATTAGCCTAAGTCCAGACATCGCAATAGAATACATAATGAATATCATAATGTACAGTTCTCGCCAAACTTATTGTCCGGGTTGAAGTTGGCACGAGCTAACTTTAACCCCGCCGTAAAAATCGGAGTTAGAAAAATATTAGATTGTAATAAATAAAAACGAAAGCTCAAGTCGTAGGCTTTCGTTTTAAATCCTTTTTATCCAATGTTTCTCTTTCTCAATTTTTTACGGCCGGGTTGAAGTTAGCTCGTGCCAACTTCAACCTGGACAATAAGTTTGGCGATAACTGTAAGGTATTACCGTCCATAATTATGGACGACAATAGCTTTTCTTCCATTTTGCTGCTCTTGCAAAGAATTTATTTTTTAGTAGCTGCAATATGTGATATGATTGAAGACTTAACAGCTTTTTATTGATCGATCGCGTCCGGTATCGGTTAACAAGGATAAAGATATACATTTCAGCTTTGCTAAAATATTTTATGGTATCTTCTAACATATAGTATAACATAATAAGTAGTATTTTAGCTACCTTTAAAGTCTATAAATTCGTTTATGCTCCTCTCGTAATATGAAGATGTCGCTTTGTGTGAAGTCGCGGGGCGGGCCGCTAGATGCTATAAAGTAGTTTTAAGGTATACTATATATACTATACCCATTACCCAATAACCAAAAACACTGGTCCATGTAACAGATAGGTTAACCCTTCGGAGAGTACAGGCGAGATGGTTTGATAAAATAATGATGTGTTGTTTGTTGTCTTGAGAATAAAGCATACCTATTATTTTTATGATGATCCTTTTTGTAGTTGATTTAGGAAAACCTAAATTAATACTTTGAAAGCGGGACACACAATATTTTCAAACATTAATATGTGTGTTCACAGATCTCGGAAAAACAAAGATTAAACCCGGAAAAACTACCTATAACACACGAACAACATTTGTCCAATTGAGTCATCAATTTCAATCTAACTTTTCACCCGAATTCAAATTTATCACCGATATATTCGATATTGATTCCTACAAATAAATAAGCTTTGCTTTTACTTGCGCCTAATATACACAGCTTCATATGAATCAGGGTTGGCACACGTAAATTTTGCTGCCTACTTACAAACAGATGGTGAACGCGTCTCAACTTTTGACAGATGTAAAACGTTGCTCGGAGCGCGGGATAAAATAAGTGGGGTACACACGGGTAGATACTAAGTAAGAAAACGCAAACTTTTTTTAGGACCTATTTCACCAACTATGGATAGTCGCTAACCGCCGGATAAATTCAAAACTGGAACGATATTGGAATGAAATTATCTGCCAAGTAATTTGACGGTAACTGATTAGTAAGCTATGAAGCAGGCCCTTAGTGTTTGTGATTCCTGACTGAGTATTTATTAATTCAAAGGACGTCAACAACTGCCGCCTCCCCAATAGAGTTTCACAGCTGTTAGTCACATACACAGACTCACAGCGTCGTCTTTCCATCTCACTCGTCAGTCGTAACCGACCTAGGCTGCGTTTTCCAGTGCGTGGTATTAATTTGATAATCTTTTGCGTCAATTATTTTTTATTTATTTGTTGCTCAAACAGTCACGTCTATAGCCCGAACGGTTAGGCAGAGGTGTCGGTAATCACACTTATCGACAATTTGGATTTGCTGGTATGTTTAGGTCCCATTAAATAGAAGCGAGTCTAATACCAGTAACCGAACACAAATCCTTACTCTGAGCTGCTACTAAGAATTTGAACTAAAAAGCCCAAGACATCGAACTTCAGCGGCAGGATATTTTGCACTCGTACTGACTAAAAACTGAACTAGCCTTCCCTTGCCTTATACCAGATCCTACCAAATCTAGAAACCCTAATAATATACTATGACAACAAATCACATAAGCATTATACTGACTGTTTTGACTGACAGAATCGATTCTCGACAAGGATAATTGCGCCCTCAGCGTTCACTGACAATCTTATTTGACACATCAAAGTGTGTCTGCGTGCGTGTAATAGCTACATTAGTCATTAAAGCGTGGCTATGTTCAAACCACGCAATTAACACGTTCTTTGAACTATGAGTAACATGCTAATAGACGCTAAATATTGCATTAGGCGTCCTATTAATATGTTGTACAGTCGGCGTCAAATATATTTGAACGAAAATTAAAGAAATTAAACTATCACAGTAGAATAAAATGTATGTCTAATTGTCTAATAAATAAAATATAAAAGTATTAATTTTGTTTATTCGTCATCTGGGTGTTCTTAGTCCATTTTGATCATCCAATTAGGGTGAAACTTTGGTGAGTTGTTGTGCGCCTGCGGACAGTGTTTATAGAAAAGGATTTTTATACCTCGTATATGTGCCTAATTGTTTATTTGTATTAGTTAAAATAAAAAAGCTGCTATGTGTACATGGTGTACCTCTCTTAAGATAAAACGAGGCATCCTCATGCATGTCGGACACAGCTAGGTTTAATGAAATCAGTATTGCAGACATCTACCTAAATCTTCGGAGCGTCACCTTAAACTCAATGTGATACCAGCGTAGCCAACCCTTATCGAAATCTCGTAAACGCATACAACTCAGTCCCGTATGTTTAAAAGTATAAGAAATAAGCATCACGCCTTCCCAGAAGCGCGTTGCGAATTCATAACATTTGATGACGTTTTTATTTTGTTCATTACGAACAAATTTCGTGTTCATTACTTTTATAAACGAAGATTGAATTTGTATAACCCGGTTTATTGTTTTGAGGAAAATTGGAAGAAAAGAGCCCCAAATAAAAGGTTTAGCAGTAACTCAAAATATCAAGTGGCACCTGTTAGTGAAAAGTTGTCGCGATATTTGATGCGTAGGTGTCGGAATTAGACCCGCAATGTGACGAGATAGCCTTGTAATATGACCAGACCAGTGGATTGTCAAGTCTAAGGTGTTTAGTTTGACTCCAAGGATATCTGACTTTTCGTAATCATGTGATGTGAGTAAGGAAAACATTGCGAGGAAACCTGTATATGCCTGAGATATTTACTTGACGTGCCCTGTGAAGTCAACTCACTCTTAGAAGATGTCTCCTCTAAGAATTTGGTGGTACATTTCACAAGGCACTACTCAACAGTGGGACAGTCAATAGGTTGATGATGATGAAGATATTCGCGTGCTCTTGAAGATATATCCATAGCAGCTTCGACTCTTCAGTTATTTCGTTTCTTGTTCGATGCTGCTGACCCTAGTTTCAGAGACAACCAGCACTAAAACGAAGTTTAGGTGATATTATTTAACGTCAGAGAAGAGGGACAAAACATTCTATTCATTGGTGTTGTACCGTGTTAATTAACTATAAATAAATAAATAAATAAATTCTATAAGTAGTACCCACAAAATTATCCCGTTCTCTCGGACAGAATCAGTTAACAGATTATAGGGTCACCTCCCATCACAGAGAGCGTAATAGGGAGCACGGTTATCGTCCGATTGCAAATCAATTTATCACTAGATGTCATTATAAATTGCACGCAAGACCTCTCAACATCAATGAACGTCTTGATCAATAGACTCTCACGTGTCATGCCGGTTACTTGAGGGTTAGGTGCATGCACATGCTATATTATACACGTATATGCTATCTTGCCGATCGATTGGTCAGATTTAGTAAGGCGATGACGTAATTGTGGTTGAGGGCGAAGGCTTTAGTCGGGTCATAGATATGACGTGATATCGATGTGGTGCATTTACTCAAGTAAAGCCTGAGCTACATAGAGTAAGTACCTACGTGTGCAAATGTCACTTACGTTGACGAGCCGATAATTAATTTTTTAGTCAAAGAAAACCAGACAATTTCCTCCATTCTTGCAGTCGATAAAAATAAGAGCTGTTCTTCTTAATGGCAGTAAAATTCTCACTACCAGTTTGGAATTTACATTTGTACGCAGTTAATAGTAGGCTTGTCGCCCACTCGATAACAGTGAAATTCTCAAAAGCAGTTAGGAGTTGAGATTTGATTGAGACCCAGCATACTGGCAAACTGTGTATTGTAAAACTTGCCGAATGCTTCGGGGAATAAGTATTTTTTTCTCAAAGCAGTACTTACAAAGCAATCTTAACCCAGAGGCCTATATACCGATGAGTCTCTCCTTTCTTATATTGTATAAACTCAATATAAGGTCAGTCCTCGGGCGAGGTCTCGTCTCCATCGATGCTTATTATTGAAGAGAAATGGGAACTGACACTTTAGTTTTGCTGGTCCAAAATAGCTCTACTGGGTTATTCTTCTGATTTAAGAGGTTTCTGAAGATAACAAACAAAAAACATTCATCAAAGTCTGTACAAAATCGACATACAGCAAAAGGCCAACCATCCATTATATCAGCCTATGTCAAACCAATTTAGGGGAGGAAGCTGTAAACGACTGATAGGAACTAAAAGTATCTACTACACAACGCGTTCGGGAAGTCGTGACGTCACCATCCTTTAAAACACTCACTTTGATGCAAACAAGCCAATTTAGGAGACTACCAAGTTGTTACCATAAAGGAACGGATCCACTACATCGTAACAAGCCATTATGGTAACTTTATCTACTTAGTAACAGTTTAGAAGATTGTGTAAATGGTATTTACATATCAGTGAAGTTTTTGGGCTAAACAGTTTTGAAGTTAGCTAGTTAGCATGATTCTGACTTCAACCCTAACACTAGCACAAATAAAAAGTTGTTAAGTACTTACTTATTATATGTCAATGATTAAAAAATTGTAGTGAAAAAAAAGAATACCTAATATGAGACATTCCGTCACTGACTGACACTTACTTAACCTTCTATTATTCCCAGCATATATATATTTAAATGATTCTTATGTGCCTTATACCTTAGGTTCATAATCATACAACCATGATACGGTGTATTGGATAGAGTCCATGATGTCAACATAGCGATACGTCACGTGAAGCAATTATGGCGATAGATAGCCGTAGCCCGGGGCCATCCACCATTGAGTTATAGGGCTTAATATCAGAGAAGAATCGGTTTAATTTAGACCTTATAGCTTTATGGGTAGTCGGTGTGTTACTCGATTTGAGGTTTTAAAGAGTGTTTCAACATCTTCCACATGCTGTAGATAATAAAAATTATATTAAAAAAAATATTAGGTTTCGCCCGCGAATTTGTGTCCGTAAAAGTTGATTTTTTCCCCCAGTTTTTGCAACATTTTTAATTAATACTCCGATCATATTGGTCGTAGCGTGATGCCGCCTTCTTCGTTAATTACACTGAAATCATTTTTTAAATCGGACCAGTAGTTCCTGAGTTTGGCGCGTTCAACCAAACAAACAAACAAACTTCAGCTTAATAATATTAAATAATAATTAAGTATAATAATAATATGTAATATTAAAATTTAAATAAATCTGGGTGTCTGCATTTTATATTCTCAATACTACGAAGTCAGCCAGCAATTATTTCCAACGTCGATGTTACATACAATATTTTTATTTTAATACAGGCTCAATATTCACCTGCCCAGAAACGCCAAAATGCTGACTCAAAATAAATAAAACAAGAGCAATGAAACAACTGCACAGAACCGACAATCCGACACCAATTTACAGTTCAATATTTTGCACAACAAAAAACAAAATACCAAAAATGTTGAACAAGTGAAAAGTTCAAAATTGCCATGTTTTGCGGAGCTTTAACTATTTGAGGCGGTTCAAACAAGAACTGATGACTTACAAACAGATGGACAGCGGCAAACATTTATTACCTGTCGTGGAATGAGGTCAGGCTGGACGACAGCTAGCAAGCAAGTACGTGAGGTAAAGTCGAATTCCGTATATTATTTTTTTCATTTATCTGTAATAATGAAAAATACCACTCACTGACTCATCGCGAAATGTCAAAAGTAAGTCATACAAAACAACAAAAAATCATGACGGGCTTCACTATAGAGCGCAGGTCTAATGATGCAACCCAACAGAACTGTAGTTCTACTAGGGCTTGCTAATACCGGTTGGTTATTATTGTTCACAATGCTCTTTGCATCACCGATGAAGAAACCTTTTAGTCACAAGATAGAACCTTTTCTTATTTATTAATAATTTGCTATAATAGCTATTTTGTATAACAACTGAGACCAAAAGCTTAATAACGTAGTTTTAGAGACACGGAGGTTTAGATTAACTACATTAGAAGAATTTAACAAAACCCACTCATTTTAAAATCCACGGATCCCTAAAACGGGAACTATCCGATCAAAGGCCACAGATAAAGCGCGTGGTAGGGACGGGCTAGTGAAATCAATAAGTGCCCCGTACAGATTAAACAACTGTCGATTGGAACCTGTGTTTGTACAGCGCTGTTTATTTTCCAACAGCCCTTTCGTGACAGCCCTGGAATTGGAAACGGATTATGATTTGAATTTGGAGTTTCAATTATTTTGACGTTACATTGATTGGTTGTCGGGTTGTTGACAAATAATATTTGCTGTAAGCAGTAATGAATTCCGGAGATTTGCGTTTATGTATACGACATTCTAACATCGTTTATAATTAATGCTATTAAGAGATAATTTCGAATAATAATAGCATGTATCAGAAGCAATATTTTAATTATTAGATAAGTAGATACCTAGTTACCTACCGTCATTTGGTAAAGAACATCTATTTAGTATTTAATAACTCTTGTGAAAAACATGAATTTTCATAATTATCAACAAAAGAACGAAGGTCTTCCACGAACACCGTTTGGATATAAAATATTTTAAAAAAATACTGCCGTACAGTTCGGGATACGGGTCTTTATGTAATTATGTGTTAATTTGTGTTTATCACAGATCAGGGTAAATAGAGCGACGTTTTAAAAAGATAACTACACAAACTAGCCTAAAAATATTAAATCCACAAAACAAAACAGGTGCTGGTTCCACAAGAAAAGCTAAACTATAACATTTTCATCGCCTCACCGAGTACAGGCGGTGTAACACGAAAAATTGCACGAACAACAACTTATCTGACACTATAAATTGGCATGCGCCCACCTTTAGCTATAAATAAACCTTGCTAAACACTTACAGCGATGCTATCGGGCTTCGAGCGACGCTAGCGCCATTATCGCTCTAGTTCGTGGCGCGAGAACATGGTTTTGAATAGAAAGAACCTTTTAGTATTGGCGTGAGGGTAATATTCGCTGATAGGGGAAAACGTTATAGTGTATCAGTTCCTGTGGAGAAGGAAATTTGATAAGCTTTGGTTTAGCTGTGGATTATCTATTACTCTACCAATATACCTATTACTGAATGCCTCATCGATCTGGGAGCTTTTTTCTATAGAATTCCCAGTAGTAGTTCTGAGTTTTGATAAGACGTGAAAGACTCAGGTGGGGTCTAAACACACTGGTGGACTGTAAGTGTAGATTAGTACACCTCTGCCCGACTTTTCAAGGAATACAGGCCTAATAATATGTTTTGTTATATAAAGAGAATATATTTATATAATGTATGTTTAAGTCCCAAGTATAGTGACCGAACAAATCCTACTAACTAAAAACGGTATCTTAAAACGGAATCTTCATCACAAAAATCTGTATCCGATAATTTTGGAGAATGTAACAAATTGTATTTGGTCGAACGTCGATATAATTTGGTTATTTTATCGACTCGTCGTCCTGGCTAATTGGCGCTGACGGCCCGAAAGTGACTATCAAAGATATTTCATAAACTAGAAGTGACTTTCTACATGTTATGCGATTGCTATGTTAGAGGCTTCAATTTCCAGATCGAGCAAATTGCTATTAGGTTTTTCTATGAAATTCTCAGTAGCAGTACTCTGTGGTAGCAGCTCGAAGATGAGAAAATGTGAAATGTGGAAAATGTGGGTTACATTTGTACAGCTCTGCCTAATGCTTTGGGTAATACAGGCGTGATGATATTGCCTGTCAATTCTATCCACCAATAATGAGTGTGAGAGTTTAGTCAGTGTCACATCTATTAACAAGACGTCTCTGTTTTTCCCTAATGGAGTTGCAATGGCTGTCGTCGGCTTCCGGTCCAATTATTCGACACTTTAGGCTGATTCCAACATCACGTACCTACATGTGTCAGGCATAAGCTTTTGGACAAATTATCTAAGTAGACATAAGAATTTGGTGGCTAAGCTAAAAGGTGAGGTACCTATAGCTACGATTGCCGCGGTCAGTATGTGGATGAGTGTCCATTTTTAACACATTAAGACCCCTCCGTGCCTTGGAGAGCACGTAAAGCAGTAGATCCCGGCAGATGTCGTATGAACAACTATGACAATCCTTAGTGGTAGTCAGAAGCCCAAAAAGTTAAGCAATACCGATATTTGAATGATAGACTGGTTGTCAGACACAACCATTGTGGCCTTCAAATATCGGTATTGCCCAGGTATTGGGTTGCGGAAGTCTTATCGCAGTAGTTTCCTGTAAAGTACCTACTTAAATTTAGCTTTTAGCCGCGTCTGGTTTGGACTGGGAGCAGAACGATACCTAACCTAACATAATGGCTTCGTTTTCATTATAAAACAATCCTAAGGAGATTAAATAACAACGAATTCATTTAATCTACATACACAGCCACTCTCAAACCAGAATCTGGAACAAAATATTCTAAATTCTGTGAAACAAACCTTCAATTACGTAAATATCCTCCTAAAATAATGCTCTCAGAACAACAATAGCGCAATTTATTTAACAACTTCATTTAAACCGATTGTTCTGTAAAACAATCGTGTCTTCAAATATTTTCCTCCTATTTTTATTATAATCCCTTCGTGAGTTTCTTTTGGTAGCTCTTTTTTCGTCAGATTTTTTATGCGGGCTTTTGCTGAATACTAAACATGCGACGAAGCCCACGGGACGCAATATAACTTGTAAAGGTTGTTGTACAGTAGGTTGGAAAAAAGAAAATGGCTTTATAAAAATATTGTTGTATAACGGAAATATTCTACATTTTGAGATAAGCCTTTAAATTCTAAGGGATGCTATACCGTTTTTAGAATTGTTGATCGATGGGTCCTTTTTAGCACAGATGGCTCTGGCTGGGTGTCAGAGTAACATCCATGTGTTGCCGGACAGTTGACAGGCTCTAGCATAAACACCTAAAATATTAGTTGTCATTAAAAGGTCCTTGTCATTAAAAGGTCCTCCTTTGTTACCTGGGTAATGATATTTACGACGAGAACATTGTAAAGATTATTGAATTTCTTGATATGAAAACATTAACAAATATTATACTTAAGTACCTAGTAAGAAGTAATTACCTTATATAATAATTTATTACTTCTGCGCTTGAGCACTTCTTCAAATCTTCTTAACGTCTTTTCTTCAAAAGAGAGAAATATAATAACCAACACTTATGCCAATGGTCGGCAAAAATCTAATCAAAAATCCTCACGTCATTATTTAAAGCAGTTAGTGTGTCAGGATAATGACGTATGTTACTCTAGCTAGTACCTAGGTTCCGATTATTTACCCTCGTGGGGGTAAAACTAGCTTTTCTATGGGGATAACAAAGGTCCTAATCCAATAGAATGGAATAGATACCTAATATAAATAAATAAACATATCACCGTGCCATATCGAAGTCGGGGTAAAATCTGTTTTCCTAAAGGCGGATACAGATATTGCAAGGCATGCGATGAGCGCCCGCACGCTGCACATACTTCGCAATGTCTGTAACAAAAAACAAACAGTAAAAAGGTTAGGTTCCACTGAGCTAGGAGTGCCAACCCATTACGTACGCAAACTTAGTGCACATACAGTCAATATTGAGATGGCACTGCAGCATTGACCTACTTGCGGTAGAAAACATACTGCACAGAAGTCTAAGAAGTGTCTCTCTACGTGTTATCTCGAGTATTGGAACATAAAATATACAATATCAGAACGACAAAATGCGAGTGGTACAAAGTTTGGAATAACAAAGTTCGTATTTTACACCGATGTGGCCAAATTGTAAATTTGGTTGGTGTTAATATTGTATGGCGTTGCAGCATGCTAGAACTATATTGTCCCGAATACCACGTAAAACGCCTTCGCCTGTGCTAGGCTATAGACTAAAATGCCCACTTTTGGTGGCACTTATGATGACATTTCCAGGATAGGCTGACCTCTCATTGTACCAAATTGCAAGGTCAGTTAGTATCAGCATGGTGTCCCAGTGTCCACGTTGGGAATGAATCCAGGGAGGAATGACTTACCAAAATTTTTATCTTCAACCCAAAGCCTCATTAAATATTTTTAACGCTTTTCTTCCCTTATTTTTAATGAAGGAAAAAATCGGCTGGCAGGCAGGATTCGAACCTGCGTCTTCTGGTTCAGTACACCAGACGCTTTGACCATTAAGCCACCGCGAGCCCCGCTCGCCAGTAGAAATCTTCCTCCACATTCTAATTTACGTCTTAAAGGTGACGTAGCGACATCTATTGTGAATGCTTCACAACCAGAACTACAGGTGTACTGAACCAGAAGACGCAGGTTTGAATCCTGCCCGCCAGCCGATATTTTCCTTCATTAAAAATAACTTGTAATCTTAGCATGGAAAATGTTTAAAAAACATACAAAAAGATAGCTTTTCTTCCCTGTTTTGCGTCCAGTCGTGGCCGCTTTAGAAAAATCGTAATAATTTACATTGGAGAGCTACTATGGGTACTAAACATATTTAGATTGCAGGGGAATTTACTTTATCCAGCCAGGTACTTGTTACTTGTCAGGTACTCGTCTTCTACAGAGCTTGATTCTTAAATCTCGTCAAAATAATTTTCTATCAACTTCGCTTTCTGACAATAATATTTGCTCAGCCACCATACCCCATACCAATCCAATCATCATAATTTCAAAATTTTTCCTCCCCAAACTGACAAAAATGTTCAAAAACAAAGCCCTCAATCTCACAAACAAGATGGAAGCTCCCATAAAGTTTGTCACTTCGCCATTAAAGACGCAGTTACCATAGCTATATAAACAGCTCGCTAGGGCGTGCAAACAATAACGTGACAGATTAACTGAGGGCCGCCGACTAACTTCTAAGACAACCCTCCTCGAAGTTAATTTAATAATAAACAAGTGCCCTTCATGTTTTGACTGAAACCGGGTGTCCTGTTTGGAGGGATTTTATGTGGAAATGAAATACCAGTCAAATAATTTCATTTCATCTTGACAAAAGATATTGATATGAGTAACACAACAGAGATCGTTTATTGAAAAACATACATACCATCACGCCCGTTGTATTCTCTGAAGAATAAAATAATGATTATTTAATTAGAAATCTAATTTGGGTACATAGAAATAATGTTTTTTTACACGTTCAAGTAAAAAAAACTGCAGAAGAAATTGAAAAATTGATAAAAAAAGTTACGGAAAATTTCAACGCAAGCCCCCTTGCGTTGAAATTTTCCGTAACTAAGCAGGGGGTCCAGAATCGTGTACTGAACTCATGGTATTCGGATGTGCGTCGATGTCCTTTACACCTTGTATACCCACAGTTCACAGTGTTAGGTCTCATGTAGTAAGCAGGTCTATTGCCAATCTTGAAATTGCTTCCATCAAATCATAATATTCTAAATGGATATTATCCGTTAAGCTAGCACAGGCCGCACACGAAGACTTACATATAGTACTTTTTTCAGTTACCATTATCATATCAGTGAAAAGACCTCCACTGACACACAAATTGACATCCATAGTATATATGTCGCCTGCCAATTTATTTTTTACCAGGTACTCTGTTCATCTCGTTTGAGACCGCTTTGCGCTGCGTTTTCTGGTCCCGCCCCGAGACGAGAGCTTTTTTAGTTTTTTTTTAAACCAAAGCAAGTCAGCTTTAAAACTAAAGTATCACCACTTTATAAGCTTAAACAAGGTTTACTTAAAGTCCCCAAGCTTATTGACTTTAAACTTTAATGAGCTGACTGAAGTGAAGGCGAGACGTGATTACAAATTCTGTTATTTTAAAAGTGAATGCTTAGCTGGGGTAGGTCGGCTGTTCAAGCTTCAGGGGTCTAGACAAGTTGTAATTTGACATTCGATTAACAACGTTATTGCGCGCGCGATCCGAAATAAATGAAATAATGTTTTTTTAATTATAAATCTAATTTGGTTAGATAAAAATAATGTTCTTACACGTTTAAGTAAAAAAAAACTGCAGAAGAAATTGAAAAATTGATAAAAAAAGTTACGGAAAATTTCAACGAGAGGAGGAGGAGGGTCGAGCATCATGTACTGAACTCATGGTATTCGAATGTGCATCGATGTCCCTTCCACCTTGTATAATTTAGGCGTGATGGCATGTATAATGTATGTTAAGTTACTTTCAAATATTATAAATGGCGGTGGAGTCGCAAAAGATTGGCTTAGCATCTGCAGTGATCGACTAAGCTATTCAGTTATCACATACCCACTCACCCTTGTCAGATGAAACATCAATAGACAGTAATTAATTCGCATAAGATGGGTGTCCGTTCCACCCCTCACCCTAAAGTTCGTACATCTATCATATTACCCTTTTGTCTTCATGTCATCCAACTACTTACTTGCAAGTGACGTACTGAAATTCAATACCAACTTTTGCAACTGACTTTGCCTGCCCGAAACTTAATCCGGAAATATAATCAATTGATTAAACTCTCAGCTACATAGTTTAAGTTAGGTCAGGATTAATATAACAACATATCATCACATCTGTATTCCCCAAAGGGTAAGGCAAAGGCACAGAATAAATAATAACAGAATGGCCACTCTCCGCCCCTCCCTAACGTCAGATACCTCAGTTCCCCCGCATTCTGTCGGTGTTCTTGCCGGACTGCCAACAAACCCTACGCACTCTCACGCAAACATTTACATTTGCACGTGTACAAACGTAATTTTGACAAGTTTGACATTTGGTATTGTAGTGTGCAGCGGTATCAGAAGTCGTGAGATCTCCTCGTGAGATCTGTTAGTCAGTACTTCTAAGTCTCAAGTATGACTTCTAGTTATTAAGTAGCGTACATTTTTAAAAACTGCCCACTTTTTTGTGCATAACTCAAAAAGTAGTTTTGGTACATAACGGCATTTTAGCTTGAGGACGGCAGCACAGGTGTGGCAGAGGCGTGCTTATACACCCACAGTTTGTCGCTATTTAGGTCCCATGCAATAGAAGCTATTGCTATTAACCGGGCACAAATCCAAACTCTACTGAGAATGAGGATTTCATCTATAAACACTTTGGGAATCCAACCCAGTATGGCAATATACCTACCTCCAGCGAATTACGACTACAGTTCTCCGGGTTAAAGTTAGCTCGTGCCAACTTCAACCCGGACAATAAGTTTGGCGCGAACTGTACTAGACTAATGCAGTAATTTGAAAAACAAATAAAATAATAAACATTGATATTCCAATTCTAGTCACTCTTCAATGATTCAATACAGGTATAAACCGCTTTAATAATATGACTAAACTTGTACAAGAAGATTCTACCATAAGGGTTTTCTCCTTCTTTATGTATGTACTATTATTATTTACTCGAAATTAATATAGACGACAAGATATTCGTGTCAGTGTATTGAGCTTGAGTGACATCTCATCTGATAACGTAAGCACGGTCTTATGTATGTAAGTAATAAATCATCGCTTTTGCAACATGAACTACACAGCTTACAGTGTATGGGTATAATACACGGTCGGAGTATCTTGAGCAAGCTTAGGTGCTTGCTTCTGATGGTAAATGTTCCTGATCCCATGGACATGACGAAAAGGCCAAGTGTGGTTTTTAGTCGGAATGAGTCCGACATACCCTGCCGCCTCCCCAGGATGTTCCACACTCAAAAAACTATCATTGAATTTCACGCAAGCGACGTTGCTGCCAAAAACTCGTAACCAATACTTTTACTAATTAAAGATAGCAATTATATCCAAACAAAAATAAGATCTCAAGTAGGGTTCTAACCTGCGTCTCTCCAGATAAAATTTTGCAAATAAGATAAATAATAAATATTTTAAGACATTTTTACACATGACCAGAGAGAGAGACCACTAAGCAGAGCTTGTAGGTACTATTGGTTCTAGATAAGGGATTTCGAAACATGTAATATAACCGAAACAACCAGACAAACACAAACACTTATATTCATCACATAAATATTTGTGTCCTGTGGGAATCGAACCCACATCTTGATCAGCAGTCGAACTCGAACCACTAGACTATAGACGTCATCGTGTAAATAACTTATAACTGTTACTAGTAAATACACGATTAATACATCATGTGTTGTCATGATGTTGACAGGTCACCGTTTTTGATTAGGTACCCAAGTTGACGTACTAACTCTTTGGTTTTAGAGTGTTATCATCTCTAATAACCTATATCTCAATGTCGCTAACACAACAAATAAACAGATGACTGTGTGATATACATTTTGGTATGTGGTCGAAACCTCACATCAGTCACATCAAAGCACTTGTCCAGTACTAAACCCGTACACCGATGGCTTCTAGACACACAAGTAAGCATGGTTGCGCAAACAAATGTCTGGAGAAGTCGGTATCACAACGGTGCAGTGCATGCGGGTACATTATCCATCCATTTCTACTACGAGCCACGAGTAAGAACGGTAGATAAGGTTATTCGCAGTCTAGCTTTCTGTAAGTACTGAGATATACCATCGCGTGTGAATCCCTGAAGGATTAGGCAGAAGTGTACTAATGTATGTTCGCCGATATGTGTTCATCCCATGTAGGGGGTGAGTTCACTGCTATTAGCCGTTCGCAAATCCAAACTCCAAGCACTTACTGTGTATCAACTAATAACACTGCTCGACCTGGTAGTAGAACCCGGGACTTCTAGAGTAAAAACGATAATGATTTTTTTCACATAGATCCATTGCATTGTTTCGATTAAAATTCTTCAACTTTTAGTATACAAAATGAGGTCCTCAATTCGAATTCCATGTCGAGCTTTTCTATAAGGTTTTTCTCTTACATTAACAGGAAGTAAGCAGGGAAGCTAGTGGTTTGGTTTTTATTACTGCCCGTTTAATGACGGCTCCTTTTTAAATGAGACCAAAAAAAATCGTCAAACTTTGGGTAGGTAGGTATATAACATCAGTGCTTTACCCCTTCGGAGAACACAGGCGTGATGATGATGATTTTATAGGATGTAATAACAGCTAATAAGTCCCCTCCAAAGCTTCACAGCTTCTAGTTCCAATACAATGTTGGATCGCAATCTGTCTCAGCATGCTTCAATACAAGCGGCATGCCGACCCAGATAGCTTACATTCCGAATGCACCAACCAATGACTGGTGCACCCGGTTCATTGATAATTTACCGGCGCACCCAATATGTGGGTAGTGTGACAAGGAATGAAGGCCCGGAGTCGGTATTCCGAATGAATTTTCAATGATCGCTTTGTTCAAGATTCGGAGATTGTCTGGCATTGAGAGTGCTTTTACTGCGGTACACGTAAATTTGAAACTATTCTGGACTATCTATTTTCTACTAGTATTTTCCCTGAAATATTACGAGAATATTATATGTAGCTAATAAAATAAAAAATAATCACAACAAATTAGTCATAGTATCATATTCTATGTGTATAAAAACCGATTTTCCGCGAGCGTAGCCGCGGAAAAGAGTATAGATATAAATATGTAGTTGTTTTCCTACCTATTGTTTAGTTTTTTAGCCCGACACTTTTTTACGTTCTCCTGGATCGCTTTACAAAAATGTACTCCCTGAAGTACACCCACACCCAGACACGTCGCATATATCGTAGTACCTGTAGGTCATAGTATTTTATGGTATAAGGTAGGAGGGCTGTTACTCCACCGTATGTATTTTGCGTGACCGACCATACAAATATTTGTTCCGCAACTCGTAGCCCTTAGCTATTTACAAAATACATACCTACATGTTTGGCCCACGAACTACTCAATGTCGACTGAAGGTAGGTCCCCCTCTAACTATACATTTGATGTCATTGTAGGTACCTAACCTAAATACCTATCAAACATGAGCTCGTGACACAAAATGATGATAGGCCTATTCATGCATGACATGTGTCAAGCCAACTGTCATGGCGAGTATGAAAAATTGAATGTGCCCAAAAAACAGGACAAAATGTTGCTATAAACGTGATCACAAAAGAAAATAAAATGAATCGAACGCGTCTGAAACCTTTGCACACACATGCTCATATACCTTTATAATGACTAGCTGTGCCCCGCGATTTCACTTGCCGTCAGGGACGATGCCGTGACGTTAAATAGCTAACAGTCTTCGAGAAAATGCAATGTCTTTTTTCAAATTTACTGTAATTCCAAAGATATAAAAAGTTACAAATATAAGTGGATATTCAAATTTTACATAAAATTACTGGTATTAATCAGTGCTTCCATTTAATATTCCACCAAATTTGAAGTCATATTAATTATATTGAAGACTGCAAAATGTAAAATTAATTTTTACAGATTTATATTTATACATTCGCGATATATTCATTCAATGTCTACTAGGTATTTGTGTGACTGTTAGTTAATTATTTTGTGTACGTAAGTACCGCAATCATAAACGTACGGAAATGTATTCAAATAGTATAGTTAAAATGTCTAATGAAAGCATTCCCTCCCGCATTTAAATATTTTGCCGAGATGAGAATATTGCTGGGTATGCATTTGCTGGCGAGAGCGCGAGGTTTCTCTTTGAAATTATTTACCCTTCTTAGTGACTGACTAGTAAATACAGTACCGAGGCCCGTCTATTTCATATTTATAAGCTTCTTTACCCGTGTCGCACATATAACAGGAATTATTATTATTGCGATGTATTTCACCTTTGAGTCTTGCACTAGGATTACGAGCTGTATCGGAGTGTTCATCCATTTTGAAGCGTAGATAGATAGGTACCTAAACTTTCTTGAAATTAAAGTCACAAAAGTCCTACTAATATTATAAATCTGAAAGTTTGGATGTATGAATGGATATTTGTAACTCTTTCACGCAAAAACTACTTAACAGATCTGGATGAAATTTGGCACAGAAATAGAATATAGTCTGGAATAACACATAGGCTAGGCTAGGCTTTTTATGCCGGTAAAATATATGGTTCCCGTGGGATAGCGGGCGAAGCCGCTGCCGTTAGGTAAGTATATTAACATCTGTGGTCTAGTGGTTTGAGTACCGTACTGCTGCTCACGAGGTCGTGGGTTCGGTTCCCACAGGATACACTTAATTATGTGATGAATATAAGTGTTTGTGCTTGTCTGGTTGTGTATTATGTATTACAAATATATATTTACAAAAATATATATAAACATTTTATTCATTGTGTAGTACCCAATGTACCCATAGTACAAGCTCTTCTTAGATGGTGCTGTGTAAAAATGTTCAAAAATATAAAAAGTACCATGGTCGCATCTCATATTTGCGTGTCAACTGGTAGGTAAGGTAAGGTAGAAGGTAATAATATTTGTACAACCCTATAATTCCACAATTTGTGTACCCGTATGTACCTTCAAGGAAACAAGCATGATGCTCTATGAAAACTTATTATAAAATTCATAAATCCACATTCTTCTCTTTATATACCCATCCCAGCGTCTTACGGTGATTAGATAAACGAAGCTAGCTATCGAGGCTATCCATAATCCAATCACTTGGGAGTAATTAAGAGATTGAACAGCCCTCGGTGTGGGCACGGGCCGAACATATTCGTGTCTGTGGTGGCTTTCATGTGAAATTGAAAATAGTTTGGTGGGAAAACACGACATTATCGGTGCAGGTAAAATTTTAAGTTGGATTAGATAAGGGGTAAGTAGGTTTAATCTTTATTTAGAATGCCTAATTGAAAATTTTATCGTTCCTGAAGAATCCAAAAAAATATGCAAGTATTTAATCCTAGACAGAAAGAAAGATAGAAAATAAGTAAGTAGCAGTAGATTTATTAATAAACAAATTGTTTCTTTGCTTGTCCCGCCTGCAATACATTTTCACATAAAGAGCTTGTTTTGTAGCACACAGTAGGTACTTGCGTACCTACCTACCTCATTATTTCAATTCGTCAGTCGCAAGGGCCTTCAATGTACAACCATTTTGATTAAAAATAGTTTGGCGGTGCTAAACTACTTACTAATTTAATTTAACTATGACTTTTGTTTGGCACTGGCTCCGAATTAGTTACAAATCATAATAATTATGTCAATATGTACCTAGATGTTCTTTTTTCTTTTTAGGTACGTGGTATTTTTGAAGGCAGTTTGATATTTGTTTAAAATAATTTATTTTAAAAGTTTTAGTGGAATATAAATGTATTTTGTTTTGTAACTATTATATTATGATATGGGCCTCCCCCCTCCTCCAACTAAACGCACCGCCCTAATAAGACAGAAGACAGCGAGGTTTAGGAGTAAACCAAAATGAGTTTTTTTCATTCTCCAATATTTTTCTTTCTCCTATTTTTACGGCCGGGGTGAAGTTAGCTCGTGCCAAACTACAGTATTTCTGACAAAAAAAGATTATAGATAGGTATATTTTAGGAATCCTACAACATTACTGTTTTGCAACGATTTTGACGTTCAAATTCACAACTGACTATATACGAACCGACTATATTATGTTACTTTAGGGAACTGTGCCTCGACCATGAGTTTTTCTCACTAGATTCGATAGCGACGCTATAAAGTTTGTAACTTTGTATGGAAAACCCTCGCAGCGCCCATAGCGGTTACGTAAGGAACTAAAATCTGCTATGAGATACAGTGTTTCGATGGGTGAAAAACATCGAAAGCAATTCGATAGAACTCATGGTTGAGGTACTGAAACTGACTGTCCGATGCATGGTGCATGCTGTAGTATATTATAAATCTATGGTGCATGCATCATGCATTACCGAACAAGTGAACGAGTACCGAAGTCATTGAACTTCTAAGTCGACGACCGACTCACTCACCACCACTGCACGGATATTCTAAACTAGCTAGCAGAATATTTAGATTGCCAGCCTACAAAATGGATGTTTGTTTACAATGTTGGTATAATACCTAGATAAAATTATTACTAACTAATCTTTTATTTTTTATTCGTGTTTTGTGTGTAATCGAAAGAGATTAATAAAAAACATTTTTTAATACTAAAAAAATATACGTAGGTACCTACAAAACACTTAGATACATATTAATTATAACCTTTTAATGTTTTTTATTATAAATTTGAGTGCGTTTGGCAGCAGCTCACCTGCATGTTGTCAAATAAGTAATAAATTCGTCGAGAATATCAGGCTACCAGATAGTCGAAGTCGAAAACATCAATGAATGAAATGAACGGAATGAACCATCAACGGTCATCAACCAATGAACCAACCAACCAGTGTTGGATTCCGTAGTATTATAATACTATTTGTACCATTATTTGATAGTGTGTAGTATGTAGTATCGTAATGCCACTATACTACGCGAAAATACCATAATTTTGATGTCGACCGATTTGTATTAAGTGAGCCCTTTTACTTATTAATATTTACCCTAAAATGTCGGAAACTCTGTATGTACGGCAACACCTAATCAGGATTACTAAATAAAAAACGTAGTGCTGCCAATTTAGCGACTTCGTTGCTAGAAGTGGCGGCATTTACTGAGTGTTAGCGTCAGAAAAAAATTGTCGCCAAAAATTATTTGTATTACACATTTATTTGGTTACTTTTGGAGTACCATCAAAATACTTTAAGCGCTCGTTTTTCAAAAGATTTTCAATATAAAGAGGTGCTAATTAATAGGAGTATTTTTAGTTACTATAATTTCTTTTAGCTAATTAGAAATCCTGTCATCTTTTATACAAATACACAAAAAAATGCAAATCTAGTATTTCTAAAAATTATTGGTACTTCCATTTATGTAGTTAATACGCCTTACAGTTCGCGCCAAACGTATTGTCCGGGTTGAAGTTGGCATTAGCTAAATTTAACCCGGCCGTAAAAATCGGAGAAAGAAAAATATTAGATTGTAATAAATAAAAACGAAAGCTCAAGTCGTAATCTGTCGTTATAAATTACTTTAATCCAATATTTTTCTTTCTCCGATTTTTACGGCCTGGTTAAAGTTAGCTAATGCCAACTTCAACCCGGACAAGTTTGGCGCGAACTGTACGTCTCAACTGAATAAAAAAAAATACGATTTACGAATGCATTTTTACCCTTGTGGGGAAAAAGGAAACCGTCAAAAAATACGATAAAAAAACGTGAAGAGTCAAATGTAGTATAATTTTGGACAAATAGTATTATTTTATTGTCCATGTAGCATAATTTTTTGAGGGTCTGAATCCAACCCTGCAACCAACCACTGCGCAACAAACTGTCTATGGCAACAAACACAAAGTCTACTCGGCCAAACGTTGAAATAAACAAACTGTGATCAATGGGCGTTGCCGAGCGTTTTTAATACTGATAACTCGCTGATTACAAACAGATAAGCCCTCGTGTACCTTCGCGACATTGCACTCATTCGAAATTAGGGCTCCATAGATAAAAATGTGATACATTCATTATTGTGCCAATGTGTTAGATAAAACTTTATTTTCACAATTTTTCTCACGTATCTCCTTCGTCACAGTAAATAATACTTAATTACTGAGCTTCACGGTCAATTAACTTAAAGTTGCACGAGTTTTAATTCATAAAAGTGCTGTGTATTGCAGTTATTTTACAAATAATTCTAACAAGTGAATATGGTGACTCATCCGGAAACATATACTTTTATAACTTTGTAGTGTATTTTGTGATGTTAAAATGTTCAAAAACTATTTACTAACGTTGTTCCTATATGCCAGTGTTGAGTGCCAGTCAAATAAAGATCTGTACAATGGACAAGCAAACAATGAATTTTACAACTCTCAAGAACAGAACTTTCGGTCATCAAAGCTGCCTAGCCCAGGTGACAGTGATTACAGGACGTATGTGTACAATAGCAGGCGATATGGGATGGATCCAACGAGATACAACCCATACAACCCTAATATAAATCAGCCTGGAGGGTTCCCATACAATCCCATCAATACAAACCCATTGGATGATCAGTTTAAGTTTAATATTGTAAGTACCATTATGTCCCTATATCCCATCTTTACTCTAGTAAATCTATTGAGCAATAATAATTCATAACTTTATAGCAAAGTTTACTGAGTACATACTTATGACTCATAAGATTGCCATTTCATTCTTATTTGTGTAAATATAGTTAGTCATATTCTAAAACAGTAAATAGTTTTCTAGTTGACAAAGTTTTGTAGGCTCCTTAGGCATTGGGTATAGCTTCTTGTTATCCATAACTCCGCAACAAATTGTACACATAAATAGATTTGAATAGCACATTATCTTGTACAGTCCAATAAGAATAACAAGTAAGAAATTAAGTATGCATACCATTATTGATTCCCAATTTAAATTAGTGATGGTTTTATACAGTAACACTCATTGTCCTTTCATTTTGCAACTTTTTACTGGCTCATTCATTCATAAAATAAATTAATATTCAAAACATGAATAAGATCTAAGATTCTTAGCAATCCTTTACTTAATCTATATCTATACTAATATTATAAAGAGAAAAGATTTGATTGTTTTTTGTTTGTATTGAATAGGCTCTGAAACTACTGGACCGTTTTGAAAAATTCTTTTACTGTTGACAAGCTTCACTATCTCCAAGTAACATAGGGTATAATTTATAATAGACCATGTGGGTGAAGCCAGTGGCGGAATAATAAATAAAAGTATTTTTTGTGAACCTAGACTTTCTCATAGATTTCCAACCAATCAAAATTATATTCATATTGTTTTTTTTTTAGAACCGTGACCCAAATAACCCAGATGCCCTATTTCCTGGTGTTCTTGGAGGATGGAGGGAGGACCTTCAAGGAAGGGAGAGGAGAGACTCCCGGCAGTTGAAGAGGGATGTGTTTGTTACCACAAATTATGGTCAAGTTCAGGGATTTAAGGTAAATAAACAAACTTTAATTGCATCAAAAATAAATATAAAACTTTCATTTAAACATTGGATATTTGGTGTTTTATTTAAAATTTCAAAACGAAATGTATTATAGTTATGTAGCAGTGATAAAGAACCATATTAACAAATAAATAAATGTGTATTCTAACAGGTTTATTTGTATGACAACCCGGATCCAGACTCAGGATACAGACCGTGGCTGTCACCAGTCGAAAGAATACAGGGTGAAGTGTCAGTGTTCCTGGGCATACCCTATGCCAGACCACCTGTGCTTGAAGGTAGATTCAAGGTAAGCTTCCTATTATTATTCTCAATATCCGTTCTATTATTATAAATGAAATAGTCAGATAAGTCAGGGCCAGTTTTACCATCTTCTAGTAAGTTGTCGTTAAATTACTTGGGAGATAATTTCATAAAAATTTTGTTCCATTTGTAAATTTGTCTGGCAGATAGCAGCTATCGTGACATGTGGGTGGCTGGATAGCTGCTTACCGCAGAATAAATTAAAAAATGGAACAAAATCTGTATGAAAGTATCTACTAAATAATTTATCAGTAAGCTGTGGCCCTATTCTGTTTATGTTTGGGGACGCTGGCAGACACCAGGCGGGTGAACAGTGCTCTTGTTAGAATTATTTCAACCAGTTCCCCAAGTCCAAATAGGCCCTAAGTCTACCTGTTAATTTTTCATGCCTAACCAGCTGCTGATTTTCGACCAACAGGTTGATGCTTGGTAAATTAAGAAATACTATTGCTAACACATAACTATTAAACCATTTTTTGTTCTAGCCGCCACGGCAACATCCAGGATGGCAGCTCATGCAGGCAGTAGACTGGGGTCCCGCTTGCCCACAGCCAGTACGATTTACTGGCGCCACTAAGGGCATCAGGGATATGGACGAAGACTGCCTTTACTTGAATGTATTCTCACCAAATGTGAGTATTCTTGACATCTGATAGCCTCGTTTTGAAACTGAATTTAAAATACTGTAGGTACAGAAGGACCAAGGAAATTCATGGTTCTAAAAAATTACACCAGAATGTTCTTCAGTGCTAGGCCAAACCTACTATTAAAGTGTTCTTGTATGTTCGAATATTCTATGCCAGTCCATGTAACATGTCTCAGTCTGTACTAGATTATTATATTTATAAGATTATTATATTTATAGATTATTATTATTTATAATATAATATATTTATATGGCTTCAGACAGTGGACGTCAACGGAAATCGATCTTGCGGGTCTGTAGTTACTATGGGAGTGCCGCAGGGCTCATGTAACTTCTACAACTTTAGATGCAAAAATTGCGTAATAATTAATATTCTGGGACATTTTACATATCACCATCTAGTCCCAAACTAAGCATGTAGTATGGGTAGGTACTAAACAATGTATATAATACTTATAAACTTTTTTGTACATACTTATGATACATAAAAAACACAAATGTTTATGTTAATCACATAAATATTTGTGTCTTGTGGGAAGCGAACCCACATCCTCATGATCGGTTTGGTACTCGAACTACTAGACCACAAACATCAATAAAGTAAATACAATGAAACATAGGTTCAATGAAAAAACTGTAGTAAATATGGGGTTTGGACTAGAGTGGATGCAAAACCGTGCAATATTATAATTATTTTGTACTAATAATGCCGCCACTAATGAGGTTGATGTGTTGGATACATAATGATGATATTGCTAAACAACGTTATTGTCCCGTGCGAATAGCTAGGCCATCTGATTATGAATATTTATTCATTTATAATGTAGAATTGCAACTGTTCTGGTTACGCTCAATGAACATCTGCATTCGGTATCACTGATTGACGAAACAAAAATTAAATACAACTACAGTCACTAACTCAGTAACGTCCTATCCTATCCTACTTCCTATCCTACTAATATTATAAATGTGAAAGTTTGTGAGGATGGATGGATGGATGGATGTTTGTTACTCTTTCACGCAAAAACCACTGAACGGATCTGGATAAAATTTGGCACAGAGATAGATTATAGTTTGGAATAGCACATAGGCTACTTTTTATACCGGTAAAATGTATGGTTCCCGCGGGATAGCGGGCGAAGCCGCTGGCGGAAAGCTAGTAAATTTTATAAAGTTACACAATGACATGTAGAGTAGATAGGCTGATCCTAAGGATATAAGAATTAACTATAAATAGATAGAAAGGAATTTTATTTAAATGTAAAGGCTGTCTCATTTATCTAGTACCTAGTCGTAAGCTCTACCGCTTAGATAGGGTTCGATTCCTAGGTCAAGCAGTGTTATAGAGTTATTCTGTGAAATTCTCAGTAGCAATCAAAACCGGAGCCTATTATCAGTTCTCCTTAAAGGGTAGTTGTGTTAATTTCCTTTTTTTAAAGAATGCCACGCTGGCTTAGTGGTCCTAAGCTTGACTGCTACGCTAGATATGCTGGGTTCGATTCCCCGGTCGAGCAGTATTGTTGGCATCATAATTTCTTACATTAGGTACTAAAAGTTTTATCCTATGAAGAAGGCAGTCTACTTCTATAGAAAAATATATGATATTCACAGCACATACAATCTAAATTCACTTAACAAAGCCATTGCCATTCGGTATAAAAGAAGTTATATCACAAGGGTCATCCGACAATGATTCATTAGCTACCGACTAAACGGTTTTAATTACACCGATTTGTCGCATAGGCATTTTGATTTTTCACCAAAATGGGCCTTATGCTTTTGTAATAAAGATCATAATTGTGATAACAAAACATATGATCAAATGAAAATGAACTTTAGGATCCCAATAAATTTAGGTTAAAAAGCCTTCCGTTTATTATCTTTAGAAAAAGATGGCTAATTCAATGAATTAAAGGCTAAATTACCAACTTTTGTATTGTTACCAAGCCAATATGAACTTAGTTCTCTGTGGCATAAGCAACAAATTAGTTCGTGTTTTTTATTAATTATGCTTAGTGCATTTATCGGGGCTTGTGCGAATAATAAAATAAAGTGTGCCGAGACTGATGTAATAAACTTTTTAATTACTATGGATTACGGCAGTCTTTTTACCCGACTGCCGAAGGAGGAGGGTTATTGTAATGAATGATTTGCTGTTTGTACTATTAGAGTTTTAGTACTAGGTCGATGTGATACTTACTATTGAACAAAAGTATGCTGGAACCTTTTTACCCGACTGCCGAAGGAGGGTTATGTGTTTGACGCGTATCTATGAATGTATGTCCGTTCCTATGTCCGCTCGTAACTACTCAACGGCTCAACCGATATAGATAAACGACACCTCATTCGATTCGTCTTGATGGCACGAGTGTCACTGGGTACAAGAAAAAAAAAATTGCGGATTTTATACGCTTTAATGTGCGAGCTGATTTTAAAAATGTTAGTTATGTTACTTTTCTACTTCTACTTTTATTTTAAATTATGATTTAGAATCTCTAACGTGATTCTATGATTAGGTATTTATAAACTAAAAAGTAAAAAGTCGGGTTTTTAAACGTTTGGATCCAGCCTGCACGACATCTACCTGAGTTGGCAGAAAGTCAGGCTCTTAGCGAATCCCGTCTTGGCCGTGGTGAATTTATCAAGTCCTACTATTATACAAGTTCTATAATGTAAATATTATTGCTTATTATACGTTTGTACCGTGCGTACAAAAGTTTAACAATACACGACCTACAAAAAAAACTAAACTTTACTTTATACGTTTGAAATAACGATATAACGTAACGTTTAGTTTCTATTATGAAAATAAATGCTATAAAAACATTTCAACATGTATTTATGTATCTTTATAACAAAGTCGCTCCCGCTGTTTGTAAGCTTAGTCCTTTTAAACTGCGCAACGGATTTGAATGCAGTTTTCAACCATAGATCAGTTATTCAAGAGGAAGGTTTATATGTATAGTATAGTATACATTAAACATGCATAATATAATAGAGAAAAGTGGAGAAATTCACTGCACCACATTAGTATCTACATTGCACCCGTGCGAAGCAGGACGGGTCGCTAGTTGTATCTAAATAATAACAAATAATCAGCGCTCTGAACTACCCCCACTATCACATTTAACTTTCAATGAACGAACGAACTGACTCATGTCCCCACTGAATTAATTAACTGATTTATTGCTTCATTAGACACCTTTGTACGCACCGCAAAACTGGACCGGCGAACGAGAATTGACAAAGCTAATAGGCGGCGCAATATTTGATCTCTACTGTTTCAATTATACGAGATGAGCACTTGCCTTCTGAACTCTGTATGTTTCTACTCCATCTAATCAGCAATTAGACTTGCGTAAATAACTCTCATTTTCGTTATATGAATATAACGTAAAATCCGTAAAGAATAGTTTAATTTTAAAGTCAATTACTTTTTTCTCATAACGATTAATTCCTTGGATGAAACGCATGTGACTAAAAGAGTGATGACATTGAATGTAGAAGGACGGAGAGATAGAGGAAGGCCAAAGAAAAGATGGATGGATTGTGTTAAGGTCAATATGATGGAAAAGGGAGTGAATGAATCGGGTGACGGCTAATAGGGATGAATGGAGGAAAAGGATAGGCTGCGCCAACCCTAAATAAATTGGGACATGGGCAGGAAGAAGAAGAAGAAGAACGATTCATTCCTAATAACGAGGCAGGAGAAATATTTCTCATATTTGCGTAAGTGTCAGAAGTCAGTAGATTGGGTTTTGAGAATTTTAGTGCACTGAAAACATCGTCCCGTGCTGGAAATGGTACCTGCGTCAACGCGTGCTTGCTAAATATCGTATTTGTTTGTCATTCTGCAATAACGATGATCGCAGAAGTATTCGAAATAATATCAAGATTTTTTTGAAACAGAAATTTCTAAGGTCTAACATCAGCGAGCGTCCTTCTAGGAGTAGAGTGTGATTGTTAAACTTTGACCTGGAATCACAGTCATATATTTGCTTGCAGACTGAAGCCGGCTCCACAGCACAGCGGTACCCAGTAATGGTGTACATCCACGGTGGCCAGTACACCTCTGGGGCCTCGAACCTGTTCCCCGGGCACATGCTGGCTGCCTTCTACAACGTTATCGTAGTATCCATCAATTACAGACTTGGAGCTCTAGGTAAGTTAATTTTTTTTTACTGCATGAACAACTCGCATTTTACTCCTACTAGATAAACGCTACTCACATTCAGAGATTTGCTGTGTAGCTGATTTTGAGATTTTTGTCCATATAAAACGTTTTACTTAATGTGTTAAATAAAACATTTGGACAATTACTAAGAACTAATTGTAGAAGTAGCACTGTTGTAGTTAATCGCTCCCTGAAAGACTTATATATCCTATGTGTGATTTTGATGTATAAGCTACTGTAAAGTCACATAAAAATCCGTTCAGTAGGTTTCGCGTGAGAGTCACAAACATACAAATTGATAATATTAGATAGTAGCCTATGATACTATAAAATTCCACTAATTAATACTAATTTAATCAGTCCATTGGTTTTTAAGTTTACAAACAATATTACCTATACTCCGCGCGGAACTAGTTGGCCGCGCCTTAGGTAGGGACGGGGGTGAGGTGGCGGGTTACTGTGAATAAAAGCAAGCGCCACCGCCCATCCGTCCCACCGCGCGCAGGCGACCCCATCCCTCCGTCCCACCGCACCGATACCTAAGGCGCGGCCAACTAGTTCCGCGCAGACTATATACAAATATTTCCTCTTTATATTGTTGGATTGTAATCGAACTCATATCATAGGTTTCCTCTCAACCGGTGATGAGAACTCCCCCGGCAACTACGGCATCCTAGACCAAGCGATGGCTCTCCGCTGGGTGTACGACAACATCACCCCGTTCAACGGCGACCGCTCGTCCATCACGCTCTTCGGGCCAGGAGCTGGGGCTGCATCAGCTGGACTGCTGGCTGTGGCGCCACAGACGAGAGATATGGTCACTAGGGTTATAGCTCAGGTAAGTCTTGAAATATGTATTGTCCAAAAGGTTTTTTTGTTGTAATAAGTTGACAGTGGCTTTAAGCAAATTGTTATTGGGGTTTTCTATGAAATATCTTTGTAGCAAATTAATTAATTATTTGTTCTCCGAGACTTACAATTTATATCCGAAAGAGGGAATCCATTTATTCTAGGCAATCGCACTCCATCGTAGACCACATCGTTGCTTAACATTAGGTGAGTTGTAGTCAAGCGTAAATTAAAAAAATACCGTTCAAAGAGACACAAAACCTTTTTGTTTGTCTTTTTTCAAGAAGAACGCCCACATTTTGACCATTGCTGTTCATTTACGTGGCCTACTATACTCATAATACATTCTGCTATCTCTTAAACAGAGTGGATCAGCATTAGCAGACTGGGCGCTAATAGAAGACAAGTTCAGGGTACAGAACACTTCGCTAGTATTCGGACGGCTGCTCGGTTGTCCTATTGACTCCTCGTGGAAGCTCGTCAACTGTCTCCGGCAGGGCAGGAGCTTCTATGAGCTGGGGAACGCTGAGTTTCAGGTGAGGTCCAAAATATGAGTGTAAATAAAACAACAATGATGATGATGCAGCTGTTTTATTTTAATGAGGCTAAAATAAGTCAGTAAAGAATAGTGTAGCAAAATTTATAATGTAAGTATGTGTTTACTTAAAAAGCATACCTACTCGTTTCCTTGATTTAATTAGAATGGAATCTTAAAGTACATAATACTATACTTCCACAAAAAGTTTTTAACTTGTATATCCTATGTTGTATAGTCGACCAATTTTACTTTACCACGTTTGACAAAAACTTCCGTCAAAATTAAATTTACGAATGCTCATTATCAATCTGTCACGTGGTCTTGTAAGCAAAAATAAACCTTGTTGTTTTGTGAAGTGCAAACGACATTCACTCTAAGGGTGGTAATAGTTATTTGTTATACAAGAGTGCAAAGTTGCTTTTTAACCGCGTGCTCAATTTTGATGACCGAGCAAGCGAAGGATTCTAAAATTGAATCACGAGCGGAGCGAGTGATTCAAAAATTAGAATCCTGAGCGTCAGCGAGGGAATTAAAAGAGCACAAGGTGAAAAATGTTTGCACTCGAGTGCAACACGTAACTTTTCATCCCACCTCAGCGAGGAAATGACAAAAAAACATTTACAACCACAAGATACTTTTATTTCAGTTTAGGTATAAGTACTGTATGATAAGTTTTACAGAATACCTATTCTTTAAATTATAACAAATAATACTAGGTATTAAGAGAAATTGAAAGTAACGTTGCTACCATTACTTGAGTGTAATATTTTTGTTAGGTATTGTAATGTTGGTGTTAGTGACTTAAAAAAGTACACCAAGAAAGTTCCGATAGGGCTTGTTGAAAAAATATCGATACATCGATACATCGATATAATTTTTTTTATGTATCGATATTTTTGAGCGATATTTAATATTTCGATATATCGATGCATCGATATAAAATTCAAAGTATCAAAAAGGTATAAAAATCTATTTTTTACAAACCTATAAACATTTATAAGTTTTAAGATTATAAAATCCCAAAAAGGAATACTTTCTTTATACTAACATCTTTTTAACAAATTATATTTAATGTATTTTTTGTTTTTGGTCGACTTGATTTGTTGTTTTATAATTTGGTTTTTAAGATATATCGCCCATATATCGATATTTAAAATAAAAATATCAGTATCGATACTGATATTTTCAAAAAATATCGATTCGACATATATCGATACTTTGTTGCGTTTAGACTCGGAACCTAGGGAAGGTTCCAAGTCTAAGTTTTTAACAAATTAAAAAAAAAGTTGTATGATAAATTCGGCGCCAGGGGGGTAAAAGCACGATGTTCTAAATTCAATTTACTTTGTCTCTCTAGAGGATAAAAACGACTTTTGCACTCAGATATCGAAGAGTAAAAATACTCTTTCCGAGATGGTGGGATGAAAAAGAATTTTATAGTTGACTATACATAATTATGACATGATACTGAAATTAATCCAAGAACGTAGCACCGGCTCGTTAAGGTCGTAATCATAAACCTTCTTGCCAAGGAAATAAAGTTTTTTATGCAACATAGTATGTGGTTCATAAGATTAATTTTTCACAGCCACATGTAGGCTTCATGCCTTGGGGTCCGGTCCTAGAGAACAACTTCACGTTCCCCGGCGACGAATGGTACGACGGTTGGCGGGAGAGGGACTGGCACTTCTTGAACACGATGCCTGAGAACTTGATACAGAGGAGACAGTTCAATCCTTCTCTTAGGTATATGACGGGAGTGACTACGCAAGAAGCCGCTTATGTTTTATGTAAGTAGCTTAAACTAGATATGTTGATCTATGGAGCTGTTTGTCTCCAAGGACCAGTATTTTGACATAAGGCAATTTTCCTTAAAAACAATGATCCTTGACTTGATTTAATACAGAGAAGATTCTTATATGATTAAAGTAAAAAGAGCTAACTATTAGATATTTTGTGTTGTTGAACTCTTCGACTCTCAGGACCATTGTTTTGTATTATTACTGTGACAGTAAGCTATGTCTAATGCCGTCATACTTCGACAATGCGATATTAGTGAGTCTAAAAAATATTTTCTTCGAAAAATACAATGGTATACCGTAGACATTCCCTATTTTGCCGACATAAAAAAAAAATAAAAAAACAATAAAGAACTTGTTTCAATCACATTACAGATACAAACGACTCTTTAGCACCGAACTACGAGATATCGGAGAACTGGTTCAACCAGAAAGTATCGGAACTAGTGCAGCGGTACAACTACACGCTAAACCCGCGCGGAGTGTACGAGGCTATCCGCTACATGTACACCTACCACCCGGAGCCGCACAACGTTAGCGCTATCAGGGACCAGTACATACATGTGAGTTGTTAATACTGATTACTGTAATAGTCTTTGCAACAGTTTTGAGTTTAAGGGTATAATAACTATACTGCTTTTTGGTGGGGATTGAGATCTATCTGTCCCTTCCCGCATGAGTGTTAGTATAGAATTTGTATGGCGTGCTAGATGGTTACGTCACAATTTATACCTAGTCTGCGCGGAACTAGTTGGCTGCGCCTTACGTATGTGAGCGGCGGGACGGAAGGGTCGGGGTCGCCTGCGTGCGGTGGGGCGGGGGCGCTTGCTTTCATTTACAGTAACCCGACGCCTCACCACCTAAGGCGCGGAACATAAAATTATGATGCACACAACTTCCTTGTTTTTGAACCAATTTGAAAATATTTATGATAGTCTTTCTCATGAGGCCATAAACCTAGTTAGGGCCTGTTTCACAACCTTTGGATAGCCGCTAACCGACTGATAAATAAAAAAAAATAACATAATTTGTATGAAATTATCTGCCAAATAATTTAACGGGATCTTATCAGAAGGTGTTGAAACAGTGTTCTATTCTACCTATTATTTTTTAGATGTTGTTGTGAAATGATTTATTACGCTGCTGCTGTTAATTCCTTTTATTATTTACTTGTTACATTACAATACTTATGGGTAAAATTCTGTTGATAAATGACGTGTGGTCAACGCTGCTGACTTTTTAGCTCTGGTCGTCGCCGCTGGCGCCGCACCCCCGCGCGCACTTTCCCCGCAATCCAGGGCTGTACTGGACGCAGGGCCGTATTCAGAATATTTAGTTTGTGTAGTTAACATTATTAACTTAACTAATTCTTCACAGCTTCTCTCAGACTTCCTCTACCGCGCACCAACGGACAGACTAGTGAAATTACTACTAGAGCAAAACATTCCTGTATACATGTACGTTCTCAATACCACCGTTGAAGCCTTCCGATGGCCGGAATGGAGGCGGTATGCCCACGATACGGAACACTACTTCCTGACTGGAGCACCCTTCATGGACCAGGAGTTCTTCCCGGTCAAACAGAGGATCGATAACCAAATGTGGACGAACAATGATCGGAATATGAGTCACTTTTTCATGAAGTCTTTTGCGGATTTCGCAAGATTTGGGTGCGTGTTTTGCTGTTATTATAATATCTGTCTTTGTTTCATTAGCCTAGTGGTCATAAGCGCGACTGCTGCGCTAGAGGCCCTGAGTTCGATTCCCGGGTAAGGCAGTACTAGTGGGTTTTTCTATGAAATTCTCAGTAGCAACTCGGTGTTTGGAATTGTGCTGGCTTAATGGCAATAGCCTTGCCCCGGTTTACCGGTATTACATGGGATCAAAACATGAGCGAACTGTGGATGTACGTTAGTATACGCCTCTGCTTAATGATGAGCTTTCTGCAAGTGAGTAACAAAATACTAAAAGGACATTATTTTTTGCTTCTAGCAACCCAACTCGTTCCCGCATCCTAGGCCTCCACTTCGAGGTGGCCCAGGCCGGACAGCTACGGTACCTGAACTTGAACACCACCTTCAACTCCACCATACAGCTCAACTACAGGCAGACTGAACTCGCCTTCTGGACCATGTATCTGCCCACTGTTATAGGACGACTAGTGCCGACATACCCACCTATAACTGAGGTAAGATGTGCTTAAATATTCTTCATTTTTCTTTAGCCGTTGCTGTCCCGTTTCTGGGCAAAGGCCTCCTACTTCCTTTCTCGTACTGCCTCAAACCAGTCCTCGCGGTACTAAAAGGATACTATTTTTTTCTAGCAACCTAACTCGTTCCCTCATCCCAGGCTTTCGGTATTTTTACTATGTATAATTAAATCTCCCTGATCCCTATCTTCCTAACTTTTTTCCAACCATGGTGGTGTCGGCTCTCAGTCTAACCAGATGCGGCTGAATATCAGTATCTTACATGAAGCGACTTCCATCACTTGTGACTCCTCCGGTGTTGTGGGTGTCCATGGGGTAGTCGTAGGGGGTAGTAGTAGTAGTAATAGTATGGGGTAGTCGCTTACCATCAGGCGATCCGTATGCCCATTTGCCCCCTACTAACCCATTCGCCATTCGCAACCAAATTTCAAGTCAATACCAATATTCGAAGGAAAGACTGGTTGTCAGACTTTGAGCTTTCTGACTACTATTAGGGATCCCTAATATAGCCTATATAATATCCTTTTCTTATAGTATTGGTGGGAACCGAAGCAGCCCCTCCAGATCGCGTTCTGGTCGGTGTCCAGTGCGTGTCTGGTACTCATCGTGCTGTTGGTTGTATGCTGTATGCTCTGGAGGAACGCTAAGAGGTAATCATGAGTTTCTAATGCTGTTACTAACCTAATGTTTCCCTACAAAATCATTAAGAATTATTAAATAAATTACAATACTCCCGGAATGGTCATGGGCGCATAAAAAGCTGCAGATCGTGGCATCCGGGGTTCGATTTCCCATTCAAGCATTGGGATTTTTTAATTAAACTCTAGCCAGCCCGGAGTTGAAGTTTATGCTTGGTTAATAGCAATAGTGTCGCCCCTATACATAGTATACAATATGCGAACTGTAGATGTAGGTACATCAGTATACTTCTGCGTAACCTTTTAGGGATACAGTCATGATGGTATCTTATATATAATTAATAAAAATTATCTAGTTTATTGTTGACTAATAAAACAACACATCACAACTAACAATATTAATATTTGTCATGCTAACAATGTCTAAAATCCTTTTTAACAGGGCAATACCACCGAAATGGAAAATGGTGCCGGTCATGTAGGTGAAACTAACATTTAATCTTTGCTTATTAATGCTTATCACTGGCTACACACGTTGGCCCCAACGACACCGCCAACGTTGGCATTAACTGGTTTGACCCAATAAAATTGCGCGGCAGCAAGCTTGTATTGGAGCCAACGATTTCACTAATGTTGGCTCCAACTGGATTAAGCCAAAGAAATTGCGGTACCCAGCTAGGGTGTTGGAGCCAACGCTATTTATCCACACGTTGACCGAATAGCATTGACTCAAATATTGGGGCTGACGGATGGAGCCGAGCTTATAATTATGTGTAACTAAAAATTCATAATATTACGTTATTTATCATTACTTAGTCTTTACTACATTGTCAGGGGCCGTCCACATATCACGCCACGGTCATAGGGGGAGTCGGGTCATGTCGAACGTACTGGTTAAAGAGTGAGAGAGAAATCTAAAAAAGTGTGAAGGAGAGGAAGGGCCCTAACGGTCGATATTGTGTGACGTAATATGTGGATGACCCAACTCATCACTCAACTCTCTCACTCATTCATTCACATAACAGCTCATTGTAACAAAAACTGATAAACAGCTTTGGATTTTTCATTTGTACCTGTGTGTACCTAATGCTTGTTGAAAGGTGTGCATGCCTGTGTTATTTAGTCAAGTAAGTAATTTTTTTTTTTCTAACAAAATTACCACAAATTGCATTGCTTCTTATCATCTTACCAACACAAAAATTTGTCTTTGTTTGGAAAAATCAATATAAAACATTTAAAGGTACTCTATACAAGTACAATTGCTTTGTTTTATTAGGGAGACGGATCGCTACTACGATGGCGATATATTCATGGTTCCGGAAGTGGAAGAGAGTGGCATAGATAACACCACCACGCGGTCCAGAGACAATATTTACGAATATAGAGACGTGCCGATTAAGAAGCCGCACACGCCACAACCTATAAGTCGAACTGTGAGTATCGATAACAGTTTTCTAAATCGGTTTTTCATCATTATTATCTTCGCTTTTCCTTCCAGCATATCTTTTTTTCTACCATTCATCACTGTTAGACATTCCTTCACTCTCTTTTTCATCATATCGGTCATTGAACAAACCATCCATTTTTTAATTAAGCTTCTTCTGCTCTATCTTTCCACAGTTATATTCATCACTCTTTTCGTCACATGCATTTCATCCCCCCTCATCACGTACCAACTTAATAAGAAACTAACACAAAAAGAGAAGGAACTATTTTAAAATCCGACTTTTTACTTTTTTATGATGATGATGAAAATAATATTAACCCTACCTATTCATACTGATTTCTGACACTAACGAATACTAGCCATTGAAAGAATACTACTTTTTATGGATTTATCGCGTTATATTGATAATTTTTTAATCCCGACGTTTCGGACCCTTTACAGCGTCTACAGTCACGGGTAACTAAGGTGTCAAAATCAAAACCATTATTTTAAACACTAGAATTGACCTTCAGTTCTCTCCTCTCAGATAAGCCAACCAGCAACTCTACAGTCGTCCCGGCCGCCTTCAGAAGCGTCGACCGAGTCAGCGCTATCACTGAAAGAAGGTTCCGTATCGCGTGTGCCCGAGCCCCTACCACGGTCACGATCTAGGACCCAAATAGTGCACGGAGTACCGCAAACTACAGTATAGTAAACACCCGTAATAATAAATCGATGTAAACATCAATTACATAACATTATTATGTGCAACATAATATTGGTTGGGACAGTTTTGGAATCAGTAGGCTGAGAATGCATTATCAGGGTAACAATCAAGTTTTTATATGTGTATGTACATACTCATTTTCCTGTGGAGACTAGGTGTAGGTTGTTACTGGGTTTTCTACGTGACTATTCTACAGCAGTATACTCTGCCTAACACTTCGGGGAATACAGCGTGGTGGTGTGTTGTCTGTATGTCAATCATCACAAGCATTTTTTAAGATCATTTCTTCTAAGATTGTGGAAACAAATCAAAGTATTGAAAGTTGATAGTTGTTTATAAGTTTTTGTATGTAAAACAAATCGTAATAATGACGTAAACTGTAAGTATTAAGTAATTTAGACATTCCTGACCACCGTAATGTTCAAGACACTGTTTTAAATACGTTTAGATTAAGTATCTACTCAGGTATCTACTTAGGAAACAGCTTTAATCTTTTGTAATCACTTGAAGTGCAGGTATACAAGGTAATATCTTTTTTCATGTCCACTTACGTATTTTTTTCTTGATTGTAGTAAGCAAAAGTAGGATCATGATTTCGTTCAATGTTTTTTGTGCATTTCTTTACACCAACCCCCGGATCAGCAGTGGACTTGCCCGAGATTGTAAAGAATTCCGGGGAAATTAGCTACCCGATTTTTAGATAGGCGGTAAATTGGTTCTCTGCTCTTAGATCTGGGGTTGTTTGATACCTCCAATTCTTTATTCCCTCTATCACAAGATCGTTGTTGAACTAAGAGACAATAATTGTAAGTCCGAATATTTAGGAATAATATTACTTAATTTTCTCTATCTTAGATGCCATTTTACCATATTTTATGTAGACTGACTTATTTCTAAGTACATTCTTTCATATTACCATTAATTTATTTGGGCTTTCTTTGCAACAGACAAATTAGTTTAAATATATATCCAACGAATTTCGTTATTAAAAATTGAACAAATTTTATTGGTTGGTATATTTTGCACCAGCGTCATTTTATGTTACCTAAAAGGTATAAATTATTTTTTCTATTTATATTTTTAGATTTTTTATTTTATATACAATAGACTAAGGTTGATACTGCACTGCAATGGAAGGAGAATAAAAAGACAACAGCTAGGACCGGAAGAATGGTAAATTGCCTTTGCATTATATTACAGATTATGGAGACAACAATATCTCAATAAAAAAACTTTTTTTATGTATCTATAACAATAAGCTGTTAGAGCCAAGCGTTAGCAGCGCCATCTATAATGTATGAAAGGTCCATATATAAATAAATTATTAAAAAAATTAACTTGTTATCTTCCGTATCTCAGTCTGAATTTGATAAAATAATAGTGAATCAATTTGTTGTTATTAAAGTTAGTAGTGCAGTATTACCGATAAATATAATTAGTGTAAGTTTAGATAAGGATTAATGTTTGTGAACGTATAGTCCGTCCAATTCTATCACGTGCGATTGTGTACTTTATGTGCCTTGTTTTAAGGGTTTTGATAAAAATTGTAATCCATGTATTTATTATTCAATTTAATACAGCACCGAACGAATATGCTGCGTATAATTGGAAATAAAATGAATTATTCGTAATATCAATATTGGATTTTATTTATAAATTCTACAATTAAATTAAATTACAGTAAAATATACAAGCGATCATAAGAAACTGATTGTTAAAAGAATAGGCTTTACAGAACTAAGAAACTCACTAAGATGTGTTTCCGTGTCTAATGTACCGATAGCCATGTCAATGAGTAAACTTTATAAATATTTTTTTTATTGATATAAAATGTTCCAAATCGGAAATGGCATAACACTGGCTAGCTATTCCGGCACATATATACCTTTAGCTGTATAAAAACATTTCAAAAATGACACATTGAAAACATCGCAATGGAAATAAACTCCTTTAACAAAGCTCATAATTTTTACATTCAATATGGCTGGAGTATACTAAACTGCATTATAGTAAATACTTATCCTTTTTTTAGGTGCAGAAAATCCTTATGGGTCCTCACTACCGGACTCTTACCGAGTAAAAACCACACATCTAGTCATGGTATTTGTGTCATTCACCACCACCGTGACAAACTGGTGCGGTATAACCATTAGACCATTAGACCCTATCAGCGGGCAAGGCAATGTCTCTCATCGCGTGCCGCCTACTGGAGCCTTTGTCTGGGGAGTGGACTCCTCAAATCGAGCGCCCACAGGCTTGTGTACTATATCCTATTCAAAAGCCCTACTTATCTTAATTATTATCACTTACCAGTGTGGTCAAAACCGCGTTATTTTTATTCACATCACACACAATTAACAGAAACTATTATAGGTTCGTACCTATAATAGTTTCTGTGTCTCTTACTTAGCACAATATGCAAGATGACGTTTAAGCAATAATGGCTGCCGTGTTTTGTGATCATGACTATAAGTTTAGTATTCATCATGAGATTCCCTCTATCTTGTTTTGCGTTTGTTCTCCCGCCGACCCTTATTTAGAGACAATGAACACCACAATGAAATGCGGGAAGCGGTTTGGTAAGGGAGGGGCGAAAATGGCTTGTTCTGTACGCACTATTAGTGATTCTGTCCCCCCGCCTATCACTTGTCGCAGTGGCAGACGTCGGGCAGTTCCCGGGCGGTGTAGGGCGGCGCGCAGGCGGGCCCGCAGATCATGCGCGCGTCGCGGCCGCCGCGCGCCAGCAGGCGCCCCACGCGCTGCGTCAGGTCCACCACGTAGTTGGTGCGGAGCAGCCCCGCTGGGAAGTTCTGAGGTTTGTCCAATTCTTCACCCTGCACCCAAAACAACTTATTAATTTTCTATCAAGACTAAATTTCGCCAACGTCGTCGCTCGCGTGCATATTGCTTGTCCTACACTAACCTGACCTGCCCGCATGACATCACAATAATTGTTTAAATATTGCGTTTCATCGTCCCACTGCTGGGCACGGGTCTCCTCTCAGGATGAGAAGGGCTAGTCCACCACGCTAGCCTAGTGCGACTTGCAGACTTCATACGCCGTTGATAAAATGTCTCAGGCATGCAGGATTGCAGATTTCCTCACGATGTTTTGCTTCACCGTTGTAAACGAGTGATAATAAACATGAAACTTACTGAATCCAATTCAGGCACACCAATCTCGCACCAAGCATGCGCACTAGAAGCGCGGTACAGCGCACACGGCAGGCCCAGCCGGTCTGCCAGCACTTTGTATAGTAGTGCGCGCTCTAAGGCACCGCCACACTTGACGTAGCCAAGACCGATTACTGGGCAAGCGAGGTCGGACTGAAGAGAAATGAGATAATGTTATAGCTTTCCGCCGCGTGGTCCGGGTGTTTTAAAAGCATATGTTACTCGGTAAAGATGTATCTTTCTAATGGTGTAAGAACTTTAAATCGGTTGAGGAGTTTTTGAGGCAAATTTTTCCTCGCCTCTTTATAATACCTATTAGTTTAGATTAGGTTCTAAAGTGATTTCAGCCCATGACTTCGTCTGAGTGGGCATTAGAACATCAACATCCTACCATATTTGATCCAGTTTTGTCGTAATCCTTCCCGTTGTTCTCTAGGGAGCTATCTTATAAAAAGGAGGGAGGCTGTGGGCTCACCATCAGATCAGCTAAATGCAGCTCAACGCTCGGCATGGAGCAGTCCCTCTCTTGTGTGAGCCCGCTCATCTGTTCCGCGACAAACTCTGCGAGGAGTTGTGCTCGCTGCTTCAGTGATGACGACACTTCCTGGCATTTGTCGCGGTACCTGCAAGCGTAGAGATTGTTACATAGGTACTAGCCGCAGTGTGTTAGTCAATGGTTTGTCTTGGGCTTTTAAGCTAGCTCACCTGACTTCATAATGGGCGTCGTCAATCTCAAAGTAATGCAGCGACTTCGCTCTGGAAATACGAATTGATCTGGTTATAAAGTTTTCACCTATAAAATTATTTATGTATCGAGAATTCTAGAACATATTTTTTCTCCAGAACTTTCCATCTTCCTTACAGTGAAGACTTTTCAGATTTCTGGATTTATTTTTGCAGTCGTACGACAACGACACGTTTTACAAATGTTTAAATAGTTATAGGTTTATCAATTTACTAACGGATCTCCGAACCACAGCCTCAACTTCAACAAATAGTCGCGCAAGTTGGGGTCATCTGGTACTGGTGGAAAGCGCATTCTGCCGGACAAGGAGACCGCCAGTTTTGAATCAGATTGATGGCCTATTGAAGGAAAAACATGGGTTAGGTGCCAGAATCTACACAAACTGCTACTTAATAAATAAGCCTTTACAATATAAATAAGTTAATATATACTATTCGTTCTTAGCGGATGCACCTATACCGTTCAGTGGTTTGGCTTACATATGTGTTGATAGCTCAGTCAGTCACCGTTTCCTATTATATACAGGTGTTATTAACGAATGACGCTAATACTAACGAGGGCTTCTAAGATCGGTCCCTGAACTAGGATCGTTGGTAGTCTGGTGGTGAAACATGCACATAAACACGGGGTTGCGCTGCGGGGCCGTCTGCGTCATCACGTCCTGGATGCTCGGGAAGCGAATGCCGAGGCGCTTCAGGCAGTAAAAGCCCTCCTGAAAATTATACACAAGAAATAAGGCATGGTACACTCATAAGGCCATCCCTCCATGACTCCTTGGATTTAAACGTTACCTGAGTAAAGTCGTTGATGTCCAATCTGCCGGTATAAGCCAGCTTAGCTGATGGGTGATGACGGAAGATAGTTTCCAGCGCAGTCTCCCAGGCGCCAACCACGTATCTCGCCTGTTTGTTTTCCACCATGCTAAAAAGATCAACCAATTAGCAGGTTTGCAAACTTTACATAAGTATCAGGAACCGTGTGGATATTTTTGTCGCGATGTTTCCTTTTCTTTCCGCCATTGAAACGACTACTGGCGATCTATATCGTTATCGATCATTATCTCCGCGTGACTGCTATATTTTCAAACGTTGAAGAAAACTTTCGCACCATGAGCCCTAATATATAAATATATATAGCCGCCATTAAGTTCGAACTGGACTGTATATTAGGGAATATATAGTCCAGTTCGAACTTAATGGCGGCTCGGAACTTGGTAATGGACTTAAGCTTGGCCATCGTCATTGGCATATCGTTATCAATCATCTGCTTTGAAATGCGTCAAGGCATGGGTTCTACGACAGGTAACGTGCATAAAGCCATGTTGATTTCCATAGCGCGATGTTGAAAAGTTTGTCTCTTAGGTACTAATAATTTGCGTTCCTGTCAGCACCTATGTTGGAGTAATTCCTAGCTTTACCCGCTTTGATAAGCTCATCCTTACTAGTGTATAGTCCCGATGTCCAAGTAAACGTCAGCTCCTTCATCGCTGACGCTGGCTGTGATCAGCGTGCATAATGCCGTGCGAAGACCAATGTGCTCGATGTGTAGGTTTTTGGACACCACCTGAATAACATCAATACCTCATCAAAGATGCAGAACAAGTTTAAAAATATAATGTATTGGATGTGGTTTAGCTTCAGGCTTCCATTCTAACCTACTGGGGTCGCGACTAATGTTTTCTTGCTCTAGTCTCATGGCTTCGACCATAGGGTACAAGGTACTGACTGGCTTGCTGTTATTTATTTAAAGCGTGGTTTTTGGTCCTTCTGTGGTGGAAGACTATTCTTTAAGTACAGTCTGCACACTAACCTCTTCGCCTTTGCGTATCGTGAACAGGTCGCTTGCCACATCCTCCGTCATCAGACCAGTTAGCACAGTACACGTCATTATCTTCAGATTCGTGTCGGTACGCTGAAATAACGGAGAGTATTATGTAAAATCAGATCCGTCTCTTAGCTATATCATTGGTGACAGATATTGTAAGAGAGCGAACGGATGCGAAGGATCGTTTATCTGCAAATCCTAGTGGATATAAAATAATACCTGTAATATACTGAGCAGTTCTTGCATAAAGTCTCCGTTGAGCATAGCCTTCTTGCTGACGTGGTAGTTCTGTAGGTTGATGTAGCATTGCACTGCAAGCCTTTGAGCTTCGATTGGAGTATCTTTGTCTGTGGAATATATTATTTTTGGTTTTATCTATATATCAGGGATATCTTTGGATATTTCTATTAAGTATCTACACTACTATGTACTTTTATAAATTGGATCTACCGCATACATACACCTTCTATTAATATTCCTAAGAGCCGCGAAGGTCTTTGGCTCAACGACGCTGTAGGCCGCTTTTGGTATGATTCGACACAACTCAGCTAAAGCTCGCAAGGAGTTTATCCTGATGTAGAACCAAACCGCTGCATCATCACCCAGGATAGCTATAAACACGGTAAGGATAATAAATAACAGATTCTATATAATGCAAAGTTCTCCGTTCAATAAATCATACTTACTAGATAATGTAAAAATAGAATGCAAGTATCTAATAATCATTGTATTCTGCCCGTCGAAAGACCGTTAGGATTACAGAATTTCGAATCCGAACGCGTATTCTAAAATCACCAAAACCTAGCACGCTTGGTATGATAAAGTTAAAGATTCGTCTGGCTAGTTAAGTCCTTTAAACGTAGTAAGTAAGACCGACACCAAAAAGGTTTTAATCGTGTGAGAGTAAGGGCTAGAAAGGGTATTATTAAAGGGATAGTCAGTATTTCAGACCCTGTTCGCTCTTACCATTAGACAAGCAGGACTATGTTCAAAAGGAAAATAAATATATTAGATCCTCTGTTAAATTTTCAATTCTTAGCCTTTCTTCCAGCGACATATTTTTAGATACCTTTCAGGGAATACAAGTGTGGTGTGAGGTTTGTTACTACTGTTGTTAATTTAAGAACTCTTACCGCATAATGCTTCTATGATGTTGGTATCAGACATGCGCACAGCTGAGGGCAGAAGCTTTGTCATATTGGCAACACCCATGGCCGCATCAGCCAGTAGTTCCACGTTGGAGCTGAGGAGTTGATGACAGAACACCAGGTCGGTATCAGTAGCAAATAATGCCTGTAATTAGAATTTATTTTGAATAGACATTTTATTTTGTGAAGACCGTTAAATTATAGAAATCTGAACTTTATGTCAATGAATTGTAATGGATTATAGGTAATTATTATGAGATTATAATGAGACTGCTCTAAATTGAAAATTGGAGAACACACTTTTAATAATTGGATTTCATTGGATTGGATATAAATTAAATAGCTTCACTGGTCAAGGAATACCTTCCTGATGAAACCTTCATGCCTGAGAACTAGATACCACAAAGTACTAGATGGAGTACCAAATCTGGCAACCCTCACCAGGACCAGGATTTATCACTAGGTACTTACCTATATTTCATTATAAGAGTACACACTTGCTGGACAGTGAGAATTTTAACAGTTAGCTTATATAAGTGTATCATTACAGACTCTCTTACATCTCTGCCATTAGAAGTGAAAGACATCTTTGTGAGCACGGCGAGACAGTGGGGCTTCATAGCTGGCAGCGCCATCTCTAGATAAGCCAGTAGCCGCAGAATACAGCCTGACTGGTACAGGTGAGAAGCATTCTCCTCCGTCTCCACATAGTTGCGGAGAACGCCTAAAACTAGCGTGTGGACGTCACGGAACTCGTACGACTGGGGAGATTAAGGTAAATGAGGTCACATAGAATTTAGGTGGAATACAGTCCTCGCCAAACTTATTGTCCGGCTTGAAGATGGCACGAGCTAACTTTAAGCCGACCGGAAAAATCGAAGAAAGAAAAATATTGGATTAAAATTATTTAAAAACACAGCCTATGACTTGAAGGTTCGTTTTTATTGACGACTTTTGTGGTCTAGTGGTTCGAGTATCGGACTGCTGATCACGAGGTCGTGGGTTCTATTCCCACAGGAAACAAATATTTATGTGTTAAATATAAATGTTTGTGTTTGTCTGGGTGTTTCCTATGTATAATAAGTATGTAAGTAAGTATATTTACAAAAAAAAGTATATAAGTATTATATCCATTGTCTAGTACCCATAGTACAAGCTCTGCTTAGTTTGGGACTAGATGGTGCTGTGTAAAATGTCACAGGATATTTATTTATTTATATTTCCCCGATATTTTTCTTTCTCCGATTTTAACGGCTGGGTTTAAGATAGCTCGTGCCAACTTCAAGCCGGACAATAAGTTTGGCGAGACCTGTACATTTGTGTAAGCAAGTACATCGGTTACCACACTCACCAAACTTTTCTATTACGTGGGCGTCTATCGTGAATATGTTATTAGTATAGGTACCTACCATCCTAATGTGTTATTCAATTAATATACAATTTTCTATTACTGTTACTGTTCTGAGGTTATCGACCTCGACATCGATGTCGTCCCCGAAGGATAAGGCAGATATTGTGTATTATTTTACACCCACAGTTCGGCGGTATGTTTAGGTCCTTCGTTGTAGGCGAGCATACCATTAACAGGGCACAACTTCAAAATCTTTCATAGAAAATCCCAATAACATTTTGCTCGACCCGGGAATCGAACCCAGGACTTAGGCGTAGCAGTCGCGCTACGACAGGCTAACTAGGAATAAAAATTGAATATACTCACCTCAAGGATATCACAAAGGTCCAAAACACCAGTGGAAGCTCTAAAAGTCTTTTGGACGACCTGGTCATTATATCTACAGATCAGTTGATCCACGGTCCTTAGCGCCGCATGCTGGATTGCTAAGAACTTGCTCTGCATCAGAGCCAGAACAGAAGGCCAACTGAACTGCGTGTTCTTCGTCACTTCTGCCGCACAAATAGGATCCTCTAGGAGGTTGCTTAATGTCTTGGAATGGAAGAAATAATAACTCAATCCAAATAGCAGCAACACAGGCTTAGTACCTATTTTAGGGTATGGGACATCGTGTCTTGATTCTTCAGATGGATTTATGGGTAAAAGTCTCGGGTTTCTGTTCTTAATTAAAGGGATTAGCTATAGTCCACCACGCTGGCCTATTGCGGGTTAGCAGACTTCATACGTCGTCAAGAATCTTTTCTTTCACCGTTGTTTTGATGCGAGTGATTAATTATTGACACTTGATCACGAAAAGTCAGATTGTGTGAGAGTGCGTGTCTTGGTTTTGAACTCGAGACTTACGACTTGGCAATCCAGTGGTCATATCCCTCGGGTATAACTACTTCCTTCTAATAGAATAGAGCTATACCTAATGAGCCAAAAATAATTATAAATTATTTCCGCCAGCGGCTTCGCCCGTGTGGTCTTTTTTTTATTTCTTATAACTTTCATCCCCTATTTCAACCCTTAACAGCCCTTTTTTTCTATTTCCCGCTCTATATCCTTTCTCAGGCTATAGACTATCTCTGTACCAAATTTCATTTAAATTGGTTCAGTAGTTTTGGCGTGAAAGCGCGACAGACAGATAGACTTATAATATAAATCCGAAAGTAACCCCATCGCATTTATATTATAAGTAAGGATGTTACATAACATACCTGAAGACAGTTCTTCTGGACATCAGGATCTAAGCTATTCTTCATCCTAGCGAACAAGCTGTTCAGTATATTGGCTGATACTAGCTGTTCGCATCCCAGAGGTTCTCTCGTCAGCTCTGATAGTACTAAGGACGCGAATTCTAGAACGAAGACGTCTTCCATCTGTTTTTAATATAAAAACGCATTTGGAAGTTTCGGCAATAACATATACTTCCTATAACACATAAATCAAAGAAAATACTGAGTAGTTGCACAATAAGGTTTAGAAATTTAGTCTGGATCTTAGGATTTGAATGTAAGCTCTGTAATTCCAGGATTTCTTTACAATTTCGCTAAGATTTTGTATATTGACCATCTTATCTTTTTCAATATGATTAGAAGCCTAAAGGGAGTTATTTTATTAAATTTGTTCTTACTTATTATAAGTAGGTAGGACTACCATTATGCAGAGGTGTAGGTACTGGTATACACCAACATTTCGCGGATTTGTTTAGATCCTATATAATGTAGGTAATAGGAGGTCAATCGGGTACGTAGGTATCCAAAATTCGCGCTGCTACTGAGAATTTAACAGAAAACCCAATAACAACATTGCTCAACAGTCGGCCATCCTTCAAAATCAATGTGCGCAAATACTTGCTGGATAAAACAATGTTGGACTCATCTCGACTCTGATTTTGTTTTTCTCATCTGTTGTGTGTTACTTTGTATATATTATGTATTGTATTTATACCTCGTATTTATGTTCTGTATTTATTTATTTAGTTTATTTATTATATTTATTAGTATTTAAGTAAGTTTATACACATTAATAGTTATTCCGTAATAGTCTTTGTCTCTAACCTCTCAATCTTGCCCAATAAATGCAACTAATTTGTTTGTCTCTGCATCACCCAAAGGTTGTCTGGCAGAAAATGCCTAGGGAATTAAGACCGCCTTTGTACATTTCTGTACATAATGCATAAATAAATAAATAAACATTACTCGGGCCTCGAGCTTGGCAGTCATGATTACGACTTCCAAGAAGGTAATTAAAATTACCCAAATCTGCCATTAAAATACCTACTAGTGACGTGATGACTTACTTTAGAAAGCATGTAAGCAATCTTCCTCAAGTTCTGTGGATTTTCCAGAACCTGCTCAGGTCCCCTCGGCAGCTGACACAGTTGAGCTAGTGCTTTCAAAGCGAACCTACGAATGTTCAGCTCCATATGTTCTACGTGAGGCAGGATGTACTTGATAGCGTCCAACTCAAACAGAACAATCCGGTTCTGCATCTCTTGCGCAGAGAATTTTGTAATCGCTCTCAGGGTCTGAAAACAACTGTCTTATGAAATACAAGCTTCCCGCCAGCGGCTTCCCCCGTTTTTGCAACATTTTTCATTGCTACTCCGCTCCTATTAGTCGTAGCGTGATAGTATTATAGCCTATAACCTTTCCCGATAAATGGGCTATCTAACACTGAAAGAATTTTTCAAATCGGTCCAATAGTTTCGGAGCCTATTCAATACAAACAAACAAACCATCAAATCTTTCCTCTTTATAATATTAGTATAGATATTGACTAGTTATGTACTTACAAACTTATGTTAGGTTTTCTACAATGGTAGATACAGTAATGTATCTTCGATATATGTTGCTGACGTCACCTAAATGACGTAATAAGAAGGTGGAAGTAAAATTTGACATGATAAAATTTCGAGATCGTATTTTTCTACCACAAAAAAGTTTAAGTATACCTTTTCTACAATGGTTAATTTACATAAACATCACGCGTGTGTTCCCCGGAGGGTTAGGCAGACCTGTACAAATGTAAATGTACACCCACAGCTCGCCATGTGATAGGGGGCCAGCCTATAGCTACTTACTAACGAGATACAAATCCAAACTACTAATTTTATAGAAAACGCGCTTAACCGTCTAGCCTAATCATAAAGCAATTCATGTTTTTCTACTCAAAAGGAAAACTGGACATCGTCTTCGGCACAAAGTTATATACATAGTAATACATACATATTAGGTACTGTAGGTACCAGTAGCGTGTTAATTTTCATAAAATGCATGTGAGGTGAGCATACCAACCTGGCATAGTATCTCAGGTTCTGCCGACTCGAGCAGTAAGATCGATGTGTGTGCACTCTCCGGTGATATAGAATACGGATGGAAAGTCAAGTCTTTCTTCTCCGCAGACCTGTTCTCTCTTTCCTTTTGCAATGGTTTCGCCATGGTTCTAATATAAATTAATATTATAATTTATAATATTAGAGTGTTTCGGAGACGAATTGGAGTCGTAGTTTAGCTATAGCTTGTCAAGATTGACATCTTATGTTTACAGGTTATGATAAAAAGGTTTTGTTACTATTTTATGGGGAACCTTTGTCGCTCTGTTTTATCAAAGCCTGAGATATGTCGAAGTGACGCTGAAGCTAAGCGTCAATTTCTTCTTCAATTGTGCGGATCCACACTACCGAAATATCTTGTTTCTCATAGCCAAATGCGCGATCTTGGAGTTTATAGCATAGCATTACAACCTCCTTTTTATTTATTTCAATAAACCGGCCATTACCACACTGCCTTAAAAAAATACATGAAAAAAGCAATGGCCCTGACAATTCAAACTTGACTGTCATTGTTATATTTTTAGGTTTATTTTACCTTTATGCATAGGAAAAATATATTTGTGCGTTTAGTCGGTAGCTTGGCTAGAAAGTTTCGGATTTTGCAAGAAGTATGGATCCTGCCGTGGTGGGGCAGTGGGGGACTGGCTGCGGTGCCCTTGTGGACCTTGGATACTCTGGTGCTGATTGTCAAACTGTTGTCCACTTGTACTGTGGCAGCTGCGAAGGTTTTGATTCCGCCAGCGATGAAGAGCTTGCACGGGGAGACTGTGTTGGTTTGTAGACTTTACTAATGTGAGGTATGCATCTATTCATCTTTACCGTTAATAAAGACAAACAGTTTACATAAAGAACATTTAGATGTACGAATCACCGGTTGTTTTATTTCTAAACAGAAGAAACTCATAATTATGTCTACGTGAAGTAATTGACTCATCAAAACAGTTACAAATGGCTTTGTTTTCAAAACCGGTTGAGTGCTGCAACGCAATGTTAACTTTTTCATTAAAATTTAGGAGTTATCATATATTATAGATTTTAATTAACAAAAGCTTTCATTACGTTAGTTATAGTACCTCCTTTGCTAAACCATAATAAAGCTTTTGTTTAGCCAGGATTGTAGCCGTTTTTAATGTTATACAAAAAAAGAAGCACTCAAACTAAAGAAGTTGTGTTTGCGTAGATAACGGGCGCAGGTCACGGCATCGGACGGGAGCTGGCCATCCAGTTCGCGGAGCTCGGCGCCATTGTAATCTGCTGGGACAGCGACGCGCGGCGAAACAATGCCGTCGTCGATGAAATACGCCTTAAAGATGGAGAGGTAATTTTAGAGATAGGTTAATGTCATCACATCAACGTAGGCTGAGGTTGAGGTCCACTGCTGAAGAAAGGCCTCTTCCATAGACTTCCACAAGGACGGGTTATATGCCCCTTGCATCCAACGACTTCCAGCAACCTTTATCAGGTCATCCGTCCATCTCGTTGGAGGCCGTCCTACGCTGAGCTTTCCGGTGCGTGGTCTGCACTCGAGAACCATTATGGGTTAATGTACACTGGAGAAAAAAGATGAGCCAAGCTCTAAAATTAGGGAAAGAATACGTTCCTACTATAATAAAATTCTAGTGTAGTCTTATTAATTTATCTTCCTTCTCTTCTTTAAGGGGGGAGGGCTTATTTACATTAAATTTTTATAGTTATTTAGTAAAATAATTTAAAACTAAGGTAAGGGTACCTATTTATATCGCCCCCCCTCCACCTCCGAAATTAATTCCTGTCTACGGCCTTGCTTTTTCCCAGTGTTACGGTTACACAATAGACGTGACTGCTGGCGAGCAAGTGGCTGCTCTAGCGATGCGCATGCGCCGCCAATTGCCCGACGTGTCGATGGTGGTTAGCAACGCGGGCGTGCTGTCCTGCGCACCCATCAGCCATCTACGGCAGGAGGCCATCATGAAACTTATCGAGATCAACCTGCTTGCACACTTTTGGGTAACTAGTTTTTTATCATCATCAACCCATTAATTGTCCCTCAGGCATGCAGATCTGCTCACGATAGTTTCACAGTTAAATCGAGTGCTAGCAAAAAAATGTGAGCGCAACACACATGATTTCGAAAAGTCAGGTGCGTGCCTTGGATACGAACTCGAGACCTCTGACTTGGCAGTCCAGTGGTCATTCCCCTAAGCTTTCACTGCTTGCCATGCTGCCATTTTAATATGTGTACAGAATATTATGCGTTGCTGAAATACTTAAGCTATAATCAAGTGAATTCCTTCCCTCGAAGTAACACAGTACCTAACATCAACTAAGTACTACCATGTACTTTTTACTTTAATTAGGTAATCCAAGCATTCCTGCCCAGCATGATAGAGAGGCGGCACGGACATATAGTTGCAATCAACTCAAGCGCTGGTCTAATGCCATGCGCAGACATGATTCCTTATTGTGCAGCTAAATTTGGACTCAAAGGTAAAGGTTATTTGGTTTATATCTGAATAAAAGGTCCTTGGAATCCCTTGGTGCTCTCAGTACTTACAACCTTATACTTATAGTAGACACGGGAAATTATCGTTGTTTAAATATTAGTCTGTGATGCAAACCGTACCCCTATTGTAACATCGAGCTTGACTGCCAAATGTCTCACAAATTGACCTAGAGTCGTATGGTCCTAATTAAATTACAAAAGGACTGAACCATAAGTTATAACAAAGAATAAGCATTTTTTTTTGTTAAGAAATATAAATACAGCTCGCAACAGTACAGGCTGCAACTGTATAATTAAACTTCATTAGAACTCGAGGACCATTTTTGGCTGAATACAGTTCAGCCAAATATGGTCCTCGAGTCTTAAGTTAGACTTTTTCTCTGTAGGGCTAATGGATTCGATAACTGAAGAGCTTCGCCTGGACACATGGACCAAGAACATCAACACCACTTCTGTATACCTAGGAACTGTCGCCACGGGGATGTACCCGCCGCCTTCGCATAGGTTCACCTCGTGGTACTCCGAAATCACTGCCAAGCAAGCTGCCAAGACTATTATTGAAGGTAACAATGAGAACTGAGACGGAAGAGAACTGTCTTATTCGCTTAGCGGTCGTAAGTGCGACTTCTACGCAAGAGGTCCTGGAATCGATTCCGGGTTTCTCTGTAAAATTCCCAGTAGCAGCTCGGAGTTTGGATTTGTGCTCAGAAGCTGCCTCCTATTACAACCGGCGAAATGTGGGCGTACCGGTATAAAACTCTGTTTAATCCTGTAAAAATCTTAAAGTTTAGGCGCACTACCGCATTGCCCCATATTCTCCATGTGATTATTACATTTAAGTAATATCTCCGGTAACCCATGTGAAACATAGGAATCGGTAAGATCTTGTTGGCTGATAAGATGTTAGGTTTAGATGTTGGGTTCAAATCCAAGCCTAATCTGATGCAGCTGAATATTTCTTCACTACCTAAACCTATACTAAGAGGTTTCTCCAAATTGTTATACTCCATACCTACAATTTGTTATGTTACAGGAGTCCGCAAGAACCGTCGGAATATCAGCATACCGTCGTTCATGAAGTTCTTGATTGATCTCAACAACCTTATGCCGTACAGAATAAGGGTCATTTTTACAGATTTCTTTAACATACGCCACAGAGGATGGTTTTGTTTTTGCTAAGGGAATCGTTGGCGATTCTCGGCTAACTTTTAAGCCTAAATATCCAATACGGATAAACTTAAGCAAGAGTTACAATGCTCTCAAGCTCTTAGCTGACCGCTTACAACTTTAGAAGTGTAAGCGTTTTAGAAAACGTGTTTGTGTGTACGAAGTTCATATATGAACTACTTTTGCTTCTACAAAGGTTTTTTTATTTTATGGTGATGAATTGGGGGTAAGGGGGGAACATCGCTCTGTCATCAGTATTTTACGGCTGAAGTGAGAGTAAAGCTGTGCTGATTGTCTATAGAAGAGGAGCGAAGCTTTGTAGCGAATCCAAAAGTAAAGAAAGTGTTTTGGAAAGATGAGGTCACCATCATCCTAGCCTTTTTCCTCAAATATATTGGGGGACCTAAAAGCTGGGACGAGTTCATAGCTCATAGCAGTAGTCCAAGAGTACAGGCAACAAATACAGCATTTCTTGAAGATGAAGAAGATGCACCTCATTTTCGCTACACTTCATCGAATATGGGTGCAAGACGAAGATATTTTCCTATTATTTTGGTTTTAGTTTTCTTTCATCACTTATGGGGATAAGACAAATTGCAATCCCATTGAAATCGACAAACAAATAGAAACAAACCATGGAAATGACGATTTATAAACGCTCAAATTGTCGAAAGAACTTTGGTGGCTGGAAAACTATCGAAAGTGTCTATAGCCAATGATACACCAGGGGACAAATGTCGCACGACATGTCAAGCGAAACCAGGTTTTCGCTTGACATATCTGGCGACATCGCGCGACTTAGCACAATCCGTAGCATCCAGACATGTTGTCAACGACGCACCACTTCGCCCGACGTCGCTGGCGACACATGTCGCAGGACATTTGTCCCCTAGTGTATCCCTGGCTTAACAAAGATGATTCTAAAATATCGTGATCGTTAAATTGAGTGATAAGCACTCGTTCGGTTTTCGTCTAAAAAAGAAAATATTCTGATACAGAAATGATCTGAGTTTGATGTTCCAAGCTTCCAACCAATTTCATTTAAAATTTATTGTGAAGGTGTTTGATACTTGTGTTTTTTTTAGCTGTAAAGTACGGAGGTATTATCTTGTAGACTATTTACAATGATAACTATTAGCGCCGAATTTAGGTATTATTGAATAAATCATGTATCTTTGAATACAGTGTTTTATTAAAAACAATAAAAATACGAGACATGATATTTTTAGAAATTTGTCTATGAGTATGATGTCTCTACATCGACAAAATGCCTTATGCAAACTCAGATTTAAATGCTTAATAATCTTATACACAACTATGTATTTCCAACTTATATCTGTTAACGTTTTTACCACACTTTTCACAAATGACCATATCAATATGCTCTTTTAAATGTTGCTCAAGCAATTTTGTATCCAAGAATTGTTTATTACATATACCACATATGGTTTTATTACTTTTATGTAGAAGTGAGTGACGGAATAAAGAAGCTCTTGTCGTGAAGCTACGTCCACAAGACTCACATAGGTGTTTAGTGGGTTCTGGTTGAGCTGTGTGCTTCTTTACATGAAGATACATTTCTTTGCGGTCTGTTAATGTGATATTGCAAATCTTGCATCTGTAACAATAATTTATATAAGAATAAGAATAAGAAAGCATTTATTCAGACGGACAGACAGACACAAAATACATATACAACAAATTCTAATACATTTAAAGTAAGTAAAATAGATAGGTACATATAACAAGGAAAAAACAAAAAGAAAGAACATTGTCGTCATGTTCGTACCGAATGGGTTACCAACTCAGCATGTGCTGGGAATGGTTTTCATATATATTAAACAACAGCCATGTTCCTACAATATACAAAAAAAATACCATAGCAAAAAAGTTGTCATGCACTTAAATTTCAGTTATCAAGAAACAAGTAATTTTATGTATGACAGTTTGGTTCTGATGTATCGATATTATTTTATTAATTTAGAATAACGGAGAGTCAATTACCTGTACATAACATTTTCAGGCGTTTCATGTTCCTCCTTTCTATGTTTATTCAATGCATCACTGCCAATAAAAGTGTGACCACATATATCACAGACTCTCTCCTCTGCCTTGATAATGTGCTCTTTAGCATGTTTGTACAACTGAAACCTCTCTTTGAAAGTATCTCCACACTCCTTGCAACGGTATACACAGCCTACTGATGCTGCATAGTCTGTGTGGCAGGTTTTGTGATGGTTAATTAATCTCTCTTTTGTTTGAAACTCCTCACCACAGTTGCAGGTGAATGGCATTAATGTGTTGTGAGATATTGAATGCTGTTGCATTTGCTGCTTAGAATTGAATAACATGTCACAGTGTACACAAGTCCGAGACGCTATGTCACATACGCTCATGTGCTGCAATAATTTTTGTACTGTTTCATACTTAGTTTTACAACCAAAACATATAAAGGCATTTTTTTCTATTTTTGTTTGATTTGATTTTTGTTTAGTATCAGTGTCTTTCACTATTATCCCTTTTACTATTTGATAGTCTGTTTCTAACACATCAGTATCCATTTTAAATTTCTTTGATATATCTTTCTTCTTGGGACTGGGGACCTTAGTGGTTTTAATGTTTGCTTTGTTGATTTCCAAAGAATTTTCATTCTTATCTAGCATGTTAACAATACAGGGTATATCTTCCTTACCAAGGTTATTTAGGTACTCCTCAATGTTCGCAGTGTTATTAAGAAACTCTAAAAGCGAATCCGAGTTATACTCGGAGTCTGGTAAGGGCTGTACAACCATTTTATTTTCCGATGATTTCTTCGTCTTCTCTTGCAGAGAAGATTCCAGCCAGTCTTGCGAACAACGAGCGTTTAGTTGGAAATTATAAAATTGATTCAACAATGATACGCAGGACAAGCAGACAGTTTTTGGAAGGTGATCGTTTGAAGATACGGTGACTCCAAGGCAGGCTTTCATGTGCAGGCTGATTGTAGTGTCCCCGAATATGGAGACGTGGTCCGACTCAACGTCCAAACATATACGACAGCATTTTTCAATGTCTTCACACATAATTCTATTATAATTTATAACCAGAAATAAATCACAAATTGTAAATATTTCTTTGCACCGGCTTCAGGTTCAAAGCCCGGAAGCCGTCAAACTCAAAAGCCGTCCCCGTCAGGTGTTTAGTTTGACGTTTGTTTTGTTGTGTCCACACTGTCAACTTGTACTGACATTGATTGTTACGTTCAAAATCATGCAATATGTTTTTGAAATAATAATTATTATCAAAAAAAATTGTCTATCAATTCGTATATCATATTATTATGTTAACTATTTTTAATTAAATAATATTTTGTATATTTAAGTACTTACCTATAATGTTTGAAAATACGTAGCCCTATATAACAGTCTACAACCTACATTTTTATGGTCTAAACATTAAACGTGATTTTTGAACGAAAAGAAAGCAATCAGGCTCAGGAAGTACAGTTGAAATTAGGAGTCCGTATGTAACAATACTAACAATCTTACGAATTGAACTAGATCTACCCAACTCAAGGAAAAATACTAACTGAAGACTAGGCAGCATGGTCTCAGACCTTAGCATATTCATTCTTACAAAAAACCCAACCCAGCTGCCGCAAAACGGCAATGTCTTTATTTTAGTTAGTTAGTTAGTTTTGCGGTCAATTCAAAACTAACTAAAATAAAGACAAAAAAGTATGTATTTACAAAAATAAGTACCTAAGTAAGTAGCCCATTGTCTAGTATCATTATGACTAGATGATGCTGTGTAAATGTCTCAAATAGTTTTGTTTACGGAACCATAATACTAAATAGATGACCAAGTCTGACCAATTTTCTGACAGTTTAATTTGACATTGACAAATGACAACTATAGACTACTTGATTTGATTGAATTGATTGTTTCTTGTATTGTAAAATTACTTCTTGAAATCCTGATTTCATTTCAAATATTCCAACTGAAGATACTCGTTTCCGGATATTATCTACTTTACATAACGGCCTTGTGTAGTTTATGTTCTGGTTGCCTGTCTTATAGTTGCGAGTACAAAACGCGACGTTTAAATATTAGACACCAGACTTTACATGCCAGTACTTACATTATATTGTTCAACATAAGTGTATTTTGACGTAATGTGCTGCGACAGCTGAGCCTTTACAAAGTTTACAACAAGTATGTACAAACAGCCTTGACCTACACAGTGTCCTGTCTGTATTTATCGCGAAGTAATACAGAATGTCTAAGGAGGATAATTTCGGAAGTGAGGCACAGGAATCCCTGTTGTATTCAGCCAGACATGGGGAACTGGCAGTGGTTAAAGCTATGCTGGAAGCGAAGAATGAAGGAAAGCTTACATTGGATATCAATTGCAAAGGTATGACTAGCTTTTATACCACCTAACTTTGTAGTGCAAAAGTCTATTCTCCAAGGATTGGGTCAGATAATCTTATTTTGTTAGATCCCAGCACCTAAAATACCGAATTGATATTGTGTATCAAGAATAATATTTCAAAATCAAAACATAATAGTTAAAAAAGTTTGGTTTTTGAACAAAAAATTGTAAAATAATGTTATTTTTAACTATTTAATGAGGCCAACATCTGTACAAGCTTACAATTTATTGTTTATACAGCCTTCTAAAACTTGTCCCTATTATACTTTCATAAATAATATAGAAAAGAATAGCTATTATTTTTATCTATAGGTACTATAAAACTAGAATACATTTTGTAGAATATATTGTGACATAAAGGCTAATTATTTTTAAGTTATTCTTATATATTTTAAAGGCTAATATTCAGAGATGATGCTAAGCGTAAAGTAATGCTTCCGTATGTCAAATGTGTATTACAATTTGACATACGGAAGCCTAAGTTTATGCTTAACATCATCTCTGAATATAAGTCAAAGTATTGACTAAGTAACATATTATAAAATATTTATGGCATATAAACTGCTGGCAATTTCCATAACCTATTTTGCTAATATGTTTGCTATCTAGTGCTTAAACAGGTTTATTGTATATTAATGTTTACTAGCTGTTGCCCTTGGTTTTACCCACAGCCAAAAGTATTTAATTTGTGAGATTAGATAGCCTATGTCCTTGCTAAATATTATTGAAACCTGTTTAGCGCTTTAGGTATGAAAAAATAACAGATAAAAGATGCTTTTATATTCATTATATTATTATGTATAGACAACCAGGGTAATTGTAAAGGGTAAATGCAAGAGGTGATTGTAAGCAGTAATATTGATACTAGTCCTGTGACATTTACAGTCTTCTCTCTCTCTCACTCCACTCCTCCACCCCATGAATTTACTTTTTACAACTACCCTGATTTGTATAAACAGATTATATATTTAAACCAGCATTCAACTATAACATTAAGTGTGCACATAATATGATCATATGTTTTTAATTACTTATGTCATCACCTGTGAGTCATAAGCCTTCATTATAGAACACTAACTATTATTATGTTCTAGAATTCAACAAGTATCAACTGACCTGTGATAACATTGTAATGATGTATTGTAAGAATAAATTATTATTTCCAGACTGATCTTAGAAAATAGTTTAGTCTTTGTTTACACCAGCAATACTGTCTGTTTTCCTTTAACGGAGAAATATATTCTATAAATAGAGCTGAAGGATCTCAGATTTTAAAGACATTATAGTAATTTATGTATGTAAATATGATGGAGGGTGTCATAATTCACTGCACTCAGTGTATTATTCTTGAAATTTATATAAAAGACATCAAAATATTTTTATTGATAACTCAATACATAATAAATAAAAATTAAATTTGGTACTCTTTCCTAATGGAAATATTCCTGACTAACAGCTCTGTGCCCTGCAGTCTAAAACACTTTGATCTCTAAAATTTTCCCAAATTCCTTCCATAATTATGTTATAAAATAAAACGTTCAGAAAACAAAACAAGAAACTTAACCAAATTAATCAAGGAGGTGGAAAACTTGTGGGTGTTTTCGCTGTCGGAAGCCATGTCTCAGGGTGTCGGGTAGTAAACCGCACTGCTCTGCTTTCTAGACTTAATAGTTTTGGCTGTGCATTAATAATAATAAATGTTTTTATGTGTTTTATTAGTGTGCTGAAATAAATACGAATATCTATTTCATCATAATTCTAGAAAAACGTAGGCAGGTGTGTTTAAATTGTGTAAAGAATTTTCATCTGTAATTTTTTCTAGGCAAAAGTAAAACCAACTTAGGCTGGACTCCGCTACACTTGGCAACATACTTTGGTCATACGGATGTTGTGGAGGCTCTGTTAGAGGCTGGAGCGAGCGTCGACGAGGTGAACGACACTGGCGACTCTGCATTACATAAAGCCTCCTTTATTGGAAATGAGGTGAGGTTGTTGAATAAAAAAAATATGGATTAGTAACTGACTTTGATCTATCTAAATTCCTACAGATGAATACCCATTAGTTTTGTAAATCTTATAGATTTTTAGACACTTACAGGTAAAAAGATTTAAAAAAGTTTTATTTGGTACTTCGTGTGACGGTGTTTAAGATTCGACCAAGTTCCGGTGATCTATCTCACCTGTAAGAGAAATGTCGAAGGATACTCTCAAATTTCAGAGATAGAATCGGTAGAGGTGACCATGTAGAGGTTACCAACAGTCTCACTATAGGTACCTCTGCTAAGCTCAGATTGATAAACCGATAAACAATTAGTTGTTATTTCATTTAATTTTCTAAGTAGCTGTCATGGTTAGTTAAGGCCACTAGGGTAATAAGACAGTCATTACTATAAACTTATTTATTTTAACCATATTTACTTATTTTTCTTCTACAGGACCTAGTGATCCTTCTTCTCAAATACAAAGCAGATGTCAACATAATGAACGGCGAGGGTCGGACGCCTTGCGACATGTCCAAGACGAGGGACGTCCAGAGATTACTAGAAGCTGCTGGCAGAGCCGAGAGACATGAGCGGGAACGGCTACTACTTACAGCCGCTAAGGAAGGCCGGATTGATGATATACAGGAGCTGGTCTGTAACTCAGTACTCAACTGTTTTTATTATCTTTTTGTATTTTTAAGCATTTTCCATGCCAAGATTACCAGCATCTTAATGAAGGAAAAAATCAGTCAGGATTCGAACCTAGGTCTTCTGGTCTTCCTGCCGCGAGATTAATTTTCCTTCATTGAAATAGCTGTTAATAAGGAGTTCCTTAATGATTAAAAACCCAAAGAGACAGTTGCGTCTTCTGAACTGAATTATAAATATTACCCTAAGACCGGTAATTGTACTATTTTCGTATTTATGGCATACGAAAAATAGAATATTTAACATAGGGCGCCGGTAGGGGACGGCCTAGAAAGATATATACCGACCTTATCGGTGGGGCCCTTCAAAAACGCAATTGACGCGTGTCACTTGTCATAAACACGCGTCACTCGCAATTGACGCGTGTTTATGATAAGTTGTATGAACGTCAACATATATTTATTTATTATTAAGGGCCTCCAACAAGGGATGTACACAATTCATTGTGGTCTTTATAGTACAGGTAATACACGCGTAATGCACTACCTCAATTATAGGAAGCCACAACATGCATAATGTAAAATCATAAAATTAAAATATATAACATTAAAATAGGGATTTATAAAAATTGGGTTGAAAATAAAAAAAAACCTTGATTAAAAATACCTACATTAGAATTAAAAAAAATCATAACATACAAAAGAAGAATGTATAGCCGTAAAGAAGAATGTATAGCGTCGGGCAAGTGACGTTCTGTAGTTTCTGCCTACCCATATGGGCAAAACGTGTGAGTGTATGTACTTAGGTATGTATGTATGTATATATTTGTAACATATTCTGTTTTTTCCAGCTGAGTAGTCCAAACTCACCGAATATAAACTGCGTGGACGCACAAGGCAATACTTGCCTGCACTGCGCCGCCTACCGGGGGCACACGAGGCTTGCCGTGCTGCTCTTGCAAAATGGAGTCGATACTACGTTGAGAAATAACAGCGGTTAGTTTAAGAGTACTTGTTTGTTCTTTGAAAAGTACAGTCACGATCAAAAACATGTATACACCAACATAATTGCTAAAGCGATATTTTTATGAACGATTGCAACTTTGAGGTAACACCAATGTCAATGTTGTTGTATGTTCGTAAATACTGTGTTCGTAATATCACAAAAGTTCTATTAAATCTTTAGGAGAAAATCGCTTTAGTACATTTGTTAGTGTATACATTTTTTGACGAAGATGGCGGGATGAACGGAACAGCTATTCAGTAGGCTCATAAAGCATTAAGCCGTGAGGAGTGGAAGGAAGGTAGGGAGGCCTTTGCCCTGCAGTGGGACCAACCAGACTGATAATAATAATAATAATACATTTTTTGCTCGTTACTGTACCTCTTTATTGTAATAAAGTTTATAAGAACACGAAGATAAACATTTCCTCGTTAGCCGAGTGGTCCTAACTGCGACTGCTGAGCTAGAGGTCGTGGGTTCCATTAACATACCATCACGCCTGTAGGTATACCCCAAAAGATTAGATAGAGGTGTACTATCGTACCCTCACAGTCGAAGGTATGTTTAGATCCCATGAATTAGGGGGCTAGCCTATAGCCATCAACTGGGCACAATTCGAATCTCCGAGCTGCTACTGGGAATTACATTGAAACACCCAACAACACTGCTCGATCCGGGACAGTCGCGGTTATGATTAGGCCAATCAGATCAAGTTTACCTTGAAAGTATATTCTTCTCCAGGTCAATTAGCAATAGACATGGCGAAAGACACGGAGATGCGTGAGGTATTGAGTGTGAGGCCGGTGCAGCGGCTGCAGAGGACAGCTGCCAGGTTCGAGGGGCCGCTGCTCAAGAGGTCCCGGTTCCTTGGATGGAGACCTGTTTGGGTAAGATAGATTTTTATAGAAATGCTAGATTTTTCGCCTTGTTGAAAATGTGGTGAACAGAATCATGATTCCCATGGATTTGATTATGAAGCAAGCGTAGGCAATTGCAACCAATCAACCACGCTGTCTCCCCAATCGCTGGACGCCCAATATAATTTTTTGGTTTTTTAAAAAAAAGGAGATTTTCTGCAATGTCATGCAAGGTTTTGACGTGAAAAGGGGCTATAAAACTCATAAAATAGTAAAACTAATTTCATGCCTAAAAAATTGTCTTATTAACCGTAAGTATAACATTTTGTCATACAATGATTGATTACATGGTTTAATATTGTATTACCTTAAAATAAGTGATTTTATGTAATTATGTCTGTAATGCTTAAACATTTCCACGCCACAATTGGAAGAATATGCATAACCAAATGCTGTAACACCTCTCACTTTGCACTACAAACTATTGTTTTGACAATAAAATATTAAAATGTTGTGCCATAAACATGACCTAAACCGCTAACTTACTCTACTATAAGCTCCGCAAATTGATAATGTGTCTGGCGGCCATATTGGTGGTGTAATTTCTTTTATTTATTTAATTTATTTATTCTTTAAAACACAAATACAAACCACAATTAATAAACTAATACATATATAACATAAACTATAATAATATCTATTGACTACGTAGTGTCGGCGACGTAGTATGTTCCGTGGTGTCATGTGGCCTTCCGCGAAAACGCCGATACACGACACCCTTCGGCCAAAATTCTTCTTTTAGGAAGGTCTCTAAGTGGCTATTCGGGACTCGCACCACGAAAGATTTAAAGTTCACTTTGTGGCGCGAATCCAATTTCTCAACCTTCACGGTGATGTTAGTTTTGACGTAGCTATATGACGTAGCCGTAATCAGCACGCGTTAGCACCACTAGACGGCAAATACGGCGGATGGCGTCACATGGAGTTTAATTAGACAAGGTGCCAGCCTATTAGTAAGTTGCGGGACTTATAGAAAAAGGTCCTCTTGCAGTATTTATTAAGTCCTCTGAATTGGTCAGGCGGTCCTCCAACGCGGGGTGCTCCTGTACTACGGGTCCCGCGCGGAGGCGGCGCGCGGCGGGCCGCACTGGCGCGGCCGCAAGTACCTGGACGCGGCCGCGCTCAGCGCCGCCGCCGCCGAGCCCGCGCTGCTCGTGCTGCACTTCAGCGACGGGGACACGCACCGCCTCGCCGTGCAGGCCGACCGGGACGTCGCTGCCTGCAGGCAGGTCAGTTCTGTCGCATAAGCCCTGCAAATTGATAATGTGTCTCGCGGCCATCTTGGTGACGTAAAAATGACGTATCCGCTCTTAGTAAGCGTTAGCACCACTAGGCGGCAAGTACGGCGGATGACGTCACGTGGAAGTTTATTAGACAGGATTCCAGCGGATTAGCAACTAAAATAAAATGTTTCGGATATATTTGGGAATCCGAGTGCTCCTGCCATCTTACAATCAGCTAATATCAAGATGCAGTGCAGCATTGGGTGACGGCGGTTAGAAGCGGCTGGTATTGTTGCAGCAATGGGTGACGGCGTTGAACGAGCACATCGCGTACTCCGGGCACTACTTGTGGGCCGGCGCCTCGCCCGACGCCGCGCGGGAGGCCACGGAGGAGCTCGACGACGAGTGCAAGCCGCTCGGTAATATAACTTGTAATTCATTATACCATAAGCTAATAGACTGTGTTTGACGTGGTAGGTAGTTATACCGAGATAAAATCCATATTTTTTGTGGCTACAAAAAGTTTACAATGAATAGAGGAAAAAACGATTGTCATTTAAATTTAATGCTAGAGACAGAGCGAACTATACCGACAAGTGACGTGAAATCCTTCATGCCCATACAAATTCTATAGTAACACTTGTTTTGCTGGAAAGGGACAAAGCATCCCCTCTCCAGTCCACTGCCGTATTATATGCTTCTTGGATAAAATATAAAAAATTTGCCATGGATCCTGAACGTAAATTTCATTTTATCAACAGGTAGATACTTATACCGAGAAAAAATCCGAAAAAGTAGTTTTTTTATTAACAATGATTTCACCAAGTCAAGTCACCCTTTGTATAATTCAATTTGACTACATTTTTTATATCCTAAATCGGTTTTACAAATGGCTGCTACGACTATGAATACAACTCGATAAAATTATGATCCTAAAAAAATACAACGAACGACATACAGGTTGACGGACAGAGCGTCTCACCATAATCTATACTTCTCTATTTATACTTAATATTATAAAGCTGAAGAGATTGTTTGTTTGGTTGAACGCGCTGATCTCAGGAACTAATAGGCCGATTTAATAAAAAAAAATCTGTGTTAGGTACCCCGTTTATCGAGGAAGGCTATTATCGCGCTACGACCAATAGGAGTGGAGTAATAATTAAAAATGTTGCAAAAACCGGGGAAAAAATCCAACTTCTACGAAGTCGAGGGGAAAGGCTATTTCCATAATGAATGAATGAATGAATGAACCATTTATGTTTAGGTTCAATGCAAGACGCGTTAACGGTAGCTACCAACAGCCTCGCGCTGTTAGACACACAGCTGCGCGAATGCGCCGCCATCGTCGCCGCTTTAGACAAGAGCGTCAACGTCGGCAACTCACTACACCACTCCGCTTACATGGTAACTTATTTATTTTTAACTATGCTCACTGTAAGGGCGCAATATACACATATACATCATTCATTACGGCTGTGTATAGTCAACCATAAAATTGCTTTACCACGACGACGATGTCGACTTCACAAAACAACAAGGTCTATTTTTGCTTACAAGACCAAGGGCCGCACTCAGAAACGTCACTTAACCTATGGAATCATTAGCTAATGACAGCCAGTATATCTTAGTACACTGACAACAAACTCTAATATGGAAAAATAGGTCAAGATATAGTAGCCACTGTTTGTTAACGATTCATTAAGGTTAAGTGACGTCTATGAGTTGGGGTGTAAGTGAAATATTGATAATGAGCCTTAGGAAATTTAATTTGGACGGAAGTTTTTGTCAGTGGAACAGTGGTAAAGCAATTTTATGGTCGACTATACGTTTAAGTAATTCGGTTTAATAGCTGAAATATCCCGTTAATTGTGTCAAATCATTTATTGCTCAAAATGCGATGGCTAATTTTGGCGATTGTAATTTGACCCATATTATTAAGAGTATAAAATCAATAAGGTGTCAACCGCTAAATCGCAAAATCTTTGGTGTAAATAAAATAAAAATGATGGTTTAACCAGAATTGCTATCCATCTTACATACCCTTCACCATTTGACTGGTGAAATAGGGTTCAGAGAAGTGTAAAAACTTTTAAAACTCATTGTGTACTTAAATATTATCACAGAGGTTCCAGCACGCTTGCGGTACGGGATCAGAGGCGCTATCCGCTCTGCGTCACTGCGCAGCGCTTGTTGCGCAGGCGCGGGATGCCGACACAGCCAGGCTCAATAGAGAGGTAACACATAAAATAATTATTTACCCACGACGAAACGGTGAAGGTGTATGCGTTTTGGGTTAAGAGGTTGATTATTCGTGAAAAAGGTGTACGTTATAACTATTTAAATGCGGTTTTTTAAGGGTTTTTGATTCTTCGCCGATGTTCGGGGCGCTGCAAGAAACTTTTTACATAGACGAGTATCATTTATCAATGATCTCTGAGCCTGCTTCATTGTCATATTTACAATATAAATGTAAAAGTATCACTATCTGTTGAGTCGATACTTTTGCACTGCTAAACCGCTGAACGGATTTTGATAAAATTTGGAATCGATCGATTGTATTTCGATGAAGAACTACCTTTTGTCTCAAAAAGTTGTCTCAACAATTAGTGGCTAATAAAGTTGCTCCAATCACTATGTTCAACAGATAGAGCGCAACCGCGTGCTAGAAGAGGCACTGGCAGCATTGGCACGGACACATCACGCGCTAGAGATGTCAGTTGCCGAAGAACTCACAAAGGTAAGCTTCACTCTGAGGCACTGAACCACTCCTCCCCAATGTCAGATGCCGATTGATAAACAAGCTTAGCGTAGATTACCCACACATTTGTGCGAGTACAACCGTCATTTCGTAGTTGTACCTAGATGTGTCTGAACTACTTTCAGTAGTTAACCAGTACTTAAACTTTCAGTAGTTTCTGTAGTTAACCATAATAATTAATTATCCTACTGAAAAATGAAATAAAAGTACATACAGACAAATTAAAACAGTTAAAATGCTGTTATTTAATATAGTATGCTCATAACTCATCTTTGTTGCAGAGCAAAAGAAAGAAAAAGTCGAAATCTTCATCAACATTGAATGATTCAAAGGAAAACTTCTTTGACGTTTTCGAAGGTATGTTTCTGTCAGTCTGAGAAGATTACGATTAGTTTGGTGCGTCCCACTGTTGGGCAACTTACGTGTATGACCAAACCGTCGAGTCAAAGGCACGCACCTCTGACTTTTCGAAATCATTGTGCGTAATTGTCACTCGCTTTAACGATAAAGGAAAACATAGTGAAGAAACCTGCATGGATGAAAGTTTTTCTGGACGGCATGTGAAGTCTACCAACCCGTATTAGACCACCGTGGTGGACTATGGCCTAATCTTTCTTATACTGAGAGGAGACCCATGCCCAGCAGGGGGACAGTATCATAACATTATCACAGATCAGTTTACAATATTATTAAAGTTAATTCAATGTCTTACAACTAGAGTCTGAAGATGAAGACGACACGTTAGTGACGGCTGGTTTGTCCAGCCCGCTGGGAGCTCTGAGTCCTTGGGGCAGCAGTCCTGACCTCACCAGGCGGACGCCTATAGGCAGCTTAGACGGTAAGTCCTTTTTACCAGATCGGAGATGGAATCTAAAGATTTGTATGGGACGGGTACAGTTCGCCTAGCTGGAGTTAGCCAGTTGGGTTCCCAAATACAATTTCTAACACAACAATAACACCCACAATGCAAAATTTATTGTTATGGCTATTTGCTGCGCAATTTGATGAAGGTTCAGATCAAAAGAGATTTACGCAACTTATTTTGCGATATGCTCCGCTAACTGGATAAGGGCCTGTTTCACCATCCTCCTGATCAGTTCCTGTTAAATTACTTGGCAGATAATTTCAGACAAATTCTGATCCATTTTTGAAACTATCCGGCGGGTAGCAGCTATCTTAAAGCGGTGAAACAGGCCCTAATTAAAAATGTCCTCCAGGAGATAAGACCCCTACTAACGAAGAGCAAGAGGAGCGCTACTTGCGCGGCGTCTCGTGTTCGTCGGGCTCCCCAGTGTCGCTGCACACGGCGGCCAGCGCGGCCAGTGCGGCCAGTGCGGCCAGCGCGGCCAGCGCGGCCAGCGCCGCCAGCTCGCGCGGCACCCTCGTGTCGCAGGGCGGACATGTCTACCGCAACGCTCGGCCGTATCGGAAGTCCGCTCACCCCAGGTATGTACCAATACACCGTCATGGTCTTCGTGACTGTGTCTGATCCATGACATAAGGGCAATAGCGGTTTTAGTCGGTATGAGTTCGACATAATAACATTGGCGCCTCCCCAGGTTAGGAGAAAGATTGTATCTTGCATATTCCATCTATATATGAAGAAAACAACACCAACCTTTTAGCGCAATAAGTGCGTGAAAAAATTAATTTTGCTCAACAAATTTTTATATAGTGGCAACATTTATTTATTAAGGTTTTCCCTCAGCTTTTGTATACAACATTCGGTTTAAATTAGTGGCCTTCATATACACAAGCCAACCAACATGCCTATCAAACTGTGGATGACATCACCGCGGTGAAGAAGATACTTAGCTTATTTATCTTATGGCCTCTAAGCTACAATTTCCAAGTTATCTGTCAATCTTGTTGGCTTTGAAACTTCAATAAAGACTGCGCTTGAATTTTGATTATAACAAACCTTAAAGCGACAAAAAAATCAAGTCCAATCATATACCTGAGTACTTATACTTTTGTCGCGTCCCAACTGTTTGTGTTTTCAACACAAATATAGCAAAAAATTACTGGGTTGCCCATTTTGCCTAACCCAATTCGAAGTGCTCTCTTAGGCATAATTAAATGTCAGGCATAACACGTATTTACGATATCGAATTTCGTCGATAGATGAAGGAATTTGTTTTTGCCGATTGCGTGAGTTACAAATTGTGTCGGTCTTTATTTATCCAGAAAAAGGGTTAAAATTATTACTAGAATTTTCCATTTTTACTGCTCGCTTTTAGACGAACCGTTTTGCTTGGTAAAATAATTTGAAATAGCGATGACATTTTTTATATAACGGCTGGTCTCATTCAGACAGTCCCGGAAAAAGGCATCAAACGGAGTGCGGAGGTTATGAGTTGAAGTTTTGACATTGCAGAGCGCATGTTAACTCGAGGCAGCCACGACTTCTCCACATAAAATTATATTGACCTTATTTTATTTCTGTTCTCATGTATGTTGTATGTAACAAACATTTGCTATTTATTTCAGGATTGGAATTATTTTTACCTGTTAATGTTTGCCTTCATTTACCTACCTTTTTTAAAGTGAAGTATTTATTTTAATAATTATATACAGTGCATACATATTAATAGTATTCTGTTTTGATTTTATTTTTAATAAATAAGTAATTTTTAAGGCAGTCAAAATTATTGCTTCTGAACGTCATTTTTAGATTTAGACAGCCCTCAAAACTTTGACCCGTCACCGCCTCCTAGTGTTTTATGTTAGTCATTAGACCAAACTTAGTCACGAAAAAGTATGCACAATAATTAAAAGTTATCAGCCCAATTATATTAATTTATTATTTAATTATTATTGAAAATTGGTTTTTATTTTTTGTATTTTTATTTTATTTGTTTCTTTTTGTTTCAGTTCGCAATGGTCCCTTTAGAGTATTATGACTGGTCAGTATGGAATCTCAATTAATTCCACCGCGTACTTAACCGTAGCTAAAGTGTGACGTGATACACATAGTTTAGCACAAACCGACAAATTGCACAAAAATGCAAAATAAGCGCACTTATGAATAGTTTTAGATGATGCACAAAAACGTGCAAAAGGTAGAACAATGACCAAAACTTTATTTTGTAAAGCATTATTGTAGCAAAGGATTATAAGTTTTATGGTTATGCTTGAACCACAGACCGTCAAAGTGCCACTGCACTACCCATAAAAGTATTCGGTAAAATCTACATTTCTTTCATTTTGCACATCACTGCGCCATAGAAATATACGTACATTTTTGCCGACCGCCACCGTGTAGGATTTTCTGACAGTACCTACGCCAGCAATGGTTCATGTATAAATCTACCGACTAGCGCCAGCTACAACGAGCGCTGCGTACCGCTCCCGGTCCATTAAAACCCACTCTGAGCCGAGTAACTAGGCAAAGAACATTTCACTAGTAACATTTGAAAAATCACATGAAATTATTCTTCATACCTCATACCTGCTACTTTTCTTTGCACAGCCTGCTACCAAAGAGATTCAAAATGGCTGTAGATTGGACATTTCATTTCCCAATTTTATTTCTTCCTTTGTTAGGGTTAAGGGGTTTGTTACCTATAGGTAACTTGCTGTAGGATAACGATATTGTTCGTGATGTCGCGTCTTTAGCTTTAATATTTAAATGTGCCAGTTGATAAATTATATTTATTTCTGCAAATGAAAATCTTAGAATTATAGACACAAGTCAATGTTTCAAATTTGTTTAGTACTAGATGGATCAGTTTCAAATATCCCTGCACTCAAATCGCGGTATTAATTCGTATGATCATTAATACAGCAGATATACTTCCTCCTTAAAATCCGACTTCTTTTTATGAAGAAGTGCCTGGCAGTGTCATTAAATCATGGTAACCGAGAAGTATCGAAAAGTAACAGGAGGAATCACTGTGAAAAATAATTTCATCAAAATATGAAATCATTTCCATGCCTACAAGTAACCGATCACAACCAATCCTTGATTTTCAAGGGAGTGAGGTGCGCTAAGTGAAGAGTGATTACATATAGTCTGAAGAACAAAGGACATTTGCCATATTATATAATTATATACACCGCGCTTATCGTATCTGTGATTACTACCAGTAGGTACAACTAGTACAGTCAGCACCAAAATTATATCGAGACGCCGTTCAATGTATAGTCGACCATAAAATTGCTTTACCACCCCTAGAGTGAATTTCGTTTGCACATCACAAAACAACAAGGTCTATTTTTGCTTACAAGACCAAGTGAAATATTGATAATGAGCCTTAGTAAATTTAATTTTAACGGAAGTTTTTGTCAAAAGTGGTAAAGCAATTTTATGGTTGACTAAACAATGCTCATTCAGAAGAATTTTCTCAGTTAACATTACAAACTGCAGATATTTTGGATGCTGAATGTACTTACTCTGCTAATAAAAAGTACCATCTTAGAGGGATGCTATACCAAATAAATGTACTGGTAGATATTCTAATAATACATTGTTTACCTAGGAGATAAAGTGACAGATTATTAACGAATGTGCATCGCCTGTGTCATTTTAATTACGTTAAAACATTACTAAGGACTTGCTAGAAATTCTAAATCGTTCAATGCAATTTTTTTAAGTCATTTGAATCTACGAAGGCCTTAGACATCACGCGTTTGTAATTTGTACTTTCTCTCTAGTGATACAAAGTCCTTTTTACTTCACATTCGAGGGAAAAAGCATTTCCTAGAAATAATGATTCTTAGTATATACCTTTGGCATAAATTCGAGCGTGTAAGAGGAGCTTTTCTTACCTAACGAATAATTGGTTTTGTCTAAGCTGCATAGAGGTTCTTTTTTCGCTGTTTGTAGAAAAGTAATGACACATTCCGAGTTAATTATTGAATTAACATTTTATTGTTATCTTTTTCTATAAGTATTTCTTCTTCAAATGCGTCGCTATTACTGAGGGTAAATTTCCGAAGTCTGGTTAGTTCTTTAAAATATATGAAGCCAGTCGACTTGCAATTATTTTTCTTTGGCTATGCCCTTTTTTGTTTATCTACGTGACATGTAACCAATTAATCTTATTAACTATGTTTCATAAAAATATTTTCTAACAAAGTTTCTCCATAGCTTAGGATTTATACATAATATCTAGTAATTAAAAAAAGACATGGTGATCCCTCTCACTGAGAAGAGACCCGTGCCCAGCAGTGGGACAGTATACCCGTGGGTCGATGATGATGAAAGACACGGTGGTCCTCTTGAGGGTCGAAACAATAGCTTTTATTTTTTTGTGCTACTTGATCCTTGCAACTACACATGCAACACCTGGTAAAGTCAGCAGCGTTGTTCAGAATCTTACCTTAGTGCCGCTGTACATTGGCAGAAAATTTCTGACGCTCACTGTACTGCATATATTTCATATATGATCTTGTCACTGTCAAAATAGTTTCTGTCAGAATTTTTTTGACTATGTGCAGCTAGGCTAACACTAATAGGAAAGGAGATAGTAGCATATTTTTAGTTACCCAACCCCGGGAAATATTATAGCATACATACCTTTACCAAACCATTTTATGATACTAATGCATTTAATTTTATGAATAAAATTTATTCTGGATAAAAGCAATTATATTACCAATTTGTTTATTATTATTTTTTATTTTGTATTATTCGAATGGTACCTGACACTCGTGTGAAGTGCAATTGTGATAGAATATTTTAGTTTTTATTAATTTAAGCTCAATATTTGACCTGTATTTAATTGTTAGCAATAAATATGTATTTTTTTATTTGTTTCGTTTTCATTTTCCATATTTTTATTACAATTTACAACATTCTATTTATTTTTCCGAGGAATTCATTGAACTGGAAACCCTCAAGTTTACAGACAATTGAGTAAACCAACAAAAAGGTATGTAGTAGATATCATAGTCACGGTGAATGTTCTCCCATGGCCATGCGAAGGGCAAGTGCGGTTTTAGTCGGAGTCCAACATACCCTGCAGCCTCCCCAGGTGGCGGGGATCCATGAGGATTTTCCGCACCCCAAAAATGGTACCTATATTTAAAAAAAGCAAACATTAAGTCATAATATTATCAAGAGGTCAAACTAAAGGTAGAGAATAGAGAACAGTGAAGATTGCTCTACCGCAAAGGTGGGTCCAGCCTTGAGTCAGGGGAAGATAGGAGCGGCGGGGTCGTTAAGTCTAGGTGCAGTTAGGATATACTCCAAAATTGATAAAAAACGTATATTGATACGTTTTTTATCAATTTCGAGGTCGACCTACACTGCTGAGCCCCTCTGAACAGCTTCAAGGACTCCATAATCCTACCACTGGATCCTTACCTTACCTAACTCCACTGATAAGCAGAAATTAAAGAAGATTACGCTTAGAATAGTCTTTTCTTATAGTATTTATTGTCTTGAACACATTCTCATTTGTCATAATCGTGCCCCAAAGTCTTTTCTGTGATAGAGTAGCGCATAAAATAAGAAAATCCATCCCTCAAGGGGCAACACACTGAAGATACGATGTGAATTATACATAAGCTGTGCCTAAATTCACGCTTGGTATATTCTTGACCTGGCCGGTCCCGGGGCACTTGTCTAGTACTGACCTAGAAAGTATCTGAAACAGAACGTGTTTGGTATGCTCTGTGGAGGATTTTGTCTGGATAAGTGTATTTATTTATTTATTTTCGAAGAATAACCAACAAGTATAACATTATGTATAGTTACTTATTTATCTAACAACGAACGTACACATCATTATTATAAAATAAAGTCCCCAGCCGCGTCTGTCTGTCTGCGCGATAAACTCAAAAACTACTGAATAGATTTTCATGCAGTTTGACATAACGAATAAATAACACTAAACTAACGATAAAAAAGTCTCTTATAAATTCATTGCCTTGTCTGTGTATCCGAGGCATCTTACCTCTAAATAGATCAACAGATTTCAATGCGGTTTTTATGTTAACGCTAATTTGACCGGGACGATACTTAGCCATCAAAACTCAAATCAAAGATCGTGCCGTAAGAACTAAAAATTCAATACCATGCCGTCCCACAAAGGCTTAAAAAATATAAACCAAATCACATCCAAACTTGTATAGGTATTTTTATTTTTCCTAATGATCTAGGCAGTGTTATGACTTGATTAGATTGCATTGGTATAAATTGTATTGCATAAGGAATAAGTATTAGTTAATCTGTGGTTGAGGTACCGACGTTATAAACAAAACGAGGGTAGAAGTAAAAAAACTTGCTTCATAAAATTATAGCCCTTTCGCCGTCAGTCTACCCGTGACCGAGGCCGGCGCAGTTCGCGTCGGAAAATACTACTAATACATTTTTTTTTGTTTCTGCATTTATAAAAATGTGTTTGAAGCAACGCGAGATACCTCGTGGATCCGCCAATTTCGGACAAGACCTACCCGTGCGTACATTTATTTAGAGACAAAGTGTCGTGTTCTGCGATAGCTACAGCACCAATGTTCTTCAAAACAGGAATACAGGAGGTTGGCGGTAGAACAAGGTATGTTGATATAGTTATTGCATTTATCGAGCACGCGTTTTGTGAACTTTCGTGAAACAATGATATGTTCCGCTGACAAGGAAAGATTTACCTACCTACAAGTGTTTTTTAGATAACTTTACATGATGTTGATTTCATTGTGATAATTTAAGAGCCCGTGGGTTGATTGTTAATCTCATATTTCGTCTACATTATACCTAATCTGTTCTGATGCAAGGCACATCATGCCAATTTGGTTTGACCGACCTCGCATTGTGTACTGTTCTCTAACAATGAGAGTTTAGCTTGCCCTGGAAATGTATGCCACGGTGTAATCCTCGTACCAAGTTTCGATTTAAATTTAACATAATCATAATCTTACTCTTAGGCTGATATTCAGAAACTCAACATGAACTTATGCTTCCGTATGTCAAATTTGTATGACAATTTGACATACATGAGCCTAAGTTTAAGCTGAGCATCGTCTCTGAATATTAGCCGCAGATTTAAATGTGAGTGCTTGGTATAACATGATCATATAAATAAGCTATCACTACTACTAGATACAAACGAAAGTTACGCGATAAATATTAGGATTTGGCGTTATTATTTTAATTGAACGGACTTATAAATACACACATAAGTTATACGAAAGTACCGCCATAACGTGTAGCTATGTAGATATTACACCAATAATGCCCTGTGCCTACCGTTATTTACCAGATGTTATTTGTGTTTCTGCCTTCACAAGCAAGATAAAAAGTAGATAATTTAATATTTTCTTTTCATTGAATTTGTTGATAACATGCCAAGATTTTCCGACTGGTATTGACATTTAATATTTCTGGAAGGTATTGATAAAGCAAATATTAGCATTCAATTCGCGACTACCCGAAAATTTTATATAAGAAAAAGTAACGAAGTGAACGTTCTTTCATTTATTTACGAGATCTTCTTTATTCCATGATATAATTAAAAACGTTTTTCATAACAAAACCTTTGCGAACATTATTTCGGCCACCACAAAAAAGAAACGTTCTAATCATGTCGCCCACAAACAAAAAGACTTTACCCTATTGCGTTGTTTCCATTAAAAGTTGACATAAAGCAAAGGAAACATGCAAATATTTGGGTACCCGCAACAGTGTCGGAGTCCCACGGTGTGCGCCAACATACCTTTGCGGCGGCGCGGGATGCGTGGGGCGACCGGGAGGGGGGCGCCACCCAGTCTCGCCCGCCTCGTGATTGCCAGTTGCGCTGCAGCGTTTGCCGCGCGCACACGTCTGCTTGGCGCCCGTGTTTCGTACACTCTTCGCCCACACATGACCTAGACACCGGTTTGATCGTGAGTGGTCTGCGGTTACATAATTGTTAACTATTGTTACTAGCTTACATAAATATGTCTGTCATATGTTCTGTTATGAGATTAGCTGTTGAGATGTTCTGCGCGTAATCCTGCATCGATTGTCTGTCACGCCGGGATTGCATTCAGTGTCAGATAGTAGATATAGCGTCTCAATTTATTTTATTTAACACATATATTACTTTTAAGTCCTCTTGAACTACCCCAAGAACTGAACGGGCTTAGTATAATAATTACTAGTTCTCATTTATACTTTGTTTTAATTTGAGCAATAGTATCGGTCAATGAAAGGCATATGTTTCGAAGTAGCCATTTAGGGGTAATATGCATGATTTAATTATTTATATTAGCGTTGAAAAATATTGTTATATTCTTACCAGTCAACATTATTATTGTCTGTTTAAATTAAGAGTATCATTAGTCACAATCGTTATACCAAAAGATGTACTTGAAGTAGGTACATATCTGATGAGGTATTAGGTACCTACTTAAATTTTCTGCGTAGATAGCGATCGCAAGGCTTAGGTACCGTTTTTGTGCTTTTGACCCCTATTTATATATATTTCTTACATTTACTGTTCACATATTATATATTACTTGCGTTATTATAGTTATATATCTTGATTCGCGACTTTTGAGCAAGAGATCCTGGGTTCGATTAAGGTCGAGCTGGAATTTTCTATATATTTTTTTACTTTTTCTTAGTAGCAGCTCGGGGTTAAGGTTTGTGGCCGCTTAGTGGCAATAATTTCGCCCCCTATTACATAAAACGTAAAACATACCGGAGAAGTATGTACCTACAATTCTGCAATAATCAATCTCATAAATAAAATTATACCTACATGGTACCTACTAGTCGATTTCTCGATTTCGTTGGTTTCGAATAAAATCGATTACCGTCGCGTCGACTGATCACATTACAGATTAACACCCTAAAGTATGACTCGCTGAGAATATAATGCCGTTTTACGAACTGCTATATCGATTTCTCGAGGGTTCTCGATTAGGGTCGTTTTCAAGAGGCTGCGTAAGTTTTTATGTCCTACGTTTTATGGTGGACGCGGTTTCCCAAAGGACTTATAATAATATACCTACTTCTAGAAAAAATATGTTTGTTGTGACTTCCATGATCCGTCGCTGCAGAGGCGTGCCCTTTTCTGGATAGGTGCATATTTTGCATTGAATTTGTGAAATAGTACAAATATAATATTCCATTTCACAAAGAAGTTCTAGAAAATAAAAGATAGGTATAGTAAGCCTAGTTACTACATAAATCGTAATATTAAGTATGTAGTAAGTGTGATGAAGCATGGTGATGGTTGATAAAATTTCAACCATTTATGTATCTAACTTCAAAAAAGCGTTGAAAAGTATTCAATGGCTGAAATTTTTGATTGTACATTGACACCACAGTTCTTTTACTTTTTCAACGTTCAGTACTTAAATTAATATGTAGCCGGGTAAAATCTATATAGTAGGTACTAATAAATCATAGCTCGGGTTTCCTTTGGGAAACATTAGACCTTTGAAACCCAAAGGCGGGGAGAAATTAATCAGGAGACATAAAAAGCACTGGGAATATTATACCGTTGTAACTACGAGCCCTTGGGGGTAGGTATGAAGTAGGGAAGCCGGCAAGACTGCTGCCATAACCTTAAATAAAATGTGTGAAATTAAACTATGACGTTAAATAAGTATCTTGATTTTGCACGTCGATAACCTTTCTTTTAGAGCTACGTTGCCTAGTGATTTCACTGTTTCATTAATTATCCTTCAAATTGGAACTCAATAATCGCAATAATATTATTGCTTAGCGGCAGAATATTATCATTGGAAATGCGGTAGTGTAAACCCAAATGAACTTATCAGAAGAGTTCTAGCATCTCACATTATAAGATTGTAGTGTTTTCTATATAAAATAGATCTACAGGTCCTACATTAAAACTTATTATTTCAAACGTCTTATAAAACCTTAATATTATTGAAACTAGTCTGTAAAAGCCTTGCTATCCATTATCTTTTCTACAAAGATCCAAATATATCAAGTTTTGTGGGGCTTTGTTTAGACATGTAATTTGAAAGTTTAATAAAGATACATACATAGATACATTGACGTATCTTGCTACCGTTTGTAGGGCTTATGGCATAATAAACTCAAACATTTCAGTTCAAACTCGAGTCGACAGTAATGATGGTAGAATGATGGCAGCATCATTCATTCCGTCTCGTTGCATTCATCTCCAGTGACAAATGCCATCCTGTGAGGAACAATGGCGGCCTATTGTGTGAAGAACTGACGTTTTAAATCCTGAATATTGTTCGTAGACGGTGGAATAAGCGCTTGGTTTTTTGCTTCGTTTTTTTTTTCGTATTGTGGTATAGTATACTTGTAATACCTATATTTATATACTTAGATGTTTCTGTTAATCAAATCTATATAAATAAAAATCAGTTGCACTATAAAAGATCATAATTTGAGAACTGGACCATTTGGCTGGTTTTTAGGTGTTCGTAAATTATCAAGACAAGGAAAAGTTTTTACTAAAAGAATATTTTTTTTAAATCCATCTGAGAAATAGGGTGGCAGAAACTGCGCACGGGTAAACCCTAATCTAATTTATAACGCAGTAGGTATACAGTCACTTTGGTGACTAATGGATTATGGAGCAGTGAGACACTGGTTGGTTTGCCTGTGTGTCCTGGGTGTTATTTGCACGCTATGCAGTTTTGTTCAATTTTGTAACGTCGCATCCGTATAAAGCTAGCTTATTATAAAGATAATCCCTGAAATTTGAAATTGCCAGAACCAAAATATCTTGAAATCGCTTGGAAACTTTCCAGCAGCTTGAGTTTCCCGGATTAATGTCCACTTAAATCGTGTTAGATTTGATTGTTACGAGTCATAAAGTTTAATGACGCATTCATGAGTCACTGTCGAAAATATTCCGCGGGGAATTCCGTGTTTATGGTGCATGCAATGGTGAGGTGGGCTACCGGAATATTTTTCGCTACCGCTTCGCTTCGCCGCTGGGCTTCGCCCGCGTGGTCTTATAATTTTTTCCCCCGTTTTTGCAACATTTTTCATTACTTCTCCGCCCCTATTAGTCGTAGCGTGATGATATATAGCCTATAGCCTTCCCCGATAAATGGGCTATCTAACATGGAACGATTTTTTCAAATTGGTCCAGAACTTTTTGAGTTTATTCGTTACATACAAAAATACAAATCTTTTCTCTTTATAATATTAGTGTAGACAAAAATGTTGGCTATGTGACGACTCCGAATGAAAAAATATTCATTGTTACACCGTGTCGATAGATAGTGTCAAACAACTGTCAATTAAAAACAACCATTCCTATACTGTCATCTCTACTAACTCGATAAATTACATCTTCTTTCAAACAATCTACTTAATCTAATAAACAAGTTTAATTTGATTCACATAACGAACACGGAACCCGCACCACTCAACCGTTCACCCTTGACCCACTTTCTGTAATGTTGAGGGCGTAGTTCGTAGCTAATGCTACGGCGTAGCACTCCGTAGCGCGTAGCATCGTAGCAGGAATTTCTATTACCTCGACTATACGGGAAAGCTTTCATATGAGTAGTTAGCTAAGTGTTTGTGACTTGAGAAAATTGACTTTGCGACTTTTGTTGACATGTACGATCACGGCTATATTCCAGGAACGGATAGGCAGAGATGTTTTATTTAATTAAACACCCATATTTTTTTGAAAGGTATGTTTAGGTCCCATGTAATGCACAAATGCAAGTTTGCTTGCTGAAATTATAAAAAAATCTAGGCCTTTAAATAATAGTTAGCCTTTGTCCTGTGAAGTATGTTTTTTTTATTATTATTATTATATTTTGAGCCGTGATCGTCCCACTTCAGGGCGAAGTCCTTCCTTTCCTCTTTCCAGTCTTCTCGGTTGAGAGGTTTCTGCATAAAAACCTTGTATGAGTCAAGCTCATCGCGCCATCTCATTTTGTGTCTGCCGCGACGCCTTTTGTTGCCCCGGCGCATCCACATTGTCGTGGTGTTGCCCACAGTAGCCCAGTTTCCTCCCAGGCTGGCGGTTTTATGGCCAACATCGTTGATTTCTTTTGGTATTTGGTCAAATGTCTTAAATCTCAAGGGCATATAGTTGGCATGAGTCAGACATGACACGGACCCTTCCTCGGCGGCAGACGTTCTAATAGGGATTTCCCGCACCCGAAGCATAGGTACAGGCACGGGCAAAGATATTGTATAAACATTTTCAGAAGTGTTAAAGCGATTTTTATTATGGATTGTAGTGTAGTACTCTATATCGATACTCACATAGGTAATAAGGTACATGTAACCGAACTAGTATTTAAGTATGATTATTATTATATTTAACACACATTATAGTAATCTATCGCACGGGTAACATCTTTTATTTCGTCTCCCCGAATCCATCCTTACATGGCGACCCTGCCAGGATGATATCGTGTTCGCGTTAAATTCCGATCGCATAATAAGGCAACTATATAAACAGTGTGGAGTGCTATCTCTATATAAATTACTAGCTTCCCGCCAGCGGCTTCGCCCGCGTGGTCTTATAATTTTTTCCCCGTTTTTGCTACATTTTTCATTACTACTCCGCTCCTATTAGTCGTAGCGTGATGATATATAGCCTATGTTACTCGGGGATAATGTAGCTTTCCAAAGGTGAAAGAATTTTTGAAATCGGTCCAGTAGTTTCGGAGCCTATTCATTACAAACAAACAAACAAACAAACAAACAAATCTTTCCTCTTTATAATATTAGTATAGATTACATTTACCTTATTATATACCTATGTGATTATCGATATAAGAATACTACACTACAGGATGAACGGTTCCAACTTTGAGATAACACCAATGTCACTATAGTGTTGGATCATAAATTCTGTGTTCGTAATACCAAAAATATTCTATCAGTACTTTGAGAGAAAATTTCTTTTGTATTTTGTCATCTGTATACCTTTTCTTGGTCGCGACTGTACATTAATATCGTATTACTGTATCGTACTTATATTTGTATGTCAGTCGAGGTTAACCTTCGAGTTGCCGAGCAAGGGCTGTAAGGATGTGTATTTTTATGTCTTCTCTCGCACACGTGTCGCTCAACCCTAATGCGTTGAAGTTGAATGGCGACGCTAGGTGTGAAAAAATTGTCTGTTTAATGGCCAAATGCGTCTGGTCTAATGTTTTTGGTCCAATATCTTTTGATAACCTAGGAATATGACCACTGTACTGCCAAGTCGTAGGGCTCGGGTTCGAATCCAAGGTCAACCTCTGAATTTTCGTAATCATGTGCGTTTTAATAATTAATTATCACTCGCTTACAATGACGGTGAAGGAATACATCGTAAGGAAATCTGCATGAAATGATAAAGATCTCTCAAGATCTTCTTGACGGCATGTGAAGTCTGCCAACCCGCATTAGGCCAGCGTGGTGCACTATAGCCTAATCCCTCTCGTTCTGAGAGGAGACCCGTGCCCAGCAGTGGGACTATTATTAATGGGATGATATTGGTAGTTGGTAGAAAAGGAGGTCATCGAAATCCCATACAACTCAGCCCAAATTTGTACCGGAGGTACATGACAGCTGTCAAGATGATAGTTTTACTGGCATTTACCATGAAATCAATATGACACTGATAATAATCTGCCGTATTGGCGTACGTTTGACATTCCGAAACTGACACTGACAGTTTTTACTATGAAATCATTACGAAACAGATAACAGTGTGCCAAAATGGCGTGATTTTTCTCAAATTAAACTGTTTTTTTCTCATCCCCCAGTCAACATTAAAAATAGTACGACTAGAGTTTTAACCAGCGGAACAGAGTATTTTTTCCAATAAGTGTACGTTTTCGATGACCTCCGTTGACACACTGCTTCGAAATCAAAGGACTTAAGTCTAAATTCGGCAACAGAATTAGCTAACATGTTACATAAATTTAACAGATTAATTAAATTACAAGGGTGTCCGTCCCCATGAGCCTACTAATAATTATATTGCCCGCGCACAAGTAACTCTGAACTTTAATTATGTTAACAGACTGTTTAAGACATTAAACGTGCTGTGTCTAAGTCAAAATAGGGGCAGTTTAATCATTTAACATAGGCTGGTAACCTTACCCGCATATTTTGGAAGATAAGGTAAAATAAGTATACAAGAATCGTAGCAAGTTCTGTATTTTCTGCTTACCCCTATGGGAAAAGGCGTGAGGGTATTAATGTATTTATGATAACGATAAGAATGTTGATAATCTTAACCATGTGGGTGTTGTCTTCTGTTAGATCAGATGCGGTTGAATTTCGCATTCGCAATTCCTCAATTTCGCATACGCAATTTCGCATTTTCGCATTATATGATGCTACTACCATCAGACCTTAGAAGCCCAATTTATGGACTATACTGATAAGATTTAAAAAAAGACCATCATTCTCTGAGTTTGTGTCTGCGTTTCTTCTCAGAGGTTGTCAGAAAGGTTCGACGACATCTGTGGTCTAGTGGTTCGAGTACCGGACGGCTGATCACGAGGTCGTGGGTTCGATTCCCACAAGACACAAATATTTATGTGATTAATATAAATGTTTGTGTTTGTCTGGGTGTTTCCTATGCATTATAAGTATGTATTTACAAAAAAAAAGTATATAAGTATTATATCCATTGTCTAGTACCTATAGTACAAGCTCTGCTTAGTTTGGACTAGATGGTGCTGTGTAAAATGTCCCAGGATATTTATAAAAAAAAAAGGATTACTAGTAAGGAAATACCAACGATGACGTCTAGTTTAAAAAAAATTTAAACATCGACTTGTAAAACTACCTTTAAAAGATCTATTTAGAGAAGTAGCTAAACTTGATTTGTCATTTACTTCCTTTCCGTTACTATAGACATAATGGGCGTCTTTCTGAGTAAGTGAAGAATAAACCCTATTTACTTACCTACGTAATAACTGAAAATATGGCTCACGATTTCGTTTAGCCGACCGCCGAGACAAATTAACTCGGCGCAGACTTCCTTTTTATTAAAATACGTTTAAGGTCACAGGTATTTTTCAAATTAATATTTTTTCTCTGTTAGGTAATTTTGTGTTAAGGCGCTTACTTATAGGGCTTCCAAATAAATGAGGTTCTGGAATAGGCATACTTTTTACTTCTCTAAATTAGTTTTGTTTGGTTACCCGGTAATTGGAATGCTCGGAAGATTTTAGTATTGTTTGTCAGAAGGCGACTGTTACGCTTCAAGTTTTGAGTTTGATTTCCAGATCAAGCAAAGTGCTTGGAGTCTCAGTTTGTGCCCGGTTGATGGCAATAGGCTCAGCGTCCATAGGACTTAAAAACAGACTGGCGAAATGTGGGCGTGCATTAATACGCCTCAGTCTACCCCTTCGGGGAATTTAGGCGTGTAGGTATGTTATGTCATCAACAATTTTCAGTGTTTCTGTTTAAGTCAAAGAACACTGACAATTGTTCGCTCAGAGACCGAATTAAAAAGTTTGCATCCAAACATGCATTCGGAAAGTTCACACGTGTCCCAAATATTGATTGCATGCCAAGCAGGCTGACTGCAAATAACGTTCCAATTTGTTGGAATAAAAAATGGCAACATGTTTCTGTGATTTTCGTATAAAATGACTGATGCTGTACACATTTTTAAAAATTTTAAATGATTTCTACCTATATCGAGTAGAAGAGACTTTAGTTAGAAATACTGCTGATCGTACTCGCGACTGCTACGTCAGGGGTCCTAAGTTTGATTCCTAGTATTATTACAGGGTAATTCTTTAAAATTGTGAGTTTAGCAAATCAGTACTTTAGCCCGGTAAATGATAATAGGCTTGCTCCTAAACCTAAACATGTCGGTGAACTCAGAATACATGCAAATTTAAGACTTCAAACCGTTCTTGAAGATATGTGAAGCCCGCTAACTGTAATAGACCATCTTGGTGGAATGATAGACTGGCGGCCTAGTGGTAAATGTGGCGGTCTAGTAACTAAAGCGATCAATAATATCCATCCTTAATAATATTATAAACGCGAAAGTAACTCTGTCTGAATGTCGCGCTTTCACGCCAAAACTACTGAACCGATTTAAATGAAGTACATAGATAGTCTAGAGCCTGAGAAAGGAAATAGGCGAAAAAGGCCTTTAAGGGGTTGAAATAGGGGATAAAAGTTTAGTCGGGGGCCGCGGAATAATGCGTTGTTCCCGTAGCCCCAGACGCAAGTGCGAGTGGGAACACCGGGGTTGGTTTTAGTCAGTAGGAGTCTGACAGACCCCCTCATGGAAATCTCCCGCCCTCCCCGGGGCGGGAGATTTCCATGAGGATTTCCAACCTCGAGAAAAAAAAAGAATAATGGGGATAAAAGTTATAAGAAATACCCGGACCACGCGGACTAAGCCGCTGGCGGAAAGCGAGTAAGCTACATTTCTTTTTACCTGTGTTGTATTTTCGGTATAGATTACCTTACCTTCCTAAGCAATAAAATATTAACTACCAATAAACTCCAACTAGGGTACAAAACATAGAATGAGGTCAGAAGTAGGGTGAAAACACCAATCGTCGGTAGTGTACCCTAGACTAGACGGCTCGTTGGTGGCGTCCGTTGTATCGACCCGTGCCTGGCTAGCTGCCAAACGGCCAGCTGATCGTCTGACTGCGTTCGGAAATTATTATTTCCCCTTATTCGTGATTTTGTTTCTTTGTGTGTTCATAGTTATGGTAATAGCTAGTTATGACTATCATCGATTTTTCATTGGATTGTTATTGTGAGTGATTATTTTATTCCTCATATTCAGCATTAGCAATCTTTTTGGAAATGTTTTATCGATACTGACACATGTTTATACTAAGGCGCCATCTCAATACAAACTCTATGGGCGAGTGTTACTTTATGGAAATTGGCTCCTTGGTGATTCTCTCATTTGTGGAGATGGCGAATAATTATTAAACTAACAACTGTATTTTATACATTTATTCTTTTTTTTATACATTTTCGTATTACAATTTCACATTTTACATGTATATTGATCAATTTTTGTATTGTTAATAATATTACAATTTCATTAAAGACGTCTTCCGCTCACCATTTATTAAGAATTGTTTCAAACTGAATTGAATGTTATCGCAACACAGATTAATTATAAAACAAAAACATTTTTACAAATTTAAATTATCAATATAGCTGTTAAAATTTCATTAAAAAACAACTTTCTCTTATTGTACAGACAGCAATATTTCTTTTATTGTTCAAATAAATGAATAAAATGTGTATGTACGTACCCAAGCTTCAAGAAAACTTTCCACGTACACTTTAGAATTCTCGCTAAATAAAACCCTGTTCATTTTCCGTTGAAAATAAGGCGATTCGTCACAGCCATCATGCACACTCGTGTCGAGTGTGCAAGGTACTCGGTATTATTATTTTATACCGTTTGCTTTGGACGATGTTTGTTTCTTTCACTTTAAGGAGCGGCTCGTGACGGTCGAGTTGTTATGACAAGAATAGAATGATTGTTTCTATAAAGGTTTTATATAAGACTTCGTAATAGTGTTGAAGATGGTTTTGTTCGCGTATATGTAACCTAAATATAACTATAGTTGTCATGAAATATGATGCCCGTTTTTACATTTCTCGCTAACGACGTTAATCTCTCTTAAATATTTGAATTTTTTTAGTTATCTACCTAGTACATATAAATGACACCATGTTTTTCTTTGTTACTTTTATATAGTTAAGAAAATCGCCCGCTATAAAAGAAAACACATTATATCTCTACTTAAATTACATACCTACAAAGATAAATAATATGTTCGTCTGCTGTATAATACGTAGAAATTTGCGAGCCTTCGTCGTTCGTTGCGTGTACGAGTACATGTACTTTATTCATGTTTTCTTTCCGACATAATGATATCGTTACATTTTCTGCGAGGGAAATATAAAGACGTGGTTTTATTTCGTTGAATATTTAAGTTGTTGCAAAGATGAAAGTAACTGAATTTGTTACATTCTTCGCATAGTTCATTTTATGCAGGTATCTCACGTTTAATTTGGCTAGGTAGAGCTTTAAGACGACGAAGCTTTGACGACGTCTGTGGTCTAGTGGTTCGAGTACCGGACTGCTGATCACGAGGTCGTGGGTTCGATTCCCACAGGACACAAACATTTAATGTGAAGAATTTAAGTGTTTGTGTTTGGCTGGGTGTTTCCTATGTATCATAAGAATGTATTTACAAAACAAAGTATATAAGTATTATATCCATTGTCTAGTACCCATAGTACAAGCTCTGCTTAGTTTGGGACTAGGTGGTGCTGTGTAAAAATGTCCCAGAATATACATACATAAGAAAAATTTCGGAATAATACCCAAACGTAACTAGTACTTAGTTTGATGATTTTTGTCGAAGCTATTTAAATGAGTTTCGGTTTGTTCGGGCCATTCTCAGAAACTACTATACGGATTTCCATGCTGTTTTCACCAACAGAATAAGAAATTACCTAGGTAGGTAATAAAGCGTGTGAAGCTGAGGTGGATCGATAGTGTCTTATATTTAAAGGAGATACATAGATTGAAAGTAAGAAAGATACATAATGTATACATACAGACTTTTTGTGTTATTCAAATTAAAATTCAATTCAAATTCAAAATACTTTATTTCAATTAGACCATATAAATAGGCACTTTTGAATTGTCAAACTAGTTGCACGGTTCCAAAAAGTGGGACTTATGGAGAAGAGCCGGTAAGAAACTCCATAGTCACTCTTTTAAAAAAAATATAGGCAAGTAACAATAAAATTTTGTGATAAATTTATTATTATATATTGGTAGGTACTAGGTAGATACTTACGTCCTAAATATATTAAACCTAAAAGCTTTTCTACGTAGGTCCCTACCTAACAAGACACTTTAAATCATTATAATTTATAACAAATACAATAGAAAACAATAGAGGTGTTCTACTTAAGGGTACACCTTTTGAACTTTAGGCTTGATTAATGTTTGGAACACACAATATTCTGGGGACATTGTCGAGGCATAGACGACCCTAAAATTGCTTTACCACTTTTGACAAAAACTCCCGTCAAAATTACATTTACTAAGGCTCATTATCAATCTGTCACTTGGTCTTGTAAGCAAAAATAGACCTTGTTGTTTTGTGATGTGTAAACGACATTTACTCTTAAGGTCTTATATGCCTTGTTATATTTAACACAGGCATGGCGAATTATACTAGACTAGACTATACTGCATGGGGTTCTTAAAAGAAGGGAGTTAAAAGTTTTTCAGGTAAATTATTTAAAAATCTTAATTAATAATTATATAAAACATAGCTTCCCGCCACCGGCTTCGCCCGCGTGGTCTTGATAACATTTCCCTCGTTTTTGCAACATTTTTAATTGCTACTCCGTTCGTATTAGTCGTAGCGTGAAGGTATATAGCCCTTCCCCGATAAATGGGCTATCTAACACTGAAAGTTTTTGTAAATCGGTTCAGAAGTTTCGGAGCCTATTCAATACAAACAAAACAACAATCAAATCTTTCCTCTTTATAATATTAGTTTAGATAATCGGGTTTGTTACAACACTTATAACTCGAGAACACCTGGACCTATTTTCATAATATTTGACTTGTTGGATTTGTATCCACCCAGATTAACAGAATAACTAAAAATGTGGTACAACGGGGTGCAAACTTGACGTGAACGAAATGCGGGAAAAAGCAAGTATTCATTAAAACGGACCAAAATTTGGGTATAAATTTCATTATTTTGGCCTTTATAGTCAGAAATATGCGGGTGTTAGGTTAAAGCCAAGGATACACTTGGGGGCAAATGGAGCAACATGTTGCGGAACATGTTCCTCAACAACTACGTAGAACATGGCGAAGTGAATGTCGCGGAACATTGTGTTGACCACACTAGTCAGTGTTTATAGAAATGTCGCCAGAGGATGTTGTGGCTATTAGTGCTGCGTACATAGTAATTGCGGCACGTTGCGTACGCGACTACGCTTGGTGACAAATGGCGCGACACTTACGCGAGACACGTGCGCTCGCTCTCGAGGCGGGAGCAAGCAACATGCCCCGCGTCACGTACAATGTTGCGGGGCATGTTGCGAGACAATATGCAACGTTGCAGCGTCACGTAAATTAAGTGTTGGGAGTCATGTTGCGGGACAAAATGTTCCCTAGTGTATCCAGCGCTTAATTTGTTCACCGATGCGAGCCGGCTATGTTCACTACGCTCGTATGACCACAGGAATTGCTCAGCGGCCGAGCTCTGGCTTCTACAAAAACGTTTAAGTATGAATATGATAAAGGTTGACTGGCATAGAATGCCATATGGCATTAAGTCCGCCTTATGTGCTAGTGTACATAAAAGTATAAATAAATATGATAAAAAATAAAAAAGTATATATGTTTACTGACACTTACGCGAATACTAGACATTGAAATAAAACTACCTTTTTTTTGGACGCTGTGAAGGGTCCGAAACGTCGGGATTAAAATAATATCAATATAACGCGATAAAATCCGTAAAAAGTAGTTTTATTTCAAGTATATAAGTATGATATCCATTGTCTAGTACCCATAGTACAAGCTCTGCTTAGTTTGGGACTAGATGGTGCTCTGTAAAAATGTCCCAAGATATTTTCTAAATATTGCTTAGTGGCAGGACTTTCTCCATTATCGTAGGTGTGACAAATATAGATTCGAAATACTTGTTTCTTCGGGAAAGACGAGTCCTACTTATTTTGAATTCATTAATGCCTCATTAGTCTAGTGGTCGAAACGACGACTGCGATACTGGAGTTCTCGGGGCCTTACCAATTTGTAATCTAACGTTTGAATCGACGAACGAATTTTGGCATTGATACCATAATGTAACATTACACTGTGTTGATACTATGCTTTCAAGAAATTTGACGTTTTTAAATGTGATTATATTACATACACCACAACCATACATTTGTTTCACATTGCAACTTGGCTAGACCAGCAGGGTCGATTCCCAGGACAAGCAAAGTGTTATGTGGTTTAATCATTTCCCTAGATTAAGTTATAAGTAGGGATTGGTCGTCGTGAATCGGCAGGAGATGGGAAGTGTGGTTTATTCTGTATGAGTCTAACATACCTTGCCGCTTCCCCAGGTGGCCGGGACCCGTGAGCGTAACCGTAATTTAAATAGTAAATATTTTGCGGACATTTTTACACAGCACCATCTAGTCCCAAACTAAGCAGAGCTTGTACTATGGGTACTAGACAATGTATATAATACTTATACTTTTTTTTTTTGTAAATACATACTTAGTATACATAGGAAACACCCAGACAAACACAAATACTTATATTCATCACATAAATATTTGTGTCCTGTGGGAATCGAACCCACAACCTCGTGATCAGCAATCCGGTACTCGAACCACTAGACCACAGACATCGTCCAATTTTTATGATGAATGATTTATTGAGATTTCAATAAAATTCCCAGTAGCTTGAAATGTTGATTTGTGTTCGGTAATGTTTTCTATCATAATAATTATTCAGAATAATTAGAATATAACTCTAAACGGGCATAATGAATTACTCGTGAAGGTTGAACTAATACCTAGAACTAATTTTGTTACCTAATTTATTATTACGTTAACCCCTACGCCGCCGCCGCTTTGAAATGGCTGCTGTATCCCGTGAAATAATAAATCATTCAGCTTCAAAGTTTGTGCCAATTTGTCTTTTCTTACTTGAAATACAAGGATTTCTTGAAATAAGCGGTCCTTCCCGGGTTTATAACGGTAGAGTTGAGTAAAAACAATAATATGTGAATTAATTTTTAAAATTGAATTGGTTGAAAATAATTTTTTTCCTTTTTGTAATATAATATTATCTATATATGAATAAGTTTATGAGAGGGGCTCGTGGCTAATTTATAGCAACGCTGATCAACCGATCTGCAAGGTTAAGCTACGCTTGGTGAGGTCAGTCTGTTGATGGTTGACCATTCTTAAGGCGAGGCATTGACAAACTATGAATCTGAAATCGGACCCCCGCACCGCGCCATCCGCTCACACCCCGCAAATACTTCGTGGTTTGCGATCGTAGGCTCGCGCTGTGGAACAGAGACGTCATAGAGTCGCGCTTACTATCTTTATTTTTGTTGCAAGAATATTAATTTGAACAATTATTTTGTGTAATGTTAAATGGATATTTTAAGGGGTTGTTCCCAGAGGTCAACGATTATATAATAATAATAATTAGCTCCAGGATCAGATGGACAGAACAATTTTTGGTTAAAATGGCTACGTACTTCACATGCTCGCTTGGCGTCTCAATTCCAGTCACCCTTAGAATCTGGGACGCTACCACCTTCCTATTCTCAACTATTGAAGTTACCCATCCGCTTCATAAGTATGGTAGTACTGCGGAACTAATATGAATGGAGTGCGTCTAATGTAAGGCTGGTTTATTACTAACTCAAACATGGCCGCGATAAAGAAAGCGCTCGGCGGCGGCGGCGGCGCGGCGTCGCGTAGGTATTCATCAGGAACCCAAGAATCACGCACCCATCACTTGTTTACCGACGGTCTATAGGCTTCTTACATATATATATTTTGAGAACAAAAAATATTGATAAAAATTCAATTAAGTATGTCTGCGTTTTAAAAATGGATGTAGGGACGTGGTACTTAGGAGCTACTATAGTACGGTAGTAGTTGTATGCTAGTCCCGGTAATGTCTACCCGTGTGAAGTCGGGACGGACCGCTAGGAATTAAAAATTACATAATTAAATTATTATGTACCTAATATTAAATGTATATTTTAAGATTTCTAATTAAAGGTAACATGTCAAAATAGCATGCTAATAAATTGATAAGTCGATAATATAAAATGGTTTACAATTTTCATGGTTGTCATACTGCTGCTATCTACAAAAGATTCTTAAACAAAAATTATAAAATTCTAAATATGGCAACACATACAGTCGTTTCTGGAGCTCATAACTGAGTTATGAGCCGTTTTGTGTGATGATGTGCGTGTATAATTATACTGGTGACCATTTTTAACATACCGAGACCCCTCCGTGCCTCGGTGAGCACGTCGTAAAGCGCTCTTTCCCTGTTGTCAAGGGCTAGATTCCTACAAGACACAAATATGTGTGATGAAAATAATGGTTTGTGTTGGTCTGGGTATTTCTTAAGTATTTATAAATATATAAAAAAAAACTATTATTATAAGTATTATTTCTATTGTCTAGTGCTCTACTAATTTTGGGACTGATGGTGCTGTATAAAATGTCCCCAGCGAACGAACGAATACAGACAACTATGACAATCGTTAGTGGTGGTCAAAGGCCCAAGAAAGCCTGACAACTTCGAATATCCTTCGAATATTGGTACTGCCCAGAAATTTAGAAGCATATATGTCTGACTGCAGTCACTTCGTGTTCGTGTAAAATATTGGTATTCTGCGGCATTGGTTACATTGGAAGCCTATACCTACATAATTGAGAAAAAGCTAAGACGATGATCATTCAGTCGTTTTATGTAATCAGTCACAAAGCCAAGCTTAGGATGTACTAGGTACATCCTAAGGTTGGGTTTGTAGGTAGGTAATAATTTGATGGCAAATGGTTCACCACCTCTTACATAGGGCCTACACATACCAGCAAACTTTTAGTTACATTAGTATATCTCAGTTTATCGCCATAGCCCTTGACGAATACAGGCGCGGACGTGATATTATGTTAAGTAATATATGAAAATTGGTGTCGGTATTCGGTATTTTTTCTTCCTATGTAAACCAGAATAAGACAAAATGGTCTACCGTTCCTATTAGGATCACATATTGTTATTAGAAATTTATATTACTTAATAGGCTTAGTTGTAGTGTGTAAAAGTGTATAGAAATAGTTTTTATCAGAGTTACCAGAGCTTAAACTTATGTTATTTTTTTAATGTCTGGGAAGATGCCGTGATATTTATGTAAATTTAATAAATGCGTGGAATTCGGGCTAACGTTTGGTCCGGTCTTAACCAACTTTCGTCCAGGCAGAGCTCGCAAGCCCAGGTACTTACTTGTACCTTCTAGTTTATATTATTATTTATTAGCGATTAACGACCTGCCCAGCTTTGCACAGACAGCAGAGCATATAGGTATGCATTAATTTTTTTAACCGACGAAGAACCGGAGCAGGTTTTATATTCGTCTGTATATTCATAATTGTATATGTTTTTACTACCCTTGAAATGAACCCTTTCAAATTTTTACTTGAGAACCGATTGTGATGAAACTTAGCACAGTTATGTAGTCCTAATGACCTTACAACATAATGGACATCTAAAGGTGACCTGATGATGGAGACGGAAGACAGTCTAAGAAAACCCTCAAAGGTTTAAAGATAGACCACATTAAATAATGTAACCATTTTTTAAAATATTAGAATGGGTATAGTAAGCTATTTTAAAAAGATACACTTATGGTATCGGGAACTTTTTTATAGGCCTATCAAAAAGGAACAATTCTACCATACATTATTTTTTTATATCTCAAAGGGATAAGGCAGCATTTTCCATGAAAGTTCCCAGTCGCTTAATTTTTTAAGATTTAATTTTGTTTTTTTTACGTTATTGTATGTTGATTTATAGACCTGGTTACCTGAAATACATTTAAAATATATTAAATGTGATAATATTTTTTTATATTCGCATAAGTCCAAAGACGACTCCATTTAGCTTTGTTCTATTTTACCGATTGTCAATTTATAATGTCCAGTCTAATAAGCATTTACATTGTATAGGCTTCCCGTACGCTGAAAGGTCAGCTTATACTGGTCGCGGGAGCTCATCTGACACAGACCCGGCGCTGATAACAGTCCGTGGCGGACTGACAGGAGGCATTCTCCATACAAAAACAAGTGCAAACTAGCTTATAGTGGAAAGTCGTATGCGCCAAAACGGTTTTTCTCGTTTAAAATCTAATCTAAAATGTATTTTAAAAAATCCAATTACCATTTCAAAGAGTCTGTTGAAACTTATCTAAAGTGAAAATTTGAAGATTTAAATCCGTTCCGTTTCTTCATAAAATGCGAATCCATGTTTTTGAAGAGCTGTCTTCAAAATTTTTTTCTCTGCAGTAAAGTTTAACCGATCGTGTTTCTGTACTACAAATTTATAGCTAAAGACATGAATAATGACATATGTAAAAATCAGATCCGTATGTTTTGTAATGGCTGAGAAATATTAAGATCCATGACCCCCAAATCTTCAATGCGTCGTCTTAACACATCGAGACCCCTCTGTGCCTCGGAGAGCACGTAAAGCCGTCGGTCCCAGTTGTCATACGAACACCTATGACATCCTTAGTGTTAGTCAGAAGCCCAAAAAGCCTGACAACCAGTCTATCCTTCGAATATCAGTATGGCCCACAAATTCGGTTGCGGAGGTCTAATGGCAGTCGCTTCGTGTAAAATTATGATATTCAGCCGCATCTGGTTAGACTGGAAGCCGACCCCAACGTAGTTGGGAAAAAGGCTAGAAGGATGATGTGAATAAGTAGATTGAGCGAGAGTTATTTATTAAACAAGAACTCCTAACCTTTTCCGAACAGTTGGAACGTGGCTTTCAGGTGGCTAAATAGCAGTATTTGAAACAAAACGACGAAGTTGAGGCTTTTCGGACTTCTGCTAACGTCAAATGGCAATTGATGTTTAGAATGGTCATCCATCCATTAACTGACCGCGGTAAGTGAAAACCACCCGCAGTGACCATTCGTCAATCTGTAGATCGACTTGTAGATTAAAGTGATCAGCTTGGCTATTAAGCCAATATTAGCCTATTTTTAGAAGAAAAGCAAGAGCCAAATATCTATCAGTTTACATTTTATACGTAGAAGTGACAAGTGGGGTCATAAAAGTCAGTGACGAAGTGAAATTCCATGTCGCAAACAATTTAATTCACAATGGGAACTACATTTTCCCAGCCGCTACGTGCGTAGCGTTTTCGTAGCAGTGAAAATAATAGTTGCTACGTGCGTAGCGATTTCGTAGCAGTTGGATTAGGCGTAGTGCTGATGTAGTCGAAATATATAGATATACAAGGTGGAAGGGACATCGACGCACAAACGTCGTGACAAGGTTTCACTCAAGGTCAAAAACAAAATGACCTAGGTCACTCATGTAGAAAATGATCGGTTATTACAGATATTGACATTTTTGAGCGCGCAGTGTATTGCTAAAAACGCGATCATAACGCTCCTCGGTGAATGTTATCGCGCGTGCGATCCGAAATAATGATTTTTTAATTATAAATCTAATTTTGGTAGATAGAAATAATGTTTTTACATGTTCAAGTAAAAAAAACGGCAGAAAAAATTTGAAAAATTGATGAAAAAAGTTACGGAAAATTTCAACGCAGGGTCCAGAATCATGTACTAAACTCCAGCCGGGCTAACATGCACGCCGCGAGAACATTTTGTCGACGCTTATGTCGTGCTTTTGTTTCATTTTCGCACAAGAAAGAGCGAGACAAAAGAGTAGACAAAATTTTGTCGCGGCGCGCATGTTAGCCCGGCTGGTATTAGGTAGGTATTATTAACTTCCCACCTTGTATACTAGCTGTGCCCGTGGCTTCACCCGCATCCTAAAAGACTTTTTTATATACTTTCCGCTAACTTTACTTTCAGCTTTTCGCCAGCGGCTTCGCCCGCATGATCTGGGTATTTCTTAAAAATTACCTAGCCTACCTTAGCCTACGTTACTCGTTAAAGATGTAGCTTCCTAATGGAGAAATATTGAGTGCGCCGCCCAAGGCACGTACTCACTTACCCTGACGACCCGATTACCATTGCACAACAAGAAGTACTCAAACAGGCTCGACGCCATCCGATATACCGTCCTCGCCGGCGAGGCCCGTCGCGAAGACCCCGAAACGGTACCCCTTCCCGTCCCTTGCTCGAGCCGGCCCGCGCCGAGCCAGTAGTTTTAAATTCGTCCCAAAATAATTTAATCCCAGATCCAGCTGTCCCTAGCTCCCCCCAGCAACGCCCTAAGCCGAGGTCCGAGTCCCGTTAGGGGACGCCCTTAGCTGCTGTTGCTTAGTTTATAAGTGTCCCTGGCTGGAGGCACAAAAGGTGCCTCGCCACCAAGCCCGGTTAAGATTCAAAAGCTCCTGAGCTAGAATCTACATCCGTCATAAAAAAAAAAATGGAGAAATATTTTTTCAAATCGGTCCAGTAATTTAGGAGCCTATTCAATGCAAACAAACACACAATTAAAACTTTCCTCTATATAATATTAGTATTGATGTGTTATTACCATGTGTTATTCTGATGTATAAGCTATAATATTGTACAGTTTCATCAAAATCCCTTCAGTAGTTTTTGCGTTTAGTAACAAATATCCGCCCATCCTCACAAACTTCCATATCTGTAATATATTAGTAGCTATGTATTTTACTGCGCAATGGAAATGAAAGGTTGACCCAAGGAAAGCAATATTAATGTCAGGGGTCAACTAGGGTATATTGGTATTACGTTTCACGCATAACGTTTAGAAACCTTAGATATTATACAGTTTTTTAGGGTTGCGAGGTCTGATCTCCGATTAGACTAAACATATCGGCATAATATAAATCTCTTTTTATATTAAGTATGTATATTCGCATTTGGGTACACCCAAAGTTCGTCAGTACGCTTAGGTCTTATGTAATAGGGAATGAACCCATTACAGCCGGGCACAAATCCAGACTTCGACCTGCTACTAAGAATTTTATTAAACAACTCAATAACACTGCTCAACCTGGGCATCGAACCCAGGACCCTTAGCGAGGAAGGTCTTAGAACCACTAGGCTAATGAGAGTTCTTAATGAATAACTTACATTTACTAATTACTTAGTTGGCCTTAAGTTCGTACTTCCATTAAAGTAATTAGTAATGTTCTACTCTTATGGAACGGTAGACGATGCGACATCATTATATATGTAAGAGTTTGCCTCACGAACTGCGACGGAAGATTCGATATATTTTTTTTACATATATTTTTTAATAATATAATAATAATATAATAAAATAATAAAAAGATTTATTGCCACACAAAACAACACGTGCAATCCGGCCATACACACAACTTATAACTAATACGAATTTTATAAAAAAAATAATGACCATTGTACAGCGCGCCGCAGGTGTGACAATGTGGTTGACACTCAGCATAATGCTGGATGTGACGTGAGCCACAACAGCGCTGGTTTTCAGTGACTACCTTGATGACGTAACGAACGGGAAGCCAACATGACATTTACATCTACAAATAAGTAGTAACCTATAGAGAAAATATAAATAATAAAAACAGTACTTAACTTTACTTACTTAATAATAACATGCACACACAATTATATAATTTGGTCTACACAAGTTAGTTATCTTGTGAGTGACAATTGATTTGTCCTTGATAATAATATAATAATTCTTTATTGATGTAAAATGGTACACATTGATAAAGAGTTCCCTGACTTCTGCGCTAGTATATACTGTGTTGCAGGAGCCAGTGTCCTCCCCTTATTTGGTGTTACAATAATTAATTTTGGATTTAAAAAGGAAAGAAATACAAAACAAGGGTTAAACACGTTTTTAACATAACAAAAATTTGGCAATAAAAAGATATGCTAAAATATCCTTAAAGATATCGAATCCAGGACCTCGCAATAGTCACGCTTAGGGTCGAACAGTTGCTATATTTCATGACTTGACTATGAACTCTTCTTTTTTAGTGATGTAATAAGACAATTTAATACATAACCTATATTCTATTGGTGAGTGTGTTTATGAAAACAATAATGGAAACCAAATAGTGTAAAAAAAAACAATCAAAACTCTAGTACTGTTCCAAATTTGAACTCAATCCGTTCAAGTGTTTGTAAATTCGGGATTGTTCGGAAGTTCGTCGAGTGTGTACGGACGGAGCCGAAGACAGCGGAGTGGAGAGGGGGAGTAAGATGGAAGATAATGCTGACAGGCAGTGTAAATATAGGTAAGTGGGATTTACTTTATGATCTCTTTTGTTATAAGCTAAGCAAATTGATAATGTGCCTGGCGGCCATCTGACGTAAAAATGACGTAACCGCTCTCAGTACGCGTTAGCACCACTAGCCGACAAAGACGGCGGATGACGTCACTTTGAGGTTAATTAGATAAGGTTCCACACCATTAGCAACTTGCGGGACTTATACTGTTTTTTTTATCGATTATGATACACAAATTTGATTACTGCATAATCATTTCGGTCGTAAAGATTGCATTTTTCTTTCGCTAAAAGTATTATATACATATCTATCTATTGACGACGTCTGTGGTCTAGTGGTTCGAGTATCGGACTGCTGATCACGAGGTCGTCGGTTCGATACCCATAGTACAAGCTCTGCTTAGTTTGGAACTAGATGGTGCTGTGTAAAATGACCCACGATATTTATTTATTTATTTATTATTTATTATTATTATCTATAAAAGATGAAACTGACGGACTGATTCACTGACTGATCGATCAACCTATAGCTGGAACCGCTGGGTCTAGACGCATGAAATTTTGCACAAATGTTTCTCAGGTAACGTAGGTGTGAACTAAAAAATATTTTTTAGGGAAATTCCCACAGGATTGGGAAAAAAGTGACAAACACGGATAACCCCGGGGAACTTAGGCTAAGACTGTTTTGTTGTTTAGTATTTTTAACCCCCGACGCAAAAACGACGGGGTGTTATAAGTTTGACGTGTCTGTGTGTGTGTGTGTGTCTGTCTGTGGCATCGTAGCTCCCGAATGGATGAACCGATTTTGATTTTATTTTTTTTATTTGAAAGGTGAATTAGTCAGGAGTGTTCTTAGTTATGTTTGATGAAAATCGGTCCAAGATGGCCGCCGCCACAAAATAACGAATTACATATTCTTTCACAACTCCCTCAATGTGGGTATCAAATGAAAGGGCTTAACTAGGAGAATACTATACACTATGATAAATTCCAAATCCAAGATGGCCGCCACCACAAAATTGCAAATTACATTTCGTGTCGGGGGTTTTCTAAATTTTTAATTTAGGTTAGGTTAGTGTTTTGTGTTGTAACTGTGTATATGTACAATATAATATAATATATCAATCTTCCGTTTTCGTAATAAAAACGTTAATGTTTACCAAATAACTTTGTGCTCACAAGAAGATACTTTATTCAATTTACTGTAACAACTTGTGTGGGTAGATGTTCATATATTTTTGTTTCATTTACCAACAAATACGGACCGAATTGTGTAATGGAAGTTAGTTAACGATTTGGAACAACTTTCTATATACTCTAGTCAACCCCTGATTAGCATACCATCAAACATACCATCACGCCTGTATTCACCGAAGGGGTAGGCAGAGGCGGACTAATGTACACCCACGTTTCGCCGGTATTTCTAGGTCCTATAGGGGGCGAGCCTATTGCCATTGAGACCCCGAGCTGCTCCTGGGATTTTCACAGAAAAACCCAACAACACTGCTCGACCCGGGATTCGAACCCAGGACCTCTAGCGTAGCAGTCGCTCTTGGGACCACTAGACCAACGAGGCAGTCGATTAGCGTTATCATGTTTACAGTGCAATTTAGACTCACAGTTGAGCACGTATGTAAAAATATCATTACGCCCGTATTCCCCAAAGCAGGCATATACTGCTGCAAATCCTCAGATCGCCGTTATATTTCGGTTCCATGTAATAGGGGGCCACCTATTGACATCAACTGGGCACAAATTCAAACCCCGTGACTTCTTAAAAGACAACCGCCAAGACTTCCGCCCCCGTGCTGCCCTTTACGGCACATCCCTGGCAAGACTGTAAAGGGGTCTCTGGGCAATATACTAAGATAAACTGGTTGTCAGGCCTACGTGCCTCTGACTTCCAGTAATATCATTGGTATATTGGATATAGTCATATCATTGGTATATTGGATTGGTATATCTATATCAACCATGATCTACAGCCTCCGGAGGGTCTTCTCCAGAATTCCTGATATTAAAATATCAAGAATACTCCGTCACCTATCCATAGATGGACCGCGGCAAGCGAAGCGTAATCCAGCAAATCGATAGATGCGTGGAAGCTTTTGAAATATTACTTTGGTACCTGTTGAATAGACATAGCTGACGGTTACATTTCAGTATCCATTATATTTAATGTGTCTCTATAATAGCCCATTAGCTTGGGAGATATGGCCGTAATTGCCTATCAAGGTGTAGCCGAAGGCGGCGGGCAGATTGCAATCTGATGTTTTTATTTTTGAATCTGAATCCTGATTTTGACTGCTTCGTTTGTCTAGTGGTCCTGGATTTGATTCCTTAATCGAGCAAACCGTTGTTATTTTTCTGTGAAATTCTCAGAGTTTGGAATTTGTGCCTGGTTGAGGCAATAAGCTCGGTCTCGATTTTAAGGACCCTTAACATACCGGTGAATTGTGTGTGTACATTAATACACCTCTGCCTACCCTTCGGAGAACACAGGCGTGATGGTATGTTGTGTTAAACCCAAAAATGCTCGTCATCCCTACTCTCCTTGCAATCTATCATCCTATAGAATCTTTTGTTAACAGAACTCCTTTACCTTTAAACGCTTTCACTACACAAAAGGAGGTTGTATAGGTACGGTCAGCGCTAAAATTCGCAAAGAACTTCGAACTTTTTTGTATGGAGCCTAGCATACCCAAAAGTTGCAAGACTAAAATATCGTGGAAACACACCAATCGACTCGGAAAAAATCATTAAAATAACAATCTACCTATTTTTTTAAAAATGTCGTATATCTATTATTATTTATTACTTATTTGAAATTTGAATTAATTCAGTTTAACGATGTAAAGTAACATTAATTGGAAGATATATTTGTTTTTGTAACGATTTTTTCTGTCGATTGGCGTATGTTTCATAGGTGTACACGTAATTTTAGGGTAATTTCAACTTGAGGTATACCAAAACCAATGAGGTTCAATGTCCTTTGAAAACATCACAGCATTCATATTATTGATTCCATTGGAATTAGAGTTAATTATATGTATATGTAAAAACTTTTTCGAAGAATGCGTCGTTTTCAGACACTTTTGGCGCTAACGGTACGTAGATTTTTCTTTTCAGACCTTTGGATTCAAGGTTAGCGAGTATCGATCCTGATACTGTACCGTCGGAGGTAGGGACTTGTTAGGGATCGTATATAATAAATAAAGGGCTCTGCATTATTTATGGTGTTAAGTAAAGGTGAAAGGTTTAAGCCGATAGAAGAGTTATAGCAGTTGGCGCTAACGATCGAACATGATTTTACGTTATCAGTGTAAAGGAGGCTAGACAACTTGCAATTTGACATTCGAATCGACAACGAATAGAAAGAAAATATATGGAAATGACATTAGTGACAGCCCGATTTGTCGAAAGCTTGTGTCATTTCCATATATTTCGTTTCTATTTGAATGTCAAATTGCAACTTGTCTACAGGCCCAGGGGGGTTAGACAAGTTTCATTTTGACATTCGAATCGACAAACAAAATGTATGTAAATGACATTAGTGACAGCCCGATTTGTCGAAAGCTTGTGTCATTTCCATACATTTTGTTTGTCGATTCGAATGTCAAATTGCAACTTGTCTAGCCCCCCTGGCCAGCGAGAGAATTATTACGTGTCAACTTAGCACTTTATTATCAAAAATTGTTTGTGAAAAATTTATTCGGGTTTCAATATTTGTCTTTATGCTATATGATATTCAAAGTGATGAGTATATTTTTATGGGATTTAAGTTCAGTTAACATACTACATCCATGCCATTTTCTCACAGAGTGTAGGCAGCAACTAGAGACCGCCTCTTGCATATTCTTGTATACGTACATCTTTTGCGACTTCCACGTAATATATCTTGTCATACACACTTCAAATAACCTAAATTAAAAATTTAGAAAACCCCCGACACGAAATGTAATTTGCCATTTTGTGGTGGCGGCCATCTTAAATTTGAAATTTATCATAGTGTATAGTATTCTCCTAGTTAAGCCCTTGATACCCATAATGAGGGAGTTGTGAAAAAATATGTTATTCGCTATTTTGTAGCGGCGGCCATATTGGACAGATTTTCGTCAAACATAGCTAAGAACAAACGACTAATTCACCTTTCAAATAAAAAAAACAAAATCAAAATCGGTTCATCCGTTCGGGAGCTACGATGCCACAGACACACACACACACACAGACACGTCAAACTTATAACATCCCGTCGTTTTTGCGTCGGGGGTTATTAAGAAGATAAAGCAACTATAGCGTGTTTAGGTTAATCAAATGAAAGACTAGTTAGTAATTAGTTTACTAGAAGTTGATGACAACATTCTGAACTACAAATATTTACATTGGTTCTAATCTAGATACCTTATTACAGCCTCCATTCTAGGCTATCTAATATGTCTAGGTACAGATTGGACCTAACGAACTCTCATGATTTGATCGTCTGAACATGCCTAACTGGCTACAAATTGGGCGTGAAACAAGTCATTCGTAGACACTAGACAGTCACCCCTTCAGACGGTTTGTCGTAAAAACTCTGTACATATAGGACCTTATGTCGTATTACTTACGTCCTACGTGATATGTGTCGTGATGAACTCTAGAGAACACAGAAAAGGTTTTATATGTGACGTACGTATTTTCTGTGTTACTTTATTTTAAGAAAATAGCTTTCAACTGGTTGGAATAATTTTTCTAAGGAGCCAATTTATAATATAGCTCAAAATTAGTATTTAGGAGATTGGTTAGCTAAAACATGTTACGTGGAAAGATACAATCATCATTATTCTAACCCTATTTATTTAATCTAACAACGATCTGTTTATTTTCCTTTCATGAATTTATTTTCTAAATTGCCCTTGTTCTTATTCCATATTCTGTTGAGTGCATCTTCATTTGACGTAAAGTATTCTCTTAGAATGTAATAATATAACTCACTATATAAGATAATATAATTCAGAATGCAGCATGTTAGAGCACCGACGCTGCCAGCATGACAATGCGAAACAATGAATAATTTACACCAATGAATATAAGTTTAAAATGGTTGGCGTTCTAGAATACATTGGGTTTCTAAATTACGTAGGTACCCGTGGATATGCAAATGGGACGATATTATTTCCTACGACCTCTGCCATACAGTATATCCTTATACAGGGGTCGAGGCCGCGCTGTCGTGATGTTTTATTGACTCTTGAAATAAAATTTATTAATTTATTATTTACTAGACTTCGCTCGCGACTCGTTCCCGTAGAAGTTGAATTTTCCCCCCCGTTTTTGCAACATTTTTAAATTGGTACTCCGCTCCTATTGGCTGTAGCGTAGCGTGATGATAGCTTTCCTCGATAAACGGGCTATCTAACACTGAAATTTCAAATCGGACTAGTAGTTCCTGAGATTAGCGCTCAACCAAACAAACAAACTCTTATCGGTTCATCCGTTCGGGAGCTACGATACCACAAACAGACACACACACACACAGACACGTCAAACTTATAACAACCCGTCGTTTTTTCGTCGGGGGTTAAAAATGGAGGGGGCTTAAATCTCCACTTTTCATGAATCATATAAACGAAGCTGCCATCTTGCCAATTCTTATTATGATTCAATAACACTGGAGAAATTTGCTCCCAGTAAGTTAGTCTGAATTCAATTTGACGGTAAAATTATATTCTAATACACAACCATTCATAGCAAGTCTATGATTTACAGACTCTGGCTGTTGCACTCAAAGATACAATAAGCCAGACAAGTAGTAAACATAGGGGTGGACGGTCTAGCCATGTTATTGATTGGAGCTATTTCAAAAAGATATATTAAGTTTAGGCTCCAAAATTAGGCTCTAAAATAAATTTATTACGACTTAGGCAAGCTTAGGGGACATGAAGCATAGTTGGCTAAAACGTCTGGTATACTTAACTGGACGGAGTTCGAACCTGCGAACCTGCGCACTTTTGCTAAAATATATATCTTCAAAGATTAATAATAATAATAAATAAATATCCTGGGACATTTTACACAGCACCATCTAGTCCCAAACTAAGCAGAGTTTGTACTATGGGTACTAGACAATGGATATAATACTTATATACTTTTTTTTGTAAATACATACTTATAATACATAAGAAACAAATTATGCCAAATACCAATAAGTATTATTCTGGGTCCGGGTCTGGTTGAAAACCAGCGCATGGCAGGCAATCTGTCTGGCATATGCTGAACCAGAACCCTTTCAGCGCAACCGTGAGGCTTAGTACCTTTTACTTCTATTTTGGTATTTTTTCTTAGTAAGTAATTTTCATGCACTTGTTTCGCTTGATGCTAAATAAATGTTTCTTTATTTCTTTATTAATGACTAGCTTTCCGCCAGCGGCTTCGCCCGCGTGATCTTGACAAGTTTTTTTACCCCGTTTTTGCAAAAAATTTCGTTGCTACTCCGCTCCTTTTAGTTGTAGCGTTATGGTATATAGCCTATAGCCTTTCCTGATAAATAGGCTATCTAACACTAAAAGAATTTTTCAAATCGGTCCAGTAGTTTCGGTGCCTATTCAATACAAACAAACAATCAAATCTTTCCTCTATAAAATATTAGTGTAGATATAAAAGTATAGATACCGCTAATATTTATGTAAGATACCGCGACTTTCTAGACAGATTTTACAAGTTAAATATGTACACCTTGCCACTGAACGTAAATATTACATTAATTTCCGACACCTTGGCATAAATCAATTACAAACGTTGTGATTGGTTCACTGGGCTTGAAATTAAATTCTCTCGCCTCGTCTCTTCTCGAGGTCGAGGTTACCAATCATTTTAGCGTTGTTTATTCATGTGGCACGTTTTAAAGTTTGTCTAGAAACTTAATCCATGCTTCCATTCTAATTTTCTAAATCTGAAAGTAATTCTTTTTAGCGGCTATGACATGAAAAGGTAACAGGTATTTTAGGTAAGTAATTCTTACCTAAAATGTCCATGCTATATCTAACCCGTAATCAGATTTCGATGCAATAAAATAAATACTTAGAATGTTATATCTCTAAAATTACTTTTACCTATTATGCCCTTTATGACTGAAAAAGCAGCAACAGCTAGGTAGGTAGCTTACTTATTGAAAATGATGGATTGAGTCGCTAAAAAACGTAGTGGGTCTAGGAGAAGAAGCATGTAAGACTTCGAAAAAATCTTACAATGTTTCACAAAAGTTGAATAAGATAAAATGCGTCCGGTGTGTGTGTGTGAGATAAGATGTAGAATATTAACATGAACGACACAACAGAATCATACAAGAATCGTAGCACGTGAAGTTCCGTTATTTCTGCCTACCTTCACCATTAGAAAAAACCGTGAGTGTATGAATGATTTTATTTTGCGGTACCTACTAAAAATGCATGCAATGCAGCCTTATTAAATTTGAAACATGAATACAGTCACAAAAAGAATTATTATAACGATCAATCACGAAAGTCGACTTTAATTCATGAAAAATAAAGAATAAACTAGGTATAGTTTTTTTAACTTGACTTGTGAAAAAGAAAATCTCTATCTCGAATCCTCTTTACTCCATGATTCCGCCGATAATCCCAGGACAGTCCCTTTTCGAGTAGCATCCGGTTCAATTTATTCGGATAAACCCTCGTCAGTCCCTGTCTGCCTGAATTTATGGACACACTCTTCTGTACCTATGTCTCGAGTTGCCTAATGGCGTATTGTATTATATTACATACATACTAGCTGTTTCCCGGGTATTACTCGCGTTCATCCATTTTTTTTAAATGAATAAAGTTTCTAAAATAAAAGTAAGTAAGCCTAAGTTACTCCTTATAATATTAACTATCTGCGAGTTAAAGTCCCGCCAAAATCGGTCGAGCCGTTTCAAAGATAAGCTGGAACAAACAGACATACAAAAAGGTAAAAATAGATTTTTAATGTACTTAAGTAACGTAATATACACTCATATGCATTTAGTATAAAGCTTTTAAATTAGAAATTACAAACAGACACTTTAATTTTATTAATACAAATAAATAAAATTAATAAATAAATTTTATTTTATTTATACAAATAAATAAAAGTGAATGTCCCTTTTGTGTAAATAAATTACTTGAAACCGTGCAAGTAATTAACATGCTATTTGTGAACTGTGAAGTCTTGAATTGTTAATAAGACTTGGCTTGAACCAACAAAGTTGTAAGCACATTTCATATTTTAACTCCAAAGACTGGGACTAAGTATTAGCATTACTTACTTTAGTCAGTAAAACTTCTTCGGTCTATTAAATCTAGCGTTATCCTGGATTATTACTACCAGGAATAACAATTTAACCTTTAACCTTTTGTGGTTTATAAGTGGTTGACGGACAGAAAAATGGTGTATTTTTTATATAAATATTACTAGCAGCTTAGGCTTACACAATTCATGTTAAATGGCACACAATTCATGTTTGTTCATTTTGTTCGTTCGGTAATTTAAACTGAAGCGTTCATATATCAAACGGTTGTATGGATATGTGCACCGTAAATTCATAAATTACACCGTTTGTACATTCTGAATTATTCCTACATCGGGTTCTCAATCTCACTCGACGTTTTGTCGATGTGTAAATTTTCATGTACTATTCGTATTTATCCAAAGGAAACTATATTACGTCGGTAACTCTTCGTTTCCGTTCCATTCGTTTAGAAATTTGGATCGGAGATTTTCGGGGTAGTACTTATTATGAATTGCAAATAACACTACGTTTGTCGGAAGGATTAATATTGTAACAATAAATAAAAGGACAAATGTTATAAACAACTTCTCATAAAAATAAATAAATTGTTTTTGCAATGTTAGGTACATTGACGCTTGTGACAATGTACCTAACAATGACGCTTCTCAACTTATGAATTAAACCCTCAAATAATGAGGAACTGAATATCAAAATATCTCGGGAAACCTTAGACAGTCAAAACAATAAATACAAAAGTACTTATAGTGTAAAACCTAGTAGCAGCAAAAGCACCATTTTATAGTTACTGAATATTTAATCAAAGCACTTAATTGGTATAAATAAACACGATGTTGCAATCTGTTTTCCTTTGATTCTTCACGTCTAATGAATATTCAAGCTTCAATAGAAGCGGTCTCAAACTTTGTCGTTCTATCTTGAATCAATTCTCGTTTCATTTGGTAACATACAAATTGTCTTTCGTAAGAGATTTGTCAGTCTTTCTCCTTATTTCTTTTAAAATATTTTATAACTGACTGTTTCTTCTATTCATGTAATAGCATCATGATGTATTGGTTTTCTTGAATATGTAGGTAATGCTACAAAAAAAAATTATTTTACACGAAGCTATTTCCATCGAACCTCTGCAACCTAATTTTGAATTCTTTCGAGTATTTGGAAAAAGAGCATTAGAATACCCGTATTATATTTTAATTACTTGAACTAACGGAAAATCGGTACATTATAACATGCTACTTTATGTAAATGTTGTAATCCCAACGGAAGATCCGCAATGTGACTAAAAAAATAAGTACTGCTTATCGGAGAAATTGCTTGTGCTGTTAGCATCGTAAATAAAGTCAGAATTATTTCTTCACACTTAGCTGAAAAGCAAGAAACTCATCAGAACGTTCACTCCCGCTCTAATGAGAAAAGTATTACAATCAAACCCCAATCAAGAGGAAATTTATGGAACCATTATAATATTTTACGTTCTTTTGAATCGTTTGTTGAATGCAAACAGCTGGGGCCGCTGTATTGATCGTGTCCCGCCCGACCTTGGATGCGGAGACACCCTACTTCGTACTTTCACTGAGGGCCTGTCTAACTTTTGCGTTGGGATGAAAACTTTTGGTGATTCTTATTTAGCTGTTATCCTGACAAGATCGTGACCAACTGGTGGGTAAATTAGATTGTGGAGATATCTATATTTATTCCGAGTAAATTAGATTTGACACGTCCCTTGGCTATTGATTTTGTTTATACTTTTTCTTATTTTCTTAATAATTAATTATACTTTTCGTGGCCTGTGTATTTTTAACTTTTGTTACCGGTACTTGTTACCGCAGCTAGCGTGGTTACCGCAATCGTTACCTACATCTTTTTATGCATATCTTCTGAACCAACTTAGGTTTATTAACACCTAAGTTTCTTTAACAAAATGTTGTTCGAGAAAGACAAACATGCCTAAATAGAATTTTTTTCTCTATGTTATATAATAGTAATAGATATAGACGGGCAACAGTTTGAAAACAGTAATTAGTGATTAGGTATCTTAAAAAATTTTTGTTATCTCAGAATAAATGCTGGATAAAATTTAACTGACTTACTGATTGGTATAGATTTTATTTATTTTACTAATGGATTTTGCTAACCCCACACCAAGGTAACATTCATTCATTGACACTAAACATTTAGAAACATTTAAGTAGGTACTAAGTTCTACAATCGCTCACGCGCCGTCACTCAATTCTAATTTCCTCTGACTTTTCACACGCCTTTGAGAGCAGCATGCAACAAATGGGGGGTTTAGCGACTTGGAGCTAAGCCGTCCTTGGCCCAGTTTCGTAGGTCGATAGTACTTTACCAAATTTACTGTCAGGTCTTTTGGTGTAGGCAAAAAGCCCAGACAGTTTGTTGCCGACACGAGCAGTTATTGAAATGTAGGCGAAATTTTGTAACACTCAACTCGATGAAAAAAAACATCCCTCTCTCCAATATTTCACAACCGTAATTCTTTATTCAAATAAGAACTCACTAAATAATTTAAAATGAAAATTCACTTGTTAACGATCGGACCGAGACGGCCATATTTGATATTCAAAGCAATACCTATTCCGACGGCACTGGGAGATAGTTTTTAAGCAAATTATGGAAATCATCTTTAAGCATTATGGAAATCATCGATGTAAATCTTGTAATAAATTCTCCTTGCCTTATTTAATCATTTTCTTAAATAAATACATCAGGTAACACAACACAACAACGGCTAAAGACAACACAATAAAATTGGATGACTCCTTTGAGCTGCGAGTGAAACTACATTGTTACAACAACTAGTACAAAAGATAGCTCATACAATTTTCAGAGAACCACACCCAACTGCACTTACAAGTTGAATTTTTACGAGGCAGAAAATATATCTGCATTAACAAAGCAATGTTTTACGAAAGACTTAAATATTACCGCCTATAATGGCACCAGTGGAATACTAATGGGTAATTTTGAAGCTCAACAAAAGCAAGTACTGACTTAATATCGTTGCCGATAAAGCTGTTATAATAATGCCTGAAAAGTTGCTCGTAACAGCTTAAGGTAAACGCAGCTATCAACGACCCATCGAAAATCTGTAGTTATTACCGACCTATAAAAGTAATTCGAAATATTTACGTGACCGAACTATTCTAGCTAAAGGTAGGTAAAGTTACACACGCGTTTATTCCTTGAGCATCGTATACTTTTACGTTAGTGTGAGTAGCTGTGCAAAAAAGACATAAAATACTTCTGTTACTGCGGGGCAGCGTGGACCCAGGATGTTTCGTACGGTTCCCTTGTTCCTTCAAGTAAGTACGTGACTTTTCTACTTAAGACATTTATACAAACAAATGACGTCTAATCTTTATCTTATATTACTAAATGTATTCTTTTAAGTGTCAACTCTTAATTCCTTACGACATTTTTTCAATAAAAAGTAATTTGAAACGATAAAAATTAAATTAAAATGGGATGGTGTTAGCTTCATCAGTTTCAGTCGAGGCAGCTATCGACGACCCATAAGTCGGCAATGGCAGAAACGTAACTTTTCGTTTTTTATTTCTTTTATGTTATTATATCACACTTACACAAGTATTTTTATGCACCAGTTTAAACCTAAGCTATCAGTCTTTATAAAAATCTATTAGCGACTAAACTTTTTTGTCTAGTTTTTACCTTTTAGCGTTGTCAATTTAACCAAAGTTATGATATTTTTCGCGGATCGATATTGAAAAGTTACAGTAATAAATCACTGTTTTTTTGTTTAAAACAGTGTGCATTTGTTCATATTATTTGTGACATTAATCAATTATAATCAATTTTATAGTCCGAAGGTCAATTGAATTAAAATAACCATTTTTTATGAGTCGGTAATACAATTTACGTTTATATTTACATACTGTATTACCGACCCATTAGGGTCGGCAATGGCAACTATAAGAAGCTATTACCGTTTCGGACCCTTTTCAGCGTCCATGGTCACGGGCAGACTAACATCATATAATAAAATATATATGAGTATATATATAATATATAAATAATAAAATATATATGTGTTTTAATAGTAAGATGTTGATTAATTTAAAAGTTTATAATTATTTTGTTCATAGGTATTACTAAGAAGTACTAATTTGTTTTATTAAAAATAACGATAATAAAAAAATACGAATAAATATTTGCATTTTTGTTTTATTAAGATCGGTAATCATCATTATCACTAGCTTATATACATTCCATTGCTGGAGAAAGGCACGATCGGGGATAGCTGCATAAAAATCGTTAATAGCTTCACAGCCGTTTTTATGGGTCGGTAATTGCAACAATCGACTAAGTCACATTATAAATTATTTTTTACAAGATACTCCTTTATTTAAATGTATTTGATTCAGTAAATACATTTTTTATACATAACACTAGCATATAAAATGCAACTATTAATCTTTAGAGGAACCAGTATACTAAAAAAATATGGTTGATTTTCAAATTGCCTTAAGGGGGTCGTTAATACCTGCGTTTACCTTACTCGATAAAAGGAAATGACCTTGCCAAGATCGACTCGATTATTGGACGACTTTAGCAAAGTGAATAGAGCGCGTCGAGAAAATAATTGGAAAAGAAGCGAATGAGGAAATTGTTCAGGAAGAAAACTAGTATGTAAGTCTTACTTTGGAGAAATAAATTGTGTAAAGCGTTAGTATTGATTTCTCGTGTAGAACATTAACATTTACTAACTTGTTACCCAAATGCTTCACAGATTCTTTGACGTAATTCTTTCTTTTTGACGTAGTTCTCTACACTTTACATACTTAAATGATTTAAATTATTTTTGTCAATGAATATTGGTCTAGTTTCAACTATTTTCGTTTTGTGCAGCCACAAACGGACACGCTGTACTTAAAATAATCCTTACCTATGGATCGTAGGTATGTTAGACTTATACCGACTAAAAATCACTTGCCTTATCGTCGAATCCATGGAACTTGTAAGAACACCATGGATATTACGTGCGTGTACCTACGTAATGTTTTCCTGATATCTACAAAAATCCTGTGTGCCCTACAGGGTCCATGATTGTTACTAGCTTCAAAGCATTGTATCTACCACCTAAGTCTACATTGTGGAATGCAAATAATTAATATGAATATGAATCCCAATCTAATCATAACAAGAACGAGGCTCTAAGGCTAACATTCAGAGACGACGCTCAGCGTAAAGTAAGGCTTTCGTATATCAAATTTGTATTACAATTTGACATACGGAAGCGTAAGTTCATGCTGAGTCTCTTCTCTGAATTTCAGCCTAAGACTTGACTATCTTTGTCCGCAGAACCTCCCTCCCAGTGGCTCAATTCAGCCGCGGCGACTTCTCCCTCTGGTCTGTGCTAAAGAACTGCGTCGGCAAGGAGCTCTCCAAGATCACGATGCCGGTGGTATTCAACGAGCCGCTGTCCTTCCTGCAGAGGATGCTGGAGTACCTGGAGTACGCGCACCTGCTGCGCATGGCCTCGGAGCAGACCGACCCTGTCGCTAGGATGGAGTACATCGCTGGTAAGTTTTTTTGGCTAGTTATTCGTCTGTCATACGTTGACAGTTATCAAATTTTATTGCTGTACAATACACAATTATTGTGTAAATTTCGTTCGTATGACAAAAGCTGTAAACCCTTCGAGGCACGTACGTGTTGATGTGCTATATGGACGATACTACGATTGACTGACCGTGCCATCGGCACCTTAATTGATATAGATTACTTGAAGGGTGATAACACACCGAGATCCCCTCGTGCCTCGGAGAGCACGTAAAGCCATCGGTTGTTAAACGAACGTCCTAAAAGCCTAACAGTCTATCCTTCTAATATTGAAATTCGAGTATTGAAAAAATTGATTGCGGTAGTCGTTTCGTGTAAAATTCTGGTATTTCGCTGCATCTGGTTCGACTGGAAGTAATTCAAGTATTGCTGAGAAATTAGGTTGTGGAAGTCTGATAGCCGTCGCATTGATATAAAGCTGCATTTGATTTACTGGAAGCTGATCCCAACATAGTTGGTAAAAAGCCAGCATGGAACTACATACTTAGTTAATTAATACCAGTGCAATATAAATTGCCAAGATATTTTCCATCTCAATTTCCCAGCACATTGAAATTGAATCGCGTCAATTAGTGGGCACTTAGGCGACGCTTTACCAAGCTGGAGTAGAGGAGGCTTGAATGTGAAGGAAATAAAAAATAAAACCTCCATGCCAACTTTACTGAAATAGCATTTAATAAGCTATCAGAGCTGCTGAGAAAATATGGAATTCTTTGAAAAATACTAGGAATATGTACGATAGTTTTACGTTTTTATATTTCTATAATACTTTACCTTATTAGTCATTTGGTCGTAAGCACGACTGCTTCGCAAGAGGCCCTGGCTTCGATTTTCGGGTCGAGCAAATTTTCAGTAACACTTTGGACCCGGACAATAAATTTGGCGACAACTGTAGGTACATACATGATGGTACTGTGCACATTAGTTAGCGAGTTATGCATAAACCCTTCGGGAATACATGTGCGTGATGGTATATTTACTATTTTCAATTGTTGATTTGAAATATGTTGTTAAAGAATAATGTAATGAACGCTATCTCTAGCCTTTAAAGGCGTACACATTAATTTGGGGCCTTGTGCTATTTGTTATCTCATTTAAATGAGTTGTTTGATAAAACATACGTTGTTCGACCTGGGAATTGAACCTGAAGCGTAGCAGCTGCTCTCACGACCACTACGCTCACCGCAAGTAAAACGCGATAAATTAAATCATAAAATTCATATGTATTCATATGTAATATGTACCCAATGATAATTTTATTTCAAACAGCATTTGCTGTAAGCGCTTTGGCGTCCAACTGGGAACGCCTGGGCAAGCCGTTCAACCCACTGCTCGGGGAGACGTATGAACTCGAACGACCTGAGTTCAGAGCTGTATGTGAACAGGTAAGCAAATATTCAAGTTTTGATGACGACACCCAAACCGATATCCGAATTCCAAAACCAAGTACCCGAAAACGAAAACCAAAACCGAAATTCCGAAAACATCATAACCGAGTATCCGAAGACCAAAACCGAGTATCCGAAGATAATAACCGAATATCTGAAGACCAAAACCGAGTATCCGAAACCCAAAAACGAGTATCCGAACACCAAAACCGAGTATCCGAAATCAAAATCTGAGTATCCGACCCTGCCAGGATTGCTGAATGTTCATTGATCAATGTATTCTCTGTTCTTAGGTGTCCCATCACCCACCAGTGTCAGCTTTCCATGCGGACAGCCCCCACTTCGTGTTCCACGGCTCTGTACACCCCAAACTGAAGTTTTGCGGCAAAAGCGTGGAGATACAACCCAAGGGACATGTGACAGTGGAATTACCCAGGTAAATATGATTTTTGAAGTTACCTTTTTTACCAAATGTTCTAGTAAGTTCTCGTTTAATTTTCTCGCAAATAATTTTATGCGGATTTTGTTCCATTAATGACTTTATCCAGCGGATATAGCGGGTATTCAAAGGTGGTGAATTAACGCAAAGCTTTTTTTTATTGGAAGATGTTTTACACTGGGAACGTAATTAAAAGAGACTAAATATTACCTAAGTATCTATTCTTTCCGAATAATGTTAAAATGTAGGTCGACGATGCCTTATATCTGCTACAAATTGTGGTATGATTCTAAATTGAAAAATTACGTAAATGTTTGCTTAATAAATTTCGTGGATAACAAACGACTGTCGTTTGTGCCCGACCCCGCCCATTATTTGAACTTGGAATTTTCCGCTTTTTTCTCGGTTATAAGGCCGAACGATATTCAGAATATTTTACAGTAGCTTAGTTTTGATAAAAATATAAGTAAACAAAATGGAATTCGATTGACATGACAAATAACTTTTAAAAACATACATTTGTTGACCCGAAGGGCCGAAGGAACGAGGTTATATCTGAAGTCTGAAGTCATTGGAAATCGAAATACCATTCGAAAGGAATTCTAATAGTCAAAATAATTGTTTTAAGACTTACATAGGTATCTTGTACTTATAGCTTATCTTGCTCGATGTAGAATTGTGTCCCTTCGTCCAGCATACTCACCATGGAATCCTGATATTTCATGAATGTCAAAAAACTGTTCTGAAATAGTGCTAAATAGTGCCCAAAGGAAAAAAATAGTGCTCTTGTACTTGCGAAGTTATAGCCATAGTTCGATGAGTATGCTGGACGAAGGTTTCGCCCAGCATACTCACCTCCGTCCGGAGAATCTGTATACGCTTCAAACATAATTCATACTTCAAAAAATAGTTCCCAAATAGTGCCAAACGGTGCCCAAAAAGAAAAAACAGTGCTCGAATAACTTCGGAGTTATAGGCTTCGTTCAGTGAGTATGCTGGGCGTAGGTTCTACGCCCAGCATACTCACCTCAGTGCGCGAATATCGAACGAGCTATAGGTACAATTTACGTCTCAAAAAATTGTGCTTGAAATAGTGCCCAATATCAGTCCAATTTTTGCTTGACTTTTGACCTAGAAAACCATTAAATTTGATTGTAAACTTCTACATACATTACATTGAGTACAGTCGAATACAATATTATTAACTTTCTTTCTAACAATTTTTGTCTTGTGTAAATTATTAATTGTCTATGTAAGGGAGTATTTACTTTAGAATCGCAATATTATTAATTACACATTATTTTAATAATACTTTATAATAATATGATTAAGCCTTCGCGCGTCGCATGGGACCCCGGTAGCTAGGAACAATGATTTTATATATTTTGTCTAGATCACGGCGCTTGAAGGATTAAGATATCAAATGAAGTAAATCATGCATGAAAAATAAAGTTGCTGTTATTAATGCTTACATTACAACTGACAAAATTATTCAAAATAATCATTTTCCGGATCAAGGACGGTACCACAACGTTTACGGAATTGACCTGTATTCCTCATGTGATAAAGTTCAATATAGTGTGGCAGTAATGGATGCACGTACGGTCAATAGGTATGGGGCTTACGACGCGCGGCGCCCGCGACGCAAATGAATATGTTTATGTTTAAATACTAGATGGCGCTGCCCTAACATCTTACGATTATTAGACAAGACTGTATAATTTCCTTTTTACAATTTTTCAAGATATTAATTTTATTGGCTGCAAATGACTGTTTTTATTCAGACAAACACACAATGCAATGAAGTAATAGACTTCATTTACGCTTAAAGTTTCATTCATTTATTATTATTTATAAAATATATAATAATGCATTTAATCGAAAGTTTTTGACATGTGAGAAAATACCATAATTATTTCCAATAACATGAAGTCTACAATTAGAAAGTTTAATATTTTTGTCCAAAAACATGTGTCGACGACTGTACCCCATTTTACGTTAGTATGTAGAAGTTTACATTAAAATTTAATGGTTTTCTAAGTCAAAAGTCAAGCAAAAATTGGACTGATATTGGGCACTATTTCAAGCACAATTTTTTGAGACGTAAATTGTACCTATAGCTCGTTCGATATTCGCGCACTGAGGTGAGTATGCTGGGCGTAGAACCTACGCCCAGCATACTCACTGAACGAAGCCTATAACTCCGAAGTTATTCGAGCACTGTTTTTTCTTTTTGGGCACCGTTTGGCACTATTTGGGAACTATTTTTTGAAGTATGAATTATGTTTGAAGCGTATACAGATTCTCCGGACGGAGGTGAGTATGCTGGGCGAAACCTTCGTCCAGCATACTCATCGAACTATGGCTATAACTTCGCAAGTACAAGAGCACTATTTTTTTCCTTTGGGCACTATTTAGCACTATTTCAGAACAGTTTTTTGACATTCATGAAATATCAGGATTCCATGGTGAGTATGCTGGACGAAGGGACACGTAGAATTCGCTTTGTGATTGGAAGAGTAGGCACTTGATACGCCACTACACATGGTTGCTCCTTGTAGCACGATAGACAACGCTACCACACAATATATAATAGGTACAGTTCTCGCCAAACTTATTGTCCGGGTTGAAGTTGGCACGAGCTAACTTTAACCCTGCCGTAAATATCGGAGAAGGAAAAACATTCGATTGTAATAAATAAAAACTAAAGCTCAAGTCGTCGGCTGTCGTTATAAATCATTTATATCCACTACTTTTCTTTCTCCGATTTTTACGGCTGGGTTAAAGTTAGCTCGTGCCAACTTCAACCCGGACAATAAGTTTGGCGAGAACTGTAGTAACCGCTACCTCTACTTATTTTATGTTCTATCCAGGTGGGGAGAAGCCTACACCTGGAGCAACGTGAACTGCTGCGTCCACAACGTGATCGTGGGCAAACTGTGGATCGAGCAGTTTGGGGCCATGGAGGTGACGTGCCACGGCGGCGCCGGCCTCAAAGCCAACCTCGTGTTCAAGCCGGCCGGCTTCAACAACAGGGACCTGCATCGCGTAGATGGCTTCATTACTGATGCTAAGTGAGTATACATTTTATGTTTAGTTTGATTTCTTGTTAAACTAAATAAGTAGTTGTTGGAACACGGATCATCTCTCTGAAATTCTGTATTAGTAGTACTATTATGTATCAGAGTTGAGGATACTTGATACTACATAGATGGTGCCTTTATACCCACCTAGTTATACCTAGATCTAAATTATGAAGGCACCACCTTAGATATACTATTAAATAAATATTTAATTTCTCCATAACATTATTACTATAATTATTTTAACTCAATATACATACAGAATATTCCAAAAACGACACGCCACAGCGACACTGAAAGAAAGAGTTTTCTTCCGCATTTTTTTTTGTGGAATAGACATAGGTAGCCCTGTGTGGTATAGGTTGCTGAAGAAAAGTCCCATGATGGATTTCGAGATGTTAGATTTATTTTAATTTACCTGTTTTTTTGTAACAAAATTTTCACAAATACCTTTTGGGGAGACCGGTATATTTATAATTTTAATATACTTCCTCAACTTTCACTTTTTTTAAATTAAGGTACAGTTCACAAAGTTGGTTTACAGTTGGAAGTGCTGCCTTTGACTTTGGCTACTAATAAAATACCTACGTAATTATTATCCCTCTATTTTCAGTAAGAAACGCATCAAATTCCTGTATGGTAAATGGACGGAGTACATCAAGTGCTGCAGTGCTGCCGCCTACGAGCAGTGGGCGAAGGAGCGCGGGGAGGAAGCTTCTGCGCAGACGCCGTCGCACACGCCCAAGAAGATGCTCGCCAAGCTGAACAGCTTTAAAGTCGGAGCGCTGCGGTCCATGTCTATACAAGACGTAAGTATAACTCTATCGTATTAAACACTGACTTTGATTCTTGTTAACAGAACTCGAAATTCTATAATATATCGAACAAAATAAAAGATGGATGCAAAATAAGTTACGAAATATCTTCATCGATCGTTTTTACATATACCATTACACCAGTACACCAGTCTCTGAAAGGTTAGGCTGAGGTTACGTATTTTTCTTGTTCTTGTAAAATTATTAGGCTTGTACAAGCCTCACTTTTATAAGAATGTTCTGTAAAATATGGCCCAGGAGATTTTACTTCCTCTTGTAAAAATTTAAGCACTTACGAGATATTCACTGTTGGGCGAGTGGCCTACGAGTCGACGACAAATAATTACGAGTCAGTTTCCTAGTCTCTAGGATAAGTAAACTGACTCGTAAAGAGAGTACCTATAATTTCCATAGTCTTGTTTATATTTTTATAATATCTTATTCGTATTTTCTTTTTTATTTGTTTGCGGCTACCGTGTCACATCGACCCTGATGGTCTATTGTGATCACAATCTTATTCGTAACTTGTATCGTTTGCAGTCGGACGACGCGGAGAACTCCGAGGACGTCCCGAAGTCGGATGACACAAACAACATCGACATCGCCGGCTCCGTCACGCTGTGGGAGGCGAGGCCGCGACCCTCTACTAGCGCACAGGTATTACTTCTATTCAGCCTGCTCTAAGCCAACAAACCACTTTTAAGTCCATTTCGTATGGGGCCGGGTCTTACCCTCCAAAATTTTACTTCAAATCTGTATAGGAAATCGTGACTGACTCACTAACTGACTGACTGACTAACTAACTGGCAGTCTGATCTAACAACGCACACCCAAAACTAATTCTAGACGGGTAAAAGGAGGTCACCAAAACCTGCCCAAATGATGTACCGAAGGTACACTTATGGGAAAAAATACCCTGTTTAATGCTGGTTAAAACTCTACTTCGTGCTTTTTTATGGGCTAGGGGATAAAAAAACTTCTAATTTGAAAAAAGGCACGCGATTTTGACACACTATTATCAGTTTCATAGTGTTTTTATAATAAAAACTGACAACTAGCTGTCTGCTGGTAGTGTCAGTTTCGGAATGTCAAACACAGCTTTTCTTGCTTCTTGGGCGATTGGTATCCATGAGGATTTCTATAATCTATGATTATCGGGTCGGCAAAAAGACTTGTTAAAGAAACATTATGAAAAAAATAAGTTACTTTATTTCGCCTCTACATTTATTGTTTTCTGCTTCCACTTCCAGTACTACCAGTTCACTGAGTTCGCGATGTCTCTGAATGAATTGGAGAGGGATATGAAGGGCCAGCTCTGTCCGACGGACAGCCGGCTGAGGCCTGACATCAGGCTGCTGGAGCAAGGAGACATCGACGGTGCAGCCACCGAGAAGACCAGGCTCGAAGAGAAACAGCGCACCGCCAGGAAATTGCTCAAGAAGTCCCCTGAAGCTTGGCAGCCGAGGTAACTTCTACCTTCTGACACTCATAGCAGTTTAAGAACGTGTATGATTTGATCGTGGGAGAACGGAATTAAAAAGCTTTCTGTTCGCACGCTGGGTAAAAAAGCTGTTAACGTCAACAAAACTCAGTGCGTTCGGTAGTAGAAACTAGTAGCTAGTTATCACCCTTGCTGTAAGGACTGGTGCCACCCAGTTTAGCTATGTTTCGTCATGTGTATGTGACAACTAAGGCCTGAAAGTTAGTGACTTTCATGATGAAGATGGCACTTGCTGTCCAAATTCTTTTCGGTGGTAGGATCCTTCAGGGTCTGACTGGTTGGCTGCCTAATGTCGTAGTCTGTCATAAAGTACCAATGTGTGTGTTCCAAGTTTTGTGCGTGGGGGTCAATTTCCCCTCCGTTGCTTCAATGCTCCATGAAATCTGTAGGGCTTTAGAAACGCTGATGCGTTGCAATCGTGCATGAGTGGTGATGACTGCTTACCTTCAGGTCGTGCTCGTTTTTCGGATAAAACCATAAAAATAAAATGATTTTTTTTATACTACTTGACCATACAATATGATTGTGAAAAGTCGAATGCCTTTCCATACATAATGTTTCGACTCGATTCGATGTATGCACATTATTGATATTTTTTTCGGTGCAGGTGGTTCAGTCAAGGCACAAACCCGTACACCAAACAAGAAGACTGGCTGTATAACGGCGGCTACTGGGACCGCAACTACCAACACTTGAAGGACGTCGACATATTCTAACTTACCCACCCCTAACTCTTCCCTCACTCTATACGTACAAACATGATGACTGGAAAATAGGAGATACTATCAAAATGCAGTAAGTAGTTATTTTGATTTTTTTTCTTTATTTTGCATATGACATACTGTTCTATATGTTTGTCCAAAATCTGGGGTTTTAAAAGGCCTTATTGAGCAATTATTCTGGAATATAATTTGCAGCAGAACATTAGCAATTTTCCAATATGTCTCATATTATGATTGAAAGCTCCCTTTTAATAATTGTTTTATTAGTGATATTATTATTAAATAATTTATATAGTTCTATGGAATGATATATGATATAGCGTTACTACGAGTATTTGCAATGCGGAAATCGTTAGGCACGGTAATGATTTGGTTGAATGGTTAAAATACCACTAGAAAATTACCATTTTTAACACACAATATGTGCTGTTTATCAGTATGGGCATAAAATCGATCAGCATGACTTTAGTTGCCTGAAAGAAGGGTTAGAATTGAAGGGTTTTGAGTTATATTTCATGCACAGATCTCAAAACTAATAATTTTAGGATTTTGAAATAGATGTTTTTTTTATGAAGTTTTATTTGTGATCGTGAATAAAAAGGTGTAAATAAGAATGAATAGTACATTGGATTTGGCATAAATTTGGACGGAATAAATGAAATGAAGTATAAAGTTAAATAGGTATGATATAGTATACCTAAAAGTAGCGGACCAGAACGGAATATGGTTATTAAAGAAATATTAAATTATTTTCATCGAGAAGAATTAGGTAAGAAAAATCTTTGTAAGTAAGGTAGTCAATCTACTCAGCCTTGGGCTAGGGCTTAATAAAGAACGTCATGGTTTCGAACTCTCGATACTACAAATTGGAAATATTCATGAAAAATTTGAATTGAATAAGTGTACCCGTGAATAATAATACCAAATAATTTTATTGCTAAAATTAATTTTCTTTTATAAATTTTTACCTGCAGTAAGTTATTTTTTTAAAGTTTGCAAGGTTTTGAGCTGATTTATATTTTGAAAGATCATGTTATCCAAAATGCTAGGTAGGCATTTTGGATAACATGATCGATTAATTTTATGGTGATTAATTTTCACTAGTCTTTGCTTCCATAATATACACAGCAAAGTCAATTAATAGTTAAAAAGTCTCTGTGTAACTGTGTCATGCATAATGTAGTTTCAGAAAGGAATATGCAAACCTTTTATATTATAACTAAAAAAAAAATATAATTTATTGAGAAATCTTAAATATTAATAAAAAATAATTACCGAAATGTTTGTACGCGCATAACTCCCGAACGACTGGACCAAATTGGATAGATCTTTGTTTTATGTATTCAATACTGTCAGAAGGTTTGTATGTAAGTTTTTTTTTAATCCGCCGAGAAATACAGGCGAAGCTGCGCACGCGTCGCTAGGAGAATTAAATTCCTTTCTGCGACAACATTCTTGTTAAATAGTAGACCTTGTAATTAATTGTAGACGCTAAAGCTTGTATGTGTAACGTGTATGACGAAATTGTGAACTCAATTTCATGGAAACTTACCACAGTGTCCAACCATAAATATTTCAACATACAATTTTGCAACAATATACTTCATCGATAATGTTATTGAATAAAAATTATCATAATAATTTATAGAACTTTTTTTGAATAATAATGGAATAAAATAATAAGATTTTTTTAATCGTTATTAAATTCTGGTTTTGTGTATGAAAGGAAATAGGTGACATTACCGGTGTTGGTAAAGTTGTCGCATACTAATTAATTTTAAAATATCAAGATAAATATTATGAAACGATTTAAGTTTTCTACCGTTTCTTTGTTCCTCTTTGGTATAAGTCTAAGCTTCAACTTAAGTTGACGTGTTAAATATTAATGAATATTATCTTAAGTAAGTAATAAATAGGTCTGTGTTAGAAGTGAGTTGTATATGAAGTAATATTTTTAAACATTATACTTAGCTTTAATGTTTAAATGAATTGTTATCGCTAATATTTAGCATTTAATGCTGTAAAATTATGTTGATACGTGTAAGTTATTCAAAATAAGTAATTTGTTCGCTTTAGGTAATTGTAATTTATTGTCTGTATTTTCGTAGGCATTGAATGAAACAAAATTTGAGCTATTGGTGTAAATGGTGGCAAGGAAACATTTGATATACTTACCAAAGTTATTTACTTATTTAGTAAAAAAAAATATTGCTAAGATAAAATATAGCAATCAAATGTAACCTTGATTAGTACAAGAAAAGCAATAAGAAAATGTTTTACAAAACCAAACATAAATTGGTTGAGAATTACTGTAAAATGTTGAAAAAAGGATAGGTAAAAGGGATATTCCATTAGATACACTATTATTTTATGTATTTATTATTAAGATTTTTGAAACCTTCCATTTTATTAACTAAAAAAGGTAAACTTTCCTCCACACCGGCTTTTAAAAATAGTTCCTATAACAGCACTGGTTTCAGACTTCCGATAAAAAATAACGTTTTTATATTTTTTTTTAAATACTTGCTTTACATAATTGTATAGGGAAGGTAAAGTTAGTGTCGTTCCATATAAGGTGATTATACGCCAAAATATCTGTAGTTTATAATGATTGTATGTAGAAAAAATCTTGTACATTTTAAATGTGAATAATCAAAATATAAACCTGAAATAAATAGATTGAGAATTTATTTGAAATTTGTACTACTGAATTAACTACACCTCCTACTAACAAATTTAAGCAATTTAATATTTTTTCGGATGTCTGTGGTGGGAACTGGGAACCAACGGTTTATAAAAAATATACTAACATGTTGATTAATAAAAAACTACTCTAAAACTTTTAAGAATCCAAAGATATAATTTTTTTGCACGAAAACAATGTGTTATTTCAACAGTTGTTTTTTATGATTTTTTTTCAGCTGTTCAATTGGTAAACCGGTCCAAAAAATATTTTCGAGTAACCTTGTAAACACGAAGCTTATCTAATGCGTGCTTCGCGACCCTGACTATTCTTTATCCGCAGAATTGATTAATCATATTATGGCGAGAAACGGTAAGAAAACAATTCATGTAATATTATTTTTTAATTACTAGTTACTAGCTAGCGTATAAAAATCACAACCTTATTCTAACAAACATGATTCTCACACAACAATCATTTTCAACAATAGAGTAAAAAATGCGGCAGCGTCATCAACTTTGTTGTAAGTAGGTACATGCAATACAGGTAGGCTTATAGTTGATAAACTTTACGATAAACATTTTTAGATTTTAGTGAAAACCAACTTTCGAGGCGACAGTTTAAATACTAACCGAATTTATAGCAATATCATTTATAGCAAAATAATATCTTTAAAAACATGTGAACAAAAAAATTGTTGAGAATTTTTTTATTGGTTTTTAAAATGTCTGTAAAGCTTGCATTGCAAAAAATGCATTTACGAAACGCAAAGAAAACACATCATCGTAGGTATATTTCTCTATGATTTATGCTATCATGATTTCTTTGATTTTGACGGATGCGGTCCTTTAAGAGTAACTCTTCACAAAAACTTAAATTTATAACGACAAAGTTGACGAGCGTGACGAAAAAATATATCATAAATAGGTACAGTTCGCGCCAAACTTATTGTACAAGTTGAAGTTGGCACGAGCAATATTTTTTTCTTTCTTTCTCCGATTTTTACGGCCGGGTTAAAGTTACCTCGTGCTAACTTCAACCCGGACAATAAGTTTGGCGAAAACTGTACATAATATTTTGTTTGAAATCTCCTGCACTTTATTTAGGATGGCACTTGACAATTCAGTATTGATTACTATGTAAAATTAATATTTATAAGTTTACTATAATATCAAACTTTAGTTAACATTAAAATCTGAAAATATACGTCTAAAATTTTTACGCTTTGTGTGATGTCAATACTTAATTGTGTATGATTTAAATAAAATCACACACAAGTAAGTGCGTATTGTATTTTTTTATATCGCGGTATATTTTTTTAATAACACCCTGATAAAGGGGGTCTCAGACATTACAAAATATATTACATAATATACTAATTCATAGAATAGTATATGTAGTATAAAATATGTATATAAGGATATTTTATTTAAAGGCAAGATTTATATTAAAACGATAAATTCATTCATACTACTAAATCTAGGCACTGATAGATATCACCTTATTACATATTGTCTGACTTTAAAAATTAAATAATACCCTAATCTAAATGAAAATAAACTAGGTATTTTAAATTGAATATAAATTCAGTACAAAGTAATGTATTGGACAATTTCAGTTACGACAGTATTTTCACGTACCTATCTTCCAATATTTATTTATGGTTCAGAATAAAGTAACTAAGAAAAATATTTCATAATATGGTTGAGTATTTAAAATAAAAATATGTAATAATAAAAATGTACTTTGAATTTTAATAACAAAAAATTAATTAAACATTTATTTTAAATTGGTTCGGTTTAACTGCGTAATTAAGATTGTCCAAAATAATTAGGGAAAAAAACGCTTGATCTTTGCACAAAAAAATAAGCTTATTTTTGGCTCAAGAAAACGACGTATCGTTTGTGGTTTGAAGACGCGGAAAAGTAGATTTTACATTTCATTATTTTCAATTCACAATTTTATTATTAACACAACTTGTGATTCTTTGCGTATAACTATACTAGTGTATATTTAAAAAATACATACCGATACCAAAAACATAAGTGAGCGTTATGAAAAAAATATTACTGAGGCAAAACAGCCTCAAAATATTTTTTAAAACGGCTCAAATTTTAATAACGCTTTTAACGGCCTATTGAGATGTTTTGGTCTTTGCGACTCGAGCCAAATGTTTGCCCAGCTCTGGGACGTAGCAAGGTGGTTGATTAGAACAACAGGTAAAAACGATGGAATGCACAGGGCCTGTAGGCAAGGGGTATTTGACATTCGAATCGACAAACGAATAATAACAAAATGTATGGAAATGACACAAGCTTTCGACAAATCGGGCTGTCACTTATGTCATTTCCATACATTTTAATTCTATTAGTTTGTGGATACGAATGTCAAATTGCAACTTATCTAGCCCCCAGGCATTTTTATTTAAGCTGCTTCCAAACCTGAATCTAAAAAGTCCTTCAAATATAATGGTACTGTCCTCGGCATAGCTCGGCAGATCTGAAAGTAAAATATTGTAATATTAACGTTTGTAATAAACCTATAATTATTTGCATAGATCATAATATTATATAGGTACTGGCGAATCTTTGTTTTAAGTTATTTAATACTTTTTGTGGAAAAAATAAAAATATTATTATTCAAAAATTTATTAATGTACAAAATTATGAACATGTATTTTATAAAAAAAATAGTAGGTCCTTAAGAAAACATTTATTCATTACTAGAATGAAACGTAAAAGTACCATTTATATTGGTACTTTACGTAAAAGTACAATTTATATTGGTACTTTACGTAAAAGTACAATTTATATTGGTACTTTACGTAAAAGTACAATTTATATTGGTACTTTACGACGAAAGTAAACAATGTTTTTACAAGCTTTTATTTTATAATACTTAGTAGCTTTCCGCCAGTGGCTTCGCCCGCTATCCCACGGGAACCATACATTTTACCGGGACAAAAAGTCGCCTATGTGCTATTATTCCAGACTTATAATATATCTCTGTGCCAACTCATTCAGATCTGTTCAGTAGTTTTTGCGTGAAAGAGTAACAAACATCCATTCATACATCAAAACTTTCACATTTGTAATATTAGTAGAATTGATTATAAAAACATGAAGTTTACCTTCGATAAGCTATCTAAAATGAAGATTATTTCTGTGTATATAAAAGAAAAGATGAGTGACTGGTCTATCAACGCACAGCTCAACTACGGAACGGATACTGCTGACAGATAAGTAGTTATTATTACATAGGCATCCGCTAACAAAGGATATTGGGAAATTTTCACAGGTTTGGGAAAAAATAGATAAACACGAGTGACACCACACCGCTGGTAACGGGTAGTATTTTTTAAACGCGTAGTTTGCCATGCGTGAATTGCTACCAACTGGTTTATAGTGGAATGTTTTAAATATATAAGATATATCTGGTTAGACCTGTCCTTGTGAGATCCCACCTGACAAAGTTCAAGTAAGCTTTATAATGTAGGTAGCAAGTTGAGTATAAGCAGGTTTTATGGTAAACTTGTTTGAGTACTTTAGGTTACCTTTTTTATGTCTATGCGAAAGAGCAACATGGAATATTTTTTAAAGTAGTAGGTAAGTACGGTTCAAACTTTAAAATAAAATATGTTGAGCATGACTGAGTCCCGAGCAGTCAAGGCAGACTGCAACTTGGCTAGACCCGTAGGTTGATATTTAATCACCACTTGAAAACTGCACGAACATTTTTCCACCTCATCTGATTTGACCCTTGGGCTTCGGAGGCAAAAACGGTTTTAAGTGTGTACAAGTCCGAATACCATGCTACCTCCCAAGGTGCACAGGCCACCTCCCAAACTGGCAGAGAATCCATGAGGATTTTCCAGACCCTAAAAGGTGTCTTAAACTTACCTCCTCTCACTCTTAGCCGAGAGGAATGGAAGGAGAGGAATGGACGATAATGGTTGAATAAAAAAATACAACTGACCTGATTAATATAATACAGTGAGCTGGGTATGGTGATCTCGTAGTAGTTCCTCCTGACAGCGTCCACGATGCTGTCAGCCGCCTCCTGCGGCGACAGGATCTTCATCAGCGAGGGGAACTTGATCTTCGGGTTCTTGCACAAACCAGTGTCCACAATGTATGGGCAGATTACTGTCATTTTAATCTATGGAAGAAAATGAAGGGTTTGTTGTACGGTCGCGGCCATAAGTCCATTACCATTTTTACAAGTCTATCCGATATAGTCCGACTGTAAAAATCGGAGAGAGAAAAGGTTGGCTTAAGTTGACCAGACTGAAGTTAGCCAGTTAGTTGCGCAATATACAATTTATAACCTAAACAATCCATTGCACATTCAAACGCCGTGATTCTTCAACTTATATTACTTATTCAACTTTAAATTTACCTCGCCGTGGGTAAGGCTCAATATAAGAGCAGTAACAGCCTATTGATAATACCTTTGGACTACCAAGTCGAAGGTCTCGTATTCGAAATCCATGTTCCGATTGACCTTGGCCATATACATATCAGCCTATTGCCGTCTACTGCTGAACGTAGGCCTCCCCCAAAGAGCGCCAACCATCCCGGTCTGGTTATTATATATATTTGTTTATTATATTATACATATTTGTTTCCCGCTACCAGAAGAGCAGAAGCTAGACGCTCAGTCACTCACGTCATTCGTGTCACCATTAAAACCCTACTGGGGGGGGCTAGACAAGTCGCAATTTGACATTCGAATCGACAAAGGAATAGCCATAAAACGTATGGAAATAGTAATACATTAGTGACAGCCCGATTTGTCGAAAGCTTGTGTCATTTCCACACATTGTTTGTCGATTCGCATGTCAATGCAACTTGTCTACAGGTTCTGATTACTTACACCACTGTAGTCCTTCTTGTCCTCTCGTAGCTCCTCGTGTAGGGCCTCCATGAGTCCCCTGACGGCGAACTTGGTGGCGCAGTAGGGGACCAGGTTGCGGAGCCCCACCACCCCGGCCATGGACGACATGGCCACGATGTGCCCGTGGTTGCGCTCCATCATCGATGGCAAGAACGCTTGGAGGAGCTGCACAAAATTTTAATACTGTTACCTACTAGCTACTTTACATACCATCACGCCTGTATTCCCCGAAGGGGCAGGCAGAGGTGTACCTACGAAACACCCACATTTCGTCGGTATGGTCCCATGTAATAGGGTGCGAGCCTATTGCCATCAACTGGTCACAAACCCAGACTCCCAGTTACTACTGAGAATTCCACAGAGAAACCCAACAACACTGCTCGGCCCAAGAATCGAACCCAGGGGGCGTAGACAAGTTGCAATTTGACATACGAATCAACAAAAGAATAGTATAAAATGTATGGAAGTGACATTAGTGACAGCCCGTCAAAAGCTTGTGTCATTTCCATACAATTTGTTTCAATTCAAATGTCAAATTGCAACTTCTCTAGGCCCCAATGACCTCTAGCAGTCGCGCTTGGGACCACTACACCGAATAAAAATTTAGAAAACCCCCGACACTAAATGTAATTTGCATTTTGTGGTGGCGGCCATCTTGGATTTGAAATTTATCATAGTGTATAGTATTCTCCTAGTTAAGCTCTTTCATTTGATACCCATATTGAGAGAGTTGTGAAAAAATATGTTATTCGCTATTTTGTACCGGCGGCCATCTTAGACCGATTTTCATCAAACATAGCTAAGAACACTCCCGACTAATTCACCTTTCAAATAAAAAAAACAAAATTAAAATCGGTTCATCCGTTCGGGAGCTACGATGCAGCACGCACACGCACACGCACACGCACACGCACACGAACACGCACACGCACACGCACACGCACACGCACACGCACACGAACACGCACACACACACACACACACACACACACACACACACATAGACACAGACACGTCAAACTTATAACACCCCGTCGTTTTTGCGTCGGGGGTTAAAATTACACAGATTACAAAATACCAGATTGTCACATACCCATAAATGAGCGACTATGTTGACTTCGAACGAGGCACGGATCTCCTTTTCAGAGGTCTGCATCAGCGGCTTGCAGGGCATGATACCAGCGTTGTTGACTAGCATGGTGACCTCGCCCACTTCTTGGCGAATCTTCTCTGCTAAAGCGTTCACTGCTTCTCTATCAGTTACGTCACATCTGTGAAGCAATATGAAATCAGAATATAGTAATTTTTAGTAGATTTATGCTAAGAACATATATCACGCTTATATTCCCCGACGAGGTAGGTAGAGGCGTACTAATGTACACCCACATTTCGCCAGAGCCTATTGCCATCAACCGGGCACAAATCCAGACTCCGAGTAGCTACTGGGAATTTCACAGAACACCCAACAACATTGCTTGACCCGGGGATCGAACCAGGACCTCTAGCGTAGCAGTCGCGCTTGGGACCACTAGACGAACGAGGCAAATATCATCACGCCTGTATTTCCGAAGGATCAGGCAGAGGTGGTGATTCGCCGGTAGGTATGTTCTTAGGTCCCATGTAATAGGGAACCGAAGTCTATATTATTCTAATTTATTTTCTAATTTAAATTCAGTATGTTTCTCTTTTGACTTTGTTTTTACAAACCAATAACTTGTTTGTGTGGTTCTTAACTGTTAAGGCAAGTTGATATATAGATATATATGTTCAATAATACACATAATCTACAATAAATTAGGTAACCTAAACCAATATTTATACCTACTTATAAGGTTTCCATGTTTGCAAACATATTTGAATGGTAATCGTATGCGCATCTACTGCCAACGCTTTGTCAAAGTCCTTGTATCAAGAGTGTATTTAAGAATTACCTAGGCAGGTAAACAACAGCGACAGAATACCTACGTAGGTAATTGTAAGTACTAGTAGGTATGGGAATTACTCTCAGGACGTACTTGACGTCAATGACTTGTATATTACTCCGTAAGAACTGGAAGGACAACATGTCACAATGACACCCCCGAACCTGGTCCCAAAATAGTCTTCTCTAAACTGAAGTGAACTCTAATTAGTCCACCCGCGATGGGCTCAAAACAAATGCCACGCGATACTAACAAAGATGGCGTTAGTATTTCTGTATAAGGCGAACGCGCCTGTCAAATGTTCGGACGGCCATATCTTTATATTACTTGTATATTACTCCGTAAGGACTGGGTAGACCGTATGTCACAATGACACCCCCGAATTAGGTCCCAAAATAGTCTTCCCTGAACCGAAGTGAACTAGTCCGCAATCGGTTAAAAAACAAATGCCACGCGATACTAACAAAGATGGCGTTAGTGTTTCTGTGTATGCAAATGTTCGGACGGCCCTATCTTTAGTATTTACATTAATGATCATCGTCATCATATTATCAGCCAAATTAGGTCCACTGCTAAACAAAGGCCTCCACTCTAGACTTCCACTAGGACCGGTCATATGCGGCCTGCATCCAACTTCCAGTGAACTATATCAGGTCGTGTGTCCATTTTGTTGGAGGCTAATGAAGCAGATCTTAACCTATTATCATTGACCTATTAACTATCCCACTGCTGGGCCCGGGACTCGTCTCAGAATGATTAGGCTGTGATCCACCACGATGGCGTGTGGGTTGGCAGACTTCACACGCCGCGCTGTCGAGAAAATCTTTCAGGCATGCAGGTTTTTTTTACCGTTGTGAGCAAGAATGATTACGAAAAGTCAGAGGTACCTTAGATTCGAACTTGAGATCGACCTACGTCTTGGCAGTGCAGTGGTCATATCCAAAGGCTTATCACTGGTCCAATGCATGATAACAATCATGTAAGCATACTCACTCATATCGATGGGCCTTCCCCTGCTGATCCTTGATGATGTCAACAGTTTCCTGGTTGCCAGTAGGGTTGATGTCCACGCAGATTATGATACCGCCCAGCTTGCCGAAGCGGAGTGCTGTCTCCCGACCCATACCGTGACCCGCACCAGTTATCTAGAAGCAAAACGAGGTAATCATTAAAACGGACTTAAAACGAAATAAATTAGGGTAGGCAAAGGTGAACTGCGGCACCCCCCCAGTTCCGTGGAATTAGTTTCATCATCAACCCATTAATTGTTCCACTGCTGTGCACGGGTCTCCTCTCAGTATGAGAGGGATTAGGCCATAGTCCACCACGGTGACCTAATGCGGGTTGGCAGACCTCACATACTGTCGAAAAAATCTCTCAGGCATGCAGGTTTCCTCATGATGTTTTCCTTCACCGTTAAAGCGTGTGATAATTACGCACATGATTTCAAAAAGTCAAAGTTGCCTTGGATTCGGACTCGAGACCTTTGACTTGGTAGTCCAGTGGTCATTCCCCTAGGCTATCACTGTTTCGGGTTTTAGTTTTGGTCCTATGTAATAGAGGAAAAGAAAGCCTAATTGTCATAAATGGTGTTTATGCTGAACGAAACATGCTATGATCCTTGAACATTTGTAAGATTTCCACTGATCTTAAGGCAAATGTGTATTACAATTTGACATACGGAAGCCTAAGTTTATGCTTAGCATCGTCTCTGAATATAAGCCTAAGGCTAATATTCAGAGACGATGCTAAGCATAAACTTAGGCTCCCGTATGTCAAATTGTCATACAAATTTGACATACGGAAGCATAAGTTCATGTTGAGTCTCGTTTCTGAATATCAGCCTCAGTCTCTGTATAAGTACCTACAGCGAGTCTTTATGCGGATGCATAGAAAAATAAGTAGGTACTTCAATCTGATAATTATATAAAAATCAAACCGCCTTCAAAAAACACCTAGAGGAATTAAAAAACAAAAAAATAACAGTTAAGTACATAATTTACACATTACAAACTACTGATTTAATTTAAATATGATATCCTTAGTTCCTAGGTGTTTTTCGAAGCGGTTTTTTTTTAATGTAGATGTATTTTGTTATCATCTACCTACAACATTTATTTTAGATTTTTATTGCTTTTTTTTAACACCGCATAACCGATTTCGATTCCTATGTTCGGTTGAAATTTCTTTATTTTACCCACATTATATCAGGTAAGCGGAAATTTAAATAAATGATGAGCCTTAGGTACTTATATTATAAATGCGAAAGTAACTCTGTCTGTCTGTCGCGCTTTCACGCTAAAACTACTGAACCGATTTAAACGATCTTTTGGTACACAGACAGTCTAGAGCCTGAGATCGGACATAGGCTACTTTTTAATGTGAAAAAAGGGCTGTAAAGTGTTGAAATAGCGGATGAAAGTTATAAGATACACCCAGACCAGGCGGGCGAAGCCACTGGCGGAAAGCTAGTAGTCCATATGGAACAAACAACAAACAAAGTAACCATTCCAAACGGACGACTTCGTGGGCATAGGGCATAATATACAGGAATACTTTTTAAGCAGTGCGCAAAAAAATTTTGGTAGTTCAGTATCAGTAATAGAACACATTCCCATTATTAGTTAAAAACTTTTTTTTAATTTTTATCCGGCTTGAAATCAGCAAAATTTGGACACTTATCTATTCGTAATAATAACAATAGGCACGTGCGCCAGCCGACTCACGAATCCCGCGGGGCGGGATGGCAGCGGGGTAGGTAGCGCCGAGCGCCGGCGCCGTCGCTCGCCAGTCTGCTCGTCGCACGCGCCTGTGACGTCGTGTGTTATTGCTTTCCCGCGCGCTCCCGGCCGACCGCCGCATGAGTTTCGTATTTTGTACTGCACTAATACTTACAACTATAATCTCGCCGTTGACGCTCTTAGGCTCCGGGGGCACGAAGAACTGGTAGATGCAGTGAATCCAGGTGGCAGTCATCTTGACGTACAGCACCAGGATCTCGAGTGCGATCGCGATTCCATTGTACACCTTCATCGCTATACCTTGCTCGTCCGTCCTGGGGAGAGAATATTGGTCTTAAAAAAACTGATTTAAAAATCTCAGCTTATATTGCACAGTGGGAAAAGCGGGTCGTGGGTTCGATTAAACAACTAAACTAAAAATAATGTAACTTAGATACATAGCTACAAGGGCAATCGTCACAGGTGCCTAATATACCACGGCAGGTGATAGTGTTGTCACATTCAAGAAAATTGCTAGATTTTGGGTAACTTTCACCCGTTTTGTACAAAAATTGTGAATTTATTAAAACTTCATTAGCAGACTTACTTTTATGAATATTTTATTTTATTTGGTAATGTGGTTGGGATACCTATATACATACCCCTTTCGGGTCGGACAGGGTTTTTTAACATATTGTATACAAAAATAAATTATTAGTAACGCAAATTGTGTGTACCTACATACATTGCACCTAATCGTTAAACTAATCATTAAGCTAAAACGCCAAAAAAATCTTAAAAAAATCCATGTGAATATACCTAATTATGTTCCTGATGATAATTACATTTCATAATTTTATGCAAGGTCACAAAGATAATGTGTACTAATATGTGTCGGGTCTTGTTATTCCCTACAACATGGTTGAGTCAAACGGCGCCGATACACACGTCATGCTCGTGAACGGGTGCTGTCTGTCGGGATTGGTCAGCTCTTACTGCAATGGCTATGTTCTTTTGTTTGTTTTTTTTGCCCTTTTTTTTAGTTCAACACATCATACTGCATTATACTCATACCATTCATCTCAAAATTTTATTGTTACTTGCCTATATTTTTTTTAAAAGAGTGACTATGGAGTTTCTTGCCGGCTCTTCTCCATAAGTCCCACTTCTTGGAACCGTGCAACTAGTTTGACAATTCAAAAGTGCCTATTTATATTATGGTCTAATTGAAATAAAATATTTTGAATTTAGAATTTTAGACCAAAAGCACATGAGTATAAATTAAAAATGTTGCAAAAACGGGGAGAAAATTCAACTTTTACGGGAACGAAATCTCGCGCAAAAGCTAATGAAAAAGAAAAAAAGTAATAAATAAAAAAACGCTTATTCACTATGTAAATTACAGTTTTTAGTGTAGGGATATTCTTTTATTTTGCAAATGTCATGCTTGTAAAGCAATTTATGTAAATGACATTTCTACCTACGCTTAGGTATATAATGATGTATCATTATTTTATATGGAGCTCTAAAAGGACGCAAACAACAGTTTATGATTTTATCGTTTGTTATTGTGTCATGATATTCGACAAGACATTAATCACTTTTTACAACATAGATTATCCTCACAGAATACACGAGGTCATGAGTGTTACATTTGATTTACATTTTTAAATAGATAGAATATTATTCTTTATAGCACACCAAAAACTATACCGGGGTGGTCCCCAAAGAATTTTGAAGGTTTCCTCCCGTAATAAAAAAAAAGGTACCTACCCCTATAGCAGGGGTCACCAATTAGTTTCGCTCAGGGTCCGGCTTAAGAAATAAAATGAGCATCGCGGTCCACATTACTTTTTATTAGGTATTGTCTATAATGCGGGTGGAAGGTATAGGGAGAAGGAAACAAGGTCTGTAATGGTCGAGCCACACTAACGAGAAACGGCAAATCCCATTTTCGCGAGAATTAACGCGTCAAAATTAACGCTATATTTATTTCTGTAAGTAGATCCTTTAAAGATCGCCCAACGTCAACGGCAATGTCAATAATAAACAATCCATATACTATCCCACTGTTGGGCAGGGGTCTCCTGTATGAGAGGGATTAGGCTATAGTCCACCACGCTAGCCTTATGCGGGTTGGCAGACTTCACATACCGTCGAGAAAATCTCTCGGGCATGCAGGTTTCCTCACGATGTTTTCCTTCACCGTTAAAGCGAGTGATAATTACGCACATGATTTTGAAAAGTCAGAGGTGCGTGCCATGGATTCGAACTCGAGACCTTTGACTTGGCAGTACAGTGGTCACACCCATGGGCTATCACTGCCTTTTAATGCAATGCAATGTCAATGCAGTTGTAAAATTATCGCCAAGAGTCGTTGGTACCCAAAAGGAGCTCTCGGGGGCTCAGAGCTCTTTCTTTTCTCTCTCGGAGAGCTCTCAACAGTGTGCTTCTAGCACACTGTTGAGAGCCTTGTGTTTTTAGTCGGTAAGAGCCTGACATAACTCTCTTTCTCTCCGTCTTTCCCTTCTCGGAGACGGAGGTTATCTATGAGATCATATATCTCATGAAAAAAGGTACCCGACAGCTACGAGCCATGAAGCCCCAATGCAATGCAGGTAAATAAATTGCGAAAAAACATATAAATAAATGCAAGCTAATGACATTGAGATTAGTAGTGAAGCAATTAAACCGCATATTTCGCAGGGAGTTGAGTAAGATGGAACCATTGAACCCAACTGCTTGACGATTATGCAAATACTACGTACACTCCTACAGAATACTACCTCTTAGTGTTAAAATCCATAAAGAATTTTATAACATACCATCACGCCTGTATTTCCGAAGGGTTAAGCACAGATGTACCTAAATTAGTACCTAGATAATCCCAAAACCTGCAAATTTACATCTATACTAATTATAATATTAGAAAAGGAAAGATTTAATTGTTTGTATTGAATAGGCTCCGAAACTACTGGACCGATTTGAAAAACTTTCAGTGTTAGATAGCCCATTTATCAGGGAAGGCTATAGGCTATATATCATCACGCTACGACTAATAGGAGCGGAGTACTAATGAAAAATGTTGTCAAAGCGGGGGAAAAAATTATATAACCATGCTAGTATTTGAAAACAATCTGTTCCAATTGTAATTGAATGGACTTATGGACTATGTAATAAAGTATGTATGAGTCGACAATGAGATTGCTTATCGCGTCTCGTCCCGGTCTGTTGAATGAAATGAAAACACTGTTTACTAATGTATGTATGTATTTATCTTATCTTGCTATGGGGGCCGGTACAACCAGCAACACTTCGACCCAATGGGATCTTTTGTGTTGTCCCCATTACCGTATATTCCTTACTCTTTGAAGACGTGGTTCATGAAGGTGGCTAACCCACTGAGAGGAAGGAACCTAAAATCTTCCGGCTTCGGGTACCCGTTGCCGAGAAGACTAATCCGTTTCGTCGCCAGGACGTCACAATCACACAGGATGTGCTGCACAGTTTCCTTGAATTCACCACAGGCAGTGCAGTCGTTGTTCAAAGCTAGCTTCATTTTATGGAGCATGTCATAATATGTATGTATTTACTATTCACATTACTAAATGGGTGAATTTACTTATTAGCTGTTCGTCGCAACCTTAGTCGCGTTCATCAAATGTTTCCCAATCCTGTGGGAACTTCCCAGAATCCTTTCTTAGAGCACAGTTATTAATACGCACATAATAACCAAAAGCCACAGGTCCGGGCCTTGGAATCGAACTAGACACCCACGCCTTAGCAGTCCAGTGGTCATATCCCTGGCTATCACTGATTTCTGCTGCTTTTTTCACACTGACATATCAAACTGACGACGTCTGTGGTCTAGTGGTTCGAGTACCGGACTGCTGATCACGAAGTCATGGGTTCGATTCCCACAGGACACAAATATTTATGTGATGAATATAAGTTTTTGTGTTCGTCTGGGTGTTTCTTATGTATAATAAGTATGTAAGACAAAAAAAAGTATATAAGTATTATATCCATTGTCTAGTACCCATAGTACAAGCTCTGCTTAGTTGGGGACGGGGGTGCTGTGTAATATTGTCCCCAGAATATTTAAAAAACATAAAACACACTTACTAACCTAATACAGATGTTATGGTATGTTTGAATAAACCTTTTTAGGAAGCGCTTAAAATCGCAGGAAACAGCTAGGTACTTAATTAAAAACATACTTAATTAAAATTAAAATCATTATCAAGCAAAACCACTGGACTGCATTATTTCTACAGACAAGGGCGCGTAAATATGTATATTTTTAGATATATATAAAAAAATATTTTTTTTGTAATAGTACTTATTTGTATACTAATATTATAAAGAGGAAAGATTTGTTTTTTTGTATTGAATAGGCTCCGAAACTACTGGACCGATTTGAAAAAATCCTTCAGTGTTAGATAGCCCATTTATCGGGGAAGGCTATAGGCTATATACCATCACGCTACGACTAATAGGAGCAGAGTAGCAATGAAAAATGTTGCAAAAACGGGGGGAAAAAGTTTTCAAGACCACGCGTCGCGCGCGAAGAAGTCGCTGGCGGGAAGCTAGTTATTATAATGTACTTAAAGCCACTTTAGAAAGGCAAATTAAGTATTTTTAATAAGGATAAGGACACACTGTACCAAGGTTATACCTACATGTTCAAAACATTTTGCATGCTTTTATTTTAAATGCGAGCAGGTTTATATGAGCTTGGTATTTTTAATTACCTACTTACAATTATACTTGTGTCTTTAGTCATTCTGTTTTGCGAGATACCGTGGATATATACCAGCTAGTTTAAGTAAAGTAAAGCATAAAGCCAGCCTGGGGTTATAATCTAGATAAAACATTACCAGTCCAGATCGGCTAGTAACTAGACTGACTGGTCATAATAGGAACACAGATACATAATCAAATAGAGGGGCTCGTGGCCAAGTTCTAACTACGCTGATCAACCGATCTGCAAGATTAAGCTACACTTGCCGCGGTCAGTCTGTGGATGGGTGACCATTCTTAACATTTTCGAGACCCCTCCGTGCCTCGGAGAACACGTAAAGCCGTCGGTCCCGGTTGTCATACGAACACCTATGACAATCTTCAGTGGTAGTCAGAAGCCTAAAAAGCCTGACAAACAGTCTTTCCTTCGAATAGAAATTGGGTACGGAGGTCTGATGGCAGTAGCTCCGTGTAAAACTGATATTTAGCCGCATCTGGTTAGACGGGAAGCTGACACCAACATGGTTGGGAAAAGGCTAGGAGAAAAAAGATCCGTAATCAAATATTACTTACTAGGTAATAACTAGAGTTACCTATGCATGACGTAGTAATCAAAATGTGCACGACTGTATTATGTATATAGGGATATCACGCACTAGGTATTAAAAACTGCATTGAAAGTCACTTTTTTATAGGTAACATGTGTTTGCGGGTGAATGGAAAATAATAATGCGTGTATCTTTAGTGTTCTGTGAGGAAATGTACGCAAGGGTGTCTACTGTTTCATGTTGATTGTTGTTGTTGGCTACTGTTCCATGAAACTTAGGTGTTTGTGTTTGTCTGGGTGTTTCTTATATATTATAAGTATGTATCTACAAAAAAAAAAGTATTTATGTATTATATCCATTGTCTAGTACCCATAGTACAAGCTCTGCTTAGTTTGGGACTAGATGGTGCTGTGTAAAATGTCCCAGGATATTTATTTATTATTTATTTATTTATTATGTTAGATCTTAACTTGTTTAGGTCTAAATTTTCAATTTTTATGTTAATTAATGTAATTGGTCTTTTGCCGTTTTAATTAACTATATGGCAAGGGTGGCAAACAAGCATGCGGCCCGTTTGATGATATAGGGTTACCGTAGCCTATGGACGTTTACAACACCGAAGCGACATTAACGCGTTGGCGACCCTGCAAAAATATCTTAGAGGTTAAAGGAGGATTCACTGCACCGACAGTTTAAGGGAATGTTCCTTAAAGGAGCTCTGGCAACCTTACTCACTGTAGCGAAATAACACACTTGATTGTTCAAGTGTGTTATTTCGCTGCACTTTTCTGTAAGGTGGAGGTATTTCCCCAGAGGCTGCTCAAGATTTAAGTGATGCGTTAAAGACGAAGATTTAGAAAAATTCTCAACGAATTGACCAACACTAGATCAACAGCGGGGCAGAAGTTTGTAATAATGAGGAAGTAAACTGTAATTCTGTTTCCCAATCAAACTTGTTTTGTTTGACCTTAATAAAATTTGACGGACGACCTTACTAAGTAAAACGTGGGTACCTACCGCCATTTAATATAATTATGTAAATAATAATAAATAAATAATAAATATCTTTGGACATTTTACACAGCACCATCTAGTCCCAAACTAAGCAGAGCTTGTACTATGGGTACTAGACAATGGATATAATACTTATATACTTTTTTTTTTGTTGTAAATACATACTTATATACATAGGAAACACCCAGACAAACACAAATACTTATATTCATCACATAAATATTTGTATCCTCTGGGAATCGAACCCACTACCTCGTGATCAGCAGTCCGGTACTCGAACCACTAGACCACAGACGTCGTCAAAATGGATAAAGAACATAAAATGTAAGGCTTAGGGCCACAGCTTATTAAATAAATAAATTTTAAATAAATATCCTGGTACATTGTCACACAGCACCGTCTAGTCCCAAACTAAGCAGAGCTTGTACTATGGGTACTAGACAATGGATATAATACTTATATACTTTTTTTTTGTAAATACATACTTATAATACATAAGAAACACCCAGACAAACACAAACACTTAAGTTCATCACAATAAATGTTTGTGCCCTGTGGGAATCGAACCCACTACCTCGTGATCAGCAGTCCGGTACTCGAACCACTAGACCACAGACGTCGTCAAAATGGATAAAGAACATAAAATGTAAGGCTTAGGGCCACAGCTTATTGATAAGTTGCTGTTAAATTAGCTGGCAGATAATTTCATACAAATGCTGTTCCATTTTTCATTTATTCGGCAGTTAGCGGTTATCCACAGGCGGTGAAAGAGGCCTTATACAATATATAGCTGGGTACTCACTTAGCAGTGTAGCATGTAATGTATCAGCTACGTAGAGAGAGAGAGAGAGAGCTAGATACGCGGTGGACCGTGGACAAGCCGTAGGGGGCGTCCATAAATTACGTGAGGTGTTTTTTTTAATTTTCTATCCCTCCCTCCCCCCCTGGTGAGATGTCGTCAGATTTTATTCAACCCCCTCCCCCATCCCCCAATCTCACGTGAGATTTTTCAAAATGTGGGTTTCTTACGTAAACCCGTTGGATTGTTATTGTAAAAAGAAAAAAAAAATGCTTCGTGCTTTTATTTACGACTAGTTAAGACTAGTAATCAATATTGCTGAAAGTTTAATTATAAGTGTAATAAACATTTTTTTTTGTTTCAATCAAAAAAAAAATTGCGTGATATTTGCCGAGACCCCCCCCCCTCTCTCCAACGTAAGATTAGATGAGATTTGACTCGACCCCCTCCCCCCCTAAACATCTCACGTATTTTATGCCCCCGTACCCACTTGCAGGTTAATACAGTAACTGATACGTTACACGCAACACTGCTAAGTGAGTACCCAGCTTATGAGTATTTGTTATACGCATATGTAGATAGGCTATCGTAAATCGTAATTTAATCTTACAAACGATATTTCTATTAAAACGAAATCACAAGAAATCGTATGAATCGTTGTTAGACTACATACTACATATCTTTTTACGTTTTAATAATAAATAAGGACCAGAAGATCTTTTTTTATTGCCTACAGTGACAGAGTTATATGTCTGGTCTACATAATATATTATGACGTATTTTTCAAATATTGGCCCATAGATAAACAAATAAAGAAATATGCTAAGCAGTAAAGCATTCTGTATCACTAAAACTATGCCAACATTACCAAAACATCATTAAGCGAATCAACATCGCAGATGACAACAGACATCTGTGGGGGTGACTCAGTATCCAGACTCCCACGAATGTATTTTATACCTAACTTTGGTCATGACTCACGAAGTCCAATCGTAGATACTAAATAATACCTAAGTATGGAAATGACATATTATTTTGACACATTGTGTGTTGTTGATAAAGGTAATTTACATAAAGTTTGTTATTTTTAATGAAGGAAAAAATCAGCAGCAGCAGCAGGGCTCGCGATAGCTTAGCGGTTTAAGCGTCTGGTGTACCGAACCAGAAGACAGGTTCGAATCCTGCTCGCCAGCCGATTTTTTCCTTCATTAAAAATAACTTGTCATCTTAGCATGGAAAATGCTTAAAAATGCAAAAAGATAATAAGGTTTGTTTCCATTGTTTCGTATATTAGATAACCAACTTATCCTCACATAGTATGAAACAAAGTCGCTCCCGCTGTTTGTGCATTTAGCTATCTTTTAAACTACGCAACGGGTTTTAATTAATACAGTTTTCGGCAATAAATAGTGATTCAAAAGGAAGTAAGATAATATACATGCATATAGTAGAGAAAAGCCGAGAAATTACATTGCACCCGTGTGAAGCCGGGGCGGGTCGCTAGTCTAGGATATTATCATCCTCTTAGCCTTTTCCCAATCATGTTGGGTTCGGCTTCCAGTCTTACCTGATGCGGCTGAATATCAGTATTTTACACGACCCGACTTATTATTGTCTAGGATATTTATTTATTTATTTAATTAATTAATTACAACGGATCCACCAATTACAGTAACTAAAAAAAGCCTAAGTTTATTATTAAGGATATAACTCAAATATTTTTTTCTAAAAATTATGATTATGAAAACAGTATTTAAGAATTTATTACTCCTAGTACCCTTTTCACAGCTTTATTTCGGTAGGTTTTCAGTCTAAATCCTAAACAGATGCAGCTTGATATAAATATTTTACACGAAGCGACTGGATGGACTCTGAATCAAAACGGACGGTGATGGCATCACCCAACATGTCCGAGGATATGCTCCAGACCCTGACGTCCGCAACCTAATTTCGGGGCAATAATAATGATATTGGAAACTGGTACATCTAATAAAATAAATAAACAAAATTGTAGTCGAATTAAGAACCTCCCCTTTGAAGATAGTTAAAAAGAGCTCATCATCATCGTCACATCAGCCAAAAGAGGTCCACTGTTAAACATAGGCCTCCCCCATAGACTTTCACCGGGACCACCTGCATCCAACGACTCCCAGCGACCTTTACCAGGTCGTCGGTCCGTCTCACACTGCGCTTTCCGGTGCGTGTTCTCCACTCGAGAACCTTTCTGCCGCAGCGGCCATCAGTTCTACGTGCTCGTAAAAAGATCTAACCAGAAATATTTCTCAAATATTTTTACAACATATGAAAGCTAGCCGGTTTGCAACCGTCAGCCGTTGTGAAACACGACGGGTATACGGTACAGTGCGTATTCAAGTTCGAGGTCATCTGACGCAAGCGGCGTACGTTCGTGACGGCGTAATGTAGACTACATGCTATAATTTAATAATCATTAGAGGTGAGTAATGACATGTTGAGGGATTAGCTTTGATGGTTTTTCTCATGCGTTTTTTTAAATTTGGTTAGGACATGGACGATAAAATATTCCGACGTCTGTGGTCTAGTGGTTTAAGTAGCGGTCTGCTGATCACTAGGGTTCGATTTCCACAAGACACAAATATATATGTGATGAACATAAGTGTTTGTGTTTGTCTGGGTGTTTCTTATGTATTGTAAGTAAGCATTTATAAAATAAACATATTACATATAAGTTTTATATCCAAAAGCCACTTATCTGCAAAACATGTTTGGAAACTTGTGAGCATTAGTGTATGTTTTGTAAGTTGCTCAAAATAAATAAAAAAATATCTATTATCTAGTACCCATAGTACTATGCTATGCTATGCTTACTTTGGGACTAGATGGTGATGTGTAAAATGTCACAACCATATTTATTATTTAATATTCCGTCAATCTTGATGCGAATAGAAATGTATCTCAGGGTTTTAACGTAAATTCCATACAGGAATAATAACTACAAATATTCAGTTAAATAATTTCAATGTAATGCGATAAAATCCGTAAATAGAAGTTTTATTTAAATACAAATCTTTATCGTGAAAATTCAGCTTCCGTATTCAGTATCCGTATATGTTTGTTTTCGCAAACCTTGAAATTTCCATATCCAATAATATGTATAGCATATAGAAAAAGAATGCCCGTGGTATTTCCATCAGATTGAAGCTATGAATGAAATTCTATTTCACTCTAATTAAACAATATGTTATGACGGCTAGTTTGCTATGGAGTTTGCAACATGTTTGGGCAACGTTTACGCCACACAGATTGCGCCTGCGCAGACTTGTGTTGTTGCGAGATTTGAGCTGTGATTTTGATGTTTGCGATGACAGATTTATTTAGCATCTCAATACGAAGAAAAGGTTATGCTGTGTGTTACTGCGCAAGCGACGATCAACTCGTCTCCGAGATAAAGGTGAAAGATACAGAAACATTGTGCGAGGCACGTCTATATGTAGGCCAAGCGTTAGGTAGAGGTATATCTGCTGTGCACCCATAGTTCTTTCGGGCAGAGCCTATTGTCATACACCGGGTACAAATCTAAACTCTGTTTGAGGTTCGAGGCTTGTCGCGCTAGTACATGCTAGTATTCTGACAATGATTTGTAGTAGTTAAATTGGCATGGCGAGACGGGCGCTGGTCCTTAGCCCTCATCATTATAACCCCGCTATTAGGAAAGAGTCCTAATCTCTCGCTAAAGGGTTAGCCTATTTCCACTAGTCACGCTAGTCTACTGCAGGTTAACAGACTTCACACACCGGTGAAACAATCTCATCTCTCGGGTATGCAGGTTTACCTCCTTTTTTTTCTTCACCGGTTTCAGGCTATCACTAACGTCAGGCCTACGAATCGATCCAATGTTGAACCAAAATATTGGACAAATAGATAGCTCCTTATGTGGGACTAAATACCGGTACATCAGAGGCAAGGATGGAACACATCTTCTTGTCTAACAAACGGATCAATAAACAACGGCTGAGGGATATCATTCATTAAGTTAATTGATAAGAAACCTAGCAAGGCCTTCCGTCGGCTCAAAGCTAATTATCGCGTTCAATCATTATTACATAATGACCACTAAAAGAGGAAAGTTGAGTTTATACTTTGTTTGTTTGTCAAGGTTGTGAATAATTTAGGTTCTGTTATGGTCGTGTAGAATGACACGAATCCTATAAGTATCCGTAATCCGTAAGTGTAAGGGTCCTAGCCAAGTTGCAACGAATAGACACAAAATCAATGGGAATGACATTTGTAAACGTCAGATTTGTTGAAAGCTTATGTCTTGAATTTCCATACATTTTGTTTCTATTCGTTCATCGATCCGAACGTTAGGTTGCAACGTGGCTAGGCCGTATTGTATGTTCCGTTTTCACATCAAGCCGGCTGAACGAATTTTTATAAATTTTTAGCATATAAATAAATTCAACTTTGGAGACCATAGGCTACATTTTGAAATAGGATTTGATTCAGGATGAAAATTTGTATGGGAGTTCGTCATTTTCATATTATATTATTTTTCTTTTCTTTGTTGTTTTTATTATTTAAAATGTCTACTTTTTTTTATTTAAAATGTTTTTATTATTTAAAATGTCTATTTTAACTGTGTTAAATAAATTTATTTCTTCTTCTTCTTCATTTTGAATTTCGTTACTTGATAAGAAATAAATAATTAATTATTAGTTCAAGCTTTTTAAAAACCTACATAGGGGTAAAATATGGGGATGAAAGTTCGTAATATTTATGCCCAAAGCAAATTGCATTATGCAAAAGTTAGTAGGTACAAAACGCCTAATCTCCGCTGGAGGTTTTTGTAATGGACTGGAAAACCTGAGGGGCTCGTGGCTAAGCAACATTTACGCCGGTCACCCAATTCGCACTTGCCGCGGTTAGTCTGTGCATGCCATTCATAACATATCCCACTCCTCGTACTCGTACCAAGTAAGGCTGACGGTTGGAGACCAGCTATCGGTATTTTCCAGCAGTTTGTGTAAATAGATATTCAGTCGCATCTGCTAAGACTGGAAGCTGACCCGAATATAGTTTATTTATTTATTTATTTTATAACAAATACAATTGTTTTTACAGGCCAAGACCCAATGCAACAATGTAATCCCTTATAATTAATTATATATAACTAGAGAGAGGTATTTGATAACACATTTAGTGTTACCTTCTCGAATTCCGCCAACGAACATAATTATGAACATGTCTATTTGTTGCGCGACGATGTTAATTATTTGGGAATTTATTAGTTGGGAAAAGGGGGGATGATTGAGTGTAAAAAAAGTTACAATCGCGAATTATATAAATGCAATTTTACTTATAAGTAGCCAACTACAAAATAGGTAGGTAGATATCCTTGGTTTACATAAGCTTGATATACCAGTTCACTTTTGTAACTCGTTAGAATCTGGTCAAAATATCTTGCAGATGTTACGCATAAAACAGGTATTTATGTTAGACAATCAAGATATTTAATAAACAATACTGTTTTGGGGTTTGGGCCTTACAAAATTATTATGAAAGGTAGGAATTTAAGGACACACTTTTCCTTACAGCCAGAACCTTAAGGGATGGAAGGTGGACGCTAAGGACAGTACCAGGGCTAAAAAGGAATATGATATGGGCGAGTTGATTCGAGTCGATACATCCAAAGCCAAAGAAACTGATTTCAATGTGCAAACCATGATATAATTCACATTCGCATTGCTAAGGATTAACTACGAATTCTAATAAGGGCTTCAGAATATTTCTTGCATTTTTGATACCTTCTTCCTGATAATCCATAGCCAGACTAAGACCCCTGCTAAGCGCCCATTAACAGTTCTATCGATTAGTAGATCAAACCCATTGACGCGCAAACGAATTAGCACCAAAAACTACCTACCACTTACATTGCAATCCGAGGACCTAGTAACATGAAGATTTTCTCTACTCACTCGAAAAAAAGAAGGTTCTGCTTCCCGCCGTTCTTTCCGACGAACGAAACATCGAACCACATGGTACACAGAAAGTATCAAACCCAACAAAGTCCGATCATAAAAATCACTTAAAACATAAGTGGAGGGACGTGGATAATTGAACACAGAATTTATTGAATAAAACCTTTGCAGTAAATACGCGGTGCACTCAAGACGACTTTCTCTAGTATGCGCGCTGTTGCGGCGAACTGCAGTTGCATAATAATTGGAGGAAGCGTTTCGAAAATCAGCATAATACACAATATAGGTGCATCCTGTGATACATCCTGCGTTTAGTGAAGCGGTGCATGTGTATGCGCACGCACAGTGTGGCCGCGCAGGTCAAACGATTAGCTTGTTACAGAATCGTGAGGAAAGTTGCTGCAATGACCTTGATACGCCAAAAGTACCGTGTCATGCGTCATGCTGTTGTCAAAAAACAAAAGCGATTGGAAGATTAAAAACAAATTAGATTATCGAGAGGAAGAATTAGTATAAGCGCGGACGTCTGAAATCAAGCTCACACTAGAATAGCGTGGTGTACAGCAACTAAACGATTAGGTTCATCCTTAGAACGAGCTTGAGGACTCAAATTCAAATTCAAATTCAAAAGATTTATTGCGTACTAAGTGTATAAATAAGGTGTTACATTTTGTAATAGTGTACTTATGACTTAGCGGCCTTCTACAAGCATTGCAATTTTATAAAACTTCAGAATGACAGGTCCTAACTGGACCAAAATCATCTCATTCTGGGAGAAGACCCGTGCCCAGAAGTGGGACTGGGACATTATCTAAATATGTTGATAATGAGACTGATGATGTAAGTTTCAAAAGTTTTTAAATTATTTTGAGAAGTTGTAAAAAAACCAGCGGATTAAATTTGGCGGTTATGAGTAGGTTGGTAGACAGTTTCTCAATAGTTAAGATTGAGACATAGCATGAATTTGCGTCAAACAATACAATTTATTTGTGATGTGCAATCTGTGATATACCTTTGTTAGTTATTTTAGTTTTTCTCTAGATGCTAAAGATTAATTAACTTTCTCAATGTATAAAAACGCTTCTTTGCTATTGTACCTATAATTTAAATAAATGTTGCAATAACAAAGAGGCATTTCTTGAAATTGCAATCAATAACATTCCAATAAAAGAAATATTCAATTTAAGGCAATCAACTGATTTCAATAATAAATGCAAATGAATCTGACCAACAATAGCCGAAAACAATGTATTTTTAACATGCCTATATTTACTTATTACCTAAAGGGTAAAGGGTACGTTCCTTAGGTACGTAAACAAACATAATACCTAAATATAAATTAAATTACAAACTGGAAACTGCTCTCGAGTTTACATACCTATTATAATGATAATGTTTTTGAGTGTGTTGAACTGCGTCATACACGCACACAGAAAAAAGAGTGTACCTACACATTATTATTGATCGAAGACCTACGCATGATATCTATTTAATATATACTAATATTATAAAGAAGAAAAATTTGATTGTTTGTTTGTATTGAATAGGCTCCGAAACTACTGAACCAATTTGAAAAATACTTTCAGTGTTAGATAGCCCATTTATCGGGGAAAGCTATAAGCTATATATCATCGCGCTACGACTAATAGGAGCGGAGTAGTAATAAAAAATATTGAAAAAACGGAGAAAAAATTATAAGACCACGCGGGCGAAACCGCTCGCGGAAATCTAGTTTTTAATAATTTGGTTTAAAGAAACTTTTTCGATGACTGTACTTAGTGCAACGGGTGAAAAAATATAAATATTCAAATTCGAATCGGGGGCGTCGACCACTGTAGGCCTAAGCTACGAACCCATACTTTCTAGTGTTTATTTATTTATTTAGGATCTCCAACAAAGGACATACATAATTTTTCAAAATATAGCATAAGGAATCAGTCAAGTCAGTGTACTCCTTCACTTATAGGAGACCACAACATGCATTAGAAATAACTAAACACAAGTACTTAATTTTTTACAATAAAAATTTAATGGAAATACATGAACGATAGAATACTACTAGAATAGATTTTAAAATGATTGTAATACAATAAGGTTCAAACGATTAACCTTCTTTAGAATTTGTAATAAAACTAATAAGTAAGTAAGTAGATGTAATTTATTTCGGTACCTAAAATATAAATTTCACGACATTGAAAATATCTTCGTGTAGCGATGCATCCACTATGAATGAATTTGACCTGTTCAAATCATTATAATTTACACAATTGAATGACGACTATACCGAATTTACACAATTTAAACTCCAAATATGTTTTGACCCGAGAGAAAAACTACCTCTTTAGCCCTAGCATTTGAGTATAATTATTTTATAATCTTTTTTGTACTAAGTAATAAATATATTTTCTTCCTATAAGAAATAAATAAATACCTTTTTTGTCGCCTATCAATTCGAACGATACTGTACTAGTCTGGATCAACTTTTTAGTTGATCCAGACAAGTTGTCATCCAGGCAAGTCATCATTTTTGATGACTAATATTGTACCAGTACGTACGTAATCCCATATTATTTTGTGTATGAAAATAAGTAACCAAAATTACCTATGTATTAGATACACTAATTTGTGGTACTACCGGGCACATTGACATTGTTCGTATTGTGTCAAATACAAAGACAATGGGAGCTACGTAATAATAGTATGTAATGATGTATGTACAATGTGAAAGGAAAATCGACGCACATCCGAATACCATGAGTTCAGTACATGATTCTGGACCGATGAAACTGGCTGGATGACTGGAAATTGATGTAAATTTTCTGCAGTTTTTTTACTTGAACGTGTAATAAAACATTATTTCTATTTACCCAAATTACATTAATAATAAAAAAAACATTATTTATAGATAGCGATGTAGAGAAAAAAGTGGGATTCAAACTAATAAAAACAAAAGCTCGACTCGTTTTTATTCATTTTAATCTAATGTTTTTCTCCAACTTTTTTTTTTAATTTTTATGCCCGGAAATAGATTGGCAACTACTGCACAAAACTGGATGGTATTGGTTAATATATTATTTTGTTTTAACCAATAAGATAATCTGGACAGTTTTCTTTTATGCATAAATATCATAAGTGTTTTACCACATTTTATACCATAGATAAAATTTGTTTTGTATTTAAAATTTTAAATCCATAAGTCAATATCGAAGTAACTTGATTAACCTTGAAAGTACACCATAAACCAGAGTGTCAATGTCACGCACATCTACACGTATAAGGTCAATGGTCGGTGCGTGATCGAGATGCGCCCGCGCGGCTTGTGTAACGACGCATGCGCGTACAAACAAATTGCCATAACTAGTCCTAGAATCGGATTTGAAGGATTCCTTCCTCTGCGCCTAGCACAAGTTGCGTTGTTGTGAAATCATTGTATTGGGAGAAAATATCCTTAGTAACATTATAAATGCGAAAGGAACTCTGTCTGTCTGTCGCGCTTTCAAGCCAAAACTACTGAACCGATTTAAATGAAATTTGGTACACAGGTGGTCTAGAGCCTGAGAAAGGACGTAGGCTACTTACTTTTTAATGCGAAAAAGGGTAATTGGTTGAAATAGGGGATGAAATTTATAAGAAATACTTAGACTAGACTAGATTAGATTTATAAAGCTAGTAGGTATTGTATATTATGTAGTTTTTAATATATTTTTAGTATACAAAGATATTTTTTAATAGGTACATATTTTACACTATATATATGTACCTACGTATATCTAAGCATCTCTATTCATTGGATCCCGTATGAATGCGTTACTTATTAAAAATATCAACACTAGCTCCAATTTTATTTTTTTATCAACTGTAAACTCTGTATGTATGTAATGTACTTATATTTGTATGCCTTTAATGGTAAAACATAGTGATACTTTTGTAAGAACTTTTAATATTCCACCGAGTTTGTAACTTTTTACCTATGTTTAACAAATATAATCTAAACTAAATTAAAAATTTAGAAAACCCCCGACAAGAAATGTAATTTGCCATTTTGTGGTGGCGGCCATCTTGGATTTGAAATTTATCATAGTGTATAGTATTCTCCTAATTAAGCCCTTTCATTTGATACCCATATTGAGGGAGTTGTGAAAAAAAAATATGATTCGCTATTTTGTGGCGGCGGCCATCTTGGACCGATTTTCATCAAACATAGCTAAGAACACTCCCGAATAATTCACCTTACACATAAAAAAAAACAAAATCAAAATCGGTTCATCCGTTTGGGAGCTACGATGCCACAGACAGACACACACACACATACACACACACACACAGATACGTCAAACTTATAACACCCCGTCGTTTTTGCGTCGGGGGTTAAAAATATCAACACTAGCTCCAATTTTATTATTTTTATCAACTGTAAACTCTGTATGTATGTAATGTACTTATATTTGTATGCCTATAGTGGTAAAACATAGTGATACTTTTGTAAGAACTTTTAATATTCCACCGAGTTTGTAACTTTTTACCTATGTTTAACAAATATAATGTAAACTAAATTAAAAATTTAGAAAACCCCCGACAAGAAATGTAATTTGCCATTTTGTGGTGGCGGCCATCTTGGATTTGAAATTTATCATAGTGTATAGTATTCTCCTAATTAAGCCCTTTCATTTGATACCCATATTGAGGGAGTTGTGAAAAAAAATATGATTCGCTATTTTGTGGTGGCGGCCATCTTGGACCGATTTTCATCAAACATAGCTAAGAACACTCCCGACTAATTCACCTTACACATAAAAAAAAACAAAATCAAAATCGGTTCATCCGTTTGGGAGCTACGATGCCACAGACAGACACACACACACATACACACACACACAGACACGTCAAACTTATAACACCCCGTCGTTTTTGCGTCGGGGGTTAAAAATATCAACACTAGCTCCAATTTTATTATTTTTATCAACTGTAAACTCTGTATGTATGTAATGTACTTATATTTGTATGCCTATAATGGTAAAACATAGTGATACTTTTGTAAGAACTTTTAATATTCCACCGAGTTTGTAACTTTTTACCTATGTTTAACAAATAAACTATTTGAATTTGAATTTGTAATGTTAAGGCACAGCTTAGTTTGCTCGAGATGAAAAGAGGTAGCTACCTATTGTATGCATTACGACCTTTTCAGGTTATCACCGGACTTGTATTGAATAAAAGTTAAGACAAAAACTCGAATATAAAAACTACATAAGTACCTGTTATTTTTAATGAAGGAAAAAATCGGCGGGGGGGCAGGATTCGAACCTGCCCCTTCTGGTTCGGTACACCTATTGTGAAGCATTCTTCACAATAGATGTCGCTACGTCACCTTTAAGACGTAAATTAGAATGTGAAGGAAGATTTCGACTGGCGAGCAGTGGCTTAGTGGTCAGAGCGTCTGGTGTACCGAACCAGAAGGCGCAGGTTCGAATCCTGCCCGCCCGCCGATTTTTTCCTTCATTAAAAATAACTTGTAATCTTAGCATGGAAAATGCTTAAAAAATACAAAAAGATACATAAGTACCTACTAAGTAAGTATATTATACAGGAAAAAGATAAATATTCCAAGGTTGCTGAAACACATCGCAGCTCGTGATAAGGCCGCAACTCCGCAAGTTTCATGCTTCTACAATCAATTATGTACTGTTGTCTGTGTGTTATTGTCTAAAAATTGGCTTGAAAGGAGGTCATCGAATTGGCCAAAATGATGTACATTTTGGAAAAATATCCTGTATTACGCTGGTTAAAACTCTAGTCGTACTTTTTTTAATGTTGACTGGGGAATTAGAAAAAACTTTTAATTTGAGAAAAGTCACGCCATTTTTGCACCCTATTATCTGTTTCGTAGTAAAAACTGTCAGTGTCAGTTTCGGAATGTCAAACGCACGCTATCACGGCAGAATATTATCAGTTTCATAGGGACTTAATGGTAAAACTATCAACTTGACAGCTGTCATGTATCTCCGGTAAAAATTTGGGCTGAGTTGTATGGGCTTTCGATGACCGCCTTTAGTTGAAATGAATTAAACAAAATGTATGGAAATGACATTAGTGACAGCCCGATTTGTCGAAAGCTTGTGTCATTTCCATACATTTTGTTTGTCGATTCGAATGTCAAAATGCAACTTGTCTAGCCCCCCTGTAGACCTTGTCCAATGTCACTTTGACATTTGAAGACCTTACTTACATTTTATTTGTAAAAAAAATTTGATCAACAACTTTGATTGACAACTTGTCTAGCCCCCCAGTACGTCATCCATGAGTTCTACCGAATTGCTTTCGATAGGTTTTTACGCATCGAAACGCTCTAATCACATATTAGCATTTAGTTACTTACGTAACCGCTAGAGGCGCTGCGAGGATTTTCCATACAAATATTTTACCGCGTCGCTAGCGAGTTTAGTGGGAAAACCTCATGGTCGAGGCACAGTTCTTGCCAATATTTTTGTGTGGGCTGATTGATTGAAATGAATAAAAACAACAACCGACTTGAGCTTTCGTTTGAGTTTCGTTTGCTCGTCCCGGGAATCGAACCCAGGACCTCTAGCGTAGCAGTTCCATTTGGGACTACTAAACCAATGAGGTAGTAGAATACCTCATTCCCTAAGACCAATAGGTCAAAAAACTCATCATAAACAGCTAACAAAGTAAGGTCATATAATTGCTTTGTTGCAATTTTACATCTAAAGTGCTAATTATACCTAACATATTAACATAACATATGTACGGCAAATTCTATTGCAAAGTACAGTATAAACTTTTGCGAAGCTCATAATGTTAAAGATAAATTGCTATATTAACATATTCATGTTAATTTCGGAACGTTTATGAGTCATAAATAATTTTAATTGCATCTTTTAAAGTCTCGTGTTATATTAAAAACCTAAAAACCTTTAAAAAATAAAAAAAACTGTCGGCGCAGTGAATCCTCCATAAACCTCTAAGAGGTTTTTCGGGTCGGCAACGCGCGAGTGATACCCCTGGTGTTGCAAGCGTACATAGGCTACGGTAACCCCTTACAAAAAAAAAAATATTTTGGGACATTTTATACAGCCCCATGGGTAGGTAGTTAGGTACCTATGGAAACACACCTAGACTAAAACAAATACCTAAGTACATTCATCACATACGATTAAGATGTCAAAAATTAAGTCGCCTGTGGTCTAGTGCTTAGAGTACTGGACTGTTGATCACGAGGTCGTGGGTTCGATTCCCACAACACACAAATATAGTGATGAATATAAATGTTTGTGTTTGTCTGGGTTTCTTATGTATTAGAAGTTTGTATTTACCCGCATTACAAGCTACTTATGCTTAGTATGGGACTAGATGGTGCTGTTTAAAATGTCCCAAAAATATTTAAAAAAATGTACAAGAACTTACCATGGCGCTTTCTCGATTATGTTCTGTGTAGCTCCATTCTTGCTTTCTGATAAAGTCGCCATTTTGATAACTGAAACAAAATATATTTTTATTAATGAATAGTACTTTGTTAGAGACGGTCGTGATTATCATAATAAAACTTGATAACCACTTAATTAGGATATCGGTATCGCCCTAGATTTGGGCTGTGAAAAATATTGGATTTACATATCGATCAGTGTTATTGGAGTTTATCAATGGAATTTTCACTGGCAACTCAGTGTTTAGATTTGGCCTTAAATTACCTACATACAGTTCTCGCCAAACTTATTGTCCGGGCTGAAGTTGGCACGAGCCGACGGTAAAAATCGAGAAAGAAAAATATTGAATTAAAATTATTTAAAACGACAGCCTAAGACGGCTGTCGTTTTTATTTATTACACCCCAATCTTTTTCTTTCTCCAATTTTTACGGCCGGGTTAAAGTTAGCTCGTGCCAACTTCAACCCGGACAATAAGTTTGGCGAGAACTGTACCTGTGTACAGTCACGGGCATTAATAGGTATACACTAAGCAAAATTCAAAAGCGATTTTCTCCTAAACTACTGATAGAAATTTTGTGGCATTACGAACATAGTATTCACGAACCAATACTATAGAGCGGTGGTATCTCAAAGTTGCAATGGTTCATTCATGAAAAAAATTTATTAGCAATTTTGTAAGTGTTTATACATATATCTTTGCTCTTGACTGTACCGGGGAACTATGGGTACACAGTTACATCTCTGCCTAACCCTTCGGAGAATAGAGGCGTTATGGTGTGTTGATATGTTTTGTAGTTTTCACCTTCCTATTCTACGTTCGTAAGCAAAATATTTTGTTGTACTTAGGTAGTTTTAATATCACGCGAAGACCAAAGAGTGATCAGTCAGTCAGTATTAGTCATATCTTAAATTAAAAATGCAAATAGTAACTAATAAATATTCTAGTAACATGTACATAACAGTATCAAAAATTCCACCAAACATTTACTGAATAATTTAGCACATACGCCATAAGTTTATAATTATGATTACTGAGGATTTTACTAAGGCAAACATGGATATTATACCTGAGTACAGCCAACTGCCTAAGCTGCTGCGCTTAAAACAAAAGCAAACGCAGCCTATTGGTGGATTTTTTCCTCGTACATCGCTCAGCTACCTCGCACATCTCTGGTGGAAACGCAGCCTAAACAACCTAGTGGTCCCCATCCCAATTGCTATCGATACTAATATTCTAAGGAGGAAAGATTTGATTGTTTGTTTGTATTGAATAGGCTCCGAAACTACTGGACCGATTTGAAAAATTCTTGCAATATTAGATAGCCCAGTTATCGGGATAGGTATATATATCTTCACGCTACGACTAAAAGGAGCTGATGGAGAAAAATGTTGCAAAAACGGGGGAAATAACTATAAGACCTGGAGTTGATTTTGAGTCGAGTAGGATTTCCCGGTGGAGCAAAATGTTATTGGGTATTTTTTGGGGACTGGGAAATTCTGAGTAGCAGTTTGGTGTTTCCGAGCTGTGCCGAGCCGGTAATGGCAATAGAATCGCCCGAATTTAACTATACAGGGTGGCTGGAGAAGTGACGTCCAAAGACAAAAATTTGATACTAAGGGGCATCCGAAACACCCCCATGTATGTTCCGCAATTTTCAGTTGTTTACGAAAAGCTCTGGCCGTGGGGATCTAGTGCTCGCCTCTTATTTAAAGAACTTGCCAAAAGACTTATCGACTCTACTCGTGACCAGAGGACTGGATTATTTTTGGGCCAAAGAATCAGCTTTGCCATTCAACGTGGCAATGCTGCCAGTCTTCTGGGCACGTTACCAGATGACAGCGATGAGGAGTACTTTGACGCCTAGGTGCAGAAATTTTGGTTTTTATTTTTATTTATTATTTTTTTATTGAATTTGTACATTATGTAAGTATATATAAACTTTGTACATTATCATAGAGGCATATCATATACCATACATTAAACAATAAAGTACCTAGAACTTTTTATTGATAGCATAATCTTTTATAATGGTTTTAATACTTTTTTCATAATTTTCATTTCCTGATATTGGTTTTCTGTGTTTTTTCCTTATTGTTGTATGATTATAAATGTTTTATTTTTATGGTAAGAGATGACTATAAGGTCGGGGACACGGGGTGTTTCGGATGCCGCTTCGTTAGAGATATCTAAAGTTTGTCTTTGGTCGTCACTTCTCCGGCCATCCATTCTGTATAGTTTAATTTCGACGATTCTATTGCTGATCCGATGTGATCCCACAGGACACAAATATTTATGTGATAAATGTAAGTATTTTTGTTTGTCTGGGTGTTTCTTATGTATTATAAGTATGGATTTAGAATAAAAAGTATATAAGTAATAATAAATAAATATCCTGGGACATTTTTACACAGCACCATCTAGTCCCAAACTAAGCAGAGCTTATACTATGGGTACGAGACAATGGATATAATACTTATATACTTTTTTTTTGTAAAGACATACTTATAATACATAGGAAACACCCAGACAAATACAAACACCTAAGTTCATCACAATAAATATTTGTGTCCTGTGGTAATCGAACCCACGACCTCGTGATCAGCAGTCCTGTACTCGAACCACTAGACCACAGACGTCGTCAAAGTATAATATCCATGGTCATGTACCCATAGTACAAGCTCTGCTTGGTTTGGCACTCCGGACTAGACGGTGTTGTGTAGAATATATTAATCATGGATAATAATCCTGGACCGGCCGGACTGGATATTAATCCTGGACGGGTACAGACTATCCGTAAAAAAATCAGAAATACACACAAGTATATTTTTAAGATTCCGTACCCGAAGGGTACCAACAGGACCCTATGACTAAGCCTCCGTGGTCCGTCCGTCCGTTTGTCTGACAGCGGGTTGTATCTCATGAACCATAATAGGTAGAGAGTTGAAATTTTCACAGTCTCAATGTCTAGTGCCACTATTACTACTACACATACAATTTTATTGATACTAAAGATGAACATGGTACGGAATCCTTTATGTATGGGTCCGACTCGCACTTGACTGGTTTTTATTGATCTCTGACTGCCTTGAATTTATACATAAAAAATAAAATAAAAAAATATAATCATATACCTACCTACCTAATAAAAAAATAATCTTCGATTGGAATCTTCATAGATAACATAACTATATTAATTTTATGAAGATTCCGGAGTTTTTGTTATGAACGTACCTACTTATAAAAAAGTCATTAATTTAATCTATATTGAGTAGAGATGAGATCAGCGACTGGACGGTTGAAACAACACCGAATAATTTGTTTTAACATTTACATTAGGTATAAAGATTATATTTTTCTTTCTTTCTTTGATTTAATTTTAATTATTGACAACAACGGAACAATACAGCAAGGTTGAATCTAGAACAAAATATTAACTTTATAGGTCACGATTTCAATTTAATTGCTCTATTTTTAAGCATCGAAATGTTATTAGGTAGTGTCGGTCACATAATATAATCGGTGCATTATATATTAATACATAACATACACGCGTGTGCGTGTATTCACAGTTCGCCGGTATGTAATAGGAGCGAGCTTATTGCCATCAACCGGGCACAAATCCAGCCTCCGAACTGCATTTGGAAACACAGCTAAACCAAACAACATTGCTCGACTCGGGTATCGAACCCATGACCTCTAGCGTAGCAGTTGCGCTTGGGATAACTAGAGCAACGAGGGACACCTTTTGTCACTATTACCCTGGTTTAGGTAAGGTTTATTTTTAAGTCTTTGTATTCCAAACAAAAAGACATCACAATGCGAACCAATAAACTTATCATAACTTAAATCATTACTGAACTCTAAGACCTCTACTGTTCTTTATTCCACTTTAGACAAATAATAAAAAAAAGAATAAATATAATACATAGGAAACACCCAGACAAATACAAACACCTAAGTTCATCACAATAAATATTTGTGTCCTGTGGTAATCGAACCCACGACCTCGTGATCAGCAGTCCTGTACTCGAACCACTAGACCACAGACGTCGTCAAAGTATAATATCCATGGTCATGTACCCATAGTACAAGCTCTGCTTGGTTTGGCACTCCGGACTAGACGGTGTTGTGTAGAATATATTAATCATGGATAATAATCCTGGACCGGCCGGACTGGATATTAATCCTGGACGGGTACAGACTATCCGTAAAAAAATCAGAAATACACACAAGTATATTTTTAAGATTCCGTACCCGAAGGGTACCAACAGGACCCTATGACTAAGCCTCCGTGGTCCGTCCGTCCGTTTGTCTGACAGCGGGTTGTATCTCATGAACCATAATAGGTAGAGAGTTGAAATTTTCACAGTCTCAATGTCTAGTGCCACTATTACTACTACACATACAATTTTATTGATACTAAAGATGAACATGGTACGGAATCCTTTATGTATGGGTCCGACTCGCACTTGACTGGTTTTTATTGATCTCTGACTGCCTTGAATTTATACATAAAAAATAAAATAAAAAAATATAATCATATACCTACCTACCTAATAAAAAAATAATCTTCGATTGGAATCTTCATAGATAACATAACTATATTAATTTTATGAAGATTCCGGAGTTTTTGTTATGAACGTACCTACTTATAAAAAAGTCATTAATTTAATCTATATTGAGTAGAGATGAGATCAGCGACTGGACGGTTGAAACAACACCGAATAATTTGTTTTAACATTTACATTAGGTATAAAGATTATATTTTTCTTTCTTTCTTTGATTTAATTTTAATTATTGACAACAACGGAACAATACAGCAAGGTTGAATCTAGAACAAAATATTAACTTTATAGGTCACGATTTCAATTTAATTGCTCTATTTTTAAGCATCGAAATGTTATTAGGTAGTGTCGGTCACATAATATAATCGGTGCATTATATATTAATACATAACATACACGCGTGTGCGTGTATTCACAGTTCGCCGGTATGTAATAGGAGCGAGCTTATTGCCATCAACCGGGCACAAATCCAGCCTCCGAACTGCATTTGGAAACACAGCTAAACCAAACAACATTGCTCGACTCGGGTATCGAACCCATGACCTCTAGCGTAGCAGTTGCGCTTGGGATAACTAGAGCAACGAGGGACACCTTTTGTCACTATTACCCTGGTTTAGGTAAGGTTTATTTTTAAGTCTTTGTATTCCAAACAAAAAGACATCACAATGCGAACCAATAAACTTATCATAACTTAAATCATTACTGAACTCTAAGACCTCTACTGTTCTTTATTCCACTTTAGACAAATAATAAAAAAAAGAATAAATTTAAATGTCAGTGTGTTGTTCCTTCTAGTTTGCTTAGCATTACACTGGATAAAAATCTACAACTTCTTTTTTATTAGGTTTACACAAAAGTCAAAATACGACATTTTAAACGATGTTTTTGTACACATTTTTAATCTCCAAGTTCGGACCTAAAATACTTGAAATACACCGAGTCATCCTTTTCAGACCTCAAGAAACAATTATTTTCGGTCAATTCGTAAAAAAAATTGATAGATTTCCTACCTACTTAATAAGTACCTAGTACTATTTGATATTAAAACGCCAAAATAACTAGATTCATTTTAAAAAAGAAGCAAATTTAAATTCACATATTTTTATTTCAATTAGACCATATAGGTACTTTTGAAAGGTCACACTGGTTGCATGGTTCCAAAAATGGAGAAGAGCCGGCAAGAATGCCCAGTCACTCTTTTTAAAAAAATGTACCTATTGTCATAATGTATACAGATTTATACACTGTGCTATTGTTGTTGTTTTTTTTTAATAAATTTATTTGGGTAACAAACAATATCACAATAAGTTTCAGCTTAAGTGTTAAATACATACAATATTGGCAATTGTGACATCCACTTCGTTTAAGTACCACTAATTAACAAATGACTTAAAATGGTAGTGTTGAAAGTAGGTAATATGCAAGGCTTGCTAAGACAATATTTAAATGAATTTGAAACAAACAGTTTTCGCTAAGTATTAAAAAAAAGCTATCTGTTCAAAATTGTTCAAATCAAAGTTGTTGTTGTTGTGAATAGTGTTGAGAATGATGCAGCTTGATGGCGTAATTCAAATATTATTTTAAAGTGCCGAAATAAATATTTTAGTAAAGGAAATATTTGTAATAGGTATTTGTTTTTTTCTATGGTCGGAACCGTGGAACCATCGCTGCTTCTCGGTTCCTATTGTTCGTAGAAATCGTGCGATAATATAATATTGATTGGCATTTGTTAGGAATTTCATTGCTAATATTGTTTTGACATTGAAAGTATCTCTCACGGTTACATAATAATCTGATACAATTGTCGGGTTGTGCATTGAAAAGCCTCCACGTGTTGCGGTAAGAATGACTGTCCAACTTAGGAATCGAAGTCAGTATTGCTATAAATATATATCCGTTGCACGTGCTAAGTCGCCAATTCCTCGCACCCTGGCCGCGCTAAACGATCTCTTGGATCTTTTGGTCTTCTCTTGGTTTGCGGATGAGTGGAGTGTACTCAGAAGTATTGTGAGAAGAAGGTATGAAAGTGTTTTTACCTTCTTTTAGTTACTTTGCTTTGTTGTGTAGATTTTAATTTTTAGTTAGGTACTGTACAATAAATTTGAATCAAGTCACTAGCTGACCCGGCAAACGTTGTGTTGCCTTATTTATAGGTCAACCTTATCATTTAGGGGTATGAAAATACATGTTGGCCGCTTCTCAGACCTACCCGATATGCACACAAAATTTCATACAAATCGATCCAGCCGTTTCGGAGGAGTTTGGTAACCGTGACACGAGAATTTTATACCTATATTAAATTTAAATATTTCCCTAGGAGTAAGGCAGCGGTGTACTTCTGTGCTCCAATACTTCATTGGATTAGGTAGGTATCTGATAAGTAGGTACACATACAGTGAGAGATATCTATACACCACATATTACAAAAAAAAAAACAAAATGGAATCTAGCACATTTTTTTGTGCTAATGCGCCCAAGACTTTCGAGAGCTATTCACAGGCAATAAATACTATGCAACATCTGAATCCTATAACGTAACAAATTTCGATCTACACTACGGCCAGAACGTATCTAATTAAGGCATTATTTCAATCGTTACAATGTTAAAAACAGCTTGACTAGATTTTCTGAACTGTGACAAAAATAGTTTATTGCGTTTGCGCAGTTCAACAGATTAATAACAGATACATTTAGCACCGTTGGCCGTTTGAGTCCGAAAACAATAAATGTCTGCAATTTGTAATTTAATAAAGTGGGTAGTTTTATAAGCGTTCATAATAATTAGTTTTACTATGGAAATTGAAACTCGAACAATAATCGATTTTCTACACGGTCGGTTAGTCTGTTATTGTATTTCTGCTTGTGTTATGTACATGGTAAAGGGTGTAAGAGAAGGTAGAAGATAAGGTTTGTGTTTTGCTGTGCCAAATTACCTATCTACAGTTCGCGCCAAACTTATTGTCCGGGTTGAAGTTGGCACGAGCTAGCTTTAACCCAGCCGTAAAAATCGGAGAAAGAAAAATATTGGATTATAATTATATCAAGCGACAGCCTACAACTTGAGCTTTCGTTTTTATTTATTATAATCAAATAATATTCTTTCTCCAATTTTTACGGCTGAGTTAAAGTTAGCTCGTGCCAACTTCAACCCGGACAATAAGTTTGGCGCGAACTGTAACTATGTAGCAGTCTATTAAATCGGTATGGACATTATGTATTAACATAGGCCGTGTTGAATTAAATGTATTATTTATTTTAACGAAAGTGTAGGTTGTCCTCAATATCATTAATTCAATGACATTAATATTCTATTGTTTCAATTTAGGTAAGATACATTGAAGTTAATTTAGAATATTTTTAAAATCATGGTAGTTGATTAATACTAAAATAATGTTGAACAGCTTCGCCTATAATTCTGTTAATAACTTAAAATTACCCTCGAAACTACAAAATAATTATAAGCTCTCTAAATATCTAAGGCTATCAATAAACAACTAAATTAAAACGAGCTTTGAAACAATGCTATGTTAAAATCAAAACTACTTACCAAACAATTTTCCAAAAATAAACAAACAATCACGGAAAACTGTCAAATTAAAAGCGGGAAATAATTCGCAATGGCGGCCGCGTCCGCACTTGATCGGATGTCGCGAGAGACTAGCCGGAGCAAGAGTAACTCACATTCAGCCACCGTCCACACGTACATGTTTAATGTATTCGGAGCGGAATTAAAAACTTGGCCAATTAAAAATATATTCTGGACCTTTTTGTGGAAAATTGAGTTTCCGTTAATTATGTTTATTTAAGTTTTTTGAGGCTATGACAATGTTGGATTCGCACAAACTAAGCCTGTAAACTCCTATCTTTTGCTTTAATTTATTTTGCCCGTGTTATAAATATTTTCATTAGTCTCAAGGCTGTCTGTTTATCAACCTAATTATCTCCTAAAAGTAGTTACAGTATAATTTTTAAATTTAAAGTGATTATTGCTGCATTTTAATTAACGCGTTCAACATATTTTATGTAAATGCAGGCGATGCAGCAAAGTTTAAAAAGAAACGATTTCAAAAAGTTACTTACCTACGTAACTCCGTACTCCGTAACCTTTTAAATTCTAGCACTTACGAGGAAGAACAAAATGTATGTATTGTATTACGTGTAATTTAAAAAAGTTTAATATCCATTTTAAATACCTTTACCTAACTACTATGAGTCTCTTCATTTTCATTATTGACATCCATTATACGTATCTTATTTGTATGGAAATGTAATCATTTATAAATGTCAGATTTGTCGAAAACTGTGTGTATGACATTACATTTTCATTTCATTACATTTTGTTTCCATCTGTTTGTTCATTTGAATGTAGATTGCAATTTGCAAATGCTTTGCTTGGTGTAAAGTTGTGAGCATGCCAATAGTAATATAGTGCAGTATGCCTATAAAGATAAAAGATTTGTGTTTTTGTTCGTAATGAGAAAACTCTAAAACTACTCACTGAACAGATTTAGAAATTCCTTTACCGATACAGTGTTATGCTATTTTATCGGGAACTAGTTCTTAATAAACTTGTGCTTACGAAGTCGTGTTCATGTGAACGCCGCCGCGAATGTGTGATGCATTCTAAATTAGGTCGCCGGCTTATCGTTAATTGAGAACGCTTCTTTAGTCTATGACAGGGTTGTCACTAATTATTATAACGAGTTTATTATCTTTATATCTTATATTGCTTTGAAAGAGAACTTGTTTAGCTAAAGGGCCGTTTTTTCATGGAGCAGAGGTTCACATATTATCATCAGTATGTTTAGTACCTACTAGGGAGGATCGAGACTATTGCTATCAACTGATGACGAGCTGTTTCTGAGAATTTGATATAAAAACTACCACTGGACTAATAACCTAATTTTTTCCCCGTTTGGAAATTCTCATGGATACTTCTCGTCTCAAATTAAAATTTTCAAATTCAACATTTTTTTTTAATTAGACCATATATAAATAGGCACTTTTGAATAGTCAAACTAGTTGCACAGTTCCAAAAAGTGGGACTTATGGAGAAGAGCCGGAAAGAAACTCCATAGTCACTCTTTAAAAAAAAAATATGGCAACAGTCACAATAAAATTTTGTGGTGAATAGTATGAGTATAATGCAGTTTGATGTGTATGATTAAAAACAAAAACAAAAGAAGATAGCCATTGCACTACGAGCCGACCAGACACAGAAAGTGTGTTTTTATTCGAACACATATTTTAGTGGTGTAATAGTGCAGTTTACTGGTCAATCTAAGAAAAGAGCCACTTAGGCTAATATTCAGAGAGGATGCTAAGCGTAAAGTAACGCTTCCGTAAGTAAGGAGGTCATCGAAATCGGCCCAAATGATGTATCGAAGGTACACTTATTGGAAAAAATACCCTGTATTACGCTGGTTAAAACTCGTCGTATTTTTTTTAATGTTGACTGGGGAATGGAAAAAAAAAAATAATTTGAGAAAAATACGCTATTTTGCCACACTATTATCAGCTGAGATTATATTTATTTTAGCAATAATAAAAACAACAACAGCAAGCAAAACATATCAATCCGCCATGATAGATCGAACACCAATCAGAAGCGAGTGACGTCAATCTTCTCAAAACAAATATCATCTTCATTTTGTTTTTGTTTTTTTTTGTAAATTCTTTGTCATGGCTCCTTGGCCTTTGAGCAATTCATTTTGTATTCTGTCTGTCGTATAAATAGGGACACGATAGGGACACGATATCGAATCGAAAATATCGATACTATACTCATAAATAGTGTCAAATAAAAATTATCGTACTCATAAAATTATGTAAACAAAAGTAGCGATACTTCAAAGTATCGAGTACTTTTTTTAGGGCCGAATGCGCATCTACTTTTATTACTTTTATTATGTCTGCATCACCCTAAGGTTGTTGGCTTATGTTGGCTTATCATTTATTTGCTAAAAGTGTTGGTACAATGAAGGTCTTAATACAATAATTTAGTATCCTAGCACTTAGTCACAGATAGGACATGCAAATACAGTCATACATATTATTATATTAATTACAAAATGTCCATCACTAATTATCAAATATCATTAAATTTATTTAAATAATCATTTACAGAATAAAATCGTTTTTTCAGCAACCATTCTCTGAGTCCTTTATAAAATGAGCTATTACGTAACGCTTTAATTTCTCTTGGTATTTTGTTATAAACAAGTCCACACATGTAATAACAGTTTTTCTGAAACAGGGAAGTTCTTGGAATTCTATTCAAGACTATTCTCTCTGGATCACGTGTGTTACGAGGATACACTTCTCTAGCCTTTCTAAATAAATATGAGTGCTGTCGGACAAATTTTGCACATTCAAAAATATACATACTAGGCAACGTTAACAGTTTTAGTTTTTGAAATAGTGGCTTACAGGATTGCCATGGCGGAATATCATCCATGGCACGAATACATTTTTTTTGTGCTCTAAACACCTTAAACGCATCTGTTGAGTTACCCCACAGTATAAGGCCATATTGTAACGATGATGTTATGTAACCATGATATGCGGACAGTACAATATCTTTTGATGTTGTCTTCCGCAGCGTATACAGAACATAGACGAATTTATTTAGTTTATTGCATACTTTTTCCACGTGTGGTTTCCAGGAAAAGTGGCTATCTAATGCAAATCCTAGAAATGTAGTTTCTTCTACCTCTGATATGGCCTGTCCGTTATCTATACTAATATTATAAAGAGGAAAGATTTGTTTGTTTGTTTGTTTGTTTGTAATGAATAGGCTCCGAAACTACTGGACCGATTTCAAAAATTCTTTCACTTTTGGAAAGCTACATTATCCCCGAGTAACATAGGCTATATATCATCACGCTACGACTAATAGGAGCGGAGTAGTAATGAAAAATGTTGCAAAAACGGGGGAAAAAATTATAAGACCACGCGGGCGAAGCCGCTGGCGGGAAGCTAGTAATTAATATAAAAGTTTATCCAGCCTACAACCGTATGTTCTAATGTTGTCTGGCAGATACACATTAGGATTCATGATTATTGCACAAAATATTATCAAAATATGATCAGAACAAACTTTTAACCTCAACTGTAAATTGTCACTTGTCAAGTGTTTACAGAAGATCGACGTCATAGACGACGCCATTGCTATTCTAGCGTTTTAGCGCGGAATTAAAATTGTGTTTTTTATAAGGCTATTTTACCTTCAAAATCATATATTTTTCAAAAAATATGAGTTATTTTGTATAAAGTTGATGTGTAAGAACATCGTGGAGTACTTTTTCAAAATCAGTCATCATGCCTTATAGGCATGATGATTGATTTGTCTGTGGGTATACAACAAATAAAGAATTTGATTTGATTTGACATTGGATTGGTGTTAATGATATGAAAAACTATGTAAATTTAATTAATTAATTAATTATAAAATATGCGATAACCGGAAAGATTTCTGTTAATTTTTTAATGCTAATGAAAATTTTTATATCTTTTGTCAACTATCTGCGGTTTTCAAAGTATTGTGGTCTGTTTCCTGCCAGACGAGATTTTACGTATTTTTTGCGGAAGTCTACAGGACCACGTCATCTTAACACTGCGATATTAATTATGTGGGGAGACGCATTTCACAACCTTCAAATTTAAGACAAAGAGACTACATTTCATTTTAGCAGGAACTGTTATCAATCCGTAGTCAGTGACGCTATAGGATTCATATCTATAGGTATCACCCTGTTAGTTCGAACTCGAAGGATTTTGGTCGACTTTGAAAACCATTGTGCCCAAATACATGCACGAAGGACGATCTATAAGTGACCTCCAGAAATTATTTCACCATTGATATATTTTTTAAATAATATATTATCTCAAAATTTCACATACCTACACCGAAATAACACATAAATTATTATAACAATCTTAACATTGTACTAGATTTTTGTTGAACACTGGTACCCAAAGTAAGATTTAACTTGTGATATAGGTACCAGGGCTCTTCGTCATTAATTACAGTGATGTACCTATTGTACCTATATAATGCCCGCGCTGAATTGGTTAAAAAGTAAATTAATTACAGGATAAATTATATAAACAGATTGTGTCTTTTTCAATTTTACTTTTATAATTATACTTATTATATTTATATGTTGCAAATCTGTGTGTATGTGTGTACCTACATGTGTGTACAGTGCGTGTGAGTGAGTGTGTGTGTTGGTGTATGTGTGAGAGATGTATTTTGCTTTATAGTATAATCAGTTTAAGATTTTTTTCTGTATCTTCATAAGATTTGGACTGGATGAAAAACTAAAAAATATTGTTGATATTTCGGTTAAGTTTCGTTCACAAATCGAGATAGAATAATGGCCATTTCGCTGACCAAATTCCAAAGAATCTTAAGCAATTGATTGCTTATGCATTTAAAATAATATCTAATCGCGAAAGAGATTATTATGAAAGAGATGATAATTTTGCGTCAGCAACCCTATCGCATGTGTCAACGATCCCGCACGTGCGGTGTTATGCGGTAACTACCGGCTCTTTGATAAGATGCCTCGTTGCAACATTGCACTCCGATGCAGTTTTTTACTAGCATTTGTCCGCGGCAAATTCAGATTTCATAGTATTTTTTCCATGGGAATTCGCGCAATCTCTATTTCATATTTCAGTGAAATCCAGAAAATACAGTTAATAGGAGTAATACATACATACCATCACGCCTATATTCCCCGAAGGGGTAGGCAGAGGCGTACTATTGTACACCCACATTTCGCCGGTATGTATAGGTCCCATGTAATAGGGGGCGAGCCTATTGCCATTAACCGGGCACAAATCCAGACTCCGAGCTGCTACTGGGAATTCCACAGAAAACTGAACAACGCTTTACTCAACCCGGGGATCGAACCCAGGACCTAGTGTAGCAGTCGCGCTAGGGACCACTAGACCAAGAAGGCAGTAAGTAATCGCAAAGAGTACTTATTAAATATCCAAATAAACTTATTAAGTATACATTTAAATAATTTCAATTCAATTTTTGGTCTAAGTATTGTTGTAGGTTTAATCCTACATTAAACCTACAACAATACTTAGACCAAAAATTGCTGAAACAGCTTAAAACCAAATGACCAATTTATGATTTGTTTATCACTGCAGTCTCCAAATATGACCCTGTTCCATTCTCACGTTGCAAATAATAAAACCCGTTAACATTGCAAGCGTTCGGTCCAAAAATCTTGTGTAAGTATTGCACGGAATTCGACCAAAACAGTTGCAGCCGGTAAGAGCGACTTGTGCGGGTCAACGAGACGTGCGGCGACCTTCGGTGAATGTGCACAATTGCCTAAAATTGTGTGTATGGTGTTAGGTGTTGTACACAGTGGTCATTATAACCTAACCTAAATTAAAAATTTAGAAAACCCCCGACACAAAATGTAATTTGCCATTTTATGGTGGCGGCCATCTTGGAATTGAAATTTATTATAGTGTATAGTATTCTCCTAGTTAAGCCCTTGCATTTGATACCCATATTGAGGGAGTTGTGAAAAAATATGTAATCCGCTATTTTGTAGCGGCGGCCATCTTGGGCCGATATTCATCAAACATAGCTAAGAACACTCCCGACTAATTCACTTTTCAAATAAAAAAAACAAAATCTAAATCGGTTCACCCGTTCGGGAGCTACGATGCCACAGACAGACACACACACACACACACACACACACACACACAGACACGTCAAACTTATAACACCCCGTCGTTTTTTCGTCGGGGGTTAAAAATGGCTTGGCTAGATAGAATGGTCATATTGATGAGATCCGGTGGTTGGATCAAAGCTGTTTTTTGTTGTTGTCACGTCTGTATTCCCAAAAGGTTTCGGCATAGGTGTACTAATGTACACCTACAATTCACCGGTATGTTTAGGTCCCGTGTAATAGGGGGCCTATTGCCATGCTAAGCTTTTACTAAGAATTTCATAGAAAATCCTAATAACACTTTGCTTGACCCAGTGGCGGCGTAAGGCGTGGGCGACGTGGGCCACCGCCTACGGCCTCGCGACCCAGGGGGCCTCGCGCCCCGAAAAATTATGCAAATCTTGCGCTGGCAGAGGGCCCCGCAAAATGAATTTTGCCCACATAAAATTTAGGTCTTACGCCGCCACTGGCTTGACCTGTGAATCGAACCGAGGACCTCGAGCGTAGCGTTCGCGACCAGGACTAGGTATTTTTTTGAAGGAAGTTGGCATGAGCTAACTTTAACCTGGTCGTAAAAATCGGAGATCTAAACAAAATTATAGGATTGTAATAAATAAAAACGAAAGCTCAAGTTTTTATCCAATATTTTCCTTTCTCCGATTTTTACGGCCGGGTTAAAGTTAGCCCGTGCCAACTTCAACCCGGAAAATAAGTTTGGCGTGAACTGTACAGTAACAGACAAACATAACGCATTAAAATCTACAAAATATACATAGTAGAGTAATTAGTATTATAGCAATCAGCCTTTTTTAAAGCACGGAAATCGTCGGAAAATCACGACAGCTGGACAAAATCGTACATAATAATTATCATGAATCCCTTGTCCCGCGAGAAGACAAGAAAGACTTTACTAACCAGATACAGGATCTGCTCGAAAATCCCTATCTATTGTTCCTGAAATTTTTGCGAGATTCGGCGATCTTTTGGAGAATAAATCCCATGGTTGGTTAAATGGTTTACATAAACATCTGTTACTTTATGCCAAATGAAAAAAACAGCTGCCATTTTGAGTTGCAGTAAATAGTTATTTGTTATACAAGAGTGCAAAGTTGCTTTTTAACCGCGTGCTCAATTTTGATGACCGAGCAAGCGAAGGATTCTAAAATTGAATCACGAGCGGAGCGAGTGATTCAAAAATTAGAATCCTGAGCGTCAGCGAGGGAATTAAAAGAGCACAAGGTGAAAAATCTTTGCACTCCCATCATGACCTATGCGAGCGTCGTATTCGCTCACATTGAAAGTCCCGCAATCCATAGGATGCAGACCCTCCAAAACCGTTTTATGCGCAAAGCCACGGGCGCCCCGTGGTTCGTGCGCAATAGGGACCTCCACCTCGACCTAAAACTGCCTACCATCAAGCAGTACATGAAACGCGCCTCCAAGCGTTATTTCGATCAGGCCCCCCTCCACCCAAACCGCCTAGTAGTCAGTAGCGTAGACTACACACCCTCCCTGATAAGTAGAGTGCGCCGCCCAAGGCACGCACTCACTTACCCTGACGACCCGATTACCGTAGCACAAGAAGCACTCAAACAGGCTCGACGCCATCCGATTTACCGTCCTCGCCGGCGAGGCCCGTCGCGAAGACCCCGAAACGGTACCCCTCCCCGTCCCTTGCTCGAGCCGGCCCGCGCCGAGCCAGTAGTTTTAAATTCGTCCCTAAATAATTTCAACCCAGATCCAGCTGTCCCTAGCTGTCCCCCCAGCAACGCCCTAAGCCGAGGTCCGAGTCCCGTTAGGGGACGCCCTTAGCTGCGGTTGCTTAGTTTATAAGTGTCCATGGCTGGAGGCACAAAAGGTGCCTCGCCACCAAGCCCGGTTAAGATTCTAAAGCTCCTGAGCTAGAATCTACATCCGTCCTAAAAAAAAAAAAAAAAAAAAAAATCTTTGCACTCGAGTGCAACACGTAACTTTTCATTCCACCTCAGCGAGGAAATGACTAAAAACATAAAAACATTTACAACCACAAGATACTTTTATTTCAGTTTAGGTATTAAATACTATATGATAGGTAAGTTTTACAGAATACCTATTCTTTAAATTATAACAAATAATACTAGGTATAATTAAGAGAAATTGAAAGTAACGTTGCTACAATTACTTGAGTGTAATATTTTTGTTAGGTATTGTAATGTTGGTGTTAGTGACTTAAAAAAGTACACCAAGAAAGTTCCGGTAGGCTTATTAAAAAAATATCGATACATCGATATATCGATATCATTTTTTTAATGTATCGATATTTTTGAGTGATATTTAATAATTCGATATATCGATGCATCTATATAAATTTCAAAGTATCGAAAAGGTATAAAAATCTATATTTTTTACAGACCAATAAACATTTATAAGTTTTAAGATTATAAAATCCCAAAAAGGAATATTTTTTTTATACTAACATCTTATTAACAAATTATATTTAATGTAAGTATTTTTTGTTTTTGGTCGACTTGATTTGTTGTTTTATAATTTGGTTTTTAAGTTATATCGCCCATATATCGATATTTTTAAATAAAAATATCAGTATCGATACTGATATTTTCAAAAAATATCGATTCGACATATATCGAAGGTTCCAAGTCTAAGTTTTTAACAAATTAAAAAAGTATTTTCATCCCACCATCTCGGAAAGTGTATTTTTACTCTTCGATATCTGAGTGCAAAAGCCGTTTTTATCCTCTAGAGAGACAAAGTAAATTGAATTTAGAACATATTGCTTTTACCCCCCTGGCGCCGAATTTATCATACAACTTTTTTTTAATTTGTTAAAAACTTAGACTTGGAACCTTCCTTAGGTTCCGAGTCTAAACGCAACAAAGTATCGATATATGTAGAATCGATATTTTTGGAAAATATCAGTATCGATACTGATATTTTTATTTAAAAATATCGATATATGGGTGATATATCTTAAAAACCAAATTATAAAACAACAAATCAAGTCGACCAAAAACAAAAAATACATTAAATATAATTTGTTAAAAAGATGTTAGTATAAAAACTTTTTGGGATTTTATAATCTTAAAACTTATAAATGTTTATTGGTCTGTAAAAAATATAGATTTTTATACCTTTTCGATACTTTGAATTTTATATCGAAATATTAAATATCGGTCAAAAATATCGATACAATAAAAAAATAATATCGATATATCGATGTATAGATATTTTTTCAACAAGCCTACCGAAACTTCCTTGGTGTACTTTTTTAAGTCACTAACACCAACATTACAATACCTAACAAAAATATTACACAAGTAATTGTAGCAACGTTACTTTCAATTTCTCTAGTATTACATACCTACCAACTAATGTACACATTATGGAATGCAATAAAGTATTGAGTATTGAGTATTGAGTATTGAGTATTGAGTATTGAGTATTGAGTATTGAGTATTGAGTATTGAGTATTGAGTATTGAGTATTGAGTATTGAGTATTGAGTATTGAGTATTGAGTATTGAGTATTGAGTATTGAGTATTGAGTATTGAGTATTGAGTATTGAGTATTGAGTATTGAGTATTGAGTATTGAGTATTGAGTATTGAGTATTGAGTATTGAGTATTGAGTATTGAGTATTGAGTATTGAGTATTGAGTATTGAGTATTGAGTATTATTTGTTATAATTTAAAGAATAGGTATTCTGTAAAACACCTATCATATAGTATTTAATACCTAAAATGAAATAAAAGTATCTTGTGGTTGTAAATGTTTTTTTAGTCATTTCCTCGCTGAGGTGGGATGAAAAGTTACGTGTTGCACTCGAGTGCAAAGATTTTTCACCTTGTGCTCTTTTAATTCCCTCGCTAACGCTCAGGATTCTAAATTTTGAATCACTCGCTCCGCTCGTGATTCAATTTTAGAATCCTTCGCTTGCTCGGTCGTCAAAATTGAGCACGCGGTTAAAAAGCAACTTTGCACTCTTGTATAACAAATAACTATTTTTAAATTAGGTATTTAAGTAAAACAATAAAAAATACTAATGAGTAAAATATAATTAAGTAAAAACAGTAAATAAAATGAACAATGCATTCCATAAAATGATAATTATCCTTCAGTTCATCCTGCAATTACTAAAATTTTGCTTTATTACCTTTTCAAAGTATTTTCGAACATATTATTTTTAATATTTTTGTTGCAATGAGCATTCACCTTTACAATATGAAGCCGAAACACACATGCGCTTTCTAGTCCAAGGTCGATTTATATTTTGTACACAACTATAGTAGCAACGGTGTGAAGTGGCGTTAAGTACTGGAAAAATATTTTGATTGACACCAACATTTTTATTTTGCATACCAAGCGTAAGTAATTACTTATATTTCATTGATATCAATCTCGTTGATTTGTTTAGTAGCATTATTATTACTTTATATTTTAGATTAAGTAAAAAAGCTTTTAAAAATATTGAAATGTGGTAACCCACCAGCATTGAGAGCAGGATCTAAGCTATCTTAGCGCGCACTCCAGAAAAAGAAACCTTCCAACGATAAATACTATGTACCTACCTACTTATATCTATATTATGTGACGACTAGAGGTAACTGTCAAAGTATTCTGAACCCTTCTTACTATTGCTATTAACGTATTTCTTTATATTGTGCAATAATTTAATATCGTATCACATAGATGTAAACACTTTTCACACCAATACTCTGCTACAGCACTATACTTACATATAGACAACATCTATCCACTTTCACGGTCCAGTGAATGCGCAGGCGCCGTCGATAATCTACATTGCCAAACTTGATGATGGCATAGATTTGTTTGCGCCATGCGAAACGATAGACGCCACCAATTAATCCTAGATAGTGACTGATTTCATAGTTAAATATAAATGGCAAAGTATGAAGTTAATGATGTTGTTTGTAAGATGTTATTCTACCTACCCTAGAAATGGACATAGAAGCATATGATGCCGGGTATGATAAGGGTGGATCCAGGATGGGGTTGCACGTATCCCCAAGCACAGCTATTCTAAAAAAAATTACATATTTACATTATTTTTAATCCTGACGATTCGACGGTCACGGGTAGACTAATAAGATGTGTTTGCTAACTTCATTTTTATTAACCAAGTGAAGGTAGGTATGTTTCAATATTTTTCGGTGAGTTGTTGGATACAGGCGGTTTGTGACCGATCCTTGTGGAAGTCTATGGGAGAGGCCTTTGTTGATGAGTGGACTTCTTGGCTGATATGATGATGTCATTGACTCAATGGGTGCTACACGTGGCGGCGCTTCGATAATCATCTGCGGGTAGTGTTGTGATCAATAATTCATTAGTTTCCAACTACATATAAAGGCTTAGTATGTACATAGTTTAACATATATAAATACCGAATACATATATATGAAGTCGGTATTGTATTGTCCCTATGCGAGGCCTAGGTACCTGTTCAAATAGGTATATAACTGTGCGTCATGTTAGTATGTATTTTTTATTCATATAAATAATGGGAAGTAAAAACAAGCTATCTTACATGCCTACCTAAACCACTGTATGAGTATTTATTTATTTATTTATACTTTAATGAACAAAGTAGTACAAAAGGCGGGCATTCTCTACCAGTCAACCAAGTATTACCGAAGGGTTTGCCAAAAGTAACACGCGATCATATCACAATCATTAAATCATAACACAATAATAATTATCAAAAGATTCATCATCATCAGCCCGTATTCGTCTACTGCTGGACGTAGGCCTCCTTTAATGAACGCCACAGAACTGGATCTTCAGCTCTTTTCATCCAGTTGCTGCCAGCTACCTTCTGCAGGTCGTCACTCCACCTGGCCGGCGGGCGTCCTACACTACGCCTGCCTAGACGCGGTCTCCACTCAAGAACTCGTTTACTCCAACGATTGTCGGTTCTCCGAGAGACGTGACCGGTCCATTTAGCTATGTCGGTTACTTGTTTCTCTGACGGATAACCTCGTTACGAATTTTATCCCTCAGAGAGACTCCGAGCATAGCTCTCTCCATAGCTCGCTGTGCAACTAAGAATTTATGGACCAATCTCGCCGTGAGTGTCCACGTTTCAGCTGCGTAGGTCATGACTGGTAGGACGCACGCATCGAAAGATTGGTTAGTAGTTATTTTTGCCTATTTCCTTTTTCTATCTGCGAAAACTCGCTTTGGTTTTAGAAGACCAGAAAAACTTTATCATCCTTCATCTGTTATGACAATAGTTTGCCTATTATTATTAATGCAATATTTAACAGGATATAATCGTCATGTATTTAATTATTGAAGCAAGTACGTATCATACGGAGAGTCAACATTGTGAGTGGGTATACCTAAATAGGCTGCCTCGTGCCTTACATAATGTGCATTTAATTTAAATCAAGAGCAAGGTAATCTACTCAACACCATTGCGAGGAAATCTTATACAGGTACCTGCTATAACATGGTTGAGTCAAACGGCGCCGATACACATGTCATACTCGTGAACGAGTGCTGTCTGTCGGGGCTGGTCAGCTTTTACTGCTGTGGCTTTTTTTTGTCAATCTCAATATCCACCTTTTATTTTCTGCATCAACACATCAAGCTGCATCATCGAGCAACACTATTCACTACAATTATGACTGTAACTTACCACACACTTTTTTTTAAAAGAGGTGAATTCCAAATACAAACTCGACATAATAATAACTAAAAATCTAAAAAAAAACAAGCTCTATGTATGAAAATTTATTGCAGGCGGGGCAAGCAAAGTTTTTTTTTTTATAGTTTAGATACAACGAATAGGTTTTTATGTAGGTAAGTAAACCTCTTTAGTAGTATTATAGGATGTTGACTACGATTATGTGGCGGTAGAGGAAAGAAGTTATACGCTACTTATAAGCAAAACAACTACACATTCAATAGGAAATTGTGTCAGCCAGAGTATCAGTAATTATACAATTATTACATCGAACATTCTCGAAAGGTTGCCTCATTAGTCAGTTGATCCTTACCGTGACTACTACGCTAGAGGTCTTAGGTTCGATTCCCAGGTCAAACATGCAGTGTCATTGGGTTTTTCCATATGAAATTCTCAGTAGCAGGGGAGTTTGGATCGCCCCTTTTATTACATGGGACCTTAACATACCAGTGGGCTGTGGGTGTACATTACATCTCTGCCTTATCCTTCGGGGGAAACAGGCGTGATGGTATGTTAAAAACGCCATGTCTTTTAGTTCGCGAAGACCTGGTACCCTAGTCTATTTTATTTCTAGGATAATCGTGATGATAACGGAATGCATCATCATCACTACATAGTATAAAACAAAGTCGCTTTCTCTGTCCCTATATCCCTATCATAGGGATATAGGGATAGAGAAAGCGACCCTATGTATGCTTAAATCTATAAAACTGCGCAACGGATTTTGATGCGGTTTTTTTTAATAGATAGAGTGATTGAAGAGGAAGGTTTATATGTATAATAACATACCACGCGGGCGAAGCCGCTGGCGGGAAGCTAGTATTGCATAAAGTAATTACCTATAAAAAAAAGTGCCTGACAATTTTGTTTTCATGAGAATATCTTATGCATTACTACCGATAACTTTCTGCTATGAAATTAATGGTAGGCGCTTTGGAATTCGGACGTCAGACGTCTGCGTTTTACGGTTTGGTAAAACAGTGATTTGACTTACCTTATTAGCCTAGTGGTCGTAAGTGTGACTCGAGGTCCTTGGGTTCGATTTCCAGGTCAAGTAGTTTTATTGGGTTTTTCTATGAATTTCCCAGTAGCAGCTCGGAGTTTGAATTTGTGTATGAATGAACATTATTGAAAATGCAAAAGTAACTCTTAAAATAAATTAAATATTTCTGGCCATTTTACACAGCACCACCTAGTCCCAAGCAGAGCTTGTACTATGGGTACTAGACAATGGATAATAAATAATACTTATATCCTTATTTTGTAAATACTTACCTACCTATATAAATAACTAGCTTCCCGCCAGCGGCTTCGCCCGCGTGGTCTTATAATTTTTACCCCGTTTTTGCAACATTTTTCATTACTACTCCGCTCCTATTAGTCGTAGCGTGATGATATATAGCCTATAGCCTTCCCCGATAAATGGGCTATCTAACATGGAAAGAATTTTTCAAATTGGTCCAGTACTTTTTGAGTTTATTCGTTCCATACAAAAATACAAATCTTTCCTATTTATAATAATATAATATATAATAAATAATAATATTAGTATAGATATAGAAGTATAGATAAGAAACACCCAGACAAACACAAATCACAAACATTTTTGTGTACATACATGTGGGAATCGAACCCTCGGGATCCAGTCCGGTACTCGACCCACTAGACCCCAGAGGTCGTCGTCATCTAAAACACCGCGATTTTGATAAAAATTTGCTTAGTACCTTATATCTCTAAAAGTAGTTTTACTATTCGAGTGAAACCGGGACCAGCTGGTAGGTGTATGATAAGATTGACATTGAGCAACACATATTGAACTATGAAGACGCTGTAACAATCGTTTTATCTTCATGACCCCGCACTATCTTATGGCAATAATGTCTGGGGCACACTTGGTATATTTTATATTCGATTATTCTTAGCTTTCTCGATAGTCCGCGCGGAACTATTTGGCCGCGCCTTAGGTATGATCTCTAAAAGTAGTTTTACTATTCGAGTGAAACCGGGACCAGCTGGTAGGTGTATGATAAGATTGACATTGAGCAACACATATTGAACTATGAAGACGCTGTAACAATCGTTTTATCTTCATGACCCCGCACTATCTTATGGCAATAATGTCTGGGGCACACTTGGTATATTTTATATTCGATTATTCTTAGCTTTCTCGATAGTCCGCGCGGAACTATTTGGCCGCGCCTTAGGTATGTGAGCGGTGGGACGGAGGGGTGGGGGCGCTTGCTTTCATTCACAGTAACCCCCGTCCCTACCTAAGGCGCGGCCAACTAGTTCCGCGCGGACTATAGTCCTCAGCATGACTGCGAGGGCTTGGGTTCGATTCGCGGGCCGAGCAGTGTTATTGGGTTTTTTTATGACATTTCTCAATAACTGTATGGCAATAGGGTCGCCCCCTATTATAAGGACCGGCTGACTGCAGGTGTACTATAAAGACACAAGGAGGTTCATCTACATATCTATCAGAAGCCCTGGTGGTATGCAAAAGAAAGAGTTGTCACATAGAAAATATATGGTTAAATATTATTATTATTATTATTTCAGCCGTGATCCTCCCACCGCAGGGCGCAGGGCAAACGCCTCCCTTCCCTCCTTCCAGTCTTCTCGGTTGAGAGCCTTCTGCATCCAAATCGTGCAGTACTAGTCAAGGTCATCCCGCCATCTCGTTCAGGTAATTCAAATAATGGTATTGTTTAGAAACGTCTAACAAAAAAGATAATAATCTTTCCTCTCGTAGACTTAAAAGCGAATAAAACAGTTCCAGTTCCCCCCGACACCAGTGGTTCCATTTGTTTCTTCAGGTCCCGCGTAGTATGGAGGATCAAATCCTCCATACCACCCTCTGCCTAACCTCTCAGACCCGATCCCCGGCAATGAGCATAACATATGGCAAACACAATTCCACTCGGCTGTTTTGTAGGAAATAAAACAACCAGGGCTCACGCCACCATCAGCAGATTATGCAAACATCTTTCGAACATCTAACAATAGATTTTATAGCTTAATGTCAGGGGTCTAGTGATGAAATTACTTTAGGTTGTAGTTAAATTGCTATAAACTTGAACCTTTATGATTGTAAAGTGTTGAACACAAACGCGATGGCGCTAAGATAAATAGTTTGGTACTTATTTATCGTGTTACACCTACCTAGCACAGCACTGCCGTAGGAAGTACTCTCATGTGCATCCCAAAAAAAAACAGAAATCATTCGTAGAAAAACCAAAATTGCCGACATAGCTCATAGGATAAGCAAGCAGCAAGCTGAAGTGGCAGTGCGCGGGGCACATAGTTCGTAGAACTGGTGGCCGCTGGGGCAGAAAGGTTCTCGACTGGAGACCACGCACCGGAAAGCGGAGCGTAGGACGGTCTCCAGTGACATGGACGGATGAAATGGTAAAGGTCGCTGGGAGTTGTTGGATTCCTGCGACATATAACCGGTTCGTGTGGAAGTCCTTGGGAGAGGCCATTGTTCAGCAGCAGACCTTGACCTTATTAACAAATATATTTTATATTTTTAGAAGTAGCGCTCTTGAACTGGCCTTGGATCTAACATTAGGTATGACTGCCTCTTTAGCTTAAAGCTAGCACGCCTGTATTGCTCGAAGGGTTAGGCAGAAGTGTATTAATAATAATAATAATAATTCTTTATTGTAATCCATTACAGTCACAAATACATAGAAGCCCTGTCTTAAGCCGTTAATTAATAATCCACAATTTACCGGTATATTTAGGTTCCTTATTTTAGGTGAGCCAAACTTCAATAAAAAACCCAATAAGTAACACTTGAGAATCGAGCGCAGGAACTTTAGCTGTCGAGGCAGTCATGAGGATGAGGATGAAAGCATCATCAACCTGTTAATCGGCCCACTGCTGGGCACGGTTCTTCTCTCAGAATGAGAGGGTATAGTCCACCGCGCTCGCCTGCTGCGGGTTTAGGATGAAATGCAAATAATATAATAAATAGACTTGTCAACAAGTGTGCTCAAGAGTTTAAACAACAAACACGATTATCTTCGCGTTATCTCCGTGTAATTAAACAGAAGACAATGTACTTAGTTATTTATAGTTCAGTACTCTGCCTTCGGAACAACCTGTGGTTGTGTTACAATAAGGTTGTTAGTGTACAATAAGGTTTATAAATCGATTATTTTAGTGTGTGATATAAATATTAGGTATATTTTAGTAAGTAGCGATAATGGTTAGGGCGATGACCGTGAGTTCAAATCTGGCGAATGCTCCTCTGATTTCTTGTGTGAGGAATGTGAGGATACAATCATAATTAAGTAAATCGTGATGGAGCACATTTTTTTAATGACATGGAATATCCTTATGCATCGTAGCATTAAATATCGTATCGTCTCGCAGCCATGAAACATTTTTTGGGACCTTTCAGCAGTTATAATACTTGTAATTTAACACAAGTAACTTCATAAAATTTTTGTTCCATTTTTTAATTTATCCCTAAATATAAATAAATATACAAATTATAAACATGAACATAATATTTGAAGTGCTACAAACTTTTAATGTAGTATGTATGTACTACGCGTACAGCGCTGTTTTGTTTTGTTTAATTTCTACGGGGCTAAATATTGGTTGTCCATTCTGACTTCAAAATGGAATTTATTATTTATTAGTCAACCAATGTTGACTAATCACCTAAAAACTAATGTGATGTAGTCTAACTTGACACAGAAACGAAGGGATGAATGAAACAAAAATGAACTCTAGGGTTCCTTTTTCAAATTACAGCGCAATTATTTTTTTTCATATTTGAGTTTGTTGTCAGTGTACTTAAGAGATCCTGGGTCTCTATTAGCTAATGATGAATTACGCTAAGTGATGTCTCTAAGTTTAACAGTCCTTAAGTCATCAACTATCAAAGTTTTCTTTCTTCGCAATATCAAAAGTGAGAATTTTAGCCCTTTGCAAAGATCAGCATCATCCCTAACCATTAATCCATTGCTCTTTGGTGCTTACATTTTAACATTATTAGGTAATTAAAGAAAGATAAAGAGTAATTTTGTTGCTTTACTAAAAAATCACACTGTCATAATCGGTTTATCTTCCATAAGACGACAGTATACTTGCGACTAAACGAATTAATAGAAGACATCTACACTAATATTATAAAGTGGAAAGATTTGTATTTTTGTATGCAACGAATAAACTCAAAAAGTACTGGACCGATTTGAAAAATTCTTTCCATGTTAGATAGCCCATTTATCGGGAAAGGCTATAGGCTATATATCATCACGCTACGACTAATAGGAGCGGAGTAGTAATGAAAAATGTCGCAAAAACGGGGGAAAAAATTATAAGTCCACGCGGGCGAAGCCGCTGGCGGGAAGCTAGTGTTTTATAAAAATAAAAAAATATATATTTCAGTAGGTTCTTCAAATTCCTACTCAAACATTTTATTAGATCATTAGGATGTACTAAATTAGCACGGTTCCAAACAGGACTGGCAAGAAACTTAATAGATACTTCTTCAAATAACCAACATCTCGTTAGCCTAGTGGTCCTAAGCACAACTGATACGCTCGAGGTTATGGGTTCTCGGGTCAAGCGAAGTGTTAAAATTAAATTGTCAGATGTTAATAAAATTCTCAGTAGCAGCCTCATACTTTCGATTTGTGCCCGTTTAATGGCAATAGGCTTGCCATTAACCGGGCACAAATCTCGGCTCGGGCTCATGGCTAAGCTATGCTGTGGATGGGTGACCATTCTTAACACATCGAGACCCCTCCGTGCCTCGGAGAGCACGTAAAGCCGTCGGTACCGGTTGTCATACGAACACCTATGACAATCGTTACCTAGTGTTAGTCAGAAGCCCAAAAAGCCTGACAACCAGTCTATCCTTCGAATATCGGTATTGCCCCGAAATTGGGTTGCGGATGTCTGATAGCAGTCGCTTCGTGTAAATACTGATATTTAGCCGCATCTGGTTAGACTGGAAACCGACCCCAACATGGTTGAAAAAGGCTAGGAGGATCATGTAATGGCAAAAGGCTTGCCTGCTATTACATGCGACCTACCGAAAAGGTTTAGGAGTAGCTCTCTGTCTAACCCTTCGAAGGTACAAGCGTGATGGTATGTTAATTAACACATTCTTAAATAAATTAAAAATTTAGAAAACCCCCGACACGAAATCTAATTTACCATTTTGTGGTGGCGGCCATCTTGGATGTAAAATTTATCATAGTGTATAGTATTCTACTAGTTAAGCCCTTTCATTTGATACCCATATTGACGTAGTTGTGAAAAAATATGTAATCCGCTGTCTTGTAGCGGCGGCCATCTTGGACCGAAACCAAACAAACATAGCTAAGAACACTCCCGACTAATTCACCTTTCAAATAAAAAAAACAAAATCAAAATCAGTCCATCTCTTGGGGAGCTACGATGCCACAGACAGACACACACACACACACACACAGACACGTCAAACTTATAACACCCCGTCGTTTTTGCGTCGGGGGTTAAAAAATCGCATACTTGACAGACGAATGACGATTTAGTCGCACGTATACAATCGTGTTTTACCGCCATAATATCGGTGACCGGCTAATCTTATTGGTGAAGTAGTGAACCTTATCAGCCGTTATCAACAAATGTTATAATCACATTTTGTTAGTAGCCACACGGAGTACGGAGCGGCAACATGTAAGTTTTGTTTAATTTCTTAGTTTATTGATAAGAATTCTTTCTCAGGTCACTCATTATGACGGTCGTAGGCTCGCAGTACTATGATCACACCTGTGACACTCCATACAAACTTTCAGATACCGCTGCACACTACAATACCAAATGTCAAACTTGACAAAATTACGTTTGTACACGTGCAAATGTGTGCGTGAGAGTGCGTAGGGTTTGTTGGCAGTCCGGCAAGAACACCGGCAGAATGCGGGGGCCCTGAGGTATCTGACGTTAGGGAGGGGCGGAGAGTGGCCATTCTGTTATTATTTACTAGCTTTTTGCCCGCGACTTCGTCCGCATGGAATAGTTACTTTGTTCCATATGAACTTTCATCCCCTATTTCACCCCCACATAGGTCAAAATTTATTAATTATTTTGCCCGCGGCTTCCCTCGCGTTATTAGGTATATTTTTTGCGGCTTTAGTTTTGTTTAGCGTGTGTCAAAAACTCAAACAAACTAATACATTTACATCCTCCATCATCCTTTATTTTATCCCCATGGGGGTTGAATTTATCAAAATACTATTTAAGCGGACGTCTTCATCATAGTAGCTCCAATCTTTAATTTCAGTTCAATCAGTCAAAAACCTAAGAAGATTTATACAAACTTTCATCCCCTATTTTATCCCCTTTAGGGGTGGAATTTATCAAAATCCTTAGGGGATGCCTACGTCACAGTAGCTATATGCATGCAAAGTCTCAGCCCGATCGGTCTAAAATTGACAAAGTTTCATACAAACTTTCATCCCCTATTTTATCCCCATGGGGGTAGAATTTATCAAAATCCTTTCTTAGTGGATGCCTACGTCATAACATCTACCTGCATACTAAATTTCAGCTCAATCCCTCCAGTGGTTGGATGCCTACGTCATAACATCTACCTACATGCCAAATTTCAGCTCAATCATTCCAGTGGTTTGGGCTGTGCGTTGATAGATCACTATGTCAGTCAGTCAGTCACCTTTGAGTTTTATATATTTAGATTCTGTGCTATGGTGGTGGTAAATTTTTGTGATCCCATGACCATGGTGCTGTTTTTAATCGGTATGAGTTCAACATACCCTGCCTCCTTAGGTGGCGCGGATCCATGAGGATTGGCCACATCCAAAAAAAAGGCCAGCCATTAAATTATCGTTGTTCTCAATTCAAATTGCTTCGTCACGTAGACAATGCTGGGGGGGCTAGACAAGTCGCATTTTGACATTCGAATCGACAAACAAAATGTATGGAAATGACATTAGTGACAGCCCGATTTGTGGAAAGCTTGTGTCATTTCCATACATTTTGTTTGTTGATTTGAATGTCAAAATGCAACTTGTCTAGTCCCCCTGTTCTGATAATACTGCCATTTCTTCGGTAATAATTCAAATACAGTACTACCTAAGTACCTCTTTAGTACCAGTGGTCATAAATGCAATTACTACGCTTGATGTCTTGGGTTCGCTTCCCAGATCGAGCAGTGTTATTTTTTTTTTTAATAATTCTCGCCAACAATAATTTGACCTTAACATGCCAGCCGAACTGTTGGTGTACCTACTAAGTACACCTTTGTCTAACCCTAAGGGAATTCAAGCGGGATGGTATGTTGTGTTATTGTTTTTAGTCAAACCAGACTATGAGTAACCGGTTGAACTCGTTGGTTGGGAACAACTGATTAAAAATTAATGTATCATGGCTTGTATGATGTCATAAGTACTCTCTTATTAGTGAAATGGACAAGGGTCTGAATAAACTCATGATCACACAGACGCGTTATGAAATATTCAGAATGAGAAACATTTTTATTTTTTTGCATCGTGTTTTTATTTCAGCAAAGCTCGTTAGAATAATTGTGCGCGATAGGTGGCGCTGTTGTCGAGACCCAAGAAAATCCAGAGTAACAGATTAAAATTATTATAATTCATTTTTATTTAAAACGAAACCGTGACTGATCTTTCAATATGGCTCAACCCACTGAACGGATTATGCTGAAATTAGGCAAACAGATAGTTAATATGACGTAGGGATCCACTAAGAAAGGTTTTTTTAATATAACCTTTCTAATCTATACTAACTACTACTTTAACGAGGGTTACAAAATCAAACTTGGCGCGAGCTAAGCCCGGGCAAAATTTAGTTATATACTAGCTTCCCGCCAGCGGCTTCGCCCGCGTGGTATGTTATTATACATATAAACCTTCCTTAAGAATCACTCTATCTATTAAAAAAACCGCATCAAAATCTGTTGCGTAGTTTTAAAGATCTAAGCTAATAGGCATTATCTACAGGTAATAGCGAAGTAAGTAGTTAAAATGTATAATGACGGACTTTCATACAAACTCAATTTAATTCAATCCCGTCAAACCATTTTTCATGACAAAAGGTAGCATATATATGTCCTTTCCTTCGGTCCAATCTATCTCTGTACTATGTATGATCAAAATCGGTTAAGCGCATTTTGCGTGAAAGCGTGACAGACAGACAGTTACTTTCGCATATAAATAGTTGTTTCTTACATTATATTAGAGAGATTATATGCATGTGGTGTTTGTTTACCTACATAAGGTATACACTTAGTTTTAGCATCTTCCTGTCTTGTAACGATTGTTTTTTTTTTGGTGTAATAACTACTGGTAAACCAATAAATAAATAAATATATTTATTATCTTTTTGTATTTTTTTAAGCATTTTCCATGCTAAGATTTCAAGTTATTTTTAATGAAGGAAAAAATCGGCGGGCGGGCAGGATTCGAACCTGCGCCTTCTGGTTCGGTACACCAGACGCTCTGACCACTAAGCCACCGCTCGCCCTGCTCGCCAGTCGAAGCATTCTTGTTGAAGTATTCTTGACAATAGATGGCGCTACGTCACCTTAAGATGTAAATTAGAATGTGGAGGACGATTTCGACTGGCGAGCAGGGCGAGCGGTGGCTTAGTGGTCAGAGCGTCTGGTGTACCGAACCAGAAGGCGCAGGTTCGAATCCTGCCCGCCCGCCGATTTTTTCCTTCATTAAAAATAAATATATTTATATTAACATTAGTGTGATTTAATAAATAGGTATTCTATACAGATTAAAACGAACAGTATCGTCACTAATTACCCTGTTTAATATAAAATCAATGACAGATATGTGTTATCAATAGATAGTTAGATTGTTTAGTAATCAGAATTCCTATTTTATGTTTCGGACATTATAATAATTATGTATGATGTACTTACTAGCCACATGACATAATAATATCATGTCTATCATAGATTTTAAGCTTATCTAGGTATGTTGTTAACCAAACTCAGCCCAAAGCTAGAAGGGGAGCGGGTTGACAGAGAGGAACATGGTATGGTTTTCGTCGCAAATAAACTTCTATGGGTAGATGCGTGAACGCCCGCCCCGCAGTGGCGTATCTGTACCTCAACCACGAGTTCAACACAATTGCTTTCGATAGGTTTTTTACGCATCGAAACGCTGTAATCTCATAGCAGTGCCTCGACCATGAGTTTTCCTCACTCAACTCGCTAGCGACGCGGTAAAATATTTGTATGGAAAACCCTCGCAGCGTCTCTAGCGGTTACGTAAGGAATTAAAATCTGCTGTGAGATTACAGCGTTTCGATGCGTAAAAAACCTATCGAAAGTCATTTGATAGAACTAGTGGTTCAGGTACTGATTTTAGTTTCTTACGTAACCGCTAGGGGCGCTGCGAGGGTTTTCCATACAAATATTTTACGGTCTCGCTTGCGAGTTTAGTGAGAAAAACTCATGGTCGAGGCAGTGCTTTATAGTTGGCAAGCCAGTTGTGTAGTGAAGTCTCAACAAATCGAAAATCATTACTTTAAAGTTTTTCATTTATTTGCAAGAAGGCCCATATAAAATAATTATTATTTACGTTATATACAAAAAATAAACACAAAATAACAAACATGTAGCATACAATTATAACAACATAAACATTTCAACTTGCAGGACATTATAATATGGAATTATGGACTATCTGGTCATGGTGCTGGGCGACAGACTTCCCCAAGTCTGCCGCCCGTGGCCACTTTAAGGTGGTTGGAACATCTCCGTATAAACCTGCCTTAACACATACTTATACCATAACACAAAATCTGTATTCACTTTGAGATTGTTAAGGTTGGCCGTGTGCCATAATTTATTTATACGTAAAATCTTCTTCAGTGTTTGTAAAGAGATGCAATTTTCCAGGGCTGAAGAACCGCAGATTATTTATGCGATACGTGTATTCTTCGAAGTAATATGGGTGATCCTACGGCTTCACTTCGAGATATTGAAGGCAGTGTTCAGGTTTGGCTTGCCTCAAGAACCTAAGGATGTCACAGAAGATATCGTATTGGTGAGTTTTATATTTTATTTATCACAGACCAGCCATCTACATGGTAAAACGAGAGTTATTGCTGATGTTGCCGACCTGCTGGTGGGTTGGAACCCCACATGATACAAATATAAAGTGATAGACATGTTATTTTTAATGAAGGAATAAATCGGCTGGCGAGCAGGATTCAAACCTGCATCTTCTGGTTCGGTACACCAGACGCTTTGACCGCTAAGCTATCGCGAGCCCCGCTCGCCAATCGAAATCTTCCTTTACATTCTTGTAATCTTCGCATGATATATGCTTAAAAAAATACAAAAAGAAAGTGATAAACAGGTTTGTGTGGGAGTTTTTTAGGTATTGTAAGTTTGTATTTACAAAAACTATATAATTTTTATACTTATTCTATAATAATAATAATAATAAAAATTTATTCAAAAAACATTTTGTCTTAAGATAGCAAGTAGATAATACAAAGTATACATATAATTATATCTAATCCCCATATCTAGTTCAAGTTCTGTTTAGTTTGTTACTAGATGGTATTATGTAACAAAACAAACATAAAAAAAAATGTTAAGTACATATTGATTTAGGGAAAGTCACACGCAATTATTGGATAACTTACATTACTGGAAAGTAGGCATTACATTTACTAAAAGAAAACTAGCAATAATTACTGGTACATTATAATTATTTATTAAAAATTGTTACCCATCGGGGGTATCTTATCACAGGCTTAAAGGCAGGCTATTAGAGTTGGACTTTGAAATTTAAAGATTGTATGGAGGAATCATGATGATAAAAGCATATTATGATTCATGAATGTAACTTGTAATCTCTCAAAAGAAAACAGTTCCCGATATGAATACGAAAATTTAATTATATTTATTAAAATTGTCACCCATCAGCTCGGAGGTATCTTATCACAGGCTTATTTAGAATGGACTTTGAAACTATTAATTTAAGTTGGACTTTGAAGTGGACTTTCAAATTTAAACATTGTATGGAGGAATTCATGATGATAAAGGCATATTATGATTCATAAATGTAACTTGTATTTATCTCTCAAAAGACAAACAGTTCCCGATATGAATACGAAAATTGTATTATAAATACTTAGTAGTAGGTAATTGGGCGTTAGGTTGGTAGGAGGGGCTCGTGGCCAAGTTGTAACTACGCTGATCAACCGATCTGTAAGGTTAAGCTACACTTGCCACGGTCAGTCTGTGGATGGGTGACCATTCTTAACATATAGAGACCCCTCCGTGCCTCGGAGAGCACGCAAGTAAAAGCCGTCGGTCCCGGTTGTCATACGAACACCTATGACAATCGTTAGTGGTAGTCAGAAGCCTAAAAAAAGCCTGACAACCAGTCTTTCCTTCGAATATCGATACTGCCTAGAAATTGGGTTGCGGAGGTCTGATGGCAGTCGCTCCGTGTAAAATACTGATATTCAGCCGCATCCTGGTTAGACTGGTAGCCGACCCCAACATGGTTGGGAAAAGGCTAGGAGGAAGTAATTGGTACCTAGTCAATAGTATAAATAGTAAATGTATGTATATCCTGGAAATTTTTACATAGCACCTAAACTAAGCAGAGCCTGTAGTATAGGAAACTACTTGACAATAGGTATAATACTTATTTACTTTATTTTGGAAATACATATTTATAATATACTTAAGTTCATCATCACATAAATATTTGTGGCCTGTTCGGAATCGAACCCACGACCTCGTGATCAGCAGTCCGGTCCTCGAACCACTAGACCACAGACGTCGTCAGTAGTAGTCTTAAATGTATACCTACGTCATCTTGTGCGACAAGCTTCTCTCAATTGGAACCCACGGTAATTAATGTTGTTTTTTATATTTGATCATAACCTTGATGGCGAATTCCAGATTACTGGTGCTGGTCATGGCATGGGTCGGGAGGTGGCTCTGCGGTTCGCCAGGCTCGGCGCCACTGTGGTGTGTGTGGACATCAACCCAAAGGGCAATGAGGAGACCCTCAAGTTGATCAAACAGGAGAAGGGAAAAGGATTCACATACGAGTAAGTAGGTTTGATAACCTTATCAATAAAAATAATCTAAAGTCTTATAGAATGCCTCGTAGTCGTAAGCCTAGTGGTCGTAAGCGCAAAAGATGGGAAAATCGGAAGCCTAGGTTTGATTCCCAGGTGGCGCAGTGTTATCTTCTTAGCGTTCTTCTTTTTCGTTATCTTCTTCTGATGGTCGCGTCGACAAACGCAGTCCGCGTTGCTGAGTTTTGGGCCAGACAAGTGTGAGACCACAATGTAAAATATTATTATCTACCATCGACACGCAAAAGATATATACGCACAAGTATATATGGCGAGTAAGAATGGAAGAGTCGGAAGGGGTCGACTTCGGCGAACGTACCACGACCAGATTGCCGACGTTCTCAAAAAGGTAAGGTTAAGAGCACCCTAAACCGACGAGGATGCATGGAGAGGTTAATGAACATAGACGAAGCGAAAGTGGTGTGCCAGGATCGTAGCAAGTGGAAATCTATAGTCTCTGTCTACCCCTGATGAGAAACAGGCGTGAAGCTATGTATGTAGACCGTATGTATCGACACCCTAACAATAAGACAAAGTGTTATTGGATTTTTCTATGAAATATTCAGTCTAGGACGTTTTGTGCTCTCGGCTCTTATTAAGTAGACACTAGGTGTACGGTGTACGTTAGTACACCTCTGCCTAAAGCTTCAGGCAATACAGGCTTGTTACTTGAGGTTAACGAAGCAACCATAAATGTTAGCGACTTTTCATATTAATCTATACTAATATTATAAAGAGGAAAGATTTGTTTGTTTGTTTGTAATGAATAGGCTCCGAAACTACTGGACCGATTTCAAAAATTCTTTCACCTTTGGAAAGCTACATTATCCCCGAGTAACATAGGCTATATATCATCACGCTACGACTAATAGGAGCGGAGTAGTAATTAAAAATGTAGCAAAAACGGGGAAAAAATTATAAGACCACGCGGGCGAAGCCGCTGGCGGGAAGCTAGTTTATTATATTAAGCTTATTTACTTCAGAAAATTCTAGCAACAGCTAGACCCAGCTAATAAGTGTACCTTTATTTTACAGGTGTGACGTTACAAACCGGTCAGCTGTGATGCAGCTAGCAGAGAAGGTGGAGAGGGAAGTGGGAGATGTCACAATCTTGATCAACAACGCCGGTATAATGCCCTGCAAGCCAGTGTTAAAGCATTCCGAGCAAGAGATTAAGACTTTGATGGATATCAATGTCAATGGCAACCTTTGGGTACGTGTTCACCTCTTTTTCAGACTATTTATATTTATCCGTAGGATAAGGTGACTGGCTGATAGGTCAGTCAGTAACCTTTTCCTTTTTACATACATAACAAATAGCTTAAGCCATTTTCTGAAGCCTCACATCCGTTGTAATGATGTAACAGCATTAACATAATTATATTTTCATCAAGTTATTCAATTCCTTTGTGACCATATCTTTCGTCATACAGTCCATCCTTTTTTCTTAAATATCCCTCTTTCGAATCCAATTACCTAATTAGGCTAATTATTAGTCCTCCTTATCCTCCTCCTCCTATTAGTAGAATTCCTTATCCCTTTATTATTGTTAATTGACATTCAATTGTTCCACTAATCTATATGATCAAGATGTAAACTCGAAAATACTTATACAAATATCCGTATCTCCATTTTCCAGATGATCCAAGCGTTCTTACCTGCCATGTTGGAGTGTAACTCCGGACACATTGTCGCCATGTCCTCCATGGCCGGCAAGATGGGGCTCCGTAACCTGGTGCCCTACTGCGGCACCAAGTACGCCGTCAGGGGCATCATGGAAGCACTCGCTGTGGAGCTGCACGAGGACCCTAGAGACACTAATGGGGTAAGTGTATCATCTACGGACAAATTATTGTTGTTCCTGGTAGGGGATTTTTTGTATTGGAAAATTTGAGGCATTGAGACGGCTTTTGTATACCCCTGTTCGTCATCATCATAAATTAAAGCCCACCATCCGCTATGCAGAGTTTGTGTTCGAACTAATCTCAGAAATTGCTGTATGGATTTTCAGACAGTTTTTACAAATAGAAAGAAAAATTATCAAGGTTTATGATCCCGTGCTAAGCTGGAGCATAAGCTTAATCATCAATTGAATACTTATCAATAAAATTACAAGACAAATGAGGCCTAACAACCGATGTTTCTTTATGACAACGCGTGAGTGATACTCATAGAATTATATTATACACTGGGAAGTGATACCATTGGTGCTGGTACCTATCTGTAGAATGCAGTTGTCGTTTAGCATCAGGTGGCCCATTAAAACATGTTACAGCTTCGCTAATTAATCGTTTTCCCAGATCAAATTGACTACAATTTGCCCATACATCGTGAACACGGGGCTGTGCCACAACCCGCGCATCCGCTTTGAGGCTCTCATGAAGACGGTGGACCCCGGCGCGGCCGCAGACCAGATAGTGGACGCCGTCCGCAGAGAGTACCACGAGATCACCATCCCTAGTGACCTGTACTACACTAACAAGGTGAGTAAAGGCACCTTTTAAGAAGCGGTCTTTTTGGAGGTTAGTGCCTGGTATCCACGTCTTACGACTGTTGTGAAGCACCTAAAAATTGTGTGTTTCGATTCGTGTGCTTTGCCAGTACCACCACTTGGCTGCTTTGCAGTTAGTAGTGGGCTTTTAAATACCGGCATCGCATCAGCAACGCCTCTGGTGTTGAAAGTGTCTATGGCTAAAATGACCGCTTACTATCAAGTAGCTAGATGAGCTACCTGCTCTTTTGTCGACTTACACTAGTTACACTCGACCTACACAAGGGCGGCGTCTCGTAAGAGGCGGGACATGATCACTATGTATGACATGTATGCACTACTCAGATGGAAAATATTGGGAACAGATGAAGTAAAGAAGAGAGATTCGCGACGCCAAACGCCAGTAACCCATCATGGGTTACTGGGCGAAATAATCACAACAAGAGGACTGATCACCCGCCCGGTGTCTGCCGGCGTTCCAGGATATAAATAGAATAGAAGAGGCGGGACAAGACCTGACTTGCTAGGTGATAGGAGTTTTTGGAACCTGGCTGGCTGGCGACCATTCCTAAGTCTGTCGTATCGTAAAGCACCTTTTGTGTTCCGATTTTTGCGCGTTAGAGCATGTACCTCGGTTGCTGCAGCTGTGGAAGGCTGCAGTCGATGAGATGAGTCCTCTTAGGGGCGGCGACACGGTCGGTTACAACGGATTGATTGAATTTTCCGATTAGCGTAGTGGGCATCTGCTCTTTCTTTATTATTGCCCCTGTGATTAAATATTTGTCTCTTATTTCAGATATACAACATTTTCCCGCCAGCTGGTGCTAAATTGTTGACAGATTTCATTGGTACCGGCCTGGATCCTCACGACTGAAATAATAATATTAAGAAACACCTTTGTAACTAAATAAATAAATCCCGTTGACGTAATTTGCATGTACTTTGTTATTTAACATTTTTTGGAAAACACGCTTCATAACAGTGTCAAATTCTGAAGTCAAAAAAATTTGAATGTATTAGCCACAAAATACATCTTTTAGCGTCTCAGGTTTCGGTGGGAAGAAGGAGCGCAACAGACTACCCAGCTAACTGATTCTTGAAATATTTCTAATGGTTACGAAGGTAATTTATCATGTTGACGTTGCTGGCGTCTACGTTGCTGTTTATCATCAGAATCTGAATCAGAGTCAGAGTCAGAGTCAGTATCAGAGCCAGAATCAGAGTCAGAGTCAGAGTCAGAATCAGAGTCAGGATCAGAGTCAGAGTCAGAATCAGAGTCAGAATCGGAATCTGAATCTGAATCAGAATCAGAATGCTTCGTCATTAGGCGACCTATATGATTATTCTTTATTTATCATCTTACATCAGGTATCTACATCAGGTTCTATTTTATTTTCCCTACAGGCTCTATTCATTATACTCCCACCTATTCTTACATTTTATCTTAAATTCTAGGTATTAGTAACTTTATATTTTGTTAGTAAGTGTCTTGAGGAAAGTAGTCGAGTGTCTCTTTGAAGGCAGACACTGCCCGAACGCTTCCAATAGAAGAGGCTCCTGTTCTACCGCACTTCTGGAATAATACAAGGCAAAGGTACAATTATAAAGTTCCCAAGATTTCATCTAACAATGTGAAATATGTCCTGCGATGGTCAGTAACGAAATCAATATTTGAGCACCCATTTTTATAGCACCTAATTATTTAATTCCCATTTGAAAATATTATTAAGTGCTCAATCTATTGGTTGCTTTAAAAACAGGTGCTCAAACGGGAATACTGCCCAAAAAGTTTATCCTATGGGGAAGAATCTGGTAAAAACTCCATTGAAACTTTTTTTAAATAAGATTTGTTATTTGAGGTTATGACATTGTAGGTTAGTAAAAAAATCGACACTTTGAGAACAGTCATAGTTATAGTTGTAGTCATCTAGGTTTTTAAAACTGATATAACCATTTAATTTCAAAAACACGTAATTAATAGGTGTAAATTGAGCAAACTGCGTTCCATTTCTTCTTTTAATTTTAAACATTATCGAACAAATTGCAATTACTATGATTGAATCACTACCTATAATCATCTAGAGAAACCGTTCCATCTTTGTCCACGTCCAGCTTCTTCAGTACCAGTTCCACCAGCTCGCGTACTCCTTCATCAGGATCCTCGTCACCAGGCTGCTTCAGTAAAGCGTTCCTGTAAAAAATATTATCTGTAAATATGACGTCATTGCAACAAAGAATAGGTAGGTTAATAATTATACTGGCCATTATGTTTGAGTGCTCTGTGACGTTACTTTTAAGTTTTAACCGAATTTGGTCATCTGAGACTGCATAAGAAACAACCCTTAAAAATCCTTAAAGCTCACGTTATCGTCAGATAAGCGCTTGGCCAAGTTTCCGTGCTGGTGAGTGTATATTCTGTATATATTCTCTATACAATAGGTAGTAAAGTAAATTCTTACCGCAGCAGCAAAAACATCTCCTCTCTGGTAATAAACCCATCATTATTCAAATCGTACACTTTGAAGCAGTAGTTTATTCTTTCTTCAGTGTTTCCCCTCAGCAACACGCTGAGTCCTTTCACCCAGGCCTCAAACCTCAGCGCGCCCTCCCCTCCCGCCGCACCCCTCTCCCACGTGATCCACATACGCTCCAGGATAGCTTCCTCCGTCACCAAGTCGAGGGTGTTGTGCATCACATCCCGGAATGTGCTTTGATCTATACCCTGGAGAATACAAATACAATACAAATACAATACAATTTGTTAGATTTTTAACCTGAGATTTTTGCAGTAGTGGTCTTGCTACTCTTGAGGTCCTAGGATCCATTGCTAGGTCAAGCTAAGTGTTATTGGGTTTTTTATGATATTCTCAGCAGCAGTAGCTTGGAGTTTGGATTTGGGCTCGCCCCCTATTACGTGGGACCTAAACGTACCGGCTAACTGAGGGTGTATATTAGCACACTTTTGGCTAACCGTTGTAATACTATGGAAGGCTCAATATTAGCGGACACCCAGGGAACTAAAATTCACCCCCTAGTACCTACCGGACCTTACATACATGTAGTACGCACGGCAATGGCGCGGCATAACTTAGCAGGGCTGAAGTTGGCCGTTTGAATTATTTAGGTTATAAATTGTGTACTCCGCAACAACGGTTGACTTCAGTCCGGCAAGATTAGGCCGAGCGTTTTGTACATGGGACCTAAAAATATTTGCAAGAAGACTGTAAAGGTTAAATGCCTAAAATGATGTTCAAGCATAAAAAGCTCAACTTAATTCCTAATCAGATTAACAGATACACACTTTAAACTTATCACAACCCATTTTTTGAGGGGGTTAAAATACTATGTTTTAGTTAACTTTGTGATAAAGTAGGATAAAGCTCAACTATCCGTAACTCAAATTAAACCGTTAAAAATTGTAGCCATCAAATTGATATAAACAATTGGAAAACTGACAAAATCATAAAACTTGAATACTATTCTAAATTGAACTACTTCTGAACATCAACAGTGGAACAATAAATGTATCAGATACGAATTGGAATAAAAATGGAGGGTCGTTCATGATGACTGTTATTGTTTATTGGCAATAACATCACGGATTCACGGCATAACCGTCGGGGAAGCATGGAAACAATTATTCTTTGAACTATGGCATTCATTGCGTGCATAAAGATGAAAAGGGGGTGAAATTAGGGCACCTATGTACAGTCAACAAAAGAGATAAGTATACAGGCAAGTGAGTGTGTGAAGTGAAGTGTGTGAGTGTGACAAAGTTTGTGTAATACATTATATGCCAAAGAGTGGTTTGTAAGCAGGTAACAATAGTTGCGTTTTGTCATATTTTGCGTTATAAAAAACACATATTTAAATAACTAGCTTTCCCACCCGCTATGCCATGGGAATCATACATATTACCGGGATAAAAAGATTATTCCAGACTATAATCTATCTCTGTGCTAAATTTCTTCCAGATAGATTCCGTTCAGTAGTTTTTGCGTGACAGAGTAACAAACATCCAAACATCCAAATATCTAAACTATTAGTAGGATAATCTGCCTGTATACCTACCTATCTTTTTTGTTGACTGTACATTGAACAGTATTGTACACTATACAGTTGTGAGTTGTATTAGAGTCTCCCTCATTACCCCAAATGATCGTAAGCTCGATTGCTATGCTCGAAGTCCTGGATTTGATTCCCAGGTCAAGCAATGTTATTAGGTTGTTTTATGAAATTCCCAATAGCAGCTCGGAGTTCAAATTTGTCGGGGTTGCAATAAGCTCGCCCCCTATTACAAGGGACCTCAAACGGCGAGATCTGGCTGCAATTATTACGCCTCTGCCTAACCGTTCGGTGAATACAGGTATAATAATGATGTTATGTTCCCAAATACAATTTGGATTTCACTCACAAATGCCGGGGAAATGAAAATTACATTTTACACAAATTGCCTTGCATTTAACTTAATTAAACTTAGTTCAATTTGAAATGACATTGAGGATAATTTACGTTGTCATGAAAATTGTAGAATGCGGAAGTCAACGTAGTTAAAATTCATGTCATGTGTTTATCATGTACCAGCTTATTTTATTAACACCTGAAAAATACTACTTTATATTTAGGCCCCTAAAAAGCGTACCTAGCTCAAGAGACGGACATAAGACCCCAGTTCTTTGCTTCTCATCTCACCTGCTTGCGTATCCGCTTTCTACACAAATATATAAGCGAAAAAAGGGGCTCGTGGCCAACGAGACCCCTACGTGCGTCGGACAGCACGTAAAGCCGTCGGTCCCGGTTGTCATACGAACACCATAATATGACAATCGTTAGTGGTAGTCAAAAACCCAAAAAGCCTGTCAACCAGTCTTTCCTTCGAATATCGGTCTTGCCCAGAAATTGGGCTGCGGAGGTCTGATGGCAGTCGCTCCGTGTAAAATACTGATATTCGACCGCATTTGGTTTGACTGGAAACCGACCCCAACATGGTTGGGAAAAAGCTAGGAGGAAGAGGATGATATAAGCGAAAAAAGGATGCCATGACTTGATTAACCCTAAAAATACAAACTTCAAATGATGAGCAAGTAAATTGACAGTGCTTTTCATAAATGTACGATTCCGATTTCTAATTTTCCATGAAATTAATTCAGAGCGGCTACTGCTGCCGCATTCGGGAGTCATTTCGTAATAGTTAGGTATATCGGTGCATATATATAGGTGCATCGAATTGAATGTAGCTATCTATGTATCGCTGGAGGTGTATCTAACTTAAAATATAGACTCCATAAATATAATAAAGTAGCCTTTGCCCGCAACTTCGTTCCCGTAGAAATTGAATTTTATATCCCCCGTTTTGGAAACATTTTAAATTTATACTTAGCTCAGAAAAATAGCATAGCCTTCCTCGTTAAACAGGCTATCTAACACTAAAAGAATTTTTCAAATCAGACCAGTAGTTCCTGAGATTAGCGCGTTCAAACAAACAAACAAACAAATTTTTCAGCTTTATAATATTAGTATAGATAGCCACGGAGCGAAACGAGTATAAGGGGGGCGTTCATAAAATACGTGAGATGTTTAAGGGGGGGAGGCGGTCAAGTCAAATCTCATCTAATCTTACGTTGGAGAGAGGGGGGGTCTCAGCAAATATCACGCATTTTTTTTCTGATTGAAACAAAAAAAAATATACTATTTTTATTACACTTATAATTAAACTATCAGCAATATTGATTACTAGTCTTAACTAGTAGTAAATAAAAGCACGAAGCATTTTTTTTTTCTTATTACAATAACAATCCAACGGGTTTACGTAAGAAACCCACATTTTGAAAAATCTCACGTGAGATTGGGGGTTGAGGGAGGGGGTTGAATAAAATCTGACGACATCTCACCAGGGGGGGAGGGAGGGATAGAAAATTTAAAAAAAACACCTCACGTAATTTATGGACGCCCTAAGAATACAAAGAACATTATCCTTCATAGGTCTTGTTTCTATTATGTAGGTACAATTTGTTCGAATTCCGGCCCTGCGTAGTCATGTTTATTACACACTTTCGCGGTTTTTGAGGAAGAAAGTTTTTCAAATAGAAAATATTTTACTGTCGTGTAGTCTAGCCAGCGTTATTTATGGTATTCCATGACACAGCATGGGAAACGTGTTTAAATTAAATTTCGAAGACGACCTATACTTTATTTCTTCTATTAAGTAGGTATATGGTTTATGTCGGCAAACGAAAAGACGAGCCTTCTGATGGCAAGTCATCATTGGCACCCATGGATAGCGGTTGCTGAGCCGTTTTCCGCCGCTGATCGACCCTTAAAAATGATCGACTGTAAAGTACTTGATAGGGGAAATTGGCTCTTATGCGAAAAAGTCAGACTCTGACGAAAGGGTGGACTAGACTTCTAGTCCCCAGCCAGTCAAACCCCAAGAGGTTCGAAGAGAAACACCGAACAAGTCTCATCTTTTCTCGCCTCTACCGACTTACCAATCTGAATGGCAGAGTGGAATCGTATTCTGCCCCGGGTATATACAAGGTGGAAGGGACATCGACGCACATCCGAATACAATGAGTTCAGTAGGTACATGATTCTAGACCCCCCCCCCCCCGTCGAAATTTTCCGTAACTTTTTTCATCAATTTTTTAATTATTCTGCAGTTTTTTTTACTTGAATGTGTAAAAATACATTATTTCTATGTACCTAAATTAGAGTTATAATAAAATAATCATTATTTCATTTATTTCGTATCGCGCGATAACATTCACCGCGGAGCGTTATAATCGCGTTTTTAGCAATACACTGCGCGCTCAAAAATGTCAATATCTATAATAACCGATCATTTTCTACATGAATGAACTAGGTCATTAAATTTTTGACCTTGAGTGAAACCTTGTCACGACGTTTGTGCGTTGATGTCCCTTCCACCTTGTATACCTATTTGTATCATCAGTCCAACAAACACTGGAACAATTAAACCACAGACGCCATCAGATCGCTGTGCAAACGTCCTCTATATTGTTGCTATATAAGGTCACATAATAGAGATGTACTTATGGAAGTAAAAGAGATACTCCGCCGACCCCAAGTGGATTGGGGTAAGGGCAGGAGGAGGATAATGATTGTAAAGTACTCACATCAATTTTGGGTGAATGTCCGATAGCTGTGGTCGGAGCAGCCGCCTGCGCACTCAACACCAAACGGCGGTACATTGTGTACAGTGCTTCTATTTCAGACCTAAAAGAAATAAAGAAGGAAAGCTCAGAATTATAAAATAACTAGCTTTCCGCCAGCCTTTTCGCCCGCTATCCCGCGGGAACCATACATTTTACCGGGATAAAAAGTAGCCTATGTGCTATTCTAGACTATAATCTATCTGTGCCAAATTTCATCCAGATCCCTTCAGTAGTTTTTGCGTGAAAGAGTAACAAACATCCATCTATCCATCCATCCTCACAAACTTTCACATTTATAATATTAGTAGGAAGTAGGATCACGCTACTCGTGACCAGAGGGCTGGATTATTTTTGGGCCAAAGAATCAGCATTGCCATTCAACGTGGCAATGCTGCCAGTCTTCTGGGCACGTTACCAGATGACAGCGATGAGGAGTACTTTGACGCCTAGGTGCGGAAATTTTGGTTTTTATTTATTATTTTATTTTGTTAATATTAGTACCTTATACGTTTTATAAAACGTTATGTTAATTTGAATTGAGGAAGATTATTTCGTTGCTCTATTTCGTCATAAGCGCGACTGCTACGCTATCTAGTTCTCCGAAAATCTTTCCGGGACGAGCAGTGTTGTTGAGTTTTTCAGTGAAATTCCCAGTAGCAGCTTGGGTTGATAGCTCGCCACCTACATGGGACCTACTAACAAACCGGCGAACCGGTGTACATTAGTACACTTTAAATTTCTGTGGCAAGTCAACATTTTAAGGCATTCAGGCACGGACAGCGGAGGCTTAGTAATAGGGTCCCGTTGGCACCCTTCGGGCGCGGAACCTACCTTAAAAGCTGAGATAGTAACACAAAAAATATGCTCAAACTCCGAATAAGTATTTAATAAACTGTACTACTTATTATTCTGATAACAATACTCGTAAAAAATATGGCTATGCCTGTCCCATACATTGAAACACAATAATTTGTCCGATTTTACGATTAGCGTACAGTACAACGGAATGAGTTCCCTCGTAAACTAGGCAGATTGCTATCTAGAACTTTATTGTGAGGCCTGAGGGCTAGTGTTTGTTTTGTATCTTGTACCTACACGCGATGAGAGAAAAGGAAATATACTTCTTACCAATGACCTGATTTTTTTTTCCAAGTTTATGGCTCGCCACCTTGTGGTAAGCGGTTACCGTAGCCTATCGACGCTTGCAACATCAGGGGTATCACTCGCGCGTTGCCCACCATGTAAAAATCTTTTCACACCCTTTTAAAGAATCGCATGGTGTAGTCCCTTGGGAAAGCCTCCGTCTCCCAAGAAAGGAAAATCAGAGAGTTATGTCGAACTAAAAACACACGGCTGTTTCTATTATGCGGAGGGGGCTCCGGGATCTCTGATGAACGCACCGGTGTCCCTTCTGTGCTTTGCTTTTGGCACGTCACAAATGCCATAGTGGCCTAGGGGGCGTAAGCGCGACTGCTACGCTAGAGCTCCTGGGTTTAATTTCCGGGTCGAGCAAAGTGTTCTTGGGTATTTCTGTGAAATTTACAGTAAGTAGCAGCTCGGAGATTGGAATTGTGCTCGGTTGAGGCAACAGGGCCCCCTAGTACGTAGGACCTAAACATAGTGAGACTGTAGACCCGCAGTGCACCTCTACCTAACCTTCTAGGAATACCGGCGTGATGGTATGTCCAAAAAATTATTTTATTGAAATCAGCGTCAAGCAGTAGTTGCCTGACAATAATACTTATTTTGCGTGACAAAGATGGCCAGTATGGCCAGTTTTGAATAATCGTATTTTCCTGTATTTTAAAGAAGGCTTTTTGTAGACTGAGAAGTCAGCTTATAGCCTTCTGCTCCAGCAACTCTTCTAAAACTTCCTTTAGCAACTGTATCCTTCTCTTGGTTTTTGTTTTAAAAACTATAATCTGATAGAATTTTTCAAACACACACACAACTAAACAAATTAACACAAAAACTTCAATCACACAACAAAATTAAAAGGTTCAACACTAAATTTTCACTCACTTTGTAAAATGAGTTTGTTTATACAACGCGTCAAGAATTTTCTCCTTAAGTTTTTTATTAGACATCGTAACAGGGGTTACATACTTTTCTCTGTTGTTAGAACGACCTACACGGGCCGCCTGTAGCGCGCCACTGAGCAACTAAGGGTTGACTTGAACAAATTGTACAATAACGAGCAAAGATATACCTATATTAGAAACACTGTGGTCTAGTGGTTCGAGTACCGGACTGCTGATCACGAGGTCGTGGGTTCGATTCCCACAGGGCACAAATATTTATGTGATGAATATATGATGAATATAAGTATTTGTGTTTTTCTGGGTGTTTCTTATGTATTATAAGTATGTATTTACAAAAAAAAAGTATATAAGTATTATATCCATTGTATAGTATCCATAGTACAAGCTCTGCTTAGTTTGGGACTAGATGGTGCTGTGTAAAAAACGTCCCCAAGATTTTTATTTTATTTATTTATTTACTTACAAAAGTGGTAAAGCGATTATTTCTTGAATAATCGATTGCAACTTTGAGATAACACCAATGTCACTGTACTATTACTTCGTAAATACTTTGATCGCAATACCACACCATTTCTAACAGTACTTTAGGAAAAAATCGCTTTTGAATTTTCACAAGCGTGTACATTTATTTGCTCGTCTGACTGTACCTGATAGTAACCTTCAATCGTTTATGGTTCCTCAACTGTGTATGTAGGGTTAAATGTTAAATGCGTAATGTAATGATTGTGTTATTTTGTAGTGCATGTTCTGTTTTTGTTTATGGGGCTATATTTTTTTATTGGAAATCAAAGGACTTCATTATGAAGTAGAAATCCTGAATGTATTTATCCGAATTATGGAACGTAGTCCGATTAATCAACTTTGTGTCATGTTCCAACAATTTTTATAGAACCGGAAGTACAGTGATGAGTATTCAGCTAAAAAGCCCTTTTAGTATCATAATCTATACTAATATTATAAAGAGGAAAGATTTAATTGTTTGTTTGTTTGTATTGAATAGGCTTCGAAACTACGGGATCGATTTGGAAAATTCTTTCAGTGTTAATCGGGGAAGGCTATAAGCTACATATCATCACGCTCCGACTAATAGGAGCGGATTAGTAATGAAAAATGTTGCAAAAACGGGGGAAAAAAATATTAAAAGACTTAGCAAGTCCGTCGGCCTGATCTAGGCCCGAGTAGTTGACTATGACTGGATTGATTGTGGTTTGGGGTCTGTGATGCTGCGCAGGAGTAGATAAACTTACTTGGTAAACTTGCAAGTCTTGATGAGCATCTCGAACACTTTCTGTGGAGGCTTGCCTCCCACCGCTGCCTTCTTACCCGTGGGCTTCGGCCTCGGCGGTGGGGCGGAGGTGGCGTTCTGCGGCCTCTCTGAGGCGTTCCTACCAGCCGTCAGGAATATCCGGACACCGCGGAGGGCTATGGCACTGGCCGCCATGCTGATCTGCTTGCCTTCAGACGCCATCTGCTAAAAAAGGGTTATTTTGTCTTTATTTGGGACCTGTTTCACCACCTCCTGATAAGTTCTCGTTAAATTACTTAGCAGATAATTTCATACAAATATTGTTCCATTTTTGGATTTATCCAGCGGCTAGCAGATATCCAGAGGTGTTTCAAATGCTCATTATGTATGGTCCTTAGTGATTTGGTCGATCATTTTAATCGTCCGATTCCCCTTTAGCAGAAAGCAAACCAAACTCTTGAAAACTTCTAAGTAGTGCATGTTATAGAATTCCACGGGTTCCACTGAAGCCCATTAAGGCGTGTATGCATAGTTTTATGTATGCATTAGTAACGTGCTAACCCAGTTCAAATAGTTGGTGCGAGGCACCGACTGCCGATTACCGCGTAGATACAACTATTAATTGCTAAGTTTGTTGTTAGGTAAACACAGGGCCGGATTTAAGGGAGGGCAACAGGGCTACTGCCCCGGGGCCCCCACAATAGATTTCGAAAAACGAAAACCTTTAAATTCTTAATTATTTAATATAGTAATACCTTTGTCCAAACATGATTATGAAAGACTACACGAGCGAAGCCGCTGGCAGAAAGCTAGTCTACTATAAAACTGAATGTTGGCAGATAGGTTCTCAATAATAGCAATAAATTATTTATTGAAAAACTAGACAGATTTTTTTTTATAATTATTTGGGGCCAGGGGGGTCTCTACTCCTTTGTTGCCCCGAGGCCTCCATACCTCTAAATCATGCCCTTACTAATTGCCAGATTTCTTATATACTAATATATATTAATATATAAGAAATCTGGCAACCAGTAAGTGGTATTTTATTTAGGTACATGCAGATAGACATGGACAGACGAAGTAGCCACATGTTTGGGACTGACTTTTGTATTATGAGCTCAAACCTAGCACGGGACACAATAATAAACTACCTATGTTGCTTATGTAATTCCACATGGGTCCACCACAAAGCTATACCAAGGCTGATATCGAAGTGTGTGTTTCAAAGGCTTGTCAATGATTTCGCATTCATAAAAAAAGCCACAAACCCACGCATGACTCTTGCACTACAGTACAACCATTACCAAAAGTTCGAATTGAGTTTCACCGCACACAGTGCCATGTCATGCTAGTCCACGACACCAATCATTCATTACAGTCGCTATGATGTTCATTCCATCGACGTCGGTGATCTAGTGACACGCTATACGTCAGTTTACTTAGTTTCATTTCGAAAATGGAACGCCATACGTCACGTTTAATTCCATTTTGAAAATGGAAAATCGGGTGGCTCTGATTGGTGCTAGACATACTTCCTTTCGTGGCTCGGACGCATGACATTCTCTGATGGCTGTTTTTATGTTCAGTTTAGCGAGAAAATAGAGTACCTTACTACCTATCAATATTTTGTGATATTAGTTTGCGTGATCCGAAAAAGTACAAACATTTTCTTTATAACTTTTCTGCCTTTACCTACTAAAAAAGGGTTCAAAAGTTGATGAACGATATGATCGGGAAATCTAATAAATAATACACCCCGCCCTCGAAGCCTTTATCATTGGTTGTCGTAAATCAATTTATGGTGCACGTGGTTTCGAGTCCATGCGACATAATTATCAAATTACACGAAACTACTGATTTACTGTTGACATTTTGACAAGAACCTACAGGGTTAGGCAAAGGTATTCGGCCAAAGCCAAAAGTTGTCAATAAAATGCGTAAGGAGACTCTTCTCTAGGCATGTAAGCAATGTGAGTCGTCTGTTGACGTTGACATAATTACTAGGCGTATCAATCGATCTGCATGGTTTTACCCCAGTCTATAGATGGGGGATGCGTAGCACATCGAGACCCTTTCGGTCTGAGAGCACGTTATGCCGTCGGTCCCGGCTCTCATTGCACGGACAATCATTAATCTGAAGGCTGACAATCCGTTTAGGTTTATTCGATACTGGGGGTCTACTCCCTAAGCACGAAGTTCGTAATTTCGGCCTTCGTTACGTTTCCTACTCCGGATCACATAAGCACGCATGATTTGTTAGGGTCCCGCGATAAGAATGAATGACAACACAATTTAACAGTTGTACCTGATGGGCTTAATACCCATCCGAAAAAATTGACCTGACGGATCGTTGTGTCCGATATGTTCGTTGACGGAGATTGGGAGTAAGTAGACTGGTATTGGTACTGTCCAGAAATTGGGTTGCAGATATTTGTTGGTAGTGCTGATAATTCAGCATCTGGGAAGACTGGAAGCCGACCCTAATTGAATCAATGAAATTGATACATAGGTAATGAGCCTACAGAGAAGAAAATTAAATCAGAATCGAAAAATTAAAAAACGCTACGCCAAAACAACGCTTTATTCAAAATAATCGATTTATCAGTTTTGTCATAGATGTTATCGATGCACGTATGAGCCTCGCTCGGATTTGCATAGGAATCCATATGTCTGGCATATAGCACGCGATGTCCCCATACGTTATCAAATAAATTCATTTTTGTATACTTTTAAAATATTTTATGTGAGTATTTATGGGGGTTCTATGATAGGTTTATGTGATGGGGAGTGAAGTTAAACTGAAGTACGATAAACCGATCGAACCGCCCGGGGGCAGTCTGTGACAAGAGCGAAGAGGAAAGGATTCCAAGTTTTCGGCATAATTTGATACTGAACGGATAATTTGATACTGAACGGATAATTTGATACTGAACGGATAATTTGATACTGAACGGAGAACCCTTGCCGTTCGTTCGGTACTATACTAATTATTCTGGAAGATAGTTTGGAATCGAATATATTCTTATTTAAGTAGTCATAATATAATTAAATGATAAAAAATACGTAAAATAAATACTTATTCATATAATTAATAAATATTACTACCTATTATAATTCCGCTTGTATTCCGCTTGTATTCAGTGGAATAAATTATTTTCATCGTAAAGATGATAAATATCACCTAGTTCTACGCAAACATACTATAATACAACATAAGTAGGTACCTAAACATTCTGGGCAGCTAAAAAAGTAGCTTTCTAAATGGATGTGAAACGTAATGGTGATTCAGATTCTATACTTAAATTTCTAGAATTCATGAACTATAGTATGAATTCTATAAAGAAACTAGCTTTTGCCCGCGGCTTCGCTCCCCGTGGATGAAGAAACAAAATTGAAAGAAATCGATCCCGAATAAGATAAAAAGCAGCTCGCTATAACAGTTCCATCATCCTCCTAGGCTCCTAGCCTATGCCGAAAATATGTTAAGCTCCGGTTCCAATCGAAACAGATGTGGTTAAATATAAATATCTTACACAAAGCAATAGCGTTCAGACTGGTTAAAACCGATAGGATATCTTTAAACCCAAAACCGATAGGTATCCTAACTTTAAATTGATCGTCTGGTTTTTTGGCCTTCTGACTACGATTAACGATTTTCTATGCCGAATCAATTGCCATTTCTTAACGTGCTACATAAGGTACAGAGGGTCTCGATGTCTTAAGAATGGTCACCCATCCATAGTCTAACCGCAGAAACCGCTGCTTAACCTATCGCTCAGCGTAGTTATTACTTCGTCAAAGTTTTTAGCTCGGTTTGAGCAACTGTTACTGGTACTGGGGTACTCTATGAGGTACTGAGGTGATACTGTTTGTGAAACTGTGTTGTTCAAAATCACTCCAAAGGAAAATTGAAACTTTAATTACTCGTAATAACTCGTAATTCTAACCAAACTTTACAACTATTGTTTAATTTAAGTCTATACCACTTTAAACGTTTATAACTAATCAACAATTACGATTTCTGCGCATATGACAACTTAATTAAAGAACCAACAATAATGATCCCTTATATCAATAGGAATACATACTACAGAGAGGTCAAGCTCTATCCTAGCATCTACGCAACCGAGTGGAATGACATATACCTCATTTTTTTAGTTGAACGATGGACTTTTAAATAGAAAATTAAAAATCAAAAACCAGCAATGATGATCTCTTCTTTCTATGGGCTTGCATACAACAGAGAGGTCAAGCTCTATCTATGGATCTATACTAATAATTGAAAAAAGCTTTACATCAGTTTTTAAGTTGGAAATTATGCTTTACAACAGTTAATACAAAATTCAAATCTATTCAGTAGGTTTAGCGCCAACCCCTAACAAACAGACAAACAGACAAGAATTCTAAAAATCACATTTTTGGGTTCGCGATCGTTTATATACTCTAACCCAATTGTTTTTTTTTAAATATCTTCAATGTACAGAAATGACTTTTTTACAATTTTATAATAGTATAGATTAATCAATGTAACCTTTTAACCCCCCTGTTCTATTTTTGAATCTTTTCATACAACGCGAGCTACTAACACACCAATCCCCATGAACGTACGATGCGTCACAATCGACCAAGCGCTCGTACAATCTAAACTATGGAAGCAATATCTACATAGCTAACTATACAGTACTGACCTTCTGTGATTTATGACTTTATTCCCCCGACACACACAAACAAGTTTAACATGTGATTTGTACTATGTACAGTGCGTTACGCGTACGTACAGGTGTATATAGTCTGTCGTTTGCACGTTGCTTAGTTACAGATTCGGGTATAGAAGCTACATTTGGGGTGTCATTGATTTTTTGGGGACGGCAATAGGGTTGCTCAACATTACATTAGCTTAGAATTATGACATTATCCATAAATCTATTTAAGAAAAAGCTTTTTAATTTTTGAAGTTTTTATAGTATTTACTTAGTCATGTTTATTAAAAGGATAGCAAACACGTACCTATACTGTACCTACCTAATTAATTAGCTGATAACCAATAAACTAATAAGTTTACTCGGCGTACTATCATAATGCTAATATTATTGTACACCGATAACATCTAATAACTGGAATATGTCCCTGTTGTTTTAAATACCATAGGTACCTAGGTAAGTAATAATTTATTATGTAGATACGCATCAATGTATTAAGAAATTAAGCTATTCTAAAGTATTCTCCTTGTAGTATATTCAGGAGCTGCGATACGTATAGCCCAAGGTTATGACCATTGAACTGCCAAGTCAAAGGTCTCGAATTCGAATCCAAGGCACCTCTGAGTTTTGAAAATCATGTGCATAATTATCGGTGAAGGAAAACATTGTGAAAAAACCTGCATGCCTGAGGGATTTTCTCGACGGCATGTGAAGTCTGCCAACCCGCATTATGCCAGCGTGGTGGACTAAGGCCTAATCCCTCTGATGAGAGGAGACCCATCCCCAGCAATGGGACAGTTAATGGGTTGATGATGAGTGTATTCTCCTTGTCACATCCTGACCCCTTTTGATGATTTGAATCATACGGACCGCGTTCATACATTTCGAATACCTACAAGCTGGCCACTCGTACGAAAATAAATAATTCGAGGCCAGCCCATGCTGGTAGTATAGAGCAGTGTGCAGTCATGCAGTGCAGCTATACACGATTCATATAATTAATCTATTATTCATAAAAAGGGGCATGTTAATTCCACAGATTAAACTTTCACTCAAGATCAAGCTATTCACTCAACAGTCTAATATGACGTATGGTAGGTACCTTCCTAGGTACTAAGGCCTTTTTGAATTAGCTGCATTTCTACTGAAGAGCTTATTAAAAGAAGAGCAGTTTATTTCTAGACAAAACCAAGAGCGCACAACGCAGCGGTGACATCTATAAATTTTTCATGTAACAAAATTTTACGAATGCTTTTACCGTCATCTAGCGATAAAAAATAGCACTAATGATGTTGAAGTCAGTCATCTCTAATCGTCACTATTATTGTAAATTTTATAGCCAAGATGGTGAGGATGAAAATAACTTATTTACATAAACAATTCCTACATGAAAGCAATTTGTAGTCTATTTTTGTATTGTGTCAGCGGCGGTGTAACATTTATAACTATGGATGTAACAAAACGTTTTCATCCTGTTTTACCGACACTACCGACTGTCATTTGTCACTATGAATGACAATGACAGTAGTATCAAAGGCGGATCGCGGTCGCGGATGTCAAACTCAAAACTCAAAAATCGTCAAATCAACAAAACGAAAGCCAGGTTGTGTTTCGTATCAGAAATTGTTTCTTTGTTGTGATTATTTATTGAAATATTGAATGAACTACTCTAAACAAATTGACAAATATAAAGTACGCGTGTTTTGTGACAATATTTGTGTGATATACTGATTGTTAGTGATCTAGATTATCGAGATACAGGACGACGATTATCGGTAAGAATTTTTTGTTTTTATTTGTGTACTGCATGCCTGTTCTAGCGGGTCTTGGTGTCGAATGAGCAGGTTCCTTCACTATTTGCCTAGCAGTGAATTATGTATTATGTTTTTAGTCTAACATAGTAATAAAATTGTTGCACTTGTACTTATCAATAAACTTTCACGCTTCAGTGGATACCTACCAACGTTTTACTCGTTTGAAATTTGAATTTTCAAAGCAGCATAGTTATAACATTCAAAACTATTTGAGTGTTTGATCTACAAGAACAGTTATAGAATTGCACGAACTCCTGTGTGGTTATATTCTGGAATATCTCGCTTTTCGGTCAGAGAGTCGCCTTTCATAATAAAATCGCCTTCACATTTTTTTTTCAAGAAGCTATTTACTGGCCTTTCAGTCCACAAATTGCAACATGTTTTTTTTAAGTAATAAATTTCCTATTTATGACTAAAAATGTATGTGTAGGTTCAGCACTATGGAATTCTTATTCATCCAATTAAATTCAGTAAATTGTTCGAACAATGGTTTTCCTATGGTCTGTCATTGTGTTACTTGATGGGATAAACTTAAACACAAAACTTAACATTTTACCTTTATTATTATATTTCTTAGAAGATGTGCAACATACCAGGGAAAATTAAACATAAATAAAACCTTTACTTTCCTTTAATTTATTGTTTTAAAATCTTGTATTTAATTTATGAAAATTAGATCTAGCAAAATACCTAAATTAAGTAAGTCAATAATGGTTCAATAGAGACATAATACATTTACAACTGTATTTAGAATTACAACAAAATTTAGAAAACATGTCTCTATGTAGATATTGTTTTTCATAATAATCAACTTATACATACCTACATATATATACTACTTAATATATTTTCTACAGATATTAAATTGTTCCTTATCATCAAGTAATGTGGGATTAAATACTGATAAATTATATTTCAGTAAAAATAATTTGCAGATCTACATAAATTATCATTTAATGAGGAATGATAATTATGGAAATATCAGTAATATATTTCATGATGTAATGTGTGTACTGTATTTTAAAGGCAATTTAGGTATAACGTAAATGATAAATATATAATGCAATTAGGTAATTGAGAGTTGTAAAAGTGGGGGTAAAATTTGTCTGTAATTTTTGTTTTTTTTGTTGCTGTGGAGGGACAAGGTGTGTTATCCCGAGGATTCTCTGACCAGGCAACTATTTTGTCTCATAGGCCACTGCATAACAGTTGATGTCGGGGTTTGTATCATATGTGAAACTTGCATTACAAATTGTCTCTTGCACTATTTAGGAAATACTTCAATGAGTTTACAGCGCGATAGATGTCGCTACAAAACCTTTAATTTTGGAACATACTTAATGCTATCTTTTTTTATTTTTTAAGCATTTTCCTTGTTAAGATTACAAGTTATTTTTAATGAAGGAAAAATCTTGCTCGCCAGCCAAGTTCATTCTGGACAAGTACTGTGGCACAGATCAAATAAACAGATTTCAAAACCATTATTCTAGATGCAATAGTTTTTTTTGTGGAAGTCGATTGGATTGGGGAGGGCTTTGTTCAGCGAGGACCTTTAGGCGATATGACATAGAATTTCTAAGACACAACAAAACAAATCAAAGCTTACAAAAACATTTTATCAATAATACACACACACACTTTATATGATTGTATTGAACTGATATTATGTAAATCTAATAAAAAAAACGTGTTCACCTTATCATATTACCTCTTATCAGTTACACATGTTGTGGGAATATGTTTCAAGTACTTTGGTATGTTTAGGCAGGTTATAATACAGTTCTATAACATTGAAAGTCTAAGCTTGTCCTGCTTCTGCAGTATGGTTCTGGGGTACGAAACCACATCTCAAGGCAAGCGTAGTGTAGGACGCCCTGCGACACGATGGACCGACGATTTAAAGAAGGTGGCTGGCAGCGGATGGATGCGAGCTGCCCAAGACCGGGATGGTTAGCGCTCTTTGGGGGAGGCCTACGTTCAGCAGTGGACGGCAATAGGCTGATATGATGTAACACAGCTGCATTAAATTCCTCTTTAGAACGCTTTGAATAGGATATCTTCTAATGTAAATCCTATCATGTTTCGTCAAAACTTAAGGACATGGCACATTATGCAAGCACGGTAATGGCACCGCATAATCGCAAATGCCTTGTAATGTGTGTTCTTTGCGGTGACAGGAAGCTTCCACCACTCGGATTGCGAGCTTGTGGTAAGCGTGCTGGTGGCTAGCGCTAACCAAATTTTAAGCCGTGCTGCAGCTGTGCCGTTACGTGCTGTTACAACCCTTTAGCCAACCCACCAGCTTACATTACACCATCCATTGTTGGATATGCCTCCTCATTCCCAGACACGCTTGGTCCTAACGCTAGCCAAGCGTGAACCCCCTATTCCATTTTTATTGTCTGTGATAAATTTCCTTACCAGCTATTTTATTTCCAGACTAGCCTTAGCCCGCGACTTAGTTGAATTTCCCCCCATTTTTGCAACAATTTTAATTGATAATCCGCTCCTATTAGTCGTAGCGTGATGATATATAGCCTATAGCCTTCCCCGTTAAACAGGCTATCTAACACTTATACAGCAATCTAAGAATTTTTCAAATCGGACCAGTAGTTCCTGAGATTTAGCGTGTTCAAAGAAACTCTTCAGCTTACTAATATTAGTTAATACAAGATAAGATACGCGTCTTTCAAAGTTCTTGAATGTAAAGGCTTGTGAAACTGAAATTATAAGCGTGTATGTAAGTACCCAATTTCCAATCGTGAATATGGGTCAATGAACAGCATATTAGTTTAAAAGTTTCGCTACGGAATAATGTAGTACTGATATCAATATGAGTAGTTCTTGTATTATTAGTTTCTCTACCTATTCCCTGTTTAACTTCGAGACAAACTTCGTTCGGGACAATAGATTCAAAATACAATGCAATCTTGGAACTACTGGTGCTTTACCCTGCCAAACTATATTTTATAATTCACCAACGACCTGCCCGGGCTTCGCACGACTTCATAAAATATAGCTGTAACCTTCGTAGATCATTGGTGAAAACTGTAGTTCTGAGATTGGGTGAATACATTGATTGATTGCTTGAATATTGCACATTGCAGTATCTAAGCCCTATTTGTAGGTACTTACTTTAGTTCACAACAGGTGGTCACCGCTTTAAGGAAGTGTACCTAGTCGTAGTTCTTATCAACACCGAATCAAGCCAAAATCAATTTAAATAAAAAAGAATAACTTCCTTCCGTGCATACAAAGAAGCAATGACAAAATATCGTAACTGTAAAGGTTCGGCCCTTTCGGGTAGTAAAATATTAAGATCGCGGTCGCGGATGTCAAACTCAAAACTCAAAAATCGTCAAATCAACAAAACGAAAGCCAGGTTGTGTTTCGTATCAGAAATTGTTTCTTTGTTGTGATTATTTATTGAAATATTGAATGAACTACTCTAAACAAATTGACAAATATAAAGTACGCGTGTTTTGTGACAATATTTGTGTGATATACTGATTGTAAGTGATCTAGATTATCGAGATACAGGACGACGATTATCGGTAAGAATTTTTTGTTTTTATTTGTGTACTGCATGCCTGTTCTAGCGGGTCTTGGTGTCGAATGAGCAGGTTCCTTCACTATTTGCCTAGCAGTGAATTATGTATTATGTTTTTAGTCTAACATAGTAATAAAATTGTTGCACTTGTACTTATCAATAAACTTTAACGCTTCAGTGGATACCAACGTTTTACTCGTTTGAAATTTGAATTTTCAAAGCAGCATAGTTATAACATTCAAAACTATTTGAGTGTTTGATCTACAAGAACAGTTATAGAATTGCACGAACTCCTGTGTGGTTATATTCTGGAATATCTCGCTTTTCGGTCAGAGAGTCGCCTTTCATAATAAAATCGCCTTCACATTTTTTTTTTCAAAAAGCTATTTACTGGCCTTTCAGTCCACTTCTGGACATTAGCCTTTCAGTCCACACATTGCAACATGTTTTTTGTAAAGTAATAAATTTCCTATTTATGACTAAAAATGTATGTGTAGGTTCAGCAATGAAATTCTTATTCATCCAATTCAATTCAGTAAATTACTTAAAAGTCCCACACCCACGAACAATGGTTTTCCTATGGTCTGTCATTGTGTTACCTAATGGGATAAACTTACAACACAAAACTGAACATGTTACCTTTATTATTATATTTCTTAGAAGATGTGCAGCATACCACGGAAAATTAAATATAAACAAAACCTTTACTTTCCTTTAATTTATTGTTTTAAAATCTTGTATTTAATTTATGAAAATTAGATCTAGCAGAATACCTAAATTAAGTAAGTCAATAATGGTTCAATAGAGACATAATACATCTACAACTGTAAAAATTTAGAAAACATGTCTCTATGTAGATATTGTTTTTCATAATAATCAACTTATACATACCTACATATATACTTAATATATTTTTTACAGATATTAAATTGTTCCTTATCATCAAGTAATGTGGGATTAAATACTGATAAATTATATTTCAGTAAAAATAATTTGCAGATCTACATAAATTATCATTTAATGAGGAATGATAATTATGGAAATATCAGTAATATATTTCATGATGTAATGTGTGTACTGTATTTTAAAGGCAATTTAGGTATAACGTAAATGATAAATATATAATGCAATTAGGTAATTGAGAGTTGTAAAAGTGGGGGTAAAATTTGTCTGTAATTTTTGTTGCTGTGGAGGGACAAGGTGTGTTATCCCGAGGATTCTTTATAGGCCACTGCATAACAGTTGATGTCGGGGTTTGTATCATATGTGAAACTTGCATTACAAATTGTCTCTTGCACTATTTAGGAATTACTTCAATGAGTTTTGTGTATAGCGCGATAGATGTCACTACAATACCTTTAATTTTGGAACATACTTAATGCTATCTTTTTGTATTTTTTAAGCATTTTCCTTTATTTTTAATAAAGGAAAAATCCTGCCCGCCAGCCAATTTTTTCTAGAATATAATTTATTTTTATAACTTGTTCATTCTGGACAAGTTGCAAACAAAGATTTCAAAACCATTATTCTGGATGCAATCGATTTTTTTGTGGAAGTTGATTGGATTGGGGAGGGCTTTGTTCAGAGAGGACCTTTAGGCGATATGTCATAGAATTTCTAAAACACAACAAAACAAATCAAAGCTTACAAAAACATTTTATCAATAATACACACACACACTTTATATGATTGTATCGAACTGATATTATGTAAATCTAATAAAAAAAACGTGTTTACCTTATCATATCACCTCTTATCAGTTACACATGTTGTGGGAATATGTTTCAAGTACTTTGGTATGTTTAGGCAGGTTATAATTCAGTGCTCGTCGGCAGAGGTCGTCAAGTCAGGAGATGGGAAGATAGCTTGAAACAGACAGCGGGACCACTCTGGTTGAGAGTGGCAAGGGATAGGACCCATTGGAAGGAACTGGAGGAGGCCTATGCCAGAAGGCAAACCGAACTTAGGGACCTCTTGTAACCCTATGTTCAGGAATAAAAAGGCTATTATTATTATTATTATTATAATTCAGTGCTATAACTTCGAAAGTCTAAGCTTGTCCTGCTTCTGCAGTATGGTTCTGGGGTACGAAACCACATCTCAAGGCAAGCGTAGTGTACACGATGGACCGACGATTTAAAGAAGGTGGCTGGCAGCGGATGGATGCGAGCTGCCCAAGACCGGGATGGTTGGCGCTCTTTGGGGGAGGCCTACGTTCAGCAGTGGACGGCAATAGGCTGATATGATGTAACACAGCTGCATTAAATTCCTCTTTAGAACCCTTTGAATGGGGTATCTTCTAATCTATATCCTATCACGTTTCGTCAAAACTTAAGGACATGGCACATTATGCAAGCACGGTAACGGCACCGTCTTTACGGTGACAGGAAGCTTCCACCACTCGGATTGTGAGCTTGCACCTCGCGGGCAACGCGTGGTAAGCGTGCTGGTGGCTAGCGTTAGCCAAATCTTAAGCCGTGCTGCAGCTTACATTACACCATCCATTATCCTCCGCCTCCTCATTCCCAGACACGCTTGGTCCTAACGCTAGCCAAGCGTGAACCTCCTATTCCATTTTTATTGTCTGTGATAAATTTCCTTACCAGCTATTTTATTTGCAGACTAGCCTTAGCCCGCAACTTCGTTGATTTTCCCCCCATTTTTGCAACAATTTTAATTGATACTCCGCTCCTATTAGTCGTAGCGTGATGATATATATAGCCTATAGCCTTCCCCGTTAAACAGGCTATCTAACACTTATACAGCAATCTAAGATTTTTTCAAATCGGACCAGTAGTTCCTGAGATTTAGCGTGTTCAAAGAAACTCTTCAGCTTACTAATATTAGTTAATACAAGATAAGATACGCGTCTTTCAAAGTTCTTGAATGTAAAGGCTTGTGAAACTGAAATTATAAGCGTGTATGTAAGTACCCAATTTCCAATCGTGAATATGGGTCAATGAACAGCATATTAGTTTAAAAGTTTCGCTACGGAATAATGTAGTACTGATATCAATATGAGTAGTTCCTGTATTATTAGTTTCTCTACCCATTTCCCTGTTTAACTTCGAGACAAACTTCGTTCGGGACAATAGATTCAAAATACAATGCAATCTTGGAACTACTGGTGCTTTACCCTGCCAAACTATATTTTATAATTTACCAACGACCCTTCCCAGCTTCGCACGACTTCATAAAATATAGCTGTAACCTTCGTAGATCATTGGTTTGGTGAAAACCGTAGTTCTGAGATTAGCTGAATACATTGATTGATTGCTTGAATATTGCACATTGCAGTATCTAAGCCCTATTTGTAGGTACTAGGTACTTTAGTTCACAACAGGTGGTCACCGCTTTAAGGAAGCGTAGTCGTAGTTCTTATCAACACCGAATCGGGCCAAAATCAATTTGAATAAAAAATAATAACTTCCTTCCGTGAATACAAAGAAGCAATGACAAAATATCGTAACTGTAAAGGTTCGGCCCTTTCGGGTAGTAAAATATTAATTTCAAACATACTCTTAATGTTTCGGAATTTAAGCAATAATTTGGATGAAAAGAAAAGTAAGCTCTTGAAGAGAAGGTGGATTTACCAACAAAAAAATGACATGTCCCCAGTCTGGAGTTTCTTGCCGGTTCTTCTCCACAGGAAACGACTTATTTTGGAACCGTGCACCTAAATTCGACATTTCATAAGTGCCTGAAGGTTTATATCAAAATAAAACTGTTTTGATGTTTGATTCTGTTTTCGACACTTATCATAAAACACGTTCTGTATTTACCGAAAAGTTAGGTAAAGGTGTACACACTACACCCACAGTTAGCCGGTATATTTTAGGACCCGTGCCATTAACCAGGCACACATTAAAATTCCGAGATACTACTGAGAATTTTATAAAAAAAAAAAAAAAAACAGTTGCGCTCGCGACCACTTGAATTGGCCTAGACCTAGAGACTCTTATCACATAGCTCATCTGTTCCGCTTATTTAATATTAAAAGATTTTGCGGTTCTGCTATTGATACAAAATTCTCAAAGTTGTCTTAATATTGCAAAATGAGACAACCATACCATCTTTTAATAACATTAGTGATAGGCTACCTATTATTTTTTTCGTATAAAAAGGTCAGTTGACGTTATTAACAACATCCTTATTTGTCAGATCATTAACAACATCCTTTTTTGTTAGATCATTCTTTAATGGTGATCATTAAAATTTGTGGATGTCTCCAAGGTGTTCTTATAAAGTTCATCTACTTATATTAATCGAGAACTCGGTTTTTAAGTCCTAGAACAAGATAAAAATGTAATGCTGGGACAGTATGCGAAACTATGTAACATCTGGCCAACCTTTCTGTTAGTGGCAGCTGGTCTAACACAGGCCTGTCCTAAGTGCTGCACTGGATAAACTGGTATGGGGCCACTAACGGTCTTTGAACCTCCGTACAACACCGTACTTGCAGCAAATTATTACCGGAATAGATTCCAGAATATCGCCAGCAATATTGACTAAGTTTGCGAAGAAACTAAAGGAGACGACAGTTCTCGTTTGTAAGCTTTGGTACATGGAAAGCTGGGTCTGTGTGAGAGAAAATGTTTTAATATTGACGGGATTGTTTCAACGATGTATCTACCTACTATAATATTATGTAGAAGCCAATTTTTTTAGGTACCTATTGTAAGATTTATTGTAGCGCTGTCAGACACTGAAATCCCGAAGTAAGCAGCTCGGAGTTTAGATTTGTGCCTGGTTATTTATTAGCTGGATACTTTAAATCATGTTTTGAAAATGACCTCAAATTAATGAATAAAGATTTCTCTCAATTAAACATTCAAAAATGTTTCATGTTACAATTAAGGGAACAATTTTTTTTGTGTATGTCAGAGGTCATGTACAAATGTCAAATCGTACATTTGTGCGACCACAACGTCCACAACCGGTGGACGGTACGACTCACTGCGATTCCAAACAGGAATTGTGGTTATTCAGCCGGTTTATGAAAGTAACGAAATGTGAAATAAATGTTTTGGGTGAATGATGTTTAATTTTCAAATAATGTTGACTTCATTACTGTGTTAAACTGATTCAATGTGATGTTGACAAATAACCTTAATAATAATAACCTGTAAACTGTAACTGTGTGTTACCACCACGCTTGCCGAAAAGTTATTTTAATACGGGACTAAAGAAATTCTAGCTTTCCGAAGTCGTGGCTCGGCAAAAAAAGAAAATAGAATAATTCTGAGCCACCGTCCAAAAAAGGTGCCTTTTTGGAGACCGCCGTTATGATTATTCAATTCAGGAAACCTGGGAAAATTACGTAGGAATTCTTGAGACACGTACCAACGAAGTAGGTACCTACCTCGAAATTTAATCAAGTAACCGCCGCATGGTAAAATATTTAAAGCAATACTTCTTTTTAGAGTTTTTTAGGTAAGGAGGTATTTACCTACCTTATTACCTATTAGATAGAGTAGGATCTTTTATATATATTTCTGTTTTATTTAATCTGTACCATCAGGTCTTTGTCTCCAAAGTCCAAAGATAGATGTGTTGATATATTCTCTAAAATTGCAGATCAAAAGCTTTGAAGATCTTTTTCGCAGACATTAAAGTTGGTATTTACTGCACCTAATCTTCATAACCTAGATACATTTTGTCAACTTTACTTTTTACTTTACTAGATGATTAAAGCTTTGTGCAGTTTTAACTGGGTATTGTTATGTTATTTTTTCTTTTACTCAGAGTGGCCACTTTTGATGAATTGGAGTGTGGTTTTACGATACCAATTCACGAGTATCATCCATCATCCCACCCAATATCACTTTGCTCGGTCTGGGAACCGAACCCAGGACCCACAGTGTAGCAGTCGCGCTTAAAAGGAACCACTAGACTAAAGAGGCATTAGAAAAATGTTATGATAATATTTAGCAGGCTTATACTGCACAACTTTAAGATCGGATAAAAACCTTATTATAACACAAATAAAGCAATCAACGAACTAATCCTTTGATAATGAAAACGCCATCAAGGCTTCCTAAGGCAATTTTATTTGAGTCCTTCGACGTTGAACGACGGTAATGTTGAACATTAAAATTGTAACAAGAAATAACTTTACGACCCTTTGGTAATATTAAACTTGATGTAGTGATTCTAGTAATAGTCTTATGGACTATTTGCCTAAAATTGGATCTGATTTATCCGTGATTTACTTATATCTGAGCTCTCCGTCTTACTCAAGTTTTATTTTGTAGTAAACTTATTAATAATTGTGACCAAAGATAAGAATATCTCTTTGATCCCTGTTAAAAACTTCCTTGGTGTAGTAAGCGCTACTGCTGTGCTAGAAGCTCATGGATTCAATTCCCGCGTCGAGTAATTCTCATTAGCAGCAGCAGTACAGCTATAAGCTATACCACTAACTAAAGATTAATCAAGCATAAGCTGTTCAAAAAAGCAAATTGCAAAAAAGTTTTTTTTTAAAACTGGAATTCGTTAGTAAGGTTAACTGTTAGCGTGTTCATTACAGCAGCGTTTGGCTCAAAGTCAGTATAGGCAGTTTCGGCTGGTACAAATTCACACATTAGTGAGCTCAGTTTGACCTAGTTTTTATTTGCCAAGTTGCCAACCTGCACTTTGTGGCGGTCAAGGATACCAATGCAGTAGTACTGTTTTTAATTTTCCGATAAATGCTCGCTGTTATATCTAAAAGTTCTTTACAGCGAAATTCGTTTACTATTTTATTATCTGCTGTTATCTTGCTCCAACTTCAGCTTTTGAAAGAATAATTTCATTCATGTTCGCATTGCGACTACGGAATTGGGAGTAAATTGGGTACATCATCAGTTTCCAAGTTTAATCTTATAGTTAACCACAGGTGCTGGAATCTAAACAAAAAAAAATGGCTGTAGTTAATTTTGATAAGGGTAATAAATGGTTACATTGACTTTTTTATAGAAGGTTCCGAAAATCCTCATGGATCAACTGCTACCTTGGTAGATGGAAAGGTGTGTTGGACTCCTAGCAACTTAAACCCGCACTTGGCTTATAGTCATGGCTATGGGATTCGTGACATAAGCCACATTAAGTCGATATTTGGTAAAAGAAAACATCTGTTCAAAATGTAAACTGGTAAGAATTGTATGTAGCGCGATATTTTAGTTTTTAGAAGAGTTACTTTTTATCAAACAAATATTAGTAAGAGGAAGTTGTTAAAAACCAATCTAACATCGCCATCCTGAGCAATCAGAACGACATCAGTCAATGTTTTTGTCACCTGACTCACTGTGTATCCTCCAAGAGACAAGACTTCCAATTACCGCGTCCGGTGTTACGGGAGTAATTTGCAAAATCTATCTCTTTCTGGTCCAGGTTGAATGTGTATTTCTGTCTCTGTTCATTTTGCTGGTTGGAACTTAGATCAGATAATGGCAGCTGTTAAATCCATTACCTGAATTATCGCGCGCGTTCAGGTAGCATTGAGTTTAAATCTTGGTGCGAGAGGAAATTACTCGTTTTTAAATAGAAAACTATTTAAAAATATGAATAGTACAAAGTTCAAGCTGCTATTGACAACAGTAAATCATTGAACTTAGAAAAGTAGGTATGAGTGTTTTTGCGCCAGTTTTTTTTTACTGTGAAATTACTGATATTTACTCCTAAGATTTTGTTAAGACGCGGATCAACTTTTTTTATTGTTTTCTTTATGACGACGATAAATAAATAATCTAGGCGCTAGCGATCTCATTTCAATTGTCCATTTTTGTCTTGAACCTAGATATTCTCAATGTAACTAGGTTTTCTTTCTTATCAAGCCATGACGAATTTCTAGACACGAGTAGAAATAACGTGACCAAATTCCTATTGTATACCTTATTTTTAATGGTACCTGTAAAACATTTATTTTATTCTGAGATCTTTGATAACAGTACAATATATTTTTAGATGATAAAAACTGAGGCGTAATTAAAGCTGAAATGAAACTGTTTGAATGCAACCGGAAACAAATAAATCTATTATTTCTTCTGTCATGGCAAATGTGATATCGAGCCATGTAGTGAATAGTCTCGATCACAAGGCTAGGCAAGGCAAGTAAGACATGAGACTGCCTATTTTTGACTCGAATCCGACCTCGTAAGTCCGTCAGCGGAACTTGCCTAAATCCTAACTTCTTTACTAATATTATAAGTGCGAAAGTCTGTCTGTCTGTATGTTGCGCTTTCACGCTAAGACTACTAAACTGATTTAAATGAAAGGTACAGAGATTTTTTATCGTGAAAGAAGGGCTGTAAGGTATTGAAATAGGGGATGAAAGTTATAAGAAATATTCAGACCACGCGGGCGAAGTGATTTCCGAAAGTTCTGGAAGCTCCCAAGAGCAGAACAATACTACTCATCTTCTTTCACCAATGATAAGATCAGTAATAACTTCATGTTGACAATTTTGTTTCTTGTGAGAGACATTGTTTTTGCAAGAGCTTCTGTAAAAATTTGCTCTTAAAATCACCAGATTAGATCCCTATCTAAACACAAGTACAATCTGACATGGCATTGACCAACGAAATCTTCATCAAAATGTTTGCAAAAATGTTTTGTAAAACAAAGTCATTCTTAAGAAAACATGATGGCAACAGATTACAAGTAATGTCCGTGGTCCCTAGACAATGGCTCGTTACAAGACATTACGAAAATAAGGTGTAATTTGATGAAAAAAAATACTAGTAAGCATTGGTGAGACTTTAAAAGTCTGGGTCCCGTATGTTGTACCTAGATGTTAAGTTCGGGTAATATCATCATGAGTCCTTATATTATACTTTTAAGGTTGATAAGGGATTTATTGAATCAGCAATTAAACGAAAAATAGGTAAGTAAATATTTTTTTATCCGTGGCCGTATCAACATATCAGAATATACTTTAAGTAGGTACCTTAGTTCCGTCATCGACCCCGTAGACAGTGTTGGGACCATTTATTTTATTTATGCAGTGATGGGCTCTTCATTTAATGGCATGAATGATGACTGATTTTGTTTTTATGTTGGCACGACTGGTATACAGAAAGTATAAATTAAAGGGTTTCTTGTTAGCCAACGGAACTCTGAAACCTCGGCAAAACACTAATAACGCGGTGATTTTGTTTCGTAATCGTGCTATATTTTGTGGAAAATTGTTGGGCGTGCTATTGCCTTGATATAATTGAAATAAGCATCACTTTGGTGATATACTAAAGACAATGGTGCAAATCCTTTCAGCCGGTTTTGATATTAGTTAGTATTTTAAATATGAATGGACCTCTTTATCAGTTTATCAAGCCTAGTCTTCAACCTGAAATTGTACGTACTTACTCAAACCCTGACCTGAAAAAAAGGTTAAGGAAAAAACGTACCTATTGATAAATGATTTCACACAAAATCAAACAATTAATTATAACCAACAATCGTTCATATCCTTCACGCTGATCATCTTGAAAATTCCGTATAAAGTTATGCATTACTGCATTGTATAAAATTTGAAAAAAATCGGTTATAATACCTCAATGGATATGCAAAACCGGTTACACGCCAACTGACCACTGTTGGCCCTGAATTTGCCCTATATTAAACACATCCATTGCTACCTAAACATGTAAATGTTTACCAAAGTAATTACATAAGTAGCAATGTACGATATAGTTGGCGTTGGCGGCCAATGTTGGTTGTAATGTTACATGAAAGTGGATCGCGTGTCACGATGTTGATTGATGTTACCAAATTGATTAGCAACGTGTTCGCACTGTTTCCTAGTTTTTCTTTTATTAACTTACGTGAGGTTCTTTATTGGGATAATACTGGTATGCTACGTAAGCCTGTTTGCGGAAGAATTCGATTCGGTATCACTTAAATAAAAATTAAGAACATGTTCGTCGGACTACTGTCGATTCGTTTTCGTCAAGTGCTATTCTATTCTGCTTCTGAGCAGTACAGACAGACATTGTGCTAACTTCCTCGTGTCCCGGTTTGAAGAATAATGGAACCGGTAAAATTACTGGGCAAATGAGACAAGGTGACAGCGGTAACGCGTGAGTCTTCTAGTGACTAGGGTTACCATTTAACATCTGGAGAATATTTACTTGTAATAAATCGTTAATCAAGTCGATCTATGCTACTCAAAAGTAGTTTAATTTATTAGTAACTTGGTTTAACTTCACACGGGTTCACACGGGTTCAGTTGCGTCTCAAAAATACCATTTATTGTTTTTTTGAGACATGGAAAGGTATCAAGCTGGCTCCATATTATCTCATTACCAAATTTTGTCGACGATATAACAACCATAGTTACTTTTCCATTTATATTATTAATATTTTTTATGTAGGTAGATACCTATTTAATAACATAATATTGTCGTAATGAAATTTTCAAAACGGGCAGCTCCTTATTAAATAACGTAAAACGAAAAAAAAATTTATCTATTTTTATCACATCTTTTCCTTTTATTTTTATCCCGAGAGCTTTCGACTTTCGAGTGCTTTCCAGGGATACTAGTAGGTACTTGACTCGTTTATATAAAAAAATGTTTCCAATAACAATATCTGTACTTTCCACTTGTTGGAAACTTCCCTAATAGAACCTAAAGGCATTTTACAACTTTGATATTGACATTTGACGCCATATTTGACACGAGTAAGCGAAGGCTAGTTATAGCAATACTATAGGTACATACTATGCATACATCTCACTTAATTTTAAAGTCTAATTGAAAGTAGTAGAGAAACTAAACCAAAACGAAGAAAAATCGCATATTTACGTGCTGAATGCAAATGAATTTTGGACATGCGTGCTGGCCTTAAAATCCAGGTACTCAACGATGAAGGAAAACATTTTAAACATATTTCGGAGAAACGAGGCTGGTCTAAAATCACCTTCTAGACAGTGTGTTACTAACTTTATCACAAAAATCCTGTTTCAATTAATCCTCACATAAAACCTTCGTTCTCTCAAGCGACCTCCACCAAAAATAAAACGTCCTTTTCTTTCAAAGCGAGGCTTAAGGACTGTCTTCGATCTTTTCCGCGTCCAATTGAAAATTTACGTTTATTTACATCTACGTCGTATAATTTATTCATAGCCACGAAAACACCGGTTCTGGAGCCTTCTTGGCTAAATAAAAATTATTGTCGTTGACTTATGAATATGATGGCTACTGAACTAGCTGTGACCGGCGGTGTGATCTCGAACTTTTGGCTGATGTAGGTTGTTATACACCTAATAAGAAACCTACCTACATGCCAAAAAGTTCGTGTGTGTGGTTTCTGAGTTTTCGTGGTTGTCGGATATTAAATATCCGACGATATTTCCGACATTAAAGAAAAATATTATTAAGAAGTGAGGGTTCTACAAACATACAGATCTATGGTTTCTCTTTTATGTGTAAAAAGGCATACGTATTCCAATTCTCGAGGTGGAATACTGGGTGAGTAATTGATCCGGTAATCCGATTGCCATCGTCGGTTTGAACAGCATTTCAATACAGGAAAGGTTTATGTCTATAGGATTTGTATTGTAACACAACACAGCTTTACGCCTGTTTTTAAAGCAATAGGCAGGCATACAGAGGTACGCGGTACCTATCTGGGTAGGTATATAGGTACAAAGTAGAAATTTTCAGTTTCTATATCTAGTGTCACTACCTAATTAAAAAATATTTATGAAATAAAAATGGTACTGAACCCTTTATGTGTGGGTCCGACTCGCACTTGACCGGTTTGTTACTTACCATCTCGCGAATTTGGAGCAGCTATTTCCACGATGTGTAATATCTCAACGCCCCCTGATTTTCCTGGGGTCTTCGCCTGACCTCCCCACCCGAATGTCTTAAACGCCCACAAGGGGACGGTATCGCCCACGTTAAAATTCGTAGACAACATAATTATATTTTTTTATATGAAAGACGCTGATCCCTAACATCGGAGCAATCTCAGGTCATCACCAGATTTATCCAACGGGTTCTAGATAATGGCTCCCACGACCATATCCGTGTGAAACAATTTACTATTTACAGAGTTAAAAGTTTACTACAACTACTAGTTGGTATTATGAGTTAAGCGTGACTCCATGTTAAAGTTCGCGAACTAGCTTCATCTCAAATTGTGAGACTTTTAAAGAGCTGAAAAGTTTGATAAACTTAATATTTTTTGTGTGTTATTACGAGATGTCGATATCTTGCAATAACAAACTTGCAGCATGCCGGTCATTTAACACCAGTCACCTATGATGTTTTGAAGTCAAATAGTTTAATTCATAGTGGTGCATAGTAGGGTTGATACTTTGGTGAAAATGAGCATTAGACTCAGAAAAATTAAAAGTTAAACAGTTTCACGATATTTTACCATAAATTGACTAAGCAGGCAATGTAGTAAGCCTAACAAGCTGTCAATAGAAAAACTAGAAACAAGTACTGCAATTTTCATGCAACAATCTGGGTGTGTACACTATCTAGTCATTATAATTTATTCCAATCATAATGTTTAATTGGTTGATTAATTACTCATAATTACAGAACTGAATGCAACAAAGTCAGCTTTTACACGAATGCATTGGATAACAATAAACGTAAAAAGTCTAATCGATGACAAGACAAGTTCCAATGTAGGTTTCGAATGCCATAATGTCATTCCTAAATTCTTCTGTGACAGTTTTATTACGGTATTTGACACGATTTGGTTTGGTACTGTTGGCTTATTACCAGTCTTTCTTTTCAGATAAATAAATAAAAAAATAAATAAATATCTTGGGACATTTTTTACACAGCACCATCTAGTCCCAAACTAAGCAGAGCTTGTACTATGGGTACTAGACAATGGATATAATACTTATATACTTTTTTTTTTGTAGATACATACTTATAATATATAAGAAACACCCAGACAAACACAAACACCTAAGTTCATCACATAAATGTTTGTGTCTTGCGGGAATCGAACCCACGACCTCGTGATCGGCAGTCCGGTACTCGAACCACTAGACCACAGACGTCGTCAAATCTTCCATATTGTTCGATCTTGTGCCATGTTTTGCCAATACGTTCATAGATTGCTATAGATTTCAATATTATGTACTCCCGCCCGTACATATTATATCTGTGATATATACCGGGGGTACAGATACACTTCGGGGGATGGTAGTAATTTTAAGCCCTGTATCTTCGCTGTAGGAAAAACTAATAGTCTGATAAATATACTACAGTAAATTTTCTCAAAAAATAAAACCAACCTAAACTCTCAGAATTCTAGATAAGCTTTCTCTATATATTTTGCAGGTTGAAATTTCTCGATGTTATATGTATCATTCACTTTGGTTTGTACGCTTTACAGGCGTTAAGTAATTTTTCAAGGAATAGGAGGATAGATTGTGTATTTTTTAAAACACAATTACACTTATTTTGAAACTGCGAGGACAAACGCAAAATAGGTAAGCATTTGATTTTCATGTTACACGTAAGACTAGTATATAAATAACATCTTATCATCAACATCTTTGACTTTACGTTGTCTTAAATAAAAACAACCTAATGATTGCAAATAGGTGTGTTAACATCTAGCAGAGTATTATATTGTTCTTACAACTAATATCAATGCAATCGTATCTAAATGAAATAGTCTTTAATGTTACTTTGATTGACAGGCTTCTAATGCGCCGTGTTTTATGAACACAAGCTAGTGCCAATCATTGTGCTATTATGAATAGTTCGTTCTGATTGTCTGTTACTTAATACTAATCAAGTGTTGTTTGTATCTAATGCAAGTAATTAGTTCCTCTCTTTTGCTTTGCACCTCTCTTTTGGTGTTGCTGATGCCCATGGGCGATGAAGACCACTTTCCATCTAGTGGCTCGTTTGCTTGAACTGTTATACTCATATATCTGCAAACGCAGAAATCTTTGACGGTTGATGTATATACAGAGTCAAAAGTACCTACAAGTTTACCACTAAGTGGAAAGTTGAAATTGCCAGTCGTCACAGAAGTTAGCCGAAGAACACAGCAGATAGTTACTTTTTCAAACCAATTTGGAATCAACTAGCTCTTTCAGATATTGATTAACTAACTTACAGCACTTCAGAAGACATAATATTGAAAGAAAAGAAGTTTTAAAAAAAAGTTAAAAATGTCCTCAATTTATGTAATTAATATGCTATTGCTATACTTTTATGAATATCCCTATTTTTCAGGAAGAGATACTTGTTTGGTTGGTTTTTGAGGAGACTTACAGCACAAGTACTTGGAATGTTGACGTTGTTAAGAAATAAGTATTACGTAAATACTTTTTTCCATCTCTACGTAGTATTTACCGATCAATATTGCATTACACTATGTCATGCCAAGAAGCCTGTTCCAACAACACATTTTAATGCGACGGTCTCGTGCATGACTTGTGTGATGCATAGCAATGATCATTAAGTAGCGCGTGACGAACCAACTTCCTTCCCCGACGGTAGGTGTATCAAACTTTTTAGAACATAGCGTGGAGAAGGATAAACTGTGTTAAAGCGAGAGCTAACTATGTAAACAACAATGAAAAACATCATTTAGATAAGTAAGAGAGATCACGCACCGGTAACCACAGTGTGGGATGACTTCCAACGAGATGAACCGATGACCTGGTAAAGGTAGCTGTGCGACCAGTCCCGGTGGACTTTTGTTCAGCAATGCACCTCTTTTGACTGATGATAATGATGATGAAGTAAAAGAGAAGACGCTGAGTTACTGAAATAGGCTTCGGTAAACGCTGGGGTACTAAAGATTAATGTACACCCGCAGATCGCTAAATCGAAAGAGAGCGAGACTATTGGCTGTTCCGTGCTGCTACTGATAATTTCTTATAAAAACGCAATAACACTTCGCTCAACCTCGGACTCGATCACGTCTTCGATCATAGCAATCGCGTTTAGGACTTAGGACCACTAGGCTAACAAGCCAGGTTTTTGTACCCTATAGGCGTATACCCATGTTCAGGAACCCTTGTAATCAAACCACAATGTATGCAAGACCAGTCAAAGCGATTGGAGGCTGTATTGAATTAGGATGGCCAATTGTTGGCTTTCCGAGAATCAATAGATGGTCGGGCCGTTGAAGACCGCACACAATCACACAACGCAATGATTCGAAACGGTACACGGGGCATATACAAATGTATAAGAAATGTGTGTATGTGATGAAAGGACTTGATCACATATAGGTAACTTTGTTTGATAATGGACCAATTTTGACTTTTTTGATCTGATAGTTCTGTTCTGTAGATCTGTATACTTCCAAACTGGTCCCATATACATTTATTTGGTGTGTTACCATCAGTTCTGAATGTAAACATAAAATACTTGACGTTGGTTCTTTTTTTTAAAGGATAATTATTACTAAAAGTAGGTATATTTTAGGAGCATACTGCAACCTACGCGTCCGAAATGTGACATGATGTCATCGTAACAAAATTCTATATAAGGAAAATCAATTCATGTACGCCCCTCGAGGTTATGTAGCTTTTCATTTTCCTTGCCACCTACGTAACTTTGGTCCTTTCGTTAACGAGATTTTCCACTTACAGATCTTGCACTGTTATTAGTGAAGCCTTTTACTGTGAATTTATTTAGTCCACTCGTTGCCTACGCACTGGAAGTAATTACTTGTAATATTTCAACCCAATTCCGCCTACTGCTGAATTCAAAATTTCTGAAGCTACGAGTGGCTTCAATTTATGGGTAGAATAGCAAATATTTATTCTGTTATAAATTTATTATGAGCAGTCTATGAAGTATTTATTGCCAATGAATTAAAAATCATACGTAGAGAATACTTTACTTCTGTGATGGACAGATGGTCGAACATATTTTTTTTCTGATGTGTCTGTCAATTGTTCCTTGACAAATTAAAGTTTTTTTTTATGGCAAGTATGCGGAATATGCGGATGTCGGCAGTTCTGCAAATACGCAACTGCTAGTTAGACGGCAGCAGATAATTCAACCGCCTCATGCCTATTGTGGAGGGACGAGGTGTGAAGCCCTCCAGCCAAAGGGAGGATCCTCCGACCAGGCGGGTGTTATGCCTGGCACGCCACTGCCGCACGGTTGATGTCGGGCGGTGGTATATATGCAAGTTGCACAGTAAACTTCACTTGCGCGATTCAGGCTTTGTCGCTTTTTATGTAGCTTGATAACTGTCGCTACACATATACTTCATTTGAACTCTATTATATGTACTAGTACATAAAATATCAGGCGAATTGTGGCCAAGCGCAAGCCTATCTAAGATAAAAAAAAATATTAATAAATGTTTTTGATTAAACTTTATCCATTACATTCTCTCATCTCATATCCTGCGTGTACCACTTTGTGGAACACGCAGTGTTGTGTTTGTGGGTTTGTGGTGTTTGGTGTTTGTGGGTTTCCTCTCGTGTCGCTAACAAGCCAATTATGGTTAATTTATTCATAACCACGTTATGTCTGAGTAATAATTAATTATACCCGAGTTCTTTTTTTGGTGTCTACTGCCCAATTTTAAATACTTTTTGCTACATAAATTAACTTGAGATGATAATGTAACATCCATAAAAGGTGTGATTGTTTTTGTTTAATCCCTAGTACTAGTTTTGTATGTTAAAACATTTTTTCTGATATATAATTGTTGATAGTTTAAATTAGTTCTAGTCATCTTCCTCCTGGCCTTTTCCAAACCACCCAACATGGTTTGGAAAAGGCCGGCTTACATCCTACCTAATGCGGCTGAAGATCTATTCTTTACACTAAGCGACTACCATCAGACCTTCGCAACCCAATTTCTGGGCAGTACCGATATTCGAAGGATAGACTGACTGACTTCTACCTACTTACCACTAACGATTGTCATACTTAGGTTTCGTATGACAACCGGGACCGACTGCTTTATGTGCTCTCCAACGAAGAGGAATCTCGATGTGTTAAAAATGGTCAGCCATCCACATACTGACCGTGGCAAGCATAACTTAACCTTGCAAATCGGTTGATTAGTGTAGTTATAACTTAACCACGAGCTTAGTTCTACACATCTCTTCCAAAATTGTCAAAAAATTCAAAATTCAAGTTTCTATAAATTTGAGATTCAGTTTCTTCTGATTCCACTTTCTAGTGTCGAAGTCTTTGACTTTTTGCTTCATTCCGCATAACTACTAACAGTCTTAATGATATCAGGCAGCTAACCTGCGTAACTATCTCTAAAATATAAAGAAAACTTTAAATGTTTTTATTACTACGCTTAATTTAGTTAAACTGGCGTTGAATGTATTTCGAGCATTTCCACAGTTCCGCGTCATTGAACTCGAAAAATGTCACAGGATAATAGACTTCCGGGTGCTATCAAAATGTCACTACCATTCCCATAGTTTCAATTACGCGTACCGTTTCAGTTCCATCACAGTCCTTGTGACGTAATGAGAGAGCTGACTCGAAGCTCCTGCTGGGGCTCATTACAAGAAATATTCCACGGCAAGAAAATAGTCAGATTGCAAAAAGGAATAGACTAGACCGGTTTGTGTTGTGTGAAAATGATTGAATGAGAATGAATGAAATAAAATATAAGTTACAAAAACATACTTAGGTACACCTTTTTCGGACAGGGGTAGGCAGAAACTGACCTTTGCAGGACGTCACCTCAAAAGGGATCAATATTAATTTGCAATATCTTTTAAGGCTTCAAATAGATCCAAGACCGGACGTTTATGGAACTGAAATATCTGGATGAATTATGAATGCTTGTTTAATGAGAGATACATATATGCATAAGAGAGACGTACACATAGACCGTAGGCAGACCAATCAGAAAAGCACTTGGTCCTCACAAAGAGGCGGAAAACGTGGCGGCCCATTACCGGCCGGGCAATCCTGGTCGCACCGGTCCGGATGGAAGCTTCCGCTTGCTGAATAGTCTATGCTTGTCTTCACTACGTTTATCTAGGAAAAAAAGTCAATGTCATGCTATAAAAAGTATTCTGTTGATGAAATTTCTGACTTATTTACACAAGTACTACAGGCATCAGAAAATTATACTGACTCCTTAAGTCAACACATCGTTTAGAAGCATTATGATAATACCAAACTTATGATATATTATGATAATACTTTTGTGTAAGTATCTACTTACACATACATAGTTGATAAACCATTCATGCCATAGGCCTAAAAAGGCTAGATTTACGATAATATCTAATAATACATTATTATTATGTACCGATGCTTATTTCCCTAAAGCATAATTTTACCCTTTGTGTTTCCGAATATTTAGGGCGGTGTTATAATTCAGTACAACCCTGAACAAAACCCGAGGGAATGATACAATTATAGGTACAGCCCTCCAGAATCAATTACCGTTGACAAATTTGCATTGGGAGCATTCTATTTTATTTGAACAGCATTTGTGTTCTGCGGTCCTGGTACCTATCGCGAGGGTCTATATTTATAAAGGTCATTTCCCGTAAATAACTGATTATTTTGTTACTGTAACAATAATATTTTATTTAATTATGTTAATTAATAATGGCCAGACAGGACCATCCGATATAAATTTAGATAACCTTGCGGTTAAGGAAAGCGTTGAAGTAAAATTAAGGCTATTTACAGGATAGTGATTCGTTCCTGCAGTCAATACACCCATAGAGAACGCAAAATACCTTCAAGTCACGAGCATAATATCTACCTCCAAGATCGGGACCCATTGGCGCCTTATAGAGTGTTGCGAGATTCATGGGCGATGATCACTGACCATCAAGAGGAGCGCGTGGTCGTATTTTTTAATTAAATATTACTCCAAGAAATCTCATCGCTGTTTAACATTGACCGCATTAAACATTTTTTGATGGGTGTAACTTTTCGGATACTAAGGTGGTTTGTGTAGATTACCGCTATGTATAAAAATATACTTTAAAATAACAGTACAGTAACAGTAGCAGACAAATCTACGTTTTGTATGTAGTTTTCAATCAACTCCGTTCCCAATCGTATTTTAAAACAATAATTTTAATGTAATGAATATGTTCCACATTCGAACGTAGCTCTCCAATTTAATTAACTTTTCCGAAATGTTTTGGGTGAGCAGATTTTACGCTGCAGAAATATTAATATCAGTCAGCGAAGTTCTTTCATGGTGTGTGTACCATCAAGCAATTTATGTGGATCGATACATTGAATTGCATAAATTGTCCAAAATGCTTGGTGAATTTTGTGACACCAACATTTTAAGACCGATATGATGTGAAGTCCTAACCACAAGAACAAATATTGCTTTTCCTAGCTAAGCTCCTGCTTTTGTTTTGTAATACTTATGTCTACGGCTCTAAAGTCTTACGGCAGGATTTCCGATCTACTATACTATAAACTTTTTTATTTTATAATTAACTATTACCGGAATAATAAGCGGTGCGCCCTTTACCAGCATTATTAGTATTAGAAAAGACCTGACATGCCACCTTAATCGTTCATCTATTATTGATTACCAAAATTTTGCACTTACAAGTGCCTATATTTCAAAAGATGCTCCGTGGTCAAGCAATTTTCAGCCCTATTTTCTGTCCTATTACCGACGATAATAGCTATCTGTTGCCTCATTATAATAATTCTGTAGAAATTGCTCTACTTAACCACCTAGTTACTGAGAATACTAACAATTGTTGATGTGAACACCATTGTGGAACTGCCAACGCGGTCGTAATCCTTGGCCTAACTGTCGCTAGTCAATGAGCTTTTATGACTTCACGCTCGGTAGCGATTGAGTAAATTTATTTGAGTTGGTGTAGCTCCCAGACTACTGCTACTTAGAATTATTATAAAGAATAGCTAAATAAATCTACACGGGGACCAACACCTGGAGTATTGAATGTTATGCTGATCAATTAATAACTGTACGCAGTGTGCTTCACAATAATTAAAACATTACGGAAAAACAGTCTACGAAATAACTAGAAGCCACCAAAAGCCGGTACGCTAAATAACAGCCCTTAATAAAGATACCACATACCGGTATCTCTAGACTTATTCAAGAATTATGCTAGCAGCTTAGTTTAGTGGTAAAGAGTGTCGGTGTATAAAAATTTTCCTTTTTCGCCAAAATTTGTTGTTATTTATTAAAAAAAACTTCTAAACAGTATTATGGACTACATTCGTTATGTACTCACTCATGTAATCATTCCTTAAATTTATTTCTTTCTTTTTTAAATACCAGTACCTCTTGTAGGTCCTAAACTCATTAGAAATTCTTAGAGAAATCTGGTAGTTGACACAGCAATCTTTTTTACATGAATTTAGCAAAATGTTTAAATCTGGAACTAATCTGAGATTGGTGGAACCTCTTAATCAGCGATTTCAACACAATGCCGTGACGTTCGTTACGCCTGCGAGATAAACTATAGTTAAGATTGTTTGCATTCATAATGTTGCACAAGAGTTGCTTTGAGACAACATACTTTTCTAACTTCGGTCAACAATAAACAACATTAATCAGCAAATTTTAAGGTATTGGATACCTTTATGTCACCACAAAGAATTGAAGCAGTAACGACAGTTAGGTTGACAAACAGTTCGTGCTGAGAGGTTCAAGATAATAATTCTTTTGTTGCTATTGTCACTAGTTAAGGCCAACTTCAATTATGAAACTTTACCTTCTTGTACTTTACACATCCAACCTGAGTAAAAATCTCTTTGTTGTCGACAAAAAATGAGACATTGCCACTTGAAATTATTTTAGTAATTACAAAACTCTTACTAAACGTCTAATTTAGTATACCAAACTCCTACTGTCTCACAGCGAAAGAGTATTTTGAAAAGGCCGCTGTCGGAAAAATATTCAATTCTTTCCCTTTTTACCCGACTGCCGAAGGAGGAGGGTTATTGTAGCTGAGAAAATAATGCTCATGTAATGCTTAAGCTGGTATTTTCGACGACCCAAAACTTTTACTAAAGTAACCTTTACTAAATCTACTAGAAAATATAAGGTCTTATTGTGAAAGTTGTTCAACAAGTATCTCGGCAGCTTCATTAGTGTAGACAGATTTAATTTAAGTTTTGGGCTCATACCGTTCCAGACATTCCAGGAATTTCAACGGTATTATTGTCTAGATGTGTGTGACAAGAACGTTGTCTACAAAGGCTGCAAAGGCATTCCATACCTCTGTCTGATAATACAAGTTCTATCTTTAGATCTGCTTCAAGACATTCTTCAGGCTTCATTTATAAATATACCAAATCCAATAATTACAAATTAGGCACTGCGTTTCATGCCAAATTAAATCTGAAACATGATGAATTAGTTACGTTTTATGTTCTACATGTATTACTGAACGTTACTGGTGTGTAACTTATTGCAAATGAATTAACAATGCTTCTATCATTATTTGCGGCCTTGGGATGAGAATAGGTAATGTGGTCTCTTTGAATATTGAAGTAAGGTTTCGTTACACGATAGTTTATTTTACCTCTAAAACGAATTAAGGAAAACTGAGAAGAGATGTGTAATTTGAAAACTGGAGAACTTTTTACCATAGATGTGTGATGTGAGAAACTAGAACTACAGAACGTATCGAGAATACAAATAACGTATCTGGGAAGATTAAAAAAAATCAGGTATTAGTAATTTCTTGTCGACTCGCTGCTCGATTGATCGTCGATCCAACAGTAGTTTCACACTTTAACAACAAATACAACAGCTATATCCACTACCTTCTTCTATCCAAAGATTGAACCCTGAAGATTGTTTCCCACATCTATTAATAAACGCTGGTTTATATACAGAATCTGAGTTAATCACTGCTTTCAACGCACGCCCTTGACTAACTAATCGATGAGGCGTGATCGGAAGAATCTTGCTTCTTGATTACTAATTATCTACCATTAGTCATGGATTCACTATGTTTTACAGGTTTTTTCCGAAATCCGCAGAGATGGGAATTCAACAAAAAAATTTAGGATGCTTCAAAAATGATGACTGCGTCCAAATACCTGAGGACGATAAACTTGTCCGTATTGATTTCAATAAAATACTATTTGTGGTTTTATTAAAGCCAACAATATTAAAATCATGTATCATAGTTGTTTGACATAAAATCGATTGGTGATATCAACAAGCATAATATTTTGCAAAAAAAATCTGTTGTTATAAATCGCTTGTCAAAAATCCTACGGCTTTGTTTGATGACCTTTTTATCCATTTGCCGTCATTAAAAGACAGTTACGTCATTCAGAATTTGAAATATGACTCGGACAAGCTATCGGGAAACCACTGTGTATTTTTGCATTAAAATATTAATATTATTGTAATGTATAATTGGTTACTTACTAATTGACACGACGAATAGACTAAAATAGTCGGAACTAGAGATGAATATAAACACTGGATATATCATAATTTGGAGCATGGAGTTGGTATCTACAAGATTTCTACAAGAAACCAAATAAAAATATATCTAACGTTAATTCAACAATAAGATCCAATATCGCTTTTATTTAGAGACAATTAGCAATTAGAAGTTGTCTTCGGTGCTATCGCAGCAAAACAACTTGGTAAAACAAAAGAACTTTAATAAAACAATCAGTTCCATGATGCTACGGTCCAATAAATAACACTTAGCACTCTTCTTGGAAGAATGGAAGATCAAAATTAATGATACGAGTACTAATTAATAATAAAAAATACATTGGGAATTACCGTTAGTTGCATGAAACGGTAACGTAAAGTCGATCAGTTCCTCGACCATGAGTTTTTCTCACTAGACTCGCTAGCGACGCCGTAAAAATATTTGTATGGAAAATCTCGCAGCGCCTCTAGCGGTTACGTAAGGAACTAAAACCTGCTATGAGATTACAGCGTTTCGATGCGTAAAAAACCTATCGAAAGTCATTCGATAGACTCATGGTTGAGAGGCTGATTTGAAAACATCTGCAGTGTTGTTAACTTGAGATGCTGGTTTTGTCTGGCAAAAATTTTGTGGTTTTTCAGCACTCCATCTGCAATTTGGAAGCTGAAGCTAAGAACACGTAGATTTTCAAAGGTCGATACTAGATATATTACATTATGTTAAATACTTTGGAATCGGATGATTAAACACTATGAACCAAAAAGGTAGCAAAGGTAACCGGTACCTTTTTATATCACTTTTATTAGCTTTCCAATGTCGGAAAGTATTCACCGCCATTTTGCACTCTGATAACATCAAATGTCGCGTTTGTAATAGTACCTACTTTCCAAAGTAGTTTTCGATTGAATTTGTTAGAACATACTTCGGTTGCGCACGTGCGAACATTTTAAATGTTATTTAATTTCTATTAGTCTCCTCCAATCAGAGAATTTCAAAATGACCCGTGTAACGCAGGCCAACTATTAATTTCTTAGATAGACTAGAATAGACCAAGAATGTAATGGCCTACAGCGGAACTGTGTGAACGGTTAAATCTTGAAGCCTATTTCCATTTGCTCGAGGAGTACCTACTATGTCGATTTTTATGTAGTTCATTTTGGTTTCGATATTTCGCGTCAAGGAGTTATTCAAGCGAAAGGTAAAACATTTGTTCTGCAATGTTTCAGGTGCTAAATGAAGTGGTTGATATAGCGATTTGCAAACAATTTGCAATCCCAATTATACAGCATAAAAAAGTATTAAATACATACAGAAAACTGAATTATTACTTCATGATAAGCAGTATTATTGTTTATTAGCTTCGTTATTTTTAATTGGTTTATAGATGGCATTTAATACAAAACAGAAAAACTCAAAATAAGTTCCGTTTTGTTTCCCTACCTGGTTAATTATCATCGCTTGAATGCACGCAAATTCGTTTTCGGTAATGCAATAAAATTCGACTGACATCAAACTGAACGTGTTTTATTGGCATCTTTTGTAATTCATGAACGATTTTTTCTTTTTTTAAGTACTTAATATTATTGTGGATTTCTGAATCCCATTTGTAATACATGAACGATTTTTTCTTTTTTTAAGTACTTAATATTATTGTGGATTTCTGAATCCCATTTAAAACCATTCTACGTAAAATAGAGCCAATTTAAGACTTGCCAAACGAGGTCTATGACGTTGAAATGTCATCTGAAATAGAGTAAACGATCTGATAGAAGAGGGAAAATGGGTTGTTCGGTGGTGAGAAGGTCGTATGACGTGTTATAATCTCGCGAATCTAGCTACTACAGCAATCTAGACCATAAAGAGATACAGTTACACCAATGGGTGGAGTCTACCAAGTAGATATTGATGATTGTGAAGATGATTATGAAGGTTCGAAAGAACAACTGAAATCTTAGTGAAGTTAGTTTCTTACCCCAAACTTTTTTTCTTGCTGTGGAGCTACTGTTTTCTGGTTGTACTTAGCGGTAGCACTACTATACCAATACATTATATACAAAATAGAAGCAATTGAATACAAACATTTGCATAAGATTCCCTATTATTGTTCTGATAATAATAATGCGTGACCGATTACGGTAGAATCGAGTTTCACATCGCAAATTGCCGAGTCAATTAATTCGGTGTAACGCATCTACTCCAATACGATTACTTTGATTAGATGTGATTCAACAAAGTCTTGTTTATCGTTTCATTAGAAAACAATTTGCAATAACAAGATCGGGATTCTTTGTATTGTTATAAAATGTTAGATCAATGTCTCACTATTGCATCCGTATTGTAATTATCAGAGACATCGCAACAATAGAAACGTGTTATATTTTTGTAAAGGTGAGAAATAACTTCAAACTATTCCGTTTATTCAATAGTTCAGGCGTATGTCTTGATTTCGAGTCATTTCTTATGACCAGTTAGCTGCGTAGAAGATGTAGTTCATAATTAAAAACACTTACTTTAGCATCCATAATAGTAGCATTTTTTTACGTCTAAGTCTTGTTTACGTATGTTCCTTAATTGGATCCAAGTAAATCGGTTTAGCTGCCTCACGCAAAGACTAAGGCTAAAAATACGAAGCTTGACGTACTCGCCTTGACATTGGTTAGTTCGACCAACGTAGTTTGATCCACCCTTCTGATGGCCTATTGTTTTCGATACAGGTCATGTGCGCTGGGTGTGAGGTCGTATCGAATGACTAAAAGTGTAATATCCGTTTGATCCTCCACTTTGTCACTGAATGTATACGTCACTATGTTGTCTTCTGTCTGTGTGTATGGTGTCATGTGTCAATGAAAGGGTTCTTGATATATTAGATTTGGAACGTGTTAAGGTTTTTTGCCAGAAGCAAAAGCGTATTGTCATGTTATCTTTTCGCGTCTTTTTATTCTTATTTTCTTTCAGTAGGTTTTTATATCAGCTTGTTTATTTTATTATTGTCATCTAGTTCCTTCAGCCAATTGATTACCTACTAAAAGACGGGCGGAATTATGCATGCATACACCTTATCTAATACATTTAGGTCAAGTAATTATCTCGCTGTATACCGAAATTATTTATTAAGTAAATGCTAACAATAATCTAAGTTTAACAACGTTTGAACAAGAACGATACAATTCTTTGAAATACTTGAAATCTCAGCATAACTTTTCCAATTTAACAAAACGTTGAGAATACTTAGATTGTTACGAAAAAGTTCATAGATTTATATAAATTTGGTAACCGAGGCTCAAGTACAACGGTAATGTCAGAAATAATCTTGAATTATGTTTTCTCTTGTAGCATTCTTAGACTAGTAGCAAAGACTTCAATCTTATTAAAAAGCATGTAAGACTGTATGTCTATGGCAACTCTATGGTCTGATTTGATAATATATCGACACAACCAATCTTGCGCATTTAAATAACAGTTTAAAAACAAATCGTAATGTCCTATTCTGTGAAGTAAAAGCCCTTTCTAATAGAAAGATCACTTACAGAACATAATAAGAGAAGATACTAACCCCAGATAAATACTAAACAAGAAACCTCTGAAATTATTAAAAAGAAGTACCTACCTGAATCCCAAGTTAGGGGAACCACAAAACATTCCGCTATCATGATCCACGCTCTTACATTACTGGGCGTGATCCGAACATCGTGAAATCGTGATTTAGGCGCATGGCCGTTGGCGAAAGCGTGATCTTCTTTTGACATTACACCTTTATTTAAAAAAATGTTTTGCAATTCAATTTGTAGCGGTTGAATGTCCATGTTGTCTTTTTGGAGTAATTTACTGTCTGCTTCGGCATAGGATTGTTTTTCTTGAGGTTTCTTGTTGGGTCGTCTTTGATTCCGTTTCTTTGCAAACGATGGGAAGAGTAATCTCAATGACTGTATTTCAGAAGAATGACTTTTTGTGTGTTTAATAAAATATACGTGCCGAATTTGGGCGTTTAATTGGAATCCTATCTATTCAAATTCAAATTCAAAATATTTTATTTTAAATAGAGCATATAAATAAGCACTTTTGAACAGTCAAACTAGTTGCACGGTTCCAAAAAAGTGGGACTTATGGAGAAGAGCCGGCAATAAGCTCCATAGTCATTCTTTTAAAAAAAGATAGTAAGACGGTAATTTTGTTGTGTATAATTTGAGTCTATTGCAGTTTGATGTGTAAGGTTTAAAAATAATAAAAAAGAAAGGAAAATAGCCATAGCAGTAATTCGATGTGTGTTGTTTAATTTTGGAATAGTTTTGACATTGTACCTGTAACCTTTACTGGCAAGGTAAGTAGGCTAACTTTAATATTAATCCTCTTCAGACCAGCTTAGCTCGCTGGCCGTAAATTTAATTCGAAAACGATCCCAGCTCACCTAAATCCTTTAGCGTAACATAAATTGCTATTATTTCAGAGAGATGCAATTGATTCATGGTGGCAATAAAAAATAGAAGATTACTTACTTCTGATTTAACAATGCATAGGACATACTTACCATCATGCCTGTATTCCCTGAAGGACTAGGCAGAGGTGTAATAGAACCCACAGTTCACCGATATGTTTAGATCCCATGTAGGCTTAGCCTATTGCCATAAATCCGATAGAACTGCTACTAAGATCGAATAGAATAACGGATATCACCTGGTTTTTAAATCGGAATGAAACTAGTTTTCACTCGCGGTTTGGTCCACGCCAATTATGTAATAAAGGATGCGCAGTAACTCGCAACTAGATCTAATTTCTTCATCTCCGGTTATTAGCGTATCCATGGAACCGTATTATAACAAACTGACATTTCAGCAATATTATCTTAAATATTCTGCAGCTATGCAATAGGTATAATATGTGCTAACATTTTTATATTCCAAATTTCCAAGTCTTGTAGCCAGTAAAATTACTTGTCATATGAGTCTACGCGTCTGAAATCCGGGCGGCTCGTAGCCCCACATGCTTGTTATAAATACCTACAATCAAATAAGTTAGTAATTTTTGGGTGGGGAAATGCACCTTTGGGGCATCGGGCCTTTCGGGCTCTCCCACCAGATGGGACTAAAACCAGCATACCGACTAAAACCACCACCACTAAGTGCCACCACTCCCGCCTTCTGCTTAGTGCCAGGATCACGGAATCGCTCTCGCATGCTCCGCGATACCACCGCGGAGGTCCATTAAAAAACAACCTTTACAAAAAAATATAGTCCTAAGTAAATACGTTTCGTTCATTACGATGGATGGAGGTCAGATCACGTCTACAATCTAATAATCAAATTGTACCCAAATCTCGGTGCGGTGCTCTACAATATTCTATTACGAAGGTGAAAGGTGAATGTTCGCAACCGAATCGCGAAACTAGATAATCAAGATCGCTAATATTACAGCTACCGTTACATAATAGATACATAATAACGTGACATGTATCACACAAAAAGAAAACTAAAAAGTGTCATAAGCGAATGTAAAAAAACATTATAAGCATCCATTGAAGATTTTGCTGAAGTTTCATACAGATATTCTATACCAAATAAGCAATAGATGCGGCACAGCTTAAAAGTCGTTGAACTATTATATCAAAGTAGGTAAATAACAACATTAAATATTAGATAATATGTTAATTACTTAATAAATTAGAATCATTGAACAACTATGACTCCTATGTTACGACTTTTTATTACTCCAATTCTCAGGTAAAGTTGATAAATAACGTGGAAGTAATTCAAGTAATGTGAAATGTCGACGCTATTAATTAAGCAATATGCACTTTGAATCTGGGCCAATACAGCAGTACCTAGTGATAGTCAAACTAGTAACTTGAGAGAAAGAGTAGGTACTCTGGGGCGAATTTTGTAAATAACAATCCGGAATACCCTAGTCAAACTTTTGGAAGACCAACATCCAACATGTATCCATGAAACATGGATATACCTACAACAGTCGGATCGCTAACTAGCCGAACCATATCCTGATGAAATATCTTTGAAAGGCACGCAAAGACTTAAGGCGTTCATTCTAATGCATCTTAACTATATTCAATAAAGAAAATCCTTCGAAAGGAAAGAGAAAAATGCATATATTCAAAACGAAGATGACTTAAAACTAGTCATTAATTTTTGCTCGCTTGCAAGACCCATAATTACATTTATAGTTAATTACTCACAACCCTAAAATATAGATTTTACGACACAGGCAGACACAAAAGAGGATCTTAATGCATTTACCTTGCAGCTTGTCTGATGCATTAGAAATGTAGTAACCTATAATTCCATACTTTCCTGTCATTGTGTCTAATACTCAATTCATAATTATGTCCACAACACCTCAATATATATCACTAAAACCTCGTTTTATTGTTGCAGGTGAAACAATCATCAGATATAATAGACGGTAAGTACTTTGTTCTATTGTCAACCTCTCTCAGTAGCTCAGACAGTGCCTTTTGTTGGAAGCGGGTTTATGAGGATATGAGGACTGAACCGTTTAGCAAGTTCAAGAGAAAAGGCGGCCCCCCTTTTTTTCGGTTATGAATGTAACGACGAAAAGCCTGTTGTCTTACTATCGTGTACTGCGTTTAGTACAGGATTGATTTGGTTTTGCGTAGGATGAACTCTAAGGGCCGCACTCAGAAACGTCACTTAGCTTAATGAATCATTAGCTAATGACACCCAGTATATATTAGTACACTGACAACAAACTCAAATATGGAAAAATAGGTCAAGATATAGTAGCCACTGTTTGTTAACGATTCATTAGGGTTAAGTGATGTCTCTGAGTTGGGGTGTAAGAGCTCTAAATCGTCATAGTCAATGCTCTTTTGATAAAAATGGCTTCCCTTTTGACATCACACACTTTCGCATTAGCAAAAGTCGTCTTACTTCTTCAGTGATTGGATAAAAGAAAGAAAGAAATAACATTTATTTAAAACACACACAAACCACACAAAACGATAATAACATACAAAAAAACAAACATTAGCTTTAGCTGTCATAGTGGTGGTCGTCCAGCAGCAAAGGCACACGGGCTGATGCTGACGGGCTGACGTAAAAAATTACATAAGACGAAAGCACAAAGACATTCGTCATTATTTTAGTACCTATCAAGAATTACATAAATACTTGTTACCCCCTGGAGGACCCCATTAAATGGACTTTTGAAACAACTAATATGAAAAGCTTTATGTTCCAAGTGTTCCAACAGCGCAGGTACCGCGGCACTAATATTTACGCAGCCGCGCCTATTTCCAGTCCAACCAACCAATTTGACATTTACCTCTTTTGTCCGCATCTCCACCCATCCCGTACACAATCACAATAGAATTACGTCACCCTCGCTCATAAATACCAAGACGACCCAATTCACACGAACGCTTTCCATTTCATCGTTTATTTAGGCGACATCAATTAATAATGCATTAGAAGGAGAAATGTAAGCATGCGTGTTTGATGAAAGTGATAAGGTATCCACATGTGATTTACTTTTACTCGGCTCGTTGTTGTAATTAACCTAAATTAAAGGCACGGGCTATTTAATTTGGCGCAGAAAGCTGTTATTCTGAAGCTTCGTACTAAATATCAGAATTTGATTAAAAAAATGTACTAACTGTTCCCCCGGGTGTTACTCGAGTTCATTCATTTTTTTCCAGTCCCGTGAGAATTTCCCAAATTTCTTTCTTAGTGCACACCTACATCACCTAAGGAACATTTGTGTAAAATTTTATGGTTTATTATTTTATAGATTACAGCTGTTTTATTCTATCCGAGCATACCATGAATTTTTCGTGGCAGTCACAATCACATTTTTATCTAACAAAAACAACTCCAGTTAAGCAAAATTTATAACAAGGACCAACAATAAACCACCTAAAGGATTATTCCATCGCATTAAACAGTCTGGAACCTCCAAGAAACAGGAAAATAAAATAGGAATAGGATCAGTCATCCATGATCCACATAATTGCATTTATTGACACAAACATTAACAAGGCCGTTAGTACCGCAAATGATGGAATGGATGGATTATTGGAAGTAAATAGTAATTATGAAACAATATTAGGTATAGCAGAACAACCTTGAACACAAAATCCACTTTCACCTTTAATGGATATTAAAATTAGATAAATTGATACCATTGTTATACAACACTATATCGAAATCATAAAAAAACATGACAGTTATTACTAGCGGTACCGGAGTCGGCAAATATTATGCAAAACGGAAACGTATACAGTTTGCCAACTAACACAAAAAAAACCACGTGCGATTGGATATGATACGAGGTTGCATAAGCGAAACCGAAGCGTATAGACAAACTTTCAGCCATTTCAGTTTTGTATTGACTTCAGGTGACGTATTTCTTTTCAAGAAAGTTTAGCTCCGTGATCTCTTTATTTTGCGTAGAATGATAGTCAAATCATACTGAGGAGGAAGAACGAACAGTGATGAAAAAAAAATTGTAAGTATAATTTGAGTAGAATAAGTGTCAAAATCAAGATTAATGTAAGTAATATGCACATTGCATCGATCATAAATGATTGGGATCAAAGAAAGAAAATAAAATTGACTCCAGAAAATGCAACGTGTCAATGAATATTATTATTATACTGTTATTTACAGCACTGTGTCGACTCGAGTAACACGGAGGTTTTGGCATGTAAAGTGATATAATTTTGCAACACATTTTCACATATTTGTAATATAACACTACGTTTGGTAACCGGTCCACAGTTGACACGTCTAGTCGTCTAGTTCTATTTCTTTGTGACATAGATAGCTGTTGTCTCTACTTCTTGAGATAGTGAGGAATTAAAGCCGGTATGGAGGTTACAATTCATTAGAATTTTTTTTATAAAGTTATTTAACATTTCTGCTTTGGCTATGCTGCGCAGTGCTTAAATTCTGATGAAATAAGCTTAGAATGCTTCCACATTTCACTACTCTGCGATAGCATACGCGAGCCGCTATCAGTAAAAATTTAAAAACTTAACTTTAACTTTGCTGGATTGGACACGTCTGCCGAATGTCAAATGAGCTTTAGGCTAAACAAAGTACCGAGTAGGTTCCACAAACTGGTAGACGACAGCACGACTTAGACAGAGATTGCGGGATTAGCTAGACTTCTAATGGAAGCATTGGCGCGAAATAGCATGGGAACTGAGGCCTTGAGGAATGGAAAAGTTGTAGGGAGGTCTTTGCCCTGTAGTAGTACGATAATGGCTAAATAAGGTGAAGGTTGTCTAGTCTACATGCGTCATGCATACATATCATAGTAGAGAAAAGACGACAAATTCAAACCCGGAAGCAAGTGCGGGTCGCTAGTGAAGTATAAAGTAAATAAACAAATACAAAGAAATAATAAATGTATCTTAGGATTTCTTATCACCTGAGATTTTCACAGGCCGTGTTAAGCAGGTCACACGCACGCGGCTTGTTGCATTGTGATGTCCTATGTGGTCATAAACTATTAGTATCTATTTAGTACCCAACAGCTAATGTGCGGAAATTTGAACGATAACGTTAAGAACACGATGATGGTAACCAGACCTTTGTTTGACATTCAATTTGATTATGTATCTAGCACATACGTAGGTGGAGGAAGGTTTATTTACATAAGACACACCTCATTTTACTGTCTTTCATTTCATTGAGTCATTTACAAATTCGGTCTTAAAACCTAAGCGAAATTTGCAAGAGTCCATAAAAAAGATAGCACCCGAAATGTACTTTAGGAATGTAACAGTAGTTTTCTAGACAATAGTAGACCCAAGCATGCAAGTATATTTAAGAATAGATATAAACAAATTTGGAGACCCCGATCAGGAAGTCGAAATGTAGGCAGACCAGCAGCTAGGTGGTCGGACGACAAAAAAGACGGCACGGCCGACCTGGACGTCATTCGCCGCATCTAGATCTCGTTGGGGAACCATGCAAGAGGCATACATCCAACAGTTGATGCAATTATGCTGAAGAAGAAAAAGGAGATAAGCACAGCCAGCCAGCATCAGAAAAATCCAGTGTTCAGAGAAGTTTTGTTTTTAAAGCAGTTCTATAATAGGTAGGCCCGGTTTTATGTTAACCTTATTAAAATATGGTTCACCAGAGGACACAATATTTTAACTTGTTTATTTGATTTCGAATCATCAACAGCTTTTATCTAAGTATTACTCACTAGTCATTAAACAGCACTGTGCATTTGAGATCTGTGTAGCCTACCTATCTTTTTCTATTCGTTTTAACCGCCACCTCCTCATTCACTCCCGTTTCCATCGTTAATGGAACTTAAAACAATCCATCCATCTTTTCTGACCTCTTCGCTCGATATACTTACACTATTTTTTAAAGGGCAACTTCCTTCCAGTCAGCATCGTTTTCGTATAACTTAACAAAACTACATACTATACACTTAACGTTAACAAACTTTGCTCTAATTGCTCCGTACTCGACCGAACACGTCTCTTTCACTTTTACGTCCGCTTTATTTCCTGCAGTACCGTTTATACGCTAAACTGCAAAATTGTTGAAAGTACAGTAAAAAGGGAAACGGTTGGTTAAGAGTTTATTGTCGTATACATAAGCCAGATCTGGTGCAATTACCATGGGAATTAACGGATTAAGTAACTACTATAACGTTGTCTACAGTTGATAGATGATTTTCAGTAAAATTATTGTTGTGTCACTTTAAGTTGCATATTTTTAGATATCGATGCCTGTATCGAATAATCTGTCAAGTCTTTAAGCTATCTTGATTCTGCAGTCGGTTGGTAGGCTTCGATCTTCGATTGAAGACGTGATAACCCAGTGCCCTATCCATGGGTGCCTCATGGAATGGTATTTCTTTCAGGATTCCCTGCAGAACGTTTGAGTTTGTAATTGTATCTTGATATTTAGTTTTGCTGTATTCAAAATTATCTTTTAAATAAATAACGTAGAGGAAATCAAAGATCCAAGGAAGCACCAACTTATAATACACAACCCCATATGAGCCCGTGTGTATGATAAAATACGTTCTACTTAAAACCAACTATTGCTTCAATATCAGAAATTGATCGTTAGCGCTATTTTAATAAAACTCATTAGTAACACGGGAACAACTTCCATGTGAATTCAATCATAAAAAGTTGAATTACGAACAACAATGAATGTTTAGTAACCTAGTGCCTTAATCGATTACTTATCGATAGATTTTTTTGCGATAGTTCACTCGCGCGCGGTGAAACATACATAAGATCCGATAAATGAGCTAACGTTACCGAGTTGTGCATTAGAGCTAAACACGTAATTATCGATGTCAGAAAGTAGTTAATTGTTAACTTGTGTTTTGGCGCTACGGCGTATGAAGCTATTGCGTTATTGAGTATTATGCATATAAGTAAATATTAAATTAAAAGAGTATTATAAATATAAGGACTCATATCACTTTAATTTTTTTAATAAAACTTCGTTTGCTGCGTCTATGACGATCTATCGTTTAGTTATGGGTTAAGTATTTCAATACTTAACCCTGGCCTACTTTAGGAATTTTTACATCTCTGTAGACAATCTCGACTTCAAACACGTGAAACAAAATGTGCTCGGTTGCCAGGAAAACTTTCTTCTTACTATTCTTTCAGAAGCTATTGAATAGATGGAAAATAAATCATACAAAACATTTTGACAAATCAATCTGTCAAACCTCGATAGTTACCAAGTAATGTCTGTTTGTTAGTATGGTTAAAATACAAATTTACTCTTCCATTCTTGGAGCTCGGCCAGGTGATCGACATTTTAGTATCTGGAATCTAAATCAATGTAGTACCCGCAACTTTCAACTCGTTGAGTGTAACCAGGAGATACTTTATCTTGTTTATTTTTAAATTTAGTTTTATTAAAATGTTAACGGCTCGTCTTGTGATCAGTCATTCATCAAATATAATCAAAATATATCTCATAAAGATAATAAATAAATATATCATAAACAAAATATCATCAAAATATACCCAAGAAAATGTTGTAATGTGTACTTACTGTACGTTAGTAATATTTTAATCGATAAAACAATATCAATTACAACACTAGCGTTAGTCTGAACCTTTAGGTACTACGGTTTGTAGAACACGTGACTGCAAGTAATTAGTATTCGATACTTCTGATCGATATCTTCACTTGCTTTCAAGGCTCGTCAATCGGTGTAATCGATTTTATGCTTTTACATTGGTGTAAACGAAATCAGAACACGGACACATCTCTTTCATTAGAAATCATTTTTGTATACTCTGTTTTTTTTATCGGCTCCTGCACATGGTTTTACCTACGTCCTAAAAGAACTACATAGGTACTCGTATTTTTTTTTTGGGGCAAGCTCAAAGCCTATGTCCCCCTCTGGATGCAGTATCCCTTCTCAAATCAATCGAAATCCATTCAGTAGTTTAGGAGTTTATTTTTTGTTTTGAAAATGTAACAGACAGCTAGACGAAGCGTTGCTTCGCATGTGGAGAGATACGAGAATATAAACAGTTATACAAAAATACTTGCGTAGGTCCTAATACTGCCTTTGTATTGAGCAGTCGGTAAAACTAGTTCAGTTCACCTGCTTCTTTTTACCCGACTGCCAAGGACGGGTTATGTTTTTATAAATATCTTTCGCTAATATTGCAGAGTAGAATAGCTATAAATATAACTAGTATTGATCGAAAAACTTATAATTATACTGCTAACAAGACTATCAGTAGCACCCGTTCCTTATTACATTCAACGAGTATACCAGATGCTTGTCGTCCCATTGTAGGAGTCGGTTGACTGAAGCGTGGTACCTAATATCGTCATATACAAGCATCAAACATATATAACATAGCATTTTATCGTTTATTAAAAAGACTAAGGGCCTGTTTCACCACCTCTGGATAACCGCTAACCGCCAGATAAATTGAAAATGGAATAAAATTTGTATGAATCTGTTATCTGCGAAGTAATTTAACGGGAACTTATCAGTAAACTTTAACACAGGCCCTAAGCAGAATGAGAGCCATCTGCCTCTACTCTTAAACAATTCCTACGTGTATATTTAAGTTTATATACTTTGTGTAATGAACATTTTTAAAATAAAATCGAATCTATAAGTTACATTTTTACCCGACGACACGGCAAAAAGCCCAAGGAAGGGTTTTATATTTGGCAGTCTATGTATCTTCCTATTTACGTATGTTTCACTACAGCGCCTAAAGTACTCATCTGATTTTGCTGAATGAGGTTTCAATCGATTCGTTATTATGGTCCCGGTAACAATGGCTACATACTACATAAAAAATCAATACGACGAATGTTACATGCAAAAAAAGAGCGATTAAAAAAATGTGGGACATATTTATTTAATTTATAAGAATCCATTTAGTTTTGTATAAGAGAAAAATTTGATTAAAACACAATTCAGTAGACCGTAGTAATATACTATTTTGAATGCTATAGGGAAAGAAGGGATTGCAAAAAAAATTGTTTTTAGTTAGTACGAGTCCGGTATACCCCGCTCCATGACAATTATCCGACGTCCAAAAAAAGTAAGCTAACTATCCACAACTGCATTTTTCAAAAGTAATTCAAGAAACGATAGTACGTTTGAATAGTGATAGTAGGTCGTTTCCTGTGCATAATGTCGCCGTACCAACTGTGTCAGGGCTTTGGAACGCGGGGGACTGAAGTCTGAATTATTTAGCAAGGTCTCCATAATGAGCATTAACTGATATCAACTGTCATGTGAGCGGGGAAAATTGGCTCAACATAAAAAGGAGGTCATCAAAAGCCCATACAACTCAGCCCAAATTTGTACTGGAGGTACATGACAGCTGTCAAGTTTCACACACACTATCAGATTCGTCACACAGCTAATAATCTTCGCAGAGTGACTTTAGTTAGTGCGATTGAACCTTGAATGAAGCAACAACATGATAATGTAACAATAACTTAGACCTAACAAAAAAAAATAACATAAAAAGTCTACAGTAAACAGTCAGACATGTTTATTTGCAAAAGTACGAGTAAGAACATTTTTACTGAACTGACAGTAGCTACACTACCTACACATATGTGTAAAGCGTTTGATCAACACGCGTTGCGATTTTATGCATCGCACACGATACCGGCTTTAGATGTAAACTATTTTACATCTGTTTACCTGAGATAATATCAAGGTCGTTTATTTCCGAAGTTAAAACGTCAGAAGCTTCATTTTTGCAAAACTTGTTAGAAGCCTGATGAGTAGTTATGATTATACATTAGATTCGATAGATTGAATCTATATGTATATGGTAAGGTATATAATCGATTTTATTTATTAACATTTAAGTTAGGACAAACATCCCAAATCGTTAAGTCCCATATATGGTACTGTATTGATTTGTAAAGGTTATGAGCACTTGTTATAAATTCAAATGCCACTGTTGCAAGCAATAAATACATACACGCATCAAATAATATCGAAAAGTAAATCGAAAATATCTTTAAAAGTTTTTTTTTAAATAGTTTCCTTCATAGAGAGTTCAAGCTCTTATCGGCACTTGTTCTTATGGAGCAATCACCAAAGCTGTCCTCCTCCACCTTATTTTTATTTGTTTTTAATTTAAAACACGAGTTACTTTAAATTTATCACCGATCGACACATCTACACAACCGTTGTACCAGGAACGCATAAAAACAAAGCAAGTAGGCATAACTTTCGCCCGCTCCGATAAACAAACGGTTTCAGGAGGCCGCTGAAGCGTCGCCGAATGCTTAATTAATCGAAGTGGAAGACTGGAAGTTAGTAACCCATGAGGAATACTTGGAGCAGAACGGTGATAACTAATTAAGTTATACTTAAATTACTTTGATACGTTTTACTGTAGTTTCTATTTCATTAAAAGAAATGCTTTTGAAAATGAACGATAAACACATTTATGTAGGTACTATTTGTGAAAACGAATTAGGTAATTACAAATGTATATACTTCTACATAAATTTATAAATAAAGAAGGTATTTGTGGTTATTTGCCATATTTATTATTTGTCATATACATACACTACAATAAATATAAACACTTACCAAGAATTGTGTTTATTCAATCTTGAAGTATCGAAAAATGGTTTAAGTAAGTACGGTTTTTGATGCACTTTTTTGGGGTGCGGAATGCAGGGAGCCTATGTATGTATGTCAGACTCGTACTAGCTAAAAACCGCACTTGCCATCCATGTGGGATTTGAGAAATTCACCGAAACCATGACGGTGTACTTAGCTTAGAACACAATTCAAATGAAATACATATCCACCGTTCAAAATTCAGGTTGCTCTTAAGGAAAACCGCAAAGCCGAGCTTGTACAATGTACATAGCACTGATTTATGTGTTCCTGTGAATTACACGGTATTACACAGCAGTCCTTCTTAAAACTCCCTAGTCGCAGCTTAAATTCAAGTTGGGTGGGGTGTTTTATTTATTTTACTGACATAAGTGTGCATACTAAAACTACTTGTACCACATACGGGACTTTCTCCTTGGTCTCGAGTCTCCTTTTTTACGGTGTCAATATTTTAATTCCGGAATTGTTTAGTTTTTTGATTACGTCTTGGTCCTATTGGTCCTAACGCGACTGCTATGCTATCCTAGAGGTCCGGAAATTCTTAGTTGCCTGGAATTTTGATAATATGCTGATAGTGGTGATAGACTAACCCCCTAATTTTGACCGAATCATACGGGGAAATGTGGGATACAAATACCGGCGTGATAATACGTAAAGGTTGGTAGACCCAAATCGGACTGTAGTGCAGAATCCGATTATTGCTTAACCAATTGCATTATTTGTAACCAGTAAATAAATAAATAATAATACTGATTTCATTTTGAGACCTTGAAACAACTATCCGGTATTAATAAAATATAGCTGTAAACCAATCGATTATATCTGCTTTCCAAAAAAATACTGCATTAAAACTAGTTAATCCGTTTAGGAGTTTTGAGGCCCACACTGACCTCTAGACAGAGTCACACCGGCAGGCCAGACAAGTGTTCGGATTTTGCGTTATTTATTATATTGCGTCGAGAGAAAAAATGGAAGGCATTTCACATTGACTGACCCTTATTGGATTTTTGGCAAAAGGTCATCAATAACAATTCTGCGTTCAAAACGTTTCAGTTTTTTGAAAACCCTTTTAGTCTCTTAGGGCCTCACCAACTCCCAGTAAATTCCCATTAAATTATTTGGCAGATAATTTCATACAAACTTTGTTCCATTTTTTTAATGATCCGGTTATTAAAGGCTATCCAGAGGTTGTGAAACAAGCCTTTCAAATCCTGTTTTCTCTTTACGCGGTCTTTTAAACTCTTTTTGCCAGTGTTCCTATCGATTTAACTAACACCATGCGTAAAGTTTATTCAGTAAATTCGTCAGTTTTTTGTGGTGTTTACATATCCTCGACTTTGAAGGAATGTGACAGTGGGCGAGTGGATTACACCGATTGACGTCATTCTCAGAATATATAGGTAGAGCTACATACGGGTGTCGGTAACATGTTCAAGATAAACTATTTCATGAATCATGTGAGTAGAAAAAACTTAAAAAAATATTTTGAAAATTTCTGGCTGTTAAACCCAACCGACGAAATGGAAGGATGCTCAATATGACAGCTTGCAGGGTCTAAAACAAAATTTATCGCGTATGGGTTTCTGGCGAGAGACGAAAACTTTCTGACAGCATACGACCGGGCTTAATCACTTCCTAGAATTTTGTCCAAAATGTTGAGTTTGGGTTCCATCCAATCATTTCAGATGTGGCATGATATCAACATTTTTGGTGCTGGATGTTTTTTTACTGCTGTTAATTTTTTAGCTGCACGACCAATCGGTCAAAACTTGTTTAGCATTTTATATTAAAACGAGATCTTAGTCCTGGTTGCGGTTGCATACAAAGACAGAACTGTAGAATAGAATAGAAGCTAAAAAATCTAAGCCCATTTGGCATAATAATGACTTCCCATATGCTTCTTCTATCTCTATGCCTTATTTATATTATCATTCAGGTTCTTTCCGCATAGTGAAGTACTAGGCGCGCATAAAACACGAAGGCTGTACAACCGGGTCAGGGACACCGCATAGTGTTAGCGCCAAAACACTTTTACTCTAGTGCTCGAACACGATACTGCTCTTACAGAAACACTGACACCACGCAATGTGATACTTTATTTCTATTGCGGAGTTTTGAATTTCTAATGACTGTCCAATTTCGTTTTAGTAAAAAAATGTGTTGTTTGTCAATTTGTGTCCAATGCAGAATTCCTAGTTTCCTCATTAGATGAGATTCTTCTGATGGGAAATCATTGTTAATTATTTTATCTTAACCATTCATTCGTGCCGAGATCTAAGCTTTAATACCCTATTGTTTTATTTTCTAAGATAGATTAACAGACGTGCTCCATTGTTCCATGGAAACGATTATGTAATTTAGGTATAACAATAATTAAAAGGCCCCGTGAAACCAGTGCTTCCTCATGGTCATTAAAGTGTTAATCAATCGACAGACTAATTAAAATGTTGTTCGTAACATTAAATATATTCACGACTTCAAGTAAACATCCTTAATTCATTACCGTTTCACTAAAACGCATTAGCGTTTCTGTAACCGATAAATTAGCAATGTATGCAGATTATCATAATGTATGGTAAATCGGCGCGGTTCATTGGTGAAGGCTTGACGCCGGCGAACCAGCTGCGAACACATTACCTACCTCTACAGGCAGCCAGTCGCGGTTTGGCGCGTAAACTGAACGGACGTGTGATTATTGCCGTTGTGTTTCGAATCGCTACACGATATTAGAAAATATGGATTGAATTTAGTGTTGTGTGAATGATTACAATATTAGTGAATTGGATTTGACTTGACTGAATCGCGTGTCGACGTAATTGCGTTTCCACGTAAAAGTTGAAAGGTATTTTTTTTTTCTAGCTTTTTTTAGTTGGAACTGAATGGTGGTGTGTTCTTTATTGTTGTCATTTATGTATCCAAGTATTTTTGCAGAACCTTAGATTAAACATAAAAACATTTTGACTTAAATTCTATTGCAGACGCATAATACAGGACGGCTGATATCATTAAAGCAACGTGCTCTCAACCAACAGACACTTTCCAATTTAAAATTTCCAAATATGTATGATTCATAGAACCCTCTTCATTGTGCCTCCAGAGATATTAAAAAAATTACGTCAAGAACGTGAGACTATTCCTTTATTGACTGTACCGAAGGGGATGTTCTGAGAATAGTAGGCCCTTTTGAAGGAAAAAAAAATTGAATTTCTTAAGTTCCTTCACAGGGTAAGGGCACGCTATCTCGTCAGTAAATGTGAGGGACGATAACTTCTGTTTATTACTTTCTAAACAGGAAGTACAACTCATAACCTATAGGTTGGTGCCAATCCGGCTCGAAATATAACGCAGTATAGGGACACAGAAACAAAAAAACATTTGTGCCTACGATAACATAATTATGTATCCAGTAGGAAATAATTTATTCAATTTATGCACGCCTGAGATACAAAAGTGAAAAAATACCGGTGTTACAAATACATAAACTTAAGTGTTGCTATAAAAACGACAAAGAAATAACTAAATTATGTACTGTGGAAGGAACTGCGCCATAATTCAGTTGAATTCATTGTGCACAAAAGATTAATGTGCTGCGTAGTTTTTCTACCTTAAAATTGTGTGCACGAAAAGTAATTTGAATGCCTAAATGCTTGGTAATTGGTACCTATATCCACTCTACGATATTTTGAATCTTCAATTGACTTTCGATTATTTAGAGATCCTGAGGCAAATTTATGAGAGTTTTTCCGGTGAATCATCGTTTCCTCGAGCGTGTGAGGATACATTTTGCTTTAAGGATGTGGTCATACTCACACCCACCACCCACGTCATCATGGCCAATATTTGGAACCTCAACTGTTTCATTTCAAAGGCTTACTACTAGTAACTGTTCTTTACTTTTATATCCCGAGCCTCTCTCTTCACATACATTTTAATCGATACAGATTTCTTAAACTTGGCAATCAGCTGATTAAATAAGAACATCTCGCAGAAATTATCTGCTCATATTATTTTAACTCCAACATTACCTACTTACATAATTAGAGTTGTAAGCTTTTGTTTAAGTGTATTTTCGCAGACTTTTAAAAACAGACCTTGGTTTTATGTACCCGTGTTTGCGTTGTGATTTACCTCGTCGAGATTCCAAAGTAAAATGGAGGTCCTTATAAAAGAGGTTTTATCTTTTGACGAGCTTCGATTTCTAACGCCTTTTGTTGCCAACAATACCAACATCGTTCTTTTAAGAATTATATCAGCGCCAAGATGAAGGCCGATGCTGTCTACATAATAAGTACTTACTGCAGTTATTACTATTGTCACCGAAACTACTTAAGTCGTAATAGGTTCTAGAGACAAATCAGAGCTAGTGTCTTACACCTGTGCTATAAACTGGACACCTGTTCAGAGCAACCTTGGGACTGATTTGTTGGTTGTACTACTTCAACTAGTCACTATGAATTTGTCGCCAAAGAATAAATTGTATGTGGACTCTAATGTTTTCTGAATTATTCTGTAGCCAGTTTGCCTAACCCTTCGAGAAATACAGATGTAAAGGTATGTTTTGTTATGACAAATATTGACAACTGATGATTCCCAATGTCGTGACTCGTGAAAGACTTGACTCCATTGTTAATCACCAGTCTTGCTATAAACCTGGCAACTCTTAAATAATCTGTATTGAAGAGATCACAATTGTGAATTGAAACATCCAACCTTGATTCAAAATGATCCCATTTCGGTCGGAAAAAGTATTTAATTAAGAAATATACCTAAACACTAGAGCCACAAGAGTGGTTATAATTTGAATAACAAAAACTCTGAGAGATTTTACACAGCAGTATCTAGTCCCAAACTAAGAAGAGCTTGTACTATAGGTACGATAATGTTTACAATACTTTAATAGAACTATCAGTGATCATGCTATCACTATTTTACGCAGTGTGGCTCATGAAACGAAAGAAGTATTTACTAAGAGTTGTACTGCTTTGCAGCAGGATATCCCACATTCTGATATTCTGAGGGATGATGTTTACCAATAATCATAAAGCGATGTCATTCTTTTCACAACAGTGTTTGTGGAATTTGATCCTGGTTCATGTGACAGACTAAAAAAGTACTTTTGTCATGGAGCAATTAACGTTTTTAAAGGAGTACTCCATTAGGTTTGGTTGTTAAAGTACGGTTTTTCTTAAATTACATTAAGGGCCGCACTCAGAGACGTCACTTAACCTTAATGAATCATTAGCTAATGACACCCAGTATATCTTAGTACACTGACAACAAACGCGAATATGGAAAAATAGGTCAAGATATAGTAGCCACTGTTTGTTAATGATTCATTACGGTTAAGTGACGTCTCTGAGTTGGGGTGTAAGTGTAATTTTTATTATAACATAGATAGGTTATTACAAGGTAAACGGGACATCAAAATGAATGGTCTCATCTCAAAATGTGATTATTGCGTTGTCGTGCAAAGTAGTCTTTCCATTACACTTTTGTTACATCTTTTGATTACTGCTGTAAAAGGAAATAGCTTTTGTATTTATAGCAGTAATACCCAAAATTTATCATGTACGCCAGATTAACATTACGTGGGTGTTCCCCGGGATCCTATATTAATGGGACCTCCTAATGTACCGGTATTTTCCAGAATAGTCTATAAATAAACAACCCTATTGGCGTCGAATGTAATGTTTATTTAGAGGTGGGCCCCTACTTAGGACGATTAGGGCTGGACTTATATATTGAGAGGTATTTATTAGACTAATTTCCGCAGCGACCCCGTCCGTGTAGTTGAATCGTGAACAACTAAGTACGACGTGTTGTAGATATTAACCGTGCATTTCAGCTGCACCAGTTTACATCGGTGCTAAGTTGATTCAAAGTTGGTTTATTACCTACTTCAATTGTGAATAAATAACCCTGACATTATTTTGTTACGATTAGTTTAAAAACGGAAAAACCTAACAAGATAATGCGAATGCGTAGTATTACGCGTAGAGTTAGTTTAAAGACAAGCCTGCACAAGCACTGATTGGCCGAACAGTAGGTAGGTACCTACTAAGCATCCAGCGTTATTACAATGATTTTACCTGGACGGAGCATTCACTGGCTCAGTAGCTATAACGGCTGCATCTTTCTAGCCGGCTTCTACTTGCTCATGTTATTGTTTTGAATAACTTTATAGGTACCTCATTACTACCTGTATCTCATTTTCTATCTATATCTATTAAATCTTATTTGATTGAAATTCAATTTACTCTATAAATAAATTGGATAAGTACATTCTAGTAGGTAGTCACATGATCAACAAAAAATCTGTAAGTAACGGAGCTTAGTTTTTCGCGTTCCATTGGATCGTGATTGATGTCCTTCCAAACTTTTGTACTAGGATTTCAGCAACCGCTTGGAGCATTGACCTCGCAATATAATAGATTCCCGTCAACAGATCACATGTCTGCCGCGACCTGTCTGGTGTAAAAGAAAAAGCGGTGACAATCCCTCAAGTCATGCTAGCCTAGTATTCAGACTGTGTCATTGCCAACAATGCAGACATAGATACAGACTGTATGTGATGCACTTGGTTTTTGTTGCAAGAGCGTTGTATTCACAAACATGACATACAGGTCGATAAAACTGTACAAATGAATTCAAAATTCGTTCGGTATTGGTCTACCATATTCATTCAGGCAATCACGTTTCATGTTTCTTGATTTTTGTATTGAAAATATTGCTATCCGCCAGTGTTTTTTAAGCAAATACTATAAGGTACAAACGGCAGCTTCTCTTGTGGAGTTACTTGATGTAATTAGGTAGATTACCTAGGAGACCTCGCCCTATCATAAAATTATCATAGACAAGTCCGTTTTTAGTCTGTATGAGTCTAAAATTCTTAGCTCACAGCAATTGCAAACGATCCATTGTCATACGCGTAATTTTCTAAACTTGACTCCACAAAAAATTTACCCCAAAATGTAGACTTCCATTCTTCTTCGCTGTACCTAAACGTTAACCCTTTATTTACTGATGTAAATTGAAGTATTTGAAAGAAACTTACATAATTTGTAAAAGTTATTAAATAAAGTTTGTTACTTGGAGAACCGTGAGAGTTTTATTATTGCATAGCTGAATTTTTTCTTGTCTTTACGAGACGGGTTATAGAAACTTCTATTGAGATATTTCTTTTAAAGTAATATGAAACATTTGTATGAAATTATCATCCAAGTAATTTAACGAGAACTTACTAGGAGGTGGTGAAACACATCCAAAGTATTCTAAATTCAAATGATTTAATCAATTCCATAGACTAATAAAAACACTCTCAACCTGATTTTAATTCACATTTCTTGATTACGAAACATCAAACTGCCAATAACGTCTTGGCCAGACTCATAATTAAAATGTATTGTGTTTGAATGGCGTAAATCACTGTTATTTGTTAATTATGGCGGCCTCTGGTAAGAAATGTTTTTTTTTTGTTCTTAATAAATCTTAATTTGTATTTTTTTCGTCAAACTAACCGTATTTCGAGGCCTATATTTATATTTAATCATAATATTGTACTTGAGTTTGTTGAAAGGAGGATTTGTATTGTGTTTTATTGTAACTCCTTTTGATATAACTTACAAATTAATTGTTATTAAAATGTATTGTGTTCTTTATTTTTCAGACCTAAAAATATATTATTGAACGATTCTTTGTTATAAAATGCTGTAACTCCATGAATTCAATTTCTTGTTTTCGATTCAATGAATTCTATATTACCTATTAGTGTTTTCTTTGTGTGGTTATTGGAAATGCGCACAAAACTATTGTGTATTTTTAATAGGTCGAGTATTATATTTTTACCCCGGGGAAAATGGCAGGTAAATATTGTTCGATACCAAAGTTGTTCCAGACGGTTTCTGCCTAGAAGAAAATCATTACCTATAGGCAACCCCCAACTGGGAAATCACCTATCCTCGACTGTTGGTTCTTAAATATTAGTTCGTAAATGGGTACATGAATAACGCAGGAAGAATTTAATACCCACCTACCAACAAATTATATTTTCCCGGTAAATATTACCTAACCTACAGGGAATTCAAGCATAATGGTATGTTAATTTAGGTTCGGGATAATGATGAATTTTAACTATATACCTTTACCTACTGGGTAACTAACAAGTGAGACATAATTTGCCTATATAATTTATGTACATAAAGCTGCTGTATGAATTAGTAAGCGTATCCTACCTAAAGCCGCCATATTGGTTAGTGTTCACAACAGTTGGAAACAGTTTCAAACAGTTTTTTTGGTGGCAAAACCGAACTGGACGAATGGGTGATATCGAACCGTTTCATTAAACGTTTGTGAACACCACAGTGTTGTTCACAAACGTTTCGATATCAAAAAACAATTATACACCCTATTCAACAAAAACCTCATATTTTACTAGTAAATATTTAAAATGATAATAACCCTCTAAATAATAGGCAAGATAGCCAATTTTCAAAGCATACTTCATTATTAACAATACAGAGATTTATTTGATTAAAAGCCTATACCAACATGGTATGCGCTGGCTTTAGCATCGAACAATAGGCTTTATTAATACTGATTATGTTTATCGCTTTAAAGCGCTTCGCTTTTGAAGTTAAGCTTACCGTTAGAATGCACATAGGTAAAATGTTGGACCATTGTAAACTAAAAGCGCAATTTAAATAAGTTAAGAAATTATTTCTGCAAACTTGTTTTTATTACAATTAATACGTTATCGCGTATATAAAGAAAGACGATGTTGGATACACAGATAGACTAGCTGTGGCTACTCGCTTTGATCTCACTATTTCCAATTCCCTAAGTCTTTTATTAAAATGTCTGTCTAAACTCTAGCCTAGGGGACCCCGCCAAATTTCAAGTTTGTGCCCTTACTGTGGATTGAACATATCTTGCTTTTATAGATATGTACTTATAAATAAAATGCAAACACCAATCCAGACACAGACCATCAACAAACACATTTTATATTAAGTAGGAGTAATATCTTATGCGCATGCGTGTACATACCTACTTGCGGATGTACATTGCGTCCGCATTTGGCATTTGGATGAAAATAAATGGCGGTCGCGCTTATAACTGCTTAATAGGCACCTACGTAATGTAAGTAAAGCAATAATGGCAGATCCGCATAGACAAAATACCCTGCAAATAAGACTACCTCTGGGGGGCTAAAAGGTCGCTTCTGTTGTCATTGAATCTTATATTGATTCACATAAAAAAAACTGTGTTCTAAAATATCAGTTTTTTTGCTAAACGTGCCCATTTTAGCCTCGTAGTCTTGCGCAGCGAATGCAAGAAGGAGCTCTTGATTTATTATGATACCACTACATACAGAAAGATCCTTTGGTTTGTTTTCGAATCAAATTCCGTGTTTCATTTACGTTATTTTGATTCCTTTCCAATACGCGTACCTATGTATATTATCTGTATAAGTAGGTATAAGTTAAGTAGGCAGCGGCCTGACCATAAACACCTAAAAATAAAGAAACACTTCGATGCCGTCAACCAAATCGATTACTCACATTGCCTTTGTTAATTTTTTGCGATTATATTTGACATTCTCTGAGACCTTTAAGTTTACCGCAAAATGACGCACGCGCATTAATGACTCAGTAATACTACTGTGTTTGTATGTTAGCATTTGTATTCTTTCTCCAAACAGGTTTCTACAACGTGGCTTGTTTGGCAACAACGTGATTTGTGTGAATAGTGCTAACTGCTGATAAGTAGAATATTGCAGTACAACTATGACTGCTAAATTGACCTGTCCAGTCTACTTCCTACTGTAAACAAACAATGCAACGTAACAGTATAACTAAAAAAATATAAAAAATTGTATTGTAGACAAGGCATACAACAATCAACATCAATTTAAATAGTTAATTAGCTAACTCTCCCAACCAAACACGACAGTTTTCGCGTCAACTCCTACGCAGGGTCAATGCACTGATCATTCGTTTCGCGGAGTCAATGACATTAATACCGCTCACTACTGAATGAAGTGGTTCGAAAACTCTATGCTCTTATCACCTGACTTTCAATTGTTATTTGGAGCTTAAAAACAAAAGAATGTCAAATTGGACGCTCCATTAACACGAGGCGGTGTTTTTCTTTCTTCTTTAATTGTTATGTTAATGCCAAGCGTTTACCGTTTAGGGGATCGTCGTGCATTTTGTTTTGTTACCATTACAATGAACCTTATTTTTAACTTTTCAGAAGACATTGGATTTACATAGTTACGAAGTTCCAGCCATGGTCAGATTCAATCAGCCTTATAAACTTATAGGTGTATAAGTTTGTTTAACACTCGAATTATTGGTCACAGTCTTGAAAGATTGGTTGTCCAAAAAATCTCTGTAAATCCTTAAAACATATTAGTATGTTATTTTACTTTTATGATTACTGTGAGCTGAATCGCACCATTAGTCCTTGAATACGAACATTATTTTCTAAATAGGTCATAAACTCATTCTTCCATTTCTAAAGGTTAGTCTCGACTGACACAAAGATTAAATAACAAGCCTTCCGACATATTACGCATTGTCTTGACGAATAATACCTTAAAATTCAAGGGTGGGACTAACGATTTCCTTCGATAACGTTTTTTTAACTCAATGTCAGCTATTGTTATCTGGACTAGTAAAAGTGAAGTCACCTTGTACCGTATTTTGGTAAAACCTTCTTGTTTGTTTTTATCCGTTGTCGCACTGACATTCCTTGGCTGTGGCTGCTAAGAACTGATAGGGCATTTTTAAGGAAGAGAATGTGTTGTCTTTAGTTTCGAACCCTTACGAACACTAGTTTTATTTGTAAGTGATGGAGTTGTCCATGTCCATGTCCAAGTCCATGAGGACTACATCTGCTTATGTAGAGTGTCGCTGCATTAAAATGTCCATGGTCCATAGACAAAGTTCTAAAACTTCTTGAATCTTAATTTCACTGGCTTAGATGCCAGTGAAATTAACCTTTAAATCAAAGCACATCAGTGCTACTTGACATAGAATAGGTATAGTCTCCTGCCCAAATCCTGTCCCAGGAGACTTTATACTACCTACACAAAAGAATGCTTAGCATATACAAGTAGCTTCATGATCTCTCGTAGATATATAACTGTACAAGTGTAAATCCATTTTTCTATCAATGATCACCAGACAAGCGTCTCCTCCAGTTTTGAGCTTTTCCTACAATGACGCAAAAAACAATAAGTAGGTACTGCAATTTGCACCCGAACAATTTTTGCTTTTTGCTATCTTAAAGCGAGTCTTATGTATTCGCAATCATAAAGTCTATTGTGACACAAGTTTCAACCAATCATGTTGCAACCCAAAGTAAAAAGAGCCGAAAATATTTGTAGAAATTTGGGACATTCAGTCATTAGGGTCACACACCACAGAGGGTCAGACAATGTCATATTGTAACACTTTTAGACACTATTGTTACGTGTCTTCTTAAAAGTCCCTTTAGCACTGTATGTATTGGTTAATTGTTTAGTGAAAGCACTTAAGCGTATTAGGGACGGGAGGGATAACGCTAGGAGGCTTATAGGCTTTTGAAGAGCCTCCAACGATTGGTGGGTTGACGTGAATGCTTCCCTAGTTAAGTAACCGCATGACGAACACTAAGTGATGGTGCAAAACAGAATACTTACTTTAATTTGTAGAGTCTTTTTTAACGTTGTGAATGGTCACAGGTCTTCGCCACTGGAGTCCAACGAATAATCGAATCAGAACGTTCCCAAGTTTGGGAGAATCTAAAGCGAAAGATTACCTTGGCAAATACTAATAATTACTCTTCAATTCAATTACAATAAAATGTACATTCGGTAAAATAGAGGGTCGGTCAATTAGATTACACAGTCTCCAGGCATGGCACCTGAAACATTAAGCCAAATAAGACAATAAGTATACAGCCTCTATTAATATAACCGTTCCATGCTATCTTACGTGCCCACAGTTTTAGCATTCAAAATATTTCAACAAAACACGTCCAAACAAAACGGCTTGACCTCTACTCTAAATTCCCAAGAAACATACAATACGTTTCTACCAGAAGGTATTACATAAAGTGAACTCTTGACACTAATGAATGCATATATTAAGTCTAAAGTTGTTACTGTTCCCACAGTCAAACATAATTTAAGGAGTAAAGTTTACGTATTAGCACACCCGGGCATTTTACGTAACTCGCGTCATTTGGACCTCACCCGAATTCCGTCCCCTTTTGTATGTACGAGTATGGCACTTTATTATATCCAGGGAACCCTTAAACTTTCGCAGATTTGCTACCAACATCTATATAAATATTAAAACAAAATTGGCATACTAAGAATGAATGATCTTCTTATCATCATCATAATCTCAGCAAAGAGGTCCACTGCTGAGCAAAGGCCTCCCCAATAAACTTCCACAAGGATCGGTTATATGCCACCTGCATCCAACGACTCCCAGCCACCTTTACCAGCTCATCGGTCCATCTTGTATGAGGCTTATCTGGACTATAGCTTAGCTTCTCCATGTGTAGTACTTCAAGGATTGAGACTGTCTGTGACTGTCAAATTGACTGAAATTGTGACAAAATACTAATTTCCCATAAAAACTGTATGGTAACTACGCAATATTTGCAAGGCCTCTCGGGATTTTCCACAGTACGAAATAGCATAATACTTTTGTCTATCAATAAACACCTATCGGATATATCTATTTATATCTATGTAATTAAATATATTATGATAACCATGATTAATTGCATCAACGCCTCTAATTTGGTTTGTTAAGTGGTCTATTGAAAATTCAACCGAATTAATTACACGGTGCGATTAACATAATCATAGTTTATTTAATTACTGTGTTACATTATGTAAATAACACTTAGTTGTAACGAAATTACAAAAGGAGCTGCTACCCTTCATACCTTTTTTACGAAATAACGAAAGATTAAACAAGAACAAATTCCCGGCTTACCAAGACAACATTAAAAAAACGGTATACAAACGGTTATTCGGTATAGAATTTGAAGTTCATTTCGAACGAAAATAGCCTATACAATGAACAAATTTACAATTCAGCAAGAGCTGTATTCTCGTGTCCAAGAAAGCACATTTTCAAACAAGATAAGACAGTTTTGAAGGAACTTGTATAAAATATTCTCGCTTTGAATTTCTCCTTGGGGAGTCTCGTTGCTGACTGAATTCAACACGGGTCGTTCGAAGAATCTGTTTCGATTCGCTTTCCAATGGTTCAGTTATAAAACTCCTCGTTTCCATACTGTCCCCTGTAACCTTTGAATGGCATTGATCCCGCAGTAGAATAAATTGTAGGGTATAGAAAGTCTTGCTTGGGAAACTTTGCATCAGTATTCCTTATTTGGATAACTACATTCTCGATACACATGTTATTTAATTTTACGATCGTTTATTTATTATCTTGTTTTATGTTTTATCTTTAACAAATTAGTTGTCACTTACTACTTACGATAACTTGAACTCTATTCTATCTTTTTGAGTGAGAACCGTTATTAGGAAAAGTTCTCATGATCGATCATAGTTCATCTTTAGAATATTCTTCTATAGTTCATTTATTTTGTACCTGCCTACAGCTATGGGAAAAAGGCATTATTGTATTTATGTATGTATATTACTACTAGCTGAACCGGCAAACGTTGTTTTGCCATATAGGGGTGGGTCACCCTTATCATTTAGGGGTATGAAAAATAGGTGATGGCTGATTCTCAGGCCTACCCGATATGCACACAAAATTTCTTAAAAATCGGTCCAGCTGTTTCGGAGGACTTTGGTAACAAACATCGTGACACGAGAATTTTATATATTAGATACTAAAATATTTTTAATATATAAAATTATTTTTATGATATCTGCTTTGGTAAAATAATATATATCCCGACCTTTGGTATGATCGAGCAAAGGTTCCTCTCGCCTTGAAGTGTCGCATAAGTATCGCAAAGTCAATAACAGGCAAATTAACACACATCAATACACTTATCGACGCAATATTTGTCCTTATGACGACGCTCCTTGAAGATTAGCAATGCAAATTAACTTGAAACGTGTGAATTTACTTGAATGAAAATACAAATATTAGATCAACGAGCGTATTCACACTAAGTACGTGTTGGGATAACTGTGTAATTCATTATTGTAGGCAATAAAAACACGATAAGAATAGGTAGGAACACACTGATGGATGTAGATTGGCTGATTTCACACGCCCTTAAGATCTTTATGATCTGGAAAAAAACACGGAACGAAGTAAAACAGTAGAGCTCGAACATAACCTAAGAATATTACACAGATAAGACGCTCGGCAATGTGTGCGTGTTTACGTGAGCTCGGGAAATACGAAAGGACGAGCCGCGATTAGCGTTGCCAGGCGTTCGGATAAAGCCGGACCTAACTATACGCTTTTCGCTTGCCTGTCCGGCCAAAATAATCGGTTTTTGGCTTTTTACATATCGAAAACGAGCGAGTACCGAGCGTAGCCGAGCGAAGGCGGGTTTACTGTCGTTCGCTCCCGCAGCCCGCCCAGGGTTGTCCGGCTTTTTTACCCAAATGTCCGGCCATACCGGCTGGTCAGTCCGGCTATTGGGTTTGGCGACCTGGCAACCCTAGCCGCGATCATCACGGGACGACCTATCCAGTAAATAAACCCGACTCTCCGGCAATAGGTATTCGCCGTATATCATGCCAAGCATTGCACGCATGACCCCAGGGGAAATGTGTTATTACGCAGAGGAAACAAGCGGTTCTGCCACTCCAAACACTGCTATTATTTTATTTTATTTATTCATCCGGTATAAAGAATGTTTGTCTTAACAAGTAATAATACGGGGATACAGAAAAATAACAGCATTGTGCAACTATAATATAAACATATCATTATGTATTGTTTATGAGCAGTGTGGTGGTGACCTATTTGTGTTGTGTTGACATTTGAGAAGGTTAATATCTTGACAAGCCTTTATGGCATTGCCGTGACTACCTTTGTTCTGTAACTACAGTCGGAGAAAGGCACTTTTTTTCAAAAAAAAATAAAAGAAAACATACGTTGATCAACATGCATCATTTTAGACCTGCCTCATTATTCTACTAGTCATAAGTGCTAGCAGTAGCGGTCCTAGGTTTTATTGCCAGGTTGAACCTTCTATGAAATTCTCAGTTTCATTTACCGTCCTAGGTATCGAATTTGGAGCCCAATGAATGATAGCAATCATCTATATCGCTACATGGTTTTTTATGTCTGATTAATACGCTCTGTGAAAGAAAAACTGTCTTAACCAATCTCTTTGTGTAAAATACACCTGAAGTGTTTTTTTTTGTTTTATTCTTCAATAATTCATTAATAACTCAATGGTAAGTCAGCAGGTGATCGATCATACTGAAGTTAGACGGAGCAGAAATTATTAACTTTGAAATTGAGATAGCAAAGAAACTTGTGGTGATTAATTTTGATTTCAGATTGCGATTAGTCGAACTACTACTAATTACTAAAGATTATAACTACTTACAACATTATGTTTAATGTATTGCTTTTCTTCGTAATTTGTTCGCACCGTGCAGTTAATTTGTTAGAATCCATGTTCTATTAAGATTTAGCTAATATCGTACGTAAAACGAGTACATACAAGACCATGCAAGATATTTACAATGTTAGGTTCAATAATGTTTAACCTTAATTTTTAAGTGTAAAAAGATGTATATGTAAGTAAAAGATAAATACTAGTGACTCATTCACTCACTCACTGATTAATTACTGTGCAGGTTGTGGGTGCACATTAAACGATGTAAGTAAATTAGATTTTGTATATTCAATGAACAAAGTTAGTAAAAAAAGTTAGCGTGTGGTGACGGTGTTCACCATTCCAATCGGAAATCAATATAAATCAATTTATGGCGGCTCCTCTCCTCGACGCGTCGCCGTGTTGCCAGCGCTGCCGCTGGTCCGTAATCGTAGACCACAGACTAAAGAGCGTTAACAATGACGAAATACCAAAAACTTTGACCTTGAAATTTGGACATGTAGGTTGATTATGAAGTGTAGAAGCGCTAGAATGAAATTGTAAACTATCTTAGGGGTTAGAAAATCGAGATTAATGCCGGTAACACGGCGAGGCATACTTAGTAACAAATAAAACTCCTGTCCTTTACACCATAATTAATCAAATATAATCGATCAACACCAAGTGAACTAAATATCCACGTCTAAATAAAACTGGTTTTGAAACAGCTTAATTTTTATCCTGCTATATAAGGCTTCCACTAAGCCATTCACATTATCCAAGGTTTATAGAAAGCATTTGACGAATGTAGGTCAACAACGTCACAGGGCAAACTGAGCAATTTGCATCAGGCGAGCAGAGAATACCGCGTTTTAGTAATGGGAGACCGACGAAATGTAGTAATTACTTTGCGTATTTCAGGATTTTTGAATAACACAGATCAAGTTCTACGTGTCTAATATAAGCTGGCTTGGTATTGTATAGACTCTCCGTACAATAAGAGGTCAACTTGTACTGGCTGTAGTTGGGCCTACGAAGCCCTGTGCCACATAAGTAATAAGGTTTTAATCTCCTTGCATTGTTAGCCTGAGGTAGAGAACCGTAAATGATGACTTTTTTTAAGAAATGTTCAGATATACTCTATAAAATTATTAGATCATCTTGGCCGTCTGTCTGTCCTTTACGGGCCAAAACTGCACGATGTGATGGTTTAAAATATCATAGTGGCATTACCAGCCATATCTACATGATTTTCGTCTTCTTCCAAATCTTTCACTGAAACCACTTCTAGAGAAGTTTTCCCAGCCCCTTATCTATACTAATATTATAAAGAGGAAAGATTTGTTTGTTTGTTTGTTTGTTTGTAATGAATAGGCTCCGAAACTACTGGACCGATTTCAAAAATTCTTTCACCTCTGGAAAGCTACACTATCTCCGAGTAACATAGGCTATATATCATCACGCTACGACTAATAGGAGCGGAGTAGTAATGAAAAATGTAGCAAAAACGGGGAAAAAATTATAAGACCACGCGGGCGAAGCCGCTGGCGGGAAGCTAGTTACCAGATAAAACACTTATCATTTCGTTTCTTATAGACTTTCCCAGCAACTTAATTAGTTCGACGTTAAACGCAATTATCAAATGTCTGGACTTCGAATTACTTGCAATAGAATCTAAAACTTTAATTTTAATTGCTACTTCCAAAGCATCTCGTTTGAGTTAAAGTTAAGTTCAGAGCCTTTGAAAATTTTAACAAATCTAGGTCAACCATTAAGAGGTTAACGCGGGTTCCACCATGCTTAAAAGACTTCGCTCGTTGACACAGCTTTAATTAATGTGGAGTCAGAAAAACTGCTCCTTAATTTAACACTTTCAAAATTAGAAGGCGGATTTGTAATTTGGATGTGGAATCACATGACTGGGTATTTAACATGACGTGATTCTTATCACAATGCAGCAAGGGTCATAAGGGTGAAATTGCTACTTTCAGTAGTTAACTTGCTAATGTTTACCATTTTCCTTTACTAGTGTGAAAAATTCTCATAAATCATCATGGAATAAGAAGGCTGCATCGTTTTCGGATTCATACCTCAATTATAATAAATGCTCTTGCGATTGGATACTCTAATCACATTCGCACAAGACCCAACTTTTCTTATTCTAACCCTTCCCCATCAACATAAACTCCAAGGCTCCTATTGTAGGTCTCCTGTACTTTTATTTCAATATACCTTCAAAAGCTTAACAGTATTTTAACTCTGTATGTTCATTTGTCTGTTACATTGTTATGAAAGCCAAAATTCTCAACACTTGTCATTCATACCAGGATATGAAAACTGGATCTGAAGACAGGAAATGCAGCTAAAGTCGGCGCCTACGCTGCCCGACACTATATAATTATATATAAATTCAATGATAATTATTGTATTGACCAAAATACTTTCACGACGTATACAATCCGAACAAATAATATATTTCGTACATGTTCTTTTAAAGTGACATTTCAATCTGACATTTCAATTATTACCCTGGTATAATTTTTTTGTCACAGGGTGATTGGACATCGTAGTCCTAATGTCTCTTTACTACGCTTACCGTTCTGTTACAATCAGGGTTGATAGCACGTACGGTTGTCTCCATACTACTTTATATTTCTGCGCACGCGATCCATATCAATCAGTAGTAGACACGCAAACTCTCTATCTTACTATCGTTTGTTGTTACTCCACTTCGCACAATGGAGGGTAATGTGTTTCGTGTCCGTACCGAAAGCAGTTTAGGTGTAAGTGTTGCTCTTAATTGGGAAAAATAATTACTTTTTGTAATCACTCGGTTGTAAATTATCACTTTTTAGTTGATTGGTTATGGTCTTAAACGGTAACATGCACTCAGATAGGCTTGTTTTACCAATAAAACACACTGTCACGGAAGTTTTTGAAGGACTTATAGTTTTTTTTATTTATTTTTAAGAAAACCTTTTTACAGCGCAACCCTGTTTTTCCAAAGGAGTACGGAAAAGATTTTGACCTGTCAATGACTTTACAACAATAAGTACTAAACACAGCACACTATTGTAACACCGATCACGTTCAAGTACGAGTTGAATGCAGAGTTTTGCGCAAAAAGTTTGCGATACAAAAACCTAATTTAGTTCCAACAGTAAACGCGTCGTGACTGGCTGGTTGCATCATGATGTGTCATCGAGACATCCGTGGGCGCTTAGTTTACTTTCAAACAAAACCACTGATCTTATCTCTATCTGAAGTCGTCATTACATATACAGATGGCGGCCATATACAGATGGCGCTAGGAGTAAGCTCGTCTCGTATTAAAAATATTGCAAAAAAATATATTACATAAAGCGATTAACGTAAAAACATCAAAAACGTTGACATAATCATCTAAATCGTTAGTGATATCGTTTGCAAAGTGTATATGTACGCAGTGACAATAAAAATAGTGAAAGATAGTGACTTGGTATTTATATGTACTACAAAGTAACTATTCATAAAAGTGACTCAAAAACTTATAAACATTGAATAAAAATCATATAGAAGACTAAAATTATTACTGATAAGTGCAATAATATTGTAAAATAGTGTTTAACATAAATAGTGTTCGTTAAAATTTAAAAACAATAACATCGCCCCCCCACCTTGCGCGTCAAACCGGGGCGCGTTCCAGTTCCTGTCAGTGCGATGCTATACTTTTGTAGCATAATGCGTTACACATGCGCCATCTAGCGCCGAGTAGTCGAACTTGTGTTGTGCGTTCCAGTATAAGCAAGCGGAAATTATTAAGCATACGAGACACATTGTCTCTGTCTATGGGAGTAGTCGAGTACGTACGACATCAATAATGGAAAGCCAAATGTATGTTACGCAAAGGAAAAAACAGTTATCCAAATCATTAGAAATACTGGATATTTCTGGTTACTCCGATTCTTCTATATCATATAATAATACTCTTGGTAAAAGTTTGGATTTGTCACCAACCATGCTTTCAAGTTGCATGGATGAGATGAAAATAGAAATAACTGCTCTAAAATCAAATTTAGAAAGTACTCAAAACGAATTGGACAATTTAATCCTTGAGAATACGGGGCTTAAGAAACAAATTACCCAACTTACCCAAGAAATTGTTATCCTAAAGCAAATATGCACAAGTCCAAAAACATCCCTCAGCCACATAGTACATTCTAAAAGAACAATTCCTTCTAGCAGGAAAAATAGTGTGAAGCGACGATTAACAGAGACTTTTCACCCAAGTCCCATTAACAATACCATTGAAACATCTCCTCACGCACGTACGGTGGACAGCATTAAAATTCAAACTGACATAACACAAAACCTGGAACAACAACTGTCATGTGCCAGAAATGAAATAATAAATCTTAATAAGCAAATAAGTGCCTTACAGTATACACTACAAACAATGGAAACTTCTGAACGTAACGTAATTCCAACTTCGATTGTCCAAGCTAACAGCACAGAAAGAAAGCTGTGTATCCTGACAAACAGCAAGTCATATGGTACAGCGCAAGTTGTGAAGGATATATTTGGAGACCAATTAAATTATTGCCGTTATGTGATGCCAAATTATAGTATAAAAATGCTACTCAAAAACATTGATAGTAAATTAGTAAATTATAGTATGAATGACTACTGTGTTATCATATTAGGAGAAGAGGATTTTAAAACCACGAGTAACTTCATCGGCTTAATACAGACAATACGGAAATCTTTAGAACACATAACTTATACTAATGTAATAATAAGCACTCCTACGTATATATGCGGTGCTCTCATTTACAACTATAGAGTTGAGTTATTTAATAATCTATTAGGTATGGACTTGCATAGTAATGGATATGCATGTTACTTAGATTCAAACCGTGACCTTTCTCTTGGTATGTTCTCTAATAAAACGGGAAAAATTAATTATAACGGTACAAAAAAAATATATAAGAACATTTTAGAAACTATAAATTATTATTCCTTTAAAAGTATGCAACACAACCTATCGTCTGACCGAGATTGTAAGTTTTTTCTTGGGGATGGATTGTAAAATTAAAACGCTAAACTTTCCTCAATAGTTCCATATATGACGCTGAACTATTCCCTTCGAGCTATGTTGTATTGCGTAAGGATCGCGCAGGAGATGTAGGATGGGGTGGCGTTCTGTTGGCGGTGAAGAATTGTTATACAGTTAAAAGAATTACTGATATAGATGAACTGACAGACGACAAAGAGTTATTGTTCGCTTTAATTACATGGAAAAACATTAAGATAATGGTATGTGTTGCATACTTGCCACCTAACTATAATGATAAACAATATTTGAATGTCTTATCTTGTATGGAGAATGCTATTAACGCATACCCTGAATATCAGTTTGTCATAGTCGGTGATTTCAATTTAAAATCTTGTAATAAATTAGTCAAAAACCAATTTGAGAATTTCCTGGACTATTGTAAATTGCAGCAATGTAATAATGTGTGCAACAAATATGGATGCATCTTGGATTTAGTATTAACGAACTTAGACTCTCGTAATATTAAGGTGATGTCCGACATTGACCCAGTGGTCCCAATGGATGCCTACCACCCGCCCCTAGAAGTTATGCTCACGCTACCTAGAAGTGCAGTAATAGTTTGTCCACCATCTCCAAAACAAAGTTCGATCGCAAATACTGAATGGAATTTTCGGAAGGCAGATTATTGGAGCTTGTACTCTGATATTTCTTTAATTGATTGGACTGACTTATTAGATCAACGAGACGTTAATTTGGCAGTCAATATGCTGTACGACAAGTTAAAAAGTGCTATCAATACTCATGTCCCTCTGAAAAGCAATAAAAATAGCGGCAAATACATCTATCCATCATGGTACACTAAGGAAATTATACAGCAAATAAAATTCAAATATTTTAATCTCAAAATGTTTAAAATCAATAGGTCAGAGTATAATAGAGAACTATTTAAGTACTATAGGACTAAAGTAAAGGCACTCATTCATAAAGCTCATAAAAAATATATGAATATGATAGAAAATAACATCACCTCAGAGCCCTCAACTTTCTGGAGATATGTAAAGGATAAACGTAACAATAAACAAGGTACGCAATTTACTTTCAAAAATAGAGTTTTAGAGGGGCAGGAAGCCGTTGACGCATTGGCGCTTTATTTCAGTTCTATCTTTCATAATAGCGACCCATTGTTGGATCCTGTGAGAGCTGAGCGTGATTCCACAGGTATAGGCCAGTCGGTCAGTATAGACCACATTAATGTAACTGATTTGAGGCGAGCAGCGCGCCGCCTTAAATCGACATCCGCCTATGGCCCAGATAATATCCCTCCGTTCCTAGTAAAAGACTGCTTATCTGCTTTAGAGACACCTCTTTTATATGTGTATAATTTATCGCTGAAACATAATACCTATCCGAGTATATGGAAATTATCTAAGGTGACGCCGGTACCTAAGGGATCGTCTAATGACATCACAGACTTTAGGCCAATTGCGGTGTTATCGACTTTTGGGAAACTCTTAGAGTCAATTCTCAATCATCACATTTTCAAACAAATCAATGTAAGCTTGGACAATTCTCAACATGGGTTCCGACCCGCCCGCTCCACATTAACCAACCATATAAATTTTGTCGATTATTTGAGTACTAAAGTAAAGCCAGGCTGTCAAGTTGATGCTGCCTATTTTGATTTTAAGAAGGCATTTGACCTTGTTGATAATGATGTCCTTCTACACAAGTTCTCTAGCCTAGGTTTTAATTCTAGTCTTTTGAGGTACATGTCGGACTACCTAAGGGATCGCAAGCAGTATGTTAAAGTGGGAAGCTATCGATCACAAGAATACTATACCCGTTCTGGGGTAAGCCAGGGTAGCACCCTTGGCCCCACCCAATTCCTTATCATGATCAACGATTTGCCAAGTGTTTTAACTAAAGCAGAATGTCTTATGTTCGCTGACGATCTGAAACTGTATACTACTATTAGTAATAACAGCGATTGTATTGCATTGCAAAACGATATCGATGCATTACTCGAGTGGAGTAAGAGAAATAAATTGTCGTTTAATGTCTCCAAATGCTACTGCATTTCCTTTTCCCGGTCGCGTTCACCAATAACAGCGATTTATGAGCTAGCGGGTGCACCACTAGAGCGTGTCACAACAATACGTGATCTAGGCCTTATAGTGGATAGCCAATTAAATTTTCGTGAGCACATTTTAAAGGTGTGCAAAGATGCCAATAAGTCTCTGGGATTCATTATGAGAACAGCATCCCAGTTCAATAACGTCCAAGTCGTAAAACTGCTTTATAATGCATATGTGCGCAGCAGATTAGAATTTAATGCGGTGATATGGGATCCTCACCAAAAGATATATGCACTCATGGTGGAAAGAATCCAGCGCAAATTTTGCAGATATCTATATAAACGTTTATACGGATACTACCCATTCTTGTACCCTTCCATGTTTGTGTCAGGGATGGTTGGTCTTGATACCTTGCAACTTAGGCGGAAGTTTGTACACATAATGCACTATTATCTGTTAATGGTCAATAGAGTAGATAATCCATCGGTGCGGGAGTGTATACATTTTTATGTACCTGACCAATATATGCGTGGCATTGGGCGACGGTGTCACCAGCTCCTGGCTTGTCCATCATCATGGCGCGGTGCACATAATAGCCCGACAGCGAGAGCAATCGTTTTAATAAATAAACTGTTACAATGCAATCCAGATCTTGACATATTTTTTGACACATTTAACATTATAGCCAAAAAGATTATGATATATTTAAACAATAATTTTTGACATTAATATTTGATTTTAAAATTGATTGTAATTTTATTATTAGGTAAAAACACTAAGATAGTATATGTATTCGATTTTTGTTTTTACTGTATACCTGACACGACATAAGCGTTTTGGTTTAAACTGTAAGCTTATTGTTATGAATAAATAAATAAATAAAATAAATAAATAAATAAATAAAATAAATTACAATAATCCAAAGCACACGTAATGCTTTATGCAACTACGTTCCGCAATTTAGATTTTCGGAATCTCACATTGAACTCTTGCGACTTTTTTTGACAGCTATTGTCGTCCCGCTGCAGGGCAAAGGCCTCCCCACCCTCCTCCAATCCTCTCGGTAAAGGGTTTTCTGCGGCCAATCCATCCAATAAAAGTCTAGCACGTCATGAGACATTTGGTCACCGCTGAGAACTCCTCGCACATTGAGCGGATTGTTTATATCATCTAATCTACCAGCTGAAAAGATATAATAAGCTATCTGTTCTTTAAAACAAGATCGGGGAAGTAAAGCCCACCTAATATCAAGGATTTGAAAACCATGATGTTATGGCCGTAGCTGTACATCTCATATAGAAACAATGTATATTATCCACAGATAAACCGTTATTATCCTGTACATAAATTTAGTTTCCTTATTTACCGTGTATTAGCATCCACTGGTCATGTTGTACGATATAACCTATGAAACAGTTTAAACACACGTTAACAATCACGTCCAAACTAACCTAACGATTAATTTTAAAACAATGGATGTTCTTGAAGCTATCATAGACACCGCTCCCTCAGCTGCTAAGAGTAATATCAATCGCCAACTTACGCTTGCACCTAAAACAGATTGTAACATTCCATATTTCTATGACGATAGAGTTGAAATTCCAGTGGCTTGTTGGTAATGTAGAGTTGGATGATCTCGTCAAGCCAGTTATTGTAGTTGTGCCGTCAAGCGATAGCTCGTTGCAATGGGAGCATAGCCGTAACCACATACTGTGCAAAACATTGTGATAGTCAAGTAATTCATAAAAAAAGACCGTGACCCTTCGGAGATAAGTAATTGTTTTTCTTCTATTGTGCTTGCTATTTGATCCTTAACAAAATAAAATTGTCGAGTTTCACGGTAATAGGTTAAGGTCAAGATTAGATTTACCGACGGTTTGTACTGAGAAAACTAAATCTTCTGTCAAATCTTGAATGTCAGATTGTTGGAATACTATGTAGAACATTATGTTTATGATATTAACAACAGAAATCTGATTGTCGATTTGAATACGTCTCAAAAACGGCGGTGAATGGAACGATGAATTCAGTCATAGTATTTAAAAAACATAAAAACAAGTGCCAAGTCAAGCAGAAATACTTACTGATGAGTAGGTTTCACACTTCTCTTTTATCATTTTGGAATAAGCTACACTGCAATAGTCGCATGCAAGATCAGTCATTCAACAGGTTTATAGGTTAACGTTTAAAAAACCTCTTTTTAGATTGACATCTTTGACTTTGACAAGTGACACTGACATTTCGCTTTTGTTTGTAACCAACGTACATCAAGGTAAGTGGGTCAAAGGCATACTTAAAGGGTTTTATGTAGATCATTGTATTGAGGAGTACATTGCGGTCAGCGATTAAACGCATTACTTAACTTTCTTATACTATACCACTTTTTAAGAATGGTCCATAAAAAGAGATAAAATATAATAATAATAACTGGGACGGAAACACTACTGGTTCATGTTGTTTTAATGTTTTACGAAGAATTTAAATAATTTGTCGTAAAATATGTGAGATATTTGCATAACAAAAAGTTTCGTTAACCGACTGCTTAACATCTAAACTACAGTTAACGTCCTCTTTGACGTCGAAACACAAAAATAAAATTTCTGACGCAGACCTTTTTTAACACAAAGCAGAAATGTTCTATTTATATTGCAAAATCAAAGCATAGCTAAGGAAACGTTTAACTAAAATGCTATAACGCTACATCTCTGTATAGTCGAACTGTTGGAACGCCATTAGGGAGCTAAGCGCCTTTTGTAATGGAATAAAAGAATTCTTGAAGGGCAAAGCCATTCATTTTTAAATGGCGGACACACTATTAGATATAAACAGCAGTCAAATGTTATATTGTATGAAAAACTGCTCAATTTATCATTATCTTCATCATCTCAGCTTGTATAACTACACAGCACAGAAATTAATATAATTAGTGTTATCTTGTAAGCAAGAGATGCCACTCACGGCCTTAATAGTGTGATCAATCTTTCACTCACAACCTAAATACTTATATCAGAGTTTTCACTTTGCACCCTTCAAGCTTTTCTCATTATGTCGTCTGATCCAATTTATTTTATATGAAGGTTAATTGTGTTATTCGATAATAAAATTTAATAGCCTGTCATTTAGGACAACATTGGATCGTAGACGCTTCATTTTCAGACTCAAATAAATTAAAATATGATTATCGTTTTGCTGAAATATGATTTTATTACTACCTACACTGTCGTTGGCCCGTTTATAATCTGTTTGCTAGTTTTACCTGTGACTATGTCATGTTCTTTAACTTCTCCGATATAACGAGAATGTCGACAAACATCCTGCTCCAGGCATGTTTCCCGACAACTTGTATCCGTATCCTATGTAAAAGTTGTCTAGTTTATTTCCTTTCAAAAATATTGTATGCGTGTAAAAACCACTAACAAGCTACATTATTAGGTACAGTCTACATTATATTTGCTTCATGTTAGTCAAATTAAAATCATTCTAATTTCATGATAGAATGACATGATAAGACTGGTCGGCTTGAAAATTGGACTTCCTCACGCTTGGTAACTGCGCTTGCAATCTTTTCACTAATGAGACGGACAACTTCGTATTGGATCATGACGGAATAGAAATGTGAAAACAAAAAGATCGTGCGATATATTTAATCTGCCTAGCATATTTTATTTAAGCAAGACATGTAATCTCCATGATTGTAATTATTAGTTTTTCCACCTTTTCCTCCTTTACTTTTGATTCTCTATCATCAGCGTCTTCCTACTTTTTGCAATGGTGCTGAAATCTATTTCCAGTCTAATCAAAAAGGATTGAATATCATCGTCACATAATAATATTATATTAAAAAATTGTCGTCATTTCTGCAAGTTATTCAACTGTCAACCCAAGGAGGATCAAAGGAAAAAAGCCAGGTATGCAAATCCAAAGATTGAGTATCTACTTTATGCGAAGGCTCTTCACATAAAACTCTAATATATTTTCAGAACTCGCTGCTAACATGAAAGAGAAATGGTGCTTTAAAAGTTTCCAATATTTATGTTATCCTCAGCGAAAATATTTTTACTGGGATTATCTGCATTTTATATGCGATGGCAAGATGGTTGGCGCAGTTATTCCCAGAAGGAATAAATATTTGTACGGCGTACAGGTAGTTGTACCGGTCTAGGTGTTTGTGTGTGAGAATTTGTGTTTGTAAACACACCCCTAAGACAAATCCTAGAGCGTGGCAACCATATTTAAAAAAAGTGGATGGGACGTGATAAAGCGACAACAACATTATGTTGCCTATAGATATGCGCGCCACAAAAAAAATTGTCTTTGCTTATGTCGAGCCAAAACAATGACTGGAGACGAAATAGACGACAAAATTTTGCCGTAGTATTTATTCTCCTTTGAAGTCCTCCTTTGTGTAATATGATGAGGATTCATGGTGTTAGCCTTAGGAAGTATAATTTGTATAACACTTACAACACTTTCCAAGTAATGTTCAAGGTGACAAAATTATCATGTCCGTAAGTATTTCTACGAAATCTGTGCACATTGCGTATGTAAACATTACGCATGTGAGGACACTCCCGTTTCGCTGACATTGCGTGGAGACACCGCGATGTCAGTTGCACGTTTTGATGAGTCATGGTTCGCATCGCATATGTGTCAAAGCAGTGTTAGTATATGCACGCTTGGATTATAAAGACGAGCTTTAAATTTTCTAAACACGGTCTTCGGAGCATAGCTTATGGGGTATCTTTCCATGTCACCTCTTGCTACAGTTTTGCCGAGTGTCATGGTTTCAGTTACCTGTAGGTACCCTGTGTCCATTACTTTTTTTATTTTGTCTTTTCTCCTGGGCCAAGGCGCGATTGATCTTCACTTGTCCGTCAAAGTCCGCCGGGCTTGTTCCCTAGAGCGGAATCTATTCTTAAAAAAACAAATGTTGCGTATAAGCACAGTTTCACACTTCTTTCGTTCGACTGTCATTTATTATTTGATTGAAACGAAACGTAACAGAACAGTGCATAGCATACATCGCTTATACAACGGTTATTTAATTAATAAGAGCTTAGTCTAAACGCGCCTTAATAATGTTCCTAGGCAAAGATAAACAAGGAATTCCTTAGATATTGATTGAATATTGAAAACAGATGACGGAACTGGAGTAATTTTAGAATGTTTGTGTTTTTCAACCTTGGAAACTAGATAATAAGATCGGTATAATTATGAGTAATCACAGGTAATTATGACTGAACAATTATCATGAGTGGAACTTTCTGCTGAAAACATTTGTTTAGCTTTTAAGTGGCAGATCTTTCAGTTCTTAAGGTGTGTTTGTGTACCTACTGAACCAAAAGTGAAATATTTATTAATGAATAAACTAATAAACATGTAACATAATTATACTTATCCACGGACGCTTACGTCACAGAAAAGTTACCAAAGCTATCGATATCTGAACAGCCCGAAATACTAAACATTATACGTATTTATAATATATATATACTTATATTTATTTATTATATAATATTAAGCTATTGCATAGCTTTTATCGCGGGCCTTGAGCGTGGGGACCGAATCCAGAAATTCCGTAACGAAAAAAACCTAACACCCCCCACTCCGACCGGTACAGCGGTGTGTGTGTGTGTGTGTGTGTGCGTGCGCGTGTGTGTGTGTGTGTGTGTATGTGTGTGTGTGTGTGTGCGTGCGTGCGTGTGCGTGTGTGTGTGTGTGTGTTTGTAAACTTTTTTTTTTGTGTAAATTAATAAAATAAATAAATAAATATAATTGCATAAGTTGATAAAAAATGCTATGCAATAGCTTTACCGCGGCAGTCTCCGAGTGCCACACGTCTTTTTTTTCGAGAAATTACGGTTGCAGCTTTGAGATATCATCAACATCATTATAATATTAGTTCGAAACTAAAAAGGTCGTTATACTTACCATAATGTTTTTATCGATACTACAAGAGACAATCACTTTTAAATGTTGACAAGTGTATACATATTCATGCTCGTGACTGTACATCCTGATGTAAGGATCGCAATTTTCAAAGACCTGCTGCTAAATAACGAACGGGGTGTCGTCATCCGATGCCCAATTACTCACAACATAATACGACGTATATTTAGGTTATATTCAGTCGATCAAGTTTCTTAACGGATAAAAATAATGAAGGGTGAGCTGGGTACATTGGACGACCAACCGATACTACCCGACCTAGTTTGTCCACAATAGTCTCAAATTACGCGGTCACCTAACCGAGTATATGTTCATTCAAGAATACTTTTTCACATTTGTCTTGTAATGTGATTACTGTGAAAAATGTTGGTGGTAAATATAAACATTATTCCATGTGCCTAAACGATAAGATAGGCACATGTTTGGTAACTATAATATTTATCATGTCTAGGCGATAAGGTAACACTTGTTACATGAAAGCTAGACTGAGTCACTAACGCTGACTCACTGATCTCTGCTGATTGAGATCGCAGACTATGCTTTGGTCAATTGTGCGTTAGTCATTTATTGGTCTCTTGGATTGTAATCAGACTTACGATCTATTTGTGGATGTGTGGTCGAAGATCTTATCGGTACGGTATGTCCGAAATTTGTGAAAAAGATTGGTTTACACCGGGCCATTAATTACTATATTTGATCTTACACCATTGTTTTTGAAGTAATAATAAAGTAATTTAATAAATATTCACAGTTTATACTCTGACTGACGGACTTTCTGCTAAGTAACCCCGCATGCAAGTACTTACTATATCAAGAAAATCGTGGTCTGGCTTAAGGTGTCATATGATATTCGAATTTGTAAATGAATACCTAATAATAACTAGTGTAAAAAATGTAACACCTACTAAACGAAAATAGTGTGGTGACCTTAACCCAACAGGTAATTGGGTTTGCAGCTTCGTATTTACATTGAACAAATACTGTTTATTTTATGCGGATGGCTCGCTGTACTTCAATATTTGCTTTAAGCACCACACACATCGACGTAACTATTCATTACAATAACAGCCTACAGTAACCTACTCTGCCTGTCCATGGCGACCAGTGAATAAGTGACCGTAAGTCTATTTTGAAGCCTGTCACTGTCATAAACGTCATGGCAGAGTTAATTTGGCCTTTTGGGAACATCAGTCGTCATCAAAATATGACACAATATCAGCTGGTGTATTGCTGTCATTTATGTGACTCAGTCCAAGTTTAGTTTTGGATTTCCAAAGAACCAAGAGTGTGAATTTGAAATACCTAATGATTTACACTCAGCATGACTTCAAGTCAAGTCGAAATGTTTGTGATGTGGGAATCCCCACATCTATACATTTTTCCCCTATATTTTCCCATATATACATTTTTGAACATTTTAATTTGAAATTTCCTTTACACACATTTCTTTCTTTTTTGTCGACTAAACGCAGTTTCGTAGGGTGAGATCGCACTTACCTGTGACTTCATTAACACTTTAGGTAGTCCATGCTTCTTTGTAGGTCCTTCTCAATCCTTAGTTGCTATATTCTCTAGAGAGAAATAAGGTAGGTTTATGAACTTGCGTGTCCGTTACCACACAGTGTAAGTAAACAGTCGCCGTTTGCGCAAGGATCGAGCCCAAACCGTATGGACACTGGACAGCCTTACCCGTCCGGCGGTCTAACATCCATGTTTGAAGCAAGGGCAAGGGCATAAAAGACAGCGATCTACACCAAACTGAATTCTATTTAGCAACGACATTTTCGAATCTACCACAGTTAATTGAGTTAGTAATTGCTTCATCTAGTTATTATATTGTTTCCGATAACGTCGATTGCCGATACAGTTTATAATTGAATTTATCAGATGTCTTGATCAAGGACGGGGCACCGATAGCCAATCAGGGGTGAAGCGAGGTTGCTGTTTTCTTGTTTCGAAATTTGAATTTGGTGCTCCAGTAGTAGTAGAGTTCTTTTTTTTAAATGAACTAGCTTTTTTCCGCAACTTCGCTCGCGCCAAGTTTGAATCCGTTTTAAGTAATTGTTATTCGCGACAAATCCATGAAATCAAAGATCGTTAAATTTGGTCCAGCAGTTCTCGGGTTATAAGTTTTGTAACGTACCCGACTATGTTTGTTTTATATATAAAAATATATACCTACCAAATACTGGTAATGGTTACTTTTGCTACTAGAGACTTTTGAATAATTATTAATGTAGGGAGGATATACCGAATTACCGAATACAAATATTCGGCTAAGTTGTAAGTATACAAATCAAAATTGAATTGGGGTTTTAAGAACTGTTTTTTTTTTATTATTACTACTAGCTTTGAGCCTGGTTTGAACCTACCTATTAATAGAACAGTACGTTAATGAAAGCTCTTTGTTTGATGTTTAAGTTGGAAATCAGTTTGGAATTGGTTCTATTGTTTTGCTTTGAACTTGTACTGAAGACTGTCATTTTGAACCCGAATTTCTTTCCACTTTGTTCTTAATTTAATACCATTATCATTTAATAGAATGTTTTATTGTTTTATAAAAAATATTTAAGTAAAATGTTTAATCTGTCCAAGAACAACAAAGAGCAACAGTAGAAATTTTGAAATACATTTTTATAACCACCAGAGAGTACCACTGATTTTTAATAAAATAGTAAATGAAAGTCCATTTTAATAAATTATCAAAATTAAATCACGAATTAATGTAAAAAGATCAACAAAGCAGTCACGGTCACGATATGAAATTCATATATTTACATACAATATACATAAATGTATACACAAACACATACAAACAAATAAACGCTAATATATTTTTACGGAGTCAACTTGTTAGGTACAAACTTAGTCAAGGTTATAAAGAAGTAATTGCCCTACTTAACACATTAGGCGAACTAATTTTCTTTAACAATTAGGATCAAAATTTGTTTTGTTTAATCCCAGTAACAAAATTTTGGTCCTCTGGAGTATCATACAGAGAATTAAACGCACTGACACGGAACTCCACTCAACCATGAAGCTTTAGAATTAAGAAAACTTACAAAAGTTTTTACTTACATTAACAAACATCTCGGATATAATTATCTAGGTAAAATCGTGCACAATACGGTCGAATAGTAGAACCTAATATTTTTCCGTGTAATTATAAATTTAAACTGGCCAATGCTTCACGCATAAGTCAATTAAACAGGAAAACACGCAAGCAGATTTAAATAAGTACGAGTATAATGCTGTACTTAGGCTACTCCTAATAAAAACACATGAACAATGCGCCTTTATGTCTATTCTATATTAGAAGCATCGACCCTTCCCATGTTGTGGGTGTGATCACTTGCCACCAGGTGACACGCTTACGCACATATAACAGACAAAGAGTCTACTATAAAAAGGAGACAATCTTTCTTTTAGGATAAGTTGGATAAGTTGCGCTTGCCGTGGTCAGTCTGTAAACGGGTTACAAGACCCTTTTTGTGGTCGAAATCTCGAGGTTCTGTGTACAATTCCCTGCAGATCGTGCAGTGTTATTGGCGTTTTCTATGATTCTCAATAACAGTTTCAATTTGTGCCCGGTTAATAGCATAGGCCCACCCCCTATCACTTGGAACCTCAACTTACCAGCGAACTGTTAATGTAATTGAATAGATACACCTCTGCCTAAATCTTCTGGTAATATAGGCGGGATGGTATTTGTATAGTGCTTTGGGGTAATTGCGAAAATAGCGATAATCCGAAAATTGCAAATTACTAGCACAAATTCGCAGTTTTCGCAATTAATCTAATGCAGCTTAATATAGATTTGGCTGAAATCTAACCCGAACATAAATGGTATAGTATTAGCCGTTTCTCTAGGAAACGGCTACGGTGATGATGATAATATCTAGATACTTTTGTATCGCGTGATAAACATGACGACTAACACCTCAACACGCAAAAACAGACAAAAATAACAACATACCACTTTACATATTAATGAGCTTATGTCTTTGTTCTAGGTGTAAACATCTTCAACGCAAGCGCATGATCGTGCGGTGAGCGAACCCGGCCGATTGTAGTCGGTAAGTAGCATCTTATAGTACAGCTAGTATTGCGTTGTTTTATGATAGCAATAACATTGTCAGATGCCTCGGAAATACCAAGAAGAAATCATATTTAATTTACACGTAGTAGTCACTAGTTACATTAATAATCGTTTTAACGGGATTTTGATATAAGTCAATAGTATTCTAAAATTTATTGATAAAACAGTTCATTGACTATTCTTGTAGCAAAACTGTTTCATTAAGAACTGAGCTAATTCACACTGAAAATCTTTTATAACCGCTCAACTTTTCGCACTAGTCGTATTTATCTTATAGTTTGTATTTGATTTCGATTTGGGCGGTATTCCAAAATATATTTACAAAGCTTTGGATCATATGCTTTACCCAAAAGAAAGAAAGAAATAACGTTATTTGTAAAAACAAAATGTATACAATAAAAACGAAGAAACAAAAAAGAAATAACGTTATTTGTAAAGACAAAATGTATACAATAAAAAGGAAACATCAAAGTTCTCAAAATAAAAAACTTTCCGCTCGAAGCGTACTAATGACTAGTCGTACCCATTTAGTATAGATGAGGCAATACCGGGATTAATTGTGATAGTGCTCTGGGAGGATCAGAACTCATTAAGGGGAGGAGACGGGCCGCGCAACATAGTAACACAGAATTATCGATCTACCCTCCAGTATCCTTTCATCGCCGTGATGTCACCAAAATGGAGTGATTAAGAGATTATTTTTTTATGGCTTCAGGGATTAGACAGTGGATTTTAGGGCGTGAAGAATCAAACGGATATGTATGTCAGGATTATCATTCGTAGATTGATCAATCCATTCATACGAAAAATCGGCAAGGTTCTATGTTCGATTGTATGTAATTTTTTTTTGTCTTATTTTGCGCCCTTTGATCCAATTCTTTAAGAACACATTTTCTACTGAAAGTGTGTGTTGATCTAAAAACTATGGGCTGCTTGGAAAGAAATAATTCCATGAATGACATACCCACGCAAATGAAAGGACTATGAAATATTGTTCTTCGTGAAGGAACGAAGAAGCTTCATGTACTACTTCGCACGTCGGAAAACTTAGCAATTGGACAAAAAGAACCGAGACACCTTTGTAAAGACACAACAGTACGTCTCCCCGTAAAATTATATTCCGCACATCTTCAGAGACGGAGCTACGTCATCTTAGCGCGCCGACAACCGCAGGAACTACTTGAAGAAACAAAAGATACTCGGGCAAACAAAAGATGTCCCATACTAATGGACAAACTCACTCACTGTAATGCTCCGAGTAACATAAGTCAAACCGGCGCATGTATGTAAAAGCCAGAGCCTAAAAGTGTCTTAATTAGAACTGCGGGCTTTATTCCTTAAGCAAACTAGATTCAAATTCACTAAACGCAAAGAAGCAGAGCTTTTCGAAGTAGAGCTAGGAACATCAAGCTCTAAATAAAAAATATTACAAACGAGATTATGACAAAACTTTTTGTAAAAACCTTCGCGTGATAGTAGTAGCTTTGAAACTTTTGAGTAGTATACACTCGCATTGCTTTAAAGAAAGACAGCCTGCCGCACTTCCACTGTGTTCGCTACTTCACAATTGGGTGGAGTGTTCCTATTCCTGTAGCTTTCTCTTTTGATGAGACTCAGGTGCTGTAAGATTTTCTCGACACAAAAAAGTGGCAGCAACAATGGACGAGTTTGTTTTCGTATTTAGGCATAGCACTTAATATGACGTGTTTTTCTTAGAATTGCCTCTTTTTCAGTTTGTATCACAGTATCAAAACTATTTCTGTAAGAAGTAAACCAGTTCACCTACATATGGTTCAAGACCTTGAATCTTTTGTTTAATTGCGAAAAACATATAACAACTTCAAAGAAAATCCATAGAACGGCAAATATACTTTTGTACGTTATGGTAGTCCATTCTTAAAAGAATCTTATCTTGCTTATTTTTTCTAGGCAATCAGCCGGATGCCAATCACAGAGCCGGCCTACACACCAGTCTAGATGACTGGTGTGTAGGCCGGCTCTCTCGGAGCAGGTCATGCGTATCGAGCCATGTCGTACGGGCACACCTAAAAACATAATCGCGTCACGGTCTGTGCCCTTAAACAAATGCGCAGCGGCCACTCGATCTGTGTCTGATTATACAAAGAAGTTCATTATTGGGGTCGTGGAGAAATGCGCTTATGCCGACCATTAGGATGCGTTTCCACAAGAGAGATGGAGGAAGCTGAGCGATGCACGAGGAAAAAATCTACCAATAATAGGATGCGTTTAAAACAGAAACAAACGCAGCTTATTGGTGGGTTTCTTGTCATCAGTTATGAAGACTTCTCCACAGTAAATCCTCATGGATCCGCCACCGGGAGAGGCGGCAGGGTATGTCGGACTCATACAGACTAAAACCGCACTTGCCTTCACTTGCCCTTTGCGTTAATGTCATGGGATCAATAAAATATTTGTATGGAAAACCCTCGCAGCGCGCAGCGGTTACGTAAGGAACTAAAAGCTGCTATGAGATTACGTTTCAATGCGTAAAAACCCATTCGATAGAACTCATGGTATGAGGTAATGGAACATTCACCACGTGGAACCCGGGCTGGTGTCTTCCCGGATCTTGTATACAAACCGTTTTTATGCAAAGGAAATAAAGAAAATCGGCTTTAAACTGTATTGCCCCAGCCTGGCTTAAAAAGCTAGAGCCTGTTAATCTTTGGTGTTTTTATAAAGAGCTTTTAAAATAATTCTGTAAGTATACTTTCATATTCAAAGTATTTCGCTAAAAGGTTAGCCTTTCAATTACCTAAGCCCTAAAGCCGTACGCTTTATAAAATGTCGCTGAAAGCGCTCTGAATAAGAAATGTTTAAAAACTCCGCAAAGGTTTTAAGAGCAAAAACTAACCGTTCTATTGACTGCGCCTCCGAAATTTTCTAAACAAATAAATACCTTAGTGTCTATTTGTCATGTTAAAATAATCACATTTTACTAAATGCTTATGAAAACATTTAAGAATTTTTATTTTTTTCTCTCCATCTTTCCGGTTAATCTCCGAAACAGCTGGAATGATTTTGATGGGACTTTCACAGGCAGATGGCTGGTGTTACAAAGAATAACTAAGCAACTTTTATTTTTTAAGGCATTACTAGGGCACCGCGCAGAACCACTTGATCCACATGGACGGGCCGCTAGTTCTTTAAATAAAATTATATTTCAGTAAGAACAAACCGCAATAACACACTACTGATTCATCCGCCCGCAATGACGTCACAAACACACCTTGATCCACAAAATCCCGCACACAACACATTTGTACCGGCCTTCAAAACCAACTGTGTGTAAAGGGTGATTCACGTTTATCCTTGCTGAATGCTGAATCCGTGACGTAAATGTTCTGGGGGCTTTTATATTCGTTCATAACACCAAGAGGATGGCATAAATGTATTTATATTTATTCTTGTGAAAGAACTTGCCGGATGGACGGGATCCGCTGTGCGTTCTGCCGTGGATAAGCCTAGATGTTTCAGAATATCATTTTAAAATCGGCCAATTTTGAAAGCCTCTTTGTTAGGCGCATTTTCTAATACTTTCACGAAACCTTCTTCCCATACTATTATGTCTGTGTGCCCCAAAGTACAGAGTAATATAATATGAAGTGAATTAAGGACTTTTTAAACATTAAAACTGTTTCTTCCTATTTTTCAGAGCCCACCCAATATTCAGTCGCGAATTCGCGACCGAAACTTTGGGAAACGCTGGATTCATGAATAGATGACGTCAGAAAATATCTAGCATTCCTGAATACGCAATAAGTATAATGAAAAGACGTTTATAAGTCAAACTTCACTGTCTGCTAACATTTTCATAACATTAAAGGCGTGTCGTAAAAAGCGTCTAGGAGATTAACTGTGTGTCTCCATGAGGCGCTCGTGTTCAGAATATTAAAGCTGGAAGGATAAATGAATAGTAGTATACTCGTACACACACAAATACATAATTACCGTACACATACATAAATATTTCCTAAAAGCACCGTGTCATCATCATCAATCCATTTATTGTTCTACTACTGGGTTCGGTCTACTACTAGGTATTTTCTTATAATAGCAGACTTCACGTGCCGTGTAGAAAATCGGTCATCCATGCAAGTTTCCTCACAAAGGTTGTCTGGCAGAAAATGCCTAGGGCATTAAGACCGCCTTTGTACATTTCTGTACATAATGCACAAATAAATAATGTTTTCCTACACTATTTCAACGCATGGTAGATAATTATAAATTTATAATACGCACATGATTCTGAAAAGTCAGAGGCGTGTGCTTTGGATTCAGACTCGAGAGCTTTGACTTGGCAGATTAATGATCACTTGCTTGCAAAGCAGCTGCTAGCCAATTTATGTACAACAGTTTTCAATTCAGTCAGAAAAAAATTACATAGCACCTAAAATATACCGTGAAACTGTCGGTATATTTAAGTTCACTTCTGCCTATCTCTTCGGGGAATACAGGCGTGATGGTATATATGTAGCAATACTTCAAAGAAGGCTTTTTAAGTCGTATCACAGTTTCCCTCGCAGCATTTTATTGTGGTAAAAGTTTTACTGGTACAAAAAACTGTCGTTAGCCATTTTAAAAGATAGGTGAAACTTTTTTTCTGTGGAGAAAAGTTGCAAGATAATTATTATGTCGCTGTCAAAGAAGGATTTTTGTGTATTTATTAATGAACTCAATTTTTGCAGAATTATAAATGTGGTTCAGAATAAAAATAATTAACTATTAAAGATGAGGGATAGAGGAAAATGAAAAAACTAATGTCCTGTGAAATGTGTAGGTAGGTATGTGAATGTGGCTAGGTGTGTGATAGGATGTGGATTAAGTAATTTTTAAAAAATTTCTGTTATCTGAACAAATCTTTTATTTAGCTAAAATTACAAAGAACTTTATTTGTAATTATGACGCAATTCTTCCAATAACTCCGAATAACTTTAAGCATTCATGTTTAACAAAACATTTTCTTTAAACCCGTACCAACATATTTCTTTCTTTCACAAAAATGATAACATAAAGACGAGATCAAGCGCCATTTTGTGCATGTCAACATTTGGCTGCAATTTTCTGGTACGTTCCCCGAACATGTACCAACATATTTTTTAACCTAAACTTTTGTGCGGCAAAACAAGATCAAGCGCCATTTTGTGAGATTCGCGTTTGACTGCAATTTTCTGGTACATTCCCTCCAATTACTGAGCTGTTGCTGCAAATGGGGGGTAACGAAGCTTGTTGTTGCTTCGGCAATATGTTTACTTTGCTGTGTCATTAATCATTGTGAGCTATAGTTGAAATTGTAGTTATTGTATAACATATAGTTTAATACACATTATAGTTTAACATACCATACCATCACGCCTATGTTCCTCGAAGGGGTAGGCAGAGGCATACTAATGTACACCCACATTTCGTATTAATAGCCTATTAATAGCCTATTGCCATCAACCGGGCACAAATCCAGACTCCGGACTACTACTGGGAATTTCACAGAAAACCCAACAACACTTTGCTCGACCCGGGGATCGAACCTAATACCTCTAGCGTAGCAGTCGCGCTTGGGACCACTGGACCAACGAGGCAGCCAGTTTACACTTTGTTTCTTACAGAAACCATGTAATGTCACTGTTTACAGATATTTATTTGTTCTTCGGGTGTTCGCCCATATGATAAATGAATCCTAATCGAAGTTAAGTATCTCATAAAGTTAATATACATACATAGCTTTACGCCTGTTTCCCATAGGGATAGGCAGAGACTTTAGGTCATAAAGTTAAAATGAATATTATTGATTTGCTGAGAAACATGTATTTAGTTCACTTAGGCTATTTTAACAACTTATACTTACTAAGCATCAGCTTACGACAAAAGTTAGTTAACAGGTCTTGAAATTGCAAGAACCTTTTCAGGTTAAAAAAACCATTATGTCTTGATTAAACATAAATTATACCACCTCCACTAGACCTAACTACCTCGTCTGTCTAGTGGTCCTAAGCGCCACTTAATAATGACCAGTCCTGGGTTCGATTCCTAGCAGTAATTCTCAGTACCAAGCAGATGGAATTTTGAATTTGTGCCCGGATATTGGGTCCCATGTAATAAGTGCAAGTCTATTGCCATTGCATTATACCCGCACTTATTATATGGGACCCAAACATACCAGCGATTTTTGGGTGTGCATTAGTACACCTCCGCTTATCCCTTTAGGGACAGGCGTGATGGTATAAATTCTGGTAACATATTTAATTACGCACTTCTCAGAGTAGGCGCGTCAAAAGAGGTTGTTTAAATCTATTTCGCAAAAAGTTTTTATCAAAATGCCTTTGTTAAAATTTTAATTAAACCTAAAACAGTTACCGTGGCTATGTCGTATCTCTCTAATGAGCGAAAATTTACAACTGAAACTCAGGTAATATGAATTGTTCAGTTCTGCGATCCTTTCTGTGAATTACGAACAGCGAAGGTATTGCAACAGTTTAGTTTGAAAATGAAAGGTTGCCTGTTTTTGTGCGTCTCAAGGTTATTAGTAAATTGTAAAATCAAGAGATTAAGGGGACGGTTTTTGTCATAAAACATGAAGCAATTTGTTGCTAATTATTGTCGCTTGAATTGTTTACAATATTTTTTTAATTAAAAAAATGGTAAGGCATACCTATTACCTATAAAATTGTTGAGTGATTACCTAAATATGAAAGAGCGAAGTACCAGTCACATCTAGTCGTCGTATAAGGGGTCCCATTTTTCGCTTCCAACTTAATCGCCGTTAATAAGGCAGGATTTACGGGAAATTCTAGAAATTGTTAATACCCTACAACTATACTAAAATATATCGATATACCCACACACGCCCTGTGAACGCTTCGCTGAAAGCCGCGCTTTCAGCTCCAATTAGCAAATGTGAAATTAATACGCATCATGTATTTTGTTTAGATTTTTTGGCACTGTACGCAGAGATTTATGGTTTTTATATAAACGTCACTCAGTGATTAATCACAAAACATCGGTAACATCGGTAGATGGGTTTAATATAGGCTATAGTCATCCACTTAGAAAGTATTTTGGAAGTTTTGCGAGATTATAACTAATTTTATTTGGTAATCCGATTTCAAGATATTTACCATAGGTAATGTACGTAGAGATTGATAGATTATAGTGTCAACACATTTGTTTTTAAGTATATATCGCTTGCTCTCTGTATGTATCTATTTGCGCAACTTGAACGAATTTGTGAAAAAATAAAAAAGGTTTATCTGCTCTTTGTGACAAAGTCCAATGGATTCAATGAAGAGGTGAATAGGACGTAATTAGGTAATAACATGTGAATTACGTGCTGATAACCCTAATTTTCCCTTAGAGTAACTGCTGGAAAATTGAATAATAACTTAATAAGTGTTTTCTTTGTTTTAGGTCGGTTTTGTCAGCGGGTCGTGTCAAGCTGCCGTCATGACATTACATTGGTGGATGCATTGGTTCTGGGTGACGACGCTGCTCACCATCCATGGTAAGTTCATTTTAGCGTTTTTCCAACTGCATACCTACGCTGGGGTTACACGAAGGAACTGCTAGCAGACTTCAGTAAACCCATTTACTTAGCTATGTCTGTATCCTAAGGATAAATTGGGCTATAGACTTCTAATCCCACGATTGTCTTTTTACCAACCTACTCGTGCTCGTATATGTTAATTGAATTCAAATGACATAATATTAAACCACAGAATAAATAATACAGAATGGCCACTCTCCGCCCCTCCCTAACGTCAGATACCTCAGGTCCCCCGCATTCTGCCGGTGTTCTTGCCGGACGTACTGCCAACAAACCCTACGCACTCTCACGCACACATTTGCATTTGCACGTGTACAAACGTAATTTTGACAAGTTTGACATTTGGTATTGTAGTATGCAGCGGTATCGGAAAATTTGTTTCACAGGTTTGATTAAACAGAACATAATATATAATACCTAACAAAATATTTACGATCGTTATTGGAACCAACCATTAAATATAACGTGTAACTGGTATATTAAAGGTTCTGTTAAATTAAATTAACAGAACCCTTTCAAGTATTAATAGAGAATTTCATTGAATATACCCAAGCCCATTCTAAGGTCCTTCATTCAACTGCTTGAGGGTACTTGTATCTCTTCATAATTGATTTTGTAAAGGTCAAGGTGGTTGATAACCACTAGAGATGTAACTTAGTCATCATCCAAAGCCCTTAGAACCGCTCCGTCAATAAAGCCTCTTAGATCACAATTAGGTCAAGATGTTTAATAAAGAGAATATTGACTAGGCTGTTATTTTGTTAGAAAAGCTGTGTAATATTATAATTACACTTGCTAAGCAATTTTAAGTGGCCCTAAGTATTGAAGTATATAACTGAACTAGCCTTTTGCCCGCGACTTCGTTCCCGTTCTGGTCGTGGCGTGATGATATATAGCTTTCCTCGTTAAACAGGCTATCTAACACAAGAACTTTTCAAATCGGACCAACAGTTCCTGAGATTAGCGCGTTAAACCAAATAATCTCTTCAGCTTTTGTAATATTAATATAATATTAAGTATAGATAATTATGTATCTTTGCGTATGTGCGACTTTGTTGTCTACGAACCTATTTCGAACCTTCTCTGTATATCTCGTACAGGTTACTTCCAAGATAGTATCAATTTGCTTATTCCAAAGTTTGAAGACACATTGCAAAATGCTTAAAGTCATTTTTACTTTCTAAGTATAACCTAATACAATTACTATAACTGTTTATCCAAAAGCTCAGCATCTGAACAGTCAGGGTTGCAACTGCTTCATATATTTTCCTACGTCAACAGGAATTGATAATGGACTTGCTTATGCACTTCGTATATACTGGCAACGACAAAACTTCCGCTCCATGCATTTTGTTTTCGTTGTTTCAATGTCATACCACTGTAAGCGTTTTAATAAAGACTTGACGACTCCCATGGCTTTCCGTGGAAATGTGCATACTTTTCTTACAGCAACAGTAATAGGTAAATACTAAAGCCTTTTCATTAAATACCCTAGATGTTCTCTAGTTAGTAGTATATTTTCGTTTAAATTTCGTATTTTCGGTATGTTCAAGTGTAATGGTGACTGAGAGTTGATTATTTCTGATCATTTGGTGAATTTCAGGCACTGATTAATTCCTAAATACGCAATGCAGTTCCAACTAGTTGAATCACAACTACGTAAGCTCATCAACATAAGTGCTAAAGTTGCCTTACTGAAAGGATTGATTTATGTAAAAGTTCAAGGTTCAATACAATCACTTACAGGTATCTGTTGGCAATATTGCAAAGTCACTAGATCCATTACATTAAATTTGCCAAATCGGGGATTGTCAGACGTGGCAAATTGCCAAAATATATCTATAGGTACGGCTGTAAACACCAGGTATTTTTAAAGAAAATGCTAGAAAAGTCGCGTGAAAATCTTTTAAGATATGTATTAGGTACATTGGAAAACTTCACAAGTTCAAGTTCAAATGTTTTTATTGCAAAGAAGCTTGAAATCAAGCTTTTTTGACATAAAAACATTTATTTTCATTAATGCTTGAAGTAAAAGCTAGATTGAAATAAAAATACTTGAACGTTAAATCACTTTACGCGCACACTTTACGGGTCGATATTTTAATAAAAACATAAATGTAAAAGGTTCCTATATATTTTCAACAGTGACAAAAATCAAGCAATAAAAAAGTCGAGAAGCAATAAAAAAAAATAAGTCAATAGATTGCAAAGGATCCTCCATCAGTCCATCACTCCACAAATAAATCACAAAAAAATGTCTTGTATATCTTCTTGTATTTTTTAAGCATTTTCCATGCTAAGATTTTCCTTCGTTATGGTCTGCGCGGAACTAATTAGCCGCGCCTTAGGTATGTGAGCGGTGGGATGGAGGGGCGGGGGCGTTTACTTTTATTCACAGTTAACCGCCGCCACGCCCCCGTCCCTACGTAAGGCGCGGCCAACTAGTTCCGCGTGAACTATAAAACAAAAGTCTTGTCCTGTTGAAAACATTTAAACTGATATGGCATTCGTCATTTCAGATATTAATAAGTATACGTCACTAAGCTAGGCTGAAAATCTTCGGTACATATACAAGGAACCATTAGCCCTTTTGGCATTCTCTCTCCATCCAGTACTTACGTTAAAAGCCTACAGCGATGTCGTCCGCAGCCGAGTTTTTGTGCGATATCTAAAAAGGTCGTCCATTGTTGAATAATGAATGGCGGTCGTGTTTATGAAACATTTTTCGAAAATAGAACGTATTTTCTTCAACATTTTACCGCTTTTAATTTCCGCAAGGTGAAAAGGACGCGTCTGGGAGATAGATAAACAATTATATTATATACTGTAAGTGGGCCGGGACAGACTGCTTGCGGTTAGGGGGCGTCCATAAATTACGTGAGGTGTTTTTTTAAACTTTCTATCCCTCCCTCCCCCCCTGGTGAGATGTCGTCAGATCTTATTCAACCCCCTCCCCCATCCCCCAATCTCACGTGAGATTTTTCAAAATGTGGGTTTCTTACGTAAACCCGTTGGATTGTTATTGTAAAAAGAAAAAAAATGCTTCGTGCTTTTATTTACGACTAGTTAAGACTAGTAATCAATATTGCTGAAAGTTTAATTATAAGTGTAATAAAAATAGTTTTTTTGTTACAATCAGAAAAAAAAATTGCGTGATATTTGCCGAGACCCCCCCTCCCTCCAACGTAAGATTAGATGAGATTTGACTCGACCCCCTCCCCCCCTTAAACATCTCACGTATTTTATGAACGCCCCCTTACTGCATTTTTTTTTTAAATGGACCACTTTCGAGATGACAGTCAAAGCATTAAAAGCGTCAATGGACGTTTATATAGAAGTTGCGTCAACGTGGGAAAATAAATTTTAATCGTCGAGTCCAAAATACCTTCTAAAACAGAAAATTCGTAGTTTCGATGCTCGATTTGATTTTATGGCCATTATAGCTTATTTATTTACATGTCTAAAGATATATAAATGAATAAACTATAATTAATCTAATTATTATTGGTACGTGAGATTTTGCGCCCACAATAAAAAACCATGCCGTAGAAAGAAAACAGTAGAAAAAAAATAATTATGCCACACAATTAAATTTTTGTACAAGTAAAATAAAATAAATTTGAAGCTTTACTAATATGAATGCGAAAGTAACTGTTTGTCTGCCAGTTACCTTTTTACCTCTAATACGCTGAACAGATTTCGTGAAAATTTGGCAAAGAGGTAGATGTACCTGGACCAAAGGTTTCAGAAACTCCATTAAGATGCAAGTAAAATAATGGACATCTGATGTTAGAAATGACTAAGTTGTTAATAATTTAAAATAGAGGCGCTCTGCATGATAGTCTGTCCCTTGGGCATGGCGTGTCGACCGTGTCGTGTAACTAAGCGATTAACACTTGCTTTAGTAATAATTCTTATCACAAATACTCACACATGATTTAGGGTGTTAATAGGTCATCGTGTGGGAGACTATAAATTACAATTCATACATTTTTAACCATTTTAACATACCATTTTTAACCCCCGACGCAAAAACGACGGGGTGTTATAAGTTTGACGTGTCTGTGTTTGTGTGTGTGTTTGAAAGGTGAATTAGTGGGAAGTGTTCTTAGCTATGTTTGAAAATCGGTCCAAGATGGCCGCCGCTACAAAATAGCGGATAACATATTTTTTCACAACTCCCTCAATATGGGTATCAAATGAAAGGGCTTAACTAGGAGAATACTATACACTATGATAAATTACAAATCCAAGATGGCCACCACAAAATGGTAAATTACATTTCGAGTCGGGGGTTTTTAAAATTTTTAATTCCACCGCGCGTTGCACCTCACCTTTTTGAAGGACGTCACCGATGGAATCGATCTGTCTTTTTATCTCTATCTACGCTTTCACTTAAATTCATCTTATAAATCCCTTTTACAATCGGGTAACAAAAAGAATTATTACTATGTCTAATTTCTCGACATAATCTCTGTTACTCGATCATCTGTGTTATAAATGCATAGATATTGTATGATGTTACCCATTGGATATTGGAGCGAAATTTTCATTAGCGTGCAACAAAAATTCTTGTAGTTAGGCCTAAAATTTCGCCTCTGTAACGTGCAACGTCAGGCTTTTCATCTAAACGTAGCCTAAAGCCACAGACTAATGAAATTAAACTTCACCAGCTCCATTATCGTTAGCCGTACCACACAGCCTAAGTGCTAAGTTGAGTCATCAAACATGCAAACTAGCGTCTCTGGAAACAACGTCACATGGATGCATTATAATCACATATACCTACCTACATAAGTATATGTTATAGAGCTATGTAATAATACTGCGCATGTCAATAAAGAAGATAACTATGGTGGAGATTAGCAATGTCACTTGTCATTATTTATAACCATGTGACATTCCAAATTTAAATAAAATATCTGCGCCAGTCCTATGGCCCAAATAGGTATAGTGTATTTAATATTATACAAACTGCTCCAAAAATAATATCCATTTACTTACAGATGAATTCTGAAGAGTAATTTTACTCTTCAGAATGTTCAAGTTTTCAAAAATGTATCCAATCAAACGTACTAAGGACCTAATTAAACGTTTGAAAGCCTACACAAACTATGACCTGAATATAAAATAGCACCAACAACAGAAAAACTGCACGTCGATCAATGCCACTTCCACCCGCCAGTCGATATCGTTATAAATAAAAGAAAGCGAGACGATAAATTACCCCTAAGGACTCCCTCACTATACCAAACCATATCTACAAGTATACCTACATAATGTTGTATCATATACTAGCTTTCCGCCAACATTGCAACATTTTTCATTGCTACTCCGCTCCTATTAGTCGTAGCGTGATGGTATAATAGCCTATAGCCTTCCCCGATAAATGGGCTATCTATCACTGAAAGAATTTTTCAAATCGGTCCAGTAGTTACGGAGCCTATTCAATACAAACAAACAATTAAATCTTTCCTCTTTATAATATTAGTATAGATGTAAAAGACTAGAATGAACACGCTTGTTCGGTAGATGATAGTACGGTGTAATAGATAAAGTCCTTTACTATGCATTGTAGCTAATAGCATTGACCTTGATACTAGTAGCCTGGTTGTGAGGTGAACTCATTAGCACAAAAGGATCATAAGGCTTCGCATTCCGTAGTCTACTGACTTTACATACACTGGGCTTACGTTTGACCACTACTTTTGCCTATAGCTAAGCAACAGTGCAGTCAACGATGGTGCACAGTTTACCCAGTAAGAACCTATTCAATCGAGTTTTTAAGACTGCCAGATTATATTTTTCCGGAAACACATACGGCAATGAGTTACACTCCTTAGCGGTACGCATGAAGTTTTATTTATTTATTTACTAATTTAGGGTTTACCCACAGCTTGTGCATACAATTTATCTTATGTTACAATTATTACAATCATTGTTCTTACACACTTCTTACAGCCAATTACGGGTTAACCAACATTCTCCAAAAATATGACGAATATACATAAATAATAATAAGTAGTATAAAATAAAATTGAGTGATAAGACTAAATGGTAGTTACATTATATGCTGTTCTGTTGTTATTAAAGTGTCAATAAATCGTATTGCAAACTTACTTAGGTAGCACGCCCTATTGCCCAAAATCACAACAGCACAGAATTTTAGAGAAAAAACAACAATACCCCTCGACCTGAGTTTCGAACCAAAGCCTCATGCAGACTGCCTCGTTGGTCTAGTGGTCCCAAGCGCGACTGCTACGCTAGAGGTCCTGGCTTCGATCCCCAGTTCGAGCAGTGTTGTTGGGTTTTTCTGTGAAATTCTCAGTAGCAGCTCGGATAGGTGTCCGGTTGATGGCAATGGGACCTAAACATACGGCCGCACTGTGGGTGTACATTTATAGTACACCTCTGTCTTATCCTTCAGGGAATACAGGCGTGATGGTATGCCTCATGCAGCCTAGATCAATAATGCAGTAGCTTATACACATACAGTTATTATTTATGTCCCGACCTTGCCACGATGACAGCACGTAGATATCTACGTGTTGTGTGACTCACCGTAATTTAATGACAGATTAGCGTGAAAGGCTTCGCGCTTACGTGTTAAGGGTAGTTCAGACTGCAAGCAACATTCGACGACGAAAACAATTTAAAATAATTAAGCAAACAATTGACGTAATATGACACTTTTAGACCGCGAGCAATCATTGATGACGAAAAGAAATCTGCATATAGGAAAAGGACTGCTCAAACCACTAAAAGGATTGGACTGAAATTTTGCACACAGATATGACGTATGACGTTGTTATGACGTAGGCATCCACTAAAAAGGATATTAGGAAATTACCACGGGGTTGTTTTTTGAGACAAACTAGTTGCAATTTGACATTCGAATTAAAAAAGGAATAGAGTCAAAATGTATGGAAATGACACAAGCTTTCGACAAGTCGGGCTGTCACTAATGCCATTTTCATACCCCAATTAATGTTTCTATTCGTTTGTCAATTATTCGATGTCAAATTGCAACTTGTCTGTCTCAAAAAACTGTAAATATCGTGCCTGTTGCGTCGGAAAGTGTGACGTCATACTTTCATCCGTTTATCTCTTTGTTCGGTTCGGTGAGTCGGACTCTAGTCACAAGTTAGTTTACTGCAAAGATAATATAATTTTATGCAGTCCCGTGCTAGGTCAATGTTCCTAATTGCTAGCAGTTGCCCGCTTTTAGTCACTTGTTAATGTTTATTTATAAACTACTTCACTAGTGCAGTGACGCCACAGAGCTAAGATAACCAGATATGACACGGATTTTATTTAATCGTGATGCATCAGGTAGAAGTTTACCGATCCAAAACCTGGCATTTGGTGCGGCTTCGTCCGCGTGGGGTTATGAGCCTTGAACCCGTTTCACGTAGGAACTTTGAATTTTTCGGGATTAAAATGTAGCCTATGTCTTAAACCAAGGTGTAAGCCATCCCCATTATAACTTTCAGCCAAATCGGTTCAGCCGTTTTGCCGTGAAAGGGCAGCAAACATTCAAACTTACAAACTTTCGCCTTTATAATATTAGTAAGATCATGTAAGTGATCCTTTCTATATTTTGAAGTGTTTTTGTAAAAAAACATGAAAGATCGTAAAGAAACCTGAAGTAATGGTAATTTCTGTGTATGACATATGTAAGAAAACGCGTTGGTCTTGTGATGGTACATTATAGATTGGAACTTGTAAGGATCTAGTAATTTGCCTGGCTAGCTGCACCCTCTCTGTTTGTGCTTTCCATTAGGCAATCTTACTAATATTATAAATGTGAAAGTTTGTGAGGATGGATGGATGGATGTTTGTTACTCTTTCACGCAAAAACTACTGAACGGATCTGGATGAAATTTGGCACAGAGATCGATTATAGTCTGGAATAGCACATAGGCTACTTTTTATCCCGGTAAAATGTATGGTACCCGTGGAATAGCGGGCAAAGCCGCTGGCGGAAAGCTAGTATAATATTATATCTGCCGCCTCCCCAAGTGGCAGAGATCTATGAAGTTTTCCGTCCCAATGGTGCCACATCCCTTAATATAATTCTTACATCTGAATTACTGCCACAGCCAGCGCCCATTTCTCGACAAACGTAATAGCGAAATAAAAAAGTACTAGCTGTTTCTAAATTACTTATGTGTACATGCAATGTGTCAATGTTTCAATGATAAATTTCCCAGCAAAGTTGATCAATCTGCAGAACGTTGGCAGCTCCTGCGCATTGGAGCGTGTCGCTAAGCGCGTCATATTTCATCTGGTATGTAACCGATGCTAAACAGTGTGCATAATTTATATCGGCGTGGTTTCGAAGCGGAGAATCGCCAATTTATTATAGAGAATTTATTCCCCGTTTTGAAACGGGTGTAACTGTGAGATATTTACACCTTGTATGCAAACTAGCATAAATGATTTTCTTTCAGTCGTAGTCGCTGCGATTTTCTTCAGTCTGAAGAGGCTCTAATGTTTACATTATTACACCCGCAGCAAAACCCGTGCTGACGTCATTACAATGTATCACCGTCAAAATTAACACGCAGCTATATGGTCATGTGACAGCGATTATTCACTGTGTGAATAGGCTTTATTTTTACATATACACTACACTGGGCGACCTTATAGCAAATTTGTTTTCTTCCAAGCAACCCTAGGACGGACTCTACTGAACTGAACAAAAGATAACTATCTTTTTGTATTTTTTTAAGCATTTTCCATGCTAAGATTACAAAAGATGAACAAAAGATGTCTATCTATACATCTATACAAATAAATAAAATTTAAGTGTATGTAATTTCAAATTAACAGCTTTCCACTAAATGCATGAAAGTATATACTTACGGTACTTTCATCAAACAATTTTTTTTTTATATATCAGTCTTTTTGTTCCGACTGATGTCTGAAACGGCTGGACCGATTTTGAAGCACTTTCACTGGCAAGTACCTAATGTTATAAGCAGTAACTAAGGCTACTTTTACTTATTTTAAAAAATTGTATAAACTCGAGTAACGCTGCGACAAACAGCTAGTATTCTGTAGGCACCATCCCTGATTGTCGGTTAGGTCCACTGATTACGCCAATTAACTCGTAATGGCCAGAATGACCGCAGGGTCGTTAAGGTTTAATCGTATTTATCTCTAGCGAATCGTTTTTTGGGGGCAGCGTTGATAGTGTTTACTTGAACATTATCAGAATGTTTGTCTTATTCACAAACCATAAGGACAGATTTGGTGATTTAAAGAATTTTGGCAGAAGCAAATTTATAGTAGTGATAACACACACAAAATGTATGGAAGTGACACAAGCTTTCGACAAATCGGGCTGTCACTAATGCCATTTACATTCATTTTGTTTGTCGATTCGAATGTCAAAATGCAATTTGTCTAGCCCCCCAGTGGTCATATCCCTAGGTTATCACTACTATAAATTTGCTTCTGCCAAAATTCTGCCCCTGGACTGCTAAGCCGTAGATCTCGAATTCGAATCCAAGGCACGAACCTCTGACGTTTTGTATGCGTATTCATATTATACGCAGTATTATTATAATATAATAATAATGCGTTATATCCATTGTACAAGCTCTGCATAATTTCGAATTAGTCGGTGCTGTGTAAAAATGTCCAAAAATATTTTAATTTTAAATCACTAACTTATAACATTATATAGAAAAGCGTCTTCTGCCGACACTGTCGCCGACATTCGCCTTACAGACTCCTTTTGTTAATCATTTTTAATCCATTCTATCAACATGCTCAAATCATCAAAACCAATAAATTACTTGAATCAAAAAGCCATAGTGTCGACATCAAAATACGTTCAATAATTTTTTTTCGATACCGTGTCCAGCCCCGCGATTCGGCTGCGGATAAATTACTCAATTAGTAAACAAAAAACGTGAAATTATAGGAGTACAGCTAACAGTTATCCAAAAACTATTGCGACATCTGAGTGATATTGACGACTGCAGTTTTACGATCGATCGATGGGTTTTCCTGTCAAATTCTCGGTAGCAGCACGGAGTTTAGATTTGTGGCCGGTTAATGGCAATAGGTTCACCCCCTAGTATATTACATCAACCTAAACATACCAGTCAACAGCTAACTACTTAAAAAAAAGAGAAAGTGGTATTATTATGTTTTGTTAGTATTTTAATCTCTGTTTACATACAAATTGCCGGATTAATGACCCGAATTCATCATTTACATGTATTTAAAATGTAAAACAACGTTACGTACTGTTATGAATTGTTATTGTATCGAGTAAACGCTGACATAAACAATTGTATTTTATATAAAACTGTTTTTCTGTAGCTAAGCGTTAGAGTCGTTTACCAACCGTTGTCCAATCCACACATAATTTTTGTATTAATTTCCAAAGTTTTGACCTATCAATAAATTAAATCTTTCAGCAGTGTAAATTGTGTTTTTTTAAAAAGGACCTGCAGAGCGCCATCCTTACAAATTTGGTGTCAGAAGTGGGATCCCAGGAAAATTCGCTGAGTACTGGGATCCAATTAGGTGTTAGGCGCGTCGCGAAAAGTTTCACGTCTTTCACCAGTTTGTGGCCCTGTAGTCTTAAAGTCCTTTGTGTGATAGTGCAAGTGGTCGACGATAAGTCTTAGGCTTGTATGCCCAAGCCCGCGCTGCTGCCCTCACCAGGATCGACGATAAGCCTCCGCTGTTAAGCGTGAGCCCGCATCCCCATCGACAGCCTCTGCTGTTACCCTGTGGTCGACGATAAGCCTCCGCTGTTAAGCGTGAGCCCGCATCACTATTGACAGCCGCTGCCGTACCCCGTGATCGACGATAAGTCTCCGCTGGTAAGCGTGAGCCCGCATCACCACCGACACTCTCTGCTGCTTCTCCGTGGTCGACGGTAAGCCTCCACCCTAGTGTGCGAGCCCGCATCACATCCATTGTACTACAGTTTCATGATTGGACAACACGACTTCTCACCACCATCATCAGGATCAGCTCACGTGGACTTTACCTACCATCGTTTACACGTGTAAAGTCATTCCCACGGCCGACGCAACGTGACTTCGTGTTCTGCAATACGACTCCTTGAGTCGCCAGTTCCCGCCGTTTACGCTGACGCCGCTGCCTTGCCGGTGCAAGTTTCACCGCATTCTTCGGGTTTCCACGAATTCAAAATGTTCGTGAATGCTGTTTTAATCCTGTGAGTTTCTTCATTTTCTTAATCAAATTTTGCAAAATTTTAAAAGTGAATTTAAGTGAAAGTGAATTTTGCCAAAATAAGTGTTTATTCATAATTTTACAATTTACTAAATTCTATATTATTTTTATATTTACACATTGTGTTTTCTGAAGATCTGTACTTACTGCATTTAATTTTTTATTGACGTTATTTAATGCCTCCTAAAAAAGAAAAAACCGAAGAAGTAGAAACTTCTGATTCGTCAAGTAGTTCCTCAGAAGTTAGTCAGACTATAAAAAAACAAAAGTCCAAAATGTCTGATAAGGTTACTTTAAATTTTCTAACTAAATTTATCAGACCCTACAAAGGGGATCGCGAGACTTTGCCCGCGTTTATTACTAATTGCGAAGCTGCAATTGCATTAGCAAGTACAGACCAACAGAATGTTTTATGTAAATTTATTATATCACAACTAGAAGGCAAAGCACAATTAGCCAGCTGTCTTAAACGTTTTAAAAACTGGCCTGAAATAAAACAATTTCTTAAATCTAACTTTGGGGAGAAAAAACACTCATCCCATTTATTAATTGACCTTCAATCATGTAAACAATTGCCTTCAGAGGATGTGATACAATATTCTATACGTGTCGAAGCTTGTTTAACGCGAATTCAAGCCGATATCCATTACAGCTGCGAAGATGAAACAGAACTTGTAGGCAAATTAGCCATTATGGAGCAATTAGCTCGAGATACATTTATTTTAGGAATAAATCCTAATTTTTCTCATATTGTGCGTTGTAGAAACCCTAAAAATTTATCTGATGCTATTACACACGCAGTTGAAGAAGAAAAGCTTTTTAACCTGTCTAAGGTAACAAACCGCTCATCTAAATTTTGTACAATTTGTCGAAAAAGCGGTCATAATTCTTCAGAATGCTATAGAAACAAACCAAGGCATTCTTCACCTAATTTTCATCATGTCAACTTAAATTCGTCAAATAACAATCAAAATAAATCGTTTTCTAATTTTAATTCTAATAAAATGTGCGCATATTGCAAAAAGCGCGGACATTTGATAAACGAGTGCCGCAAACTTAAGTTTAAGAATAATAACACGCGGAACGGTCCGAGTAATTCTACACTACCAGGTGCAAATGCACCAAGTACAAGCGGTACATCGAACAATTATAATCATTCTAATGTGCATGTTGTTGACACTCCTAATGTTAAACATGATTTAAACTAAGAACGGGTTCGGTGCCGTGTCTGCCGGAACCACGTTATGTTTTGAATGACACGAAATCTTTAAACTTATTAAAACCCCGTGTTCCTAATTTATTTAATACACGGATGACTAAAGCTAATGTTTATTATAATAAAAATGATATTAAATCTACTGAGTTTCCACTGAAGTCTCAAGGTCGTTGTGTCTGTGGTCAATTCTCTGTTGCACGGACTAATACACCTTCGCCTCAGTTTAATTATAATTATAAAAATAAATTAAATACTCAGTTTTCAAATGTTAATTCCCCCTGTGTTCTTAAATTTTCCCCAACACAGGTTAAACAATCAAATGATATGAATTTACAAAAATGTTTTGACATTCCCTCATCTCGTAAAGAGTCTATTATTTTTCCTAGGGAATGCTCACGTGAGAAAGCTTATATTATGAATAATATTAACTATAAAGTTTCTCTTCCTCACGTTTATTTAAAAACGAATTATAATGATAAGCCCTTATGCTTTTTAATTGATACTGGTTCTTCAATTTCTATTGTTAAATTCTCAAGTTTATTGAACCAGCCAACTCTTGAACCTAATATTGTCAAAATCAAAGGTTTAAGTGATAATGATTCTTATTGCGAATCACTAGGGACTATCCAACTTAATTTTGAATATCGTATTTCTCCAAAAAAGAAAATAATATTTAATTATATTTTTAATGCGATTGACGATGCGATTAATTTATGTTATGATGGTATTATAGGTAGCAATTTTATTCAGCACTTTAAAATTGACGTGCAATATTCTACGAATTCCTTAAATTTAGAAGGTCATATTATACCTATTTGTTTTAGTAAACCGTCATTCTTTATACCACCGCGGTCAGAAATGGTCATTGAGTGTCCAGTTTCAAACTTATCTGATTTTTCCAAACAAAAAGTAGCTCTAATATTAGATCAGAAAATTTGTGAAGGCGTGTTTTTAGCAAATTGCATCGTAGATTTAAAACCTAATAATAGAGTCAACGTCTCTGTTTTAAATACTACCGAGAATATAGTCGCAATTGACGACTTTTGTGTTGAGTTGACCCCATTTGAGCTATCATCTTTAAAATCTGATGACACTCAGACTGAACTTATTCATCAATTGAATTCTCAAAATAGTGATCGGTCTCAAAGAGTCCTTGAGCAAATTCGATGCTCACATTTAAATCCGCAAGAGAAAAAATCTTTAATTAATTGTCTCTCTAAATATACTGATATATTTCACCTTGATGGCGAATCCTTAACATGTACTAACATACTTAAACATTCTATTAATACCGGGGATGCTGCGCCTATTCATGTAAAGTCGTATCGTTTCCCCGAAATTCACAAAGACGAAGTAGAAAAACAAATTACGAAAATGCTAGATCAAAATATCATTCGTCCTTCAACTTCACCATGGAGTGCACCCGTTTGGGTAGTACCCAAAAAATTAGACGCCTCTGGTAAACAAAAGTGGCGTATCGTAATCGATTATCGTCGTCTAAATGACGTCACAGTTTCTGAAGTCTACCCTCTTCCTCTTATAACTGACATTTTAGACCAATTAGGTCATTCTAAGTATTTTAGCACGCTCGATTTAGCATCTGGTTTTCATCAAATTTGTCTAAATCCCAAGGACGCTGAAAAGACAGGATTTAGTGTAACTACAAATGGTATCTCAGGTCATTTCGAATTTAACCGAATGCCTTTCGGCTTGAAAAATGCGCCCTCTACATTTCAAAGGATGATGAATTTAGTCCTTTCTGGATTACAAGGTCTCCATTGTTATATTTATTTAGATGATTGTATCTTATACTCCCATGACCTTGAATCTCACATGAAAAAACTCGACCTTGTACTTTCTAAATTCAGAGAGGCGAATTTAAAACTACAGCCTGATAAATGTGAGTTTCTGCGACGCGAAGTCGCTTATCTTGGACATGTTATAACAGATAAAGGTGTTTCGCCTAACCCTGATAAGGTCAAGGCCATTTCCCATTTTCCTACACCTAAAACTGCCAAAGATATTAAATCTTTTCTAGGATTAACGGGTTATTACCGTCGTTTTATTGAAAACTTTTCTTACATAACGAAACCCCTTACAACTTTGTTGAAAAAAGACACAGTTTTCCATTGGTCTCATGAACAGGAGCAAGCTTTCAATCTTCTTAAACAAAAATTAATTTCTGCTCCTTTGTTACAATATCCCGATTTTTCACAACCGTTTATTATAACCACGGACGCTTCAAATTATGCCGTCGGTGCAGTTCTATCGCAGGGCGAAATCGGAAAAGATAAGCCTATTGCTTATGCGTCCCGCACTTTAAATAAACAAGAAGGCAATTACTCTACAACGGAAAAAGAACTTCTTGCAATTCTTTTTGGTGTTAACACGTTCCGACCTTATGTCTACGGTTATCAGTTTAAAATCGTAACAGATCATCGTCCCCTTACATGGTTATTTAATGCAAAGGATCCAGGTGGACGTCTACTTAGGTGGCGACTAAAATTAGAAGAATATAATTACGAGATTGTTTATAAACCAGGTCGTATTAACTCTAATGCCGATGCCTTATCTCGTAACCCTGTGAATGCTATCACTCACTCAATGCTTAATAATACAACTTATGAAGAATATTTCAAAAAAACAATTTACTAAGTCTATTTCTAATGATACACAAATTGAAGAACATAATCAAAGCTTACATTCGGCAAAACAAAAATCAATTGTTTGTCCAGTTTCTCTAGATTTCGATTACTCTATGCCGCATACTGAACAGATCTTATCAATGTTAGACAATTCAACTGAATTGTTATCGGCCGACCGTGAAGCCGAAACTGTTAAGTTAGTCGAATCAAAAAGTAAAGTATACTTTTTCATTTTTACGAAGATTCATCACTATGATGAAACTAGTTATAAAACTATTTACAATTTATTGCTGCAATTACGAGATCAAATAATATCTAAAGATGACTATGATAAAGAATTAGCTATCTCAGACTTTTCAGAACCTTTTACTAAACTAGTATACGTGAAAATCTATAATATGATTTCCTACGTTTTTCATGGCACAAATATTAAAGTTCATATTTATAAAAATCAAATACTTTATCCTACCCCTACTGAAGTCCAAAATATCCTTAAGGAAAACCACGGGACCACTATAGCAGGACACCCGGGTATTAAACGCATGTATAGTAGAATTAAGGCTTCTTATTATTGGAAAAATATGCGGTCTGACATAGAACGCTTTGTAAAGGATTGTAAAATGTGTCAAATAAATAAACCTTTACGAGCTTCCAATAAGGCACCTATGGTCATTACGTCCTCTAGCACTAAACCATTTGAAAGATTGGCCCTAGATATTGTTGGTACTTTACCCGAAGCTGGCCTTCAGAAATTTAAATATATTTTAACCCTTCAGGACGATTTAACAAAATTTTCGTGTGCCTATCCAATGATTACTTCTACAACTGATGAAGTTGCACGTAATCTCATTCATTTCATATCACTATTTGGATTTCCAAAAATGATCCTTACCGATCAAGGTACTTGCTTTACTTCTGAATTATTTAGGCAGTTAACTGAAATTCTTAAAATAAAAAATCTCTACTCGACACCATACCACCCTCAAACAAATGGTGCACTTGAGCGCAGTCACGCGACTCTCAAAGAATATTTAAAGTCTTTCGTTAATGATAATCAAGATGATTGGCATTGTTATTTAGCTACCGCAATTTTAGCATACAATACAACTCCGCATTGTACTACAGAATTTACTCCTTTTGAGTTATTATATGGCCATAAGCCATCTATTCCTAGTAGTTTATATAATCCTTCTGATAACACAACTTATCAAGAATACATTAGCGCTTTGCAATATCGAATGAAATACTCCCGTGAAAAAGCATTGGAAAACATAACAAAAAGTAAAGAGTCTTCAAAGAAATATTATGATGTTTCTAGTACAAGTAAAACTTATAAAACAGGAGATTTAGTTTATCTAAAACAACATCATAGGATGCGCAAAGCCTTGTCCCCAATTTGGAAGGGACCATTTAAAATAATAAAAACTCACGGAAAAAATAATGTTACACTGTGCATAAATAGAAAACATATAAAATATCATATCAACGAAATCAAACCAGCATAAAATTTAATTATGATTGTTTCAGGTTTTTCTTCCATTCGAGTTATTCAGAACCAATTCAAATTTTAACGCATAGTCCTGGAATATTCTTCGACCCGACTTCCATTGCATATTTTTATAATAGTTATTGGAATGTTGTAACTTATGTCGATATTATACCAGTCAAACCATATCTAAGTAAGATTGACCAAACAATTTTAAGCATTTCTAGCTTTTGCGAAAAAGCACAGAATATAGCTTCTGTAACGATTGATTGTAAGGATATAATCAACCCTTTAGAAATTCTAATTAATGCTAATAACCTCAAATATGATTCGTTGTCTCACCTTATTTCCGAAAACCCTTCTACTCGTTTTAAAAGAGCTCTTGAGTTCGGTGGTGAGATTTTAAAATTTTTCTTCGGCACATTAGACGCTGATGATGCCCGAAAATATGATGAAGCAATTACGAATTGTGAACAAAACGAAGATCATATATTTTCCTTGATGAAAGATAATATACACATTGTACAATCTACTATTCATAATTTTAATGTTTCTATTTTAAAATTAAATAATAATGAATTAAGATTAAATAAACAAATAGAAAAACTTAACTATGCACTTTCAGAAAATTCTAAAGTGAATTATAAATTAGTTAATACTGAAAAATTTAATACTTTAATAAATATAATCGAAGGTTCCCTATTATCTATTTCTAATATATTAGATACAATTTTGAACTCAATTTTATTTGCAAAAGCAAATATCCTACATCCCTATGTTTTAACCCCTACGAAATTATTTAATGAACTTTCTAATAGCAAAATAAATAAAAGGAACTTAGAATTTCCTGCTTCATTATCTTTACAGAACATTCATACTATAATTGATTTATCTAGGTTAACTTCTTATTATTATAATAACAAACTAGTATTTGTCATTGAAATACCTTTAATTAGTCCAGTTAAATTTAATGTTTATAAGAATCTACCGTTACCAACACCACACGAAGTAAATAACTTTCTATCTTATAGTCTTATTCACCCGACTAAACTGTACGTGGCTGTAACGGATGATAGATTAAGTTACTCGTTGTTAGATAGTTTAAGTGATTGTAGAAATACTAATTTAGAGTATATGATATGTCCACTTTCTTCTATTTTATCTACAATTAATAATCCAACTTGTGAAACTAAATTGTTAACTGAAGTTATCCTAACACTCCCTGATATTTGTGACTCAAAAATAATTTATGGTAATATTAATTTATGGCAAAAACTTAATGATGGAAGATATATCTATATACAGTCAAAACCCAATAAACTAACTATAAAATGTAATAATGACATTAATGATTTTACTTTACAAGGTACTGGAATATTGTCACTAGAAGATGATTGTATTGCTTATTTTCAGACTCTACAATTGTATCCATCTCGTAAATATAAAACTGTCTTGCCGAGTCAAATATCTATAAATTATAATATTATAGAAGACGATTGTTGCAAATTCAATTTGATTAATAACAGTCTACACTCTATTTCTCCAATAACTTTAACTAATGTAGACTTAGAATCTCTAAGCTTAGCTTCTCATAAATTAGATAATTTAGAAAATCAAATACATCAAGCTGAAAATCAGCCTCATATAATAAAATATGGACATTACTATTCTTTTGTCACTATTGTTATAATTTGTATAATTATTTCCTATATAATATATAGAGTATATAAAAAATGTTGCCCTAATACATGTAAAAACTCATCGTGTTGCATTCAAATTTTTAATCAATGTCATAACAATAAAAAATCTTACAACACTAATAATACATCTGTTGAGCTAACTGACATTTCAGATGAATCTATTGAATGCGACAGGAAGTCAATTAAAAGTCTCCCGGAAATAGAAATTAATAAAAATAAAACTAAAAATAAAGTTATCTTTAGAAATTCTGGGTCTGATCGTAATATAAGTAGTTTTTAATTTCTTTTATTATGGGGTAAAATTAAGATATAATTTCTATTACCTAAGGGACTAAGGACTAAGGATGAAATTATAATTAAATAATTACTATTATTTGTTTAATAATTAGTTCACTGCTGATTGTATATATAATGTCCTTGTTATCTATTTCTTTACATTTATTGCCCTTTGTATTGTTTTATGACTTCGAATATTTTAAAGGATAATTCTCCGTCTTAAAGGGGGGAGATGTTATGAATTGTTATTGTATCGAGTAAACGCTGACATAAACAATTGTATTTTATATAAAACTGTTTTTCTGTAGCTAAGCGTTAGAGTCGTTTACCAACCGTTGTCCAATCCACACATAATTTTTGTATTAATTTCCAAAGTTTTGACCTATCAATAAATTAAATCTTTCAGCAGTGTAAATTGTGTTTTTTTAAAAAGGACCTGCAGAGCGCCATCCTTACAGTACGTTAATTATTTAAATACAGTAATGGCCAGATTTTTACTCGACTGCAAAAAGGAAAGGTAATAATAGATTAGTTATTATAACATCTCTAGGCAAGTTATTACGATATCTGCTACATTGTTTTGAAAAATCTATAAACTACCTCATTGACCTGTTGTTTGCTATCTCGGCTGCTAAGCAAGAGGTCCTGGGTACGATTTGCAGATAAAAAAATGTTATTGGGTTTTCATATGTTTTCAGTAGCAGTTCCGGGGGATTTGAGCCCGGTTAATGGCAATAGGTTCGCCCCCTAAAACCGGGGATCTGTAAGCAACACAATAGGTGGACCTCTGCCTAATCCTTTCAGGAATAAAGGTGTGATGCAAAAGCACGAAGAATATTGTATTACTAATAGAATTTTTAATGTTTACGTCGCAGAAAGCTGTACATTTTCATAGAACTTTATTTCATTTAAATCGTAGTTAAGTAGGTACTAATGCTATATTTTAAAGATATAACAATCTAAGCCACAAAATATTTACACGATCTAATTTGCACGAAAAGTACTGAAACACATGATATCGTTTTACTTTATTTTCAACTCATCGTTTGACCTACTTCAAATTATTCGGGTATTCATAAGGGTGCGCACACATCGACAATCACATGCCATACTCATAGCTTTTTCCTTTAATAATGGTGTCAAGCTTAACTAAAGGGAGAATATTATATTTTTTGACATAATGACATGACTCCTGACTAAGAGATTAATAAAAAATTACATAACCATACAATAAATTATTTTTAAACAAAAAACAAACCGCCTCCACCTAAGAACTTAAAAGCAAAAAATATCAGGTACATAATACATATTTACATTATGATTTCTAACTAATTTGGAGGCGGTGCCAAACTATTAATTTCATTTAAAGATGACTTTCGTTGATGTCTGTTTGGCACCGACTGTTTGTATTTTGTTTAAAAATAATTTATTTTGAGAGTTTTAGTGGAATATAGATGTATTTTGTTTTGTACCTATTATCTATACTAATATTATAAAGAGGAAAGATTTGTTTGTTTGTTTGTTTGTAATGAATAGGCTCCGAAACTACTGGACCGATTTCAAAAATTCTTTCACCTTTGGAAAGCTACATTATCCCCGAGTAACATAGGCTATATATCATCACGCTACGACTAATAGGAGCGGAGTAGTAATGAAAAATTTAGCAAAAACGGGGAAAAAATTATAAGACCACGCGGGTGAAGCCGCTGGCGGGAAGCTAGTATATTATATGGGGAGGCCAACTAAACGTAATGCCCGGCACAAACAGCGACGTTTCTGAGAAAACCAAAATATCATCTACGTATACAATTTTTTTAATGTTCGTCGATTTAGATTTTTTTAAAACCACTCACCGGATTTCGATAATATTTATATGGGACCAATCTGGAAGCACTAGCTTTCGAATAAAAAAGAATCATCAAAATCAGTTCACCCAGTCGAAAGTTCTGAGGTAACAAACATAAAAAAAAACAGTCGAATTGAGTAACTCCTCCTTTTTTTGAACTCGGTTGAAAACAATAATTTCACTTACAGTTTGGCATATCAGAAGAAAGCTGCTGAAATTAAGTGAAAATTGCTGCTTATATGAAACCTAATAAATGCAATCGATGTAAGAAATTTTGTCTACCTGTCGTTCTGTCGGATATCAATCAAAATTGTTGGAATTAAACCAAGAATTTGTACTTAAATCTTCGTACGTTCCATTCCGATATGCAGGGTTCAGAAGATAATAATATGAATATAAATATTTGTGATATTGGGAATAACTGTATTAAGCGTTTCGTTGCTTTCGCTCGTATTTGTAAAAAAATTACTATAATAAGTACCAGATCTTTGTGTGAAGTTTAAACCATGCGTTCACTGATGTGCGCAAACCCTTACAGTAAATCTAAGAAATCTATTTTTGTATACACATACATTTTAATCTTGTTAGTGATCCACTTCTTGTAATATACAGGTCAAGCAGGTGTAGACAAAAATGTATTTATTTATTTAAAGTTGGTACTAATAAAAGCTGTGCCCATAAAGGAAAACCCATTTTTTTTTAAGTTTATAAAGTGGGATTTCCCTATTTTATTTCTAAGCATTTGCTAATATACTCATATCCTACTTCATAATAACTATCTATGTGCCAAATTTCAGCATAAGCCGTTCAGTGGTTTGAGCTAAAAGAACAGCTCCATTCATCTGTCTCGTCGGTGCCTCAATGCTGAGGATCGTGAGCGTGACCACTGTCTTCTGACGACAGCACGCTCTCCAACCGGCTCGGTCACCCGCAGAGTGGATTGCCTTTTAAGAACAGCTACATACCCTATTAATTCAACAAATAACCGCGAAACATATCTTTGTTTTTTTTCTGAAATGACGCTTAATTACTAATTGTTACATCCATTATTTCGTTATGTTGTAATTTACATCATAACATTATCTTTGTAATATAAATTATGTCATAATTAGCGGTTCACAGCATTTAATAGGCGTGTGTAATCATAGGCTCATGCTGTATTACATTACATTAACTGTAGTAAAGCAGATGTAACTATACACAGTGTAATTAATCTGGTTACTTCATTTCTATTAGATTACGTTAGCCGTAACTTTTCTTCTATACTAACATTATAAAGAGGAAAGATTTGACTGTGTGTATGTTTGAATTAAAGAGGCTCCGAAACTACTGGACCGATTTGAAAAATTCTTTCAATGTTAGATAGCCCATTTATCGGGGAAGGCTATAGGCTATATACCATCACGCTACGTCTAATAGAACCGGAGTAGCAATTAAAAATTGTTGCAAAAACGGGGGAAAAAGTTATCAAGATCATGCGGGTGAAGCCGCTGGCGGGAAGCTGGTTATTTATAATAGGACATCCAGTAGATTTTCCTTAGATCTGTACAACAACACTGCTCGACCCGGGAATCGTGTTTCTATAATTTGTTTGGGATTCGATTGACACCGCGGCCAACAGTTTTTAAGTCGATCCCTGCCTGGAGACGAGAGGCCGATATTTTGATATTCCTACAATACCCAGTCTCTATTAAAACTAGCCCACAGTATTGACGTCAATGAGTTCCCCAAAATAATTAAACTACCCGCACAGGTCTGTTGCCTTGTTTAGTTAAAACTTTGCCGTAATTACGTTCGGACCAATTTGGGAACCGGCGACCCTTGAGCCAACGCCGCCTCAGGACAAATAGACCTGTATATTAATTAGTATTTTGTTGTTTTAACAAACATTTGTTTAGGCAGATAATTTTGGTTTTGTTAAATTAGTTTGTAATCGATTTGTTGGGCTACGTTCAAGGTCGAGCGAGTTATACCCAGTCAAAAAAAGAGAAAGTACCTACATCTTTCCTTCACACTAACTCTATTGAATTTCTAACTCGAAACGTACATTTCTATATATACTTATCAACGTACTATACTAGGTACATACCTAAAATGTTATTTGTAGAAAAGCACGAATGTTTCTTCTACTTCTGTAACTCAATAAAAGAAAATAAAGCTCTCGTAGCAAAATGAATCGCCAAGCCCAGGCCTTCACCTTTCAGTAACATTATTAAGTCAAGACCCTGCGTTGTGTGTTATCAAAGGATCCCAACAAATTACCAAAGAAAATCGTAACAATTCACAAGGATCAATAGGGGTGCCACACGAGACAATAAATACGTAGTGTACATTTATAAATGCTATTGAGAATCGCATTGACAAAATCAATCCGAAATGTATTCATTTCCTGTATGTATATTCGTGGATCAAAGAACCCTGAAACTTCATACTGGTATCATCATCCTGTTACTATAAGTATTATATTTTTTTATTTATTACAATACCAAGTTTGCCTTAAGAACTTATACCACTTCTACACACAAATATAATATATCCTTTTAAATTGAGAGGATCTACCATGTTGGCACATGAGTAGGGAAGGAAATATGAGCCTAGTACTGCTCCAGCGGATCACTAAGCTAACATTCGGCTTACAATTCAGAGGCGATGCTTATATCAAATGTATGGAACATGATCACTGATCGTTCTGTAAAAATTTCGTTTCAATAATAAAAGATAGACAACCCTAACTACATAATAAGATTTTCAGAAAACTTCCAATCATTCCCGACTCCCTGATTTGGTATCGTAAGTAGCTTAGACGAACCATCCTTCTAGATCTAAATAATGTTCCCGATCCCTTCTATATTAACAAGTAAACAGTTTTTCATTCCTCTTTTACGACAGATAAACAAGTCGAAGTATCGAATAAAAGATTTTGCTTTTTTTCGTCGGAAAAAACGTCCTCGACCTGCTGTGACCCAACCTCGTAGTTTAAATAAAGGCGCAACCGAGGTCTCTTTCTGCGACGGTATAGTTTGATGGACGTCAATATTGATAATTTAATTGCAAGTTAGAAATTCGACGCGACGACGGTCAAATCGAACGAAACAAGTTGTTTGAAAATGACAAAGCTTTATTAATTTACTAGCTGATTGCCGCAACAACAATTACACATTTTTTTTTAGTTATTCTGTTATTCGGGGCGGAGACAAATTTAACTAATCTAAAACCATGAAAATCGGTCCAGCAGTTCTCGAGTTATGTGTTGTAACAAACCCGACTTTGCTTTTGTATATTAGATGGTAAATTATATAGCATGGTGTTTGAATGGACTAACTACCTTGCATTTCTACAAGTATTTTGATTTTGGTAACTGTTGGTTGGTTAAATAGATAAAACAGAATTAAACACTACAGTTGATCGCTCGTGCAGTATCACGCGGAAGACTAACAAAGAGGTCAATCGGAGGCTGGCTTACAAATACTTGACATTTCTAACCAAACAAATGCCAGTTCCCTGTCAGGTCTGCCGTGTCCCTTTCTAACATCATAGTTATAATGCAGTCTCAGTCTAACATAAAATAACCTATTTCTGACTCGTTTGGTTCTTCGTGTGCTAACCTGGATTTCGAAATGTCACCATTTCAAATGTTAAATTCTGTTGAAATGTTGAATGGGAATATTTATAACAATAATGTTGTAAGTTTGGAACACGAAGAAGGAAAATACATAATTGGTTATAATTTTTTCTTATCTTTGTTGTACATACCTAATTCATATTTACTAATATTAGGTATACATACGAAATGAACTCTGTCTGTTTCCTTATCACGCCTTAACCACTGAACCGATTTCGATAAAGCCAAGGTGGTAGAGATTAATGTGGAAGAAGAAAGGCTATAATACTAACCTAATCTAACCTTTTGAACGTGAGTAGAGTAAAACCGCAGGCATTAGCTAATAGATTCTTAATTATGATAAATATATACTTATAGAATACTTAGAATAGAATTTTCTTTATTGCACACCAAAAACCAATATAAGGAACAATCTTAAAAGTTACTAGCTTCCCGCCAGCGGCTTCGCCCGCGTGGTCTTGATAATTTTTTTCCCCCGTTTGTGCAACATTTTTCATTGCTACTCCGCTCCTATTAGTCGTAGCGTGATGATATGTAGCCTATAGCCTTCCCCGATAAATGGGCTATCTAACACTGAAAGGGTTTTCAAATCGGTCCAGTAGTTTCGGAGCCTATTCAATACAAACAAACAATCAAATCTTTCCTCTTTATAATATTAGTATAGATTTATATATTTAGATGGTACAATGTAGGGTCTTATCGCTAATAGCGATCTCTTACAAACAACCTTTATACTTCCATCGCAAGTTCAATTTGATGGACAATTTATAACAACAAAATTGAAATCAAAAACAAAATGAACTTTGTTTAGAAAGTCGCTTATTATGAAATTATAAAGCGTCTAACCTTAGCAAGAAAATCAAATCAGCTTCGTATTGATATTTAGTTACAAAGTCGTCAACTTTTCATTTCCGCCCGTCTATCTGTCGCCCGTCGACTGGCGTGTCTGCGTCTGGTAGCGGCATTCTATAGGCGGTAAATCCTATATTTTTCATACTTTCATAATGATGAAAACTATAAAAATGTTTGGAATCGACATCTGCACATGCACTGCACATAAACAATGCAGAACATTTCCTAAGCATTTTACACTTTCACGCTACAGATATCTTTCCCAACTTTTTGGAACCGTGCAACTACAATCATTTAACGTTTCAGAAATGCTTGTAAAAGCTTATCTATACTAATATTATAAAGAGGAAAGATTTGATTGTTTGTTTGTATTGAATAGGCTCCGAAACTACTGGACCGATTTGAAAAAAAAAACAGTGTTAGATAGCCCATTTATCGGGGAAGGCTATGGGAATTTGATTTTGGATATAATTTGAGAGCAGATGATACAGTACCAATTATTATTGACTTAAAATGGCTTTAAAAACTGAATTATTTCATGAAAGACCCTACAAAGGGTCGTAATTAATCATTTATAATTCATTATTCTAATTAAATTAATTAATTAATAATTAGAATAATGAATCCAGTATTTTTCAATCCTCCGGTACCCAAATAAGAAAATACTTTTTGTTTTCAGTCTATGTACTCAGTAGCCCTGTTAAAATTCTTTGAAAAAATTTCAGTGTACAGTTTGTTCAGCATTGTTTATTTAGCCAGGGACTACAGCGCGTACGCTTATGTAAATACCTACCTTCATTAATTTCAGCTGTTTTCCGCTGAAACATTCTTTTTGTACGCTAACGACTGTCTTTATGTTATTCTGGCATTAAGATAGAATCTAAAACAAGTCATCTTTCTAGCTTAGTTGGCGTAACATTTCACCTTTTTGAAAATCTCAGATGCTAATTGTACGTATACTATACATATATGTATAATATGTTTCTTTTCATATTAAAGGCACTTGACCGACTGCAAAAAAAAGAGGAGGTTCTGAATTCGGTTGTATTTTTTTCCGAATCCAGATTTATTCTAGTTTCTACCCCTAGTGTTGCAAGCGTCCATACGTGACTTTAACCGCTTATCATCAGACGGACTGTATGATTGTTTGCACATTAGTGGTATAAAAAAACTGAAAACAAATTGTCAGACAATACGAAAACAGGCAACTATTGACTTTTATATCTAAATAATTTCAATCTCTACATTAAAGCACTTTATCTAATTGCCTACTTGTTATCTTTTCCAGCGAGCAGTGGGCGGAGCTTCGCGGCGCCCCAGTCAGAAGAGCTCCAACACGTCAGGTCTGAGACCGAGCTGGACCGACGACTCTCAGAGCGACAGAGCCGAGCTATGTACTACACCAAGACACCAGTCACCACGCAGACTACCAACGTGACAGAGGACCAAACAGAAACACCACCAGAACCAGTTACCAACACAACAGTGGCAAACGTGACAGAAATCCCACACCCGCCCATAGAATGGACAGTAGTCAACATCACAGATGTAACCCCTAACATAACACAACCCCCCAACGTGAACGCAACAGTTATCCCGTTCACAAATAAAACTGAAACGCAGAACGCGACGTTTGCTACCAAAAAACGGAATCTGACTAGGCCAGACTACGTTAAAGATGCCGGTGGAAATGTGGCTGAAAGCAGGATAGTGACGGAGAAGTCTTTGTCTTTAGAGACTACATTCCTGCAAACACGAATACCACCGAACGTGGAATCTTCTAGAAGGGTGATAGACCAGGGCGATGGGGGCATGGACACTGGGGCCATAGCCGGCATATCGTTCGCTGCGCTGGTGCTGGCAGCCTTGGCTGGGAGCACGGCGTTTGTGCTGTACCGACGGAGGTACCTGAACAAGCCACAGACTTTGAATGACAAATGCTCGAATCCCGATTCGAGCGGTTATCTCGATGACAGTACGATAAGAGTAAGTATAGCTTTTATTAATTCATTACTGACGGCCTCCTAGGCGATGTTTCGATTCCAGGCAAAGTATTATTGGGTTTTTTTTTGGAAATTGACAATAGACTAGCCCTTCTTTCTATGGTATGAAAAGATAACTGTGACCTTTCAGTAAGTGGCATTGCCAAGGCGCCAGCAGGTTTTTGGACAGGGGTCTCTATGTACAGATGGTGGCCACCTGGGAGGGGAGTTAAAGGATCCCTCATTCCCAGAACTTATCGCTGAAAGCCGGTGACCTTTTAAAGAATTCATAAAAAAGGGATACATACTTAGTCACACTTTTGCCTAAAACCAATTCGATGTTCTACCACACTACTATTGCGCCGAAGTGGATAGTGGGAGCGTGTTCAAAATCAAATAACCTAAATAAAAAATTTAGAAAACCCCCGACACTTTGCCGTTTTATGGTGTTGTCGCCGTCCGTCGTTTACCCCCGTCGTTTTAGCTTTGGGGGTTTAAAATAGTTTTTTTTTTTCATATAGACCATATAAAGGCACTTATGAAATGTCGAATCTAGGTGCACGGTTCCAAATTAGTTATTTCCTATGGAAAAGAACCGGCAAGATACCTCCATGGTTACTCTTTTAAATTCATAGTTCTTGACAATGATATTTTGATACAATAATAAATGGATACTTACTAAATATGGGATGTTCCCTTGCTACAGTTATCATATATCTTTTCAAGATTTATAATTCTCTTCATCTCATTTCCAGGACAACTCAGAAGAGATGTACAGCTTGGACAACGACTCATTCCTCAACTCCTTGGAGGCGATGACTATACAGAACTACTGGACCGACACCGTCAAACACACCAAGCTGTGATCGTGCGCACGTGACGTCACCACTATATTGATGACGTAATTGTTAGTGATTCAAATTGCCGTGACTATGAGTATTTAAGTAAGTAAGTACGTACGTTTTGAAGGACTTTTCTTGACTCGTTTTAGAGGATAGTGGAAGTTTCTTTAAGCATGATTAATCGGCACGCAGACGGTCGATGCGTAAAATCTAAATTGTTTAAAGAAACTTACACTAGAGCCTAAGTTTCGACGAGATTGCAAATCGAACTTCTGACTGTATTCATGACGACTAGGAATTGATACAACTATACTTGACTTTGACTCTTGACGTCATCACTTTGACTGATATGATGGCCATAATTGATACAGCTATATTACTGTCAAAGATAAGCAAGGAATTGATCGATATCGATTAACATCGCAAGTTAGATTAGATAAACGTGTGAGCAATAATATGTCTGATTGATCTGACTTTAAATTATTTAGACGTTACATGACACTATGCGAGTCGAGTCGATTTTTAGTCGTGTGCACTCGACACGAGTCAAATTATGCCCGAACTTTCTCACATTTTTATTCAGGAATTGTTGATTAATGTGAAGAGTTGGTCGAGCTTTTTTTAAAAAAGGCCACCCGAATGACTCGATTGACAAAATCGGATTCGAATCGCATCTTTATGACACTTCATTCGATCGTAGGCGCGGAAAATCAGCGATCGTCTGCCACATAGGGAGGCGGCGAAGTATGTCGGACCGACTAAAAACCGCACTTGCCTGCCTTACCTGGGTCCATAGTAATGGGTTCGTGATATTCATCACGACTTTCAATCGAATCTACGGAGCTGGTATTAGACTAAATGATTTTTATATTAAAAATTGTATTAATTATAAACCTAAATTTCTTTAATAGAAAGCGAATATTTATACCGGTAAAATACTGTTATCGCTATAATTGAGGTGATTCTGATAAAATTATATTTTTAAATTATAATCTACGACATAAAATCAGATTTGCGACTCCTGTATAAGTGACATATAAGTGAAAATAAGTTCGATAAACCCTTGTATTGGCCTAGAATTAAATAATATTGAACTTGAAAGAATAACCCCGACTGAGACGGACATACACAGAATTTAAAATTTGTGCCAGCAGTTTTTAAATGTACTTTAGTTTCAGAATTGACAGTTTTGAAAGAAAACTTTAATCTAGGTATTCTAAGTTCTAAGCCTCTACAAGTTTACAACATGTTTGATCGATTAATATTCTACGTAAAGCTACTTTCCTAATCTAACATTAGGTCTGAGCTTTATCATAATGAATAAACTGCATATGCGGGTACGTTTATGCACCCTATGACGCTGGAATTCTGTGTCATTCCTGTGTCAAGCATAGAGTTCAAATTTAATTGCATCAGGAGTCTTCGTGAGAAGAACGTATTATAGCTATACTGATCCATATTTTTACACTAACAAACGTATATTATTGCCCGCAGATGACGCAAGTAGTCATACTTTTGTTTTTATTAGAATCCTAAAAGATTTGATTATAAACTGCTGGTATTGAGAATTGAAATGACAAAGATTACTTGAAGAAGGTTATATTAAGAATTATGACAAGAATATTTTTCCTATATTTGATTGAGTGTAAATTTTTACTAGTAGCGTACGATGCAATCATAAGTAAGATAAAGTAATTAATATTTTTAATAAATACATACATACATGTAGTTATTAATTTATACTAGATTATACCTATGTGTTTGTCATAAACTTGTAAATATTTACATAATAATTGTTGTGATAATTTTCTTTAGATCATTACTTTGTAGTAAATTAGTAATATGCAGTAATATTTAATATTTAGTTTATGTTAAATGTACTAGACAACCTAACTGCGGAACCTGAAATATTGCCTAAAACTAAAACTGTTTTGGTAAATAACTTACCAAGTTAACACAACAAAATGCTTATATAAGCAGTCTTTTAAAAAAAAGAATAACTAATCATGTAAAACAGCCAGATACTGACAGTTCTATATACAGTTATGGAAATTGTATAAAGAATTCGACAATTCTGCAGAGTGGTTAAGAAAACGTATGTATTGGAATGGAAAAAAAGGGGAGGGAGACAAGTTATTATTGATTTAAAGTTATGAGAAGGGAGAGATACTGACAGTATAGATATATAGGTACCTGCTAATATACTACTGTTCACAAAATATAAAGCTAAATGTTTAATATCACTGCATAAAATTATATTCAGACATTACGACAAAAAAGTCGCAGTGAATATTGAGGTATTCATCGCGACGCTTTTCGTAATGTGCGAATACGTTAGTACATCTTGTCCCAGTAGATTATACATGTACGTGTATATTAAATATTTTTGTATATTCCATTTGTGTATGTAAAACACTGTATTAGCATCCTTTGTACGAAACTACTGAAGGAATAATTTTGGACGTCAAAAGTAAAATGGCCATTTACACAATGGCCCACAGGATATTATTATATTCTACTCCATCGTCGCTCGACCTCTATACTCTGAGAGCGAGAGGGCGTGGCCAACTATAAGACAAAATAATTAAAACTGGCACTCAAGATATCTATTACATCTCAATGTTATAGAAATAGACTAAAAAGAAAAATAGAAAAGAGGTTCCTAATACAGTGTCATACGTTTTTTTATGTTATAATGTAAGATTGAAGATTACTATTTAATATTTTTTCCAAATAAACTCCACCATCATCATTATTTCATGTAACATAGTTCATATGCCCCATTTACAGAACGACAGACAATGATAAAAATGTATTCATAAAGCAATTCGTGTCAGATGCTTTTTCACGTCTATGGTTCGGCTTACAACTTCGGTTAGGTACTTTAGGGCTTGTTTCACAGTTTACTGATAAGTGCCCGTTAAATTAGCTGACATGACTTAATTCAGATTTCGTTCCATTTTTTAAATTTCTTCGGCAGTTAACGGCTATCCAGAGGTTGTCAAACAGGCCTTTAATATCGTAATTATACGATTGTTTAAAACGCTGCTACGCTGGATTAATAATGAAACACTTTCGTTTTATTATAGTCATCACCATTCTATTATATAGAATATTCTGGTTTTTCGCCACTGAATTCCTTAATACGACAATCGTAGATGTACCTAATGCGTAATAATCGAGGGTGTGTGCCTAGCCTAAACGACTTATTTAACGTGAAATGCTTTTAGACATAAGGATGTGATCTCAATATATCATTTTTAAATAAGCGTGGATTGTCTATGTGTGATAGCTTTAAAGTTAACATTTTACTTTATTCTATTAATTGACAAATTATAATGCATACCTACTGCGTATGTATTTTCGTATCATTTCCATAATTTTCTTTTTTTTTTAATCCTAAATCTTTACATTTACCTACCTAGTTACATTTGCATAGCAAAACCTCGTTGCTTTGCCCTGTTTTTAAATGAAGCTGTAAAATTATTATTATTATTATTACGTTGACAAGTTTCCAACACAATTTTATGTTTTATTAATTTGTGAATATTTTAATTGTGATTTTATCCGTCCATTGATTGAAAATTTGTTTGGTTGTTATTACTTTTTTTATATTGGCAATGTTTTAAATATCTGCGGAAGAATTATAAAATAATAATTAATTAAACATACCTAATTATGATAATGAAAACACATTAATTTCTCATCGTCAATCATATCAAATTAATGTTGTCTGTAAATAAATTTTCTAATATATTACATGTAATAAATGTTGTGTGAAGTATTCAAGGAATCTTAAAACGTTTGTAAGTCTGGTAGCTCTAGTGTTTTAGAAACGAAACTTTCTGGTTGAAATTCGAGCTTACACCAAAACTAATGACAACATTTAGAAGTAAAGGAATAATGCTAAATTATGTGTCTGAATGTAATATGGCAACATTTCTTCAACTGCAACGGCAATAATATGAATATGTACCTATGTCCTGAGTAAAACACTTAAAAATTACTATTCTAATTCTCTAAGAATTAAGTGCTTCTTCTGAGGAATGATGATTTAATTACATAATTATTTACATTAGTTTAGTTTGCAGTTTACTTTACGTCTGTATAATTTTTGTAATGTAATACAACGTTGGAACTATCAGACCATTTTCCTTTTAATAAAACATTTATGTGCCCATTTTAATTAATATACTAATATTTGTGTTGTGAGATAAATATTTTAATAGTTTTAAAAACTACCCATTTAAGTAACATGTACTTATTATAATAGATGCCATAGATATGATTCGTTTTAACTGTGAAAGTTAATTTTAAAATATTAAAAGTACCCAGTACAAGGTGCTAGGAGATTTATGTCAGTAGAATGAAACATAAGAACCCCCAATTTATGTAGTATTGTGTAATTGGTTAACAAGCCAAAATATAGAAATACTTTAGTATCATTAAATATATTTTTACTTGGAAACTGCTTTTTTTTAATATGGGTGTACTTTCAAGGCAATTTTGAAGTTTAAACGATATTCAACTAACCGTATCTTCGTAAGACCCTTATCTACTTCTGTATTTAAACTAGATGTAACTGAATACGCATGAATTGTTTATAGATTTTAACTCTGGCTATCATAAGACAGACTGACGTACATTAGATACATACAAATAATACAAGAAAAACTATCACGCAAATAATTTTCTGTCAGAGAATCCATCCCACGACACGGCCGGCGCCGGCGCAACTGCTGAGTGTTGACCAATAACCATTTAATAGCTTCACAAAAATGAACTCAAAGCTACGCTTTTTGTCCAGAGAAAGTAAGAATATTGTTACTTATAATACACACGCCTTTTTCCCATGGAGGTAGGCAGAAACAACAGAACACACTACTATTCTTGCATGCCTACGTCTGCTTCGTAAGTGTTTTATTTTTTATCTTATAAACACTACCAGAGTAAGTTATTAAACCTATTCTTGATTATATAATTAGGTACCGGTAGCGCATGTAGTCCATGACTGCAAAACTGCAAATAATTTATGTTGAATTGACATTATGCTACAATTGTTAGATTATAGATAGACAAGATACTCGTAGTGTCGCATCGGTAGATTCACTAGAGTAGAATCAGTTTGGTGAGCCGATCACAGTCAAGAATGTTTAGCCGGTATAGGCCATTGCCTAGGGTAGACCGTGAGGAAGTAGGACCAATTCCCACCCCAGTGCTTGATCGGACCCTTTCCATTGTGGTAAACGAATGCCCACTTCGCTATTTCCCGGTGGAATGTTGGAAGTCCACCAGCTTAGGTATACCTGGCTGAAAAACCTGGATGACAATCATCATTTCAGTTGTTAAGTGGTATCTCTTGTCGACATCGACACCAATTGCCATAGAGAAAAATATAATAGTAGAATAGACAAGAACCTATTGATCTCTATGGATTTGACGTCACTCCTGAAACAAAAAAAAACAAACCTATTGATGCTATTGATCTTCTTCTTCTTCTTATTTATTTATGGCAATTGGTGCCGATGTCGACAATTCTGCCAATGTCAAAGTGGATAGGCACGTTTAAATAATATAATACAAGTAATAAATTGCTGTACTTTGTAAAAGCAAGTAGCAAGTGGAAATCTATAGTCTCTGCCTACCCCTATGGGAAACAGGCGTGAAGCTATGTATGTATGTACTTTGTAAAATATTTCAAACAACTCCGATGCTATTGATCCATGTCATTGTTGAAAAAATATCGATATATCGATATATCGATGTATCGATATAAAATTCCAAGTATCGAAAAGGTATCAAAATCGATATTTTTTTCAGAACAATAAACCGACCAACTTAAAACTAAATTTGAAGTCTTTTAAAAATTAAAGTTAAAAGATTACAAATGACCTTTTTTTTTTGGCTGTTTTATAATTTAGTTTTAAGTTGGCCGATATATCGATATTTTTTGAAAATATTAATATCGATATTGATATTTTTTTTTTAAATATCGATACGATATATATCGATATTTTTTGAATTTCCGACATCCCTAAAGGACAACCTTGTGTAGTATCAGCTGTCATGTCACGTACATGTCAAATAATGTCAATGTCATTAAATGTTTGCGTTTGCGACCTGCCGGATCTGCGAAAGTGCGAATACAAACAATTTGATATTTTCAAAGTTATTGATTATAAATCTTTTAAAAAAATGGTTCAAGCGTGGTACATGGACGATGAGAAAACCGACCAGCGTTTGGAACACCACAGGAATCCACCAGAATTTATTTCCCTCGAAGATTTGTATAAGAAAACCGGCGTTGAATATTTCAAAGTGAGTACAGTTTTTGCGTCACATCTCCCATAAGAACTTAGAACTTAAGCTGTTATCAGTAATTTATTTCGCACTAATTGGAGACGGGGAGCAGATAACAGTCATTATCTGTTTTTTGTACCAAAAGTCAAAGATAGTCTTCTGAAATATATTAATAATAATAAATAATTTATTGACAAAAACTATTACAAATAATGATGTAACCCTGACTGCAGAGTCAAGAGCTAAGTTACGATACCTGTTTCAGTAGTCAGTGACTTTTTCCAGTACATACAATCTTACAAGTTATTGCAACAAAGATTTCTTTTAATTTAACTAGCAATAATGTGAAGATAGAATTGAAGATATAGTTTATTATAATTGATAAGATGTAAGGCTAATATTCAGAGACGATGCTAAGGGTAAAGTAATGCTTCCATATGTCAAATTTGTATGATAATTTGACATACGGAAGCATAAGTTCATGCTTAGCCTCGTCTCTGAATATTAGCCTAAGATGAAGTAAACAGTTCATCAGCAGAATACAAATTATACTCTTACTTGAATACAAGTTTCACCTATAGTTGGTTTTTCGACATGGTTCATCAAGTGAACCAAGTTATTTCTGTAATATATTTAGATCAAGATCAACACAAGAGGTTAGATAAAAGTCTGAAATTATTGTTTATCTTTCTATCTGTGCTGCTGTGTTGTTTGACCTTGTAAAGTATAGATGATTGACTTTCAAATGGTTCTGGCCAACAAGACAGCACAGGCACTGGTACCTGTAGTATCCATAAAACAATTTACCATCTCAATTGACAGGTTTGATCTAATAAACCTAAGAAAAATTACTGTTTTAATTTCAACCCTCCGACTTGAAAATGGTAATCATGGATGCCCCCATAGTTTCAAGTCATTGCCAAGTCACATTTGGGTCCCTTTGCTTCATAGGAACAGATTTCCTTTTATTTCTGTAATTTTGTGCATGATGGAATATTTTTTATATTCTAGGATGCCGGCAGGCACCTGGTGGCTGGCAATCAGTCCTCTTGTTGGGAATTTGGGATTATTTTGCCCATGGTGGAATATTGGAACCACATCCATATTTTTCTGTCATATGAAGGGGTCATTACAATTACATTTATGATAGATTTTCAATTACCTATTTATAAGTTTTTTTTATATGGCCAGCCTCATGGTAAGCGGTTACCGTAGCCTATGGACGCTTGCAACACCAGAGGTATCACTAGCACATTGCCAACCTGAAAAACCTCTTAGAGGTTTATGGAGAATTCACTGCGCCGACAGTTTGAGGGAATATACCGCTTGCTGCCAGCGCAGCACATCCTTAGAAGGAGCTCTGGCGACCTTACTGCATAACACACAGTAAAATGTGTTATTTGGCTGCAGTTTTTTGTAAGGTGGAGGTACTTCCCCAGGTGGGCTGCTCCAGTTTTGAGCCATAAATGGCAGTGCCCTACCTTTCTTTAAGTTACAAATGAGATTCAATATTAACTTGGCACTATTTAAAATTCCAGCTTAATGTAGACACATTCACAACTGATGGAGTGCTGGACAAGCTGAAGAAAGAGAGAGGGTACACTTATGAAGATGAGATGGTGTGCTCCAAGGAGTGCCTCCCTAACTATGAGGAGAAAATCAAGTCATTTTTCACCGAACATCTACATACTGATGAAGAGATCAGGTACTTTTGAATTTTGCTACTATTTTGATAAAAGTGCTAGAAGTAGCTTAACAAATTTGGTTGCCATTCCATTTTATATACATTATTATGAAGATCGAAGATGCATTCATTTTAAAGCTCCCCATTTTAAAACGTTTAAGCATGAATGAGAATGAATGTGTTAAATGATGCAAAAGATACTTTTTTGAGGGATGTAAAAGATCTATACCCAAACTGTTATCTGTTATGTAATATTTTTCATCTTGCGTAGATCAAACCAAGACAGACAGTCTGCGACAGTGGGTATAAAGTGGTTTTCCGCATCCACAAGGAAAAGCGCCAAGATCATTAATAGTAAATTATTAAATTACCACTCAACAATTACATATGCAGCAACAGATGACGTTTGGGAACATCTGTAATTCATTTAACTTTTTATAAGTAGATTCTTTCATATCTGCTTTAATAATTCCAGGTTCGTCTTAGACGGTTCTGGCTACTTCGACGTGCGCGACGGGAAGGACCAGTGGATCCGCATCGCGGTGAGCGCCGGCGACATGATCGTTATCCCAAGCGGCATCTACCACCGATTCACACTTGACACTCAAGTAAGTAAGAGATTAGCTGAAAAGTTGTTCACCATAGAATATTGGGTAGTATTATGTCCCGCAAGTTATTAATGAACTGGAACCTTGTCTAATTAACCTCAAAGTGACGTAATGTGCCTTACTTGCCGGCTAGTGGTGCCAAAGCGTACTGAGAGCGGTTACGTCATTTTTACGTCACCAAGATGGCCGCAGGGACATTATCAATCCGCGGGGCTTATATGCCACTTGTCCAATTTCTTTGTTCAATATACACTGATCATAAAAATTGGAAGATATTTGATCAATTCAACAGAGATGTATAAGGAACTTTATTTGTTATTTTTTTTATAAAATCCTGTACATAGTCATTTCGCCAGTGGCATATCACCTTAAAATATGTAGTTCAAAGACATGGAATAATAAGTTCATGGAGTACTGATGACTGATGTATAGTATACACACATATTTTCATTTCCACAACATACGATGATTACTATACTACCATATTCATAGCAACTCATATATATAATTATAAACTAAATTAAAAATTTTGAAAACCCCCGACACGAAATGTAATTTGCTATTTTGTGGTGGCGGCCATCTTGGATTTGAAATTTATCATGGTGTATAGTATTCACCCTTTCATTTGATACCCATATTGAGGGAGTTGTGAAAAAATAAGTAATCCGCTATTTTGTAGCGGCGGCCATCTTGGACCGATTTTCATCAAACATAGCTAAGAACACTCCCGACTAATTCACCTAATTCAACTAATTCACCTAATTCAACTAATTCACCACACACACGGACACGTCAAACTTTATAACACCCCGTCGTTTTTGCGTCGGGGGTTAAAACGACGGATGGCGCACCGCGAAACATCATGGTAACCACATCCTATTCTCTTTAATTTCAGAATTTCATAAAGGCTAAACGCTTCTTCATCGGCGAGCCAGTGTGGCAGCCCTATAACCGCCCTGCAGACGACATGGAAGCTCGCAAGGAATATGTGGAGAAGCTGCAGAAGGGATTCGCGGTGACTGCCTGCTAAACAACGACAGATTAACTGTATGGGCACAGTTTAGGGCAATAGTCACCATTTACTTACCAGGTGTGCTGTCTCTTCGAATATTTATAAAAAATATAAAATAATATTACCTAGTAATTAAGAAATGGAGCGATTCCTGTCAAAAACCCATCAGAAATTCTGTAACAAACTTGTCACTAAAATATTGGCTTGGTCGGTGCTATTCGTAATAGAGCGATAGGCGAAATAGATAATTTATTGGAGCTGAGAACTTTTGTGTTTCGTTTTTACCCGACGACACGGCAAAAAGCCGAAGGAAGGGTTTTTTATCATTCCATTTGCTTTTTACTCTGTAATCCGCAAATTTAAAACACTGTGGATGAATGTGAATAATACTCAAATGTTGGGTTATAGTATCTATTTATGTGTTGTATAATATTATATGTGTAATGGTTTTTATACTTAGCCGTAGACTGAAGCTGTACATTTCTATTATAAACCTAGCTGCCAGACTAGCATGCCAACTTCTTAATACTATGATCTTTATATATCTGTTAGATATTATGTGATATTGTTATAATCATTTTCACAGTAGATGGTGTAATGTAGTATGATATAAGTAACTAGATACAGTTTTCCGGGATATAAATAAAAATAATTATCCTGGGACATTTTACACAGCACCATCTAGTCCCAAACTAAGCAGAGCTTGTACTATGGGTACTAGACCATGGATATAATATTAATAATTTTTTTTTGTAAATACACACACAAACAGTTCATCACATTAAGTGTCCTGTGGGAATCGAACCCACGAGCTCGTGATCAGCAGTCCGGTACTCGAACCACTGGAACACAGACGTCGTCAAAATAAATATGGAGGTACACTTTTAGCTAAGATGTAAGCAACAGCAACGGCATGTTAAATATAACCATTCTACTACCTGATCTAATAGTAAGAGAATATTTTGTACCTATTTGTTATATAATTATAAAAATTATACTATTGTTAAATTAATATACATGTATAATATATATTATGCATGTTAAAATTATATTTGGTTTTGATAATATTATGTTGTTTTATTAATTGGATATATGCTTACAAGGCATATAATGCCTATAATATCTTCTATATAATTAAAAATTAATCGCTGAAATGTTTGTACCTACGCGCATAACTTCCGAAGAACTGCATCAAATTGTTTTTTTTTTGTTGTGTTCATTATTGTCATGGCAAGGTTTCTGTGTATTTTTTTTAAATCCACCGGGATACGCAGGCTAAGCTGCGTACGGGTCTATAGTTTTTATTAAAATGTAATATTATTTATACAAAATACTTTTCTTATAAGGTATTAAATCACTGTCCGTGACGTCACCTTACGTTATAGGTACTTGATTGTGATTTTATGTCAGAAAAGCAAATCACTGGACATAGCATAGTTTTTACCATCATGACCATATAGATTTCTTTTCAAAATGTGTCATTTACACACAATTATTTAAGTCAAATCAGTAAGCAACTGTTGAATCTATATTCTTTTAATACATCTGCCGCAGGTAAGTATACAAATACATAGGTTCATGGTACATAAATTGCGACGGGAATAGAAAGTGAGGCAATTCTTTGCCCCCCCTTGGGGTCGGGTGATCAAAGTCGCGACGAGCGTAGTATCTCATGGCCCTGATTGACTATAGCATTAAAAGACTAAAGTGGCGCTGGGCCGGCCACGTCAGAAGCATGCAACTGGACGGGTGGGCAAGGATATCTAGCCAGTACCACGCAACACTGCTCGAGGACGAGGTCGGCAGAAGGGAGGATATTGGCCACCTTTTCCAACGTGGTATCAAGAAGTCCTGTATAGAAACTCCTGGACTGACTTAGGGGAAGTCTTTCCCCAGCCGTGGGACAATAACTGGCTACGTTAAAAAAACTTTTGCTTAATCATTAAAAACTCTTTCAATTACAATTACAATAGGCCTTATACAGACGAATGATGAAAAAAGAACAAGAATTAATTTTGTCCGTCAAATAGATCCTGTCAAAGCGTTTTGTCAACTTTTCTCACTTCTCATAATCCTTTCGGTATGTCAAAATTTATTTAGTAAATTCTTCCGTAATAAAAATTCAAAATGTTCGTGGACCCACAGACGGTCTTTGCGAACAATACCTAAGTTCAGGTAAATATTGTTCGATGGGCGTCGTCCATGGATTTATTAGTAATACTTGTGCAGTCATTTAAAATCATTTTCAAATATTACGTTACGGACGATTCATCCGTTGAAATGTAGGTGAAAGCTTATAAATATTAATTCATGTTAAAGCTAAAAACCTAAAGTTTCTATTGCCAAACATAAAAATAAATTTAATAACAACAGCCCCAAAGACTTTATCAATGATCAGTTCGTCCGCCAAACGCCCAGCTATATTGTTAATCTGCTTGTAATTGATTATATATTTTATTTGTCTTAAATACGTCCCGTCCCTGGACTAAAAAAAAATCTCCCATCTTACAGCAAACAACGCAAATTCGAAAACCGAAGTCTCAGCCAACCCTATTTATACGACACAAAACCGAAACGCGACGACTGCGGCAAGACCGAGAGTGAGAACAACAGCGCGAGCAAAGGTCGGATCTTTAGCGAATGCAGAAGAGGGGGCTTCACCGGGACCAATAGACGGATCTTTGGCGAAAGAAGTAGTGGGGCCTTCGGCGGGAACAAAAGTCAGAGCTACAGCGGGAGCGGTAGTCGTAGCTACAGTGCGAGCAATAGTCAGAGCTACACCGGGAGCGGTAGTCAGAACTACACCGGGAGTGGTAGTCGGAACTACACTGGGAGCGGTAGTCGGAACTACACCGGCAGCGGTAATCAGAACTACACCGGGAGCGGTAGTCAGAACTACACCGGGAGCGGTAGTCAGAACTACACCGGGAGCGGTAGTCAGAACTACAGTGGGAGCGGTAGTCAGAACTACAGTGGGAGCGGTAGTCAGAACTACACCGGGAGCGGTAGTCAGAACTACAGTGGGAGCGGTAGTCAGAACTACACCGGGAGCGGTAGTCAGAACTACAGTGGGAGCGGTAGTCAGAACTACACCGGGAGCGGTAGTCAGAACTACAGTGGGAGCGGTAATCAGAACAACACCGGAAGCGTTAGTCAGAACTACACCGGGAGTGGTAGTCAGAACTATACCGGGAGCGGTAGTCAAGACTACAGCGGGAGCAATAGCCAGAGCTACAGTGGGGGCGATAATCGTAGCTACAGCGGAAGCAATAGTCCGAGTTACAGCGGAAGCAATAGTCCAAGCTACAGCGGAAGCGGTAGTCGTAGCTACAGCGGAAGCAATAATAGTCGTAGCTACAGCTGGAGCAATAGTCCGAGCTACAGCGGGAGCGGTAATCGTAGCTACAGTGGGAGCTACAGCGATAGTAAAGCCAGAAGCTATAGCGGAACTGATAGTGGGAACTGGAGTTGGAATAGTTTCGGGAGCTATATTGGGAAGTCCAGTGGGAGCTACGGTGGTAGTAAACCCAGAAGCTATAGTGGAACTGATAGCGGGGGCTGGAGTTGGAACAGTATTGGCAGCTATATTGGGAGGTCTAGTGGGAGCTTCGGGGCTAGTAATACCGCAAGCTACAGCGGAATTGATAGCGGAAACTGGAGTTGGAACAGTATCGGAAGCTTTATTGGGAGATCCAGTGGTGCCGATAGCGGTACAAATACCGGGGGTTTCGCCGGCAGATTTAGTGGGACCAGTAGCCCGAGCTACAGCAGAAGCTACAGTACCAGCTACAGTGGTGCTGGGAGTAGCAGATTCGGTAGTGCTGGAACTAGCGGCCACGGTAGTGCTGGAACTAGCGGCCACGGTAGTGCTGGAACTAGCGGCTACAGTAGTGGCAGCGGCATTCGCTCATCCATCGGAGACTGGTTTCTAGCGTCATCAAAATCAAACAAAATGGCGGAAACTGCTGGCATTGTCATCTTCACACTGTGGTACCTGGCCATTGCTTTCAACTACGCCATGTAAGTGCACTTTATTTTACTTATAGTTCTACGTAGATAGTATATTAAGGGCCAGATTCACCACTTCCTAAAAAGTTCCCGTTAAATTACTTGACATATTTTTGAATTTATTCGACGGTTAGCGGTTTTTCAGAGTTGGTGAAACAGGCCCTTTTTATTATAACAGTTACCGAATAATAAAATAATACAGAATTATCGATCTATTTACCCAATAAAACGCTCTAGTAATAATTCGTAAATGCAAAAGATAAATTGAAAAAAGATAATATTTTTTGACAAATATGACAGTATACCTAATAGGCCACCCATGTTGGCCCCCATTTTGCTAGTACAGTTCCCGGGAATCTTTTTGTCCGGCCTGAAGTTGACGCGAGCCAACTTCAACCTGGCCTTAAAAATTGAAGAAAAATTTATTTTATTACTTAAAATAAATAAATACGAGGCGGGAAATTGACGGTAATTGCCGGGGATTGTACTTACCCGTAATTTGGGGATTAAAAAAAATAACAATCCCGTCATTGTTATTGAATGAATGATGAATTACGTATAAAAAAACTATAAAACTAAACTTTTATTAAACTTACCTATTAAGTTAGTAAATTAATTAATCAATGCGCAATGAAACGGCCAACTTCAGTCCCGGCCAAGTTAGTTATATCGCGAGAGCTGAAACAAATAAATTACAATTAATTATGCTTATTAGTTATGTTTGAATGGATAAACGGATAAACATTACCGATAATGATTATATCTACCATATGATATAATATTTTAATTATATCATCTTTAATCTGTTGCACATCACATGTAGCGATCAGTGTAATGTCGAACATGTGGGCAACATCAGTATTTTTAACTCTTCCCGTCTGGAGTAAGGAGTTTGTCTTGGATTATTTTTGTATTTAATACTTTTTGGAAACATCGCATCGGATACTGGCAAGTTAAATAAAAAAAAGAATAAACGATGTTGTTTATGTATTCCGAGGTATTCGACTAAAGAAAACGCTTCTTTTTTTTACGATGAGATACTCGTGAATCGAGCTCGGCTCGAAATTTGAATATACGTGAATAGTTATAGGTTTTTGGCATATATTTATTTCTGTTTTTTTTTTCGTCTTTAAAAATGAAAAAGTCTTGTACGACTTTTCATACAAATTTTGTAGATTTTTTTTCCGACATCAAAATGTCAATTGATCAAATGTCCACTAAATTGAAAACCGGACCAATATACGACTAAGCAGGTATTTGATACATTTTATGATATAATACATCCGAAACGACACAATATGCCCGGTTGAACTTAAAACATTCCGGCGGGATGGTGGTAATGATAGAAGAAATATTGAAAGAAAAAATTTACTAAACCCTCTCTACTGGAATCTTGGGAATTACAAGTACTTCCAACCTATAGTCAGCTGTTCCGTCGATGTAGGTCGCGTTACGTAAGGGTAGCGCCCACCCTCGGAGAGGTGACCTTTTAACGCTGCGGGCTCCCCCCTCCCCCACAAACAAATATTCATAGGTATTTGTATAATAACTGCTCTTCAAATTAGTTCATAACTTCATACATAGCGAACTGGGGGTGGTACCCCACTGCCAAACACTAGAGTTTACAGGCGTTATTATGAAATTGATTATAAATTTTCATTTGCCATTAAAAAAGGAATTAATAATGACCCTGCTGTTCATTTTCTCATGAGTTATGACACTTATTTACAATTGCTTCGAAGGAATTGATTTTTAACCCCCGACGCAAAAACGACGGGGTGTTATAAGTTTGACGTGTCTGTGTGTGTGTGTGTGTGTGTGTGTGTGTCTGTCTGTGGCATCGTAGCTCCCAAACGGATGAGCCGATTTTGATTTTGTTTCTTTTATTTGAAAGATGAATTAGTCGAGAGTGTTCTTAGCTATGTTTGATGAAAATCGGTCCAAGATGGCCGCCGCCACAAGCTAGCGAATTACATATTTTTTCACAATTCCCTCAATATGGGTATCAAATGAAAGGGCTTAACTAGGAGAATACTATACACTATAATAAATTTCAAATCCAAGATGGCCACCACCACAAAATGGCAAGTTACATTTCGTGTCGGGGGTTTTCTAATTTTTTAATTTAGGTTAGGTTATTCTGTTATTATAGTTCCTATATTCTTTTTAATTTTCCGCCAGCGGCTTCTCCTTCCCTTCTTAGAGGATGCGCTTATGGTTTGCGATGTTTGTTGATAGATCAGTCAGTCACCTTAATATTCAGATATATGTCTTCCGCCGCGCTAAGTTTGTTTGTTCGGGCTAATATCAGAAACTACTGAACGGATTTTCATATGATTTTCATGAATGGGAAGAAGGATCTGTTTAAGAAAGGTTATAAGGCTGTAATTTATAAACCTATGCGAAACCGGGCGGTTTGCTAGTACATACCTACCTATTATATAATTCTATGGAAATGTACGATATTATTGTTTCTATGGGCTGCCCGCATGACTAATGGTAATAACAAGTCAATAACCTCGAATTGTATTGATTGCCACTAACATTCCAAGCATTTTGAATTTCAAATAAAGAATGTCCTTGAATTCCATTGAGAATTCGCATTCGTAGGCCTATGACATTTTATGATGTTGCCATTCATACTTTTTGTTATACATTCGAATTTCAAAGTTTTATTTATCTATGGTTCGTTGAAATATTTCGCTACGCCAGCAATCCCACCCACCCGCTGTTATATAACACTTGCAACCCCATTTGAACTCTGACATTTCAAGTCGAGTTTCTCGTAACGTCAGTAGGATGTAAGTATAGATATTATATTAAGGCAATCATGATTTTGGTCGACTTTTTGTATCGGCATGAGCTGCTAAAGAATATCTTGGAAAATGGCCCGCCAGCCGGTCGGTTTTTAGTACCAGATTTTTATTGTTAATGGACTAATATTTTGTATAGCGAAAAAATTGCTAAAACGTCACGTCAGCAGCTTAGTGGACTATAGTTTAACCCTACTCATAGAAAACCGGTGCCTTTCAGTAGGACATTAAAAGGGTTAATCAAACCAATGTTCATGGTTCAAGGGACTATTACCTATTCTGTGGTTCCGGTATGAAAGTTTCTAGGGTGTCAGGAATCGAAGAATAAATAAGCCTATCATTTTTATTATCATGAGGCTAAGTGCGGAAAACGCCCAGCAAAACTAAACTAAACTAAAACTAAGCCTATCATTGCCTGCATTTAAATTAAATGTAATATATACTCGTATTATATATACATATATATATATGAAAACGCTATCGGTGCTCGACCGCACTGTTACGCAAGCTGAGATCGATCGTGACCTTCCGATGACTGTACGAACCTAGATGTTTGCGCTGAAGCCCTATTTCCTGGTCGTTACGAGTTATGCAATCCGCGCCTGCGCCCTCTCCACGCGAATGTAGGCCATATACACAAGTACTAAGTTATAGGGGAGGGGATGCTGATATTTACGTTCCAAATGAAACTGTACAGAAATTAGTAACTACATGATGAGTTTGACGCGTCCGTAATCTTAGAATTTGTCTTGATTTAGTGTAATTATTAGGAACTGTTGCCCTTATGTTCTAGAAGCAATAATAACTTCTATATTTAATGGTTGTCGGAACTATTTTGGTAAAAATATATATTTTGAAAAACATATAGGTGCCTACTGATCCCCACTAAGGGTGATCATTTATACGACCCTATATGTTGATACGCCGTTTTACAGATATTATTGCAAAATTTCAACTAACTCTGCAAACCAAATCTCCAACAATTTTGGCACCAATCTAAGACGTAATAAAAACAGAAATAATACAGACAAAGAAGTAAAAAAATTGCTGATTCTGCATCGGTTTCATAGAAATTTTACAACGTGGCAAAGAAATTCAACACGGGAAGTGATCTCGACTTGTAAAAAGGGAAGGGAGGCTGCCCAGCAGTGGGACAAAGTGGGCTTTTAAAAAAAAGTGATCTCGGCAGCAAACTAAAGCGTCCGGTGCACATCACCGAAGACTGCAGGTTAAAAGCTCTAGGCATATCTATTCTATAGACTTTTTTGCAATCTCTACGTAATCGCCTATGTACAGACAGCATAACAACAGCTCGTACCGTCAGCAAGTACAGGTATTATCTCATTGGCGCTGTTCCAGGACAGACAGGGGCGGCGGGCGTTCCTGCCAATGTTTACGATAACGGCTAACAGCTCTAGAATGCGCCCGCGCACGTACTATTGGCGCTCGGTTGTGGTATAAGTTATAAGAATAAGAGGGTGATATTTGATCATGTAAATAGATATTCAAAATCAAATCAGTTTATACCTAACATTTTAGTACATAATTTTATTTCACTAAAATATTATTTTGAAACAGCGTAAGTACCAAAACGCCATAATATGAAAGTAGAGGGCTCGAACGGCTAGGCAAGAGTCGGTGTACCTACATCCACAGTTCACCAGTATGGTTTTAGGTCCCATGTAATACGGAACAAAACATTTTCACGTCTGGGTGATAAGTTTGTAAGGATTTAAAAACAAACACAGGTTACCACAGGCCTTTAAATAAAAATATATTCAATCTCGCTATCGTTTATAATTTAACCCGATATTTTTATGACTACATCTACCAATGACGCTATTAAGTGTAGGTCGATAAATTGACCGCGGCTCATTTAATTAGACATAAAACATGCAGTTCTCTCATCCACGCCGCACGATCTCTGCTTTTCTTATAACTCGTAAAGAAATTGTAGTTGTGTTTTAATGAGTTCCCTTCATCGGAAAACTTCTGCGATTAATAGGACGTTGTTTGTAGGCTCTTTCTAGTCAATTTTATGTGCGAGAGCTGGGGTTAAGCCCTGCTATTTAAATTCCATCAGAACGATCGGACTAAGGCCCCGTTTCACCATCTGTGGATAGGCGCCTACCGCCTAATAATATAAAAATGAAACGATTTTTTTATGAATTTATCTGCCAAGTAACTTACGGCAACTTTCTAGGTGATGAAACAAGCCTCAAATGACACAAGAAGTCCTTGTGTCGTGTTATCTATCAGTCTTTGTCAAGGAGTAGACAAGTGTCAAAAATCAACATTTCTGTAGTCAAGTTACAATTTAACATTCGAATCGACAAACGAATAGTAACAAAATGTATGGAAATTACATTAGTGACAGTCCGATTTGTCAAAAACTTGTGTCATTAGGTATTCCATACATTTTGATTCCATTCGTTTCAATGTCAATTCGAATGTCTTCGAATGTTGAAATGCCACTTGTCTGGGGACCCAGATTGGACTATTCAATTAGTTGTCATAGATCTTGTAACACACTTTTTGTTGTGCATTTACGCATGCTAATTGCTAAACAATTCCTCAAGATATTTGGTGACTTTTTTAAATATTTTTCGTTTTGTAAGACGTATCTGTTTTAAATTGTCTGTCGAAACGGTTGAATGCCAAGGAACTTATGTCTGGCTGCGTATCGTTCGAGGCTATTCTGCGACGTTTGCCGTCAGGATCCGTGCCAATTTGGGGAGCATTACATTCGATTTGCTTGTTTGGCAGTCGGGATCATTATCTTAATGATAACACTCGGCGTTCACTGCAGAGCTGCAGTGTTAATGGTCCGTGTGTTTCAAATGAACTTACCGCGTATAGTTATAGCACACGTATAAACATACGTATTTTCAAAGATTAAGTACGATGACCTTTTCTTCCAATGCATTTCGTCATTGTTTTTGTGCTATACGAGTATTTTTTGTGGCCATTTGTAAACCTTAAGAATAGGAGTAAGTAGGTGTGCTAGATTTCGTTCTGTTTCTCAATTAGGCGTTTTTGTTGTATACACAGCCTCTAGGATTCGTATATCATCTACATAAAGACGTTTCTTTAGACAAACCTATATGACAAATCATTACGAGATCAATTTGCATAAAAACATGGTTCGTCCTTGCGTCGCGACACGCTGCATTGAAATGTTAATTGTTAGATAATGAGTGACGGTTTGCTTGTTTTTGTGGTTTGCTTGTTTTTGTTTCTAAAACAAATGTTTTTGCCAATAACTCGCCAGCCGTGACTGAGGTTTTTTTGGTCAGTGCGTTTTCTACAGCGTCGCATAATGAAAATCAATTTAAAATACTCGTATAAGGTATTCATCTTCTTGTTTCCAATTCGATCGTAAACACAGTGGCAGGTTTACCTAAATCAACATTTTTATCATCATGGACCCATATACTGTCCCACCGCTGGGCACGAGTCTCCTCTCAGTATGAGAGGGATTAGGCTAAAGTCCACCACGCTGGCGTGATACGGATTGGCAGATTTCACATGAAGTTGAGAAAATCTCTGAGGCATGCAGGTTTCCTCACGATGTTTGTATGATTGATAATACACATACAGATATCTCAAATATAGGTAGGCTATTCATTTCGTACTGCACCCGTAATAAACATTTTTTATGGTTGGGGGCAGCGATCTGCGGCTCAGGAAATATTTACCCTAATACATGTCTTCTAGAGTCCTTTCTACAAGACATCAGAAATCTGTAAAATCCAATTTGATCCCCTTTTGCCGCTCCCTAAAAACTACCGCACTTGGCTCAACCCTACTCAGCCCTCTGGTAAATACTTGGGCCCAGTAGGTCCGACCACATTAGTTGCGGCATTAGTCAACTACTCTTCATTATGCGGCTGATGCAAGTGATGGTACTTTATATACCGATATGATTAATTAATTGGTAGTAACTAATGAACTGCCCATCTCGCTACCCATCTAAAAACGTCAAACAATGTTATCTACTGTGCTTACTAGGTATCAGGTTAGACTATGGTGACATACAGCAGCAAAAATGAACCAACAACTTTAAAGTGTAACAATAGTATAAGATGCCTTTAATTCGGCCTTGGATACCGACGCTTAAGAAACAGTAAAAAGGGAGAAAGACAAGAAGGATGTATAGTCAGTACAGTACATTTCTGTGTTAGAAAAGCACTGGCCTTTATACCAACAGAATTATAAAGACAACATCGACCGTTGCCAAAACGCACGGATATTTGTTTTATTGGGGAGAGTGTACCCATTGTCGAACGATAAGTAATATTCAGTAAATACTACGACTGCCAAAAGCAGTCAAAGAAGCTGATCCCATCTCCCGTTCTCGTCCAAAGTGGTTCCCAAATTTTTTTTTTAAGGACCAAGGACCACTTTGATTTCTTCGATGATCCTATTCGATTACAGATTCGTGTTGATCTAATAATGTTGATCTGAATGATTCGTGTCACTTGCATAAGGTTCCTCATTTGGGTGACGTTTCTTCGTTAAAGGGACCAAGTATACAATATCGTAACGTGACGATATAATGGAGACAGGAGTCCGTTGTTTACAGCGGTTAGATGTTTGGACGGTATGCCGTCCACTCAACACAGATTTATATCCGGCCTCGACTTCATATAACACGAAGCACCGTACAAATATATATAGCACACAACTTTGTATCAGATAGCACAGCTCGAATTGTTTTGTTGGAAACAACGAGAAAAGTGTAGTCAGGTTTTTTCCCGGTCGATAAGATATTGTCATTAAATTAGAGCTCTTCAACCGATATTTGTTCACTGTCAGTCTATCCGGAAAGCGTCTAAATAATTTGCAGCTAAGCTAACTAATAATCTTACGTTAGGTCCGCATCCATAACAATTCAAAAAAAAATGGTCGGTGTTTGTCTCAAATCCCTTGGCCAAGACTAGGGTACGATATACCCGGCCACCTCCCCAAGTCCAGACGATCCATGAGGACTTTCTGCACCCCAAAAAAGGGGAAAGCAGTAATGAACACACACTTGGTTTCCATTCCTTCGTAGATCCGAATGACAGATTGCAAGTTGTCTACATGCTCTCGCTGATTAAATCAAGATACACAATCACTTGTTTTCTTGACGTCAATATATTGACGTGTTTATACACCTGACGCAGTACTTGCAGGAAAAAATATATCAAGACCTGTACACGTTACAATCATCATTAACATCCGATCTTTCTACATGTAAATATTTATTTAAAGCTGTAAACTCGTAATATTGTTTCTACCTCTAGCCCCATCAAAATATTTACAAATGTTGATCCAAATATATTGATTTGCGTAAACATGTTGATCCGGGTTTTGATGAGATACGAGTTTATAGTAATTCTTGAAATGTGGATACAATAGAATAACATCACATTGCATTAAAAAGACATAAATAAATGAATTCGATCTCACACAAGCTCACGATTGCTTCATTGCTCTAGTGGTCCTGATTCGATTATAAGGTGAAGCAAAGCGTTATTGGGCATCTAAGGACAAATACGTTTAATTCAGAAGTATAGAAAATGTACAGTTAACTAGCCCTTTGGGGAATACTAATACCTACTACCTACCGACTGAAAACTTGATAAATGTGGGTGCTATTGAACCCTTAATCACATTAACCTCGAAAAAGACCGGAGCCCTAAAATATACTAAATCCGAGACAAGTAGTTATGCAGATAACGGTGTCACCAGTGACTCAGTGGACTGCGATGTCAGTATCTCGACCGGACGCATCTATTACGCGCTGCACATTCCAAGCCGACCAAATTGGTCTACATTTTTGCCACTACTTTTTGCAATGGAAATTGTCAGGAGACATCTGCAGCAGTTTTATAATGTGGTTTTATTAATGGTTTATTGTTTAGTTTTTGGGTGTTGGTCCAAAAACTATGTGAAATGCAGGAACTTATCTTAAATAAGACTCAAGAGAACTGAAAAATTTGAGATCCGGATTTAAAGGATCAAATAACATAAGCATAGATAATTGTCTACGGTAATCCTAATGTTACTGTCTATTTAATGATCTAGTCTGAAGTTTAAGTTGACTCTTTTCTTAATTAAAATCATCCTGAACTGTGTTCCAAGCCAACACAGGGTAGTTTTAAGCAAGTCTCAACAAATCTGAATCGAGACTCGTAACAATTCGACACAATTCATGTCTTAATGACCCCAAGACAGGAAGCTGAGCAGGACATGAGTCAGGGCACCGGACGCTTGGTAATATCCAGATGGACAGACGACTGGACTGAACTGCATTACTTATAATGACTCTCGTATAGTGTCGTTCTATTGAACAATTCGTCGGAGAAAAAAAAACAAAAGCATTGTTTTGACCGTAACACTGAATGAAGACATTATTTGTTGGGTGGTAGGACTTCTAAGGGTCTGAATGACAAATGAGGTCTACATGTCTGGCAAAGTATATTTATATGTGTGTTAACTCGTGCCCACGAGAGCCAGTTCCCTGTCCCAGTTGCTGCAGCTTCGGTAGATTGCAGTCCGCATCAGCAAGTCCTCTAGTATTACAGGTGACCTGCGCGTCATTGACTAGTACCACCAGGTAGTTCGTATGCTTCTTCTCTTCAAAGAACATTAAATAAAAAGTACCTATCGAACCATAATATCTTAATAACGAAAATGTACATAAAATTACACATTACACCACAGTATTTCACAACTAAAATTACCGAATCCTTTACCTAACAGAAAAGTTTTTAAAAGTCAAATGGCAGAGCCTATTTTAAGGATGGTTTGTTCATTCAATTATCCCTTTGTGTGTGAAATTTTGTTCTCTGAATACTTTTGTAAATGCGGCGTCGACCTTTTCACCTTTGACAGGGCAGAACTTAAAATAGACGCTAAGTAATTCCTGAAGCCAGCTAAGGGTACTGTGCAAGACTTAACAATAGCAATCACTTTGCAGATCTTACAGGTGACCTTTGCAATACTAACCTGTGGTAATATCTTTGAACGAAACAGAAACTCTAGTCCTTGGAATGATCCTATGATAGAATAATTTTTGTCTCTGGTTAGTAAACCTCCCTGTTGTTTTTTTTTAAATAATGATAAATCTAATCTCTTTGGAAACAAAACAATAACTGTTTTGGTCAAGGATAACAGAAAGGACTGTCCTGACTCAAGTTGTAGATGTTTTTCTGCGAATCCCATGATTCTGCCATCTGACAAGCAACAATGCGTGGCTTTAAGTCGTGAAGAATCCGCTATATCTTTAAAAAAAGCACTATTTCATAATTGATCTTCAAAACATTTATTGTTAACAAATATTTCAGTGATAAAACAAGATCTTTCGTGCAGTATTTTTCCTCACTCTAGCCTTGAACCGAGCTATAATGGTGAAACATTGTCGTCTCCCTCGTCACAATAACAATCATTGTGTTATACACGTTTTGTCATTCGTCATAAATGTTCGCTAGTGGATCTAATTGTAGGCACATCGGTGCTATTTAAGGCTTATATAATTTTGTTTGATTCTTCTACGAGGTTAGTAATATTATTACCTACCTACTGCATTACAGCGATTGTGCTCCAAAAGTAAATTGAAATGGATATCTCATTCATTCCAATTGGAAGATTGTACTGATATGAGATCAAAGGCTTGACGAATTTATAATTACTCGCTAAGCGAATAGCTCTTTTGACTTAACTATCTGGTAGATGGAATTAGGCAGTAGGTAACTTATGCTGGGCTTGCATGTTGCATCCTTTGAAATTCATAAGGGTCTTAAACACCGAATTGAATGAAAGGTCTTTCTAGTTGTTAACCACACATTCCTTGCTTGTTCTCCTCAATTGAATGACTAAGTTAAAGATCCTGAGAATCTAATTTAATTATTTCTGAATTGAATGAAAACATATCCACGTTATTTCGCCAAATGCAACGTTATACTTCATTAGATCCAGTCTGGTCCGGCCAAATTGGCACTCGCGCACTTGACCTAGACCCATCGGTAAATTAAATTAATTCGCACAAAGTATGTACCATCTCGATCGACTTATTTAATTAACGAAATGATAAAGTGGCGGGTTTGGGCGGTGGATAACAGTTATACGGGGCCACTGTCTCATAAATGGTGAGGGTTAATTGTATGACATGCGGGATAATAAAGGTTAGATAATTGGGGTCTATAATGATTGTGTCAAAAGAACTTCGACATTTTTGTATGCAGTAATGCAGCCTATACTCAAAGTTCAAGTAGGTACCCCAAAATTACGTGTTTTGTATCCATGAAACATACGGAAGGAATAAATAACAAATACTCTTTTGGCAAGTGGTTGTAAATGATAGAAGAACATTATTTTGAAGATGTAGGTAATGGGTATTTGCAACTTTTGGTATAGCAATGAGGTTTTATGTCCAATAATGTAAGCCTAGTAAAGCTGACTGACAACGTACAGCTTAAACCTAATCCGGTGGGTTTAGAAGCATGAAACTCAAAATTTGGAAATGGGAATTTGGGAATTTTACGATAAGAATATCCTAATATTCTTTCTTTTGTCAGCCTTGTAACGGCTACGAGTTTAATTAATGATTTAAATTTGTTTATGGATATAAACGTTGACAACTTTTTCTCTGCTCTTGCTTCTCTCTTTCTTGCTCTTGTCTCCAGTTATCATGCTACGCGTGCAAATCTATCATATATCTACCAATACCATACCGTGTAGGATGTTTGACAATGTCGCCATTGTATCCTTGCTGTAAATACTATGTATCGAGCGGTTTATCGCTCATTGTGCCCGTTAAGTAGCGAGTTCAATGCAATCGCGTTCCATGTATCATAATGTTAGCCCTATATTGTTACGGTAGGGTTGGTGGATCGTAATTGATTTATTTATTTTTATTTCTCATAAGCCTTTGAGGTATTGGCACACCTGTGACACTCCATACAAACTTTCCGATACCGCTGTACACTACAATACCAAATGTCAAACTTGTCAAAATTACGTTTGTACACGTGCAAATGCAGGCAGTCCGTCCGGCAAGAACACCGGCAGAATGCGGGGGACCTGAGGTATCTGACGTTCGGGAGGGGTGGAGAGTGGCCATAATGTTATTATTTAATTTTATTCTGTGGTATTGGGTTGGATTCCTAAGACGAGTTAAGTGTTAAGCTCGTGGATTTATGCCCAGTCCATGGCAGTTAATGGCTCACCCCCTATTATAATTATGGGAACGGGTGTGAATTGGTATACCGGTATTTGGTATTATAGTATTCGGGGAATACTGGGGTGATGATATGTATTTAATCGTCCATAAAATGGTCATTTATACATATTACATTGTGTTACATACAATTTAAATGTATCACTATAATGGAATCGCTTCTCTCTTCTCACACAATACTTCAAAGCCAATCAGCAAGTAGATCCCTTTAATAATTTATGCTTATTAGGAATCCATCCATTCTTATCTCCGTGACCTTGTCAGTTTGTGTGCTATACCTAAGTCACCATATTCTTTTATTTTTTAAATGAAAACTTAAGTGGCAGCCCTGCGACTGCGTAGCAGGCGTCCTTGGTACCGTGGGAAAGGTCGTGTACCGTGACGGGACCTTTGTACGCCCACACACTGTCATGTCAATCACGCCTATTACTTGTTCCCCGGGAAATTGATCGTGTTAAGACACGTCAACCTTTATTAGTGAGGCTCTACATATGATAATGCTACCTTTCCACCAGCGGCTTCGCCAACGTCGTCTGAGTGTTTCTTATAACTTCCATCCCCTATTTCAACCCCTTACAGCGCATATTGCATTAAAAAGTAGCCTATGTCCTTTCTCAAGCTTTGCTTTGACGTAGAAGCGCGAAAGACAGACAGTTACTTTCGCATTTATAATATTAGTAATGAAGGATTGATCTTACGGTTTTATGTAGGTATAGATAACTAAGAAATTAATTCACTACCCTAAAGAATATAATGTTAAATACACAAAATAGTAGACTGCTTAAAATTTATCTACACTAATATTATAAAGAGGAAAGATTTGTATTTTTGTATGTAACGAATAAACTCAAAAAGTACTGGACCGATTTGAAAAATTCTTTCCATGTTAGATAGCCCATTTATCGGGGAAGGCTATAATAGGCTATATATCATCACGCTACGACTAATAGGAGCGGAGTAGTAATGAAAAATGTTGCAAAAACGGGGGAAAAATTTATAAGACCACGCGGGCGAAGCCGCTGGCGGGAAGCTAGTGAATAAATAAAAATGAACAGGTCAGAACAGTTCTTGCATTGTCTACGATCACAACGCAAGATCTAGTTGGTTGACTGATGTGTCTACCTAAGTTGAAATCTTTGGTAAACTGTAAACGAAAGATCGTTAAGCCTTTGATAGAATTTTAAACACTCGACTTATATCAACAGAAAATATGCCTATTTGGACAGTTATGCAGTCAGGTCTTTTTTAAATCAAAATTTAAATTACAATCACTTCGATTGATTCATTTGAAAAGCTACTTTTCTAAAGATACATTTGATATTAATGACGTATACATAGAATGAATAATCGTATTCCACCATATGTCAGGATCTCAGGGGAACGCGCCATGTGTACTGTTTATTTCTGGACAAATCGATCATCCTTGGGAAAGTAACTGCTTAGTTTGTATACACTCTGATTAAAGTTAAACTTCAATAAAATTATGAAGTGACAGCGAGATCCTCTATTACTTGAGTCTTAAAATAATTTAGACGGTTTCCAAATTCTAATGATGATAAAAAATCTTTGGTTTCCAACTGTCCAGTCCTGCCATTCTAACTCAGTTGCTCTTTTGGATGTAGAGCTGTCTCAGCAGTGGAGACATAATAGGACATAATGCACTCAAACCAAAGGACATTTAGGGCCCATATCACCATGTCTGGAGAGCATTGAATTCTGTAGAACAAATTTTTTTTATAAAACTAACTGCCAAGTATTGCCAATAGTAACTGCCAAAACAGGCCCTCCATATATTTATTTGTTATCTAGAGCCTTTGAAGTCTTGAAACTTAATAAAGATTTTAGAAACTAATTCAATTTAAAACTAAAGTCTTCTACATAATTCTACGCAAAGGAAGCCATAGCCAAAGCTATTTTGTTCAAAGTAATGGGCATGTCTAAGCGTTGACACGCGCATAGCAACGAACGGCAAACGTTTTGTGGTAATTATTTCGAGACTGCGCGGGCGCTGTACGTTCTAAATGCGCGCGCGCATCGCCCGCCATCGCCATGTTTCAACTTTATTTGCATTAGACGCGGTGCAACAGGGCTGGTGCTTGGGGAAAATATATCAAATTAATAATTTGCTGCATTGTGACTAAAGCTTGATCTCTCTCATTCTGAGAGGAGACCCGTGCCCAGCAGTGGGACAGTATTGGTGGTTGGTATGGTGTTTCTTCTCGCAGAAAGCGCTAAATCAAAAGACGGATCGGGTCGTGGTCATAATAGGTGGTACCTAACATAACTTTGTCGTCCCATCATCTCCACCCATTGTTTGCACACGTCATATGTGACGACAACACGTTTCCTCCACCGTAAGTGCTTGCAACCTGAATATGCTTTTGCCAAGTTGATCCCATCGTTATTTTGATACGCATTCACTTCTTACACCACCCGTGTAGCATAGAAGTGAGTTTCCACGTAACTACTCCTTTTTTTTTATCATAGATGGGTTTGCGCCTGACCACAATCTTACCTGATGGTAAGTGAAGATGGACCGCGTTTACCCACAGGAATCCATCGCTAATACTACTCTATTTACCTACAATCATTCTCGACATTGAGTTTAACAGCTAGAGGAAATCATGTGTGATGACAATGCTCCCATTTTGTAGATTAATATCGAACATAAGTACCTGCCATAACTTTTATGACTGCAATTCTTGATGATTTATTCATTGCTGAGGAACAATATCATAATTTACAATTGACTTTTACGTAACCCTCTGGAAAACAGTAACTCATCACTATGTGATATTCTTAGATCTTGAGAGATCTTCAGAGTTTCTGCTGGGCTGAAGAAGCCGGTTTTGTAAATCATAAAATGATTTATAGTAGACAAGTGCTGAAGAGCTGCAGCTGGGCTTTGAAATTATGAATTGACTACTCTTTGCCCGCGACTTTCTTCCCGTAGAATTGATTTTTCCCCCGTTTTTGCAACATTTTTAATTTATCCTTTTGACCTTTGCTTTTTTTAGCTGCTATCCTACTGCTGGCCAAAGCCTACCTCAGGCCAGCTTGTTTTAAATTTCATGAATACATCTTCATTATATTTTTTCTTTAATCATTATCTTCTTTACTCTTTCTCAACTTTTTTTCGTCAAATTTTCTAAGAATCACGTCCATTTCACTTTAGGCACATTTTAACTTACCCATTTTTTCTTGTATTCACAAAAAAATACCCATTTCTCCTGGTGGTAGCCCTGGTAGGATGCACCAACTATTCTGGGCCACGGCGGTCCCCGCCGCGCCGTACATGGCCACACCCGATATAGTCTTAGCTCTCTTTGTCTCCAGCCAAAAGCCCGGATAATTTTAACGTCCCACCCGGTAACGGCACCAGCATAGCAGTTTATTGCTTAACTTCTAAGGATGATGAACTTTACTATTCCGGGAGAATCGTTTTCCCATCATTTAGTATCAATTTTGATTCTTAGACTATATTTTGTGTTTTAATCGATAGACATAATTGATTTAATTATGTCATGGGTATTGCATGTGATAGTATACAGATATGATCACCGAACTGCCAAATCGTAGGTCTCCATTTCTAATCCAAGGCACTTACTTCGGACTTTTCGTAATCAGTACCACAACCATGAGTTCTATCGAATGGCTTTCGATAGGTTTTTTACGCATCGAAACGCTGTAATCTCATAGTAAATTTTAGTTCCTTACGTAACCGCTGGAGGCGCTGCGAGGGTTTTCCATACAAATATTTTACGGTGTCGCTAGCGAGTCTAGTGAGAAAAACTCATGGTCGAGGCACAGGTTGACTCGCTTACAACGGTGAAGTGAAAACTTCGTGCCAGAGAGATTTACATGCTAAATTTTCTCAAAGGCGTCTGAAGTCTGCCAACCCGCATTAGGCCAGCTTGGTGGACTATGGCTTAACGGCTTTCATTCTGAGTGGAGACCTGTGCCCAGATGTGGGACGAGAAATGGGTTGATGATGATGATTTCATGGGTGCCTAACAACTATAGGAGATTCCCCTAAAATATTAGCTCGATACGATAGCAAATATCGGAAAGTAATTGTAAGTAGAACACAATTATGATCAGCTGATTCGTTCCGTGACGGTTGCTAACGACATGCGAGGATGCCGCGTGACAAATGACGTCTCATGGCGACAATAACTGGCCGATGAACATCAATTCACCAGGCTGTCTGTCACACGTCGTTGCTAACGCCAAATGTTTAGTTTTTTCACTATTTCTTTTTAATGCCGCTGCGCGCAGTATTCTAGTTATAAATATTTTTCGACGTCATTCAGCCTAATTGAGCTGTTTGTTTGACACAACATATAGTACGGATGCTAGAGGGACTCGAGTGTGCAAAATGTGAGGACCGCAGTCTGTACATGATTCCCTCTGACGCCTATACTAATAGGTAGAGACTACACATTTTTGAAACTTAAAAACTGTATTTTATTGGACAATTATTTATAATATTTATATTGTATCTACACTTGGCAATATATAATTAAACTTATCATTATGAACACCTTAATTTTCAGGGTTTGTCCCATAGTAAAATTTGATCTTAATAATGAGTAAAAGTACGTCTTAATTGTTGTGGTAATTAAAAGTAAACTGTACTTAACCGACTTTCTAGAGATGCTTGGGTATTTTCAAATGCAGCTATTAAATAATGCTTAGACTGGTATAAATTAACGATGTGTGTTATCGATTTCAGTTGAAGGTCGTGAGAAAATCGTAAATAATAAATTTGAACTACACCTGGTCGGTCGTGGGTTAGTTCCACCTGCCGCAGACCCGATTATAATATCGATCACTCTATTTCAATACCACGATCAATATTGTGTGAAGCACAATGGATACAATTCTCAGGAACTATACCTACTCGTAAAGAACATTGTGAATGCACTTGACTACTATAGCATTTTTTTTAGAATGATCTTCCAATCGATTGACACTACATAACACAAGGCTTGATACACAAAATTTCATTCATCAGTCATTAGAATAAGGGTTTTGAAACCATAAAATACCAGAGTAGCGAAATCTCAATCCCCGAGAGATATCATGGACGCATGGTGTACGATAAACCTTAAGCCGTGTTTCTTGATAAGTGCTAATCTTCGATACAAATTAAATCGTTGTTTCCTGCGATGTTCCAATCATGTCCAATAACTGCAAACATTCATTATCGATAATGTCTTGCGCACGATGTTTAATTTGCTGCACATGGGAGACAAGCCGGAGACAGATTAAGCTATGTCCAGAGGGGGCATTCCTCATTAGTGTTCCTTATTTGGAACGCTATCGCATTCGTCGATTTTGCAATAGCTGTCTTAATTTCTACATTTTTTTATAACTTCTCATCGGAAATAATTTTTGAACGAAGCTCAGAACTTCATGTTGTAACCGGTAACCCCGTTAATGACAATAGGCTCCCCCCTATAAATATCCATCACAAAACTGGCACACGGTCTGTAGTACCTACACTTCAGGCCTCAGCTGCGATGCCTGAGTCCGTACTTTCTCGATTCGTAGGATTTTTAAATCGAGTTGGTATTATAATTTGCTATTTGTCGCAAGTGTCAAAATTACTCGTCAGACTGACTGATATCAAAATGTACCTCGACAATAATTTGGAAGACTTGAAAAACATTCGATATTTTGCACAGAAGCAGATTATTTGGTCTCAAAATATAATGCAAATTGCATAGGAAGTAGGTAGTTTCCACTGTTAAAATTCCTCAATGACACATTGAATTGATATGAATCATCTCGGTATCTCCATTTATTATTTTAGTACCAACTGTTTATGAATGACTACTGTTAATTAATGGACCAATAATTAACGATGACATTTGTAAACAGATAAAGAGAGAGAAGCCCGAAAGCTTGATAACGAACCTCAGACTATCGATATAATAACTCAGCAATTGGATTGCGGAGGTCATTCGGTTTTAGGTTACAAACGCGGTTGAATTGAAAACCTAGGTACCCTGACGAAGTTACCAAAAGGGCGATGATGTGATGATGTTGTTGATGATGATCTTTTTATGAATTAGATAGTTACTTAAACAAAGTTTTTTCAATAATATATATTTTTGAAGGAGGGTTATGTCCATTGAAGAATCTCTTCATGTACATAATTATTACTTAGGTATACCTATATAGAATAATAGTAATGTAATGTTATTCGATATCGATAGCGTTATGCACAAGTGTACTTTGCGCCATTTAGATAAGGGGCCCACACATTATGCAAAATTTCTAGGCTCCGACCTCCTTCCCCCCTTATGCGAATGGCGTAATAATTATAATCCTTGTAATCCTAGCCATCTCCATTCCTTACTTGACTAATAAGTTCCAGATTAGACACGATTAACACTCTTCTTTGCTTACTCCTTTCTCACCTCTCATTATCACCGTTGTGATACCGTTGTTGTGATGATAGAGTTGGCTTTCCATAGGCTAGAACCAAATAAAACTAAAAAGTCCATGCTTATCCTTACTAATATTATAAATGCGAAAGTAACTCTCGTCTGTCTGTCGCGCTTTCACGCCAAAATTAACAAACATGAAATTTGATACACAGATAGTCTAGAGCCTGAGAAAGGACATAGGCTACTTTTTACCTGACTGCCGATGGAGGGTTACTAATGCGAAAAAAGTGCTGTAAGGGGTTGCAATAGGAGATGAAGTTATAAGAAATACCCAGACCACGCAAGCGAAGCCGCTGGCGAAAAGCTAGTATGCATATAAATATAATTAAGTGCTTCAGGACTCCCACTGAGTTAAGCCATCCAGGATCCAATTACCCATGTCTATGCGAGGGCGTGAGTGGGCACAGTACAGTGTACATCATTGTGAAGACGCGGCTCTCCCGCCGCCGCGACAAATCGCTGCATCCCGCCTCCTTTATTATTTCTTGCAAATACAATAACCCTGGGCTATTCTGTCGGCCTAACCAAGCTGCAATTTAACGTTCAGGGGGGCTAGACAAGTTGCAATTTGACATTTAAATCGACAAACGAATAGAAACAAAATGTATGGAAATGACACAAGCTTTTGACAAGTCGGGCTGTCACTAATGTCATTTCTATACATTTTGTTTCTATTCGTTTGTCGATTCGAAGCTCCCGGATTGACGAACGAATATGAACAAAATATATGGAAATGACATAAGCTTTCGACAAATCTGACTTTTACAAATGTCATTCTCCATTATGTTTGGGAATGACATTTGTAAACGTCAAAGTCAAAGCTTGGGATTTGAACATTTTCGCTATGAGAAAATTTCGATCGATTGCGTCTTTTATAACGAGCTTTTAATTCAATTCAATTCTTCATTGCATCCATAAATAATACAGATGTAGGTAAGTTACAGTTAGTAAGCTGTTGAACTAAGTAGTAAGTTATGCGTCGCGGGGACTTTACAGACATACTTCCAAACTGTACATTAACTTAGTCTTTGACTCTCTCATCGCAATGACAAATGGATAGCAGAAATTAGCAACATCTAATATTTTCATTATAAACATTAAATTGACATGGGTGCGTTCTAAACTGGACATTTTCGTAGCTTTGAGTATTACAAATGAGTATATTTGCTAACATAGACTGATTATCTTAAATACTAGCCGTTGCCCGCGTCTTCGTTCTCGTTGTTGTTTTTTGTTTTTCCCCCGTTTTTGCAACATTTTTAATTGATACTCCGCGCCTTTTGTTCGTAGCGTGATGATATATACCCTATAGTCTTCCTCGATAAACGGGCTATCTAACACTAAAAGAATTTTTGAAATCGGACCAGTAGTTCCTGAGATTAGCGCGTCCAACAAAATAAACTCTTCAGCTTTATTAGCATAATGTAACAACTAGTATAAATGTACTTATTCACTGCTCTTAAAATGTTCTGTTCTCAAAATAAGTGCTTTTATAGCTCACGTAGTTTACAATATTGGTGCACTTCATAATCAGTTAGTACAATATATTAAATCTATTATCTTCGAGCACAATGTTTGCAGAATCCATCCCCGTCGCGTGGTCTGTGGGCGGATATCGTTACAAATGCGCATAATGTACTCGTTAGAGTCCGTCTGTTACTGATTTAGTCACAAAACCAATCACTTTTCCGAGTAGACAGAAGGTTCATTCCATGAAGATTTGTCTAGCAGCTAATAGTCAAAACACTGGGGTCTTAGTACCATTGAGATCTGCAAGCCAAACTTGCATATGGGCTTATCATGGTTGTATTATTTTTTACCATGACAAGATGGTATAAATATAATGTTTTTAATATCTTGTCAAACCAGGCTAAACACTAAAAATCTTTAGGTTGAGTTGCTACCAGAGATGTGCGTGTAAGCACGTAAATCCACCATTAATCTGCGCTTTCAGGTAACGCAACAAACACTCAATTTCCTGAAATATCTCTAATAAACCAGGACTGCATCATTAGCATATGTGGTCCTTAACGTGACAAAGTGTTAGGTATAGTTTCTTTTATAAAATTCTCAGTAGCAGCTCGGAGTTTTGAGTTGTGCCCGGTTATTGGCAATAGGCCCGCCCTATATTACATGGGACCTATACATACCGGGGAACTGTGGGTGAACAATTGTACATTAGTACACCTCGGCCTAACCCTTCGCAGAATACAGGCGTGATGGGTCTGCTATCTCGGATGAAAACGCAGCCTTAACCTTAGAACTTCTGAAAAATATTCTGCAGTTACAGTAACTTTACAGAATGTCATGTTGTGGGCGCGACGATGCCGGATATTTCGTTGCCTATTATTCTGTGATTTCTGGGACTGCGATACACACCGCGTATTCCAGTAGGCAATGTTTGATTGTAATCGCGAATGTGTTGTAGGATGAGCCTTCTCGCTTTACGATTATTGCACTGGGTGTTCGAAGTTGGCATGTTAAGTACTTTTATGTTCCGATTTATGAGAGGATCCAGGGTGCTTTAACTATTTAGAATTCAAATTGATCAGAATTTACTTGGCATAAAGTTTTAAGATGTATTAAAGTTGAGGTATACTTGTTGCCGGGGGTTTTCATTTGTATTGCGTATTCAATCTTTGTAAAAAATTGCCTATATCTTATTCTTATGTATGCCTGTAATGTAACACCGTAAACATTCCACAAAGATCGTTCAAAAAAGTTTTTGCATAAAAGCCCCTATCAGTGAAAACTTTTAATTGGCCTTAATTTGCTTCTCGTTCTTTCCTATTTTGTGTATCTAGCTATAAGTTTTCCATGTAAAATAAAAATGAAAATAAAAAATAAAATAAAGTCAAACTTTAATATTTTAATAAATTACAATATTATTAGTAGGATAGGATTGAATGTTTTTGCCCGTAAACATTCAATTATGAATCAAGATAAAATAAATACATGAAATGAAATAAAGTTTATTTGTTACACACAGTAAAGCACATTACAAGAGAAAAAAAAGGATATGACAAAAGAAAACTCAAACTATTGTGCCTCACGGCTGTGGCAAATACTTAGGTCCAGTTCAGCAATATGCCAGACAGTTGGTGCCTGGCGCTGATTTTCAACTGAACCTCGATTTCAGAGGCGTCCCGGATGCAAACAACATCTTACATGTTAATACGATGCTATGATAGCATATTAGTAATTCATAGCAACAAGATAAACGCGAACAAATCGTCAGACTATTATGATCCAGACGTAGACATCCGTGGGATAGGTTAGTGTTGTGCACTCTTACTAAATGTGTTGCATGCTGGGACAGTAGCCAAGTACAACGGATTTCCACGGACGTTTTTTAATTTACTGATTTCTGAAATACAAAGCTTCATGCCTGTTTCCCAGTGACGTAGGCTTCCATTTCCTCTTACTACGATCCTGGCATACCACTTTACTTCATATATGCATGCTTGTCGGTTCAGGGTGCTTCTCAACCTTGCCTTTTTTTAGAACGTCCGCAATTTGGTTGTGGTACGTGAAATACGTTGGTTTCTAACACTATTATCTATTATTTAAATTCCGACGTTTCAGACCCTTTACAGCGTCAATGGCCACGAGTAGAGTAAGAAGGTAGGCGCCTTGTTATAATTACTAACAGTTACCCTATTTTATTTTTGCAATAAATCCAAATTCACATCTACAACCCAATAACTGTTCTATTACTGTCGGTCTCCTCTCAAAGATAAATTAAATATTTAAATATAGCCCTGTACCTATCAACTGCCTCGTTAGCCTAAGTCCTAAGTGTAACTGTTACGCTCGAGGTCCTGGGTTCGATTCCCAGGTCGAGCAGTGTTATTGGGGTTTTCTATGAAATTTTCAGTAGCTTTTCTTTTTGTCTGTATTTTTGTATTTCTGTTTATATAGTTTTCTACTACTTCGTTTTTAGTATATTTAGTTTTAAGCTTACGTTAATTACTTGTATTTGGGAATGTTGGTTCGCCTGTTATTGGCAACTGTATAAGTCCATTACCAATTATTATTTTAATTTTAAATGTTGTATACAGAAGCTGTTGGTGTACCTTTAACTATTAAATAAATAATAGTAGCAGCTCGGATATTAGCCCCCATGGTTATATGGGACCTAAATATACCGGTGAACTGTGGGTTTACATTAGTACTTACACCTCTGCCTAACCCTTCGGGGATTACAGGCGTGATGGTATGTTTAAATACCTACATCGTCTGTGAAGTACTGTAAAGAAAAACAGTATTCTGACGCACCAATTCTTTTAAAAATAACCGTGTTTTGAACGTTACCGGGCGTGTTATAATAATAAATACTTATCTTACGTCTACGTCTATTAAACAACTAAAATAGATCTAATCTACTAAAGTTACTAACATCGTTTAGATTTGAATCGATCGTAACATTTTATCATTATTAAAAGCAACACAAGTTTTATCAATTAAGACAAAACACAAGTCAGAAATTATACTTAACTATATCCAAACTTCTTTCTTCTACTGAGAATATCCTGGTAAAAAAACGCAATAACATGTTTCTAGACTTAATATTAAATCTATTATCTCGTTGCTGTCATCCACACTACCAACTACTAGAGCTCTAGAGAATAAGGCATGTTTAGAAAAAAAAAACGAAAATATAACAGCCTAAAATCCCGGTTATATCGCTAACCTGGGAACTCTATTCGGGGTTGTTGCACTTGCGTGCCAGTCGAGCCGGCGCATACGCAAATAGACCGGCCACCGCCGAATAGATGCACCGACACGGCCGCCATGACACCTCGAAGAACCTCAGATAATCTTAGCTAGACAATACATTGTAACACGCTGTTGATTTGCTTTCGTGCCAAATTTCTAGAGTATACTTAAAACTGTACTTCATCACCATCATCGTCAACTCATATGGGTTGGGCTGGGCACGGGTCTCCTCTAAGTATTAGAGGGATTAGGCTATAGTCTACCAGGCTGGCCTAATGCGGGTTGGCAGACTTCAGATATCGTTGAGAAAATCTCTCAGGCATGCAGGTTTCCTCACGATGTCTTAAACTTAAACTTGGTCCAATGATCTTAACACTAGACTATCACTGCTTCACATTGTCACAAAGCACTGTCATCCAAAAGGTGGACCTCTTGGAGTCTATTGTTCAGCAGTGGACTCGTGAACAAAGGCCTTCCCCATAGACTTCACAAGTACCTGTTATTTATAGGCTGCCCGCATCTGACGACTCCCAGCGACCTTTACCAGGTCGTCAGTCCATCTCCTTGGAGTCCATCCCACGCTGAGCTTTCCGGTGCGTGGTTTCCACTCCCCTTCTGTTCTGGCAAACAGTTCTACGAACTATGTGCCCCGCCCACTGCCATTTAATCATCTCAAATTACTTTACAACAATTACTAACTTGAGAATAAATCCTGAAATGACCTGAAACGCTCTTGATGGAGAGAGATCTCCATCAAGACCCTTCTTTAGTCCTAACGTGTACTTTAGTTACAATTTGGTGTCAGTAGCACTGCTCATTTCTCGAGGTCACAACCGCGGCTGCTGAGCGTAAGATCCTCTGACCCATTCTAAATTAAAAAAAGATTTTTTTTTTCTAACGTCTCAGTATGTGGGACCTGCTTCTCCTTATTTCATGGGCCTTTAAAACGTGCTAACGTAACTTGCTCTGCCTAATAAAACTGTCGCACATATTGCCTACACTGTGTGCACATAAGTTTAAATCTGCACGTAAATATAGTTGAATGCGTCTGCGCAGAACAAAAGCAGGAAATGTATTATCAAGATAGGATTACATACATTATGTGAGTTATTTAATTTTATAACTGCTTAGCATAAACTAGTATTATCTTGTCACTAGACGTTATTCTTATCTTAATCTTTGTTTATGCTCTAAAGACTATATTAAGGCAAGGTATCCCGCCTTCGACTCTGGTCACAGTCTAGGTTCTGCCAGGATAGGCTGCAAAATTAGGCTCTAAAATAAATTTATGTCGGCCTTCTAGTCAGAAGGGATCACAATCTAGGTTCAGCAAGGATAGGCTCCAAAATTAGGCACAAATAAATTTACTAAGCAAAAAAGACTTGTCAGTGTTTCGACCTAGATCCAGTTCAGGGGGAGTCCTAACCTCCATGACCCCAGGCCTATAACTTATCTACTTAAGTATGTTGAAGAAAATTTAATTCATTTAGGATTGGTATACAATGCGAAATTTTTAAATTTCTTAGTCGACTCTTCTAAAGATTAATTCTAAAGCAACTGCTGAATAAAAAACGAAACTGACACTATTAATGTGAGTAAAATATCTAGCCAGATATTTTTAAAGTATTAGATTATCAACAAAAAATATCTGAACAGAAAACTAGTTTAAGGCTAAGTATTAGGTTTCCAGTGTCTAGCATTTTTAGCTACCTACCATTTGCTGCGAATCTGAAACAGGTATTGCCACGATTATATTGTACGTAAAAGTGTAATATCTAATGGCCCATAATTTTTTCGGGGTCTTCTAAAAGTCTCAAACGCACAAGGGGCCGACGTCGCCGCTTTGAGTGAGTCAAAATTCCTTTAAAATTAAAACATTATATTGAAAAAATTGCCTAAAGTTGGGCCGTTTTTGTCTATTGTATTATAGATTTTCACTGGTTAATATTCAACTGAGAGGTTTTGTATGGAGCAACGGTGCGATACACTCATCTTAAGAACGTAAAGGGATAGACAAACTAAACAGCAGCGTTCTACCTTATTAAATTCCGAAATCAGACGTACCATTGTTTAATTTGATCCTAAGACTAGTCACTATAACAGACAACGTTATAATCGATTAAAAAATAAACTAAAAAATACAGCTTAAATATCACTTCTCTATGACATTCGAAACCCACAAACCCAATCACCTGAAGCAAAAAGAAGGTTACCCGTTCAAATATATAAAACTTTTTCTCTGGGTGACTGTAACGAAAGCTAATAAACTCTTTGAAGATATTACACTTGTTTGTAATAAACGACGTGAATATAGATCTGACATCAAAGATATTCAAACGCTCAACACTGGCCCATAGCCAAACCAAGCCGAGTAGAGAGGAATAGTGTGCGTATTGTCATTGCCACTTCCCATTTTTTTATAAGATGGCCGATCTTGGAATTGTCTTCTATGTTTGTTTATCGAAACAAAAATTAAGCTGCCAAGGAGTTAAAACGACACAGCGCCCTATTTTTACGTATAAACTAAAATATTAAACATTGATCAGAATTTATAATTATCAGAATGAAAGTTTTTTCAAATTCTAATTCCTTGATCAAATTTTGAAATGGTAAGGACTCGTTGCACCCCCTCCTAGTAACTTCCCGTTAAGTAATCTGGCGGATAATTACATACAAATTTTGATAAATATTTTAATTTATCCGGCAGCAACTATCTTAAGGTCGTGAAACAGAGGCCTTAAGTTTTGCTAATATATGCAATAACTAGCGCCAGCGGCTTCGCCCGCGTGGTCTGTGTTTCTTATAACTTTCATCCCCTAGTACAACCCCTTACAGTCCTTTTTTCGCATTAAAAAATTAGCCTTTTTCCTTTCTCAGGCTCTAGACTTTCCAGACTAGACTTTCTAGACTTTCATTTAAATCGGTTCAGTATTTTTGGCGTGAAAGCGCGACAGACAGACAGACAGTTTATAATATTAGTAAGGATTAGTACGATACTCGACTCGTACGATACAAACAAAGCTTATGTAAGTACAAGAATTCTTCATGATTCTGCATACGCCTTCGTACTCTTATATTAAATAACAAATGGCACTGCGCGTCACGGAACGTAATGGATCGCCGGCGCGCATCCGGTGCCGTACGAATGGGCCCGCCACTCCTGCGCATATTGCTTATAACCGTAAATCTGTTGATTGTTTCCAATTGCGAATGTATCCGTACCCGCTACTATGAGTATTGTTTCTTGTTTTGATTATGCATACAGTGTATTCAATTCGGTTCGTAATTCAGAGAAACCAAGATTATTATTTAAGGCTTCTGTCATAAACAGCCCAACAGTCCTCAGTATGTCTTCAATCCTCTTCTCTTCTCTTCCTCTCTAACAACATAGCTAAAAGCCCTTGGTTTGGGTACGGAATATCCTCATGGATCCCCATCTCCTGGGAAGGCGACAGGGTGTGTCTAACTCGTACCGACTAAAGACCGCACTTACCATACCTTGCCCTTTGTTTCATGGCCATGGGATCAGGAACATTCACTACCATGACGGGAGCTACAAGCCCTGAATTTTCAGTAGCATCTATTATGTTTCTCAAGTTCGCAGAGAGACTAGAGCTTCGGAAATACTTCTGCTAATTCATATTAGGAATTCGTAGCAGTTAATGTAAAACATTCTTTCATGGAAGCCCTGCTGGTGTCAGAACAGGCAGGACAAGTCTTTAACCTTCCTAATTCACGCTGTTGTGCCTATTGGAAATAGCTTATTATCTCTGGCTGCGTTGTCTGAGTTTCTTACGTCTATAAATTCAAATATGGAAATGTTAAAATACGATAACCGTCTTGCTAACTGGTATCGGTTTTAGTATTTATCGGTACTGCCATTACTTTGTACACAACAAAGTAGCTACATTGTAGGCCCCACAAATCTAGATCGCATCTGGTTTTCCACGGTGTAGACTCCCGGGTAGGTATTATCTACCGTTTCGCCCCAGGCGTTGCGTCCAGAAATGGTCATCTCGCAAACTCATTTTCGATTTCTCATGGTGATAAAATATTGGAAATTGTCTGTAACTTGAAATATACCTTATAGTCTCTGTAAGGTTAATCTAGAACACAATATGAATAGGAGGCTGTTGAAAGTTTAATTTACAAAAGGTATTCCCCCTCCATGTGCTGATGGTGGCCACTTGGATAGTTTTAGTGGGTAAGAATAAGAATCCTATATTATACTAGCTGACCCAGCAAACGTTGTTTTGCCATATAGGGGTGGGTCACCCTTATTATTTAGGGGTATGAAAAATAGATGTTGGCCGATTCTCAGACCTACCCGATATACACACAAAATTTTATACAAATCAGTCCAGCCGTTTCGGAGGAGTACGGGAACGAACATTGTGACACGAGAATTTTATATATAAGACTAGCTGTCCCGGCAAACGTTGTTTTGCCATATAGGAGTGGGTCATTTTAGGGGGATGTAAAATAGATGTTGGCCGATTCTCATAGATACCGGATAAGCACACAAAATTTCATACAAATCGGTCCAGCCGTTTCGGAGGAGTATGGCAACTAAAACTGTGACACGAGAATTTTATATATTAGATATCCATACAGAAATTGGTCTTTTGAAGGTTATCACCGTAAAAGGTCGAGGTATAAATGTCATGTTGAATGTTTCGGAACCCATGGCCATGACATATACCGCAAGGGAAGGTAACTGTTATTCTATAGCCGCAGGGATCCATAAGGATTTTCTGCAATGCAAAAAAAGTCTAAGGCTAATATTCAGAGACGATGCTAAGCGTAAAGTAATGCTTCCGTATGTCAAATTTGTATGACAATTTGACATATGGAAGCCTAAGTTTATGTTTAGCATCGTCTCTGAATATTAGCCTTGGTATAAATAAGTCGTCCGATATTGTCTTACGTGTGGGTACCCCTTAGAGAAGGACAATATACGCGTATCTATCGATGTTGGTGGCTTATTTCAATACAACAAATACAATTCTCGCCGGTATCAACAGTGCCGCTAAACTGTTCCGTCTTGCGAAGGACAGACTGAAGTTTTCTGAAATGACAGCCAACCTCCAGTAATTGGAGAGGCACTTCGAAGAAGAAGAAGTTCTCGCCAATTCGTCCAATATTTTTCACTCCGATTTATACGGCCGGACAGGACATAAAGATTAGCGAGAACTATAATGCTATATTGTTATCGATACTTTATTTTAAGAAGCGGAAAATTTGCCCTGTAATTTCATTCCAAGTTCAAAACGGCAATAATGCGGAGGTACAGTGGGAATTATTTCATAAAAAATTGGAAATATTCCAATGTTTATTATTAGCGCATTAAAATCAGCTGATTGTTGCTAACCCGAGCGCGGTAAACGCGATTGCCTCTGCAATGCCAATAATAATGCCGTTTGGCATTTATACCTGCCCCTATACCGTTTTGCGGAGTAAACAACAGATTATTTCTATCGTTTTCAATGCTATCCCAGCTATGAACAGTGTTATTTATTGTTTAATTTTGTAATATGGCTGTGTATAATTCAAAATTCAAAATTCAAAATATTTTATTTCAATTAGACCATATAAATAGGTACTTTTGAAACGTTAAACTAGTTGCACGGTTCCAAAAAAAGTGGGTCTTATGGAGAAGAGCCGGCAAGAAACTCCATAGATACTCTTTTTTAAAAATATATGTGTGGTAACAGTAACAATTGTTGTGAATAGTAATGAGGATGATGCAGTTTGATGTGTAAATTCAGAGATTAAAGAGTACGTAAGTATTAGAATTGAAATTAGTGCCATAGCAATTAGAGCCGACCAGTCCCGACAGACAGCACTCGTTCACGAGCATGACGTGTGTATCGGCGCCGTTTGACTCAACCATGTTGCAGGGAATAAAACGACCCGACACACAACGCCACCATCAGCAGGACATTTAAGCGAGAATGACAGGCTCAGACTGCGGGGCTAGTTATATTTATGTAACATCTAAGCCTGCAGAGTACTCATACTTTACAGTTCATATTGTTAATTTCTCAATAATAAAAGATTTACGGTTAAAATATATCTCAATTTAAAAGTACGCAGGTAAAAAATTAAATGTTACAATATAAGATATAATTAATTGGTATAATTATTGCAATGTCAAGTTATAAATTATTGCAATGTCAAATAGTAATAATAAAATAAAAATAAAAATATATGTCAGCCTGAAATGTTGTAATTATGGAGTCAATAGCCCGGTTCATTGGAACAGTTCAATCCCAAGCATTTTTGTCGTCTATATAATCTTTCACTGTGTAAAAACCTTTAAGACATAGCTTCTGCTTGACAACAGATTTAAATTTGTTCAAGCTTAGATTTTGAATATTGCTTGGGATTTTATTGTACAAGCGTATACACTGGCACTTGAACGAATTACTTATCTTCTGGAGCCTAGTTGAAGGAACAATAAATTTATTTTTATTCCTTGTATTAATATTATGTGTATCACTACGTTTTTTAAAAAGATTAATGTTCTTATGAGCATACAATAAATTTTCATAAATGTACTGTGATGGAACAGTCATAACATTAATCTCCTTAAATTTATCCCTCAGTGAATATCTGGGACTTAAATTATAAATTGAACGAATAGCTCTTTTCTGCAGTACAAAAATAGTTTGTATGTCGGCCGCATTTCCCCACAACAAAATACCGTACGACATCACACTATGAAAATAACTGAAATAAACTAGGCGCGCAGTATCTACGTCAGTTAAGCAACGTATTTTTTTGACTGCGTATGCTGCAGAACTGAGCCTTTTCGACAACTTATCTATATGTGGGCCCCACTGAAGTTTTGAATCTAAGGTGATGCCTAAAAATACAGCAGTGTCCACAAGCTCCAATTCTTTGCCATTTATAAGTACACTGGTTTTCACCTGTTTTACGTTAGGTGTTGTAAACTTAATACATTTCGTTTTATTTTCATTTAAAAGTAAGTTATTAGCATTAAACCAGTGTACTACTTTGTAGTGTGTACATTATAGCTGTGGGCTGTTAATAAAAATCTCAGTTTTTTTATAAAGGTATGTAATTTTTTTTTTTTTTTCATATGACCCAATGACCCAATTTTATTTTTATATTTATATGAACCCTATTTTTTAATTCTATAAGTATTTTTTTTATTACTAGCTCTTTTTGTCTACATATTTTTTCAGCTCATACAAAAACTGATTTGAACTTTGATTTACAGAGCTCCAATTATTGAGCGCCGTAACAGACGTTACCGATGCAAATGCGTAGCATGCGCAGATTTGTCTCCTTCGAGTTCCATTGATATCCCTGCCGGTGATGATGCACCCTCTCCAGATTGTAAGGAACCACCATCTAAACAGGGTTCAAAACGCTTCAGTCTTCTTGATGTCATAGGCGCAGTAGCCGAAGCCATTGATGAAGTTAAAGAAAATCTGGCAGCTGAAAATGAAGAAGCTATTGTGGAAGAAAATCTTGATGAGGAATAGGCTTTGTATAAACCAATTAAAGAATAGGAACCTTTCTAGAATGACGCTCAAGTTGCCACGTTTTTAAAGTAACGTCGTCAAATTGATCTCGTTCTTCATGTAGGTATCAGGGATCGATCCTTGCTTAAGCGTCATTCTAGACTAAAGGCCAAGTAAAAAGATTTTGTAAGTACTTTACTCTTTTGAAAAAGCTAGACGCCAGAACACCGGTGACATTGTAAAACGGATTTTTGACTACGCGGATATTATTATTATACTAGTTATGTTTATTTTTTGGAAATGCCTACGTTTTTTTTAATTGTTTTATACTTAGTTCTTATTTGCAGTTATTGTGTAGGTTTGATACGCGTATTAAAAGTTCTTTATAATTGCAATCGTTAACGCATTGCAGCGTTTTATTTCTGACCTACATTACACGATTCAGTTTTCACTGCAGTTACAGTTTTCCTGATAACAAACATAGGAAACTCAATGTCGTATCATATTGCTTTGGCGCTGGAAGCATAAACATACTCCTCCGAACAATACAATTCAAATTGAACGCTATCAATTCATATCCAGAATTCAATTTGGTATGACTAAGTCACATCATACGACCTTTTTCTTCATCAACGGCTGATTGCAAAATTTTATGTGTTATTTCAAATCGTACTCAAACACTTGGTATTTAAGTTTATTTTTGTATGACCGATGTGAAGCTGCACTTACAGCATATCTACTAACAACATTTTGCATTTAGCGCATGTTTGTCTGTTCGTCTGTTAGCACCGGCGGCGGTTGTAGGTGCTAACTCATTTACTCGACGACTGCTGATTAGTGAAATTACTGACCCGCCATTTTGGTTATGACATAACATACCTACCATTATTACATGAATTCACTCATCATCAATAGTTCGAATAAGATCATTTGAAGCAAAAATATGAATAAGTTTTACTATCTCTTCGACCCATGTAGAAAATTTTTGATAAATCAGCAACTAAATTGCACACACATCATTGACTATACAGTCACCCAACCGCAAATAAAAGCAGGAAAATAATTTATACCTATGATATGAAGATATAAACGGTTTTGACACAACATCTACTTAATATAAAAGATGGAATATTTTTATTTTAAATTAAAAAAGAACGGAATAATAAATACAACCAAATTACAATCGTTACATATTATGTACAATTATAGGCCGTCTTTTCGTGAAGAAACCTGAAATAATTGCACAAAATCTTATAGAGTACATTCTTCAAAACTGAATTGTAAATAGAATTGTCTACGTGACTCAAAAATCGCAATACCGATCGGCAACGATGGAATAATACACAATGACACGTGCATTGATGCAAGATGTCTGAAAAACACGCCACTTCACACCAGTCTGTGTCCTATGATGGATGAGTCAAGCAATCAGATAGACAAACACCGTCTGATAGTAATGACGGAGTCAAGTTCAATGTCGAATATCGTATGTAATAACATCTATGAATAGCTCTAGTTTTATTTTGCTGAAAAATAGGAGTAATTTTATTTTGAGAAGACAGACTGTCCAGCCCAAATATGCGCTGCAATAATGCCTGCTAACCTTTTTTTTATAGAAATGCAATGTAAACCTTCTAGGGTATAGATGGTGAAGCTGGCAATTGAAATTGGTATCGAATTGGTGTAGAATTTCAAACTTCAATAATATTCTAGAATGAAATTGTGTTCTAAACATTTTTCACTTAATATAAGCTAATTATATTACCTATAAATAGCTTTATTTTCGTTATTTTTTTTAAATGTTTTATTTCATTGGGCTAATGGTACTGGAAAGCCAATTCAAATTATGTGCGAAATAAGTATTTAGTTGAGTGTCCTTTATTCTTATTTCGTATTGTACGGTACGGAGTACCTAAAGACTCCGATATGTGAGAAACAGAATTTCAATGTCTTACTACCATGGATAGTATAAATTCTTTTCAAAAATTAAAATAAAATATACTTTATTAACCAAACGAAACACAAAGAAAATAATAATAAATAATACTACAAGAAAACAATTGGCGGTCTTATCGATAAGAGCAATTTCTTCAAGACAACCACTTTACTATATTTTTATGTTGTCCATTGCTATTATCTATTTTAATTATGAGTCCGTTATATTGTATAGGATATAATAACATAGATATTATGTACTTTATTTACTCATCTTATTGTAAACTCGTGACACTTCAGTCTTGGTCGAGCTCAACAACTGAGTAAACTTTGCAGTGCATTGTTTGCGCAGACGCATCCGGCTGTCACAAATATTTGCTTATTGCGCTTTCCAAAGAGAACTGAACGTTTAGGGTTCTTTAAGAAACACAAACTTTCCGAGAATGAATAGTCGTACCCATTTTCGTGAAAGTCGGAAAGATAAATGTCAAAATAAATAAATAAATATCCTGGGACATTTTTACACAGCACCATCTAGTCCCAAACTAAGCAGAGCTTAGATACATTATAAACCTACTGACTTAGAAGTCCCTAACAATGATTTAAATACTAAAGATAGGGCCTTCCGAATATTTGACTGACGCGTGCGCATCATCTTTGTGACGCATGCGCAGTATCTCATGGCATTCGTTTTTTAGCCGCGGTACTATGGGTACTAGACAATGGATATAATACTTATATACTTTTTTTGTAAATACATAGGAAACACCCAGACAAACACAAACATTTATATTCATCACATAAATATTTGTGTCTTGTGGGAATCGAACCCACGACCTCGTGATCAGCAGTCCGGTACTCGAACCACTAGACCACAGACGTCGTCACCATTATGCTTATAAGGTTATACTTACATTGGTGCTAGGTATTGCCTCATGAGTCTACTAAGCTAGAGGTTCGATTTCCAGGGCGAAGTGTTAATTGGGTCTTTCGTCCTTCTATGATATACTCAGTAGCAGCCCTGCCAGTAAGCAATAGGCTCGCTCCATACCTATTACATGGAACCTAACCATACCGGCGAACTGTTGGTAGAACATCAGTACTTCTTACCTACCTTCTTACCTTCCTACGTACCTTACAGGAATTACAGGTATATTGGTTATATTTTTTATATTTTTTTGTTTTTTTTTTGTTTTTCCTAGGGGATGGTTACCACTTAAAGATGCGCCGGCGGCTGCGGGACCGGCAGCGGCAGGGGCAGGGGCAGCGCCAGGAGGCGCCAAAGCACCACCCAAGGTGGTTGAAAAACCGCTCCCACAGTTACCATTGCCAGAAACTAGATAGAATTGGTATTGTTTTTTTTTATAGGCAACAGCCAGTGAGTTCTTTCTGATTTCCAAAGTTTTTCTGTACTTTTTGTCTCTTGTTCAATCTTAACTAGCTCTGCCAACTGGTTTGCTCGCACTAAGTTACATCCCTTTACAATTTTTTCCCGATGTTTTTAATAATTCTGCTATTCGGGGTGTACACAAATCCAATAAATCAAATGTCATAAAAATCGGTCCAGCCGTTCTTGCGTTATAAATACCTACTTATCCCAACTTTGTCTGTCACAGTTTTTAAATAAAGAGTGTCATTCCATGTCTTATTAGTGTAGTGGTCGTTAGCGCAACTACTACGCCAGAGGCCCAGACTCCTGAGTTCGATTCCCAGGTGGAGCAGTGTTAGGTATTGAGTTTTCTATGACATTCTCAGTAACAGCTCAGCGTTTGAATTAGTCAATAACCCCTGAATCTATGGAACCGTTTAGGTTGTATGTGAAACAAATTGGAAACTGTGTATGTACCTTATTAAATGTCTGCCAAGCCTTTGGGGAATGCATGCTTGATATGTGTATTTTATCAGTAATGTGCACATAACGAAATGGATCATTATAGAGTTTGTTTGATCCTGATAGATAATTTACCGTTTTACTCTGGACACAGCAGCAGACAAAATTTAAAAAAAGTCCTAAAAAACATTTATATTTTTTTCGTCGATAAAATTAAGCATAGATTCCTTCAATTCGATATGTGCACATCAAGAAGACGATTTTTTTATATTTCGTAACAATGGAATATATTACAAAATACATTTACAGGAAGAAGTGAAGAAGAAGAAATAAAAAATAAATGTCAAATTGACGTCTGGTATAAATGTAAACCTTGTAACAGGTACGTACCAATTTAATATGTCACTGTATACAATATACAAGGTGGAAGGGACATCGACGCACAAACGTCGTGACAAGGTTTCACTCAAGGGCAAAACTAAAATGACATAGGTCATTCATGTGGAAAATGATCGGTTATTACAGATATTGACATTTTTAAAAACGCGATCATAACGCTCCGCGGTGAATGTTATGGCGCACGCAATCCGAAATAAATGAAGTAATTATTTTTTAAATTATAAATCTAATTTGGGGAGATGGAAATAACGTTTTTTTACATGTTCAAGTAAAAAAAAACTGCAGAAAAAATTGAAAATTGGATAAAAAAAGTTATGGAAAATTTCAACGCGGAGGTCCAGAATCGTGTACTGAACTCATGGTATTCGGATGAGTCGATGTACCTTCCACCTTGTATTAGGTAGTATTAAACTGCGTCAAAGACTGTAAAATGCTGCAAGGAGAAGACTTTGCACGTAAAACCGTCAGTGCCATACGAACACCTATGACAATCGTTAGTGGTAGTCAGAACCAGAAGCCTAAAAAACCTGACAATCAGTCTATCCTTCGAATATCGGTATTGCCCAGAAATTGGGCTGCGGAGCTGCAGCTACATAAAATGGTGAGACTGGAACCCGACCCAAAGTGGTTGGCAAAAGGCTAGGAACATGTAGACTAATATACGCAGTGGTTTCAATAAACTGTCGTATGGTCTTAGGAATGTATGTATGGTTCACCGTAATAATGAGTATTTTTTATTTCTAGTAATTGTTTACCAATAATGAAGACCTACTTATGTTTTACCTCATAGGTATGAGCTTTACCGTCATAATATTGTAGGGCAAAGACCTCTCCTTTATTTTTCCTCTTAGCGTTGTCCTCTAATACTACAGTACAATTCCACATGATTAATATATTTACGGAGACTCTCATCGAGAAGTTAGTTCTACAGAATCGAATCCAGAGGCTCGCACTCACTGACTCTGTTTTGACTATGGTTTATAAAGGATTTGAAAGGAACTTTCTCAACATTAATACGTATTTTTCAACTAGCTTTTTTTATAAATATATAGTGTATTGGATTATATTTCAATACTATGAGCAGTACAACGTTTTCGGTCTAAATACCTACTGAAAAAAGAATATCTTCAATTTCGCGACTTGTTAACGAAATCTATTTTAAACGGTTTATTCAGAAAAAGTCGCCAGATAACAAAGTGCCAAGCGAAGCTAATTCAGCGGTAAACATTGTATTGTTGGGCTGCGCGTGCGCATCAACGGCACCGGTAGCCGGTGGCCCGATGACGCAAACGCTCGAGCCCACGGCCAATAGGGGCACGGCTCGACACGTCAAACGTCAAAATATCATGATTTATTGCTATACAACTATTTCATTCCCAAAATGTTGTTCTAGACTTTGTTGTTTATGACTTTTATTCGCAAGAGAACGTCTCCAAATGATGTAAATTGCAGCATCCGAACAGAAAAACATCGGTGTTAACAATAATACTTATTCATTTATGAGTCCTAACACGTCACATTTCCATCATTGAAAATTGTATGTTACATAATAAATATATCAAAAGTTTTTTGTATTCAAATTCCAAACTAAACAAAAAACCCACCGAACAAATTCTCGAGAATTTTGAAACGTAGTCTGATTCCGTGTGAACAATAATAGCATACTTAATTTAAGTAATGTTTGTGCTAATTTTCAATTTTTCTTACTTATCAAATGCAGAAAATATAAGCATTTAGGTCTATTGCAAGTTTAATGTAGAATTTCGCACTCCAGCACCCATAAATTTATTAAATTACCCAAAGAAAACAAGTCATAATACCAACATTAAGGCGTACTAGTTATTATCAAGAATTTTCTAGAATCATTCAACAAGAATCAAAATTTTCTTTTTATAATAACATTGTAACAAGATTCTTGAAAGTGGCTATTAATGTAGTTTTCTTTTTAACACTCAAAATTGATTGTAAAAACGGGCATACGTGCCGATTTCGAGACAATTGCTTTTTTAGAGTATTTTAGAGGTGCTGCAGAATATTGCTACATTGCTTTGTCTTGCCACTAGACAAAAGAAAAATATATTTAATAGAACCTAAATTGGCTTACTACTGAAAAACTATATAAAAGCCACATTGCATGGCAACAGTATTTAACTATTTATTTTATTATGAGTAATAAATAGTAGTAGGTAATCATCCAGCAAATTTAAGTAGGTACTTCATATACGCTAACAATATTATGTTATTTCCTTATTCTTTGTGCAACACACAAAAACCTCAACTAATGCATTTTGGTAGTTTGATGTAAAACCCAACTTTAATCAAAATTCAGTTTTGACACAGCAAATCTTTTATAAATCTAGAACATATTTCCTTATCCATTTACGATACAAAGCTTTCAATACCAGATAAAAAAAAGCACCTCGAATGAGGAATTCAAACTTCCGATTTGGTAACTAACGTTGGGAGAACCCATTTTTTTACCTAAAATCTAGATAATATAATGTTATCGTTGAAACACGACAGATTTTTCCGTGACTACCGCTAATAGAAACCGTATGAAAAATGCGGCGGAGTCGTGAAAGGTTTCAACTTTCTCTGACAGCATTGGCAGCGAACAGAATGCGGTTTGGGCGGCGCGCGCGCATTCCCGTTGCTCTTAGATACTGAAATCGTGAGACATATTAACTGTACAATAAAATAAGGCAAGATAATCCAGATGTTGGCACCATGTTTGGTTTGCACGTATATTATTTGCTTGCGAAATGAATTAAGAATTCCGGGCGTCTTTAATGATAAGTAGCAGTCAACTGAACCGAGTACAGTTCTAGAATGCTGTAGTATTGTTATTGTATAGAATACGATCTAAGTAAGCTTTTCTTTAACTACATTTAGCAACTTGTCAAATCTTCCACACAATTTCCATTTTCCATCATCTGTATGGATGACCGAGAGCCTGGAATGGTTTTACTGGATTTTCGTCGTCCATCTTAGCTCCTGTGTGTGCTATCTATCCATGTGCAAAACTAGGGTCAAACACATTCGAGTCAACCATTGCTGTTCCACTGCTTGACAACGGCCTAACCCAGGTCCTTCCAGGTACTCCTTTCTCTTGCTGCCTCGAACTCGTAGGCATATCACGACCAACATTTTCCTATACATTTCTTTATTGAAATACTGAGTATCAGCCTTTAGATAAACGTTTTCTTTTTTATCTAGCCATATTACCATGAAACCCACCCGGCTTCAAGTTGGCGCGCTTTCTTTACTTTGAGACATTTCATACTTTGAAAAAGCTATTGTCATTACTTACATCTCAAACTAAGTATAAAGATACTTCTGAAAAATGTACAGGTACTATCTTAAGCATAGTCTGCCTTATTTCTACGAATTCTGACTGTTTTGGGTATTTCATTTGACCTACGCAAATGTCTTGCTGATCTGGTATCGTCGTGCGACGGGTCGTTGAGCTCCCTAATAATGGTTGAGCTACACGATGACTGTTGCATGCGTGCCGTCAGTTAGGACTGGTCAACTCAAAACTGTTTCAGATTTTGCCCTACATTGTTTAACTTGCATATCCGATATATACTACGTTTGTCTGGACTTTAAAAGAGACCATGATTCTCTGAATTTGTTTCGGCGTTTCTTTTCAGAGGTCGTCAGTTAGGAAATGTCGGCGACATCTAGCATTAAACAAAAAAAAATGACTTGTAAAATTGTCTTTAAAGGATCTACTTACAGAAAAAAATTCTTTAGGTACCTTACCTTTTGACTTTGTTATTTTTTTTAAGTCACCATGCCTGTCACAGTTCAGTGCTAAAGTGTTGAGATATAGATGTCACAGGTCTAAAGATAGTTCTAGTTATCGGCGGCGTACATGTGTATCAGCCAAGCCTTTAGACCTCCGTGGTCTAGTGGTTCGAGTACCGGACTGCTGATCACGAGGTCGTGGGTTCGATTCCCACAAGGCACAATTATTTATGTGATGAATATAAGTATTTGTGTTTGTCTGGGTGTTTCTTATGTATTATAAGTATGTATTTACAAAAAAAAAGTATATAAGTATTATATCCATTGTCTAGTACCCATAGTACAAGCTCTGCTTAGTTTGGGACTAGATGGTGCTGTGTAAAAAATGTCCCCAAGATATTATATATTTATATAATTATAAAAAAAAAAAAAAAAAAAAGCCCACTCGTGGAGACACCTTTCAGATGTTACTAACCGATAACCGATAAGCTTGCTGTCACACAGTACAACGTTTTATCATCGCTAATCTAGGTACTGTGCCAAGTGTTTTAACAAATATTGCAAAAATGTGTACCTACTTGTTTTTACCCGAGCACTAGTAACTACTTACTAGAGCTAAAACTAACTGATCGTCAGCGATTGTATCCTCGTCTCAGTCGTCTCTATTGCTTACCCGAAATTCGTTTTTTATGTTTGTCTTCCTGACCCAAAGAGTCCCCCTGTCCTTCCGCCGGTGCAGCTATATTTTGATACTTCTCAAATCTGGATTTTTTTAAAAATAGTCTAAGTGATGAAGTAATAGATTGTAAGAATTATTATGGAAACATTTAAAAGCATCACTTCGCAATTTAATTTGAGTTAATTTAAAACTAGTTGGAATTATATTATTTTCGATCATGTCGGAGCAGCAAAAATTTACAGGCCATCATAGTTTAGTGGAAGGTTTATTAATTAGTCACAATTTTATGCTTTCCACTTAGGGAGTCTTTAATGTATGACCCAATGACCATGTAACATTGGAGACTCCTGTGGCTGTGCCTACATTTGTACAATCTACAGCATTCTAATCCAAATATCTATTTTCTTCTTTACGACATCGATTGCAATCACTAATTAAGCTTTGAAGTCGGGATTGCACACTAACTAAAATTATTTTTGGTCGTGCATTGGACACTTGTGAGTCGGGTGCGCGTGAGTGCACCGGGGTCGACGGCCGCGCGCGCCTCTCGTCTGAGTCACTCGCGCCTATTCCGGTGCAGCGGTCACGTCGCTCGATGTCGAATAAAGAGCCGCTATGCTAATGTGGGAAATGATTGTCAGACAAACAATCAGTGCGAAATTATTTAAATTGCCTCTTCAAAGATGGGAGCTAAATGAGATCTTGTCTGGCGATTCTTTGTATCTATCTTCGTTTGTAATCATAAATGTATAGCCATAACTCTATATTCCTATTTTAATAACAACTCTGGAGTATGGTCTTTGGTCAAATGTGTCGAAATTAAAGTACGCTGGAACGAGTCAGTATTCAAAAAATAACAGTCCTATTATGAACAACGTGCTGCTTTGCCTAAATGCCCTTTAAAACGTTCATTTTAATCCTGTAAATGTGTCGAAATTAAAGTACGCTGGAACAAGTCAGTATTCAAAAAATAACAGTCCTATTATGAACAACGTGCTGCTTTGCCTAAATGCCCTTCAAAACGTTCATTTTAATACTGTAATCGGATTAACTACAATCCCCTTTCGATCACGTCAATCGATATCCGTAATAGGGGCTGGGTGTCGCATGTCTGCGCGGGAGTCTGCCAAGCCCCCTTCACTACCCCACTTACCTCTCGCCGCCGTTCTGCTTCATTGCGAAATCGTTCAGGTAGTATTACCATTAAAAAGATTAAATAATTAATCCGTATATATAATGTTGGTGGAATTTAATGACTAAATAGGTTATAGTGATCCATTCCTAATATATAACTAAGATTTCCATTGATTTTTTTAAACATTGATGTCTTTATTTGCTGTAACATGTGTCAAATAGTTACAATACAAAACATCATGCATGCTATAGTGTTAAAAATGAATTAAGCTACACGTTATACCATTGAAATTGATAAAATTGTATTAAATTATAAAATATAGAAGTCAGATATTGAAATTATCGTTTTACTCTGTTTAGGTTCTTCAAATTCCTAAAGGCTTGTGATAGATTCGCTACAGTTAGTAGGAATAATCGGCATTACAAATATTCTTAGGCTTCTTCTTTTTTTTCTTAATAAATATTTCTTAAATATTACTTCAACCCATTACGTGTACACAATAATTGGGAGTTGGGACATCGCCATTGGCGTTCTCAAAGTCCTCAAATGTGTACGGAAACTAGGATACTTCAACAAGTTATTTCAAGAAACTTCCGATATCATTCATACATCAAAGTTGCATTAATAAAGAATAGCCATGTCACTGTAACTTCATAATGCGTAAAAACTTTAATTATCTCTCAACCAAGTTGCACAGACGATGTCTTCATAATAAGAGAGAAATTGTTCAACGTATCGTAATCTTTGTGCTATACAATAATGTCTTTATATTTTTCCAGGAATTTTGTGACGCAGCGCCCGCAACGGGACTCGGACGCACGTCGTATAAAATGATGTTACAAGTAATTATCGTTATTCTTCATACTTCATTTATTAGAATTATGAATTGTTATTTTGACTGTCCTAACCTACAGGGTGAAATGTTTGAATAAATTACAATTATATGTACAAATAAGTAGGTATGTAGATAATGACTGCACTAGTAAAAGAAGTAAACATTTACTATTATTTTTATTTTTAGTTTGGGCCTAGACATGACGCAAAATTATAACTATGACGTTTTGAAATAATCAATAATGAATAGGTATCCTTCCTTCTCTCAAGTGGAAACTTCCCTCTGATACTACCTGCTTAACAAACATAAAAAGGTTGTATAATCTTTCATACGAGTACATTGTAAAAATTCTAAATTCTTTGATAATAATTGACATCTAAACCCCTTAAAAAAAGGCTTATTGTCATTTGTATGATGTAAATCTTGCATTCTTTGGCAATTGGGTTTTCTAACATTAGGTTTTTATATGATGTTTTCAGTTGCTTCTTCATTTTGCCCTCTGTTACATGGGAACTGAACCTGTGTACCATATCTGTATCATATACTCGCAACCCTGGGTGTACAGCAATACAGGGGTATTGCTACGTTATCGTGTAAAGTAAAAACTCTTTGCAAAGTTTCCTCCAAAGAGTATTTCACCACTGAAGCTCAAAATTACAAAAGTTCCACGTAAATTATGAGTAGCTTTAACTATGACTCAACAATAAATGTGTGTTAAAACCCATGATTTTGTCTGTAATTTGTTTAGGATACATCGTGTAGGTATATCAATCAATATGATTTTGATGACGCATAAGGCCCGGCGCCCACTATCGGCACGGCATCGCTATGGCAAGGAATTCTTCGCCCTATCGGCTATACCTATTACCTACGCGCAGACGCACACTGACGGCAATTATTTTGCCGAGGAGTCCTATGGCATGCCTGAGTGCTACCGCAACAGCCTAATCCCTAGCTTATAGAACAGTGGCAACGTTGCAAGCGAATGGGACCTAGTGCTCATGCTGATGAAGAAAAATCTTCGGCGGCTTCGGTGTCCCGAAGACTGCCTAAACTAGCTGATGTATGCCGAGGCGTCCTTAGGTATGCCTTAGGCCTGGTGACCAACAGTGCTTCCAGCACCGCGCTTTAAAACCGCTTTCGTATGAATAAATACATGGGTATGAGCCCTGCAAGTTGATATGTGCCCGGCGGCCATCTTGGTGACGTAAAAATGACGTAACCGCTCTCAGTACGCGTTAGCACTACTACACATCAAGTACAGCGGATGACGTCATATGGAAGTTAATTAGACAAGGCGGGACATTATCCATTCGTGTCATTTAAAACTCCCGTTTTTATGAGATTCTTTTTATGCATTTTAAGCACTTGAATTTTCGACGCTGAGCATCGAATTGAGCATACGGAAGTTCTCCGACGTCGGGTTCTAACGCGACGCTTTTTAAAAACTCGTTACGCTGCTAAAATCTGTTATTTTCAATTTTCAAACAGACACTTCAATTTACAGATAGGTTATACAGATAGGTTTAGAAAATTCGCAGAGCCATTTATGAAGCATTCCTGGAGCGAGCGGCGTAGGTGAGGCCGGATATTGCTCGTATTCTTGAATGGAGACTGCGCCCTCTACCGTCACTAATATACAACGTCAATAACAAGAATTGCAGTGCGCAGTTATAATACCAACAATGAATACATGATGGTTGGGAAATTGGTGTCTTTGTAAGGCACCGGTGTATTTTCAAGTGGTTTGGCAGGAAATTACAGAAGTAACGTTGAGAACCAGGCCAAAACGACCACATGATTACCTGTTCTCAGGAGTTATAGCAACACTTCTGGCTATTCTTTTGAAATAATTCCAAAGAAGATATACATACTTCCTTACTTCCTTATCCTTACTTTAATATTATAATTGCGAAAGTAACTTTGTCTGGCTGTCCGTCTGTATGTCTGTCTGTCGCGCTTTCACCCCGAAAATACTGAACGGATTTAAATGAAATTGGGTACACAGACAGTCTAGACCCTGAGAAAGGGCATAGGCTACTTTTTAATGCGAAAAAGGGCTGTAAGGGGTTGAATTAAGGGATGAAAGTTATAAGAAATACGCAAACCACGCTGGCGGAAAGCTAGTAAGTAAGTAAGATATAAGTATATATGATAGTCGTTAGTGGTAGTCAGAAGCCCAAAAAGCCTGACAACCAGTCTTTCCTTCGAATATTGGTATTGCCCAGAAATTCAGTTGCGGAGGTCTGATGGCAGTCGCTCCGTGTAAAATACTGATATTCAGCCGTATCCAAGACTGGAAGCCGACCCCGACATGGCTGGGAAAATGCTAGGAGGAAGATAATTATACTGTATGCACAAGCTGTATTAATGTTATATTTTTCTGCGGTATTGTAGAGAAGTTTATAAACACGGAGTTTACAGGTACCCAAACCCACCAAATAATGATTTTAAGCCATCACCAGATATTAAAAATTAAAACCCTAATTAAAATTAAGTTTGTGTTTGCTCGGGCTAATCTCAGAAACGACTGTACGGATTTTCATTCCGTTTCCACCAATAGAAAGAGGGAATCTATCTTATCTAGGAAGACTATACTATTTAGAACACGTGAAGACTTAACAGCAGCCGATTGCTCAAGCACAGCGCCAATCTTGTCAAATCTCGGTCGAGTTTATGTAAAGCGTTTTTTCTATTAGAAATGATACTCAATTTTAACTATCCCGTTAACAACTGGACCGAATCATAGACATTAATTCTTGCTCCCATTGTGCCCGTGCAAAAACCACAGACAATCGAACGGCCATACTTTCTCTTCACTGACTCCGTGTCTAAACTGCATTTACGAAAGCAAACACTAAATGCAAAAGTACTATCGACGCTATTGTGTTTCGTGTAATTGAACCTTACACGGCATATCAAATAAATTTCTAGTTTTTAGGTAGCTATAGGTACCTAGGTACACGTAAATTTCTCTTGCTTTAACGATGCAAATATTAGTGATAAATTTCGATACTACAGTCCAGAATATTTTTGAAGTACCGGGCAAACTAAGCCAGAATTTATTTAACCGTTCCAGCGTGGTCCGCAATCTTTCTGAGCACAGCTGAAGGGAAATACCGAATAGGAAAAATTATAGGCATATCCTTTTATTTCCCTAAACAATTTTCAAGTACCTACTCAGGTATATATTCGTCATAGCTTAAATGACATTGGTATCTCAAAAGATTCCTATCAGAAATGATTCAAAATACGTGTTGCGGGTATTGCACAACCTTTGCGTGACCTAACATCACTTCGTGGTATTATGGCAGAGATAAAGATAAAACCTGTTAGATTATTCCTGATATTGAAAATCACCTGTCGGTTTATATATGATTTTGTCTCACTTGAGAATAGAGGTCAAAATTGTGTGAATTGAGGGTACTTGAAAACGCGTGATTGGCACATGCTAAAAATATTTAGCCGTAACAGATTATTAATAACAGCACCAACATTTAAAAAAATAACTAACAACTACCCTCCACCTGCTGATTTAAGCTTTAATTGTATTATTGTATTATCATTTTATTCATCTTAAAATTTAAAATAAAGACATCATGATCCAAAAGCTACGCTTGCAACTAAAGACGAAACAGTTAGGTCATTTCGTTTTGAAATTGACACACTTGAATAAATTAAAAATGTAAGACTATCCAATTCAATATTAAAAATGTGTTGAAAATATTGTAATCCACTGATAGTGTGACTGTCGTCGATATCAGTCCGGTATCATCAAACCGACCGATTACTTATCTTTCGCGAAAGTTCTACAATGATTTCATCGTTGTGTAAAGTGTTACCAAAAAGATGGATCCGAGTATTCGCAGTTTTTAGCTTGATCTTTATAATCTTCTTATTGGTGGTGCCGGATAAAGAGTGAGTCAGCCTTTACGATAAGTACTATAATATTATTCAAGGTCTTGTAACTGGAAATGTTACAGTTAATGAATGCCTTTCTTTAAGGTTGTTTTACACTAACTTACCGCAAGCGGCTTCGCACAGCCAGGCTAACATGCGCGCCACGACAAAATTTTGTCTACTCTTTTGTCTCGCTCTTTCTTGTGCGAAAACGAAACAAAAGCACGACATAAGCGTAGACAAAATGTTCTCGCGGCGTGCATGTTAGCCCGGCTGGTCTGGTATTTATAATAAATTATACCTTATGTCACAAGAATAGTACAGCTTTCCAACGGTGAAATAATTTTTCACATCGGTCCAGTAGTTTCGGAGTCTATTCAAGTCAAACAAACAATCTACTCTTTCCTCTTTAGAATATTAGTATAGATTTATAGGAACAGCAGCGCGCAGGCAGTCAAAAAATGCAAAGATATGGTCACCAGGCTCATTGATTCAATTAGCCCAAAAATATTAACTTGCCATCAGGAAAGTTGTACCATATTTATACGAAGTGGCTCGTTCAAAGAGATTAGTAGATTTATAGATAGGTTTTTGTTTTCAGCGTACTTATCTCGAGTATGAAGCATGAAGTAAATTATATTTTCGTGCAAAAGTACCCGTACGAATCACTTAGGTAATAATAGGAATCGTCGAAACTCTAAAGTTTATATGTATCTACAGTTAACAACATGACAGTATATAGTTTATCTTTAAAATATCTAATTGAGAGCCTGTTTCACAGCTTACTGATAAGTTGCCGTTAAACTGATAGATAATTTCATACTAGCATACGTTAGCGGCTATCCAGAGGTGGTGCAACAGGCCCTTAATCTCGTCTATTTGTAAATTTCAATCAAGCGATCAAAACAAATTTTAGTCGTTTTTATTGAAAAGGTTATTGTTGACACGCCATTGACCCTCGATCTCTGCATCTAATGAAGAAGCATGATGTCTTGTAAGTATATTACCGCTACATGCGCAGGATTAGATATTATGAATAAGTTATCTGTTAGTGATTTACGTGCACTGCGCCAAATGCGTGTAACAAGTCATACGCAAGTGTTGTCAACTCGATTATATTGGTATCGGTGATAAGGCGATAGCTTTACCGTATCACGGGCTCATCGTGCGATTTACTTCCCGCGGCTAAATTGTGATTTGATGTAATGGAATATTTTAAAGTACCAAGTTCCTAACCTGCCTTGTTGTTCCCAAGCGCGACTGCTACGCTTGAGGTCCTGGGTTCGATCCCCGGGTCGAGCAGTAAGAAGGAAAACTCAACAATAGTTGAGTTTTCCTTCTTTGTGAATTTCCCAGTAGCTCGGAGTCTGGATTTGTGCCCGGTCCCCCCCCCCCCCCCCTATTATATGCGACCTAAAACATACCTGTTTGTACATTATTACGCCTCTGCCTTTCCCTTCGGGGAATATAGGCGAGATGGTATGTTTTTTCTTTACCTATACTCTACTTTCTTTGGCAAACAAAAAACAAATGAGTTACCTTCTTGTGGACTTTGGTCGAGTAACGCAATGACTGATGCATTTGGCCATCAGTTAGGGCTGGTCTACTCAAAGCTGGAATGGTTCTTTCTTCAAAAAGGCATTTCATGACATGATCATGAGAAAGCGCCGAGGGTAAAGATTGTCCATGATCATGGTGAATGTTCCAGATCCCATGGCCATGACGCTTATGGCAAATGACGGCTTTTTAGTCGGTATGAGTGTGACATACTCCGCCGCCTCCCCAGGTGGCGGGATTCATGTAAGTGGGTAAAGATTGCAGTATTGTTCGTGAAGGTTCCTCATCCTCAGTGCATTGAGTTTCAGTTTTTTTGGTCTATGGTATTTGCAGTACCTACTATCACTAGGTCAGTTCTACTTTCTAAACTGCTACTGAAGTCTCCGTAAAGCGTATTTAAGGAAAGCTCTAATACAAAGCTGATAAAAAGATGTACCAATTCAGAAGAACTCCTGTGATCCTGTCTGCGACATACAGAACAGAATGTTACCTAGCACATTATTGAGTAGCGGCAGATAATCGGCATCAGTGGTACCAACCAACAACTTTGCGTCTCATAATCTGTTTACGAGGATGGGTACCAGGCGATCATACATTAGACAGAATCCTATAAACTTTGCCTGTTTCAATTGCATGATAAAACAATAAGTAGGTCAGATATTATTAGTTTTCCTTGTCTAGTAAGAGCAGAATTTGAACAGTAAACGGTTTGGCCGTTAATTTGCATAATTGTTATGACTTACTCATGTACTGTTGATTGTGTAGAATGAGTCAGAGGATTATTTCACACGTCCTTAGTACTCAGCAACAGAATCGCTTAACCGTCTAGACTAGAGATTAGGCCTTTTTAAGGCTTCACTGACGTAAATAGGTAAAAATCATTTGAAGCCTCTTTGTCACTTGCCTCTTTGCGTTTATTAAAAAAGGTAGCAAGGTACTTTTTTATAATTATTTACGCCCGCCATTTCTGACCATTCTTACATTCCGTGTACTACATAATATATGTGTATTTTTGTATCGCACATCTTCTCGAGAGTTTTACGTCGTACAATACCACAAACGATGTTACGAGTAGCTCAGAGAGATATAAAAATCGTGCTTTTATGCGAACTAAAAAATATAACGGCTAAGTACACGTTCGATTGAAAATTTTTTTGGAAATACACAGATGTTTACTTTGAAAGTTATATTTTTTTAAATTACGATTGTGCGTGGACTTTTGGACAATTCCGCGTTTGTTCGCCAGCTCCTTAATTATTATGAAGTAAGAATCTTATTCCTGAGGAATTGCTCATTGTAGAATTGTAGACTGTTTAGTTCCCCTGCATTTATTGCAAATGTCCGTCTGTCAATTGCAAAAATTGAAGTCTAGCAGATTTCAATTATTCTACTAAATATTACGTAGTTGGTAGTTTTCAAACGTAAACATCCATTCCGGATCCACCTTTACCATTTACCAACCTCACTACCCCGAAGTAGGTAGGTAAGTATACGATCTTGCAATTGTTTCAAAAGTATTTACATTGCAGAAAATATTTCCTCAACACTCGTGTAACGTATTCACCGTCTCGAAAACCTGTGATTGTGAACACCGCTAAACATCTGAAATTAGCGAATAAACACAACATCTGACTCTTGACGTCACGCACCCAAAAACACGAACCATGAAACTGCTCCGACTCAAGGTCCCACTTCGACACTGACATTGGCCGACCGTGACGGAAATAGGGCAAGGCCAGGAGCTCCGAAACGTTACGTAATGACGGTAAAAGGTAATAGGAACGTTATGATTATGGAGGGGTTCGTTCGCTGCATGCGGGTGTAATATGCCAGAAGGTCGCGTGCTTGCTTTTCCCAGAACATTTTTGCAGGCATTTTACCCGCCTAGTTTAACGTCGAAATAGAAAAGTTTTTTTGCGTTACAAAATGATATGCGGGTAGTCTCATAAAAATTTCATTCAACCTATCGACGATACTGATGTGATGCACCTAGTGTAAAACGGACAATTTATGTGTTTGGCGATTTATTTTTCATATTTAGATAGTCACTCAGAGGTCCTTCATATCTATTAGATTAGACATTTTTATTGAGCCAAAGGGGAAGTGTGTCTTACTATCTTTGTTAGATGTACCTTACAAACGAATGAGTTTAACCGTTGTTCAAGACATTTAAATGTGCTTACGTGTGATTCATGAATAGGGTTTCTGGTTTCTCGACCTTTTTCATTTCCCGAGGCACGAGAATTCTCGACAAGGATTTCCCGAGTTTCTCGAGTCTCTCGAGAAATTTTGTATTTTTTTATAAAACATGATGTTATTTTAAAATATTTACTTTTAATACAAATTAGACTGATAGATGAGATCAATTAAATGAAATGGTAATTTTTTGGTTACTATAATAGGATCGCTCGCTATTACATGGGACCTAATCATACCGGCGAACTGTGGAAAATTCGAGGAATACAGGCGTGATGGTATGGTGGTATGTAATAGCTGTTTTTGACTAACCTCCGATTTACAAACACTGCCAAACATAGCCAAGTTTCGTAAAATAAAGGACTCATGAAATAAATACCACAGTCAGATTTAACTGATGTTTGATTATTCTCCGATTTACTTTATTTAGACCTTGCTATGAAAAAATTTACATAAAATAATAATGTAGCAACCAACAGCTAAGTTTTTCTACCACAGGGTCAGTTTTTCGTAGTACATATTTTTTACAGTAACGTTCTAAAGTTACAAATAATTTTTCGTAAAACTTAAAAGGTATTGAAAAAAGTTCCAATACTCATAAATCTTGGCACCTCCTATCATAAAAGCACTTTTGTAGTGATGATACATTACCTAGAAGCAACTAGACACCATTTATTGTTGTAAAATAGGTATCCATTTTAGTCTAATTGCCTATTTACTACTAATTTTGGTTTTTCTTCAGAAAACACTCAAATAGTCATAAATTTTAAGGAAATCAAGTTAGAGCTCTGCCCCAGAGATATTTTTTACCCCCAAATAACCCCAACTATCGCCCTGTTTCGTTTGATCTAAGATTTTCTGCCCACGCTGTTTATAGGGATATGCCAAGTTTCAGTACAATCGAGTAACATGTGAAAATTCAATAGATAAAAATCAATCATACCCTGTTTTTCTACCATCAGAGATAAATATATTATAAATGGGACCACCACTTTGGAATTTTTTGGTATAATTTTTGAAATCGGAATTTTATTAACATTTGACAGAAATATCGGGGAACATAATTACGTAAAAAACTATACAAAAACCTCCGAAATTTTAACCTCCGATTTTTCGTCGGTTAAATAAACTAAACCTTTTGCTGCCAATGCCTCTAGATAAACCTTTGAAATGATAACATCCGATTTTTAGTCGGTTAATTAAACAAAACATTTTCCTGCCAACGACTCGGGAATTCCCGAGTTGTTGAGATTTTTTTCCCGTCTCGACTAAAGACAAATTTCTCGAGAATTCCCGACTCGAGAATTCTCGAGCAGAAACCCTATTCATGAATCAGCAACTAATAAATAAATATTTTACACAACACCATCTAGTCCCAAACTAAGCAGATCTTGTACTATGGGTACTAGACAATGGATATAATACTTATATACGTTTTTTTTGTAAATACATACTTATAATATAAGAAACACCCAGACAAACACAAACACTTAAGTTCATCACATAAATATTTGTGCCCTGTGGGAATCGATCCCACGACCTCGTGATCAGCAGTCCGGTACTCGAACCACTAGACCACAGACGTCGTCAAAATTATATGTTATCAATGGAAAACAGATTGAAGACTATGGAAATAAGTATCATTTCAAATGTGTTAACTGTGACGACACAAAGTCCCAGAGAGCGACAGCAGAAAACAGATTTATTAAAGTCACATGTGCAGTAAATAGGATGTATAGTCGACCATAAAATTGCTTTACCACTTTGGACAGAAACTTCCATCAAAATTAAATTTACTAAGGCTCATTATCAATCTGTCACTTGGTCTTGTAAGCAAAAATAGACCTTGTTGTTTTGTGATGTGCAAACGACATTCACTCTAAGGGTGGTAAAGCAATTTTATAGTCGACTATACCTATCGATCGACAGCACGTGTGAAGTCTATAAATCGGAACATAAATATATTGGCGTCACATTCATACATGCTTATTGCAAGGAGGATGGTTTCCATTTTTGTTCTCCATAGGACAATGCTTACTGATTTAAAAAATCTATATTTTGATAAAGAAAATTTAAATCTCTGTTAATAATGTGGAACTTAACTGGAAGGATGCAGGTTTAAAAATTATATCTTTAAAAATGTTTAGCCAAATTGCATTAAAAGTTCATTTAAGTGCCATAAGCCGTTTGTAAACTTTTTCAGTTCTTCACGCCAACAGCTAGATTTCGATGATATTTGGCAAGGAGATGCAAGGATATATCAATGAATGTCTCAAAAAAGACCTTTATAACGGGGGCAACGGCTAATAGCTATCTTATACTTAATAAAAAGTCGGTAGTTATAGTGTGGTTATAGTCATAATTAATAGTGAATATGTAAAACATCTACTGTAATATCAATGTAGGTATGCATACCTATCCTTGACATCAAAGGTGATTAATTTACTGCTACATATAATTACAATATCACAATTGATAAGGAGAAACAATAAGCTTATCGTGAAATACTAATAAACTAACCACGTTATATAAATAACTCATAATAACAGGTGTTATGCCTGTTATGTAACTAATTATTACATAAATCTTAACATTAGGACCTGAGGATGATGGATCTGAGTGTTCGCCTCGCCACATCACATCATGTAAGACTGTCACCAAAAAGTTTTACTGTGTATCTGGTGTACTGACCGATAAGAGACCCAGAAGCCGAATAGGTGCTCCATCTTAAACTTACTTTTGAGTTTTGGCCATCCAAAAATTAAACTAGGATCACAGTCACAGGCAAGAAGTTGGCAATATAAATAAAACTTATACAGAACTAGGACGGGCAAGAATTATAAAGGTATGAGTTATTCTGTGGTAGAATTTACGTGATATATAAGGATCAAGTTTATAAACCACATACATAAACTGTGATATTTCTCGGAAGATACCTACCTTTTTTTGATTCGTTTCTTTTCGTTGACGCATTTTCTTGATTATTCTAGATGTAAGTAGTACGCTAACGCTATCGGATTTTTTTTAGTTATAAAGTCAACATTTTGTCCTTTATTAAAATTAAGAACAAAAAAGTTTCAAAAGCTTTCCAAGCTGACATCATTGAGATAATAAACTAAAGACATGCTTAAGTAGTACAGAAGCGCTCGGGAGCTTCCAACCCTCCCGTATACGGCTCAAGGTGAAACACAACCAAAGCTTCCAAAGGCCTTGAGCTAATTGGGCCCTTCTCGCTCAACCGAGGGCTTGGAGCTGAAGTTTTTACTTCTCTACGCTTCGTTTTGCTGTATAAAATTAGGTCATGGATTCAAAAAAGCCACCTACTTCTTTTATCCGATTCTGGATTCTTCGATCTGGATTTTTAACGTAGCCTACCTTCGCAAAGACTGCTGGGCCAAAAAAGGGGGATTTTGAAGAATTGCATAATTGAATTGATGATTAATCCCCGACGAATTTCTAAATTTAGCCCTTTTGGTTAAAGGCCCTTGCCCAAGATAGGTAAGAAGAGTAAAAATGACTACATAATTATTTACTCTTGTGGAGTGTTTGCTTTTCCGTGACATGGGCCTCAAATCAATCCTCAAATTCTTTCTTTATTTCATTCATAAAAAAAATATTGTATTAATTTTCTATCAGCAAAAGATCGCTGGTACTAGCACTGTACTACGTCACGCCACTTTCGCACCGATTTAAATAATGTAATGTTTGAACCGCGAACATATGCCAAGGCCGTTGTTCGTTGTCATTGCCAAGGCTTTCTGGAAACTTCGCTAGTTTTTTTTAAGTCGACGATTGACGATATGAAACAACTACCTTGAACTTGATTCGCGAGTTTTAAAAAGCTCAGCATATTGTTTTGTTGACAGATTTCATTTGGGGTTTTTAGGAAAATAACAATGTAGGTTTTGTTTCTAGAGGAAATGCAAAATTTGAACAAAATGACTTTTAGAAAGCTACCTACTACGGTTATTAGTGATACTTACGATAATTTGCATTCGTAGGTTTCTATGCTAGGTACGGGTATAGGTATTTTAAGTAAATACCGAGTAGATATTAGATATCCAACTATTCCAAAGAATTAACATACCTATACATATACTTACGATTTAACCATGAAATCATGTCCAGCATTTGAATGTAAGACCCGTTAAATTTTTAATATAATTGCTATCAACAAGGCCTACCTACAGGTTTATTAGTTCAATGACCTTAACATGAATAAAAATAACTACTTTCTGCAAAGTTTAACTCTTTGTGTCTTCCTTATTCATTTATTTCTTATCAGCGAAAGGTAATAAATTACTAAGGGTATGTAGGTATGTTGAATATGAATTATTATTTATTACACTGCCTTAAGTATATAAATTATCGCTGCTGTTCTCACAACGGCAGCTACCTATATAGAGTCCAGATAACGTTTTTTTTTTTCAATACAATTTTAGGATGAATTCGTTGACTCCATTGTCACTCATCCATTTTCACAGAGTGAAAAATCTAATAGAAACGCCTGCAATACTTTCGAGTCTAATATAGCTAAGATACTTTTATTACCATCCAAGGCTAATATTCAGAGACGACGCTAAGCGTGAACTTACGCTTCCGTATGTCAAACGTTATGCTTAGCATCGTCTCTGAATATTAGCCTAAGTTTCTAAGCTAAAGCTAATAATATTCAGACCCGATTCTAAGCTTCAACTTACGGTTTCATATTACCTATGTCCAATTTATAATCTCAAAATCCAAAATTTGAGATACGGTAGCGTAGCTTACGTACGCTTAGTCTTGTCTTTGAATATTGCCCTAGGTAGGTAGGTACCTATTTTACTAACGATTTATTCAATACCAGCCATAAACAACTAAAGGTATAATTGCTTTCTAAACTGTAGGTATCATTAAAACTTGTACATAAAGCTGTATATTAGATAGAAGTGTAAGTTTGTAATTTGTATAGAAAGGTAAGACTGCAACCTGGAATTCCACACGTCCGAATTTCCAAGAATTAAAAATAAATGAGTTGCAAAACGGTAACAGAACAAAATACATACCTATTATACTACATCCTTCCTTCCTGTTATATTTATTTTATATTTTTCCCATTCACAAATCACGCTTACTTTAATTTCAAAATAATTAGGTAGGTATAGGTATTTTATTGAATTTTTTCAATCCAAATGTATTTCTTATTTCCCAGGTAGAATTATTGTCCTATCGATCAAGCAGTTCGTCGTACTTGACAATAAACAGCTTTACCTTGAGCCAGGGTGCTTTTAAGGTTTCCTTGAATGTAGGTGAATGAATCGACCGTAGTCGCTACCCTGAATATAATCTGTAGGTCAAGGGCTAAAGGACACGGTGAAGGTCGGTTATGAAGCAACCCTCGGCCTTCGGTTTCGGGATAAATGGTAATCACGATTTAGGTTTTGCGTAACAACACGTTTTCGTGTTGAAAAATAATAATTAAAAGTGTTGTTAATTTTATTAATAAACAAAGCGATGGTACTATCGACGCCAAAGTTATGCAACGAAAGTGAAAAATAACAAACTTGACATTGGCATCGTCGAGATCGCTCACGTTGGAGTGTTGGACCCGATCCAGACACGAAAAAGAACCAGCAACGTTCTATTTTTAAATTTCCTACCCAATCGTTGTTATCGAATAGTGCGTAACACATAGGTAGCCGTTTCTAATCGATTTATATCTACGATAATCTTTATTGTTTTTATGAATTTTCAGGAGAGCTGGATCGGAACTTTTTAGAGTTATTTAAGGCCTGTTGTACCACATCCTGCCACGTAACGGGAACATAGTTATCAGGATGTGTAGGAAATACCAATCCCAGTTTCAAGTAGGTTCCAATACCTACTTAATTTCGATTTCGGGTTATCGAAAAACTTCAACAGTGGGATAAAATCTTTATTTCTCTAACACAATCGATCAATAGATATGATATCCCTATGGGTTAAGTCAACTAATTAATGTAATGTAGGTAGACAATGCTTAGTGCTTAGACCTATTACGTGACCGAACATAAAAGAACTAGGTACATACACGACAAACCCTAATTCAATTCACACGTTTGACGTTTGCCAGACCCAGTGCATTGATGGATGGTCTAGCAATAGGTACCTAGTCCTTGGATTGAGTTGAGATTGAATACCTATTGTAATGATAATAGTCTACGACTAGAAGCTAAACTGGCTCACGATCCGCCTCCCGATGCCGGCCAAGCATCACCAAGGCCAAGGTTGACAAGGAAGGGGGGGCGCGGGACGCAGCCGCGGGCTTAACGTTCGGCGCGAACCCGCACCGACCATTCTGCACCTCGCAGTCGACTCTGACGGTTGTACAAGCGCAAGGTAAGCGGTGGTCTTTACAATATTCATCTACCGACCGTAAAGTTTTCGCCTAGACCGCGTCCTCATACTGCACCACCGCCGCAACTGAACTCGATAAATATTCCTAGATTATGTTGTGATAAACAAATTCAAGATGTGATTCGATAACGTTAAGTGTTCAGTTTCGCCGATAAGATGGTATCGCACTTCAAGAAGTCGGAATTGCATTCAAATATAACCCGCGAAGGTAACCGGTGGCGTAAACCGAGGGAACTTTCCCTCCGAAAGTTTTGAAGCGGTTCCCGAAGGGCGGGAAGCGTGAACCCGCGTGCGTGCTGCGTGTCGCGCATCGATCGGGCCACCCCTCACCCTCGCCACTCCCGGCTCCGATACATTCATTTGGACAAAATATCATTCCATCATTGCATTTAGTATACTCCGTTCTTTTATTTATTTGCCGTAGTTTTTTTGTGATTTAGTGCATGTTTTAGCACCTAGTTATAAAATAAGTATTTGTGAAAATGGGTGGCTGTGCAACGAAAGAAAACAAGGAAAACAAACCGGCTGACGAAGCCGACGGGTGCGTATTACTCCGGCCGGCATTTATCTCCAACCCCGTGCCAAAATTCGATACGATTCAACAAGATTTTTACCTAATTTACTAGTGGGTAGCTGTTATTTTAACGTGATTGGTTCCGTAATTAATTTATAATACCCGTATCGTTAAAATGTTGTCCCTAATCGTGATTATTTTTTGCAATGTTACTAGCGGACAATGAACCTAAACGGGATGTAAGAATATTGTCATTTCCGGATTGAATTGACCGGCCGGCCGGTAATGATTGTACGTAAATTGCTGCATTACCACTTTGGTAGGTATGTAGGTGGTATCTTTATGGTTAGATTATTTGCGTGTTTTCCCATTTTATGGTACTTGCATTCATTATACCTATAGCTTCAGGACACTACTTATATTATTATTATTTATGATGTCTAAAATATCCCTGGTTTTTTATGTAGTCATTTAGAATTAGAACCTATAGCTAAATGAATGGTCGACTGGTCGGAGTCCCTACATTGACCGGTGACTGTTTCACAATGCAGGTAGATACCTACATGTAGATATGAATCATTACCTATACAAAATCATATCAGCTCATATCCAATATCGCGATTGAAGTACCTAATTCATGGAACGATAAATGGATTCCGTAATCTGACGATGTTTTATTATTGCATTACCTTCTCGAATAGAAATGAATGCAAAGTAACAAGAAACTCGCGATAACACGTTCGTTCGCTGGTCGCGAGTGGGAGGTACGGCTGCGCGCGACGAAGAAGCACCGGTGCGCAGTGAGCTGACACATCCGTTCGACTTGCGCGTGTCGGTCAAGGCGACCTCTAGCAAAATTACGTAATTCCACCACAAAACTGAGTGTATCCCTGGGTGTGTTCGGTCAAAAACAATCCCAAACCCGGTCCAGTCCGCGTAACATCTCCAGTACCAGTAGTGCTTGCACCCCCTTTTCGATCTTAACTAGTGGCTTTAGTTAATTCTATCACTATGAATTATAAACTAAAAGTCACAATCCCTGTGGTGGTTTGCGGTGGCGCCGTTCTCGCGTATTACCTCATCAGGCGGTTCGTAATATTTGATAAAATAACACTTCGTCTTATTTCTGTGTTGTATTTTTGTTATATTACTTGATTTATCATTTATGTGGAATAGCACAAATAATCAAATCTTTATTTAAAACTTTTTGGATGTTATGAAATAGGTTTACGCTTCCACCGCTCGATTCCAGAGACGATGGGTACGTCACTATTTATTTTCACCAAATTTAAAAAATATAACTGTTATAGTTGGCTACGACCGCGTCGCAAGGGATTTTTGAATTTTTCCGTCTTGTTTAAACTGCAAAATGTGCACGAGAGCGACATGCGCGGCGTTGAAAGCGTTAGAATCGTGATTAAGTTTTAATTACTCATGGGAATCTCAATGAAATTTATAATTGATGACTTTATTATTACAGAAAAGCCGCAGCAATGGTGGACGCCGCAACCATCGAGAAGTTGGAGGCTGGTTTCAGCAAGCTCCAGGCCTCTGACTCCAAGTCACTGCTGAAGAAGTACCTTACCAAGGAGGTGTTCGACGCTCTTAAGAACAAGAAGACCTCCTTCGGCTCAACCCTCCTGGATTGCATTCAGTCTGGTAAGTTAACGTTTGTGTGCACTGCAGTTTATTTAAAAAAAAAACCCTACTGTTACTTAATCGATAAGCACGTAAGCACTTCACATCAACAGATAACTTAGGAACCCTTATCTAATCAAAAGCGGTATTGATAGATAGGTACAAGCAGATATTCGGAAAATGTCTTCGATATCTCAATTAGATATAAACGTAGGTACTTTTGCGTAAACTGGTAAATGAATTGAAATTCATATTGTTACGTAATCTTTTCTAGGTGTTGAGAACTTGGACTCTGGTGTCGGAATCTACGCCCCCGACGCGGAAGCATACACAGTGTTCGCTGATTTGTTCGACCCCATCATCGAGGACTACCATAATGGTTTCAAGAAAACCGACAAGCACCCTCCCAAGAACTGGGGTGATGTAGAGACCCTCGGCAACCTGGACCCCGCCGGCGAGTTCGTCGTGTCGACCCGTGTGCGTTGCGGTCGCTCCATGGAGGGCTACCCTTTCAACCCCTGCCTGACCGAGGCCCAGTACAAAGAGATGGAAGAGAAGGTTTCCAGCACCCTCTCCGGACTCGAGGGCGAACTTAAGGGTACTTTCTACCCCCTGACTGGTATGTCCAAGGAGACCCAGCAGCAGTTGATTGATGACCACTTCCTGTTCAAGGAGGGTGACCGCTTCTTGCAGGCCGCCAACGCTTGCCGCTTCTGGCCCTCCGGCCGTGGTATCTACCACAACGAGAACAAGACCTTCTTGGTGTGGTGCAATGAGGAAGACCACCTCCGTCTTATCTCCATGCAGATGGGCGGTGACCTGAAGCAGGTTTACAAGAGGTTGGTGAACGCCGTCAACGACATTGAGAAGCGCGTTCCTTTCTCGCACGACGACAGGCTTGGTTTCCTGACCTTCTGCCCCACCAACCTGGGCACAACTGTCCGCGCATCCGTGCACATCAAGCTGCCTAAGCTGGCGGCTGACAAGGCAAAGCTGGAGGAGATCGCGTCCAAATACCACCTGCAGGTGCGCGGTACCCGTGGAGAGCACACCGAGGCCGAGGGCGGCGTCTACGACATCTCCAACAAGAGGCGCATGGGACTCACCGAGTACGACGCCGTCAAGGAGATGTACGATGGCATCGCTGAACTGATCAAGATTGAGAAGTCTCTGTAAATCGGTTAACGATCTCGCGTTATCAGTATTTTTTGTATTATTTATCGTTTTCATGTAAGAATTGATTGGATGTCAGATTGGTTGGGCCGGCAGACGGCACTAGTCAGCGCCCCGCGTGTGTGGCCGGCCACGCAAGCGGCCCTATATACTGTTTTTCGTAAAAGTATTTTCTATAAGGAAATGGAAAATAAAGACAGCTAGCGATAAGACCATTTTTGTCTATTTATTTCTACACCCTCAATAGTACGATAGTCGATATTGTATCACTGATACACGTGGACTAAGACGGGTATGGTGGAATAGAAAATAAAATTATTTTCGTATCTCCACAATCCACATTACATTTTGATTCACTAAACCGCGTACTTAGTTCATAAAGGAACACATGTGAAGTATAACTTGTAATGGAAACTACCTAGGTACCTAGTAGTAAAGTGGTAAATATGATTATGATATTCCAAACTTTTCCGTAATTTTTTCTGATACCCGATCAGAAAAAATATCATTTAAAGCAATCTTTAGATAGAAAATAAAGAAAAATGGAAGAACCTAGATACAAAACTAATAAAAATGAAGAATCATTCCATTGAGCATTTAATTTATATTTAGTAATGACGATTAGGAATTGAGAACCATGGCATGGATCTTCTTAACATCTCCATTCCCTAACCAAAGACGTCGCCTGTCGGTAAAGCTAACTTTTTTTATTCACTAGAGATGCTAGAGTTGATCAAGACTCAAGAGACCAAATAGAAATTCTGCAGTCTTCGTGGACCCTATTTTATGACTAATTGAATTATAGACTCATTCGAATAAATCTAAATAGTCGATTATTCATGCATGGCATTATGGCAGCGCTGTTGTCTATGGTTCTTTTTTTTTTTACGATTTGACGTTTCTATTCTATGTTTTATCTATAGTACTTTTTTGATTTTGAAGAACTTGTTTTGTAAACGAAAGAAAAATAGAAAATGACTACTCCAAAAGGCGAGAAAGACTTGCATTTACCGCTATCAAGAGTGAAAACTATAATGAAAAGTTCGCCGGACGTGGAAGCTGTAGGAGCAGAACCGTTGTATTTAGTTACGAAAGTTACAGTAAGTAATGTTTTGCCGCTTTATAACCTATCGTCTCGAAACAATTGTTTTTTTTGCCGTGCCACCAGTTCTAATGCGTTATTTCCAGAAGTAAACTAACTTTAATCTTATCAGATGAACATTATTGCTATAATTAACAGTTTTCAAAAAATTGCAGGAATTATTTGTCACAGATCTTGCCAAAAGAGCATTCAAGAACAGTAAAACCTCGTTACTGGAATATAAACATATTGCAGAAGTCGTCCAAGAGGATGATACATTAGATTTTCTAAGGGAGATCATGCCCAGAAAGATAACTGTAAGGCAGTTCAAAGAAATGATGGCTAAAAAGGCTGCTAAAGGTGTTAGGTCTGATGTTTCAAGTGAGGAATCTAGTGAGGAGGAAAGTAGTGAGGAGAGCTCCAGTAATAATGAACAAGACTGACACAGACATAGCTTTGTAGGATATTTTAAGTTATCAGTGGAAAATAAAAACCATAATAGCTTATGGTTTTTATTTGACAATTTATTTACCATCCGGCCACCTAAAAATCCTGGCCTCCTAAATCCACCTGCAAAAATCTGTATCAAGGTTGCATGGACAATTATTAATACTTATATTTTTTATGAATTGACAATGAATAAATTTCATTATTATTGATCTTGTAACTTTGAATAATAATTGTTATAATAGGTATGTACTAGAAAATAATGATAAATGTGTTATAGACAGCCCAAGTCCTGATATAGCCAAGTAAATGGCAATAGGCATACATTGGATGGATGGGAGTACATCAATAAACCTCTACCTCTCTACCAGGAAAAATCAGGTGTTAAGATATGATATGTTTGACTTATATATATAAGATATGATATGTTTGACTTATATATATAAGATATGATATGTTTGACGTAAAAGTATTTAATAAGTGATTAAGTTAATGAAAGAAATAGTGTGCAAATGGTTAGAAAAATTAATATGTAAGGATGATACAGATGTTTTTTCAAATACCTTAGACTACAATGAAATGAAATAATTATCATTGGGGTGTTAACAACCCAGTATTTTTACCTGACTGCCGAAGCAAAGTTAATCCTTTCTTTCAAACCCCCAGTAGTTTATGTATTGTTTGTTCATCAGTCATCATCACGATACCTCATTATTCAAGTGTTGTGTAATCTTTCTTTTAGCTGTATGTTAAATTTTAATTGTGATAAATAAATTGTCCTTATAAAAAAACTTATTTGAATTTAGAATGATTTATCCAGTTTCAGTGACAAATTTCTAATAACGACATCTAGTAGTAGTGACTCAAAGTACTATGCATACGGGTGTGATCGTTTTATTATTATGTTTCCAAGAGATGGCAGCACTTGTCTCGTTCAGATAAATAAAAATATACTGGTTCGAAAGAGATCGCAAAAGGTCCTGAATTTTATTTACCGGTCAAAAATTATATTATTTTTGTTCTTCGATTTCTAAAGCTCGGGATGTATGACAATAGATATGCCCCATATTTTCTAAAATAGGTATAATGGCAAACTACACGAACATTAGTACTACCTTGGCACCTTTGGCGAATAGGCGTGATGGTATGTCTGTCTATGCAGTGTACAGTCACGAGCAAAAACATGTATACACAAACAAACATGCTAAATTGATTTTCGTCTATAGTACTAATAGAACTTTTGTGATATTACGAACACAGTATGTACGAACCAATACTATAGTGACATTGGTGTTATCACAGAGTTGCAGTTGGTGCTGTGCTAAAAATGTCCCAGGGCCCAGGATATTTATTTATGCAATCGTTTATTCATGAAAAAATCGTTTTAGCCCTTTTGTAAGTGTTTATAATAGCTATGCTCGTACATTCACAGTACCTTACGCATATAAACGTTTATTGGAAAACATCCATGAAAGAAACGGAACCTCATATAATAGTGAGGCCCGTAAGGTCGAGTTTATGCTAAAAATACTCGCAACTCTATACAGTAACTACTAACGCTTAAATTTTTAAACCCACTAGCGACCATCGTTACTTACCAACCTATAACCACAAGTCATAATAAACCTCTAACATTGTGGATTTGTGGGTAACTTTTGCCAGTGTATTAGTCTTGACCCCGAAGAAAATACAGCCTGTTTTGCTTAATTTTTTAATCACTCTTCCGAAAACCTTCAAACTGACCGCTCAGGGTCAGGACATATCCAGGATTTATTTCTGGGGCCTGGGAGCGGTACAAAAGTCAGTCACTCATGTAACATTTGTGTCCATTGGTGTCCAGAAACAGAGACGGACAACACTCCTCACTTTCGTATTTTTTGTCGATGTTTAGTGTGTCAAATTTTGTGATTTGCGACGTCTGGTAATTAGTATTTATTTATTTATAATAACTGCATAATCACACAAAGCCTTACCTAGATACTAATGCCTACTATACTGTGCTGCTAAGTAGAATCGCAATAAGTAGCGATTGTCAGCTCTTGTTTATTGGAAGCCCCTGTGTCATGCACCACCCTCGCCATCATTCGCCTCTATCACAAGAGAATTGAGATTCACATCAGATCCAGCTAAAACAAATGATTTCAGTTCAACCATTACTTACAGTCAATATCATTCTCTCTTTCAACCTTTAAACTGGCAAATATTTTTATCAAAACTTTACACCGAAAAGGAAAAACGCTTATGCTCTGTGTTTTATAATCAAGTGATAAAACTCTGCAATGGAACCTCGCCAGATTAAAGACCGTAACTGTTGATTTTATCTGTCCGAGCGGCCATGAAACAAACGGTCATGGTGTTAAATCTTATTTAACTTCATATCTACGTTCATTGAATATCCTAATCAAAACCCAACCTAGATACGGTGCAATTAAAATAACCTTGTGCTCACAACTAACCACGAACACTGCAATGGATACAATGGGAAATAAAGATTTTCCATTCACGTTTCTCGAGGTTTGGACAATATCCGATATCCCATTGGCGTGAGTAATTGGTAACCAGTAGCCAACTACTTACTCCACCTTCTTCCTCGGCTTTTGAATTTCTGGGCAATACCGATATTCTGACTACCACTGATGATTGTCATATTTGTTCGTATGTCAACCTGGATCGACGGCTTTACGTGCTCTCCGAATCACGGAGGGATCTCCATGTATTAAGAATGGTCACCTATCCACAGACTGACCGCGGCAAGCGTAGCTTAACCTTGCGGATCGGTTGGTCAGCGTAGTTATGACTTAGCCACGAGCCCCTACTACTAACTCCTAAGTGCTAACTACTAACGCCAATATAATTATAGTTGATTTAAAAAAATAACAGTATGTTGTAATACCTATCGACTGATATTCAGCGTAATTTGTAAACATTTGGGTTTCTGACTACGAAGTTTTATAGTCGGTTAGTCTCCACATCCCTGTACTTCTTTCCAGGAACAGAATATCAATATATTTCGACACGATACGAGTAATTTGTGTGTATCCACGTGACTAAAAAGACCGTAAAATTAATAATCATACATGATTAATTAGACACCTATCTACGCAATGTTTTTAATTATGGCTTTTTGCAACTTGTTGCGTGCAAAATGGAACTAACTTCAACTTTGCAATCGTACCTTGCGAATACTTACCCTTTCATGATATTATGTCAAGACAAAAGCTAGCAAACTATCGAGGCCTAATGAGCGTGAAATGTGTAATTTGTCACGGTTCTGCAACTATTAACGTGGCTTTATGGGTAATTTAATTAGGAGACTAAACTTTTATAAACCTACCAGCCGCGGGTTCGCCCGCGTGGTCTTAACGTTTTTTCCCCGTTTTTGCAACATTTTTCATTGCTACTCCGCTCCTATTAGTCGTAGATTGATATGGTATATAGCCTAAAATAATTTTTCAATTCGGTATTAGTTTCGGAGGCTATTCAATACAAACAAACAATCAAATCTTTCCTCTTTATAATATTAAGTATAGATATCGGATTACTTAAAATAATAGGGAATGGACTGGAATATAATGGAGCTGGACTCTCTACAGCTCTCATGCAAATCCGTTTACCTACCTAGACCTTCTTTAATTTTCATATAAGAGGTACATAAGTTATCATACGTTGCCTACATTAAGGCCGATCTTACAAGTATTAGTACGCAGACAATCTCATTACGTTGAGAATTTAACCGCGAAATGCAATTCATGAATACATAACTTATGTCTCAGATTGTTTACGAGATATTTAACCAAAATTGGGAGGTATAATATAACCTTATGCCCAATAAGAGCATATTACGTTATAATAAAGTTGAGTGTAGCTTCTACAGTGGTAGGGACTCCGTTACTGAGGTTTTTGGCCATGTTTGTATTTTTCCTTACCTGTCATAGGGCCTGTATCACCACCCCTGGATAGCCGCTAACTACTGACACACCACACTCCATACAAACTTTCCGATACCGCTGCACACTACAATACCAAATGTCAAACTTGTCAAAATTACGTTTGTACACGTGCAAATGCAAATGTGTGCGTGAGAGTGCGTAGGTTTTGTTGGCAGTCCTGCCGGCAAGAACACCGTCAGAATGCGGGGGACCTGAGGTATCTCACGTTAGGGAGGGGCGGAAAGTGGCCATTCTGTTATTATTTATTCTGTGCTACTGAATAAATTCAAAAATGGAACAAAATTGTATGAAATTATCTGCGAGCTAATTAAACAGGAAGTTATCAGTAATAATATGTTAAACAGGCCCTTAATTTTTTTTGTAATGTTCTGAAATCTGAGCAAGTTTCAGTTAGAACTAACGATCCAAAGACGATTTATATGACGACCTCTGTGGTCTAGTGGTTCGTGTACCGGACTGCTGACCACGAGGTCGTGGGTTCGATTCCCACAAGACACAAACATTTATGTGATGAACTTAGGCGTTTGTGTTTGCCTAAGTGTTTCTTATTATAAGTATGTATTTACAAAAAAAAATATATAAGTATAATATCCATTGTCTAGTACCTACCCATAGTACAAGCTCTGCTTAGTTTGGGACTAGATGGTGCTGTGTAAAAAATGTCCCAAGACATTTATTATTGTTACTAGCTCTTTGCCGCAGCTTAACTCGCGCCAAGTTTGAACCCCGTTTTTTTTGTTTATCTGTTATTCGGGGCGGAGACAAATCCAACAAATCAAAAATCAGTTCTCAAATTATATAAGTGTTGTAACGAACCCGACTTTGTTTTATATATTAGATATATTTTTGAAAAGCTGTTCCTCACTAGATGCCACATCTATCTCTATTCTATAATCCAAGGCATCGCACCTACCTGGTGCTCACAGGTTCTGCGGTTGACTGACTCGCTGTATCATCAATCAACACACGATAATGCACCACTGATTGCGTGCAAACCTAATCAGTACCTAGAGTAAATTGCTAGTATAAATATCGAATATACAAGGTGGAAGGGACATCGTCGCACAAACGTCGTGATAAGGTTTCAGTCAAAGTCAAAAATAAAATGACCTAGGTCATTAATGTAGAAAATGATCGGTTATTACAGATATTGTAATTTTTTAACGCGCAGTGTATTGCTAAAAATGCAATTATAACGCTCCGCGGTGAATGTTATCGCGCGCGCGATACGTATCAAATGAAATAATGTTTTTTTAATTATTAATCTAATTTGAGAACATAGAAATAATGTCTTTTTAAACGATCGAGTAAAGAATTTTTTTTAAAATTGATGAAAGAAGTTACGGAAAATTTCAACGCAGGGGGGTCCAGAATCATGTACTGAACATTTGGATGGGCGTCGATGTTCCTTCCACCTTGTGGTACGGGAGGTAGCGTTGCGTTGGCAAAGTCGTAGTATCCTGGCTAATTTTGATATGGGTAGTAGTTTTGTACAGCTAATCAATGTACTGAAAGTCAGCTGTTCGAGTAGCGGGGGGTTTGGACAGGAGAGGCTGGCAATGGCAACAGGCCAGCGGACACAAATCTAAACCCCCACCTGCTACTGAGAGTTTCATAACTAAACCCAATAACTGATGACACTTGGTCGACCTGGGAATCGAACCCAGGACCTCTAGCGTAACGGCCACACTCAGAGCGAGGCTGAAGTCTTAGGTAAACTATAATTAACACACACAATGTGTGTTTTACGCAGGTCCATCTAGTCCCAAGCTAAGCAGAGTTAGTATTGTGACAATAGATACTTATTCTTTTTGTAAATGCAAAAAAATTAAATCGGCTATTGTATTAGGTACTCGCTTTCTTCGCCCGTGTGGTCTGGGTATATCTTATAACTTTCATCCCCTATTTCAACCCCTTACAGCCCTTTTTTCGCATTAAAAAGTAGCCTATGTCCTTTCTCAGGCTCTAGACCATCTGTGTACCAAATTTTATTTAAATCGGTTCAGTAGTTTTGGCGTGAAAGCGCGACAGATAGACAGAGCTACTTTCGCATTTATAATATGAGCAAGGATATCCATTGTCAGTGTCACCAACATCAACAACGCAGTTGCATAACTTTGTAATTAGTAATCTTGCAAAAGGATGGTGGTCGCAAACGCTAAAGTAAATAAATTAAATTTTGTTGTAATCTTAACAATATTTAATTTGAAGATTTTGCATACCTTGAAGAATTTACTCTTGACACGCTTACCTACTCAACATTTTCTTGTAAACTCATTTCTTAAAATTGCATCGCAAATTATGTGCAAGTGTAACAAGTTTAATTAGTCGTGGAATTGCACGTTGCAGTAGAAAATAAGGATTTGATGTGTGATTTTACGTAATTAAGGGGGCGTCCATAAATTACGTGAGGTGTTTTTCTTAATTTTCTATCCCTCCCTCCCCCCTGGTGAGATGTCGTCAGATTTAATTCAACCCCCTCCCCCATCCCCCAATCTCACGTGAGATTTTTCAAAATGTGGGTTTCTTACGTAAACCCGTTGGATTGTTCAAAAATTGAAAAAAAAACCATTGAAAAAATGTTTCGTGGTTTTATTTACGACTAGTTAAGACTAGTAATCAATATTGCTGAAAGTTTAATTATAAGTGTAATAAAAATAGTTTTTTTTTATTCAATCAGAAAAAAAAATTGCGTGATATTTGCCGAGACCCCCCCTCTCTCCAACGTAAGATTAGATGAGATTTGACTCGACCCCCTCCCCCCCTTAAACATCTCACGTATTTTATGAACGCCCCCTATTAATTATTTAAATCATCAGGGGCAGATTTGGATTGATTCCATTGCAAATTGCAGCTACTTTCTATATAACACGAGAAATTATGCGATCAAAAACAAAATAAAGTATTAGGTATTAATTATAAGAATGAAAGTCCAATAATCATCCTCCTAGCATTTTTCCAACCATGTTGGGGTCGGCTTCCAGTCTAACCAGATGCGGCTGAATATCAGTATTTTACACGGAGCGACTACAATCCAACCACACCCCAATTTCTGGGCAATACTTACCGATATTCGAAGGATAGACTGGTTGTCAGCCTTTTTGGGCTTCTGACTACCACTAACGATTATCATAGGTGTTCGTATGACAACTGGGACCAACGGCTTTTTGTGCTCTTCGAGGCACGGAGGGGTCTCGATGTGTTAATAATGGTCACCCATCCACAGACTGACCGCGGCAAGCGTGGCAAGCGTAGCTTAATTTTGCAGATCGGTTGATTAGCGTAGTTATAGCTTAGCCAAGAGCCCCTCTAAGAATGAAAGAATGAAAGTCCAATAAAAACAAATAAATGATATCTTTAGATAGGTTATGCTAACCATTTTATTTATGAGTAACAATGAACAATGTGTTGTCAATCGTAGCAAATGGCAGTCTCTAGGTTCTGCCTACCCTTTTGGAAAAAAAACGCGTGAGTGTATGTATGTATCTACATCACACGTATGTATGTAAAGTCCTTGTTCGAAACTCCTGCAGTGTCCTCGTATGGGTATTTAATTATATTTACCCATTATGAACTAATTGGGGTCAAGTTTTCTTTATATACCAATGTCATAATTTGTTTAAAAAGTTAAGCAATTAGAGAGAAAAACTTGTAAGCACAGCTTACTTTAGGTGTGCGAAATAAATATTATCTGACAGTTTTGTAACGCAATACAAAGTATTTTCTTTCTTTGTCTAAAGTCGTATAATCACAGACAAATACAAATATAGGGTACTTTTACAAAAACATATATAAAACCATCACGCCTGTATGTATTCCCCATAGGGTTAAGCAGAGGTGTACTTACAAAGTTATGGTATGTTTGGATCACGCATTTACATGCATTGCATTAACCAACTACAATTAATCAACCACGATGGCAAAAATTCATGGAAATAGGAAATACTCAATAACACCTCGGAATCGAATCTAAGACCTCTGGCGTAGCAGTCGCGCTAACAATCACTGAATAATAAGGCAGTTTGTGTCTGTTACCAGAACCGAGTTTACTACATTATAAAAAAAAAACAAACTGCAGTAGTGTTGTGCAGTTACGAAATCATTTATAAGAGACTGGCTGGTAAGGTTATCTGTTTAAGTTTTTATTTCCTTTGCCTTTAAGTAATTCCTCTTTAAATTACTTTGTAGTTTGTAACCTCCTTGGTTGACCTTAATCTAAAAAACCTTCAGTGATGATTAAAGATGATTAGCTGTTAAACCATAATCCACCATAAATGTAAGTGCAGAGCGCAGTATTAAAAAATATATAATTAAGTACCTCTTTTGTCACCCCGTGGTGTAAGTACCCGTTTAATTACTTGCCAATGGCAGTTATGTACTAATTTCACACAAATTTTGTTCCATTTTTTAATTTATCCAGCGGTTACCGTATCACCGGCCAGTGTTCTTTACTGCTCTAATTATATTTATAATCATCATAAAAGTCAAAAGAGGTTCACTGTTGAACAAAGGCAGCCCCATAGACTCCCAAAAGGACCGATCACATGCCGCATGCATCCGAAAAAATCCCTCCAAATTGCAATATCTAATATTTCCTAAGAATAATAATTATTGTTGTTTTTTAATGATAATTGCAACTTTTACATAAATAAATTGCTAAGTTGCATCACTAGACGGTAAACCAATTAGAGGGTAACCAACAAGATTCCACGTTCGAGGATCTCTTTAATGGAAATACCAACAGGTAAAAGCTTTAGGAAGAATAGATACGAGTTTAGCTACAGCATGAAAAATAAAAAAGTTAGTAAAATCCCGACACGAAATGTAATTTGCCATTTTGTGGTGGCGGCCATCTTGGATTAGAAATTTATCATAGTGTATAGTATTCTACTATTTAAGACCTTTCATTTGATACCCATATTGAGGGAGTTAATTCACCTTTCAGATAAAAAAAACAAAATCAAAATCGGTTCATCCGTTCAGGAGCTACGATGCCACAGACAGACACACACACACAGACACGTCAAACTTATAACACCCCGTCGTTTTTGCGGCGGGGGTTAAAAAAAATAAAAACAACACAACCATACCATTACGGGTGTATTCGCCGAAAAATTAGGCAGTGGTGCACATACTAGTTCATTGGTATTTGAAACATACCAGTGAACTATAGTAAGTACAATTTCGTAGAAAAACAACACTGTTCGCCCTGGGAATCGAACACAGGACCCCAAGAATAGCAGTTGCGCTTAGAACCACTAGCCTAATGAGGCGGTTTAATTAATAAAACCTGTGATCTATTTTGTGGTAGTAGTACCTACGCGTATTATAAGATGAAAGTATTTAGATATTATAATTATGGCCTTATAAAGACCTCGGGCGCAAGTTGTTTTTTTTTCTATTAGTTTTTAAAATGCCAAACAATCTGTAGGTATCTGCATTGTGCAATTTGTCAGTCAACCACAAATAGGTCCATTGTTTATTCTGTTATGAATACGTATCTATTTTGTTTGTAATAAGAACTGGGAGGTCAAGTTTAAGCGATCGAACTGACATAATTTACTTTTCATTTAGTTATTAGTTACAGAAGTACGTAGATTGGCAGGTAACCTTAGTCGTGTGTCGAGGTCACAGACTGCGTCAATGTAAACTGTGACTAAAGTATGGTAGTACGGATACAGTTAGTAAGCGTAACACTGCTCAACCCGGGAATAGAACCTAAGACATTAAATCTTTTTCAAAAAAAAAATGTGTTATAATATTTTTTTTCAAATTTCAATTTCAAATCTCAATACGCTCCCTATTACATGGGACCTAATCATACCGGTGAACTGTGATGTACAGCAATACACCTCTGCCCTTAACCTTCGCGGAATACGGGCGTGATGGTATGGTTTATGTAGCAATAATTCGCAGCTAACAAAGGGAAAACTTACGGAGTACTTAGATATCTAATAGAAGTGCAGGGGCCGTAAAACTGCAATTATGAACAAATTAGTGACGACTATCTAACAATGGCCGCGTCATAATTGCCGCGTTTATGTGAGCGCAAACGGCAAACGTACTTACCTGTATTTGTTGATAACGTTGTAAAAATCGGTGGAAATATCCGTAAAAATGATATCTTACTATCTAGGATTATGTTAATTTTATTTTCAAAATTTAATTTAATTTATAATTTATAATAGGTAATGTAAGCACTATGTTTATGACATACTTCTGATAAGTACATTCATGACATATCTATAATACTTCTGACCTATAAACTTGTACGTGTAGAATTGTCTGTAAGTATAAGTTGGTTATTGAATAAATAAATAAATAAGATTATAGACTGGAATAGCACATAGGCTACTTTTCATCCCGATAATATCTATGGTTGTCGTAGGATAGAAGATGAATATAGACAATTACTTCGTCAACATAGAATAATTTCTAACAAATACCTGGACCACGCAGGCGAAGCCGCTGCCGGAAAGCTAGTAGTATTTGTTGTTTTCGATATAGATAAAGAATTTTGAAATTTTTAACCCCCGACGCAAAATCAAAATCGGTTCATCCGTTCGGGAGCTACGATGCCACCGACAGTAACACACACATACACACACAGACACGTCAAACTTATAACACCCCGTGTGTTATAAGTTTGACGTGTCTGTGTGTGTATGTGTGTGTTACTGTCGGTGGCATCGTAGCTCCCGAACGGATGAACCGATTTTGATTTTGTTTTTTTTTATTTTAAAGGTGAACTAGTCGGGAGTGTTCTTAGCTATGATGAAAATCGGTCCAAGATGGCCGCCGCCACAAAATAGTGAATTATATTAATTTTTTCACAACTCCTTCAATATGGGTATCAAACAAATTATAATAAATAAATATCCTGGGACATTTTTACATAACACCATCTAGTCCCAAACTAAGCAGAGCTTGTACTATTGGTACTAGACAATGGATATAATACTTATATACTTTTTTTTGTAAATACATATTTATAATACATAAGAAACACCCAGACAAACACAAACACTTAAGTTCATCACAATAAATGTTTGTGTCCTGTGGGAATCGAACTTACGACCTCGTGATCAGCGGTCCGTACTGCTCATCTAGGAAAATACTATACACTATAATAAATTTCAAATCTAAGATGGCCGCGACCACAAAATTACAAATTACATTTTGTGTCGGGGGTTTTCAAAATTTTTAATTTAGGTTATTATTAACGAATTGGTTTCTCGTCCATACTCGTTCCGCAAGTTTGACAAACCTTGCTGCATCCTCTTTTTCGACTGGGGTGAATGACCAATGCGGGTGAATGTCCCGGGATATGTAGGTATAGATGTATCCAACAATATTTACTGCACTCTTACGATCTACTGAGATTTAGTAACAGGCCGATTAATATGAATTGTCTTTTGTAAGCTGGATCGAATATAAATAATTAGCAGTAGCTTGCGGCGCGGCTTCACTCGCATCCTAAAAGATTTTTAAATTTCTACATTTTATTCTGATGTATAAGCTACTAGCCTTGACCCGCGACTTCGGTCCCGTAGAAGTTGTTTTTTTTTCGGAACGAAGGTAATTTTTTTTGTTATATACCTTTTTTATTTACTTTGATTTGTAGATTTTAAAGTTTGTTAGTTACTGTAATTGGTAACTACACCGTAATAATTAATTAAATGAATAAATAAATAACTAAACGTAGCCAAATAAATCCTCTTAAACTATGCACATCTGCACCGTCATTTTTCCATGTAATTCTCAGTAGTAGCTCGGACTTAGGATTTGTGCCCGGTTATTGTATTGAAATGGCCATCCACTATTATGAAACCTCCGATTGTACTTTTTTTAGAACCCCTCCAATTGAGGATAGGCTTTATAGTATGTTTTTAACCCCCGACGCAAAAATGACGGGGTGTTATAAGTTTGACGTGTCTGTGTGTGTGTGTGTGTGTGTGTCTGTCTGTCTGTCTGTGGCATCGTAGCTCCCGAACGGATGAAACGATTTTAATATGGTTTTTTTTATTTGAAAGGTGAAATAGTCGGGAGTGTTCTTAGCTATGCTTGATGAAAATCGGTCCAAGATGGCCGCCGTCACAAAACATATAAACGAGTTACATATTTTATCACAACTCCCTCAATAGTCAATAATCAAATGAAAGGGCTTGACTAGTAGAATACTATGCACTATGATAAATTTCAAATCAAAGATGGCTGCCACCGCAAAATGGCAACTTACATTTCGTGTCGGGGGTTTTCTAAATTTTTAATTTAGGTTAGGTTATTATGTAGAATATGATGCCTTCTTTGTTTTTATTTTTTCAAACAAACACATACACACGCACATTTTCGTGCAATTTATAAAAAAAAACTTTACAGTACAATACAAGTTTAAGACAAGGCGAGCTAATTGTATGAATTTCCGCTTAGTTATTTGTGCAACGAACGCTGCCTTTTGCAATGCGATCGAATCACACCGCTTTCTTAATACCTACGTCGAATATATTATAGAATGGATCCATTCGAATGAGAAACGAATAAGGTATGCACATATAATAATAATAACTTCATATTACTTGCTATTTAGGTACAGCCAGCAACGAAAGTAGCTGAACACTATGAAATCTTCAAAACGCTTTAACATCTTTAATATTCAGAATTCACTGACCCTTGAAGGCAGTACATTTGCTCATAATAGAGGACAATTATATGTTTAACCTTAGTCAAAATCTAATGAATAGTTTTCGTACTGTGATGTTTTTAAACTTTCGCTGTGTTCAACGACTTTCGTTGCTGACTGTACGAAATACTCTAGTCTAGTATAAGTAAATAGCAAATAATACTCTATAGTCTGTTTTTTAATCTCAGAGACTAAAGTGACATTACGTGGGATACCAGTTTTTTGCATTTCTTAAATAGTAATGTGCCTCTATCGAAAATTATCGCTAATAAATTGAAGTGTCGGTTTTTTACATTAAGTTATCCTGAAAAAAAAATAGTAGGTCTTATTTAAAACGTAATAATCATGAGTCGGATTAGGTAGAGTTTTGAAGGACTAAATAATGACAGCAAAATCAACATAGTTTTCTAAAACTTTTTTACAGCGATTAATATAGTTTTCGAATACTTTTTTACCTCGTTGGAACATAAGACTAAATTTATTAAAGTCCTTTCTTAGTTTTTATTTGGTGGGTAATTTTACGTCATTTGGTACTTAAAACTTTACGACGACTTACCTTTCATAGACTTTATTGTGCATTCGGACAATTGTAATTAATTTGAGCTTTAATTATACGATTTGGAATAGAAATTTTTTAAGCTAATCGTCTAAAAGTTACGATTCAACAAACCGGTATCGTAGGTACAACCCTATACAAAAAAGCTGGTATCATTATTTGTAATTTTGACAGTTGCATGTGTCAATCTAGTCTCTGAGATTAAAAAACGGACTATAGTAGATATTCAATTGTTCATAAACACCGTTCCAAAAACAAAGTCTACGTGATTCTGAATTAAATTTGTTTCTGAAACAAGTAATTTTGTTTCAGAAATGTGTTTCTGAAACAAAACAAAATTCTGGCGAAATGTTGTAAACAACTAATGATGTGGACGGCACAGCTTTCGAAAAATTGCCTCCATTTATGTGATGTTTCAGAAACTGTGTATCCCGATCCGTAACATTGTTTCTCAATACACACCTTCTATGAACGTTAAAATGTTTGTTTGGCGTCCAGTAAATGTTATTGCTCTTCTATTACTTTTTCTACTCGAATAGCTAAGCAACAAATATTCCGTTTGACTTGAGACAGGAACAAATGAAGAAATCTACTCCAAACTAATAAATTAGTGCTTAACTTTTGAGAAATTACAGGCTCTGCTTAGTTTGGGACTAGATGGTGCTGCGTAAAATGTCCAAAGATATTCATATTTAGTTATTCATTTATTTAACCTTCTAAAAAATAAAAGGTGATCAACTTACTTTTCCCGGAAAAAAACATTTAGTTTATTGTGAAATCTTTATCATGTCAAAAATATAACTCCTTTATCTTTACTTAAAATTATAAAGCTGAAGTTTGTTTGTTTGTTTGGTTGAACGCGCTAATCTCAGGAACTACTGGTCCGATTTGAAAAATTATTTCTGTGTTTGATAGCCCGTTTATCGAGGAAGGCTATAGACTATATATCATCACGCTACAAACAATAGGAGCGGAGTATCAATTAAAAATGTTGCAAACACGGGGAAAAATTCAACTTCTACGGGAATAAAGTCGCGGGCATAATTCCTTTAAAAGTTTTGTCTTGTAAATATAATAATTAATAAGTGTTTAAGTCCTAGTAGTAAGTGGCCTTACTACTGGGACTTAAACGTATCCGGCCTCTCGTCAGTAACCGAGCACAAATACGAACTCTAAAGCTGCTACTGAACGTTTTATAGAATAACCCAATAATACTGTAGTACTTTTGTTCCCCTATACTTCTTCTTCTAACTCTATTAGTCGTCATCTCGTCGGTCAATACGTTTGTGGCCTTATCCTTTCTCACACATTCGACCCTTGGTCTTCCTGTTATCAAATATCCATCCACATTCATGCTCAAAACCTTTCTGGTAATGCTCTTTACTTCTACGTTGAAATAAATTATTATTATTATTATTCAGCCATTATCGTCCCACTGCAGGGCAAAGGCCTCCCTACCCTCTTTCCATTCCTCACGGTTTAAGGCTATTTGGGACCAATCCTTCCAGAAGGAATCAAGCTCATCCCGTTGAAATAAATACTCACTGAAAATTAATAACCACATGTATAGCTTTGAGAACGGCTCGACCGATTATGCTGTTTTTTTGTGATCATAATAATTTTCATGACACACTTTGTAGTAAAGTAATTTCCTAAAAAAGACTTTAGATTTTATTAATTAGCTATAGTTAATTTATGAACATTTTGCACATGGGAATAATTTGCGCAGGCAGGCAGGCAGAAATCATTCCCCTAGTAAAAGGCCCAATCGGCAGCCAGTGCAAAACTAGTCAAGTTGTAACATATAACTGGTTATTATACAATTATGGAGCTTTCCCAACACCCTGGTCCCTACTTACGTAAGGTTTGTAATAGCAATTCCTGCTTCGATTACACGTAATACATAGTATAGTTACCGGTCTGCATTTTACTTGGTAAATACCTAGACACTTTACGACAGGCTAGCGTAACGTCGGCGCGGCGTGTGGAAATGAGCGAGCTGCAAGTAGATCTAATTGATACTTGGTTGCAATAGGTGAAATAGTTTTCACCTTAGGTTTTCACTTTATTTAAGACTAGCTTCCCGCCCGAGGCTCTGCACGCATGGTCTTATGAATTTTTCCCCCGTTTTTGCAACATTTTTCATTGCTACTCCGCTCCTATTAGTCGTAGCGTGATGATATATAGCCTATGTTACTCGGGGATAATGTAGCTTTCCAAAGGTGAAAGAATTTTTGAAATCGGTCCAGTAGTTTCGGAGCCTATTCATTACAAACAAACAAACAAATCTTTCCTCTTTATAATATTAGTATAGATGAAACTAGAATTGTATACAAGATGATCAAGACTTCTACTTAATATGTAGATATAAATTATTTGTATTTTTGTTTGTAATTTTTTTTTACCATTAGAATGCTATTCTATGTTATGCATCATCGTATTTTTTATAAATTACACCCGAACCCGTGCGAAGCTAGTACGGGCGATAGTAAATTATTTACGCCAAATAAAACGCCAAAAACAGTACCTATCACTGTCAATTTCAGGAGATGTTCGGAAAGGGAAATGTTTTATTTATTTATATTATTTTTACGTGTGAAATCTAATTGGAAATCCTCATAGTTATTTTATATCAATTTCCTTCATTAAAAATAACACGTAATCTTAGCATAGAAAATGCTTAAAAAAATACAAAAAAAAGATAATCCTTATAGTTTTTATTTCTCAATAACCTGCTCAGAAAAAACTATTTTATTTTATATAAGTTTTCTGGCAGATTAGTCATTAAAATACATTAACTAACATTAAAATACATATAACTGAAATATTAAATTACACCTTAACTCAAGGAGGTAAATATCAATAGAGTTCAGGAAAATCAAGGTGAGTGGGCTGCACGGATTGCGCCTTCGACGAAGGAAATTGTTGCCAGCATTCGTGAATAGTACGCGACACGGGTCGCACCGGCCGCTTTTAATTTAAAAGAAAAGAAAAAATATTTGAATTTCGAGAATTTCGAAACTGTGTACAAATCAATTTTATTATCTGTGAGTAGGAAAGTGGCGGTAAAATTATTGGTTTTAAAAAATGACGATCTATAGTAAAATTGTTCAAATAATTTTAGTTAGTGTGTGATGCGTTTCGAAAAGGAACACGAGACGGAAGGTTTGATTTTTCTTCATTATTTCATTAAATATTGAGTATCAATTTAGTAATAATGCTACATATTAGTGCCCAAAACATTTGTGTAATTTGGTGCACAATGTTAAAAAAAACGATTTTGTGACAGCTGGTTAATAGCTTTACTGACTGGATTATATTGCATAATGAAATCATTTCAGTAGATATGCATTCTTTGGCTTCGGGGTTTTACTACGATCATTTTTTGTTCATACATATTTAAGTTTATTTTTTCTAGCCCGGTGCATCCCACTCTGGGCAAACTGTAGAAAGGATATAGGTACCTAACTTATATCGTTCTTATTGTAAAATCAAAATCCTTTTCCTTGCCGAAAACCCAAACAAAAAACACTATGTTTTATGAATTTCCTAAAAACATTAATTCACTATTGACAGTTAATTTACTGCAAACCTCTGCAAATGTATCTTCCATCTATAAATCAACTTATAATTAATTCATTACTGCTACATACGTACTTTTAATTACAAACTTCATGTTCTGAGCAACAAAATTCAGTAAAAACATTCAAACAATAGAAACTGCACTTAATGGTGATTATGATATATACGGATACTGCGAAAAATACTGACTGTGTTCAGAATCAGAATCAGAATCAGAAATCATTTATTTGCTTTCAATGTAGGTATACCGTTATGATGTTGATACAGCATTATAATGATTATGTCCCAGTACATCGTACCTTTCGGCATGCATACATAAAATTTATTTTATTATACCTTCCAAATTAGCTTATAAATTAGTTTTGCAATATAGCTTAGAAGTAAATTACAATTTTATAAATTATTATCATCTAGAAAATCTTTTATGGTATAATAACATTTTTCAATTAATATCTTGGTTAGTTTATTTTTATTTTTTATCTGTTTAAGGTTAGACGGTAATTTATCATAAATAATGGGGCCCATGGATAAAATATTCTTGTTTAATAACGCTGTTTTATATCCACCAGTGAACAATAAGTTTTTATATTGTGATCTTATTGGTCCTTTGCGAATTCTAATATCATCCATTGATGAAAATAAATGAGTGTTTGTTTTGACAAATATTGCTAACTCGAGAATGTACAAAGAGGGAAACGTTAATATTCTAAGTACCTTAAACATAGGTTGACAGCTATCTGTAGTTTTGAGACCAGTCATAGACCTTATGCAACATTTTTGTGCTTTAAATATTCTTTCCCTCTCACTGCAGTTGCCCCAAAATATGACACCGAATCTCAATACTGAACCTACTAGACCATGATAAGCCACTACTAATGTACCTATTTCTATTTACTTTTCTTGAGAGGTTGAAAAGAACATAAGCGGACTTGTTTATTTTTTGGCATACATGGTCTGCATGAGGTTTCCATGTGAGTTGACTATCCATTTGAATACTCAAGAATCTTGCTACTGATGTTGATTCTACAATTTGTCCCTTATATTGTGTAGTTAAGTTTTCTGGACGTATTCGTTGATAAAAATACTTAATTTATAATACATCTCTTCTCTTCTTCCTTACTGCTGAGGATCGTGACCATATGTTGCTTGCCTCCACAGACTGCGATCATGGGATGTGTGGACCGCACCGATAATACATAAATAATCTAAAAAGGCTAAAAATAGCTTTTTTCACAAAATTAATTTATTCCTTTGGGATGAGTGCGAAAATACAAACAACAGTTATAAACTTACTATCTGTTCCTCCCGGTGTTACTCGTGTTTCTCCATTTTTCCCTAATCCCGTGGGAATTTCCCAAAATCCTTTCTTAGTGGAGGTTCTTTCGAGTGTGGGGCTCCAGACCAGGACATGTCTCACTTACTCGAGTGCCCGAAGTGTCCATGCACCTGCACATTCGAGGACTTGATAAACGCAACGGATGCCGCAATTAAAGTGGCTTCCTACTGGGCTCGAACTCTATAAATAATCTTATTTATTGACACGAAATTGCCTCGACACATTGATTTACCATTGACACGAAAAGAAGAAGAAGTGGAGGTCTTCGTATAATATCTGTGTGCCAAATTCAGCCCAATCCGTTCAGTGTTTTGAGCTGTGCGTTGATACATCACTCAATCACCTTTTCCTTTTATAGATACAGATTATTTATATTATGTTTCATATATATTATGTATTATTATATTATATTTCATATATTATGTTTCATAAAAGCAGTGATAGCCTAGGGGTATGACCACTGGACTGCCAAGTCAAAGGTCTCGAGTTCGAATCTAAGGCACGCACCTCTGACTTTTCGAAATCATGTGCGTAATTATCACTCGCTTTAACGGTGAAGGAAAACATCGTGAGGAAACCTGCATGCCTGAGAGATTTTCTCGACGGCATGTGAAGTCTGCCAACCCGCATTAGGCTAGCGTGGTGGACTATAATAGCCTAATCCCTCTCATACTGAGAGGAGACCCGTGCCCAGCAGTGGGACAGTATATGGGTTGATTATTATTATATTATTATTATGTTTCATATGGGGTTTTCCTCGGCGTTGTATACAGCTCGTCTTTACTTTTAACAAGACTGATTACAAGTGCGTCATCAGATAAAAAAGGGCCACAATTGCTATACAGTCGTGTTATGAGTAATATTATCTGCAGCTATTGGTTGTAAACGCGACTTCGACTAGTACGCTTCAGGTTCCGGATTCGATTCCCAGATTGCCAGGTGTTCTTGGGTTTTCTATTAATTTCCCAGTAGCAGCTCTGAGTTTGGATTTGGCGTTAATGGCAATAGGCTCGCCCTGTATTACATAGGACCTAAAAGTATCATACGTGCCTGATGAAGGTTGTTGTATGTACATGTACATACATAGTTTCACGCCTGTTTCTCATTTTGGTAGGTCTAGAGAGCTCCACTTGCTACGATTCTGGCCACACCACTTTCGCTTCATCTATGCTCATCAGCCTCCCCATGCATGCTCGTTGGTTCGGGGTGCACTTCATCTTGTCTTTTTTGAAAACGTCCGCAATTTGTGTACATAAATTATTAAAAGAAACAAAAAACCCGACTGCGTAAAAACTACTAACTAAAAATCTAAAAACAAGCTCTGTGATGTTGGAAAATGTATTGCAGGCGGGACAAGCAAAGAAACAATGTTGTTTATGAACGAACAGCTGGTCCCGCCTGCAATACATTTTCCAACATCACAGAGCTTGTTTTTAGATTTTTAGTTAGTAGTTTTTACGCAGTCGGGTTTTTTGTTGATTTTAATAATTGATTTTATTTCCTTCTTTTTAGTTTATAAATCATCATAGAATCACTAGATAGATCCTAAATGATGATTTAAAATATAAATTGATACAACTAAAGATAATTTTCAAAATCAGTTCGCACATTAAAGCGTATAATATCCGCCATATTGTTTTTTTTTTAATTTCATGTAGGCACCCAGTGACAGTCGTGCCATCAAGACGAATCTAATGAGGTGTCATTTATCTAAATCGGTTGAGCCGGTGAGTAGTTACGACCGGACATAGGAACGGACATACATACATACATACATACATACGCGTCAAACACATAATCCTCCTCCTTCGGCAGTCGGGTAATAAACATAAACGGCGGATGTATGTCCACTATGTCGTCGGAACGGAATTCTTTACCTAAAATGGTACATAGTATAATAGGAAAAATATAAGTATTTATGGTTCAACTAAACCTTGGAAACAGTCAACAGTGTCAACAAAGAAACGCAATACCACGACACCGAACAAAGTCCAGAAGATTTATCAAATTTTAAATTATAAAAACCCACTTATCCCACACACACACACACACACAAAGTTGCCAAAAAAGACAAGACATAAAGTCTTGTCTTTTTTGTGATTTTTGATTTGTGGAACTACCAGTCAGAAATGAATAAAACGAAGAAAAATTATCTTGCATTAAAATTTTTATAAGCCAAATTTATTGACTGTGTGACCTTCCAGTACGGACAATATGCAATCAAATATTATCATTGTGCATAATGTAATGTATGTATGATGTATGCAAAAACAAATCTCAAAATATGTAGATTAAGACATAAAATAGAGTTTTTTTTTAATACATTTCAATTTCCTCCACATGAATACTTACTTACTTACATAAGTTTCAAAGCACTCGAAACTTATAAAGGAGAGTCTATATACAATTATAAGCAAGCAAGTTTTCTATATTTCTTAATTAATAGCAGTGTGAATTATTCCTGATTGTGTTACGGGTAATTAACACTTCTTAATTTTATTGTCATCGTCATGTAGATAGAGATATTACGATAATTATGAAATAGATCGTAATTTCATTTTTATTTATTTCTTTATTTAGCTGTCACTTTTTGTACATATTGTAGATTAAATTATGTTAATCACTAATGCTATACAAATGAATAGGAATTTTTAACTTCATGTTATTGAATACTAATAATAATATTGAATAATAATAAAACCACTATGTAAGTGTAAAGTACACACTTAATACTCGTATGTCAAAAGAAACGTCGGTTTTTTACGCGAAAATTATAACTGCACAATTTACCTATATCTCCTTGACACCTACTCTCAATAAAAATGCAAGTATAATACATGAACACTCAACACAATAAGACTCTTTATGAGCATCTTTCTAAGCCTTGATTTATAACTGTAATTGTCAATTATCTAATGTATCATACTTTAACAATAGAATACATAGTAGGTACTTACTAACTAATACATAGTACTTACTACTTAACCACTTGAAACACCTTGAAGGATTTGCCGAGTTCCATATTTTTTTTCCATGATAGTAAACAAATTTGTCAATTTGTAAACTTTGAAAATTTTTTTTTTGGAATACCATCAACATCATATCAGCAAAAAGAGGTCCACTGCTGAACATGGCGTTATGTAAAATATTTAAATATAATATTTCTAAAGGCCGTTATGTAAAATATTCGTAAAATTATAAATCTAGTCAGTTATGTAATAAATTCTACAGTACCGAGTAGGTGCTGACCAAAATGACATGTAAATTATTAACAACTACTTAACATATTGCAACTGCAACTCGTGGCTTAGTTATTACTACCACGGAACATAACTAATCAACCGATCACTGATCAGCAGGGTTAAGAATGGTAGGTGACCGTTTATAACAAATTTACTTAAATAATAGCACTTAAAGTTGCCGTAACTTCTGACTACATAATAGGTAATTCTTATAATAAGTTATAATATTAGACATTTTATTGGGGATGTCTACAAGCAGTTGCTTCAGCCGCATTTGGTTAGGCTGGAAATCGACCTCCACATAGGTGGGAAAAGCCTACGAGGTTATTAGTCTGATTACCATATTGCAAGTTTTCAACTGCCAGTGATAACCATTATAATAAGTTTAGTGTGGTGTACATTAACCTAATTTAATCTAATCTAACGCGTTGAGCACTGTTGATAACGCTTTTGATTTATCATACACTAGCTTCTGCCCGTGATTTCGTTCCCGTAGAAGTTGAATTTTTCCCCCATTTTTGCAACATTTTTAATTGATACTCCGCTCCTATTGGTCGTAGCTTGATGATATATCGCCTATAGCCTTCCTCGATAAACAGGCTATCTAACATGAAAGGAATAATTATGTCAAATCGGACCAACAGTTCTTGAGATTAGCGCGACCAACCAAACAAACAAACTATTTAGCTTTATAATATTAGTATAGATTTAGACTCATCTTAGAAAATGACTTATAATTAATTAAATGTATTACAAAGGTTTACTTTTCACAAAAATATTTGGAAAAAATTTGCAACATTTTCCGAAATCACAGGAAAAGTGCAATTAAGTTATGCGAATAACGAATTTATGTGCATATCTAGCGACCTTATTATGTGCACGTGGGTTGGCTCTCACTTTTCAAGGCAAGAAGTTCACTAACCGTACGAGCTCACTATCAAACTACAGTTAAAGTTGTGTCTTACTAATTAATATTAATGTTATACTATGAATCATCGTTATGTAAATTATTCGGTTAAAAAAATATGTTAACACGATACCCATTATGAAAATTATACAGTCTGTGTTTATTTTTTGGAAAAAGAAAACAAACCGTCACGCCTGTATTCTCCGACGTGTAAGGCAGGGGTGTAGTTATGGATACCCCACAGTTTGCCGGTATGTCTACAGCCCATGTAATAGGGGGCGAGCCTATGGCCACTAACTCCGGCTACAACTGAGAATTCTAATAATAATAACAATCTATACTAACATTATAAAGAGGAAAGATTTGATTGTTGTTGTTATTGAAAGAGGTGCAATAGGCCCCGAAACTAAAGGACCGATTTAAAAAAATATTTCGGTGTTAAATAGCCCATTTATCGGGGAAGGCTATAACCCATCACGCTACGACTAATAGAAGTGGAATAGCAAAGAAAAATGTTGCGAAAACGGGGGAAAAACTTATCAAGACCACGCGGGCAAAGCCGCTGGCGGGAAGCTAAAATAAAATGTAAAAAAGTAAAAAAGTGTGTAAAGAAATGAATAAATGCAATAATAATATTTATTTGTATAGCCATAGAAAAACACATACCTAATATGTACCTAAAGGCAAATTTTATGATCTAGAAGTTTTTCTAGTCTGCGAAACTGGCTAAAAACCTGTCCACCAATTTGTCTTTTGTCAATGTCTGTCGTTTGGTGTAAGTAAATTTTATAGAAAAACACACCTGGGTACTGAACCCAGTACCCAGTACCCAGCACCCAGCGTAGCAGTTGTGCTTATGACCCTAAGCCATTGAGGCAGTTCAGTCTCCATTAAACTCTCATTACTCTGACGTCACGTTTTGATCGTGAATCACACAAGACAAGGTTCAAGGTTACTATGTGGTTGTGTGCGTGATTCAAATAAAAATGATCTCTACCAACGTGTTAATTGCGATGATATCACATTTTTCAGAACAGCCAGCGGTCTGCTACCGACTCACACGGAAGTTATTAGAATAATAATTATACCTTCTGACTTGCATGGTAGCTTTTATCCGCGGTTTCAGTTGGCATCCCGAAACGACCAAAGGACCAGAAACAAAACTTTTGCCTTAAACACCAAATGGTTAATGGTCCTTTGGTCTTTTGTCACAAAAGATACCTATACCATCCTAATGTGATCTATATATTCTTCATGCCAATTTTTATCCGCTAGTTGTCGCTTACCACATTAGATGAACGCCGATGCTTTTTCGCCATTTTAAAACAGTAAAAAAGTGCGCCATTCTACTCGAGTGGTCAATTTCAACTGAAATTATTTCAAGATCTAATAATAGGTTACTACATCGGTGAAGGCGTTATTGGCAACCTATAAAACCTGGTCGCCATTTAACACCACTCGACATTTGTCGATACCATCTACCTATTATACCTACCTAGGCGCCTAAGCAGAATTTATAGAAACCTTTAAAAGCAGAGATTAAAATCCCTTCGCTGGCAGGTGGCCTTTATTACTAACCTTTTGTTTAATCGTGCCATGCACTTTCTGATTTACATTGGTACAGCCCTAGGGTACAGCTTAATTAGTGCAAATATTTAGATTTGTAAAAGTTTAACGCCATTCGACTTCAAAAGATTATGCACACTAGTGATGTAACGAATATTCGCATTCTCATTCGCATTCGCGAATATTCGCATATTTTTGGATATTCGTATTTGCATTCGCATCCGCAAAATTTCTGCGAATGTTTTGCGAATATGAATATCAGCAAAAAATCAATTTAAAGATAATGGTAGGTTAATAAAATCAAAATCCATTCATTTTTATGTTTTAAATGCAAGAAAAAGTAACTTAACCTCCTAACCACATTAACAGTCTTCAGTCTTCACTTTATCATTTGGTCATCAGTTCTTCAAATGGTCTTAGTACCTACACCGATAAGCTTCTCAATAAACATCCACTCTTCAGACGTTAATAGGGGAATTTTATTATTTGTCGATGCAGAAATACATAAAGACTTTGACTTGTAAAATACGTTCCAGCATATAAAAAGTGCTATTCCTCCTAGTTGCACATTCTTGTTTAATCTTAAGGGATTTTTGATATAGCCTTGTCTGTATATTAACAAGCTCGTGTTGAGCAGAAGTCGAATGATGAAAATGAGTTGCCATCTTCTTGCATTTAGTTACGGCAACCATGACAGTATTTTGAGCTTTCATCCCTTGCTCTCATTGAACACTTCTGCTTTTAAAACAATCATTGTCCTTTCAAATCCTTCTGTAATCCCATTGCAAGTTAAACTCAGCAGTGAAATCCAGAACAAGTATCAGACCAAATACCACTAGTAAATGACAATTTTTTGAAGGATTTCAGTAATTCGAGTATTTTCTGTCTAACTTTGCCATATAATTTATCGCAGATAAATGAAGTGAAATACGGGCGAGACTTTAAACCATAAGATGGACACAAATGCTTCATAAGTCTTATAGATCCAACACTTTCCACGAAACTAAATGGCAAATCTTCCAACGCAACTATTATAATACTTTTTTTTATGAAGGAAAAAATCGGCTGGCGGGCAGGATTCGAACCTGCGACTTCTGGTTCGGTACACACTGGACGCAGGTTCGAATCCTGCCCGCCAGCCGATTTTTTCTTTCATTAAAAATAACTTGTAATCTTAGCATGGAAAATGCTTAAAAAATACAAAAAAAGGATAGTATTATAATACTATTATATTAATTCACTTGTTTTGTTTACGAAAAGACCGGCGCAAGCGGAATGACACTTCAGTCGGATGAGTTCGTATCAACTCGGCAATTCTCAGAACAAAATACAAACGGACCGCACCTTGTAACTGCCAGCAAGCCATAGACAATTGGCGCCGAACACTTCTACATTCGCATTCGCATTCGCATCCGCGAATGTCAGTAGCAGACATTTGCATTCGCATTCGCATTCGCGAATGTTTAAAAAATGACATTCGTTACATCACTAATGCACACTAGGTGCAATTCTCGCCAAACTTTTTATCCGGGTTGAATTTGACACGAGTTAACTTTAACCCGGCTGTAAAAATCGTAGAAAGAAAAATATTGGATTGTAAAAATAAAAACTAAAGTTCAAGTCGTAGGCTGTCTTTTTAAATCATTTTAATCCAATATTTTTCTCTCTCCGATTTTTACGGCCGGATTAAAGTTAGCTCGTGCCATCTTTAACCCGGACAATAAGTTTGGCGAGAACTCTACCTAAGTGTGTACATATTTGGCGTTACTTTAATATTTTCATTACATTAATATTCCAAGTCTCGGAACTTGTTAGCTCTAAAGCTAGCTAGCAAGTTAGCTATATTTTTTTTTGGAAAAGTCGTACCTAAACTTATGAATACGTAATATTGCAAAATTTTTAAATCGTGTACGTATTTTATTATTACGCAACTTTCAATAAAATTATCCATGAGTACGTAAACCTCACAAAAATAAACCACTTCATAATTTTAATCGGATTCCCAATCATAGAAACTTCAAACAGTGTTGCACAAAATATTCCTTAATTAATGAGGAAGTTCTATAGTAAATACGCAGCACAAAAACTATCATTAGATCATGTGTATTGTATCAAAACCTCCAAAAATAAGCGACTAAGAAGTTTTTTCCAACAGTTCCAACAACCAGTTGCTAATAAAAGATATCTCACCTTCATGTTAAGTCGTGACCTAAGGTGACTTCGCTCATTAAATCATATTCACACTTCTTACTTAAGTAGTACTCGTAGATCTACTACTGAGGTACTTACTCTATGGCCACAAATGTCTAACGCGCATTATCAACAATTACGGCGTAAAATACTGCCTACAATTCAGCGTGAATTAGGCTTATTCAGAGACGAAACTAAGCGTAAACTCACGCTTCCGCTTCTCTTACGTAAATTTGACATCCGGAAGCGTTACTTTACGCTTAGCGTCGTCTCTTAATTATCTCCTTAGAGTAACTTCGCTAGGGTTTACCCTAATGCCTAATGCCATCGTGTAAGCAGTTGAAAAATTAGATAAGTCTACGTTACTACAGTTGGTCTCAATTAATGCCCAATAAATCGACTGGCGCATGGTGGCAGGATTCGAACCTGCGTCTTCTGGTTAAATACACCAGACGCTATGACCTATAAGCCACCGCGGGTCGTGCCCGCCGAAATTTTCCTTCATATTCTAAAGACTAATACTTAAAAAAAAACACTGGTAGGTATATTATCTTAGCATGGAAAATGCAAAAAAATACAAAAAGAAAATAATATTTTTACCGATTATCTCTTTGATCATAATAGAAACCACATAGAGGAAAATTATGTAGGTATTTAAGAGTTTCATCAATTACAAACAAACATTAATTGCACTGTACACTCATTAAATATGTAAGTACTTGTACATTCAATACCTATATCATAATCTATCTACTAAATCACAAAAAGTAGCCTTGGACACTAACGACCTAGTCGACACTGTTGACTGGACAAAAATGTACTTATATTTCACAATTTACAGTTTATGTAGTTCAAGAAATGAAAACCCGATGTCCCCGAGATACTTAAGTGCAGTGAAACTGTACGAAAATGTTGAAACTTTTAACAATAAAGATGTTTATTTCTCTTTAAATTTTACCTGACAATGGTCCTTTATTATAAAGTAGATTTCCGCCAGCGACTTTGCCCGCGTGGTCTTATAATTTTTTTCCCCCTTTTTGCAATATTTTTCATTGATACTCCGCAACTATTAGTCGTAGCGTGATGATATTATAATATATGTATAGCCTATAACCTTCCCCGATAAATGGGCTATCTAACACTGAAAGAATTTTTCGAATCGGTCCAGTAGTTTCAGAGCCTATTCAATACTAACAAAAGAACAAACAATCAAATATTTCCTCTTTATAATATTAGTATAGATATAGGTTTACTAGGCAAAGCCATAACTTTTAATACTTTTTGTGTTGGTCCATAATATCTTACATGTAGTATAAATAAATCAAGTCTATTTTTCACTCTTGACGTCACTCGTAACAATTTAAACTATAACCTACTCTACTTTAAACTGTTTAACTCCTAGCAGAGTAGGTACCTGGTCTGCGTTAGTACTTAAACCCCGTGTCCTCAACAGCTAGAATGTTTAGCTCCATAGTTCATACCCAACATTGTTAGGAAAAGGAGCGTAACTGACAACCATTGTCCCCATGCAAACAACGGCTCTGTGCGTTTCCTTGAATTAAAATAATCGTATAAATTAGCTGAACAATATGGAAATGTCGTTTGCCATGGGAAACAGCCATTATAATGCCATGCTTATGAAAACAATAGTTGAGAACTGCCCATTCAACGCGTTTTTGTTAAAACTCTACAAACAACCATTAGTTACCTTGTTTTTATAACTTCGCCTTTGTAAAAGTGTTTGTAAAGTCTATAAATTGCACAATTTTGAAGGGTTATGCTGAAATGTAACACTCACAATCCACATTGTCTTATGTTACCTTTATCAGACTGAAGTTTTCCGAAATGACAGTCAAACTAATTGAAGAGATATTTAGAAGAAGAAGAAGGAGCCTTTATTAATATTAGTCCTGAATGTTATTATGTCTGCCTCGTTTTCTATGTGGTTTGATTTCCGGATCGAGCAAAGTTTTGTTGCGTTTTTCTGTGAAATCCCCAAAGCAGCTCGGGAGTCTGGATTCGGTTGATGTCATTAGGCTTGCATGCCTATTACATGTCACCTAAACATACCGGTAAACTGTGGTGTACATTGTTACACCTTGGCCTAACCCTTCGGGGAATACAGGCGTGATGGTATGTTATATGTATGTTATATGTATGTTATATGTATGTTATATGTATGTTATATGTATGTTATATGTATGTTATATGTATGTTATATGTATGTTATATGTATGTTATATGTATGTTATATTACTAATGTAAGTGCAACAATTTACTACATAAATGGCGATCGTAATGCAATAAATAAATCGTCCGGCGAAGAGAAAGATATTGCAAACGATACATTAATCATAGCTTAAGAAATAACATTAATTGCCCTTACAATAGGAGACTGGAACACTAGCCAAAACGACCTAAATCTAATTTCATAATATTTAACTATACAGCTGTAGGAGTAACAAAATAACTATTTACGCAGTCTCTTTTTGTGCGACCGCTACGCAATCTGGTTTAGGGTTTGTTTTAATTTTATTTTGCTGCCAAAACACCTGTTGAAACCGTCCAGTTGTGGGGCAATGGCCGCGGTCCGCAATCGCTCGACAATAGGGCAACTAAATCTGCATTACATTGCAACTTGTTTTGTGAGGTTTGTTTTACGACAACAACAGTAACAGTCTTAGGAGGGTGTTTTAAATTCCAGCGAAAATCCTTGCGTTAGTTTTTCCAATCTGTGCAAATAGCCTACAAACTACTTACTTTTGGAGTGGTCGATTCGCAAACTTCGTACGAATCGCCTGCTAAAAGCTAGTGCATTTACAATTATAGGTATTCATGTGGTATTTGCTAGGGTTAATTGAGATATAAGAGGTTATCGGAATATTCTTCATATATATAGGTATTGTAACTAAATACTACTCAATTTGCAATACGAGACCTTTGAACTTGATAATTGTCAGTCAGATTCCTTATATCATCATCGGATGGTTGAAAACTTGTGTGTCCCTTATGTCACGTCACTACTGGGTTAATATACCCACTTAAACTTACTTTACCGTTTAATTGCGTCACAAAAAACACAAGGCACAATAAAGGCGATACTGTTGCCTTCAAATGTGCTAGTAATGCGATTTCGAGTCACTTTTAAAACGAGTGACTCGAGTGAAAAAAATATCGACTCGAGTGACTCAGACTTGAGTCAAAATTACAGTGCCCGGACTTTCACACATTCATTTAAAAAAAATTGTGATTGATGTGGCGAGTTTGTTTGAGCTTTTCTTAAAAAATCCAATTCGAGTGACCCCTGTCTTCACGAAACCATTCGAGTGACTCGCCCACTCGAGTCATAATCGAATGAAGTTTTAAAATAACTTAAGTCACTCGAATGACAAAATCTGACTAGAGCCGCATCACTAATGTGGACTTTTTGTCTTTTTACACATTATCTAGTACGTTCCGCAATCACACGTGATGCCAGACAAAATAGTCACTTTGTTACGTTACTTTGGACACGTTTTTATTTTATACTGCCCTTATATGTATCTCTTATAGAGATATGACGTAATACTTTCATAGTGTTCTGAAGTAAGAAGTGTTCGCTGTTAAAAGGTAGTTGTGATAACTATCACGAAATTCTAAATTGGTCTGCAGTAAAGCAGTCTCGATGAAGAAATAATTGCACCTGTAGATGAAACTTATGTGTAATGCAAGTTAATACAATGCAATTACATTTCCTTGCATTCTTTTCATTTCAGCAGAGAAATACTGAAATATTTAATTAAGGTAACATGCATGTTAGCCAACTCTTAAAAATTGGCAAACGTTTTAAGAAAGTCAATTATAATTCTTAGCTCATTTCAACGTTTCAGGAAGAACTCTAAAAATAAAAACTCTATAACAAAAATTTCTAAATAATATATAATTTCAAGGATTACTAAATAGAGATTATTAGTTATTAAAATTAAGTATAAGTTTTGCATCTAAGAGACGGTTTCATACTACACAACGAGCGGCCTTATCGCTTGCTGCAAATTCAAAGAAAATACGAATTTATCTATACTAATATTATAAAGAGGAAAGATTTGTTTGTTTGTTTATAATGAATAGGCTCCGAAACTACTGGACCGATTTCAAAAATTCTTTCATCTTTGGAAAGCTACATTATCCCCGAGTAACATAGGCTATATATCATCACGCTACGACTAATAGGAGCGGAGTAGTAATGAAAAATGTAGCAAAAACGGGGAAAAAATTATAAGACCACGCGGGCGAAGCCGCTGGCGGGAAGCTAGTTCTTTAATATTTCTCTTGAATATTAATATTAATAAAAGGTTGCCTGCGGGAGACACCGCAGACATAAAAGACAAAGAGGTTAACTTCAAGAGAAATATCAAAGAATAAATTCGTATTTTCTTTGAATATTTTTTCTGTAGTTACCTGTACTTATTTCGATATTCGTGTGGAAATAAATTAACTGTAGGTCCCAACCGATGTGTGAAGGCATGTCTAGTATTTATACGATCGTCAATATCCTTGAAGGCAATCCTTGTTACCAGTTCTCAACCGGTACCGATTACTTCCAGTTAGTTACTAAACCTTGATCCACTTGGAATCCACTCAACCTAACTGCACAAAATAAATAATAACTTAACACACTTTTTAACAAAAAATCTCCAGTTGGTAACAATAAAAGTAGCTCCACATTATTTGATTAAATCTGTTAAAGTTTGACCCCGCTCTAGAATATTTATTTCAATTTGTCTTTATTTATTTTTAAATTCGAAATATCTCAACATACTGTCACTCCTAATATGTAACTCGTCTAGTGTCGTTGTACATATTATGTAAGTTTCGGTCTAATGTTATAGGTAGCAAGCCACTTCCCGACCTGGGTATCGAACCCAGGACCTCAAGCGTAGCAGTCGCGCGTAGGACGACTAGACTAAAAGGCAGCTCACCTCATCTAGTTGAAAAGGCTAAATGCTAAGCTAAAGCTAAATAAAATAACACATAATAAGTAAAGAGCTATGTATATATCTTTACAAAATTACATAAGTACTTTTTTATCTATAAATCAATATACTGAATGTCAAAAGTATCAGCAAGTATTTAACTTTGCAAGGTAAGCAAAGATGCTTATTACAGTGTCAAACATCGGGGTAAATATTTAGTGTTCGTTCATACATAACCCATGGCGTATGTTTACATAAGTACTTAAAAATATAAGAAGTAGTACAAGGTAGAGGTCAATGATCCCGTTTGATTGTTTTGTTTCATCATCAACCCAATAAGTAGGTACCTATGTATTAATAAAAACAGTATATAAGTTGTATCCATTGTCTAGTACCTACAGTACACTTTACAGGCTCTGCTTAGTTTGGGACTACCTACATGGTGCTGTGTAAAATGTCCCAAGTATCTATTTATTTATTTACTTATATCACTAGGCTATGATTGCATTCGGATTATTTAATTAAAAAAACAATTTTTAGGTACAAGTAATCGGCTATTCAAAAGACATCAACGCGTGACACATGTGTAAATACTAAGTAGGTGAAAAAAATCAACTAAATCTTTTTTTTGTAAACACCACAAACCAAGCAAAATATATTATCTTTACTAACTTTTAGCCTACGGTTACACTCAACCTTCCCTCTAGCCTTTTAGGTTTGTTGCTTAGTTAGGTACAACCTATATCTAATTATTCTTATATTTATAAACAGCTTCCCGCTAGCGGCTTCGCCCGCGTCGTCTTATATTATTTTCATTCATTACTACTCCTCTCCTATTAGTCGTAGCGTGATAGTGGTACTGGTGGAGTCGTAGCCTTCCCCGATAAATGGGCTATCTAACACTGAAAGAATTTTTCAAATCGATCCAGTAGTTTTGGAGCCTATTCAATACAAACATACAAACAAACAATACAATCTTTCCTCTTTGCAATATTAGTATAGATTATTCTCAAATGGTATAGGTTGGTTAGGTAGGTACATGTGATCAAACGGCAATACTCCTATAATATTATGCCTATTTACTTGTACTTAGATATGAATAGTAAACAAACCTTAAATATTTTATACCTTAAATATTTAGATAAAAAAATAAACGTCAACAGAAAAGCCAAGGCAAGACATTTAACAATAGGTAAGGTAAGGTAATATTAACATCTCATTGGCTACCGTAGTTAGGTTAAGGACGTACGTAGGTAATTACAGTCAATGAACCGATTACACATTGCCTATCGTTTTTGTACTGCTTACATAGACCGTATGTTGTTAGGACCTAGATAACTGACGCACTGACGCGTTGGTTAAGATATATCTACCTATTTATTTTGATTTTAGCCATTTATCTAAAGGTTGCTTAAAAGTAATTTTAAAGAGAGACGTAATATATTTTTTTATACCACTAAGGTGGTAAACAAGCGTACGGCCCGCCTGATGATGGTAAGCGGTTACCATGGCCTATGGACGCTTGCAAGACCAGGGGTATCACTCGCGCGTTACCGACCCGAAAAATCTCTTAGAGGTTTATGGAGGATTCACTGCGACGACAGTTTGAGGGAATATTCCTCTTGCTGCCAGGGCAGCGCATCCTTAGAAGGAGCTCTAGCAACCTTACTCACTGCAGGATCACAACGCACAATAAAGTGTGTTATTTGGCTGCAGTTTTCTGTAAGGTGGAGGTGCTTCCCCAGGTGGGCTGCTCAGATTTGAGCCATAAATGGATGTGCCCTACCTCTCTTTCATAATAGAATATTGTCCTACCTGCACAAACGAGGACTTCATAAACTCAACGGATGCCGCAATTAAGGTGGCCTCCTACTGGGCTCAAACTCTATAAATAATACGATTTACTATTGACACGAAAAGAAGAAGAATAATAGAATATTTACCCAAACTTTAACATTAACCAGTTACCCTAACTGTTGAGTTGGGATATGGATTCTTGTATAAAATTCACCTCAGTAGCACCTCGGGCTGTAATAAAATAAAAAACAAACTGTGTAAAAAAAAATGTGCAGTGTTACTAAAATAAAATAGCAGTTTTGAGGCCAATCTGCAAACACCGAAGTTTGCATTTATGCCCAGTTAATCGCAATAGGCTCGCTCCCTATTTCATGCGGGACCTATAAACATACCGAACTATGGGCTACATTAATACACATCTGTTTAAACCATTGTGGCATAATTTATTACACTGTGATTGGGGGTTACATGCATAATGTATAATTACCCAAACTTACTAAAACCGCTTCTCTCTAAGCTACTAGAATTTCATAAAAATCTTTGCTTTTTTGTTTTTACCCAGAAACTTACGTTCAAAAGCGTCAATTGTGAACGTTGTGATCATACATACATCTATACTAATATTATAAAGAGGAAAAATTTGATTGTTAGTTTGTTTGTATTGAATAGGCTCAGAAACTACTGGACCGATTTGAAAAATTCTTTCAGTGTTGGATAGCCCATTTATCGGGGAAGGCTATAGGCTATATATGATGACGCTACGACTAATAGGAGCGGAGTAGCAATGAAAAATGTTGCAAAAAGTTACCAAGACCACGCGGTCGTAGCCGCTTGCGGGAAGTTGGTAAATAATATTTATGTAAATTATTTCAAAATGTTTACATGTCCATTTTTCATAAATAAACATGAGTGCGGGCTGCCTATACTAAGAATGATTTTACCAAATGTCACGATTTTCGTAAGTAAATATGTAAAGTGCGCATGATTGTATATAATATGTAAATATGTACATATTATATAAACCCACACAAGAATAAATGCTAAAAACACTAAAACAACTTGGGAAACTCACTTTCCATACATTAAACCTTGGATTATAATTTCTGTTAAACTTATACATACCTATGGCTTATTATGGCTCAAATCTGGAGCAGCCCATCTGGGGAAGTACCTCCACCTTACAAAAAACTGCAGCCAAATAACACACTTTATTGTGTGTTGTGTTCCTGCAGTGAGTAAGGTCGCCAGAGCTCCTTCTAAGGATGCGCTGCGCTGGCAGTAAGAAGAATATTCCGTCAAACTCTCGGCGCAGTGAATCCTCCATAAACCTCTAAGAGGTTTTTCGGGTCGGCTACGCGCGAGTGATACCCTGGTGTTGCAAGCGTCCAGGCGGGCCATCAGGCGGGCCGTATGCTTGTTTGCCACCTAAGTGGTATAAAAAAAAATATACTTACGGCATCAATTTGTAATAGTTTTGTAAAAAGTTCCTACTAACTAAAAATCTAAGAACAAGCTCTGTGATGTTGGAAAATACATTGCAGGCGGGACAAGCAAAGAAACAATTTTGTTTATGAACGAACAGCTTGTTCCGCCTGCAATATATTTTTCAACATCACAGAGCTTGTTTTTAGATTTATATTTAGTAAGTACTTTTTACGCAGTCGGGTTTTATATTTCATTTAATAATTGATTTTATTTCCTACTTTTTAGTTTATAAATCATCATAGAATCACTAAGTAGATAGGTCCTAAATGATAATTTAAAATCAAAATTGATTGGCTAATTTCACTAGCCTCGAGTCAAGTTCCAATAGGCCTATTTTCGGTATATTTTATTTGCCACAAAAGGTTGACTGTGTAAATCAGTTCAGCAGTTTAGGCGTTAAAAGATAACAGATAGGGATAATAAATTAGAGGTAAACTGCCATTTTCATTCGTTATTTTACCTATACAATGTAGTACTTGTACGTAACAAACATTTTGTGAGCATGCCATTATAAATTCTCTTCCATGTGAATTCAAAGTGATGTGGAGATAAAACTATTTATTTGTGCACCTCTTTATAATTTGCAAACACTGCTAGACAATTTTCCATAAAAGGAGTTGATAATACATAAATCATTGGATTGCTTCATACTCGTAGGTAGAAGCGATCCTAACGTTATGTGCCATCCATGTAAGATAGAATAGGTATGTACCGATGTTCTATTTAGTGTGTAGTGATACAAAAATATTGTATTCTATATATTACCTTTCCGCCAGCTATCCAATGATAAAACAATTCTTGAAATCGGTAGTAATCGGGAATTCTGGGCTTCTGAATACAGATTATGAAAATATTGCTGTGCCCGACAGGGTCCATAATTAACGAAAGAATCGTACTGTTTAACCTACCCTACCTACTTACATTGTGGAATGCAATAAATATTGAGTATTGAATATTGAAATTCCGGATCTGAGTCCAGCCTAAAACGAAACAAACCATATTGTATTCACAGAAAATGTATTGTTATGTATGTCCCTGTTCTCTACTTCCTCCTCCGTCTAAGACTCAAGGCTCCATAATATTCCAAGTATTAAGTATGTACATACATAGGTACTCATTACCAAACACCGAAGACACGTCAACAAAGTATCAAAACTGTTAGTTATGTAACAAAGAACGTGCGGACAAGGTGGACTCAGGGTCATGTCGTACTATTGAACTTGAGTTACGTCATGTCAGCTGACGCAGCATTTAAGGTACTTACCGGTGAGGATCAAGTTTAGATATAAAAATAGAGGTTGCATAACATGATGACAAGGTCTATACGTCAAAAACCCACACGTCTGTGAGTGTGACTTACGCACTTAAGCTTCCGTAAAATTGTCGACTGCCTAAAAAATAAATCATCATCATCATCATCGACACATACAGTGTCCTACTGCTTGGCACGGGTCTCCTCTCACTAACAGGGTATTTGGCTATATTCAACCACGCAGGCCTAACGCGGCTTGGCAGACTTCACATGTCATCGAGAAAATCTCCTGCGTTGGCTTGCGTTTCCTCACGATGTTTTCCTAATTGCGCAGGTGATTTCGAAATTTGAATTTTGTCTTGGTAGTCCAATGGTCATATCAGTATAGGCTAACTGCTGGAAAAATTCAATATACCTAAACACAAAATATTTTTTTTGGGTTGTTCCTCTTGCTAAATTTAATTATTTTAGGTTTCAGGAGGCATCACCTATGCATTTTTAAAATATTATGGTAAACATAAGGTTTATTTTTTTCTGAGGAACTGTACCTTACATGTACATAATTATGTAGGTGTCATTAACGCATTTGCGGTCTGTGTTTATCGTTGATCATAAACATCATAGGGTCGAGAAAAACAAAACGACACTCGCAACAATAGAAAAACTATTGTTATCACAAATGAAGGCATATATGTATGTACTTATATTAATAATCATAATATGTTTATTTGACTGCCTAGTGCATTACATTAGCCTAGTGGACCAAAGCGCGACTGCTTCGCTCGAAGTCCTGCGTTCCTGCATTTCTCAGTAGCAGCTCGGACTTTGGAGTTGTGCCCGGCTAATAGCAATAGGCTCGCCTTCTATTACATGGGATCTTATCATACCGGCTAATTGTGTTGTAAATTAGTATTAAGTAACTGCTTCTTCTGCCCAACCCTTCGGGAAAAACAGGTGTGATAGTTTTTTATGTTATCTATCTTCTATCTATATAAATAAAAATGAATCACTAAATATGTTGCGAAGCGCAAAACTAGAGAAGGGTTGAACCGTTTTGGCTGATTTCTCTTTTGTTGTGTTTGATGAAATCTGAGAAAGGTTTTAAAAAAACCGTAAAAAAATCAGGAAAAGTAAATATGAACGTAGGCGAAGCTGCGTACAGTTCGCTAGTATTTAATATATTTATATTTCCAGAGGGCATGTTAGATGCCGTGGAAGGTGGGGCGGCCCTCGCGTGGCGACTGCTCGCGACACTCGAAGGTGGCTCCTTGCTCCTCGCCTCCTCCGCACTCCTGGCATACTCCGTGCGCAAGAAGATCGCCGAGCAGAGCCAGGGAGAGAGGAATATACGTCGGGTGTTGGTAGGTTGAATAACGGTCAGCCCAGATAGCTACGAGTACACTTTTATTGGAGTCGCCGACTTTTTGGCCGGGCCAAAGTATGGCTAGAAGATAGAAAAAGGTTGGATTTAAAATACCTATGTTCTAAAAAACATTCCCCTGCTTGCTTAGGAAGTTGGTAATAACAATAACAAAAAATCGAATCATCATCGTTTTGTAGAAACAATAGTTCTTTATGTAAAGAACTATTTTTGTTATTGTTATTGTTGTGCATGTGCACAAGAATAACAACATAACTCCTTTTATGCGGTTTCTAAGAAGTACTTAAGGTAATTATTCCGCTTTAACTCTACCTAGTCCAACCGTCATAATTGCGATCAACGATTGCATGATAGCAATATAATAATTATTACAGTGATGTCATAATATAGGTAACCTACCTAATGTTCTTCACTTTATCATTATTGGATATCCGGTCCCTATCTAATAATTTGTTAAAGAAACACTTAAGCAAATCCTTAAATAGCATACCTATTTATAGGATGTTACTCGAGTTCTTCTGCTACTGTACAGATTAAATAAAGCAAGGGATTGATAGGGATTTTTATTGATAGGGATCGCCAAAGAGTATAATAATGTTGACGTATGATGGACTGATTATATTAAAACCTAGCTTTCCGCCAGCGGCTTCGCCCGGGTGGTGTATTTCTTATAAATTAAAGCATATGTTAGTTACTCAGTAAGTGAAATAATTTTTAAATTGGTCCAGTAGTTTCGGACCCTATTCAATGCAAACAAACAATAAAATCTTTTCATCTTTATAAAATTAATGTAGAAGTATAGAAAAATTATAGGCAGTTTATTATTAATAGCAAGACTCATTACAGGTAACAAACACCACTAACTTATTAGGAAGACTACTAAAGAAGCGACTGGAGGAGCGAGGCTGTGAGGTGGACGAAGTGGACCAAGGCGCGAGCCGAGCGAGCAACGGAGCGGTGGAAGCCAGAAGCGGACCCATAGTCGACGCGATTGTCGTAGTGGGCGCAGAACCGAAAGCGGACGGTCTCGATGGCATGGCCACGCTAGTTACTGAAGATGTTTACGATAACTTAAAGGTAATAAACCAACAAAAACGTATAACTAATTTAATGGTCGATAAACAGGCACCTTCAATTAAAATTAATACTCAATAAATTGGTCCTAAAAGTGTCAAAAATAAATATAAAAAAATTAATTATTTATATTTATTTAATTTTTAACGAAGGATATTTTTATTTATTTAATGTTTAGGTCTGTATTGCTCCGGGTCTTGTAAGTATTTATACTATTTATGTATGTAGATACTTATTATAGTTCGAACTTAATGTTACGTAACGTTTCAGCTGCTAGAGTCACTGTCGTGTCGTGTCCGTCGCGGCGGGTGTATAGCCTGGGCGTGCGCAGGCGACGCGGCCGGAGCCTTCAGCGACGCCAGCGCTGCCTTCGACACAGTACTTCACGCCAGCCTACAACATGTCGCTAAAGTGTAATTAATTCTCAAACATTATTTTGCAGGCACACTTTAATAAAAGCAGTGCAGATAGCCAAGGATATGACCACTGGACTTGCACGTCGTAGATCTTTAGTTTCAATCCAAGGCACACGTCTTACAACGATGATGGAAAACGTCGCGCGTCGTAAGGAAGCCTGAGAGATTGTTTCTATCTCAGAATTAGAGGGTCCCGGGACCCTGAATGAGACAGTTATGTGTTAATGATGACGATGAGTGCTAACACAGTTGACAAAGACTATGTCGACCAAAAAATATGTCAAGGATGTCCTTTGCTATCCAAATCAACTCTTTTCCTGCCTCATTTATCTAATCGTATTTCTATTCTGAGGCGAATGAAACGCTTTTCATAATACGCCTGCTGAAATTTTTAAAGCAAAGCTTTTTTCTATTACGTAGTTCAAAATGTTGCGTTTCAGTTTTCATCCGATGCGACCAAGGTGTTGTACCAGGAAGCTAAACCCATAATTTATTTGTTTCAGTTCTCACTGTGAACCTATCTGGGTAGGTCGGTGTGAAGGAGCGGAGCGAGCGGCGGAACGAGTAGTCGCTGCACTCCTCACTAGTGATGTAACGTTACATCTCTCGAGATTTTCAATCAGGTTACCACAATACTGTATAGTCCTTCTGTACTTTCGTTGGTAAAAATATGGTGTCAAGGTAGCTAAATATTTTTTTTTTTTTCAGAAATGCCGCCAATCGAGTGGGAGAATGCCTTTGCAGGTGGTGGAAGATAGTGACGTAATACTGCTACCTCTTCGCCTGTTTATTGAACAGTTTGTAAAGCTTTTTAGTTTTAAGTTGGGATATTACTAAAACATTACGATAATCATTAAAAAAATATGTTATTATGTCTATTCGTGTTTCATTAAATGCGTTTTTTTATTTAACCTTTGTCACAATCCTAAACAAAGACCTCCCTCATTTGTTGCACTTCAAAAATCGTTAATGTTAACTATTAGTTCAGACGGTTACAATAATAAAGTCAAGATCCTATCCTATGACTGAATAAGCTACAACACACTCAACAAAATGACCAAATAAATTCCCAATTACAGGACAGAAACAATGCGAAGCCCGGCTTGGGTCTCTTTTTGATTAATTGAAAATCTGATGACATCTTCTGTTTTAGCTTTGCGATACCTTTCGAAGGTCAGGCAAACTAAAAATTTACGATTAGACGACTACTTAGTCGATTTTAAAAAAAGCTATGAATTATTAAAGATTACATCACATCACTAGCCCTCGTCATGTGTTACTATATATAAAAAGATAATATGCTAGATATTTATGAAAAACAGAAAAGTAAATAAATATGAAAGAAAAATAAATCAGAAAAGTAGTAAATAATTTCTATTAACATTTACTTACTAGAACTTAATTTTTACCAATGGACAAATAAATTTATCATCATTCTTTAATTATTTGAATCATACTAATTTATATCCTTTACCTATCACTTAGCTTGGAGGAATGAACTTTTTTACTTTTGGCAACACTACCGATTTTGCTGTCACCTTTCGCAATGGAGTGTTGGACGTGTCCGTAATAACAAAATTTCCTTTTTATTTACTTGTAATGCTGTCACCACTTTAACAGTTATTCCAAATACCATTTACGATTATGTTAAGTTCGTGTGGAGTTTTGTTTAGTTCAAATTCGCTGTTGAAACATGGAAGAGGTGAGTTGTTAGGTTACCAATGTTACCATATTTTTGTTGTGTCACAATACCAAGACGTATTGTGTGGTTATTTTGCAATTGTTGGGTTTTAGGAACTTAGCGAGCATGAGTTCGAGGAAAGGCTGTATGCTATGCTACATCATGTGGACGAGACGCAGGGTAACTTAACATCGAACCAGAGCGATGGGTTGAATATACTGGAGAACGCGCCGAAAAGCACAGTGCGTCGGTACTGGCGCATCAGTGAGCCCACTACTCCGTATCAAAAGGTGAACGCACAGAAAGATCCGACTACACCATCAAACAACAACAAACAAACTGATGTGAACCAAACAAACCAAACACCAAAGCCCAAAGAAGAGAAACGTGACTCGCCTCAGAGACCCGCTGTTGACTTGTCTATATTTCAGTCACCTGAACCACAGAACTTTAAGAGAACCATTGAAATTATTGAACATGATGAAGAGAGACCGGTAGTGCTTGAATCTAGTGATGAAGATGAGGTCATTGAAGTGGCACTACCTCCCAAACCTACCATAACAATTGAAAGTTCGGATGAAGATGAACTTCTCATCATCAATCCGATCACCCCAACCAAAAATAAAGTGAATGTGGACAAGACAACAGTTGCAGTCAGTGGAGAAAGAGATATTGCAGCGAGTCCTGCACCTTCAGCAGTCTCTTCAGTTTCTGATGAATTTATCCGTGGTGATTGTATAGCACTGAACATATCCTCCAGACATCAGGACAATCCCAGCTTTGATTTCAGTCTTCATGGATCAGACCTCCTTGGTCAAGGAACTCCATCAAAAAAAAAGAAAAAGAAAAAATCCAAAGAAACTGCAACATCCACTCCAGTAGTTGCTGTAACTCTGGACAAGGCTAAACCTAACGATGAATGTTTTGCTACACCAAAAAGTAAAGCTAAAAATAAAAGGCAGAAAACTAAATTGTATTCTGTGACCGAGAAAAGTTTTCCAAATGCTGATGTGTATGATTCTGATAGCAACCAGTCAATGGAAGCTAATAAAAACCGAAACTCATATATAGTTACAGAGAAAAGTTTACCGAGCACTGATGTGTATGAATCTGATTCAAACTTATCTGAATGTGCAAAAGAAACTGCTAAACGTATACAGAATAATGATGTTGACAGCTCAGACAGCAGCGTGTCACTTGATAAACCAAGCGAGCCACCTCCAAAGGTTTCTAAAAAGAATGAATCCAGTATTGAACAACTTTCGAAAACATCAAAAAAGAATGACTCCGGTCAAGTTAATGACACTTTCAGCACAATCTCGATTGTTGACTTAACAGAAAATGAAGGCATGACTCTTGATGACTCGGATATTCATGAAAGCATCATCATGGGTAATGTGTCTGGATTCACAGAATTTGATGACTATGGAGATGAAAATGTGTGTGATAATAACATTTCTAAATTTGTTTCTACCAAAATACCTTCGATTTTGAACGAGAACCTCGATTTTGACAATTTGAAAGGCAAAGAAAAGGTTTGCAAAAGCCGAAGATACTCTCTGACATCTCTTCGAGCTGAAATGGAGAAATTCTACAATGAGAGCTGGGGCGGAGAGAATTTCAATCACAGGGAGATACAGAAAAGCATGTCGCGTAAGTATAATTATTTTTATCATAACATATAAACCTAACATAGCTCAATTAAAAATCAATTAGTTTCACATTAATTTTGAAAACATTAACTGATTTGACTACATATTTGCTCATAGAAACAATTTACTTATTTGTGCTAATGACATTTAAAAACTATTTAAATCAATTCTTTTCTCGATCTAAAATAATGATATCATTAAGTGTAATAACCATGGTAATTTTTAGGTGATAAGAGCTTATGGGTGATTGATCCTAAGGATAGGATGCCATCACTGGCCAAAAGAAAAGTCACGTAAGTATATCCTCTTTTCTTACAATGAATATTGTTATATATAAATTAAATTTTTAAATTGTAACTAAGACAGATTTCAATGCCTGATCAGTCATTTCAAAAATGCAATTATTCATCTTGATACTATGTAAATAAAGTAAATTATTGTTATTCATTTGTAAAACACATTAGCAGCTAATTATTCGTTGAAATGTACCCAAATATTGTCATTTTCCACCATTGTCACGCATTACAGATGCAACTACTGCAACCGCGCGGGCCACCGAGATGACACGTGTCGGCTGAAGCCGCCCGTGTGCTACATGTGCGGCTCCACCGGACACTACGAGCCCCGGTGCCCCCGGAAGATCTGTGTTAATGTAAGCATTTTGACAAACAATGTATTACCAATCCTACTAATATTATAAACTAGCTGATTTCCGAACCTTCGCTCGCGTTTTAACCCCGTTACACCAATTTTTTTAGTTATTCTGTTATTCGGGGCGGAGACAAATCCAACAAATCAAAAATCATGAAAATTGGTCCAGCAGTTCTCGAGTTATAAGTGTTGTAACAAACCCGACTTTATTTTATATATTAGATGTGAAAGTTTTGATGTACGAATGGATGTTTGTTACTCAATCATGCCAGAACGGCTGAATGGATCTGGAAGAAAATTGACACAGAGACTGATCTTGAAGGTTGTCGGGAATAGCAAATAGGCTACCTTTTATCCTGATAAAATGCATGGTTCCCGTGGGATAGATTTGTTTTAATAATTTATAAGAAGTACCCATGTGAGCGAAGTTGCTGGCAGAAAACTAGTATTCACTATATATCTTATAGCTGCTGCCCGCGGTTTGACTCGCGTCGTTTTTTCTTTTTGCTCGGCTCCTAACAGTCGTAGCGTGATGTTAAATAGCCTATAATATTCCTTAAAAAAAATTGCTATTTAATGCAAAAGGAATTTTTCAAATCCCATTCTTAGTTCCAAAGATTACCACATTCAAACAAACAATCTCTTCAGCTTGTATTAGTGTAGATGAATAAAAGTAGTAAACTACCTCATTAGTGTTGTGATCCTAAACATGACTGACATGGTAGAGGTCCTAGGTTGGTTTCCCAGGTTGAACAGTGTTATAGATGTGATAGTATATCATAATCATAATATATTATAATACTGTCTAGCCATGAAAGATGCATGAATGGTAACATAAGTGAAATAAAATATCGTGAAAGTTTAAAAAAGAAAGTTCTAAAAAAAAATATCAGCTTGAAAGGGGTTCCACTCTAATTCACCTGGCATAGTGCATGTTGACTGATTTTACATATTATTACCTTCTCTTCAAAGCCTGTACAAAATTTTAATTTTATAATAATATTTAATTCCTATTATAGATTTAATTTTTTTTCGTTATCTATAAAATCCAGGGATAATACAATTCTGGTCTTGTCACAAAAATAGACACTGATTAACCCCATGTTTTATATCATCTTAAAAACGTTAAACATAACACACTTGTCTTCCTACCCGACGATATTTATAGCTAAAACAACTGAACGGATTATTGGTAAACCTATACATGATAGCATTATATTTACATCTGAATAACACCACACATACACATAGGCCCACCCATTTTTCATGATTATCCTGTTCATCCAAAGGTTGCCTGGAAGTTATCGCTATTAGCGATAAGACCGCCTTTGTGCCCTTAGTTTAAATTGTATCTTGTTGCAAGTTGCTTCTTTGTATGGTGTACAATAAAGATTATTCTATTCTATAGGCCATTTATACTGCTACATAAACACACAAGGTCACAGATGTTGCTACTGATGTTGTAGTATTAAAAATATTTTGTTAAACCATAGATTTGATTGGACTCTACATCATTATCTGATCCATGTCATGTATCAATGAAATTGTGTTCCAGTGCGGTTCACCGAATCAGATGTACTCGTCGATGTGCCGCAACTGTTGCAACTGGGGCGCCATCAAATGCATCGAGTGCGGTCAGAACGGACACCCGGCCAGCCACTGCCCCGACCTCTGGCGGCGGTACCATAATACTGTAAGAACATACTTTTTTTACTAAACACATTACATTTTATCCTCAACACCATATAAGTAGGCATTTTTTTAAAGTCGTAACTATTTGCATGGTATTAAAAAAGTGGGAACTTATGAAGAAGAACCGACAAGTAACTCCAGTCACTCTCTTACAAAATATAGTATGACAGTAACAATTTTTTTTTGTTGTGAATAGTATTAAGCTAATATTCAGAGATGATGCTAAGCATTAAGAAACGCTTCTGTATGTAAAATTTTATTATATTTTAACATACGGAAGCGTAAGTTTACGCTTAGCGTCGTCTCTGAATATCAGCCTTAGTCTTAGCAGTATGATGTGACAGCAATCAATTTAAAAAAAGATAAAGTAATGTTTGCATATTCTTTTATCTTTTACAGATTGATAGCCACTCTCCTTTGGAGCGCTGCAATCAAAGCAAGAAGCACTACCAGCTGTACTGCAGCGGCTGCACGCGGCGCGGGCACCTCGTGCACACGTGCCGCGTCACGCTGCCCTTCTCAGGGCTGCCCATCAACTCCCCCTACGTCTGCATCTACCGACCGCTGCACCTCCCCACGCCCGACAACAAACAGAAACTCCCACAAAACATCACCTCGTCACCTGGCACCCCTCTCAGGAACGAACGCAACAAACGCCAGTCCAAATCCCCCACCACACACGAAACACACGTCAACAAGAAGAGGAATCTCTCGGTATGTGATGAGAATGAACGGCGTAACACTAAAAGCCCCGCCCCACAAAGGAAGACTTCTATCAGCAAAGATGCTGCAGAGGACAATAATAAAAAGGAAACTAACAAAAATGCTCATAATGACAATAAGAGTCAGGCTGGTGTAGAAAAAGCACCCAACTTCATTCCACTCTGCTCGGCCAATCATGACAAGAAAGGTAATATCATTCAGGACAATGAAGTGTCTGACACGAGTGATGTCGTCACTTCCGCAAGGATTTACGTTACCAACGACATTATTAATAAACTGAAAACAGAAGAAGGCAAGGCCTGGCTGAAAGAAACTACAGATAAACACAGTATTGAAGTAGAAAACACAGAAATAGTAAACTCATTTTTGGGTATTAAGGGCAAGCTTGCAGACCAAGAGAGTTTCCAAGCAGAGCTTAGGGACTGGTTTAAGCCTAAAGAGAGTGAAGAAAATATCAAACCAAGCAATGATGGGGAGACGCAACACGAAAGCAGCAATGAGATACAAGCCTGGAATATGCTACCGAAAAATAGGAACAATCTGTTGCGCCACCTCAACAAGGCGTTGAACTCATTAAAAGAGGACGTAGGAGACCCTAGTGCACTATACAAGGAGTTGACATACCTCCAGAATCGCCACCAAAAACTGTTGACACAGAAAGTAGTAAACACGAAACAGTTGAGTAACAACCGAGGAAATATAAATAAAATGCTCAAGAAGCTAAACATGATACTGATCGGACAAGCTGGCCTTGCAGACGGGTCCACACATTTAAATGAACTCTACTCTTTCCAAGAGAAACTCATGAACTCAAGACAAAAAACCATACCTCATGAACTACGAAGGGAGATAGGACAGCATTACGTGACTATATTTACCTCATTTCCCAGAGATGACTATTTAGATTTACTCAAAATGTACCATATGTCAAAACAGACTTCCACTATGAAAAAGAAGAAAAAACCGGTGAAATTGAACCCAAAATTTATCAGATTGAAGAAAAATGTTAACAGCATTCCATCACCACCGATACAGAACGGTACCAAGGAAATAAAGGAGACGGTGGAGGAGAAGGGCGGTCGGTGCAGCGGCAACCTCATGATGCAGAAGCTGACGTTCTACCACGGGCGGCTATCGACCGTGCGGCCGGTCAGCGCCGCGCTCAAGAGGACGCGCACCGACCTTGTTAGGAGACTGCACTCTTTTATCACTTCGTTCGTCAAGAAAGAGGGCTTGTCTTCAAAACATAAGAAGAAGGTCAGAAAACTACAAGAACAGGCGCAGCTGTTCTTGGCTAATGTATAAAATATAATTAGGAGATAAATATTTTATGTTGGCGCCAATCAGAGGCGTGTCCGGCATAGACGAGCCGGCATGTACCACGGGGTCCGCGTACGGATCAATTTTATGTTCGTCTTTACTTGCCGGTATGGCGTAATGCACTATAACGTGCGTGTGGATTAAACGTCTTAGTGTAAAGCATTCATTTGTTTACTTTTCTATGATATACCCTTCCCATTGTTTTTGCTAGTTATTTTGTTGTAAGCGCAGTAATTCGGGGGTTGGTCTGGTCCCACTTACAATTAAAAATTGGGTAGTCGACGTTCCACCATCGCTACATTACTACACTATAAAACAACCCCATGTCTGTCTATCTGTTCGCAATAAACAAAACTGAGCGGATTTATTTATGGTTTTCACCATTAGACAGAGTGAGGCGAAGCTTCCTCACTCGTGTCTATTGGGTTCATGTTCTGTTGTTTGTGCTTGTCCCTCGCCAGTAAAGAATAGATTTATGCAACAACAGTTCAATTACCTACTCGATACCGCTAGGTATCGCTTATTAGTTTGTACTTTGTTTGTGTGCCATGATAATTATCAGGCAAAGGTTTCATTCCTTTTTAACTATTTTATTAGCTTCCTTCTTACAGCGTAATGCTGTGTACATTCGGCTTAGCCCACCTAAATTCTTTCTGTCGGCTTTCATTCGTAATTATTTTGCGGGTTATTGACAGTGCCAGTAGGTAGGTATTAGCAAAAGTACGGCCCTGAACCTATAACCTGTAGGGCTTACGGCCTACAAAATTACAAATTCCGAAAAAGCAAGTAAAAATAAAAATATGTTTTACCAATTTTCGAATTGTTTGTATTATTAATATGCGTCATAAATTCGATTTGCGGACGAATGGTAAGAATCGGCTATATTATTTTAATGTTTTGTGATTAGAAGAAAAATATATTACATCTTTTATTGCATTCAGTTTGCTGAAGAAGAAGAAGGATATTACCCAACTGGCTACTACGACCAGCAAACACAATACAATAACATAAAAACGGCACTCTCGAAATTGGAACATGGTTGGTGTATAATTCAAATGTTTTTAAATAAAAATGGAGCGGGGAAAAAATATCCGCAATCTTCGCCACAAAATTGAAGAGTGAAGATTGGATAACAAATAAAAACGAAAGCATGAGTCGTACTCATTCGTCCTGCTTAATTACAGCTCGTACATATATTGGCGACTACACTGTATTAGGTATTAATTTTTAATTTCCTTATCCATACACGGTAGTGAAAGGGTTGGATTATTCTAGAACTGTTCACTAATATTTCTGATTTTCTCAATGTAACCTGTGTAACTAATGACAGAGATTTTGATTTAAATCTAATAAGATAATCATTTTGCTTCATTACGAATAATACATTAGCTCGAAGTGTATTCGTAAATGCATTTGTAAAAGAAAAAACATAAAATAACAAAAAGTTACTTGATTGATTTAGTTAGTTTTTCCGCCCTCTGCACATCACTAGATTAATGTACATCTGTCAAATTACTTTTCTCTATGGTCTGTCGTCTATCTACGTCATCAGACATTATTTACGTCATTCGTGATAATTGATAAGCTTGGTACTTGTTGATTTGATAAAATCATTTTGATCAATAGCAAAACAAAACTTTTAGATAGGTGCACAAAAAAATAAAAATGAGACGTTTTACGTTTAATGTTTTACCAATTTTCGAATTGTTTGTATTATTAGTATGCGTCATAAATTCGATTTGCGGACGAATGGTAAGAATCGGCTATATTATTTTAGTGTTTTGTGATTAGAAGAAAAATATATTAAATCTTTTATTGCATTCAGTTTGCGGAAGAAGGATATTACCCAACTGGCTACTACGACCAGCAAACACAATACAATAACATAAAAACGGCGCTCTCGAAATTGGAACATGGTTGGTGTATAATTCAAGTGTTTTTAAATTATAGTAATTAGCCCTTATCGATTTCTACATAACTAATTTGCTTGTCTGAAATAAATAGGTCTAAGCATAAAATTTTTGATGCATGCTTTTACTGCATTTAATTGCCTTGGGGTATTTCCCACTAAGTAAACAGATTAATTTATTATCTAACTCTAGCTTCATTTGTTGTTATTGTTTCAAAATCGTCGTTTTGCTTGACAAAAGAATACTTAAATTCAAATTTAATTTTAGCTGACTACTGTCCTACTGCTACTGAATTGGTCAGTTTATGAGTATGCCTACTCATAATGAAAGATCAATGAAAGAGAGGAAAGTCAAATAAAAAAAAACATTATTATTTTAATAAAACCTTGAAACTTAACTATCTCTTCATTCTGCAATTAGTTGCTTGTTGAAGATTAAAAACACATCATCTTACATAAATTAAACACATACCTATTTAAGTTAGTAAGTTATCATAAAGATAACAATTTGTATATCTACTTAAACCAATGTTTTTCCGCTAGCCCCACAATGGGTGAGTGACTGGCCAGACCCATCCATCAGATTGGGACAAGTATCAGGAGTAGCTATTGACAATTCTGGCCAAGTGCTGGTGTTCCACCGCTCCCATAATGTGTGGGATGCAACCACATTTAATGAGAGAGATGTGTACCAAGGTATTGGGGAGAAACCCATACCGGAACCTACCATACTAGTGCTCAATGATACAGGAGAAATGGTCGACATGTGGGGGCAGAATCTGTGAGTACATCATATCTTTTGATCTCATGGGATTTATATTTTTTCCTATTTGAATGACCTTCAAACTAAATGTTAAAATTGCTTCATTATTATTATTATAGTAATGTAGAAGTCATACTTTACAAATTTCTTTATTATCTCTTCCATAATTTTTTATGAGTCAAAATGCTTATGCTGTTTTCAGCTGATAATCTCTGTCTAGAAAGTTAGATAAATGCGTATACCAGCAAGTATTTATAATTTCCCGTAGGTTCTACATTCCGCATGGCATAACAGTAGACGGTGAAGGCAATGTGTGGGTGACAGATGTGGCCATGCACCAGGTATTCAAGTTCACACCCGACCAGAAACAGAAGCCAGCCATGATCTTGGGAGAGAAGTAAAACCATAATTTCATAATTATTCCAAACTAGCTCATTCCCTGCGGTGTTACCCGCATTCATCTGTTTTTCCAAATCCCGTGGGAATTTCTCAAAATCCTTTCTTAGTGGATGCCTACATCATAATATCTGTGTGCCAAAGCCTAGCCCTGACTGTAATTAAACTACATAGATTACAAATCTTATATTTGTGTTCATAGGTTTGTTCCTGGCAGTGATGACCAGCACTTCTGCAAGCCCAGTGCAGTGGCTGTCCTGTCTAACGGTGACTTCTTTGTAGCGGATGGCTACTGTAACCATAGGATCCTTAAGTATTCTTCAGATGGAACCATCATACTGCAGTGGGGGATTGGTGAGTTATTAGTAGCTCTAAGGAGTTTTTTATTGAAATTAAGATTTATCTCAAACTATTACTAACTAAACTATTACTTGATCATCCCAAATTCATTTGGGGTTGGTGCAGTATCTCTTTTCTATCTCCCTCTGTTTGTTTCATATACACATACACATACATCTCTATTTAGTAGTCATCATCTCATCATTCAATCACTGTGGCCTTTCCCACAGTCTCATAATTTTTTGTCTGGTCTTCCTTTTTCTTGTATACAACAATTCTTTAAATACCTTTTGTACTCTTGGGTGACTACTAAGCCAATACTATATATACAATAATGGTGTTTTTGCTCAAAACACCATTTGAAAATTACATACATACATTTTGAACATAAGAGAAGTGACCTTTTGGAATAATTGGTGTCGATGACATCAGGTCACGGCAACTCCCCGTTCGCGCTGAACGTGCCGCATGCGCTGACGCTGGCGGAGCAGCGCGCGCTCGTGTGCGTGGCGGACCGCGAGCGCGGCCGCGTGGCTTGCTTCCGCAGCGACAACGGCACCTTCCACGGCAGCTACAGCAGCTGGCTCATGGGCGGACGGATATTCAGCGTCGCGTACGCACCCGTGCAAGGTATGTCTGATCATTGCTGTACTACTTTTTCTTCTTAGCGTGCTGATGGAGATGTCGAAAGAAGATTTCTGTACCACTACCTCTACAACAGTATTTTTTTCAAGTTTGTTTGCGCCTGTAGTATCACTGCGACTATGGTTCGATTTATTGTAATCGCACGATTTCCTTAAGATGGATCTTCCGATCGACCGTCCATACATTCTTTGATGCAGCTTTACGCTAAAAATAGATACTTTCTACAATTCAATGTGGGCGCGATTAACTTTTTAGGAAATAACTAACATTAATTACTAAGAAAAACAATCGTAACATTTGTGGCGAGTATACCGAGGGTGAGCTTCTTTATTTCGTCTCTCAGATTGCAGTCCGATCAGTAATGCAGCCTTGCCTTTAATTACGCTTTAGTATTTTGTTTACCTAGATTCGCACAAATTCGATTACATTTCGATCGAATCGATCAAAATGTAATCGAATTTGTTGGAACTACACTTTTCAACATAGTTATTTACGTCCTCTAACACACAGGCGGGCGTCTATACATAGTAAACGGCCCGAACAGTCCCATGCCCAACCCGGTGCCGGTCCGCGGCTACGTCGTCGACTTCACGTCAGGCCGCCTGATCCAGACCTTCGCCCCGGACGAAGGCCTCCTCAACCCCCACGACATTGTCGCCTCGGCTGACGGCTCTAGGGTATACGTGGCCGAACTGAGCCCATTCAGAGTACACAAGTTTGTGGACGAGACGCTGAGGAATGAAAGCCGGCTGGAGAAGAATGTGACGTCACACGTGAAGCCCACTGCGACTGTCGGTGAGTAGGTTTGTGTCTGGTTTTGTTCTGCTTTTATTTTTGTTAAATGCTTTGTTATAGTGATTGTTTGCGACATGCATTTTGTTCCTTATGTAGAAGTCAATAAAACTCAAAACGTAACTGTTAAACTTTTGAGTTGGTGTGTTCCCATTTACTGTCTCTCACTGCTGGATACTGGTCTTCTCGAAAGGAAAGATTGATTGCTATATCGATACGGAATCGACATTTAAAAGATAGATTAATAAAATAATCGTATGTAACGTTGTTTGGAATGAATTAGAATTTTCTAAATTCTGATGCGTGCGTGATTTCGTGAGTCAAGTAAAGTCGTAAATTGTTATACTTAAAATGGAAAAAAAATCGTGCCATTTGTTATCTATAGAAATTATTATTAGTGTGTGTCTCGAGCGATTTGCGGTTTCGCTGGAAAGAACCGAAGTACGACATTTGGCTTAATGTGTCAAATGTGTGCGACTGTGTGTTGTAGAGGTAGGTCGCGGCGCGGGCGCACCGGGCGGCGCGGCGCCCGCGTGGGAGTGGTGGAGCGGCGCGCTGGGCGGCGCGGGCGGGGCGGCGGCCGCCGCGCTGCTGGCGTTGGCCGCGCTGGCGCTGCGCCAGGCGCGCAACACCGGTAAGCCGCGCGAGGCCGAGCCGCTCGTACACTGAGCCCACCGCACTCCTCACGTAGTCACGACCACACCCACATAAACACTTACAAAAGTACTAAAGCAATGTTTTTCATGAATGAACGATTGCAACTTTTGAGTAACACCAATGTCACTGTAGTATTGATTTGTGATATCACAAAGGTTCTATTAGTACTTTAGGAGAAATTCGCTTAATAGCACTTTTGTTAGTGTATACATGTTTTTGCTCTTGACTGTACATACCTACATTACACATACAAAACCTTACCTGAGGTCTTATTTATGAGTATTATTGCATATCTTAGATAGATTTATTCGAATTAATACTTCGATTTTACTAGCAAATCGAATTTACTAGGTGTTAAAATATATATGGCACCCTCTAGGGTAGATAAATCTAACATAGTTAAATTTACATCACATTAGTTTTAGGTATAATTACTATGTAGATCCAATGTGTTTCATACGTGTAAAGTTTCTCTTAATAATAATTATGTGCAATGTGCATCTTATGTAATTCCACAAATGAACATTTCACGAAAAACAATATGTTAACCCATATTTCAATGATTAATTCCGCCCGCCCATATGCAACTGTTCAGACGTCAGATATGGAATTCTAAGGGCCTATTAACTGCCAAGTAATTTGACAGGAACCTACTAGGGGGTGAAACAGGCCCTCTAATAAAGTTATTTGTGATATAACTACTTATAGCATATATTTTCTCATCTATAGTTATAAACTCCGTCCAGTTAAGAGTCCATGCATTTATTTACTTGTTCGAATTTAGTTTAGGCAAATTAATTAAAGGTATTTAAAATAAGAACAGACATTTAAAAAAATAACGTTGTCTTGTTTTCCATTGACACCAAGGCCTTTTGCTTATTGGGTCTCAAAAAATTTTTAGAAATATAATGTAAATTATCAACAAAGACAAACTTCATATCTCAAAACTTATGACATAGAACATGAAATATAAATGACAGTAGAAACATGGCGAGCAGTTTTTAGCTTTAAATTAATTTATTTTATTTTTTATTTGTTAATCATCGTTTATGTCTATGAGACCTATCATTTTACTAAATATGATAATTTATCAAGAATCTTATTTGCGATCTGATGTTTATTTAAATATTTATTTATGTACAGTCAGCATCAAATATCCGACATCCGACTGTTTATAATAATTTATCTAAAATAAGGACCTTAAAGAAGTTAAACTTTATCTTATAAGCATAAATTTATATCAAAAGGACAGTATAGTAAGTTCATTTCGTTCTTATGTCACTAGCATAGGATTCAAATTCAGTTGATTCTCCAGTCTTCTTATACATATTATATCCGATGCTGACTGTACTTGTATAGAATTTTATGATTATGACTCACAATGATCTTATGTTGTTATTAATTGTTCATAAACTTTTTATATAAAGCTTTTATTTATTTTTATAACTTGGGCCTTTGCATTAGTTTTAAGTTACTACCTTCAAGAGATTATGATCCTTTCAAACACATATATACTCTTCATGTAAAGTAGATTCCTTTATACTACCGTACTTAGTGCTCGTTTTATGTGGTATGTACAAAATTCTATCTTACACATTACTGTTTGTTTCTTTTTAACTTACGTGCTATAAAAAATGAAGACTCACGCATTTGCACATCGCAAAACTGCTTCAAAGGACACATGCCTTTCTACTATAATTCATACGAAATGTATGAATACATATTACTTATGTAGAAGGATTTTTCTAATGGTTTGCTATGCAGCCAGCGTTAATCTGCGTGAGCCTTTAGAAATAATTACAATTAAAATGCCAACAACGTTAATTAAGAGATTCAGATTCATTTATTTGCCTTAACATAGGTTCCATAGATGTGAAATAAATATACAAATAAGAATCAGAATCTGTTATATTGGTTAGTCATTGTCTCGTTGACGATATTTCTTTAAATTCTATTATTTATTTGATAATTTCTACAGTTTTTTAATATTATTTTGCGCTTCTGTCCTGTGATTGTGGAGAGTTGTGTTGGATTGTAAAAATATATTTATTGGAAGCAGCTTTTGTATTTTTATTTGACGCACCGATGTAAGCCACACCTTTTTAGTTGAGCTTTATTTGTAGTGCTCACTTGCACTCGCTAATAGTACATATTTTACCATATTTACTTTTTTTATTGATATAAAGCAACAAACAAGCATACAGCCTGCTTGATGGAATTGGCAACCCCAGCCTATAGACACAAGCAACACCAGCGGTAACTATACCCATGAAGGCACCGTCAAAATAGCCTGTTAAGTCATCTTGAATTACCACAAAATAGATTATTTTAGTTACATAAATGCCAAAAATATTATTCAAGTTCAAAAATTAGACAAAGTTCCAGCCTATCAGCACCTTGCAGCACTTATAACATGCATTACAATATTAGAGATGGCAATACCGAATTGGGCATAGCTGAAAATTGCCAGTGTCAATGAGCATAGTGAGAGAGTTACCAACACTTGCGTAGGTCGCAAGGGCGTGTCGCGCCGCCGCTGGGAGTACGGGCACGGCGAGTTCAAGCTGCGGCGGCTGCTCGAGCGGCGCCGCTTCACGCGCGTGCACTCCGACGACTCCGACGAGGAGCCCGCGCCAATGTTGCCGCAAACATTGCCCGCCAACGCGTGATGCCAACGCGAACGACACAACCGTGAATGCTATATGTGAAAATTATCTCGAATGTTTGAGCCAATGTTTGTAGACGACCGAAATAAGTGTAGCTGCGTATTCATTAAGCAACATTTGTTAATAAACAGTTTATAAACAAAGGTGATGAAACATTGTTTATAAAAATGTTGCCGTGTTCCTCTTCACTCAACAAATACCTATCTTGTGTCACCTCTTTCTGTCATGCTGTACTGTGTACTGTGCGAGAGATGGCACGATTTCGACAGTTATTTAAAAATTGAATCTTAGAAATACGAGCTTACTTATATAATTATAATTATATTATATAAAGAGTTATATTAAAAACTACAAACGTTGGCTCTACATACAGTCAATTTAACCTCCAGTTCCTGCACAAATCTTTGGTCAATCACCCCCTATGAGATTATAAGAAGTTGTAAATTGAACATATTAGCACAGTTATACAATTATCACTAGTATTATAAATAGGAGCTTTGAGGAAATGTATATATTTAAATATGTATCTATAGAAAAAGGGCTACTTTGGCGAAAAAAAAATCGATCATAATGAATAACTTTTGCTCTCGAATTTTAGATCATCATCAACCCATATACTGTCCCACTTCTGGGCACGGACTATAGCATAATCTTCTCAGAATGAGAGAGATTATGCTATAGTCCACCTCGCTGGCCTAATGCGGGTTGGCAGACTTCACCTTTGTTCAATCTTCTATGAGGCTTCAATCACTAATCTATATATTATAATTTAGTGCCATTGAAGGCAAGCTGGCTGCATTACAATGCCAGCTTGGAAAGTAAATTCTACCCAGTAGGTACCTATTATATTTGGAGAGATAGCTGGAGTGAACTGGACGCAGAAGATGGAGATTTGTAATCTTACTGTTAAAATTGTTTCTAAGCATTAATTAATTTGTGAATGTGTGTATATTGTTCTTAAATGTGTAAGTATTGTAATGTAAATTAATTATTATGTATGGTGATGGTTGACCACTATTCAACTTTATACTCTTTATAATAAGGGTGAAAATCGTCAGCACAGGCAGTGGGAGCTGATCTCAACTTATTGTTAAAGCTGTACATAAATGCCATTGCTATTATTTAACAAGTGCCATAATAATATTTGGTGGATTTGAATTATAAATAAACGTAGTATGGAGTGAATATTTTTAGTTTTTGGATATGTAAAACTTCAAGACATTAACAACAGGCCTTATACAAATAGGCCCTACTCATACTGCTAGACCTCGATCGTGCAAAAATATCTCAATGTCAATGTGGTACAAAAATCCTATTTATTTTTTAAATCAAGTCAAATTATAAATGTCTTGTCAAACAACTCATAACATAAATAAATTAAGCAATCTATATAAACACCCTGTGGAACAATTAATATCTTAAATTATATTCAAGCTACAATTTATCTTTTTGCTACTATAATATGATTTCTAGGCGACAATTTTGGGTCGAACACTGGGCGGATCTGACACGCCAGACCTGAAATGAAAAAAGTGTTTATTGACATATAAAACAAAAAATATACAGAAACACATTTTCTTAATAATTAATCTGTTATCTATAAGAGGTAAAATAGTAACGAAAATCACATCAAAAATAACTTAAAAATTAAGTGGGGGGGAGCCCCGCACCGCCAGGACCGTCAATCGTGGAAAGTGGAGGAACATTGTCTAGTACCGTTCCCTGCTTACCGAGCGTGACGTGTATAAATTAATAACATTTACTAATCTTTCTGACTTCTTAATTCTCTCTGAATTCTGACTACGCTTGTGCTGTTATTAGATGGCTAGATGGCATGTAAGCATTTAACATATACGTACAGTTCGCGCCAAACTTATTGTCCGGGTTGAAGTTGGCGCAAGCTAACTTTAACCCGGCCGTAAAAATCGAAGAAAGAAAAATATTGGATTGGAATAATTTATAACGACAGATTACGACTTGAGCTTTCGTTTTTATTTATTACAATCTAATATTTTTCTTTCTCCGATTTTTACGGCCGGGTTAAAGTTAGCTAACGCCAACTTCAACCCGGACAATAAGTTTGGCGCGTGTATTTTTGAAAGGTCCACCTCATCAATGAAACTACTAAACAATCCTTCATTCTTATAAAATTGTATTTTAATTAAAAAAAACAGCTATTCCACACTTTCTTGCACACTTGTACACGTTTCTTGTAATAAAGTGCCAAAGATTTAATCTATATTACTCCAAACTAAACTAAGTTTTATTTTTAAGCTTTCTTCCAATTGAATTTTATGTATTGTCATTTGTGGTTCTTTCTCTCATTTCAAACAATATTATTCTGAACTAAGCTTATATTTTGTAATTAAATACATTTATTTCTAAATAAATTAATTTGAGCATCGTAGAAACAAGAACTTTTACTAAGAAAGAAAGAATTCCATAAAAGTAGGTAGCAAAATAAGAGCATATTCACTCAATCCCTATTGAAAAACTTCAAACGCTATCTTAGAACATTAAGAGTCGATTTTAAATATTGTTTCAGTATACAATTTATAATTCATTATATTTTTACTAAGCCTGTTGTTTTGAACAAATCTAACCTGTCAACGACCTATTGCACCTAAAACTGATGTCATACTGACTCTTATGCCTGATATCGAGAACGTTTAAAAATATAATAAGCTATAGAAAAGTATGTTGTATGAAATGAGGGGTTAAAAGTATCCGCTATAAGCTATGTCTGTACATACATATTGTATGATGTGTAAAGTAATTCAATGTCAAATAAGTGTATTTTTGTCTCCACAATTAAATGTACCTAATTAAGTTAATATTTGTTTTATTTTTCGATTAATTTTAGAATAATAATGTTATAAACACAATGTATCAAAACCAGAGACACTTGGTTTCACTCTGATGAGTTTAGGAATGTATGGTGCTATAAACCAAATAAGGTCATAAAGACAACAAAACCCTTCAGTGTTCTCTGGTATTTTGGCCATATTATTAAATTACAGTTGATGTGTTCTCGATAAAATAATAATAATAAAATGTTATACACAAACCCCCAATATATCTTGTCATATACAAAGGTATGGATATACCAGATACCTTTTTTTCGAAGTTGGAAATCCTCATGGATGTCCCCCGCCCTCCCGGGGCGGGGGACATCTGGGCCTGATATCGAGAACGTTTAAAAATATAATAAGCTATAGAAAAGTATGTTGTATGAAATGAGGGGTTAAAAGTATCCGCTATAAGCTATGTCTGTACATACATATTGTATGATGTGTAAAGTAATTCAATGTCAAATAAGTGTATTTTTGTCTCCACAATTAAATGTACCTAATTAAGTTAATATTTGTTTTATTTTTCGATTAATTTTAGAATAATAATGTTATAAACACAATGTATCAAAACCAGAGACACTTGGTTTCACTCTGATGAGTTTAGGAATGTATGGTGCTATAAACCAAATAAGGTCATAAAGACAACAAAACCCTTCAGTGTTCTCTGGTATTTTGGCCATATTATTAAATTACAGTTGATGTGTATTGATGTGTGTGAATAATAATAATAAAATGTTATACACAAACCCCCAATATATCTTGTCATATACAAAGGTATGGATATACCAGATACCTTTTTTTCGAAGTTGGAAATCCTCATGGATGTCCCCCGCCCTCCCGGGGCGGGGGACATCTGGGCGGGTCTGTCGACTCCTACTGACAAAACCAACCGTCAGAGGCTACGGGAACAACGCATTCTTCCGCTGCATATACCAGATACCTACTTTAACATAATATAGACGATTTTGTTAGGTTCTTACCTCTTTCCATGACGTACAGCATTCTATCAAGTAGCACTACGGTCTCTACGAGCGGCGCCAGCGCGAGCCGCAAAGTGTACACAACGACCACGCGCCGCCATTGCGCCAGGTCGCCGTGGCCTCGCGCCCACACTGCGGGCGATGTCGGTAGAGGAAAGTTGATACGTTCTAAAGCTAGCCCACAGTACCTGTAATTAAAATTAAATAGAGCTTATAGATACATCACTTTTATTTTATTATCAATGAGTTTTGTATTCACACTAAGCAATAATTACAATTACGGCCTTGAATGACGACTATGATTACTCTGCCAAGAGTAAGAGACAAAGAGAAAGAATTGCACTAATGTCTAAGTAAGTCCATAGAGTCATCAATATTCATATGAAGCAGTCTTATTATATTAAAATCCAGGTAAAATATAAAAATTTTCGCCATCGCCACATTCTAAAAAGTTCAATTTACAAAAGGTGTGTGCATTAGAATATAAATCTAGTATGATTGCATGCCAGTCGCTGCCTTTATCATTTACGCAAGTAAGGTTTGTGTAAAGCCACTTATGAATATCTTACTTTTCAAATGTCATGGTATCAGAATGTTTGATGCTCCTGACTGGTGCGTGTCGTAATTTCGGGTCATGTTCCACCAGTATCCTCTCTAGGGCTGCCCTGTAGGCATGTATCTGTAAGATAAAAAGCACATTAGTTTTGACAAAACCTTATTCAGTTTATTTCATCAACTATTACAAGTAATAAAGTCTTAACAGTTGATACTAAGTACCTAAATATCATTGTTTTAAACCGCAAAACATTGACTTCTCATCAGTTGGAAGGATAAATTCTCGTTTTTAATTTAGTCCATATTCATCTAGTCTAGAGTTCAATACTACAAAATAGAGCACTCTTAAAGTGGGTAACACTGATATAAATTATTGAGGTAATTCTCAACAGTGCTAAGGTTATCACAACTTGAGCCCAGCTTCCAATTGAAAAAAAAAACTGTGTATGTTCATACCTTCAAATCTCCATAGTTGCCTTTCCTCAATCTCTCACAGTACACCTCAATGGCATGACATGCTATCTCTCTACTTGGGTAAGACAGCTCACTGTCCAAGCCCTTTACATAGCTACTCATTGGATACCCCCGGTCCTCACCAGAACATGTCAACTTCATAAAACAACAGCCAACAACACATATGAACTTGATATGGTCTGATTGAACAAAGTGTTTAAGGAGTAAAGGGCCCAAATCTCCACAAGGATGGAGGCCTATTAATCCGTAGTTCTTCATACAATTAGGTAGAGGGAGTTCTGATAACTGTTGGTGGTTGGATAAGGTCACATTGAGGTGTAAGGGTTGCTTTAGTTTAGATATAGCTTCAGCAGTGAGATACTTTTTGACTGTGTATTCTAACTCCAGATCAAGTTTTCTGAAAACAATAAATATTTACTGTAGTGACTCTTGACTAGTTTTAAGTGTACTAAATTTCTCATTTTTTATTAATTCCTTCATTTGAATAGATTCAAGTTTAGATAAACAAATGTGTAAAATCTGAGATGTAAATTAGTAAGGTTTCTGCAGTTATTAGAAAAATGGTTGTTGAAAAATGAATTAATTTACAAAACAAAACTTTTTATGTACATACCAAAAGTACAGACCTAGCCTCCTCTGTCAGTTGTGTTTGGCACTCAATGCCGGCTGCAAACAGGTCATCTCTGTAAGCCAACACTCGCACCAAGTGTCCTAACCCTGACCCAAAGTCTATCACCGAGTTACAGCCACTTCGCTGAGCAGTATCCACTACCACATCAGCCATCAAGCTTAATTCATGCCTTTTCTTCAATTTCACATGTTTTAGAAAAAGATTTTTCAACTTCGGATGATATTTACATGTATGTAAATCAATTGATTCTGTTTTGTTTTCATTTTTGTACTGCTTTTCTCTAGGTAGGTTCAAAGCATCAACAGTTTTGATTAAAGCCAGTACTGATAGTGGTAGTAACTGGTTTGACGGTCTGTTAGAAAGTAGGTTTCCTAAATGTTGCGGGTCCATGTGTTCGAAAGTAGTACGCCACGACTCTGGCAGTTTCCCCCAGTGGTCATCTACGAAGAAGTCCTGGAAATCAATGTCCTTTTGAATATAGCTCATGAATATCATCAACGAGACCTCATCAAGGTAAATCTTTTGCAGAGATAATATTTATTATATGGTAGGTAGGTATTTAAACTTACCAAAATATATAAGTCCAACAACCAATCGTACATTCGAATAACTTTTAGAGACATGTCAAGGGTAGATTTCACACAATCTCTTTGTGAACTCATTGCAATTATTATAATGTGTTATCTATTTAAAATAAATTAACTAACAACATGAATCCGATGAATCCACGTTTTGATACGAGTTTGTTTTGAATTTTGTCTGACAGGACAGACAGTACAGTTGTCAGTTAGTGACAGACAGTGTCAACTGTCAATACTCAATTTTAGATTTTTAGTTAGCCATATTTTTGCAAATTGCAAACCAAACAACAATAGTGATGTTGACTTTGGAGAGCATTACATCTTTTAGTCGATTTGAGACCTACACACTGACAAGATGTAATTTTAATCTTGTTTTCGATGTATTTCTGTAAAAAGACAATTTAAAATAAGAGTCACTTAATGAGAGACGATTAAAAGAAGTAAAAAATTAGAACTACAAACAATTTTTTTTTATTCTTGTTTATGTACTCCGTTTACGCATGTTATTATAACTCAAATCAGTATTACATTTAAATCATCTTACCATCTGTAGATAAAGTAATTTTTACTTTGCCAATCCACTTCTTGTGTCAATAAAACCATAATTGTATAACAAAAATGTCTTTATTTGTAAACATAATAACCTAACTAAAGCCTATTTATTACATAGCAATAAGCAGTCCATTTATGTAAAATTTTACTAAGTAGGTATGCAATAAATAGTACGAGATTCGCAAACCGTTGGTCAATTTCAAAATAAAATAAAGTTTATGTGCCTTTGAAGATAGTTGCCACACATACTGAAAATTATAGGTATTAATGTTACTTCGTCCACACAAACGAGATTTAAAAAGAGAATTGCATTAGTAGAACACACGAAGGAAAAACATACTAGTAGAATAGTATTCAAACAACGTGTTACATTTTCTATACATGGCAATCGATATTAAACCTTACAAATGGTGCATATAGTCGTAAACCGAGAATGCAATAGTTTGAAGAACCCATACAACAGGTTCTGAAGAACAATGTGCCGTTAATGCATGGTTCTTATAGCCATGTAGTTACATATAAACTTAAATGCCATTACATAACTAAGGGTAGGTAGGTAGGTACCTACCTAAGTATTTCTTTCCAACATATTATTTACTCCATCAAAAATTCCCAAGTATGTTACACATCAAACACGTTAGATACAAGAAATTTTGAAGCTTTTGAGTTATATTTATCAAACAATACAATTAAATTATTACAAAAAATATCAATAGTACCTACCTAATGTTAAAAAAAGACTATACCTACTAATTCAAGACCATTCAACTCATATAAAATCAATGTAAATATAAATTAATTAAATACAGAAACCTAGTAAGTATAATATAAATAATTGAGCAAATTATAAAATAACTAAGTTATAAATAAAGCTGTGTAAGTAAACAAATTAAGTATAGCGTGAACAACAAACAGTGGGCTGAGTTAAGTAAGATGTTGGGTTTAGCAAATGTTGTGGATTTGTTCCTTAAATTTTTAGAAAACAAAATCCTTCTTAACCATGTTGCACATTACATTGCAATAGGTAAATATGTATTTTAAAAGGCTTAAACCTACTACTAAATAATATTATTGATACACAATAATCGCTGGGCTTTCTGATGGCAACATCTTGTCAATGCAAGTAATTAAAAAAGTCGGTAGGTACACGCGACGTAACTGGACCGGACTGAAGTAAGTCGTTTAGTTGCGCAATGGATTGTTTAGGCTATAAATTGTGTATTGCACAACCAAACGGCAAACTTCAGTCGTGTGTCGTGTCGTGTAGGTACTGTATGTAATCAGCAGTACCAAGGCGGTTAATTTACCTAACTACTTGAATGGACTATCGGATTTCAACTTTATACAATTCAAATGATTACTTCCCTTCCTCAGATGAACCAGATCCATCAATATGAGTCATATTGGTGGATAGCACTTCTTACATGCACTCCGTGGAAGTGTATTACGTGACCTCGACAAACGCTTGTGCGACACAATAACAATCGACATAGCGTACAAGCGTGCATTTAAACTATGTTGAGTCGCAATACAGTTTTGTCGCACAATCGTTAATCGCAGATCCGTTTGTCGAGCTCGCGAAGTACAGAACAATAAAGTTATAACTAAAATTACAAGATAAAATACATTAAAATGTCTTTCATGATAAAACATAAATTGAGCAACATTTTATCAAATAATAATTATATTGAGGCGGCGTAAGTAATTCCGACTGAGATTCATTCCATAATATGATGTGATTAGATATTGCTTATTGGATTTGTAAAATAGACTACATCAACTTACATTCGATAATTTAATACCGGTTTAACCCTATATATCTTAAGACAAAACTTTTTTAAAAAGCATGAGATTCTTTGTAACATATTTAGATCTACAGCGTGAGATTCATTTGCTCGAGGCAAACTATTATCGAGACAAAATTGTTCATGGCTTGATGGGAATTTCGGAAACGCTTCCGTACAAAAGTGGGGATAATAGGAAAACTCTTCGACAAGTTCGAAGTAGCGGTAATTGGCAGCTGTCGATCGAATGTCCTGCTCCAAGGAGCACGGGGACGCGATATAAAACCTGTACTTGTGTTTGTAGTCGTGTAACAACATCTCAGCGTTGGTCAGAACGTCGTCGACTTTCACAAACAAATGTTTCATTGGTAGAGACCCATATTTGTGCAAAAATGTCGTGGGAGCAATTCTATATTTGTGTCCAGTCTTTCTATCCTTATAAATTTTGGTGGTGCTTTCTAACTGGAGCAAAAACGTTGGGATACTGTAACTATGGGTCGTGATAACGTGGGTGTGGACTCCGTAGTTGCTCTTGATTTCGTGATAGAGGCTGTTGGCGAAGGGGTATATGCCGCCTTGATGTATGAACCCGAAGAATAATGTAAGTAATGCGTTTAATGCATACCAAGTATATCGAAGCATTGTTTTAAATCTTCTTGTCTTCGGTCCGTCGCTCTCGTTGGTGTGGAGATGGTTACCGTAAAGGTATATTAGTGGAATAATGACTGGGATAATGAACCGTGCCTCTTGGTGCGGGAACAGTGACAGCACTGCTATTGGTATGACCAGAGAGAATAGCATCAGACCTGTGATGCTCTGAATTCGCGGCAATTTGCTGTAACGGCCACGGACGAACCTAGAAAGAACGTTTTTACCGTATACTTATTTGTATTATTATTATTGTATCTTTCCAACTATAGTCCTATGGTAAGTAAATTATGCTCACTTAGGCTGAGATTCAGAGAAGAGACTCAGCATGAACTTACGCTTCCGTATGTCAAATTGTAATACCTATTTGACATACGGAAGCCTTACTTTACGCTTAGCGTCGTCTCTGAATATTAACCTAAATCATGTTCAGGTATCTTAGGCTAACATTCAGAGACGATTCTCAGCGTTAAGTAAGGCTTCCGTATGTCAAATTTGTATTACAATTTGACATACGGAAGCGTAAGTTCATGCTGAGTCTCTTCTCTGAATCTCAGCCTTAGAACTCGACTAACTTGAAGTCTTCTAAATAAGTAAATCACACAGGTTTTCGACCCACCACTTTCCGCTAAGTCGTGCGAGCTATTTGTCATTCCTCCTCGGCCCCAGTAGTGGCACATCGCCTTTGCAAGCTAGAAGTAAAGATTACCTACGCCAATTTCCAAACCAAATCTAATTTGGTTACGATTCTATTGTATAAATATCTTTCATTTTAAATAATGTTGTGTAGAAATACACAATGAGATAGGATTTTTGTCAACGCAAACAGTATAATGTTTAACCTATTGTTCACGTTTTCAAGTTATAAGTTATTCCTTTCCGTCTGTGATGTGATGTTTTACGTCTAAGACAGATAGAATCATAGAAATGAAGTTCTTCCATATTATGTCCGACAAAGGCCCAATAGAGGCAATGGATTTGATTATAATTTTCAACGTCCTGTGGACGAAACATGAAAAGAGACACCGGTACGTAGATTTAAATTGCCTTAATTCTGTAATACAAGCTAGTTTAGTTCTGTTAAGAGTGGAATGAAAAAGAAATATAATTAAATAAATCTTACCTGTAGGTGTTCATGGACAGTGTGACAATACCAAGTATCCCCAGCACGTTGAAGAGTAGCGGCACATTGACCGCCAAGTGAAGCCACCTCGGGTGGAGCCCGTGCTGTGTCAGGTTCCTCATATCAGAGTTGTACCGGAGGAAATTGAGCGGCGTCACCACCCAGTTATCCCACGAAATCTTCAGAGTCTCAATGTCAGCCATCGTTATATACCCATAGTACCCAGAGTCCACCAAAATAAGTAACAACGCTGTCGGTAGACCACACATTATGAACACAAATATACGATAATGGAAGTCCTTAAAACCCACCACCTTGGAACCTAACCCTCTGTGAAGCCAGAAGAAAATTGGTGGAAAGGCAAAACCTACAAACGTAGGCCGATTAAAAATCCCCGTAACCACAATCGTAGCTAAAACTATAACTTTGTTTAACGAATGATGGGGCAAATGTGTAGATAACTTAAATATTTTAACTTTTTCGACGGCCGACGTTGCTTGCTCATATTTTTCCTGCAGAAATTCATTGTGATATATGACCTTGTCTGATTTCAGCATGCATTCGGCGACTAGAAGTAGAAGTATAGAGAAGAAAATCATTTCGAATGTGTTTGAAAAACTCCTACAGCAGTAGACGAAGACTACGTAAGAGCTCGCGAAAATCTTGAGTCTGTTTCTGAAGTTTTGTCCATATAAAACGCAAATTCTATACAAGCAATAATCATTTATGAGTGAGAGTAAACATATGAAAAGTCTTGGTATGACTAGTAAGTAGAATGGGGTCTTGAGATCCACACTGAGATAATATTTGGCATAAGGATGAATTAAACGTATAAAATGGAGAGGTGGACCCAGTATCATTTTAGGTACAAAGATGTTTCTGATTGGAAATTTTGGATTGAACTCCCATGTTCTGGCGATATCGACCGATAGAATGTCACCTGCAACAATAAAGAAAATGTTGAGCACATTAAAGTCACTGACACCTATTAATTTATTTGAGCTTTTTTGGCAAAAAAATGTTGACAACAACTTCTCTAGTATTTAACACTTATGAATACACACAAACACATGCACCAACAGCCAACTCAAAACTAATTTTTATATGAGCATGATACAAATATTTATTCTATGCATAGATTGAACTATTTTGTTCTTATTACAAACTAGCTTTCCGCCAGCAGCTTCGCCCGCGTGGTCATGTATTATACATATAAACCTTCCTCTTGAATCACTCTATCTATTAAAAAAAACCGCATCAAAATTCATTGCGTAGTTTTAAAGATCTAAGCATATATAGGGACAGACAGACGCCAAGGAGGACTTTGTTTTATAATATGTAGTGATGATGGTCTAAGTTAAACTCAGACTAAAACTATATCCATCACTTTCTAACGTAAACCGGGAATACCGGGGTTTTTCTTAAAACATATTTTTTGTAATAATGGGGATTATGTTATTGTACATGTAACTTCATGCAAATAAATGATTTTGTTTTTTTTTTGTAATTGCTTGACAACTATACATTAATTATTTTTTCCTTCATTAAAATAACTTGTAATCTTAGCATGGAAAATGCTTAAAAAATACAAAAAGATAAGAAAGACACATTAAGTTTCTCTAATGAATCGAGTGTTTCTCTAATGATGATTGATCCAAAAACATATTCATGGTCGACTTCTTTGGCTGCCCGACAACCTGTAAGGAGTTCCCAGGGCAAAGCCTGGCCTGTTACAAGCAGTGTTTTCTAATGCAGCCTGGTTCCTAACGGACCATAATTGTAGATGTAGTCCCACCAAACTTTTATAGTGTCCATTTATATTGGGTTTACATAATATGTTTTTTCCTTGTACCCAAAATATTATTATATTGTTAAAACTACATTATTAATAACAAGTAAGAGCCTGTAATATATTTTTATTTTACCTGCTATAGTCATGCTATGAAGAGAAGGATTGAGTATGTCCGCAATTACAAATATTGTTAATTAAAATAATAAGTACTTATTATTGATTGTGGTATAACAACTTTTATAATATTCTTAATGTGATCAAACAGTAGTAAAAAACTAAATACCTACTGTAACAGTAACTGTGTGGAGTAGTGACAAAATAATAAAATTAATCTTAAAAAAGAACTTGATAAAATTAAAGGAATTCACAGTATCTTTAATACATTAATACTTTATATATATTTACATAATGTACAAATTCAATTTAAAAAAATGTATGTATCTTTGTAATTTTTTTTTTCATATTAAAAAATATTACAAATACAAACCATAACATATTACTGTTCTCCGCGCCCAAAAATAAATATAGTTGAGAATAAAATAAGAAGTATAAAAACTATAATTTATTTACAACAGACTCACCAGCAATGACCTCAACATTTTGAAAAAACTCGTCTGGGTGTATATATCCGCGCTGCGGTAAAACTGTGAGCACAAATCTGAGAAACACCAACACCCAGTATGATAGCGGTAATTTTACGGGATTCCTAAATGAAATAGCTTTTAATATCTCGGTTTTCAGAAACATGTTAGTTGCACACCACTTCGGTATATAATATTGTCACGTTCGTAATAACGCGTCGTTTTATTGTATTAAAGTCATTTTCGGGACGGACGAGCACCTTTTCTGTTGACTGTTGATGATAATTTTATTAGACGTTTCTCGGTATCTAGATATTTTTCTGTCTGGCAGAGTTTTGACAGTTTTCTTTGACATTTGACATTTAAAAAGAAATAATGTTGACGAGAGCTTGCCGTAAAAAATCGACTAATTCAAAATTTTTTTAGATGGATAAAATATTAATAATCATTAATCACACTTACATTTTTATTATTCGAGACTGAGGAAAAGTACCCACGACTAGGTACTTATCAAACATGTTATACCTTAACATAGATGTAGATGTTTCGTTTATATTATAAAATAAGTATGTATTTACAAAAAACGTGTATATCCATTATTTTACTCTTTGGTATAAGCTCTGTAGTGTGTTTGCTTAGATTGGGACTAGATGGTGCTGTGTAAAATGTCCCCAAAATATTTATTTTTATGCTCATTCGAGCCGTAACAAAAGTTGCTCCCGTAATGCCTTCGCTGAATCAATCAGTCAAAATTCAGTACCACGGAGTAGTGTTCTTGTGGATTTATAAGAGTTTAATGTATTTTGTAAATGGCCGATATTGCAAAAATATAAAAGAGAGAAATAAAATAATAATAATGTTAAGATGATATGATTTATTATTGTTCCAATAATACATTTTTGTTGCCTTAAAAATGAGCAATTCTTTGGCACACTATATTGCCAACTACTACAGATTAAATTAGTTACTATTGTTACAGACATCAAGATTGTAGTCTAATCTTTTATTTGAAATTTTCTTACTTCAACTGATTTCAATTTATGTAATCAATAAAAGTAGTCACAATAATGAGATGTTAAGCAGCATGTTAAGGCATCTTAAGTCTAGATTAACTTGATAAGTAGAAATCTTACAGCATATAAAAAAAATTTTAGGCTCAATATGTACTCGTGGGCACAAGTTTATTCTAGTTTTCTACTAGCCTTCTTGAATGCTTATAAGCAAGGAAAAGATAGCAGAGCTGTTCTTCTAGGTTGACGCCCAAAAAGATTGTTCCGAAGTTGAGGAAAGATATATAATTTGTGTGCCTATAAAATTTATATGCTGTAAGGTCGAAACTATATCTATGGCAACATTGATATATGAAAGAAGAGTGTGCATTGTTATTTGCTTTAATTACGTTATCTTATAATATAATTCTGACATTTACTAGATTTAGCAAAACATAATTTTACTAAATTATAGTTTTAAAATAAAACTAAATTTTAAACCACTAATAACAACACAGGTTAGGATTTTTAGGAATCACGAAAATGTTAATACATTGTCAAACCCTATATAAAACTGGCCGAGGGTTAATCTTAGTTACATAAAACGAAATAAAACATGTAAATAAATATAAATAATAGTATTTACAGAAATATACAAGGGTGCAACATAAACGGAGCTATGATGGCCCAGTTATTGTACTTTGCTAGTATCAATAGTTTAAAAAACATACACAATTTTGTGTATGGAGTTTTATGCTCATGTTCACCAACGGATTCCTGTGTAAGGTATCATGACGTCAACCTAAAAGATTCTAATCACCAAGGGGTTAAAGGTGTAATAATGTAAACAATTATTATAATAAATAAATAGTCGATCTGTAAGTGTGAAAACATGCACTAAAAGTTGATTGAATCTATATTTACCGTTATTTAAAATTACCTAGGCTAACCATTCAGAGACGACGCGAAGCGTCAAGTAACGTCCGTGTGTCAAATTTGTATTATAATTTGACATACGAAAGTAAGTTTACGCTTAGCATCATCTCTGAATATTAGCCTTAGGCTTCCCCTTAAAGTCAGGCGACGTTCGTTGGTGAAAATTTGCACTAGACACGTATGCCAACAGCCTGCAATACCCATCATGACCGGTAATCGTACCAAAATAAGAGGTATATGTCCAGCTCAATTTAAAACAATATTGCATAAGACTTGTGCGGTGGACTCTCAGCCAAAATTAGTATAAAAAAATCGAAATAGCTTTAGTCGAGTTAGTTGCTGGAATGTTTAATAACAACACTATCACTAATTTTAGGTCTAACATGTTTTTTTAAAAAGTAACATACTTTAGAAGTTAACGTGGTTAGGGATTATAAATAAGACAATAACATTTTTAAATCTTACATAATAAAGTAAGTTAATCAAATAAAAGAGAACATGGTTTACATGGTATGAATTCAATTCAAAACAAATTGGTTTTATAACTGCCCGTTATGACTACAATAATAACTATTATTAGGAAAGTTAAATTTTGGGGTTAAACATCGACTAAATTGTATAATATTATGTTATCAAGATCTATGATATCGAGAAAAACACCAAAATATTGTATCAAATTTTTCGGATTACCACTTGTAAGCTCCTTTAATTTTAACGACCGGTTTGTCGCAAATAAATATTGTAACCATCGATCAGATTACGACCAATCTACACACAAAGAATTTAACTAAGCTAAGAATAGCATGAAATCTGTTGATATTCCAAATTGTGTTGTAATTTGCTATGCAATAAAGTCTATTTTCGCAAAATTGTGCCATCACAGATGTTTACCCAAATACCCTCACAATAAAATTACCCTTCGCATCCTCCTATACATTATTATTTCTATTGTAAATAGCCCTATTGCAATTTTAATTCAGTCTTATAGCACCAAGGCAAGTCTTCACCGAACTTGCACTGGTGTGCGTTGTTTTTCGCGTCGTAAAGCAGTGCGTTGTCTACGTACGCGTCACAGACGTTGCACCACACTGACAGGTCCATTAAGGACAGCACTAGCGCGTGCCCCGTGGCTGTAAAGTGCGCTTGCATGTGCCCGTTGACGCTGCGAGAGCATGCCGTCTGTAACAAAATTATATAATTACTACGTCACGCTACACTACTAGACCTAAGTTTAGAATGTGAAGGAAGATTTCGAGTTGGCGAGCAGGGCTTGCGGTGGCTTAGCGGTCATAGCGTCTGATGTACCGAACCAGAAGACGCAGGTTCGAATCCTGCCCACCAGCCGATTTTTTCCTTAATTAAAAGAATAGGTTATTATTAGAATAATTTAGTATTTTTAGTAATAACGATGCTGTTCTGGTTGTAAACACTTACCACAAAGCAATGTAAGCAGACCCAGTTCTCTTCAGTATGGTCGCAGTCCACGCATTTGACGCCTTGTTCAAACTTCACCCCGCTCGGTATCGCAAACAGTGAATCTAAATGCGGGCACCACGGCAAAGGTATCACCGCAAACATCTCGCCATCGACTATCGATTGCATATTCTCCGCCAAGTAATCGACTAAAGTCGCTTTCCCCTCACTAGAACCTGGTTGAGCGCAACCTTTTTTAGGAGTCGCCGGATCTGGTTTTGTATCCGGTGAACTGCTACTACCTCCGACTTTGGGTTCGGTATTTTTTGAAGATTTTGGTTTATCATCTTCATCGTCTGTACCGCAGTGAATGCCATCAGAACACTTTTTTTCTATATTCAAATTCGCCATACTAGCTTCAAGTGATATCTCCAACTGACTCGCGCTTTTGGAATCGATTGATTTAGTCGATACGTCGTGCAGATCTTCACTGCAGGCCGATGTTTCGGGTTCGATTTGATCTACGACCAGTCCTCTGGATGGTAGTGGAGGTTCTAAGACCTTTTCTGTTGGTAACGCTACTTGGAATTTGAGACACTTCCAGTATTTCTTGTGGGTGTTGATGACTTCATTTATAGAGTCGATGGCTGACAAATGGCTCGGTGTTTTAGGGTCGTAGTGATGTTGTATGGGGTCTCCGAGCAGCGCCTTGGTGCACATGGTCATGGAGTAGGAGATGCTTGTGATGTTGTAGCCTCCTTCGAGACACAGAATGACGCGGCCACCGGCCAGCCCACGTAACATATGGGTCATTCTGCCATAGCATTCCGGTGTTACTTTGCAACCTAAAATAAATAAAGTTTTATTTATTATTTTAGTTTGGAGTTGGACTAAGATATTGACGAAATGAAGATAATACCTTATATGTAAGCGACTTAATAATATAAATGTACTGGTTTTGTAATACAGCATTGAATGTAAGAGCAGTCAGGAAAAACTTCAGTCGTCATAGTCATATTTGCAATTTTATTTATTTATTTGGGATTAATTCACACCAACACTATTCAACAATAGACTATAACAATGACATTAGTATGTACCTCCGAGTGGGTCCCCGACGCAGGCGTCGAACCCGGCGGAGACGAGCACGAGCTGCGGGTTGTACTCGTACGCGATCGGCAGGATCACTTGCGTCAGCGTCGTCAGGTACTCTGTGTCGCCCATGCCGCGCTACGTACAACATTCAAATATTGTGTTATAGGTATCAGATATGACCCTTGACGAGTCTTCATAAATGTAAACAAAACCGTTAATCTGTTACGAAAAATGTTTATTATAAGATTTAGACGAATAAATATAAATAACATCACGTCTGTATTCCCCGTAGGGTTAGGCAGAGATGTACTAACGTTTACCCACAATTCACCGGTATGTTTTAGGTCTCATGTAATAGGCATATTCTATTATAGGTCTATTAGTCGTTTTGAGGTCCACTTTGATCGGCTTGGATGATCAAAGTGGACCTCAGAAGTCTTCGAAATGTGGGCCAACAGACGTATGCTGGCTATTAGCTGGACACACAAAGTGACAAATGAAGAAGTTCTCCGCCGAGCCGGTCAGAAACGCCAAATTATGCAGACCGTCAACAGAGAAAAGTTAGTTATCTGGGTCACATTATGCGACATTATAGAAATCAACTGCAGCAACTTATAATGATGGGCCAAGTGGCTGGAAAAAGATCAGTAGGCCCAAGGGGAAAGTCGTGGCTGCGTAATATTCGCGAGTGGACCGGCATCAACAGGGCCGCTGAACTATTCCGTCTCGCGAAGGACAGACTGAAGTTTTCCAAAATGACAGCCAACCTCCAGTAATTGGAGAGGCACTTCGAAGAAGAAGAAGTAATAGGCAGCTCCAGACTCCGAACTGCTACTGTGAATTTCACAGAAAAAGCAGTCGCACTTGGGGACCACTAGATCAATGAGACAGTCAAATAAATATATTATTTATTTGTTTACAAGGAATAGTTTTCTAATAATAAAGAGGTGAGATAATCCGTACCTTAGCATGGAAAATGCTTAAAAAAATACAAAAAGATAGTTAATAGGTAAGGTGGCATCGTACGACATCGAACTAGCTGTAAAGTTAGTCGTGTCGGTTGTGCAGCATTCACAATAGATGTCGCTACGTTACCTTTAAGACGTAAATTAGAATGTGAAGGAAGATTTCGACTGGCGAGCGGGGCTCGCGGTAGCTTAGTTGGCAGAGCGTCTGGTGTACCGAACCAGAAGACGCAGGTTCGAATTCGATTTTTTCCTTCATTAAATAATCCGTACCTTGTTCCACGGCACATTAACGTTGTACCCCTCGCCGCGGCCGCTGCCCACCGCGCTGTGGTCCGCGTCCTTCGAGTGTGGGAAGAACGAGCCGTAGTCGTAGCGATGGATCGACATGTACAGGATCTGTTAACACAAAATAACTAATAGTAAAAGCACCGCAGATTGCTACTGCGCCTGGCCGCCTTTTGGTGACGTAACCGAACACTTAGGCTGAGATTCAGAGAAGAGACTCAGCATGAACCTACGCTTCCGTATGTCAAATTTGTATTGCAATTGAAGCGTAAGTTTACGCTTAGCGCCGTCTCTGAATATTAGCCTTAGTACCGTTAGCACCACTGGCGAATACAGCGGATGACATCATGACATACGCAGATGTCATTTTGCGTATGTAGTTGTAGAGTTAAAGATTAAGGGCTTGTTTTAGCACTTCTCTCTCTTGATAAGTCTTCGTTGAATTAGTTGACAGATAATTTCATACAAATATTGTTCCAATTTTTTATTTATCCGGCAATTAGCGGCTATCCAGAGGTCGAGAAACAGGCCCTAACACAGTACACGAAGAGACCGTACTGTTTAGACCCACTGACAAAGCTATAGACAGAAAGGACCTTCAGAGCCTGATTCACCACCTGTTAAGTCCATGTTAAAATACTTAGGCAGATAATTCAATATAAAGGTCATCGAAATCGGTCCAAATGATGTACCGAAGGTACACGTATTGGAAAAAATATCCTGTATTGCGCTGGTTAAAACTCTAGTCGTACTCTTTTTTAACGTTGACTGGGGGATGAGAAAAATAACTTTTAATTTGAGAAAAATCACGCCACTTTGGCACACTATTATCTGTTTTTTTAATAATTTTATAGTAAAAACTGTCAACTTGACAGCTATCTGCTGTCAGTGTCAGTTTTGGAATGTCGAACGCCGCCATTAAGGCAGATTATTATCAGGTAAAAACTGACAACTTGACAGCTGTCATGTACCTCCGGTACAAATTTGGGCTGAGTTGTATGGGATTTTGATGACCTCCTTTGTTCTATTTTTACTATACATTCTAGGGTCCTTTTTTGTTCTCACAAATCAGCATATTCATAGATTATTTCGTATTTTACTTTTTTCTTTTTAGATTAATTATGTTTTTTGTACTTATCGCATGTTGTAAAAATAAAATGAATGTTTTTCTATCTTTCTTTCTTTCTATATAACTTACCCTGTTATCTTCGTAGGTGATTCTCTGCGTGCCGTTGCCGTGGTGTACGTCCCAGTCGAGTATGATGATCCTGCTGAGCCCGTGCTTGTCTATGGCGTAGTTGGCGGCGGCCGCGGCGTTGTTGAGCAGGCAGAAGCCGCTGGGCACCGCCTCGTCCGCGTGGTGGCCGGGCGGCCGGATCACGCACACGCCTGACCCGCACTCGTTCGACAGAACAGCGTCTACCATCTATACAAGATTTCAATGTCAATATCAATTACGTAAGCTGTATTTACTAATAAAAAAAATATGGACAAAGTGTTATGAAATATGAAGTCCACTTAATAGGCTCCTGAAGATAGAAAGCGACTTCAAGGCCAGTTTACAGAGCTGAGAATAAATGGAATGTCTTGAGAGAGGCCTTTGCCCAGCAGATGGACTGAAATTGCTACGAAAAAAAACTGAAATATAGGTAAATGACTACAACTGGGACTAGATGGTGCTGTGTAAAAATGTCCGAGAATATTTATTATTATACCTGTAGCACGCAGCCCGTGGCCACAGCAGCGCTCTCTAGTGAGTCGGGGTGGAAGTACACGGAGTCGTATGCGTCTTTCTGAATGTTCAGGTTGCGTAGCTTGGTAGACGACAGTTCTTTGAGTCTGTCAACAAAAAACTAACCTTAGCAGTCGCGCTTAGGAAGATAAGGCTACTACGTCTATATTCAGTTAAAAGTTGGGTCTTTTTTGAGTGTAAAACGCTAAACACAGGTTTCTTCAAATCATCACCAAGACGGTCAGTAGCTTAGTTAGCTAAAAATATCGATGTAACAAAAAGAACACAATCTTTTTGTATTTTTTTTTAGCATTTTTAACCCCCGACGCAAAAACGACGGGGTGTTATAAGTTTGACGTGTCTGTGTGTGTGTGTATGTGTGTGTCTGTGGCATCGTAGCTCCCGACCGATTTTGATTGTTTTTTTTTTATTTCAAAGGTGATCTAGTCGGGGGTGTTCTTAGCTATGTTTTATGAAAATCGGTCCAAGATGGCCGCCGCCACAAAATAGCGTATTATATATTTTTTCACAACTCCCTCAATATGGGTATCAAATGAAAGGGCTTAACTAGGAGAATACTATACACTATGATAAATTTCAAATCCAAGATGGCCGTCACCACAAAATGGCCAAATACATTAAGTGTCGGGGGTTTTCTAAATTTTTATCTATTCTAAGATAATACCAGTTATTTTAATGACAAAAAAATGCGAAAAAAGGAAGGAAAAAAACTGGAACTCGCGGTGGCTTACAGGTCAAAGTATCTGGTATATTTAACCAGAAGGCGCAGGTTCGAATCCTGCCCGCCAGTCTATTTTTCCTTCATTAAAATAACTAAAAAGAACACTTGTATCTTACCTATTCAAATGCGCGTCGGTGTGGACGGCCAGTATCTCCTCGTCGGTGGCCCGCCTCGCAGTTAACTGATGAACTCTGTCCAGCAGACCGAAGTCCCGGTGCCGCTCGTGTATGCGAAGAATGCGCTCTGGACACTCCACGTGGCCACTGCAATGTGTGCTCTATTATTATCTTTATAAGGTACAATTTGCATGATGTTTTATGAAGTAAATATTACTGTACTTGGTACTTAATGGCAATTTAAATTAGTACTTTATGGGCCGCCAACAGAGACGTCACTTATCGTAATGGATCATTAGTTAATAGAGACCCAGTATATCTTAGTACACAGACAATAAACTCAAGTATGGGAAAATAGACCATAGTAGTCACTGTTTGTTAACGATTCATTAACGTTAATTGACGTTTCTGAGTGCGGCCCTATTATTTAGTCTTATCTAGCGTTTAACATCAATGATTGTATGTATGAAAAGAATCCTAACTTATGCGAAACTCTGTCTGTTACGCTTTTACACCTAAACCACTTAATCGATTTTGATGAAAAGCGGTAGAGATAGAATTGACCTTCGAGCAGGACATAAGCAACTTTTTGTCTCAAAAAGTCCTTTGGGTGCAAACGATACGACTGCAGATGAGCCTTATAAATTTGTGCTGAATGAAAGTAACATTTGATGAGTAAGGAGTAAAAAAACGGCATAAAAAGCGTTGATATTGATGGAACTAACCACAACAGAGTTGGATTATTAAAAACTTTTTGTCGGAGTTTGTAATATCAGCCAGGCTAACATGCGCGCCACGACAAAATTTTGTCTACTCTTTTGTCTCACTCTTTCTTGTGCGAAAAGGAAACAAAAGCACGACATAAGCGTACATAAAATGTTCTCGCGGTGTGCATGTTAGCCCGGCTGGCCACAGAAAAAAAACTTACGGTTCGCATACGTTCTTGTGCTTCAGCATAGCTTGATCGTAGATGTAGCCTACAGCGTGCTTCGGGAGCGACAGATCGGTCACTGTAACAACATATAATAATAGTACGGTCCAATGGTTACCGAGAATGGAATTTCAATTACCACTTTACTTGTGTTTGCTATCGAACTCGTCTGAAATAATTTTGACCGATTTTTATGACGTTTTTTGGGTATATTTTGTGGGTCTGAATAGATCGTAGGCTATTTTTTAAAAAGCTAGGTGATAAGGATGGCCCTATCCAGAAATAATTTATATGGCGGAACAACGTTTACTGGATCAGCTAGTAAATTTTAGCAGTATCATCAGCATCAGTAGATACTGCTAAAATCTGATTCTAGATTGAGAGAGGATCAAGAGGCTGACAAATGTTGCTTGCGCGATAGAGAAGTCTCTTGGTGTCTTCGAAGAGGCGGTTACACTGACTAATAATACTGCATAAACTTACCTAAGCGTAAATGGTTGAGCCTCTGTGCGATCTTCCTCTTGGTTTCATCATCTTGCACTGGGTAGCAGTCTCTGGTAGCGAAGGTGTCGGGCAGGTCCTCGTCTCCTTTCCACAGCACTGTGACGGTGTGCTTCTCCTTCAGCTGGTCGCATACGTTCGGGGGACCAGACATCGAGTACGTGGGCTGGAAGTTGTAGCAGTTCCAGTACGGCTTTTGGGCGTAGATGCAGTTTAGTATTGTTTCTTTAATTCTGTGGAGAAACCGGAGAAATTTACTGAGTTTGAACTGAAGTTAAAAAAAGAAAACAATTAACATGATTTTATTGAGTAAATTCTTTTTACTTTAGCAATCTGTTTATATTATATCTGAAAAGAAAAACACTGTCATGGCAGTACGATTAGCTAGTGATGACATCACATAATTACTTCCTAGCACAACCCAAACTCGATATATTTTTTTTATCTTGGAACTATAATAACTACAGTAATGTCCAGCAACATCACTACCGTCAATGACGTCACGCAGTATCCACGAAATTGATATCAAACAGGATTCAATGACGTACAAAGGAGGAGTGTTTGTCCTATAGTGGGTTGAAATGAGTGACGCGCCTCCAACTTATAATGTGTTGTATAACTTAGCTTGTAATATGCAGGATGCGGCTGAATATCAGTATTTTACACGGAGCGACCGCTATCAGACCTCCGCAACCCAATTTCTGGGCAATACCGATATTCGATGGAAAGACTGGTTGTCATGTTTTTAGGTTTCTGACTACCACTAACGATTGTCATAGGTGTTCGTATGACAACCAGGACCGACGGCTTTACGTGCTCTCCGAGGCACGGGGGGGTCTCAATATGTTAAGAATGGTCACCCATCCACAGACTGACTGCGGCAAGTGTAGCTTAACGTTGCAGAACTGTTGATCAGCGTTGGTACAACTTGGCCAGGAGCCCCGCCTGCCTCTGCCCCTCGAGCCTGAATGATTATGATACAAATACTACATAATTAACTAACGATTCACTCGGTTCGGGTACATGCTCCAACTTGGGCGGGGGGTGTCCCAGCAGCGTGCGCACGGTGATGGCGGCGCCCTCTGCCAGCGACTCGATGCAGTAGCCGCCCTCCAGCACCATGCACACCCGCGGACACACCGACATCAGTGCGTGGGTTAAGTGCCCGTACACTGCGGGGGTTAGCTCCATCTCACCCTGCAGGTAAAATTATAATTTAGCGTCCGGAACTTGTTAAAACAGCAACAAATTACTCAGGATTGGACATAGAACGGGTACCCAGCTGATTCAGCACTTATTAGGATCCTACCGGGGTATCGGGTAATGGTATCAGATACACGGCAATCCCGGGTGCATGAGGCATGCACAACTGAACAACTGTGCTGTATGCGGGTGTATTTGTAACTGTTATTGCCATCCTTGTCGTTTCCCTACAATTTGTGCAAATTAGAGCAGGAAAAATATAATTTTACAACTATCGACGGTCCAAAAATAGCCTTATTCTTTGCACACCCAATGTACAAATAACCTGTCGCGCTCGCGCTCGCACTCGGCTTGCACACTTGGTGTTCAAACGCCCTTTAACGGTTATCAAAACGCACGCATCATACATGACAGTCAGGGTTTTAGCCACACACAGCTTATTCATTTATTTGTAAGGGGGGTATATATTCCAACCTTTTCATCTCCCGTTGCCGAGTCGTACCCAGCCGACACGATAACGAGTTCAGGTGAGAACTGAAAGAGATACACAGATACAGAATACTAGTGTTAGAAAGAGACAAATATGTACCTCTGGACAGCCGTGCGCTGCGTCGTATCCGGCCGATATTATGATGAGCTCCGGTTGGTACTTGTAACAAAAATATAGTAGTGTGTTGTGAGGGGAAAAATGTAAAGATACTAATGATTAAGTACAAGTTATTACTATTTGTGTTCATAATATTCATCGTCTACTGCTGGACGTAGGTCTCGTTTCAGTGAAGGCTACAGAGCCTAATCTTTAGCTCTTTCCATCCAGGCTATTTTTCTGGCTGTCAGGTGTCCCATACTACGCTTGCCTAGACGTGATATCAAGTGTCCGTGTCTTAAGAACATGTTTGCACTAATGGTTCCTTATAGCAGTTTAATATTAGTAAGTAATTGCCTAAGATTAATGGCTATATGTATATGCCTATAACAGACACACTACTTTTAACATCGGCGGACTACTTTTAGCATTGGAATCTGATCGCCTATGCTAAAATAGCAATTTTCTATATGGCTATAGGAGAAAATCATCAAAATTCTTAAGTCATTCCGAGAAGAATGCATGTCTTATCCACTATTTTCGTACGCAGTGTGAAATGTTGGTCGCTGTATTTTACTTCTGATAAGAGACTAAATCGCCGATGCTAAAAGTAACATATCTGCTTTAGCCCTAAAAGGAGAAAATCAACCCAAATCTTTAGCCGTTCCGACAAGAATGTATGTAGGGGTGACATGCTCACTTTGTGACCAAACCCTTTTCTATAATAAAGAAAAAAAAGAAGAATGTATGACTTATCACCATTTTCGTAACTTACTTCCAAAGCCATCGGCAGCAACAGCTGGTGCCATATAGCGAGGTAGTCGCCATCGGTCATGCCGGTCTTGTTGAGCGGCACGTTGAAGTTGTAGCCCTTGCCGCGGCCGCCGCCCACGTAGTGGAAGTTGGACTGGCGCAGGTTGGGCCAGAACTCACCGTGCTCGTAGCGGTGGATCGAGAAGTATACCACTCTGGAACAATGACACGCGTTATAGACAGAAGAATATATGGATTGGATGGATGGATTAAGCAGCTATCTATATGGGATGGATTTCCAAAAATGTAGAAGTCTGCAAACATCCCATAACATAATACTAATATCAAACACGATGGTTTTTATTTTTTTATTTAAAAAAAGTACCTGCCAGTTTAACAAATCAATGCCTGCCAATTTCAAAAAGTGTACCATAACATTCTAAAATAAACAGTATTTATTATTATGTACATGTGTGAAATTATAATATGTTTGTATGACAGTAACTTACCTGGGGTCATTGTAAAACATTTGTTGCGTGGCTTGCCCATGATGGACATCCCAGTCCACTATCAGTATCCTGCAAATATATTATTTTTGAGTATTTTTATTATTTTTGAGTTTTGGGACATTTTACATAGCACCGACTAGTCCCAAATTACGCAGAGTACTATGGTTACTAAACAACATCTATATACCTTTTTTTAAATACATAGTCTGGATGTTTCTTATGAATTATAGTAAATACATATGAAACACAGAGACCAACACGGCAACACAAACGCTTATTATGTTCATCATATAAAAATTGGTTGAATCAAAGACGTCATGACAGTCAGGCAGGGTAACAGCCAGCATACCTGTTGACCCCCTGGTGGTCGATGGCGTGTCGTGCTGCGAGCGCGACGTTGTTGTAGAAGCAGTAGCCGCAGGGCTCCGCCTCCATGGCGTGGTGGCCGGGCGGCCGCACCAGCGCCGCGCCGTTCTGCACGTCGCCGGCCACTACCCGCTCCACCAGCTCCATCGTAGACCCGGCCGCTAGCAGCGCTAACTCTTGAGTCGCCTGCAGGCAACAAAAGTATCCCCATCGTTGTCAAAACAATCGTTTTTACTCAGTGTCAATTTATCTGTCAATGCTTTACTGATAAAAATTCACTGGATCCACCAATTTATCGATCGATGAATTACGAAGTTATCTGCACGAAATAATATCCTACTAATATTATAAATGTGAAAGTTTGTGAGGATGGATGGATGGATGTTTGTTATTCTTTCACGCAAAAACTACTGTACGGATCTGGATGAAATTTGGCACAGAGATAGATTATAGTCTGGAATAGCACATAGGCTACTTTTTATCCCGGTAAAATGTATGGTTCCCGTGGGATAGCGGGTGAAGCCGCTGGCGGAAAGCTAGTTATTGAATAAAGATTTGTACTATGCTTGCACTTCAGAATTTATCTATACTAATATTATAAAGAGGAAAATTTTGATTGTTTGTCTGTTTGAATTGAATAGGCTCTGAAACTACGTGGCCAATTTAAGAAATTCTTGTACCATTAGGAAGTCACATCTTTACTGAGTGAGATAGGATATAATTTATAAGAAATAACCAGACCACGCGGGCGAAGCCGCCGGCGGTATACTAGCTATACTTTAAAAGAACTAGCTTTGAAGAAAAGAGTAATATTCTCTACATTGTCGTTATTAGGTATAGTTTACTATCTATACTTTTACAACTAATTGAGGGCAATGACGGAGTTTACATTTAAATTATTACAATCGGCGTTTCTAAACGTCTACATTGTTTAACTTAGCGATAAGAAGGCTTTTCTAATTAGTTGATGGTATTTTTCCGAATAATACCCGCCGAAATATTGCTTCGATATCACGGACTTTATCAAGGAAAGAAAGAAAGAAATATTCAATTTACAATGGCAAAGCGGCTTTAAAAATATGTCGATATTTAAAGAGGAATTGACTGATTCTAGGGTCAACATGATTGTTAGCGCTGACCCGCAATCACCATGACTTGAAAATCAGCTAAAATTAGCATTCGCTTAAGGCAGTAAAAGTATGGTAATTTAGGTGTGAAAGTAAAATTTAAAGTAATTATATTCAACAATGTATAACCATACGCCCAAAGTGGACGGGTCAGATGACCCCTTGCCGTTTATGGCTCGGCTACACGCTCCGTCTTGCGTGCACAAACCAGTTTGCGCAGGTTACCGCGTGCGTGTGAACGGCAAGACGGTAGCTCGCGCAGTCAACAATGTTCCGTCTTTTGTACAGTCATAACTGCACAGGCCTAGACTGCGCAGACAAGGCGGAAGGTGTAGCCAGGCCATTAGGCTATGTAGGGAATAATAGAAAAAAATCTATGGAAATCCTTTTTCGAATCTTGACAGTACTCACAGGATGTATGAAGATCCCGTCGTATCTAGCGGACACCTCCTCCAAATACTCCAGGTTATTGTTCTGACTGGTGGTCTCCATCAGGTCGTACACGGAGGGCGCGTGCAACACCAACAACTCCTCTTTAGTCGCCGCTCTTGGTGGGTACTGCTTACATTGATCTATTAGGTTTAATTCATGGCACCTGGAATTAAAAAGCAACTTAATTTGGGAACTATTAAACTTATTATCACGCTACGCTATGCGGTCCCCACAAAATGGTGGACGACAGCGCGGGATCCTGATCAATGGAGATAACGGGATGAGCTTGATTCCTTCTAGAAGGATTCTTCCAAAATAGCCTTAAGCCGTGAGGAACGGAAAGAGGGTAGGGAGGCTTTTGCCTTGCAGTGCGACTATCATTGCTAAATAATAGTATGATAGGGGGCGACTCCTATTAACGTGGCATGTATGAACTCCAAGCTGCTTACTGAGAATTTCATAGGCAAACCCATAACACTTCCCGATCTGGGAATCAAACCTCACGAAAGTTAACATGGATTCAGTGAATGAACATTAAGCAACGCACTAAAATGACCACCACCACCACAAGGCGTGTACTACGCGTTTGTAGGACAGGTCAGCTTGTCAGAAGTGGCCACTTTTGGGCCGCGGCGCAGGCGCAGACGGTTGCCTAACCTACTTAGCAACAACGGGGACTAAAGTAGCCCCAGCTTGCATACGATTAGGCTAAGCGTATGTTGAGTAAAAACAAAGTCCTTCGCTCTAAAGATAAGTAAAAATAAGATAAAGGACATAATTAAAAGTAAACAGTTTTAATACGAGTCTGTTGTGTCAATACGAGCTTCGATTAGTATGTAGGTCGATGTCGCAAGTAATATTTGAATACAGTGTATGTATATCATTAAGACATGATACCAAGACGAGGACACAGCATGACTTTTCTAAAAATTCGTTTACATTAAATATTTATAGTATAAAAGTGTATGAAAAACGACTTTAAGGGCCTGTTTCACTACCTCTGGATAGCCGCTAACTGCTGGATAAATAAAAAAAATAACATAATTTAGAGGAATTTATCTGCAATGTAATTTATCGGGTACTTATCAAGAGGTGGAGAAACAGGGCCATTGTTCTTTATTTTCTATTCCCAGTCATCATCATCAACCTGCGTGCGAGTTGCGAGCACGAGTTTTCTCTTAGAATGTTAGCTACTATTGTGCACACTGCACAATGCAGTACTGCGGATTACTTCCTCACGATGTCCCCTTCACCATTTAATCGAGTGATAGTTATTAATATGTACATGGAAAGTTTGGATAGACTTGGATTTGAAATAGAAACTAAGACCAGTGCCTCGACCATGAGTTTTTCTCACTAGACTCGCTAGCGACGCCGTAAAATATTTGTATGGAAAACTCTCGCAGCGCCTCTAGCGGTTACGTAAGGAACTAAAATCTGCTATGAGATTACAGCGTTTCGATGCGTAAAAAACCTATCGAAAGCCATTCGATAGAACTCATGGTTGACGTACAGTTGGTTCAAAGATATTCGTTTCGTTTCGTAGGGAAATAAATAACTATCCATCCTAAGCTGCAAATCACGGTATATCACAAATGATTGTTTGCCGATACGATTTAAACCCAACTTTGTACAGAACACTTGCTTGCACGAAGCAGTTTGATGACGTCATTTGTTGGTTGTAGCCCGCCGGATTGCATGGTTGGTACATGTTGGAAACAGTTGGAATAGTTACCGCTACAAGAAAAAGTTTAATTTTCACAAACCTTTGGATAACGCTAGTGAGTCGCTCAGGACACTCGGGGTACTTCTCGTCCCACAGGCATCGGTGTTCAGCCATGCGGGGCTCCGTCACCAGCCCTGTCTCACCCCTCACTTTTGTCTTAGACTCCATTGCCTGAAATACAAAAATATTTCGTTATAGTGACATGAACATAGTAGTCCTAAGTGCGACTACTACGCTAGAGGTCATGGATTAAATTCCCAGGTCGAGCAAACTGGCGTTGGAATTTCCTGTGAAAGTGTGCTGCATCGGGGTCTTTGATTTGTACCCGGTTTATGGCAATAGGACATACCGGCGAACTGTGGGTGTACATTATTACGCCTCTGCCGTGAATATCAAGCCGGTCTTGAGTTCGAATCCAAGGCACACAGCCGTAAGACTTTTCCAAATAATGTGCGTAAAATTATCACTCGCTTTAACGGTGAAGTAAAATATAGTGAGGAAAATGGAAAACTTGACTAAGATTTTCTCCACGCTGTTAAGTCTGACGACCCGCAAGCCAGCGTGGTTGATAATAGCCTAATCCCTTTCATTCTGACAGGAGATCTATTCCTATTGTGTCCAGCAGAAGAACAGGATCTTTTTTCGAATACGAGATAGTCTTAAAACAAACCATTATTTTCTGTAGAAGTCGTAAAGTTTGCCAACACTGAATGTTAACTTGTTAACAATACATTATTGTCACAGTAATAAAACAATTAACCTGATAACTAACTGTAGATAACATTGTTCAAGGCTCAAACACTCACGATTTGGTAATGATCTCTCAGTTCGGTTTCGAACCCGTTCTTCTTCCTCTGCTGAGCCTTACGTTTCGCAGCAACTAATGAAGCAGAGGGCTGAAACAATAACAATACATTACGACCTCTTTACAAAAAGTTTGAGGATTTTGTTAACCTATAATTCCTTCATTGGATCTTAACAATATTTTTATGGGGACAAACTGAATCACCACCACCCATTCAAACGCCTGTCATGCAGCCGAAGGCTCCCTTTAGCTTGGGTCTGCTATCTGTTTAGTCCTAAGGTAGAACGTAAGTACGCAACTGAACACAACCCACGTACCTATTCACCTATATAGATAGCTACTTAATAGCCGTTGTCGAACCGAAAATCACTCAAACACAGGCTCTGTTTATAATACAATACTGGCGGTTTCAGCGCCTGCGTGCTAGTCCTAACCTGGCAACACCGCCGCCCCTGCGTTTCCAAGTTATTTTCGATATAGATCAATAAATATCGTTGTTACGATTATAAACCTTTACACTTCTAAGAGGCTTCGCACTTGCGCAGTAATTAATTTTACGACACAAACCGCGGGGCGCATGTGCGAACAGAGAAGCGCGATCATCTCACTCAGTCTCGTATGTTCCGGTAATATATGTCCCGCTCTTACGGTGCGGAGTACAGTCGGGGCCATAAATGTTTCACTTACAGGATTATTTTCCTAACAACTTCCGTCATTTTGCACGATAACACTTTTTTACGCGACCTGCGTGCACGTTCGTTCGGAAAGAGATAGCTTCAGAGGGGCACTGATACATTAAACGAATTTTACTGCATTCAGTTTGGCTAGTAATGTTGTAGCTACGTTTGGGTAGTACTATCTAATAAGCTAAGCTACTAACTCTGTAGAAATATATTATAATACTTATGTGAATATAATATTTAGAACAAGCATGATTCAAATCAAGTCTTTTTTTAAAACAATACCAAACTATTCTGAATAAAATTATTTTTGAACAAACCCTACAGTTTGCCTCTCCGTCGAAAGTGCCGATGCCGCCCGTGTGGGGTGCACGCCCTGCTCGGCCGCTCTCCGCGGGCTTACTATGCTTCTAGTGCCTACGCACTTGCGCAATAATCAACTTTACGACACAAACTGCGGGACGCACGTGCGAACAGGGCAGCAGGATCATCTTGCTCACGCTCGCACGTTCCCCCAATGTATACGTCCCGCTCTCCCAGTGTGGGCCATAAATGTTTCGCTTTCATGAATATTTTCCTACCAACTTACGATATTTTGTCGGATAACACTTTTTTACGCGACTGTACCTGCAACCGCCGTTGCTAATGCGTTGCTGGGAACCCTACCACCAAACTAGCAAAGCAACCAAGAAAATTAAGGATAATTAAAGTACTTAATAATTTTTACCACAAAAAAGAAGTTTATAATCACATTTTTATCACACATCCTTAGGTAGAAAAATAGAGAACGGAGACTTTACTTCTTTGCAAAAAAAAATATTTTGTTACCATTTAAAATAGCTTTAATTTATACATATGTGGATGGAGTCAACTACTGGGTATTAATGTAAACCTTTTTACATAATCTGTAGAATTTTGAATATTCTAATTCTAATTAGGTATAAAATAAAACAATGCACACATCATATATTATCAAAATATTAAAAGCCATATCATATATAATGTTTCTATATTAATTAATAATAATGTAAGTAAATTCAGTGTAATATGTATCAAAATATAACATCTTTTAGGTAAAAAAAAATCTTTTTATTCTTATGGAACATGTATTTATGTCATTATTTCTAGATAAATACTCACATAATTTTTGCAGACAGGGAAATAGCTTTGGCAAATCTTGTTACAATTAACAAATCGCAATTATTTAACATTTTAATAATACAAGAGCAATGGCATATAGCAGGATTGCATACCGTATACAATATATATACTGAGAATGATACTCCCTTATCACACTAAAGATAACAACAATATCACTACAATTAGTTCATTCAAGTTTATATGCCTTGGATTTACATTATCTTGAGTACAATTATGAGATTTTTCAATGGCTGATAATTCTGTGGTTAGATATCAGTTAGAAGTACAGAGTCCCAGGTTTGATTTCCCATTTAATTTTTTTTTTTTTTTTCTTTTGAGTGCCTGTGTTCTTAGTTTCAGTAACATTTTAATTTTCAGGGACAAGTTTTAAGGATAGTCTGTAGGCACCAAGGCACATCAAGTATTTATCTTTGCCCTTTGTGTAGCCATGTAGTTATAAATCAATAAGGTGTGTAGCTATACTTTAATTTATAAGGTGACATCAGTTTACTGCCGTGAACGTACGCATGTAGGCGGCAAATATATTATGGATTACTGACCTTGGCCCCAGCTGACATTGCACGAGTTTGTATCTTGGCCTTGCGAGCACCATTCCTGGTCACAATGCTGGAAGCCGGCGGAGTCACCCTCTTACTTTCTCCTGATGAACGTCGCGCATGCGTTGGCGGTGGGGTTGACTAAAAACATCACAAAAACCAAATATAACCCAGGCTTCCACACAGTCCACAGCGCGCCAACTCCAAAATTATACAATTGTTAACCTCACCATTATGACAAGTGAAATGAAAATTGATTATACAAGAAATTTCACAGTCACAGAAATTATTTGCAAGCTACTTGGTCATTGTTAATGTTAACTATTGCGGTTATTCATGCCGTCAAAACAATAAACATTGCACAGCAGTGAGAAGGAGATCCAGATTCACGCTGCCACAGATGATGCAAAGATAAAATTTATTTTAGGCTATGGTTTTTTTACTTTTTACAACTCTTATTTATTCTGTGACTCTACTTCGTCAGTGTTCGGATACGCTTACCCTGTATGTGTGTACAAGGGTATTGATTTCATTGTCTTTATGGTATACTAGCTTTTGCCCGCGGCTTCGCTCATGTGGAAAAAGAAAAAAAAAACAATCCAAAACCAACAAAGATGGTTTCTTCTTTACATATATAGAAGTTGTGAGGTTTGCTAAATGATAATGCGCTAGATAACGTAGAATAAATGTAATAACTGGACCAAAGGTAAGAAATATAAAGGAGCGAGGGAGCACACGCGATGACCGCTAATCGTGTACTAACTTATTCAATAAAACTTATTTGCGAACTAAGGTAAAAACGCTTATTTGACTAAAGTGTACGGTTTCATCGTACATACTCCCGGGCCAAAAATATTCAAATATTTTCACACATCTTCTAATTTAAAGTGACATTTTTTGACAATAGGTGAAGTAGCCATGTCACGTTTATAATTATCGACTACACTAGTTAAATTCACTTCACTAGGCTGACGGTCAGCCGTACTCTGCTTTCGCGAAAACACAACACTATTTGCCACACTTTGCGATAGTTCTACTGATGAAACTGCTCGGTTCGCCTTTATTAGAGAGGTCAAGCATCAAGCTTTATCTTAGGATCTATTCAATTATTGAAAAAAGCTTTACATCAGTTTTTAAGTTGGAGCATACGCTTAAAACAGTTAACTACACAAAATTTCTATTTATCCTTTAAATACTCCAACCTAATGTTTTTTTTAAACACAGTTTTTAAGTACAGTAACGGCTTTTTTTAAGATTTTACAATACTCGTAGTAAAAATTCATTATGACCATAATAAACTAATTATTTACTTTACTATAATCTAAGGCTGAACCTCTATTAAATTAACAATTCAGTATATTATAAAATCATTTTATTTTTCGGGATTATCAAACTTTATTACACTAAACGTACATAGCGCGTACCGCGTGTGAATCCAAACACATTTATTTATTCATATTAAGATTGACAGTTGACACTTTGTTTGACAGACATACAGACAACAGCCGTAGGCTAAAGTCACAGATTATAAAAATGAAAAATTGAATAAATAATTTCGAAAAGGTTCAGGAATATTATTCATTTTGAGTTGAGAGGTGTTATTTTAGATGTTACATATTGTTTTCGTTAGACATCTTGCTCAGTATCCAGTTTCACAGCTGTAAAAAACGTGGGATAATTCTTCATCTTTGGTAAGTTTTCTCATACAACCTATAACTTCGATTTAGAAAACTAACAGGAACACTTCGAGATCCCGACGACCCTGTTCTATCGGAATATCCCGATATTGCAACATAAACCAAAAAATATTCACACTTCGTAGAGCTATTCACTTAAAAGTTATATGTACCGTTAGTTTGGATAGTCTTCCTGTTTTGGCCTTTATCTGTACGTAGTGCAATGTTTTATCGCATAGTGAAAGTTGTACATTAATGATATTTTAAGATAGAAATCCTCATTACCTATATTGAACTTTTTAGCTATTTATTTACAGTGGATTTTCCATTGTACTATGTCCTAGTAGGGGTTTCATTGTCTTGATATTAATTCAAACCTTTCTATTGTTCTAATAAAATAATTATTCACTTCACTACATAAACTAATTCATATTTAGTAATGGTCTTAGCCCACCTAAAGCTTTTATAACCACCTAAGTATTTGCTTTGAAATATCTGGTGATGGTTGAGCAATTTTATTTTTGGTGATGAAATGAGTTGAATAAATGTAATTATAGGATCACTTGTCTTGTTGAAAAGCAAATATCTTATTACAAATTGTCTTAAAAATAAACCCTATTGTCTGTTTATATAATACTAGCTTCCCGCCAGCGGCTTCGCCCGCATGGTCTTATAATTTTTTCCTCGTTTTTGCTATATTTTTCATTACTACTCCGCTCCTATTAGTCGTAGCGTGATGATATATAGCCTATGTTACTCGGGGATAATGTAGCTTTCCAAAGGTGAAAGAATTTTTGAAATCGGTCCAGTAGTTTCGGAGCCTATTCATTACAAACAAACAAACAAACAAACAAATCTTTCCTCTTTATAATATTAGTATAGATGATAATACTTAGGCTGATATTCAGAGACAAAACAAAGGAAGAACTTAGGCTTCTGTATGTCAAATTGTCATACAAATTTGACATACGGAAGCATTACTTTACACTTGGCGTTGTCTCTGAATATTAGCCTTAGTGTTGTATTATCTTCACTATCTGCTTTTAAACAAAATCCTGTTTCTTTTTGTATTACAATATTCAGCTCTTAAGTATCTACAATGAAGTCGATCAACTTCACTTTGAATGATGTAACTCCTGCTAGTGAAGCCATTCATTTTCTGCCAGAACTTATTGTTACTTATATTCATAACTAGCAACCCATTTTCCTACAGTATAGCCATAACCTATATTGCCCCGCAGTGAGACTTTATATAGGTATTGATAGTAGCTCAGTTTAATTAAAATAATCACATTTTGTTGTACATACATAGCTTCACCTGTTTCCCATAGGAGTAGGCAGAGACTATAGATTTCCACTTGCTATGATCCTGGCACACCACCTTGCTTTATCTATGTTCATTTTGTTGTAGACACAAACTAATTCAAAATGAAGCTCCTGAAACCCTCATGGCTGGTGCGGCATGGTCACAAGAAGAAGCTAGGCCACTTTGTCAGCACATGGTCTCCATTGGCTACTGCATTTAACACCAGACCAACAACCAGACCTGTGTTTGACTCTTTGAAGGAGAGGACTGTAAGTCATCTTTAGTAATATGGCATTTGGGTTAATAGAAATCAAAATTGGTGCAATTTGCAATAAATAGTGTTATAATGAAATATATTATTAAAATATTCATATTCACACAGTAACTACTTAATCTTTACATGCTAGTTTTTATGTGCATGTGCTTCTAAAATCAATTTGAAATGTTGTTATTACAAAACCATTACAAATTTGTTTATCATGTGAATAGAATTATATGACCACATTTTTTTGCAGGGACTATTTAACAAACCAGAATTAATAAGCTTTGAGGGGTTCTATACTATGAAAGATCAAGCAATTGCAGCAACAGATCGTTTAATAGAGGAAGCTACTTCAAACCCCACTAGGCCAATGGTGGAAATCTTTGATGAGTTGTCGGACACATTGTGCAAAGTTGCTGACCTTGCAGAGTTTGTTAGGATCGCACATCCACAGTCTCACTTCGCGAGTGCTGCTGAGGATGCCTGTATTAGTGTTAGTGGCGTTGTAGAGAAGTGAGTATTATGCAGATCACTTTATATGTCAAAATGTCTACTATAAAATTAATAATGTAGTACTAGTAGTGGGTACCAATAACCAATATTTATTCGGTTTTTATAGGAGAGTTCAGAAAAACTCAGTTAAACTCACCTAAACCAATATTTATTTATTAGCCTGGTTAATCTAGTGCATTAATCTAGCACGGCTGATCTTGTACTTAGGAAAAAAAATGGAAAATTAACTTGCAGCTTTCTATTCTATCAGATTAAACACACACAAAGGTCTTTATGAAGCCTTACGAGACTCGGTAAAGCGTGGCACATCCGGAGATCAGCACCTTGCTGAACTATTCCTGTTTGACTTTGAACAAAGCGGCATCCAGTTAGATGAAGAAAAAAGAAGAAGAGTAGTCGGCCTCAATGACCTTATCTTGCAGACTGGACAGAGGTTTATGGCTGGAGCGGCGAAGCCTAGAAGAGTTCCGCGGTCTGCGGTACCAGCACAAGTCAGACAGTTGTAAGTAAACAACTTCATTTCAAATCAAGTATGAATGTTAATAGTGGTCACGATCCTCAGCATTGAGGGACCGACGAGATGGATGGATGGATGGATGAATGTTAATGTAATGTAATGTCTATTGTAATTTCTTATTATCACTATCCTAACCTTTTTCCAACTAATCCCTAATGCCAGTAGCTAAAAATTTTAAAGGACAAAACTGGATTTGTTAATTTTGATGTGTTTTGTTTTCAGTTTCAGTAGCGAAGGTGACGATATAATAGTGAGCGGCGTATATGCGGAGTGCGGCGAGGCGGCGGCGCGCGAGGCCGCGTACCGCCTGTACCTGGCGCCCGACAAGCAGCAGCACGAGCTGCTCGCCACTACGCTCGAGGCGAGGCACGAGATGGCCTCCATATGCGGCTTTGACAGCTATGCCGACAGGTATTTTTGTTAATTATAAGAAAGCGCGTGAATTATTTGAATCTGAACTTTATGGCGATGTACTTAGAAGTAACTGTATTGTAAATATTTGTAAATTAGAAATGTGACGACATAAAAGAAAGTGACAGGCGAAAAAATTTGATTTTGTTGTATTATAGAGCGATAAAAGCAAGCACAATGGAGACAGCGGCAAACGTGCGGCAATTCTTAGACATCCTATCAGACAATCTCTACGACAGAGCCAAAATGGACTTCGATGCTATGCTCAAAATGAAGATGGAGGAGACCCCATACCTGAGCAATTTAATGTGTTGGGACACCCCATACTTCACCCATAAGGCGAAGACACAACTGCTCAATGTTGCCAATTCAGATTTCAGTCCGTACTTTTCGTTGGGCGGATGTATGGAAGGACTTAACATGCTGTGTGAAGAACTGTATGGGATTAGTTTGAAATCTGAAGAAATGTTGCCAGGTAAGAATTTTATTTTAAGGTTGCTATATGAAATATCAAGATCACTATAGGGTCTAAAATTCAGATTTAGTGTAGCAGTGTGTTGATAGAGAAGCAGGCAGTTTTTTCTTTACTTGGACGAGATTATTTACCTATTGCTTTTTACGTTAGGCGAGTCCTGGTCACCGGACGTGTACAAACTAGCCGTGGTGCACGAGACGGAGGGACTCCTGGGCTACATCTACTGCGACCTGTACGAGAGGCCCGGCAAGCCACATCAGGACTGCCACTTCACTATACAGGGCGGGAAGCTGTTACCTGACGGGACTTATCAGGTTTGAGGAGTTTGTTCAATTCGGAATGAGTCTTATGGGGCAGGTGTACAAATTGACGACGAGGAGACGACGTCTGTGGTTTAGTGGTTTGAGTACTGGACTGCTGAACACGAGGTCGTGGGTTTGATTTTCACAGGACACAAATATTTATGTGATGAATATAAGTATTTGTGTTTGTCAGGGTGTTTCTTATATATTATTTTATGTATTAAGTATGTATTTACAAAAAAAGTATATTTAAATTTTTTATCTATTGTCTAGTACCCATAGTACAAGCTCTGCTTAGTTTGGGACTAGATGGTGCTGTGTAAAACGTCAAAAAATATTTCAGAACCCAATAGTGGTGGTAATGCTGTCGCTGAGCGGCGGGCACCGGTCGGGCCCCGCGCTGCTGTCGGCGGGCGGCGTGGACAACCTGTTCCACGAGGTGGGCCACGCGCTGCACTCCATGCTGGGCCGCGCCTCGCACCAGCACGTGGCCGGCACGCGCTGCGCCACCGACCTGGCCGAGGTGCCCTCCGTGCTCATGGAGTACTTCGCCAGCAGCCCGCAGGTACTGCGCCAACTACCAGCTATGCAGCGGGCAAAATCAAAATGTATGGAAATGACATTAGTGACAGCCGACTGACAGACCGATTTGTCAAAAGCTTATGTCATTTCTATACATTTTGTTTTGCATACATTGCAACTTGGCTGGGCCCGCAGATTTTTTGCGCACCTTGCGCTGTAGTCGCAAACAAAGTATTTTAGTCATTACGGGTCGGTAACTAAGCTCTAAATCGGATGGTCGCGGTCGGAGATTGATATTTCTAGTAAACAAAAAAAATATAACAAACATGTCGTTGCAGGTTATTCGTCGTTTCGCTCGGCACTTCCAGACGCGGGAGCCGATGCCAGAGGACATGCTGCACAGGCTCTGCGCGTCCAAATTTCTGTTTGGTGCCAGCGAAATGCAACTACAGGTATGTTATTATTACTTCCAGTCTGTCCGAATTTACCCACTGATGAGTATTAAGGTCCATTTACATCATACAAGTTTCTTGCCTGATGCATACAATAAAATTGAATAAATAAATAAATTTAATTATCTAAACACTGTTCAGAAGGTACAATGATAAATTAGCCTTTAGCTTCATTTCGCGAATACCACTTATTTCAGTCCCTATGCTTTTCTTATACATCAATGTATTTTTTAATTTTGTAGTTGTAGTAGTATTTTATGAATTTGAATGGTTTTTTTGTGTTCAGGTATTCTACTCAGCACTGGACCAGCACTACCACGGGGCCGACGCTTCACAACGCGGCAGCACCACGGAGGTACTCAAGAAAGTTCAGAAACAATACTATGGACTACCATACGTCGAAAATACTGTAAGTTTACTTATAAATCATTTTCTTCAAATTTTATATTGCACAAAATCTCCTAAGTTATATCCATTTGACCACATATTTTTAGCTTAGCTGGAGGAACTTCGCAAGTTCGAATCCTGCTTTATGTCGAATTTTTCTTTCGCTAAAATATCACATAATGTTATGTGCACAATATAATATCTTGCCTGCGCAAACTAGTTTGTGTGTGTACAAAAAGACGGAACATTGGGGACTGCGCGAGCTACTTCTTACATCTTTCCGTACACGCACGCGCTTACCTGCGCAAATTGGTTTGAGCATACCTGCGTAAACTGGTTTGAGCATACCTGCGCAAACTGGTTTGGGCATACCTGCGCAAACTGGTTTGAGCATACCTGCGCAAACTGGTTTGAGCATACCTGCGTAAACTGGTTTGAGCATACCTGCGCAAACTGGTTTGAGCATACCTGCGCAAACTATCGGGTCATTAGTTTTATTTGTATTTGTCGTGTCAGGCATGGCAGCACCGCTTCAGCCACCTGATCGGCTACGGCGCCAAGTACTACTCGTACCTGATCTCGCGCGGCATCGCGTGGAGCGTGTGGCACCGGAACTTCGAGCGAGAGCCGCTTTGCCGCCGCGCCGGCGACCAGCTGCGCCGCGGCCTGCTGCGCCACGGCGGCGCTGTGCCGCCACAGGTATTATATAACTAGCCGCTGTGCCGCCGCGCCGGCGACCAGCTGCGCCGCGGCCTGCTGCGCCACGGCGGCGCTGTGCCGCCACAGGTATTATATAACTAGCCGCTGTGCCGCCGCGCCGGCGACCAGCTGCGCCGCGGCCTGCTGCGCCACGGCGGCGCTGTGCCGCCACAGGTATTATATAACTAGCCGCTGTGCCGCCGCGCCGGCGACCAGCTGCGCCGCGGCCTGCTGCGCCACGGCGGCGCTGTGCCGCCACAGGTATTATATAACTAGCCGCTGTGCCGCCGCGCCGGCGACCAGCTGCGCCGCGGCCTGCTGCGCCACGGCGGCGCTGTGCCGCCACAGGTATTATATAACTAGCCGCTGTGCCGCCGCGCCGGCGACCAGCTGCGCCGCGGCCTGCTGCGCCACGGCGGCGCTGTGCCGCCACAGGTATTATATAACTAGCCGCTGTGCCGCCGCGCCGGCGACCAGCTGCGCCGCGGCCTGCTGCGCCACGGCGGCGCTGTGCCGCCACAGGTATTATATAACTAGCCGCTGTGCCGCCGCGCCGGCGACCAGCTGCGCCGCGGCCTGCTGCGCCACGGCGGCGCTGTGCCGCCACAGGTATTATATAACTAGCCGCTGTGCCGCCGCGCCGGCGACCAGCTGCGCCGCGGCCTGCTACGCCACGGCGGCGCTGTGCCGCCACAGGTATTATATATTGTATTCCCCGAAGGGGAAGGCAGAGGCGTACTAATGTACACCCACATCGCCGGTATGGTTAGGTCCTATGTATTAGGGAGCGAGCCTATTGCATCAACCGGGCACAAATCTAGACTCCGAGCTGCTACTGGGAATTTTACAGAAAACCCGAGATCGAAGCCCAGGGTAGAAGTCGCGCTTGGGACCACTTGACCAACGAGGCAGTCAGGTTATAATATGCTACAAGTATTTACTAACACGAACACACCGGGTTTATGGCCTCTCAGAATGGCAGAAATATGAGGGTATTCAAATCAGTATAAAGATGATGCTGTAATAAAATTTATAAATAAAAAAAAATGGATGTAAATACTTGTATCCACAGTTTTTACTATACTACGTTTTATGGTTTTCTAAATTAGCATACTTGTTACTAATGAAATAATTACTATGTCAAAAGTTGAGCCTGTTCATCACCTGTTGAGCCTAAATCTAAAGCAACGTTTATTTAAACAGTCATGATAAAAATATTAAACTTCTTTCACCAGATATTGCTACGCGAATATCTACAAGAAGAGGTAACGCCGACCACACTAGCCAACGCGCTGGCAGAAGAATTAGATTACCACAAGGACCACCTCGACACTGTGTTCAAAATACTAGCCAAATGATACCCACTTTACACTAACATAAGGACTGAGAACTACGCCTAACATAACCACGAAATAACTTTGTCGTCGCTTATTTTGTGCCGAAACTATGCCTGGAGACGAGATAATGTAACGACAAAATTGTGTCGCGACATGATGTGACTTAAAACAAAAGGTTCTATTGAGGGTGTATGTATAGGATGACTATGATGCCTGTAGTTTTAGCTTCGTTATATGATATGTAGCTCCAAAATGCCTAGAAAATTATGAAGTTGAATGAATCTTTTACCGGGAACATGTTGGTTCTTATCACTTTTCTCAAATTGCTCATAACTAGTCGTGTGTTAGAGGGTGACTTACTTCGCTTGTGTACTGCGTGTGATATAAACTTAAAAATATACTTAATAATATTTTTTTCCACCGTTTAGGGCCTGCTTCACCACTGGATAGCCGATAACCGCATGATACATTTTAAAAATGGAACAAAATTTGTATGAAATTATCTGCTAAGTAATTTAACGGGAACTTGTCAGTAAGCTGTGAAACAGGCTCTAATATTATAAATTTCATCAACGAGACGGTAACTTTTACATCGGTATTACTGGCGATAAAATAAAAGCCGCCCATGTCTTGTTTAAACCGAATGAATTTATACAATCATTCGTTCTTTGTTTATCTTAACACCCTACGACTCTGCAGCATTTTTTTATTGTGTGTAGCAGACAACATTGGATGCCTAAGCAAGGATTTATCTGGGCAAAAATATTAATGTTGGAAAACGGTCCGTCGTCTGCCGTACCCCATATATAATATTGCTTCTATCATATAAAATAATTGACTGACATTAAAATTGATCTGCAATATTTTAACAGTTAAATGTTTTGATTATTTTGTGTATATTTCTAAGTGTAGGACACTCAATGTATCAGCATTTAGTATGTTATTGTGAAATGTCTTCCTATTTGAAATTGTTTAACCTAATTGTGAGTGCAAATAAAATACGGAGTATGTAATTATATTGTACATAATGTAAATTTATTGCATTAAATTATTTTTAGTGTATGTTAATGAGGGGAAGTTTTGTTCAGTATTATGCAGTGAATTGACTGGCTGGATTTTACCTTCTGATATAATATATTTTGTGATTGCTATACAAGAGTTTTGACTTGACCAATCATACTCATTACAATATAATTTGTTTCAGTACCAAGAAAATATTATAAATTAAGAACTTAGCAGTAGCTCATTGTACATTACATCACTGGATTCTTGCCCACTGTACAGTACATACATGAAGGACAAATAAAACAATGACAGAAAATTATAAATAGTTTAATTAGTGATCCCTCCTGAAACTGACATGTAGAAACAAGCACAACCCGGTTATCACGACAAAACAAATATGACGATAAATCAATCAGTTTGGGTGGCCACGGACAATGTAGTCGAAGAAACCTATCCGTAAAATCCATTAAAAGAAAAAAAAGGAGAAAATATCTAGACTATGGTCAGTGGTGTGATGTGGTCTGAGTGGTCAACATTCCATAACTATCATACTGGATTCGAAAATCCGAAATGAATACTCTTAGCAGTAATAGCGGCGCGTTAGAGATATATTTTACAACTTGCTAAATAACCAATAGAGATTGCCACGAACTTATCAACCAATATCAATAGATATCTATAAAAATTACGCTTGCGAAATATACGCAAGTAAATCGATAAATCATTGTCACAAAACAATGCCCATTTAAATAAATATTATTATGAATTTGCACGAAAATAATAAATTCAACTGTTAGAATCATAAGTTATCTTGGTATTATTATCATAACTAATCCATTTCAAGCGGAGGGTACACGATTCTCTAATATCACACTTCATATTTCTAAGGTGTAATTATTTTATATTTATAATAATGTATTAAGCGCAGGATGGTCGGGTTGCAGATCGCAAGACCTTTTCTCTGCCCTCCGACTGATCAGCCCGAAAAAGAAGCTTTTCTAATCTCACATTTGTATATTATTAGTATTTACTGATCCTATATCGCCTCTTACTCCATATTTTTCTGCAATTCTTATTAAATAAACAGTTACATAGATTTAATTTTTGGGTGGATTTTAATCAAGCGGAAATTATAGAATTATTTTATGCATTGCGGTCAAAATAGTAATTTTTGAAAAACATAATAATTGGTTATGCAGTATAAAATACGGAATGAGAGGTCAGAGCACTTGAAATATTTGAGTTGTGTGTATACCTATAGTAACAATTATTATTTAGTTCACTGTACAAGGAAAATCATTAATCTCACCCTACAATAGTCTTATTCAGGAAGTGAAATAACAGTAGTAGTAATGTTAGTATCTTGAGCGCAGAAAATCTCTACTTTTACTAGCTATCAAATAAACTAATAAATCTGCAAGTAACACGGCCTATAAAGTCACCCTTAAAACATTGAAAACAGTTTTCCTTACGTCTTGGGTAAGTATGCGGAGGACAATTTAGGCTTTAGCCATTCGCAAGAAATAGCTAAATCTGGTGGGTGGAGTGAGGTAAAATAGATAATAGGTACGCAGACCTAGTCCAGATGGGCTGCGTTATAGTCGAAATGATGCGTTATACCACCCTGTTATTTACCCCTAGAAAATTTGTTAGTATTAGTAATTATGTACAAATTTATTGATATTTATCGATATAATTTTGGAATAACTTTGGACTTTTTTTCACGAAGATACCGTTACCGATATAAAACTGTTACATTGTCGTAGTAAGATTACTAGTGTTCTATAATGGGATTAAATAATCTAGTCAGCCCATCTTGACTTACCGCGCTCATTTTATGTATACGAATAAAATTCATAACGGCAATGTTTCTGTCATCTCTCAGTACTAGGCGTACGCAGAGCTCGAGCGACCGTATCGCCGGGGTCATTTGTCAAGATCAATACAACGTATAGCACATTTACACTACGACACAGAAAAACATTAGTTCAGGTTCTAGTTGAACTAGATGAGGCACGCCTGAAATTTCCGAAGACTGAATCGTACTAAGGATGTATATAAGTCCCACAAATTGCTAATGCGCTGGAACTTTATCTAATAAACATACACGTGACGTCATCCGCCGTACTAACGTACCAGTGGTGCCAACGGTACTGACTGCGGTTACGTCATTTTTACGTCACCAAAATGGCGGCCAGGCGCATTAGCAAATTATTCTTGGCAAACTACAATTATAGGTTTACGTTATAGGGGGCATTGCGCCATTAAACATCTCAATAACATTAGACATTTATTATTGAACATTGAAGTGGTGTCGTAGTGAGAACGTGGCAGTTGGCCGCGGGCGAGCATGGCCTGTGCTGGGCCAGCATGGCCGGTGCTGGGCCATTACGCGACGTAGTTGTATTGGTTGGGGTTGTCCTTGTCACGCTCCATGTAGTCGCGATCGATGAGGGATTCTATACGCTTCTTCAGGTCCGCCGGCTGAGGAATAAAGGTCCAATGGAATTAGTTTTGTAACTGATTTTATTGTTGGAGGATTTCTTGTATGTTGGAAGGATATCTATCTCTTGTATGCTATTTCAATTACACATTCATATAAAAAAAGGAAAATCACAGTAGAAAGGGTGTTCATAAATACCTTGACGGGGAATTTAAGTTGGTTGTAGAGTTCGGATATGAGCAGGTTGTGTGAGAGCGCCTTGCGCATCTTCATGACGCGCACGATGGCGGCGTCGATCTGGTACTGCCGGTCCTGGAACACGCGCTCTTCTGTCGCCTTTTGCTCTTCACTCTGAAATATTCAATTGTTTATGTCAAATTGAGGCCAATGAAAAAAAAAAAAAAAAGATTTTAATAATGTAGATACATATACAATTCTTCTGTACGTGTTGTTACCAAACTCCTTATAAACGGTTGCATCGCTTTGGATTCTTAGATGGTTAAAAACACACTTGGGTCTGTCGCCCCCCCCCCCCCCGGTGGCGCTGCTATCGGTTCAATTGGAAACGCAGGCAAAGCTGCGCACGAGTCGTTAGTTTCGTATATAAAATGATTTTTATCGACATGTCCATATAAGTCCACCTCTGTATGATATTGTGCATAGAGTAATAAATAAATAAATATAGTACTTTTATAGCGCAAGTATAAGTGAAATGAGTACGACGAAATGTATTGTAGTGTATAATAATAATAATATTTTATTTCGGACCAAGTTATCCATAGTTTTTGTAAGTAAGGTAATACTTACAATGACGTTAGTAATCAACACATAATAAAGTACAGAATCCTATAAAAATATACTTAATTACACTGCCTTCTCGACATGTCGACTAACACAATGCCAGAGTATTGGACAGTCTATTCGTTCGCCCACAATGGTAAGAATGCTGTTGCCACTGCCTCGGATACGTCTTAGTAGCGATGCAGCTCTCTTCCTGAGTATAGCGTGGAAGCCATCGACACGAGCGTAATATATAATAATGTAACTGACCGTCTCCTTCATTTGTATCTGGTTGATCTTGATGCGGAACAGCTTGTTGGTGAAGTCCGCGTTGAAGGCGAAGTGGTCGGCGTCGGCCACCTCGCGGCCGCGCGGCGCCTTGGCCAGCACGCGCGCCTTGCCGCACGCCAGCGACTGCAGCGTGCGCCGCAGCTCGCCCTCCTGCCACACGACATACAGATCCCACCAATCTTATTGTCCGGCTTGAAGTTGGCACAAGCTAACTTCAACCCGCCCGTAAATATCGGAGAAAGAAAAATATTGGATTGTAATAAATAAAAACGATAGCTCAAGTCATAAGCTGTCGTTTTAAATCATTTCAATCCAGCCGGTTTTGGAATCGTGCACAAATAACAGACTATTCAAAAATATTTTCCTATTTATGACGACGTCCGTGGTCTAATGGTTCGAGTACCGGACTTCTAATCACAAAGTCGTGGGTTCAATTAATATAAGTATTTGTCTTTGTCTAGATAATTCTTATGTATAGGTATGTATTTACAAACAAAAAAAAATTTGTAACATATCCATTATCTACCCATAATACAAGCTTTGCTTAATTGAAAACTAAACAGTGCTGTGTAATTTTATTTTAAAATTAATTTTACCAGGCTCAGGCAAAAAACCAAAAGGAAAGGTAATGATTTAGGAAATCTTATGAAAGTAATTGCAATAAAACATTTGACTTTGCCCAATATGCTAGTTAAGTTAAACACTAAACAAGTAACAGACTATTTTTAATATAATTAATGCTGTGAAAATTTTTGATGAGACCGAGAAAAACCATAAATATCACATCAAATTGGTAACACTACTAGTTTTAGTTATATAAATTCGGAAAGTGGTCTGCCAGGATCGTAGCAAGTGGAAATCTATAGTCTCTGCTTACCCCTATGGGAAACAGGCGTGAAGCTATGTATGTATGTATGTAAATTCGGAAAAAGTACCTCAATATTAGTAGCAGCCTTAATGTCCTCAAAAGAGAGATTGTCTCCGTCGTTGAAGAGCAGCAGACAGAGCGCTTGGAACAGCGACACCTGAAGCTCTTTGTTACCCTGTAACATACAACTTTTGTTAAATATCGCACGTTTAGTCTCAATCTCATACTATGGGATGTTATGTTTTAGAACTCAATGAGCCCACTGTGGGATATCTTGTGGCCCAGCGCCCAACGTGGGCTGTAACTAAACCAATGTGTATGTACAGTTAACAAAAAAGATAAATATACAGACGGATAATTACATGTAAGACATGTTTTGACAAAGATTGTGTAATAATGTATTACGCAAAATGTGTCAAAACGCAGGTGCTGTTAGCTACCTACATACCAAACCCTTTCGTAGATAAAAAAATATATTTAGGTATCTTTGTCGAAACACAGATTGCCTGTATACAGATCTGTTTTGTTGTCCGTACCTGTGTGAAGTGCGCGCGCAGCACGCAGTGTCCCAGCGTGGGCTGCCACTGCAGCTTGCGGCCGGAGTGCTTCGCCAGGTAGAACTTGGTGAAGTGGTCCTGCTGGCGCGTGAGCGCGGCCGGCAGCCGCACGTCCACGGCGGCGTAGCTCGGCCAGAACCCCATCGTCAGGATGTACACGCTCAGCTCCAGCCCACCGCTCTCCGACGACGCCGCTAAGTGCTGTGGGTGTGCAACAAACAATATCAGTTGAAATTGTCTGTGAAATGGAGCGATGTAACTATATTTTTACATAACATAAGTACCCTAAAATATCACTTGTAATCTGTATATAATAAGGAAAAGGCAACTTGCTGACTAAACGGACCTATCAACACACAGCATCACTGAACGGATTAGGCTAAAATTTGGCAGACAGATAGTTGTTATGACGTAGGCATCCAGCGGGTAACCGCGAGGGATCCTACTTATATTTTAAATGTAAAAGTTTTTGATGGATGGATGTTTGTTAATCAAGAACAGTTGCATGGATTTGGAGGAAATATGGCACAGACATAGATTATAGTTTGGAATACCTAGCTCATAGGCTACTTTTTATCTCAGTAAAATGTATGGTTCCCGTGAGATAGATTTGTTTTAATAATTTATAAGAAATACCCAGTCCACGCGGGCGAAACTAGTCTATAATATTTTTCCTATATTACTATGACTTTCTTTTTATGAGAGCTAGTTTTCCGCCAGCGGCTTTGGCCGCATAGTCAATTTCTTGTAAATTTTATCCGCTATTTCAACCTTTACAGCCCCTTTTTTTGCAATAAATAGCCTATATCCTTTCTCAGGCTCTAGATTATCTCTGTACCAAATTTCATTTTAATCGGTTCAGTAGATTTGGTGTAAAAGCGCGACAGACGGGCAGACAGAGTTACTTTTGCATTTATAATATTAGTAAGGATAAGGATTTAAATGAAAAATGTTACGTAAGGTATACTTACTTGTTTATAAGTAATATTGATATCCTTGGAGAGTTCCATGTCCTTGAACATGCCCTCCAGCTTGCACGTGAAGCCACCGCCACACTCCTGCTTCAGCTTGCTAAGCATCGACTTCTCCGCGTCCACTGACGCCGACTTGCCGACCAGCAACCTTTTGGCGAGGTCCTGACAAAATCATGAATTTTATTCCCGTAAGAAATGATTATTTATGAAACTAAATCAAACTGCCTAAAGAGTAAAAATAGAAATGTTGACTTTATTTTCCAGAATTTGATCCGTTTTTTAAATCCTAGATTTTTTAAGTTTTCAACTCAAGAGCGCACGTTGCGTGTCTGCGATCGCGACTGATAGTACTTTGCGGCAAAGCAGCAAAACATTCGCCACTTTGGCGACGGGTTACGCCCACTTCACTTGTTATTCCCCCTCCCGCCCTTTCCCCTAGTTTAGTGTATTCCGTGGGTGTGATGGTCAATGTGGTCTGTACCTTCTTGTAGAAAGCCTCGAACACGTCCTTGCCGTGTATGAACCGGAACAGCACCATGATCTTGTCCAGCAGACGCTCCAGCTCCTCCTCCGTCGCCTCCTTGTTGCCCGCGCGGAGTTTTACGTCTACGAATTTCGCTATAAACCAAGTAGATTTTATTTAGTTAATTGACATTGACAGTTATATTATTTCTATGATTTTTATTTCTAAAGATCATTTAGAGATAGTCTGACAAATCAATGTTCTATACTAGATTGAAGCGGTTTCTAACGGACAATCTCTGAGAAGAAACGCCGGAATTTTCTCTGAGAATTATGGCTCTTATAAGGCATATATACATATACATCATAGTTATTCATCATATTATGTAAGTGTCACAATGTACGACAATGTCTAAAATGGCCTTTTGAAGAAAGAGTTATTAAAGCAATATTGAGTTATCCTGATCAAATTTGACATAATTTATTATGGAAGCTGCTATTCCAAGTTACTGGTGTTTGAGAGTACTCACCAATAAGTTCAGCGGGCTTGTTCTGCCTCTGGTTGATGAAATACTCGAAGGCTTCCCTCATGGAGTACAGGAACTTGTCGTTCCGCTGGAAGCAGGTGTTGACCACGTGGTCCAGCTGTTCCTTGAACTCGAGCAGCTCGGCCACCATCGTCTTGTCGCGTTCCGGCTCTATTACTATCGTACGACCCTTTTTCTGTTGAGTATAAAATTGAAAATTGTGATGTCGTCTTTGATTCAATTGTCTAGCGAAGAAAACAATATTCTAATATATGTAAAAGATTTATTATAGCTTATTTATCAATTATTGTAATAATTATCATAATTGTGAATTATTAATATAATATTTCATCATGATCAATTAACTTTTATATATTTATATAACTTTTATATATTTCATATATTTTACTTTTATAGTTACTATCTGTTTATATATACTAATATTATAAAGAGGAAAGATTTGATAGTGTTTGTTTGAATTAAATAGGACTGGACAAGGTGTACATTTTACTGACCTTAATATATGCATTGAAGTGGTTGCACAGTTCGGTAAGTCCGTCCTTGACCCTGCTGAATAGGCTGTAGAGTGTGGTGAGGTCTGCCAGCCGGGGGCCGTCCATCAGCGCCTCCAGACCCTTACCCAGGATGCCTGTCAGGTGCTCACTTAACAGCTGACGCTCTATCGTGTGGATTAGCTGCCATCTGATCATACAAGACGTAATGTTTACAAGACTGTGTCACCAGTCTGGTGGGCAGTAAGAACTTTTGCTACGCAACAGGTTTGAATCCCATATCGAGCAATTTTACAACTGTCGAATGTTAATTTTGCGCTGTATAGATTTTGAACTGTTAGTGAGTGAAATTTCACTTTTATATACAAAGATAGGTATGTACACTAGTTCAACAAAAAGAGGTTCTCTTAGTAATCACTTTTCATTCCCAATATTCTGCGATATTTGTGGCATAATTGGATTTGGAGGAGACCTTTGCCCAGCAGAAATAGGGCAGTGTATTGTTGATAAAACTATGTATCTGTACAACTTGCTTGTTTTGTTTTAAATGTAACAAAAGCCTCATTAGTCACGAGCAAGATGCTGCTAGCATTGTTTTGTGTAGTATGTATCGTGAGATCGATACAGAATTTATGAAGATCTCATAAGAAAACAATGACGTAATACAGGTCAATATAATCGCTATATACTGGCATTAGCCGAGTTTATTTAGGAGGCTGATGTATAAATGATCTGTTGTTACATAAAAATTTTAGACCATGGGGAATAGACGCTTAACGCCAAGTGTACTAATATACACTGACTGGGTGTTTGTTATGGTTTGCCTAAATATACCACCGAAAACTGGGAACCCTAACATGGGGCTTCCATTTTGTACTTGGTCACATGTAATGTAGTAACAAAGTACAAGTCCGATATCTGAGCAGTTACTACGAATTTTCATCAATAGAAAATCCCTATAATGGCAGTCCCTATAATTAAGTGATGGCACGCGTGCCATTAGTTTGCCACCATTGGCGTTGACATGTGACAAAATATTATGGTCCCGGGATTTAGGAATCTAGGTACCGAATATATTTTCTTTCCCCCATTAATTACGGAATCAAGTCTCGTCAAAAAATAATGTAAAGAATAAAAAAAGATGGTGGCAAACCTATAATACCCTGACCGTATTTTACCCTATTACTCCCTTTTTTTACCCTATAAGAGGATCCCTCTTATATTATATTGTTATAGGGTATATACACTAGCGGGGCCTAGGTCAACAACAGGCTTCTCGTAAGTAAACAAACACATACAAAACACACATATAACGAGATGACTAATCCTACATATTTTTTTTAGGTAATTTTGGAGCCCTTCCTGGCTGGACTTTGACTTTGTGGCTTGTGATCGGATTTTTCAGGGTGGAAAAATAAATACGAGAAACGTGGGGAATAAGCTAGTACTATTATAAAACTCACTTAGTGGAGGGGTCTAGATAATGTAGTAATCTTTCATTCTCTTCTCTGAGTCTCTTCTCAACGTGCGCGAGGTACTGCGGCACGGCTAGTTCGCGCATGAGCCGCTGGCCTTCCGCCGCGTACAGACGCTCCGTCGCTTGTAGGAACCTGTCAATTAATAAATATTATAAACTCTTCTATACATACAATGAAATTTCATTATAAAAATCTAATTTTTTGTATTAGATTGGTTTCCATTTCTGATATTCAGATCTCTTTATTTATTTATTTAGGTTGACCAACAATTGTCTACACTATATACATTTCTGATTTAATGACTAGAGTAACATTTACAAGTGCAACATTTAATTATAGATCAACACCACATGCACAGAAAGCGGCTTTACATAACATATTTATAAGTTATTGAAATTAGAACAAATAAGTAATTTAGTAAATAAATTGTAATTGATTATGAAGATTACATTATGTTTATGGAATGTATGTGGCTACATTGATAGTTATTGTAGTCTACTTTGCTGGCCTAGTGAGGCTTGCAAACTACACATGCCGTTGTTCCGTTAAATAAATCTCTCAAGCATATACGTTGATGGTGCAAGTGATTTCTAAAAATCACGACACTCATGCCTTACGTTTAAAGATATAGATAGTAGATAATTCAATACTTACTTGTGTTCAAAAGCATCCTGATATATTTGCAGGTCGGAGAGCATCCGCAGCAAGCTCTTGAGCAGTGATATGTCGACGGCATCGCCGCCGCGCTCTCGTTCAATGAGCAGCAGCAGACCATCCACTGTCCGTGTCTGGACTAAGGTGTTCATTGCTATATGGTGTCTGAACAGGTCAAGACCCATGTCCCTACATGAGCAACAAAAAATTATATAAGGCTTACCAAAGCTTAAAACTATGCATACATTACATCAAACAAGACTCGTACAGAACAAAATAATCTCTGGGAAATACTTTTTTTTTTCATATTTATGGGGTTTTAGAATTTTGTTACTCTTATTTGCTAACAATAATATGAAAGTTTAGTTAGTAAGTATAAATTCATTTTCGTAAAAGTAGAAAAAATTTGGGACTGAATCATTGACATAAAAGGAAAATAATATTACCATATAGAATGTATGCTAGGATTCTGAAGTACATAGGTTCGGTCTAGATACAGGAAGATGCTCCGTATCATGATCATTTGCCGGCAGTGTGCCCGCCAGCAGTCATCCATGCGCTTAAGGAACACTTGTCTATCCATGCTCTCTGATAGGAACTGCTCGATGTTGGCCTTCACATGGGCCTCCACCAAGTTTGTAAGGTTCACATACAGTTGTGATGCCATCTAGACACATATCAAGTTAATTAAACAGTTTGAAAAGTAGTATAAAAGTATTATTCTCTCCATAAGCATAAAACAAACTACAGGGTCCCTGGTAATTCATAAATTAATATTTTCAGGGCAAGATTTCTTTTGCGATCCCAGGTCCCAGGTTAAATTAAGCCTTTTTGAAAGCATTTTCAGTGTGTTCACACTACACACAGGAACTGCAGCAGATATTTTTAGACATAAAAACTCAGTAACCCAAGATTTACCATCATTTTTACAAATACTGTAATTCTTAGTATCAAACTGACCACAGTCAGTCTTTTGTAATTGTCACTATTATGGGTTATAAATTTACTGCTGTAAACTGAAAGATAATACCATAAACAACGCAAAGTTAGTCCTTAGCGGCGACCAGGCATAAATTAGGGTAAAGGCATAGACATATATTAAAGGCTATTCCAAACATTCATTCTTCGCAGGGTGCGGTCGGTCATTTGTAATGTAATCAGTCAGTTGTTACTAACAGTTTTTCTAAAGAAATACCATACTAATTATGAAACTGAGAATATACATCCCAAATATTTAGGGATAACATACTATAACCTGGTAATCTAAATGGTTACAGTGAGTTATCCCTTCTTGAAACCTCAAATTTTATTATTCTTGTTTTACTCTGGATGAGATATTGATCCCAAAGATTGGTATGAACACAACCATAGTTTGTTTTCCATACGCTGAAATGTTTTAGCTATTGTGAGAATCTTGTTATCCTTTTCATACATATAATTGTGATATATTAATGAAATGAATTGATAGATAGACAGCCAAGCTAAGCTTATTATTGAAATTGTTAACAACCTATCCAGTATTTAATATATTTATAACATAAAGGTTGCTTTCTATGTCACTGAATGATGGCACTTTCCTAAAGACCAGGTTTTGGATTACTAAGGTATTGATTTGTTCATTTTGCAATTTTAAGACATAGGCAAATGTATCAAAAACATGTTGCCGTTATGCCATATTATATTAATTTTGTGTACAAAGTATTACCTTAGGGTACTGGTTGGGTCTCAAATAAACATTTTTTTATCAAACTAGTAGGAGTTCCTATATGGTTGTGGACTTCACCTTATGACTACACATATTCTCCACAGCCTGGTAGAGTTCCTCCAGCGAGTAGGCAATCGCCTTGGATGTCTGGATGGCGATCACGGCCTCCCGTAACTTGCTCCATGTCGTCTCCTGATAGTTTTCTGGAAGGTTCGGCTTACCTAAAAACAATGTCCAGCCATTACCTTTGCAGATGTCAAATAGGTTATAATAATGACGACTATCAGAATATCGTAAACACACTTTTGAAATTCTTTATAACCAATTTCTTTGTGGTTGCTCCAGGCTTGTTCATTGATGACGATGTCATCTTTATACTCCCATTAGAGTTGGGAGTAAGCAGGGAAAAGTTTGATTTCTTCTCATTGGCACTCATATCGTCGGATTTTGTTCTTTTATTATTGCACTGTTCGCTGATGTGAAGAGAACGTTTTCTACTTTGATTGTTTCCGCCCTCTTCGGCCAAAACTGGCGTTTTAGCTATGCCCGACATAAGAAAGCATGATATGGCCGCAGCCACAACACTAAATTATTACGATTATTGCTAATTAATTAGAAAATACAAATAAAAATAGAAGCAATCAGTCGGTAGTTCACTGAAATCATCACCATTACGATAAGTTTCCCAATTTTACAGGTAGAGGGCGCACATGTTAGTACAAATGTCATTCGCAACAAGCAACGTCAAAGAATGGGTTTGTTCGTTTTTATGTCATAATTGTCAATAATTGTCAAGCAATAGTTCAATACCATTGCAGTTGATAATTTGATATTCTTTGTCTTAGATCACAGCAGACCAGTTTTTTTATTTTGCGTTGCTGACAATTTTTCTTTGGCCACTTGAGAGAAACAATCTATAGAAGCTTGACGTTTATTTATGGTATACGTTTTCAGCCTCTCCCAGACAGACGTGGTGAGATGCAGCCTGTGGTGGCGTTCAGTACAACTGACTAACAAGTTGTTAGTTGTTACAGGTCATTTGTAATGTAATCAGTAAGCTGTTAGTAACAACTGACTGATTACATTACAAATGACCGACCGCGCCCTGCGAAGACTGAATGTCTGGAATAGCCTTTAGCCTAATTTATGCCTGATAGAGTGGAAGCCGCTAAGGATTAACCTTGCATTGTTTATGGTAGTATAGTATGGGCTTTTCAAACAATGAGAGGTCAGCTAGTACTGGAATTTTTTATAACAAAGACACGATTTTATTTGGTTTGTATCTAGTGTAGCGCCAGAAAACCTAAGCACCGAAATCCCCCAGTGTATAGTTTTCTACTGCCTCATTGGTCTAGTAGTCGTACGCGTGGTTACTACGCTAGAGGTTCTGTACCTCAACCATGAGTTCTATCGAATGGCTCTCGATAGGTTTTTTATGCATCGAAACGCTGTAATCTCATATCAGATTTTATTTCCTTACGTAACCGCTAGAGTCACTGCGAGGGTTTTCCATACAAATATTTTACGGCGTCGCTAGCGAGTCTAGTGAGATAAACTCATGGTCGAGGCACTGGTTTCAATAACCGGGTCGAGCAACGTTATTTGGTTTTTCTGTGAAATTCCCTGTAAGGAGCAGCTTGGTGTCTTGATTTGGGCTCGTTCTCTATTATGTTGCGTGCGCTGCATGATGATGCTGATGGCATGTTATTTGTAAAACAAAATGCAGAATTGAAAATAAACGGAGGTCAAATGATTCAGTTGACTCCAAATGAAGTACCTACAAGTGAATCTTTGGTAAGATTTAGTACAAATGAAATGATTAATGGATTTACGAGCGTTTTTGACCCATGCGGTGGACTAATCAAATTGTGATGTGAGTTCTTGGCTACACATAATTGGAAACTGACCTCATTTGAGTCAAGGCACCGTGCTTCTTGCGGCGAACCATGATTGGAGCGACTTACCAACTAAAAATACTAACATCCTTTTCTTCGACGAACTCTGAGATTTATTAGGATTCGGCAATATATTTAAGGGCCTGTTTTACCACTTTTGAAAGCCACTATCTGCCGGATAAATAAAAAAATGGAACAGAACTTGTATGAATTTATCTGCCAAGTGATTTAACGGGATCTTATCAGGGGGTGGTGAAACAGGCACTTAATCTTGTTTACGTCTTTATTCGTATCTTCAAGCCTGAGGGATTTAACAATAGTGCGGATTAGGATCTACGTGGATTACATTTTAAGTCACCCTCAAATTTGGCTCTGTTGGGTTCGAGTTATTAAGGCATTTACAGCACTTGTCTCCTACCCTAAATAGGATCCGCAACCGAAGTGTAATGTAAGCACTTCTGACTTCCACAAAGAGACAATTATCTTGTCATATGCTTTTATTCCAAGACAGAGGATAAAGGAGGGTAAGTGATCATAGAAGTGAAGAGTTTTTGATGTTAGCTTAGTCTACGTCGTCAAGTCCAATACTAATAAGATATTGAATTTGTATTTTGGTATTGTATTGGTATCTAATAAGAAAGAACATGTTAAATTCATCCTAATAGTGAGAACAAAACTAACCCAATTCGTGGTTTTGCCAACTATTGTATAATAATACCGGTATCTATACTATATCATCACGCCTGCACTGTACCTCAACCATGAGTTCTATTGAATTGCTTTCGATAAGTTTTTTACGCATCGAAACGCTGTAATCTCATAGCCGATTTTAGTTCCTTACCTCTAAACCTCTAGCGGTAACCGCTAGAGGCTTTGGGAGGTTTTCCATACAAATATTTTACGGCGTCGCTAGCGAGTTTAGTGAGAAAAACTCATGGTCGAGGTACAGATGTTGATGTAGTACAGTCACGAGCAAAAATATATAAACACTTACAAAAGTGCTGAAGCATTTTTACATACTGCATTTTAGGTACTGTAGCAACTCGAACTATTTCACGGGTTATTGGACATTTCCAATTATCGTGAGATTTTTGAAATAGAAAAACTTAATATCACTTGAATCGAACCCAGGATCTTACGCTGAGCACCTTTCGACCACTTTACCAATGCGACAAATGCTAGTATATATTTCCCTGTTAGAATGCCCTCCATTCAAAAAAGCAGAAAATCATTACTCTCCTTCTCAGTAGGGTAAAAAGAACAGATTTTAATGGTTAAAAAATCAACTACAATACTTTTATCTAATCAAAGGCTATTGTGATATAGTTCGGTGCCAAGTTGGCGATTTGATTTCACCCTCGCTGAAAGTGCAGGTCCCGGGGGCGGGGTGTAACAAGTGTCGGGCGCCCGGGACATGTGCGGCGCCCCGCTTGCCTCCCATTCACTCGCTGTTCATTCACTGGCATTGCGGGTCTGACGGCCGCGCGGAACACGTCGTCTCGCTAAAACGGTCTTTGTATCGAACGCGATCGTGATCGGGAAAATCCGCGCGCGTTTCGAATTTCAAAATGCACAGAGTATAAAATAGACACAGTTTTTTTTACTTTTTTCAAAATGGGAGAACAGGCGTTTAACATATCGGATGAGAATTTAGAACAGCATATTGTTACTTTGTTTGAGAAATTGGAGTGTTTACGAAAGGATGCGAACTCAGGTGATGGGGGTTTGTCAGGGAGAGTTCCGGCGCGGGTGGAAGTGCGGACTCTGTCGTTGTGGAAGGCAGTGGTAGCGGAGTGTGCGGCCTCTTTTCTGTATGTGTTCATCGTGTGCGGGGCAGCAGGAGGAGCAGGCGTGGGTGCGTCCGCTTCAGCTGTGCTGCTCTCCACCGCGCTCGCTTCCGGCTGCGCTATAGCGACCCTCACGCTATGCTTTGCTAATATTTCTGGTAAGATAACATCTAAGAGATTATAGTATTATTTATTGTTTCTTGTACAACCCTAGAATTTTATAATATTATAAAACTGAAGAGTCTGTTTGTTTGGTTGAACACGCTAATCTCAGAAACTACTGGCCCGATTTGAAAAATTCTTTCCGTGTTAGATAACCTGAATTCAGTTTATCCAAAACTCTGACATGTAGTCGGTAGAAGTTCCATATTGATAAAATAAAGATTCTATTTTCAAATCGCTTTCGGTGTAGCCATAAAGTCATTGTGCAATGCAACATTAATTTAGATTCTCGAGTAGTGAGAGCCACTCAATATGACAAATTAATTAGAATAACAGGTATTTAATCTTAAAATAGCACTCGTGTATAAGGAAAAAAATACGATACGTCCACTGTGGAAACTTGAAATTACTAGTTAAGACTTACGAGGAATGTGCAAGCGTCATTGGCAAGAAAAATGAAGGAATTTCATAACGGCCACGTGTGTTAACAGTGGTATTTGAACTTATTATCTTCGATGTAACGTGGGACAGGTCATGTGAGACTAGGTTGCCGTCATTTGCATAGTTATTATTGTTTCATTTTGTATTAAAAGGGCTCGGGCGTTGAACGCTGGGGCCTACTACGATAATCGAACGTCATCTTACGATAATAGTTACGTTTCACGAATTAAATTATATTAGTTAGTATTAAACGTCAAATATTATTTAATTTTGGCAGATGAAAATATAGACACTAACGATATAATATATGATTTAATTATGATCGACAATATCGATCGATATAATTATTATTTTCGTTAAAATTTAAGTACCTACGGTCCAAAACACTATTTGTAAGAAAACGTGCGATCCGTTAGCCGTAGTTATATTTTCGGAGTAGGCCCCCATGAAGGTAACTACGGAGATAAAAACCTCCTTTGTTAATTTTACAGCAGGTGGTTCTTTTATGTCGTTTTCCAACCTTTGCTATCTTGAATGTTGTTACAGTCGCGTAACATATTTTTATTAGGACATCTATACAAACATTATTCGCCACAGGCTTTTATGAGGTCGAAAAAATATTTCAGAAAGCAAGTACTTACCTAAGTATTACTATTGATATATTCTTGTATGTAAGCAAGATATAAATCTTTTTCATACATTCAATATCATCTCGTATTCGCGTAACAGCAGCGGGTGTTTTCTTTTACGATTCATTTCGACGGTGCGTTTGGAATATGGCGCATAAATCCTGAAAAAATCTGGGATCGGTATTTTGCGACGTGACGTTTAGAGCTGGGCTGTACTACAGAGTATCAGGTTGTACCTAAAGGTAAATAGATTTAGAGAACAATACCCCAGGAGAGAGAGATGGATAAACAAAAGCAAACGTGATCAAAGATTAACAGGAGTATGATGAGCAAGATGCTTATTATCAGTTCGCGGTTCATAAAACTAATACTTAAGTACTTTAATAAGGAATTTATCATTAAACTAGCCTTTGCCCGCGAGTTCGTTCCCGTAGAAGTGAATTTTCCCCCGTTTTTGCAACATTTTTAATTTATACTCAACTCCTATTGCTCGTAGGGTAATGATATATAACCTATAGCCTTTCTCGTTAAACAGGCTATCTAATACTGAAAGAATTTTTAAAATCGGACCAGTAGTTCCTGAGATTAGCGCGTTGAACCAAACAAATATAAATAAGTCTACTGATTACGTCACAAGAATTTATTTTTTCAAAAGTGTAAGTACGTTCTTGTCTTTTAATTGTGTTCTGCATAAAAAAGGTACCTAAACTTTTTATATCATTACTGTGCTGCGGTAAACAATAGAAGTCACAGCTAGCTTGCCCAGCCTAGAGGGCCCAATTAACCCTGCACTGTTTGGTAATTTATACGCATTTGATAGTGGCCGCCGCGCGTCGTTCAGATGAGTTACCGACCGACGCGCGACGTGCAGATGTTCACAATTATCCGCTTTTTTTTTTAAAGAACGGCGGCTGCAAGGCGAAAGTCTCGAGCTTTTTCAACCTGTCAAGTAGGTTCTTAACGCTGTCTTTTTGTTTTTTTTAAGAAATGTTTTGCCGTATGCATGATGTTTCGTTATACGCCTAGATAATGTACCTTCATGGTAACATTAAATTAACTTGACTGTTATTTAAATTCTATGGAATAATATTTATTTCCATATATAAATGAACAAAACAAACAACATATTAAAATTATTTACGGATGCACAAGTTTGACATCACTTCCCATAAAACTATACGACATTAGGCGGGATTATTATAAACTACCCAACACGTGCACCCTTCACCCTTTGTCCCCTCGTTATAATTTTATAATAGCGATCACATGACGCAGGGACAATGACATTTTAAATTATATCATCATAACAATAAAACGGAGAAAGCTCTCGCGTTCACAATCAGGCTCCAATTCTTGAGGCTACAATGTTCGCAGTTACCGTGATGAATTTTTAGAATACACCCCCGTCCGTGATCGCCCTAATTTTCACTAATGGCTGGACAAGTGGACATCCCTATTTCGAGCGCGGACTAATGTAGAGCTTCTCTCGCAAATCGATGCATGCATAATAATGGGATTTAGGTCTATCCATTTTTAACCAATGAAAACCGGAGGAGGTTATATGCTTTCTTTTCCCAACCAATGAGTCACAAGCAGTGCTGGTATTTAGTAAGGCACTTTATTGTCAAGATTCCTATTCAAGTTCTTATTAAGTCCTTGGTAAATTCTTGTTTTCCGTTCTTTTTATTTGGAGGCCGATGCTATGTTCATTTATCAATGCGTAGGTACTCAGGAAGTAGAATGCACGAAGTTGTATTGTCAACGGGGCTTCCTTTAAAACTTGTCAGAAGTTTTTGAAAGAGGACAAACAATTCTCGTCTTTATAGCAATGTTATAGAATAAGATTTTTGTATGTTAATGAGTAGGTGATTGTGTCTGAGGAGTGCTCGGTATAAATGAAAGTTTTTTGTCAAGAGTTTGTTGGAAAAGTTTATCGCAAGGGTAAGGAAGGTAAATTAAACTATTATATATAAAAGATATCACCTCAGTACCTAGTAGCTTGTATAAATAGTTGTCAATATTGGCATTCACGCTGTACGAGTAGAGGTAACACACAATCTGAATAATCGATAGGCGTAGTGAAGGCTTTGCACTCGACATATCGGCGTCGCGTCAGTAAATCCACCTGTTTCATTTTATTTTTATATTACTCTCTATGTGCAATTTAATAAATAATAAAAGTTGATAAATCATCATTTTCTCCTGTTGAATCGAATGTGTTTTGAACTTTTGACCTCAATTACTGTACGCGCGGCTGCTCAGCATGAGGTCAAGGATTCTATTCCAGATCGAGTAGTGTTGGGTTTATCTTTGAAATTCCCAGTAGAAGTTCGGAATTTGATTTTATGCCCCGTTAATAGCTATTGTCTTCGCGTATCCATATACGGGAAGGTCATTCAGGTCCCATATATTCCTCTGAATATGGGACCTGACCTGAAAACATATGTGTACACCTGTGCCACACCCCTCGTGGATACGGACGTGATAGTATGTTATGAATAATGTGTTTGGAGTATACATTGACGCGTCCGGGCACAAATTGTTACGTTATGATATCGCATTTCTCTCCGATACCCAAGGGTGCTACACCTCGGGCTATCTACTCCATCTTCGCTATTATATTACCCAGAACGCAGGTAAACATCCGGTGCCATTATCAGCCAATAAGGTGATTTCTCCAGCCCAACATGGGACTCACAAGTATTCGGAGAGAATACTAAGGTGACATGATTTTATCTGAACACCGTATTTATTATTCTGTAAAACGTAGGTAGATAAGTCAGATTTTATGAATACAATATTTTAATGAAGGAGGGGTTATCATAGAGTATTTAGCTTTACAGCAGCTGGCCTGCTGGGGCGGAATTAATTTCGTACTTAGCGACCCAGAATGCTTTGTAGATATTCTTTAGTCTGAATATATGTTTTATTTTGATTTGGGTGGGATGATTTAGGTACTTACATTATTGTTCTTTCATCTGAAAATACTTATAGGTATTTGGATCGAGTATTTGTTGCTATTAGTGTATTAAATGTCTTTGGGTTAGGGCTTTAGTAATTAATAACTTAGGTACTATGGTATGGTATTTATAATGACAATCTTTATGAATCAAAGTTAAGTAATTGCAGCATGTATGTACAATGTATGAACAATACAGGCGCATAATAAAACATTGAGAACGGCTTGACCAATTGGGATTTTTTATTGTGTTCGTAAATGTCAGGACAGCTAGGTTTGCATAAAAGATTTTTTTATAAGTTTTCTAGAAAAATACGCATGCGCTAGTTTTTATAATAAAGAAGGGATAAATTACTAATTTATCCCTTCTTCTAACAGCGGTGTTCAAATATTCCAATATATTTGGTTATCCTAACAAGGATAGGGATGCACCTGGCACGTGGACCTTTTTTGCCAGTCACACATTCACAACTGGCGGACTGGCGTCTCATCCGCTACGTCACGTTAAGGAATGGCACGCTACACACATTTGTCTCAATTCCAATAAGTACAGTCACGAGCAAAAATATGTATACTTTTGACTTTTGTTAGTGTATACATGTTTTTGCTCGTGACTGTACATGAAAGCATATTACAAGTACATAGTACCTATACAATGTATATACACAGCGTATGTCATTGAAAATGCGATTGTACTGCAGTGCACATTAGATATTTTTTAGACGGAACTTATTTGAGTTACTTAATAATAAAATTAATCAATAAACTCGATTTTCTGACTAGTTTCTATTTTAATTTATATTCAGCGATATGTCAAATGCTGACTTCTAATCAGTTTTTTTTAATCAAACACGATAAAACTAAGTAAATAAGCTCTTGTGTAAGTTGCCTATGCTCTTCAGAAAGGATTTCACAATTCTTCACATAAACGCGTCAACGGGTCATTATGGCTCATTTGTCATTCGTAATTACAAAACGAAATGAAATGTCTTTGTCCTCCCAAATTCTAATCCTTTCTAAAAGGATCATTGTTCGATTTCCGTAATACTTTCCTAAAATAAATGAATCACAATTTATTAAGCTCACCTTTCCATACAAATTGTAAAGTTTGAATAAAAGGCTTACTTCTCTGGACCACATTTAATTCTTCCTTAAAATAATTACGTAACCAAAAGCATTATTGCATTCTTTAAATTGTAGGATAACTTTAAATCGTGTCTACGGTTCATTAATGTTTTTGAGGGCAACGGTATGCACCTGCAGACAAATGTAGGTTGTAGGTAGATTTAACTACATATTGACATCCGGTAAAACCTCTCTATATTTTGATAGATGTAACGACGAAACGAAGAACGTAAAATGTTTGTGGGAAGCGTGTGAAAGAAAGATGAATAATTCAACCACTTTACAACTACTTAGTTTTTAAAAACTAAAAGCTTATTTTTCAATCAGAAGATAAGAAGATGATGGCGGAAGCCATTCTCATAATTATTAATTACGTAGCATAATATTATAGTTGAAATATCCTAGGTTTTTACCTACACTGCGATCGGCTTTTTACCCTAAGGTAGACCAAAGTATAATTTTAATTTCAGCTGAGGTTAATCGCCGCTGAGATAACCTTTATTGATCCAGGCAGAATAAAAACCTAAAGTTATGACAGGTGCGCACGTGAACCCGGCGGTATCGGCGGCGCTGTGCGTGCGCAGGCGCGTGTCTCCGCTGCGCGCTGCACTCTACGTGGCCGCGCAGTGTGGCGGGGCCATCGCCGGCGCAGCCGCTATCTACGGGTAAGTGAATCTTTATCAAGTTTCTAGTTTCAACAGGCGGTTTTCAGGACCTTCAGACGAATGGATATGATTGTATGTCCCGGTATTACCGCATTCCTTCGTAAAAGTTTACATAAATAAATAAAATTATATTTATTTATGTAAATACGTATCTAGGTAGGTACTTAAATGTAAATAATGTAGATAAGTGTTCCTACAATCTGGTGAGGTTATTGCCTAAATTAGCCAAATCATGTATCTAATTTACTGCATCTTTTATCTCACGTAGGTATTTAGAATCATGGATTGGATGGATGGATCAATCACGGAGCATATCTCTCTTATTTTAGGGCCTGATTCACCACCTCCTAGTTAAGTTCCCGTTAAATTACCTGGCAGATAATTTCATTTCATAAATTTTTGTTCTATTTTTGAATTTATCGGTTAGCGGTTAGCGGCTATCCACAGGTGGTGAAAGAGGCCCTGAGTGCTCTCTTCTGCTATAAAAGTACAGTTTTTTTTGGAACAGATAAAATGTAAGAATATATAAATTGCGGCAATATCTATTATTGCCGCAAGATTTATTAATGAGGGCGCCAAGGGAAGGACTGGAGATTGCATATTGGTGTTAATCAATGTCTTTCATAAATTATTCATGATAATGTGGCATAAATTATTACTACTATCGACACATCAAGGTTGCCAATGGCAACGTTAAATAAATATTTATAATCTGTCTTAACAGTAATAATAATAATGTTTTGGGACATTTTACACAGCACCATCTTAGTCCCAAACTAAGCAGAGCTTGTACTATGGATATAATACTAATACTTTTTTTTGTAAATACATACTTATAATACATAAGACCCAGACAAACACAAATACTTATGTTCATCTCATAAATATTTGTGCCCTGTGGGTATCGAACCCACGACCTCGTGATCAGAAGTCCGGTACTCGAACCACTAGACCACAGACGTCGTTAACAGTATAGGTAAGTAGCACGAAATATTTTTCATACAAAAAAATAAATAACCCACAAGTGCCCACATCCACAACCATCTAAAAATAATATACTTACTTATATCTCAGCTCAACAACTTAATCAAGACAACTCCACTTAGCAAATGGGTGAAACTGAATAAGTAAATTTTTTTATACATTTTGGATTAAGTTTTTTTTAATTCGAAGTAAATATTATGTAAAGCGATGTTATAATGTGTTACAATCCTAAAATCAACCTCTTTTGAGCATTAAACACTGGTTTACATTTTGATTGAGCTGCACCTGCGATGGCAAGCTGCCCGGTTTTTATATTTTGTTTTTATATTTTATATTTTGTGAATTGTGAACCGCATAAAGACGTCTAAATAACGCTACGTGCGATTGTAGGACATGAATACCGTACGGAACATGGCTCATAATATTGTGTAAACAGTAATTCGTCACGTGCAGGGCCATCTTCGGACACTCAGGGGACTTAGAACATTCCCATGGGCTTGACATAGGGTGCGGTTTTAGTCGGTAGAGTCCGACATACCCTTCTTTTTCGCGCTCCCCCAAAAACCGAACTCTATTACCAGTTATTTTTTATTTCAAACAGTAATTTATTCCCTCTCCATTGGGTTCCTTGAATTGAAATGGGAGCTCTCATATTGTTAGGTACCTACGTTTTTTACGTTACATACACTCATGCCTTTACTCATAAGGATAGGCAGAAACAGGTAGACTATCACCTGCTACGATTCTTGCATAGGTACTTCAATCTTCTTTGCTTCGTTCATATTTACAACCAGTCATATACAGACACCCGCGTTGATAAAATACAATGCAATGTTTCATATTGATAAAATCCCGCCAGTAAATTGTGGGAGCTCTCATATGAGACATTATTAAGGTAAACGCAGGTATTAACGACCCCCTTAAGGCAATTTGAAAATCAACCATATTTTTTTAGTATACTGGTTCCTCTAAAGATTAATAGTTTAATTTTATATGCTAGTGTTATGTATAAAAAATGTATTTACTGAATCAAATACATTTAAATAAAGGAGTATCTTGTAAAAAATAATTTATAATGTGACTTAGTCGATTGTTGCAATTACCGACCCATAAAAACGGCTGTGAAGCTATTAACGATTTTTATGCAGCTATCCCCGACCGTGCCTTTTTCCAGCAATGGAATGTATATAAGCTAGTGATAATGATGATTACCGAACTTAATAGAGTTTAAAAATGCAAATATTTATTCGTATTTTTTTATTATCGTTATTTTTAATAAAACAAATTAGTACTTCTTAGTAATACCTATGAACAAAATAATTATAAACTTTTAAATTAATCAACATATTACTATTAAAACACATATATATTTTATTATATATATACATATATATATATATATATATATATATATATATATATATATATATATATATATATATATATATTTTATTATATGATGTTAGTCTGCCCGTGACCATGGACGCTGAAAAGGGTCCGAAACGGTAATAATAGCTTCTTATAGTTGTTATTGCCGACCCTAATGGGTCGGTAATACAGTATGTAAATATAAACGTAAATTGTATTACCGACTCATAAAAAATGGTTATTTTAATTCAATTGACCTTCGGACTATAAAATTGATTATAATTGATTAATGTCACAAATAATATGAACAAATGCACACTGTTTTAACCACAAAAACAGTGATTTATTACTGTAACTTTTCAATATCGATCCGCGAAAAATATCATAACTTTGGTTAAATTGACAACGCTAAAAGGTAAAAACTAGACAGAAAAGTTTAGTCGCTAATAGATTTTTATAAAGACTGATAGCTTAGATTTAAACTGGTCCATAAAGATACTTGTGTTAGTGTGATATAATAACATAAAAGAAATATAAAACGAAAAGTTAGGTTTCTGCCATTGCCGACTTATGGGTCGTCGATAGCTGCCCCGACTAAAACTGATGAAGCTAACACCATCCCATTTTAATTTAAAGTTTTATCGTTTCAAATTACTTTTTATTAAAAAAATGTCGTTAGGAATTAAGAGTTGACACTTAAATGAATACATTTAGTAATATAAGATAAAGATTAGACGTCATTTGTTTGTATAAATGTCTTAAGTAGAAAAGTCACGTACTTACTTGAAGGAACAAGGGAACCGTACGAAACATCCTGGGTCCACGCTGCCCCGCAGTAACTGTAAGTATTTTATGTCTTTTTTGCACAGCTACTCACACTAACGTAAAAGTATACGATGCTCAAGGAATAAACGCGTATGTAACTTTACCTACCTTTAGCTAGAATAGTTCGGTAACGTAAATATTTCGAATTTCTTTTATAGGTCGGTAATAACTACAGATTTTCGATGGGTCGTTGATAGCTGCGTTTACCTTATTGGAATATGAATTACTTATAAACAGTCAAGTAGAGACGGGTTCATTTTAAAAAGCTGCTAAAAGAACGAAGAAAGATACAGAGCTACTTATCTTAGTTCCCTTATTGTGGGTAATAAATGGCGCGGTGTTGTATATGAGTGCATTGGGTGCGATTTCTCTTCAAGTTACTGCAATTGTTGTGATTTATGTATAGTACGGTACGGTACAAAGAGCAATTCAGTGGCTTTTTACTGTTATTTTTGCGGGTATAGATTGTGACGTCATTACGTAGGCGGTCTATTATAAGGATAAGTAGAGTTCCCCGTTTATGCTGCGGCTGTTATAATGCAGGAGAACCCACAGCTCCTTAGGTATCCTTATTCCTATCCGTATCCTTACTTCTTTACTTAATATTATAAATGTGAAAGTAACTCTGTCTGTCTATTGCACTTCTACGTCAAAACTACTTTAACCGATTTTAATGAAATTTGGTTCACAGATAGTCTAGAGCCTGATGTTGGGACATAGGCTATAGGCTTTTTAATGCGAAACAAGGGTTGTAAGAGGTCGAAATAGGGGATGAAAGTTATAGTAGTATAAGACATACTTAGACCACGCGGGCGAAGCCGCTGGCGGAAAGCTAGTCTTAAATATTTCGCTTTTTTATTTCATAAGATGATAAACAAACATAGGTACAGCATTCAGCCACCGCGGTCTACAGACGACAGCAATACTAGTGTTACATCACTAGCGCGTTGTCAACTTGAGTCCTTTATGCCCAGGAATTTGACTGGCTACATTGCTCTTCCAACCCGGAATACAATAATGTTAGCACATTTGCTGCTACGGCGAGATGACGGCAAAATTAGCCGTCTCTATTAAATAGAGATGTATGGATGAAAAAGACATACCTACTGCCCCGAACCTAAGTTTAGGTATTGGGATAGGGACAGGATTATGATGATAATGATGATCGATTTGCTTCTACGCGGCAGAATATATGCCATGAAGAGAGAGTAGCAGAGAGCAGAGTTCGAAATCTTTAAATAAATATACATATAATAATAATAATAAATAATATCCTGGGACATTTTTACACAGCACCATCTAGTCCCAAACTAAGCAGAGCTTGTACTATGGGTACTAGACAATGGACATAATACTTGTATACAGTTTTTTTTGTAAATACATACTTATAATATATAAGAAACACCCAGACAAACACAAACACCTAAGTTCATCACTTAAATGTTTGTATCTTGCGAGAATCGAACCCTCGACCTCGTGATCAACAGTCCGGTTCTCGAACCACTAGACCATAGACGTCGTCATCTTTAGTACTTAAATGCGCTTTTGTTAGCGAGTTCAATGTCATAGGAAAAGCGATCGAATGCCGTAAAGTCTTAGCGACATTTTTCCATCGATGAATGCAACTGGGATATGTAATCGGCAGAGTGGCTTTCGTCTGCAGTACCAGAGTGTACACATAGGAAGTATTTCCGTGCGTGATTGTACCGCGGCAAACAACCGAAAAGGCTTCACAACATAATTGTATCCTACAAACAGAATCCCAGTGCATTTGCAGTGTTTTTTACAAACAATCCAGATACGTACAAACCACTGGCTGAGTTTTGATGAGTCTCGACACAAATTTGGGCTAACGTAGGTGTAGGATATTCCCAATGCAATAAAGGCATTCCGACTCCACTGTCTGTGTATTTTCACGGCAATAGATTTTTTTTAGACAAGCTGCATTTTGACATTCGAATCGACAAACAAAATGTATGAAAATGACATAGTGACAGCCCGATTTGTCGAAAGCTTGTGTCATTTTCATACATTTTGTTTGTCGATTCGAATGTCAAAATGCTACTTGTCTAGCCCCCCAGTACAACTATGTACTTAGTTAGTTCGCTATTAGAAGAATGTGGCTATGCTAAAACGTGGACAATTGCTTCGGTCTCCGTGTAGGCATATAGATACTAAAAGTATTACCAAGAACTTATGTTCAGCAGGCATAATACTTTACTTATCTGACGGACTAACGGATTAACTTAAACCTCGCGAAATATTTGTCGTCGCAATGTCCCGATTCTCGGACAATGGCAAATGTATACGAATCGAGAATCGAGATAAAAACGACACAATATAATTTCGTGGCGCTCACGTTAGCGTAGCGCCCATATATTACTCGTAATCGCCGTAGATCAGTCAATAAATGTAGATACTTACTCCAAACTCTTCATAAAAAGAGAAAGCTAGTTTTTATACTGAAATATCTCTATTCCATCAAATATTACTATCATTGATTCGTAAGCAAACAATATGACACACGTAAATCCTCAAATAAGATAAACTTATTGGACAGTATCGCATCGAGACAGCCTAGAACTACAAACACGGTGACGTGTTTACTTTAAAGTGATATATTGATACTGTTTCCAACTAGTATTCAGTTTGGAATTGTGTTTACTGTCCTGTCTGACGGGCCCGGGAAAGTTGGAGCCACTGAATATTGTTTAACGAAGAAATATTTTGACATTTACACACATTTGGGGGTAAACTCGTACACTTCGCTTGTACGTTTCTATAGGTGCTGTCAAAATGGTTTCCAACATTTCAGCAGTAGAAAGCATTTGAATCAGTATATTGATAAATTATGTAGTCGCAGATATTATATACCTATTGGGTACAGGGTACTGAAATTATATTAGCGAGATATTGAAAATTTTAGGTGTTAGAATCTCGATTCTATATCGATTACTTTCTCGTAAATAACATGGTAGATATACCTATGTAAGTATATGATTACAATAAGGGCCTGTTTCACCACCTGATAAGTTCCTGATAATTAAATTACTTGGCCGATAATTTACTACAAATTTTGTTCCATGTTTGAATTTATCTACCATATTATACGTTGGAGTACCGTCCACGAAAGAGTTTTTATGCGAATACGATCTACGAATTACTTTATATTTATTTGAATAAAGGTAGATACGTACTCATATGTAACCCGCGAGGAAGCGGAAACGGAAGCCTTCATTGCTGAGAGTTCTAAAATAAAAATAAAATCACATTCGCGCCAATTCCCATTCAAATAAAATAGGGGGAAAAGTTTTCATGAATTATTATTGCGGCGAAGAACGAGTAAGAAACGAACCTTTTTATTGGCGAACTTTGATGAAATTGCTCTATTCTCTCTAGTGGAATGGTAAAATTTTGAATCGAATGAATTTGATTTCGTGTAGTTTTTCGTTTAAAGATCAGATATTTTTTATCCAAATTAGTACTTCTTTGGGTGCCTCACCAGTCACCACTACTGAAGGTCGGTTGTCATTATTTTGAATTCTTCCGTGTCCAGAGGCAGTCTGAACAGATGTTCTACTTTTCTTATCCCAGTCCATTGTTGGATGTTGTGGAGCCAGGATAATTTCCTTTTTACCACACTTCTTTTGCTTGGAACTTTTGCCATGATTATTGTCAGCAGCAGTTGGTAGCGCTCATGTCTTAAAACATGTCCATGGTCACACAACTTTTCTCTGATTGATCTGTTCTGTGTCGAATTAGTTATTCCAGTGTAAGGGCCTGTATTAACACCTCTGGATAGCTGTTAACCGCCAGATAAATTCAAAATTGGAACAGTAATTTTACGTAGTAAGTAATTTTACGGGAATTTATCAGTAAGCTATGAAACAGGCAGGCAGGCTAGAATTTTCTACTACATTAGAACTACTAGATTAAGAGTATATGTAATGTAGTAGAAAATTCTAGTTAGAAAGAAACAATTAGAAAATTGCAGCGAAAAATATTAAAACAAAACAGTAAAACAATTCCATTGCTCCAAAGGAAAATGTAAATATTTTTTTAAATTATTGTGCAGTTTGCATAACAAACGATTCATTTGTTTTTGTGTTGTTTGCGCAATGTATTGCAGAATAATCAATGCGTACATGAACATTACTGGCAGTATATAGTTTGAAAAGAAACATTATTAACTTATTAATAATGGTTGTCTGTAAGAAATTGCTTTTAGCGATAAGACTACCAATTATTGTACCTACTGTTGTAACGTCTGTAATGTTATTTTTATTATACCATTTGGTGTACAATAAAAAAAATTCTATCCATTTATCTAACCTTAACTTTGTGTTTCAAAACGCCGCATTAGTGGGTACACCTCTGATAATCTTCCGGTTAATGGTACGTAATAACTGTAGTCCCATTATGGTTGTAGAGAGCCTAGGAGAAGACAACTTCAGTTTTTAGTCAGTACGAGTCTGAAATACCTTACAGCCTCGCCCAAGTCACAGAAGAAAAAGAAGTAAAGTGCATGTTACCTCTACTCTAGTGTCATTGTGGACATCAAAATTATCAGTGTGTTCCAAATTTAAGAACGGAATGCCAAACAAGTTCATTTGATTTGAAAAAGGAATCAGTGTAATCAATAATGCCACCACCTTATTTCTTTTTTTAACAAGGTTATAAAAATAGTTTGTATAACACAATACACTAGACATTCCTTGTTCTGTGAAATCTTTACAAATCCAGATTGATACCCTCTGTCACGGGAACATTTGTCCCTAAAACTGTTTTGCCGTATTGTCCCACGCAACTACACCTTCGCACTGATTTATATGTGACGTTATGTAACAAAAGAGTCTTTATACAATAAGCACAAACCTCGTTTGAAAGGATTCCTTTGTGGTGCAACGGATTTTTACCTGGCTCCAATTTGCGCGCTTCAATAATTTTGATGCAGAAAAAACGTGAAGGTACTTCGTCCGGTCAAAATTACACAAAGTTTAAAATTAAAAAAATACATAGTCGTAGATTAGATGGATGGATTCATTATAATATTATGAAATCGATTGGCATTAAAACTGTCTTCCTAAATCTGATTCAAAGCTCGAAAATAAAACCCAACATGTAGGTGATAGGTTGTATGTACAAGTTTATTGCAAGGTCTCTGTTCTTAATTATTTAAAATGTATCGTAACGCTACTAATTTAAATTGAAATTATCCTAGCTGTCTAAATTAGTTATCCTTTACTTAATATCTTAAAGGTCAAATTAGGTAAGTACCAGGTGGAAGGATTTATCAACATTTAATCCTACTCTGTATGGAAAAAAGCCTTCAACATAGATATTCTGTACAGAAAACCTATTCAAAACCTTAAAAGAATTTAATCTGTGATAAATAGATAAATATTAACATGATTTCCCCGTAGTCAGTATGCAATTTTTGTATTGAATGCAAATCTATAGTATTGTAAAAAGTCCCCATACTTATCGTTCATGCAAAACTTTAAATGCGAGTTATGTAAACTTTATGAATAAATAAAATCATTTCCACAGCGCTTTCCTATCTCATACAAGTTGTCGCGGTTAAGGCATTGTTTCGGCTTTCCTTCCTCGCTTTTATGTCTTCTGATATTAGTGTTTTTGTTTGGAATTGATCAAAACAAGTCGAGCGATTTGAATAAAAGTACTTGTTCAGTTTCGTAAAGTTGCGCGTTATTACGGCAAAGTTGTTTCTCTTTAGTAAGTTAATTGGTTTTGGAGAATGTAAACAAGATATATTATGTATAATGTAAGTACCTACCTGTAGAGCTCTCTCTACTCAATGTTACGCAGATGCATATCTATGGTTGGCTTGTTATATTTTTCGTGCATAAGAATTCAATTAAATCGAAATTAAATTACTACGTAGTTCAGGATCTAAAACCACTTATAAGCTTTTCGTTCTTCACGTCCTTAAAACAAATAAAAGTTCTTAAAATATTAATAACATGACACAAACGATCATCTACAGACCTTAAACATCTTGAGAAGCCTTTAGGGAGGGGTGCAGTGAACTTTGCCCAGCAGATGCGCAGGCGCACCGTGCACGTGCACCGGCCTGACGTCACCGCACGTGCAGATACCGTTCCAGAAACTCATCATCAACTTCATAAACCTTATCTACTTTAAATTAGGACCTAAAATCGAATGGACGGTTTTAATGTCGATATATATTACCAATTTTAAAATGCCGTCTATGTTAACTTTATCTCTTAACAGATAAGACCTAAAATTGAACGAACGAGGTCCATAGTGTGAAGATTTTCGTCACTTGAAGGAAGCCAGTTGGCAGCGATGTGGCGATGCAGGATATCGTGTCGTTAATTAAACGAACAGTTGAACATCTGAATAGAGGCAAGACTTTTTGCGATCAAGCTTTAATTATTCTTCTATCTTGTGAGCTATCTATCGGTGAGGCTTGAATTATGGCTACTAATCGTTTCGGATTAGTAGCCAGCAGGATGATATAGCGAGGTTGACCAGACGATCGTTTATCGTTCATGCATTCGATTGTCCCGCCAAATTCAAGAGAGGAAATTGCAGTGAGTAAGGTTGCCAGAGCTCCTAAGGATGTGCTGCGCTGGTAGTAAGAGGAATATTACCTCAAACTGCCGGCGCAGTGAATCCTCCATAAACCTCTAAGAGGTTTTTCGGGTCGGCAACGCGCTTACCATCAGGCGGGACGCATGCTTGTTTGCCACCTTAGTGGTATAAAAAAAAAACAGAATTGGTTTTCATTCGTAGGTCCTTTTATTTTATTTGCAAGATCAACAGAAGGCAAGGCAGGTTTTAAATCGATATGAGTCCGATAAACGCGGGATCTCTTTCATTCTGAGAGGAGACCCGTGCCCAGTAGTGGGACAGTATATCGGTTGATGACGATGGTGATGATTCTGACATTGCCTGCTGCCTCCCCAAGTGGCAGGGATCCAAGAGGATTTACCGTATCTCCACAAAAAAGGATAACAAATACATTATCCTGCTATATTGATATTAAAATCGTTACTCGTGGTACACAGTTCTCTCATCTCTTGAAAATAAATGATTACTTGGAGCTTGTAGAAGATGCTTTAGCAATTTTCTAATGTAAATATTATTATGATTAATTAAGCGGCCTTTTTGGGCCGCTTGGTTTGTATTGGCTAAACCAATAAGTTATACGGGGGACATCGTGTACACTTTGCGATCTTTAGTGAATACGAGACTTTATTTTATGAAATAAGTAGTATCAAATTGAAGACGATATATGAAGACATGAGTAGATGATGATGATTCCAGTTATTCCAGGAGTTTTGAGACAGGCCTAGCATAATTTTCTAAAGTTGAGTTAATTTAAGTATGTATATATTTTTTATAATTTAATTTAAATATCTGTAAATGTTTAGTACCAAATTGTGACTGCTTCATTGGTTTAGTAGTCGGAAGGGTGGTGGTACGCTCGAGATTCAGGGTGCAATTCCCGTCCAGAGCAATTTTAAATTCACAATTTCCAAGACCCAATGACCCAACTATAACTCCGAATTTGTTATCGAAAATAGGCTTGCCCTCTATTACATGGGAACCTAAACATACCAGCAAAATGTGGGTGCACACTCAGCCTCTGCCTAACCCTCAGAATAAATGCGTGTAGGATTGATAACACTTACAATTGCTCCAGCCGTTGTTCAAGCGATACACAGTGATAAGTTGATAACGTAGTATCGGCACCAGCGTCGATTCATCTTCCGTGATCGATGTAGGCTCGCTCCGGTAATTTACGTGGAGTTGCCGCCTTTTCTTTTATTATTAGGTACTTGCTTTATCCGCAACGGCCTTTGTGCTGATGGGATCCGTGAAGTATTGCCTCAAGTTACTCAGTACACATAGGGCCTTTTTCTTCATTATTATGAAAAAAGGCCCTTTATGTACTGAGCAACGTTCCTTTCTAAACAATTGCGCAGATATGTATTAACTTTGGTAATTTAAAAATTAATAAGAATTGGGTTAGAACGATTATTTTCTTATTTGATTTTCAGCGCGGTTTATATTATTTTTGTATGATATTTCTTTAAAGTTTTGTTGCATGAGTCAGTTCAATCATCACAAATAAAAAAAAATGTGACTGTAGAACTTACTCAAAATAAAAAGAAAGGTCACCAAATAAATAAAACTTTTGATTATATTTCTCAAGGATATCTCACCGAAGCTCATGGGTTCAATCAGTAGGTATATTATGTATTTAATTATTATACATAGCTCTATTACTACATACACACGATCATAGGTAGATATCAACTGTTTGCTGTCACATAGTTACAAAATAATATACAGAAGAGTGAATGATAGCCCGAGGGAAAGATCATAATTAGTAACAAAAACCAACTAGCAATACTCTAAGTAATATAATATGTATATCCAATTATATTTTGTAAATAATAATCAAGTAGATACTGTTTCCAATTTGTTTGTCGATAAAACACGACTCTATTATAATATTCATAAAACATAATATTGCGGCGATGTTGCTTGAATGAAATAAAACCCGGTTAGCGTTTCCTCCTGTGGTATATTATATAACTTGTTTTATTCCTCATCCCTCGAGATACGAGAAGTATATAAGTTGTTTTTATTGTGAGAACACGTTAAAGTGATTAGGGAGGCGTAGTAGCTGTGTTGGAAAAAGTTTAGTTAACGTTTACGTCTTGATTGTTGATGTCGGCAAACACTAAACTTTACGAGGTCGACCAGCTTTGTTGTTTTTAAATACTTAATGGCTAAATTTTCAAGGGAAGCATATAGGCATCAGGTGGCTCGTCTACTCTCTACTCGCCTAGACTAGCTTAGAGGCCCTGGATCGTTCAATTAGATTTTCAGTACGCTAGCCGTAGCATCCTGCCAGGCTAACTTCTTTTGCGAAAACGAGACAAAAGCACGACATAAGCGTCGACAAAATCTTCTCGCGGCGTGCATGTTAGCCCGGCTGGTCTTAGCATATCTCACGAATGTCGTATGGTCGTGACTACAGGTTACAAGAGTGGTTTATAGTCAGAACGAGTCCGATATACCGTACAGCCTCCCCTTGACGCAGTAAACCCTTAACTTTTATGTAATATAGAATGAATTGAGCGAATTAATTCCACTATCCAATTTATATTTATATAAAACTAGCTTTTCGCCAGCGGCTTCGCTCGCGTGGTCTGGATATTTCTTATAACTTTCATCGCCTATTTCAACCCCTTTCAGCCCTTTTTTCGCATTAAAAAGTAGCCTATGTCCTTTCTCAGGCTCTAGACTATCTGTGTACCAAATTTAATTAAAATCGGTTCAGATCAGACAGACATACAGGGTTACTTTCGCATTTATAATATTAGTAAGGCAATAAGGATTGTTTTTATCTCTTTTTGCGAGTCGGTACACAAAGTTGTGTGCGCTATACACGAATTTATTGATGGCTTGTAATGATTACAGCGGCGTTGGCGATTAATTGACGCGGGTAGCCAACCGAGCTGATGAGGATAAGTACTTACTACATGCGATTACAGTTTACTCGTATTTAACAATCATATCAATCAAGCGTTAATCGTTCTTATTGCCCTTAATAATTTTAGTGATAAAACTGTGCGAATATGGACTTTAAGACATAGTACTTACAATACAAAGACATTAATCACGCCTGTAGTTCCCGAAGGGTTTTAAATGATTAACGATATTTAAGTAATTCTGCAAATAAATCTTTTAAAGACACTTACTTTTTTCAACTAGATAGCATCTGTATTTCCTAACTGACGACCTCTGAGAAGAAACACCGAAACTAACTCAGAGAATCATGGTCTTTCAAAATCCATACATAGGTAGTAGAAATATGTGAGTTTTACAATGCAGGGCAGTGTGAAAATTCCTTTTGAAGAAAGAGCCATAGCGGCTAATTCACAAGCGCTCATCTAGGGAAACACATTCTAAGCCCAGATGAAATAAAGGAGCTTACTCTAAGCAAATCCTGCAGTTGGTGTCAGCCGCAGGATTTAGCGGTGGACTCTAAATTTCATCAAGCGGCGATCACAACAGACATATCAGGGTCGATGTGATACGATAAAATAAAATAAAAATTGGTAGTAATATGTGTTACACTGCAGGGCAGTGTAAAAAATCCTTTTGAAAAAAGAACCGGCTTTGAGTAGAGAGTAGAGCCGAGGTGTACAAATGTACACCCACAGTTCGCCGGTATGTTTAGGTCCAACTGTGAGTCAAACTCCGAGCCGCTACTGAGAATCTCATAGAAAAACCTAACAACACTCTTCGAACACTTAAAGGAGGACATCGAAATCGGCCCAAAATATGATGTACTGAGGGTAAACTTATTGGAAAAAATACACTGTATTACGCTGGTTAAAACTCTAGTCGTACTTTTTTTAAATGTTGAGAAAAAAAACTTTAAATTTGAGAAAAATCACGCCATTTTGGCACATTATTATCTGTTTCGTAATGATTTCATAGTTAAAACTGTCAGTGTCAGTTTCGGAATGTCAAACGCACGCCATTATGGCAGATTATTCAGTTCCATAGTGATTTCTAAAAAATATCAACTTGACAGCTGTCATGTACCTCCGGTACAAATTTGAGCTGAGTTGTATGGGCTTTTGATGACCTCCTTTGTTTGAGCTGAAAATCGATTACTTTATTATTAGTAACACATTGTCTACAATAGATTGTAAATCATTATGAATCCTAGACAAATAGACTTACAGGTGGCGTAGCTTCGTAGCAAGCGTAGCGCGTAGCAGTGTAGCAATGCTCTGCTTCGTCTACGACCGTACTACGCAATTCCTACGATTTCATCCTACCCTACAATCTACATAATTATAATGTTCTCGCTAGAATATCAGTACCTCAACCATGAGTTTATGAGTCGCTATCGAATTGCTTTCAATAGCGACGCCGTAAAATATTTTATGGAAATAGCCTCCAACGCCTCTAGCGGTTAAGCTAAGGAACTAAAATCGGTTACGAGATTACAACGTTTAGATGTGTAAAAAACCTATCGAATCGAAAGCAATTCGATAGCGACTTATAAACTCATGGTTAAGATACTGGCACTTGTAATATAACAAAGGTTAGGCAGAGTTGGCCTAATGCAAACTCTCAGATATGTTTTAACTCACATTTTAATAATAGAGGGTGCGCCCATTGCCATCATTCGGGCACAAATTCAAATTGCGAACCCAATAGTATTTTATCCGACCTGGGAATCGGACCCGGGACGTTGGCAATCGTGCTTATGACTATTAGACCATTCTTGGGACATTCCTACCGCAGTGCTGACCAGGTCACTCTCATACAAAGAGAAAACACTTCACAACTCTAACCTACTTCGGATTTGGTATTTCTTTGCTTCTCTTATAGATGAGGCCTCTATATTCACAATCCCGCCGCAATGAGATTGTGCTTTTTCGGGCTAATCTTCGAAACTACTGTACGGATGTTCATAGGGTTTTCAACAATAGGAAGAGGGATTATCTAGAAGGTTTGTGAATCATGCCGGGGCTGGTCATAAAGCTAGCCTAAAAACTAAAGTACTGAATAAGAATGTAAATGCTACCGCTAATAAATCAACTGCTTAATGAGTCGTAGTGTACGGAAGGAAAGCTTTCAAGTTAAAACAGCATTACCTTTCTCCGCTTTCTTCGCGAAATGAGAGATAGTAGATACCCTACATATACCCTGATACAGTAGGCTCATTAATTTGTACATAAGTATATGGTATATCACACAGAAATTTCGTTTCTTTCTTCTGAGGTGTCTTTGTACACAAAAGATTTTAGTATAGTACACTTTTTATTGTGTGGAATATCCTTATAGTTCGTTCGCTGTTAGGAGCCGTTAATGTATATCGGAGATATATGTTTATTTGTTATTGTGTAAAAAAAAATCAAAAACATTTATTTTTGTAAAAAACAATTTCGATTTAAAGAAACCTGCATCCTCCAATTAAAGTGTGACATCACTTTATCGAAGATGTAGGTATTTGCATCGCGAGACTTAAGTGAAGTAGGCTTGGCAAGACGAGACGATCTTAGGTGGACCAAAACAGTTACCGAATGGTGGTCAAGAGATGCAAAACGACCGCAGGGCAGACCACCAGCCCAATGGTCGGACGATATTGTGAGGCAGTAGGGAATCTGTGGGTGCGACTTGCACAAGATCGGCAACAGTGGCGTAAAAGACAAGAGGCCTTTGCTCAGCAGTGGGTGTTACATGCTGAGTAGATAGATAGATAAATAGATCTCTTTATCAGGGAGTAAAGAAGGGGCTAGGGCAAGGGGCATATACACGTCGACACCACTCCCTGCCTCGGACTGCACATAAAGCCGACGGTCTCGGTTGTCATACGAACTCCTATAAGTATGACAGTTGTTAGTTAGTCTGACAACCTGTCTATCCTTCGAATATATTGAATTGTATTCTTCGTATATATTACTAGCTTCCCGCCAGCGGCTTCGCCCGCGTGGTCTTATAATTTTTTCCCCGTTTTTGCTACATTTTTCATTACTACTCCGCTCCTATTAGTCGTAGCGTGATGATATATAGCCTATGTTACTCGGGGATAATGTAGCTTTCCAAAGGTGAAAGTATTTTTGAAATCGGTCCAGTAGTTTCGGAGCCTATTCATTACAAACAAACAAACAAACAAATCTTTCCTCTTTATAATATTAGTATAGATATATCCTATCCCATTATAGTTAGTGTATCCTTCGTATATATTGCCCATAAATTGCGTTGCGGAGATCTGATAGCCGTCGCTTCTTTGTGTAAAATAATAATTTTCATCCGCATGTGGTTAGACTGGAAGCCGACCCCAACATGACGACTATGCAATTATTCTTACTCTCTGTTATTTAGCTACTCTGTGCCGCAGCGCACGTTGCACGTTTGTCTTCATTTCTTGTTTCTCTGACGTCACACGGCGATTTATTGGATAAATACAAAAGAAAATGTAAGTAAGGTCTGTATACAATAGAGCTTATTTGTTAGACTTTTTGGAACCGTGCACCTAGAATAATTTAACGTTTCATAAGTGCTTGTAAAAGCTTATTTGAAATAAAATATTTGAACTTGAACTTGAACTTGAAGATCTTTCTTAGGTTTCGAAGAAAATATAGATAAATATACTGACGCAATAACTATGGACCTAGCTATGGATGTGATAAGAAATCGTCTTAGACTTAGACTTATTTTTAGACTTGGCTAACACAAAACGGCTGTTTTTTGTGTAAATTTATTATAGGATGAGAAAGTACTTACATTGATCGTAAATAAGTGTTAAAACCAAGTAGATTGTAATGTCTTTTATTTGTCAATATTTAGAGTGAATAAGTATATTTTTTATCTATCAAGAAACTTATACCACACTTTTGAGGCAAAGTAGGTACATAAATTATTACTATAACACAACATTAGCCAATAGTTTCAACAGGCTATGTTTTGAACATACAATGAACAATTGAGCACCGGAGTCTCCGCTTTAAGTGTTCGGTAAAATATGCGCACGATACCGCCATGAGAAAGAAAATAAAACCTTATTCATATTGACATACGGATACCTCTTCATTACGTTACGTTCGGATCACACGTCCCACAACCAAACGATTTTATATTATTAATATTTTCTGGGTTTTTTTTATAGCGTGGTGGACCATGTCCTCGTACTACCAAGTCCAAGGTACGCACTTTCACTTGTCGAAATCATCATACGTTAAAGGAAACCTGTACTTGTGAGGGATTTTATCAAAGGCGCGCGCGGTGTTTGAAGTCTGCCAGCCCCCGTCGCGTGGGGCTATAACCCTTGTGTAGAGAGCCGTGCCCAGCTCCCACTGCTGGGCACAACTCTCTTAAAATGATTTATGATGATGATAACATTGATAACCCCATGCTAACACGATATTTTGTAGAAACAGAAAGACAAACCAACTAATTGCTGTAATTTCGCGATGAATTCCTTACCCATTGTGCAATATTCCGCGAATGTAATTCACGTTGTAGTAACAGTAACAATCTAAGTATGTAAATGTTTCCAGCGAAGCTCCCAGAACTGATTCAATTAGTTTTAATAATTGTTGTTTTGTTTGTGGAGTTTGTTTCTATTGGCTTGCGCGTGCCGTAACCTAACATTTGTCGTAAAATGTTGTTTGTAGGTTTGTTTTTAATTGACGACAAGCTGGAAGGGTTCTATGTTTGGCTATAATTATGTATTCACCGATTTCTCCGTCAATTGTGTACTTTTTTTTGGTAAAAGGTTATTTTTTTATTGCTGTAAGATGACCATCAAGCTTAGGGCGTAGGGTTGTAAGCGGCACCCGCAGCCTATAAACGGCAGTAACACTAGTAGGTGGTAGACCTTATCACTACCGCGTCTACCAATGGTATCTTCAGACCTCAGTGGTTGTCTCATATGACACTAATTAGTATTGCAGTCATTTTACTGGCTACATAACATTAGCCATAAAATTACCATAATATTGCTTAGCGGCAGAATATTTGGCAATGCAGACTTAACGCCTGTTTGTGCCTTGGTTTAACGATGACATCGGCAACAAGACAAAAACATAATGAACATTTAGAAATCTATACATTTTCACGACTCGCTTTATTCTGTTCTATCATTTTACCCTAATTATATGCGCAATTTATCTTTAGCTATACTTCAAGCAATCAAGAGCTGAAAGTGTTTTGTTCGCGCCAATTAAGAACTTTTTCTTACGTCGCGCGTCTTAGTGCAAATGAAACTTATTTTAATTGAAACAAAACCTCTTTAATTAAAGCCTACAAACAAAAGACGAGTTGTTGCCCACTTCGGATCTCAGAATTTATTCGTTGACATGATTAAACACCATTTTTTTTTATTAAACTGGCTACCTACTTAATTTTGCAGTGAAATAAGATGAGGTACTTTATTGTATTCATAACAGCGACATAATGTTATAACATACAAAGATATAGGTAGGTATAGGATAGGTTTAGGAGTTTAATAGAAAACCCCAATAAATAATGTTCGCCTTGGGAATTGAACTCAACACTAATCGAATGAGGCGAATATTATGTTAATTTTATTCAAATCTATATTAAATAAAGCCTTGAATTTTGCTAAAATTAATTATGTAAAATGAGGAGTAGACTTGTGTAGACATAACTTGGTTAATGTCGGGCCGTGTATGTTAGTGTTATTCCGTGAAGTGGGCGAGTGAGGCGAGCCAGCTAATGGGCGAGTTTATTATTATTTGTTCAGTGTAAGTTCGCGGGCTGCGTGCATCGCCTTACCGTGGGAACGGTCTTCATTGCATCGGTATACTTCTTTACTTGTTCAAATCAATCGATAGTAACCTTTTTCGTATTATATAGACTTCATTAGCATTAAAAAATATTTGTTTTTATGAAAAAAAACTGGTTCTATTGTCTCTAACGTCTTTTCGTTTTTCATTCAATTCGAATCGCGTTACATAAGCATAAACTTAATTTACTAAACTAAATTGCTTTCAAAATGAAACGTAAAGTGGGTTTCATTTGACGCAATAAAGAAAGACAAATTATACACAAATTCCTTTTGACAGCATGCAAATTTACTAAGCGTTCGTCATAAATCTTCAGTAATCGACGAATGTTTTGTAAAAAGTACCTACACATTACAGAACGCTTCAAGTACAGAAATTAAGTTTTTGTCGTGGGATATAGATTAAACGTCACTCGGCCCTGCCGTTGACGGCGAAACCATTTTTTATATTAAAAACTCAATCCGAGTAAAAATGTGAAATCACTCGCCATCCGCTAAACAAGGACAAAAAATCGTATATATTCGGCTTGTCGACAAGGAAATGAAGAGGGTATTGTGAGTGTCTACGTTACGCAGCCCCGACACTCACGCTGACGAGAAAGTTTCGCGCTTTACATTGAAAATGAATTAAGACTAATTAAGAACTTCTAACTTTGGCTGAGACACACATAACCAGGCATATAACGTAGAGTTGCTGGGTAACTGGTTGATTGATGGTCTTAGACATGGTCTTGGAACTAATTACATGCTCAAAACCTAAAAACTGTTGTTAACTCATCAACTCGAATGGGCAAATCTATGGTATGGCATATAAAAATTTTGCATTTTTTGAAATCGAATCGCTAATCGTACCCGTTTAAAGAATAACTGTAAATTTTTCATAAATGAAATATTTGCCAATAGCCAGCCTCAAATATTCGAAAATAGAATTTTTATTTTTATTTATTTTATTTTTTAAACGGGTTCATTCACCCATTGGTGCGAGTAAAATTCGGGTGAATTGACCAATAACCCACAATTTTTCTCTACGAGTTTGTTCGTGTGGCTGGATCTCCGGATTTTGAATTGCAAATTAGAAAATGCTAGGGAGAATATTGAGGACTCTGGTCTGAATTTTATTTAAAGCTAACCCGTGATATCTACCGCGGACGAAGCAAATAAGTATGGAAACTATAGAGCTGAGACTTTTTTCAGACTTTTTCATGTTATTTTTCTAGCATAAGCAAATCAAATAAAATTAATAACATACTGTATGTATAAGACCTTCTAAACATAGGTTACTCAGTAGCCTATAAAGGAGTACAGAGCTTCACCCGCTTACTAGATTTTTGTAATACAATACTGTGCTAAATGTATGCATCCTTTAATCTGGTTAATTCTGTACTGATTTCTGACGCTTACGCGAATAATAGACATTGAAATAAAACTACTTTTTACAGATTTTATCGCGTTATATTGATATTATTTTTCAAATGTAGGGTAGCTGTTAGTAATTGAAACGTCAAGACGCCTACCACCTTAGTCACCCGTGACCATGGACGCTGTAAAGGGTCCGAAACGTCGGGATTAAAATAATATCAATATAACACGATAAAATCCGTAAAAAGTAGTTTTATTTCAATAGTTAATTCTGGTTCTCGTAAACAATAAATAACTTGCTAAGTATTTTCCAAACTGTAGAAAACAGTAGGATGTTGTTGGAATTTATGTGTGTTATATGTTTAAGTGTTTACGGTTCCCATGGTCAACGTGTCTTACCGTCTGTAAATAGATACAGATATTCTTTCTGTTTGTATAGCCCCGCTATTCTTGAATAGAATTCTAAAGAAACGTACAATATGTTCCCAAGGCATACCCACGATACTCCCACACCTGATTCAACATTATCAACTACTTTTTCTCGAATTTACACGACCCGCCCACGACACTAGACAAACGATATAACTTTTTAATTATCTGTCTAAATATTGTTTTATACTAAAACTTCATTAATTGCAATTATAACGTGGTGTCGAGAACACCGCCGAATGTGGCTTTGGAATAAAATTGTTCAGACTGCTTCGTTGATCTAGTTGTCCTAAGCGCGACTGCTACGCTTAAGGTCCTCGGCTCGATTCCCAGGTCCAGCAAAGTGTTGTTTTTCTGTAAAATTCTCAGTAGCAGCTGGGAATCTGGATTTGTTTTCGGTTGATGACAATAGACTCGCATTCCATATTACATAGGACCTTAACTACGAGATCTACGACTGAGTTTCTCGATCTCAAGTCATAATAGTCGAGTTGTTGTTATGTTGTGTTTTTGTGTGTTGTGTTTTATGTTAATTTGTAATAATTTTTTAATTAAAATAAAATAAGTCTTTTTTTTTAAAGATTTTAGTAATTCATTTGTATGCCTATGGGTACAATATAGCGAACTAATTTAAGATTTAACATCTAATGTAAATATTACCTACATTGACGAATAAATATTTCTATTTCTATTTCTAACATACTGACGAACTGTGGGTGTACATTAGTACTTACACTTCTGCTAACCATTCGAGGAATATGGGTGTGATTGTAAATAGGCACCTTAACCTTTCTGAAAACGAGGGCGAACCGAAGCGTAAAGCTCTCTAATAAAACCGGAAAACAATGTCCATATAAAATTGATTTTTCGCATAAAACTAAATCGAAATGCAGCGGGACGCAAGTCCTCGATAAAATATACGAGTAGCTCACTCGCGTAATCAAATCAAGACGATCGCCGCCCGAACGGACTTCATTGCAGAAATTCTGCAAAACCGATTCGTGCTTTACGCTAGAGTGAATTAGACTAAATGGCAGGACTAGGAAAACGTTATTCTGTCTTAAAGGCAGGATGCAAAAATACAAAATAGTTTATTACTTCTTATTAGGATGCCCAGCCTGGCTAACATGCACGCCGCGAGAACATTTTGTCGACGCTTATGTCGTGCTTTTGTTTCGTTTTCGCACGAGAAAGAGCGAGACAAAAGAGTAGACAAAATTTTGTCGTGGCGCGCATGTTAGCCTGGCAGGGCTGTTTTTAACCTATTGGTGGATATGATATGTCATATTGTGACAACAGCGACAACTATCTACACGTAGTTAAAGTAGTCGCTGTGACCAAAATCTAGAGGTCATCATCATCATCAGCATCATGTCAAAGGACACAGTGTTAACAACAAGTAAAAGGGGCAGGAACTAGTGGATTTTCTGAATCGCGGGTCGCAAGATAGAAGATAAGGCAGGGCCTGACAAAGCCGTGGTAAAGCAATCGACAAACAGACAGACAACGAAGTGATCCTATAAGGGATAGTTTTTTTCCTTTTGAAAAACGGAACGTTAAAATTTAACGGTTAGTAAGTTAGGAGCTAGAAAGTCTCGGTTGCGCTAGAATATCATTTTAAAAATATTGTCGGAATACCCAAACGTATAAGAAATCTTATTATTGTGGGGGTCTCCACGTAATTTAGATAGTTAATGGAAGCGTCAGCGTCACCGCTCGGCTACCGCTCGGCTACCGCTCGGCTACCGCTCGGCTACCGCTCGGCTACCGCTCGGCTACCGCTCGGCTACCGCTCGGCTACCGCTCGGCTACCGCTCGGCTACCGCTCGGCTACCGCTCGGCTACCGCTCGGCTACCGCTCGGCTACCGCTCGGCTACCGCTCGGCTACCGCTCGGCTACCGCTCGGCTACCGCTCGGCTACCGCTCGGCTACCGCTCGGCTACCGTTCTTCTCGTTATTCATAACAGTTGAGGCTACGTTTCTATCAAATTAAATTTGAACTGAACTCGCATGCAACGAGTGTGAAAATGCCAAGCTAAACTGAAATACATTGCTTATTCCAACTCCTGTTAGAACACTGCTAATAATCTTTACTAATATCATAAAGCTGAAGTTTGTTTATTTGGACGCGCTAATCTCAAAAACTACTGGTCTGATTTGAAAAATTCTTTTGGTTTTAGATAGCCTGTTTAACGAGGAAGGCTATCTTAGGCTATAGGCTATCATCACGCTACGACCAATAGGAGATGAGTATAAATTAAAAATGTTGCAAAAACGGGGGAAAAGATTCTTCTACGGGACTTTTAAAACATCTACGGAATGAAGTCGCGGGGAAAGGCTTTATATAGCCCAAGTTATTAACAAACCTTGGCAATTCAAACGGTAACGGAAAACATCGTGAAGAAACGCATGTCTGAGAGAGTGTCTCGATGGCGTGTGAAGTCTAAAACACGTTTTAGGCCAACGTGGTGGACTATAGTCTTATTTGATAATTACGGACATCTATATTCGCTTTCAACCAAGGAAAATTCTTTGATATAATTTTACTCCCTAATCAAACCCACAACCATACAGTAATGCTACCATTTTAGAAAGACTTTTTATCTACATTACCTACATTTAATAAACATAAACAACAAACGATAATACCTAAGTATATGTTTTTCTCATTTTCTAAACGGCATTTTCCAACATACAAACAAAGAGACCTCCTAGAAAATTGGAAGCAGGATCTTTGGGATAAGTAAATATTAGGGTTAGGTGCGTGTTCATGATTCACCGTACGCGGTAGGCGGGCAAAGCCAATATTGTCTCGTAATAGACTCGTAACTAGGTTTTTCGGGTATACGCAGTCGTAAGTCGGCTAATAACTTCCTTGTATAACAACAACACACAATATACTAAGTAAGTATCGTTTTTCCTATTCACATAAGTCCATCCAAAGGTTGTCTGTAAGAGATCGCTATTAGCGATAAGACCGCCCATTGTACCGTTTATTGTTTATAAAATTGTTCTTTAAATTGGTTTTGGTGTGCAATAAAGAATATTCTATCTATCTATCTATATACAAAGGGCATGTCACAGCTTACTGATAAGTTTCCGTTAAATTACTTGGCACATAATTTCATACAAATTCTGTTCCATTTTTTTAAATTTATCATTATTTATTTAATATATCATTTAATTTATCCTGCTGTTAGCGGCTATGCAGAGTGGTGAAACAGGCCCCGTATGTAACGTTTATTACTTGGAATTGGGAAAATGTACGAAAGTCTAACATTATAATAACGATCTTAAGGGCCTATTTTACCCATCTCAGAATAACCGTTAGCAGCTAACTAGATAAGTTTAAAAATGGATCAATATTTATTTGTATGAAGTTATGTGTCAGGTAATTTATCAGCAGGTGGTAAAACTGGCCCTAATTTCCAAATATTTTGAACTAGCCTTCCGCCAGGCGGCTTCGCCCGCGTGGTCTGGGTATCGCATTAAAAAGTGGCATATGTCCTTTCTTAAGCTCTAGACTATCTCTGTACTAAATTTCATTTAAATCGGTTCAGTAGTTTTGGCGTGAGAGACAGAATTATTTTCTCATTTATAATAGGTTTTAGTAAGGATGAGGATTATTTAGGTACCTAGTTACTATGAAAGATAACCATAATTAATTAATGGTACTTGGAAAAAACCACCAGTACACCAGAAAAAGCATAATATTGGCAAAAAAAACGAGTACAAAAGCTGCTCCACTACATGCCATTCGTCTTACTACTAACGCAGACAAAACTCTTTGACTAGAAGTGGATCGTCTACGTCACTTCCCACACAAAACTACGCCCGATTCGCTACGATCCTAACTTCTACAACTGAGGTTTCGTCGAGTTCCCTAGTAGTGTAGTTAGTACAAAAGCTTGCTCCGAAACTTTCGCATGTTTAGGATACTTACTGACGACATTTTCAGCATCCATTTATCACTGTTGGTGACGTAAAAACAGATATATCATCCTTATTGTTGGGCGCAGATTGCTGGCCGACCAAAAAGATTATCCGAGAGCGTAGGCAGTACCTGGAAATATTTGATATTTGTTATCATTATCTACTTCAAACGTTTTGTTTGTTTGTGGTTTGCGTTAATCCGCGTGTATTAAAATAAGTTCTGATTAAACGAATCAGTTTTTTCGAGATTTTCATAATCATAATTATTTGTATATTGTTTACGAAAAAATTTAGCTTATTACGCTAAAGTTCGTTCTACTAAGTGAAAATTCAAAGGTATGAACGTTAATATTCTGAACAAAGGTAACGCCCACCTGACTTCTCCGTACGCCACGATTTCTTAATCTGGGGCCATTAAGTAAGACATTTATTTATTCCCTTTACCATTGTGGCGTAATGAACAAAGGCTTTAATAGGAATGCAAGGCATTTGAGAGCACCGACGTCATAAATACGCTAATGAATAAATCACTGGCGCTATGGCTCCACAGGTTACCTACACTGCGTACTACCTGCACATGAGTGCATACTGAAATTTGAACAATTCGAAAACAGGGGGTTTGCAGTTTGCTGTATCGATCCACTCCCCGGTCCACCTGCAACCGTATTTAGTAGCAGATCGAGTCAAAACTTCGCAAAATTAAATAACCCACCACTATATTAAAAATAACGCTGACGCGCCACAGATTAAGGGATTTGCCGAGCGAGGTAAACGTGAAACAAAGAACGCTTATGAAACTAAGCTTTATCGTAGTTTTTGCGCAGTATCTCTTACAAAAAGTTGAATATTTTAATGGAAAATGTTACTGAGAGAATAGCGAGTGTTTATTTCATGGCAGTGTTTCCACGCCGGGCCGGCTGTCAAAATGTCCTTTAGGAGAAAGGATTGGTTTTCCAGTGAGGCTCGCCTGAAAGCGCTGCCGCGCCGAAAGGTGATTGTACTAGCAAAAACAAAGAAGCGCTGGCGTTTTGCAAAACGGCGTTTGCAGCTTCTACTATTTACATCCAATTTCTTTATGAACATTTGATGAATTACTGAATTGGACCTTTAATTATCAACAGAATCTAACCACAAATACGTCGTTTGTTATGTTGTTGGTATGTGATTTAATGGTTTTGTGGTTATGTCACCATAAGCTGGACAGGTCGTGACCGCAAATTATGTTACTTAGCAATGTACAATAATCGAGGTGCACTAGCTACCATTTCAGTTTGTGAATTTAAATAGAGTAAGAGTATTATCGTTACATTAAAACAATATAAAACAATATTTAAAGACCTTTTGCATATCTCTAACTCTTCATATTGGAATATATGCTTGTCAACATGTTATACATATTTGTTATTCTCCAATTATCCATGTATTTGGCGCAATACGGAAGTCATTCGATAACGTTCATGCAAATGCTATGCTTTTTCTGAGCGCATTAAAACACTGAATTATCACGTATGCATCATTGATAAACGTCTCATAGTGTGACTGGCACGATACATCTTCCGCTTTGATGATGGCCACAGTTTTAACAGGTCTGATTTAACCACTCTTACAAAACGTGTTTTCACGTTTAATGTGACACTGTTATTTTTTCTTCTGTTTTTAGATTAATCTATACCCTTCTGCTTATTTCAAAATTAGAATTCAAGCTTATCAGCGGCTGATATCATCATCATGTTCAGGTTTACTAGTCACAATGACTGGGTGACCCAAATTACCTAACCAAACACAATTGAATTGCTCGATCAAAGTTTCATTACGGCGGCAAATGGATTCGTAGTCGGCCACCTGTAAATGCAACTTGGAGCCCCCCCTCGCCCCCACCCATTCTAGGCAGCGCATATTTAGAGCCGGTGGCGGTGGCCGGAATTAGGTACCATAGCACGTCACCACTTCTTTATTACCAAAAGGAAATTAAAACTGAAATATTATTTTTGCAAACATAACACGCGCGAAATTAACGATACGGGAATATTCGTGAGAATAGTTTTAGCAAAGACATTAAAAAAATAGAACTTTCATTTAATTTTGCGATGGTATGAACGGAACCTATATTATAGACCAGTCTTTGATTCTATACTTTGGTAATTAGGTACCAACCGCGAATTATCATAAATTCCCGCCAGCGGCTTCGCCCGCGTGGTATGTTATTATACATATAAACCTTCCTTAAGAATCACTCTATCTATTAAAAACAAACCGCATCAAAATCCGTTGCGTAGTTTTAAAGATCTAAGCGTACATAGGATAGACAGACGCGACGGAGGACTTGGTTTTATAATATGTAGTGATACAGACGTTAATGAGAGCTGAGTTTGAACACCATAATAAAGTTACGAATTATTTTTAGGTGTCATGCAAAGAGTTACCTAAACCTCAAAAATAATATTTTCTTAGTTGATTTAAATTTAATTTACTTAGATCTGTCGTCATAAAATCAAATTGTAAGATTATTGAAATGAAACGGAAGGACACTGGCCTTTGCAACACAGTTATACTACTAGCGCAAGGGTCAGAGAATTCTTTTAATTTTGTACATGTATTTTATGTCAATAAAGATTATTATTATGAATTATACAAAAACAAAAAGCATAACTAAAGAGTTTTCCATGTTTCACAGCTATACTGAACCGTACCCAAAAGCTTGCTTTTGAGAAGCCATTAGCAAAAAGCCGCTCATATATCAACTGCCTTTATTGTGAACACAAAACCATGCGTATTTATACTCCGCAGTGTGTAGTGCGCACGACTTTCCTCCGTATCATGCAATTTCAGAGTTGCGGCTTGCAAAATATAGTAAACTGTAAAAATAGTTATTTTTAATGAAGGAAAGGAAAATGTAAAAATCGAAACACTGTTATCGAGTATGATATAAGCATCGCCTGCCACGTTGGTCTAGTGGTCCCAAACGCGACTGCTACGCTAGACGTCCTGGGTTCGTTCCCCGGGTCGAGTAAAGTGTTGTTGGGTTTTTTGTGAAATTCCCAATAGCAGCTCGGAGTCTGGATTTGTGCCCGGTTTATGGCCATAGGTTTGCCCCCTATTACATGGGACCTAAAACATACTGGCGAAATGTGGGTGTACATTAGTATGCCTCAGCCTACCCCTTTGGGGAATATGGGTGTGATGGTATGATAAGCATCGCAATTCGAATCAGTTTCAAACTAATAAAGAGACGAAAGTTTGATTTGCCCGCAGCAATTCTGTGGCCAAAAATTCGTAGAAGTTTGCTTAGAATGCATTTTTACATAGGTACGGATTTATTCTGTATATTGGATGCTTACTTATAAATTGACCTATGGACATCAATTGTGACATATCCAGTCAAATCAGCCAGACAAGTCGCCAGAGCTCCTTTTAAGGATGCGCTGTGCTGGCAGCAAGAGGAATATTCCCTCAAACTGTCGGCACAGTGAATCCTCCATAAATCTCTAAGAGGTTTTTAGGGTCGGCAACGCGAGAGTGATACCCCTGGTGTTGTAAGCGTCCATAGGCTATGGTAACCGCTTACCATCAGGCGGACCGTACGCTTGTTTGCCACCTTAGTGGTATAAATAAAAAAGCACAATAAGCCAAGGAAACCCACAAATTATTTTTAGTTTTTGATTTTTCGTAGAATACCTGTCGAACTTCCCTCAAGATGGGTCGCGGTGGATGTATTTACGAATATTTACGAATTCGGACGCCCCAACTACATAATATATAATATACGTTTGGTTAGGGAAGTAAGGTGTCCATGCAGTCGGTTCAAGTCCGGCCATACACCGCCGCCTACCCGGATGACACGATCCATGAAATCATCCGGACTTTGAAATAATACCTTTTTTCCCGCATACCAAGTAATTTATGTATATTTTTTATGTAACCTCGTTTGTCCCACGGCTAAAAATGTAATGTTTGTATATACATATGTAATATGTATTTTCTATTAAGTTCTCAGTAATAGGTAGTTTGGATTTGTGCCCGGATAATGGAAACGGCTTGCTCCCTTTTATATGGGACCTAAAAAAACATACCGGCGACCGGTGTAGATATATTTTAGTGTTGTACACGTCTCGATAAAAATAGGTTTGTAGTTACAAATAGTTCATTTTAGTTTACGTATACCTACACAATTCGGTCGCATGTGAATCCGAAAAAAGAACGAATATTAAAATAAACAACGAACGAAATACTGAATAAATCGATACAGAATTTCAACTAGTGAACACAACGTAAACATAACTGTTTCGACGGAAATGTTCGAAAATGTTATTTCACGTTCAGAATGGTATCGACGCGGAATATTCGATAATTTCGGCAGTTATCGTTTTTATGTGATTGAAAAGCATATATGCGTTTCATATTTTATTTAGTGTTGTTTTTGCGTGTGTCCGTCACTATCATTTAAAAATGTATGTATGGATCTATGAATTTCATATTTGAAATTATGCTGCAATGCAACTTTATTTGTAGCCGCTACGAATACGCTACGGCGTAGCACTTTTTGCTACGATATTAAGCGGATTTCCTTCTGAAAATATATATAGCCTTTATAATGTAACTCTTTGGTCTCAACGCGAGTAAAGACGCTTAACCAAAACAGTCTGTCGTGATGAATATTTGATGGTAGCTCGCTTGAGGCCAATAATTCATGTTTATCCCGACAGGTGGCGTATTGCCGCAGTTTTCGCTCCGCAACAAGTTTTGTATTTATTATTGAGTTTGTGGTTTCATTTTTTTGAAAGCCGACCTCGTATTGTTTCAGAAAATGTAGAAATGTACAACGAAAAAACAGGCGAGCAAAATAAACAAATCCCGGGGTTATTAGGATAGGTACAAATCGACAACACCATGTATCTTTAGTTAGTAGACTCCGAAATTAGAGATATATAAGGGAAACACACATTAGATAGCAATACGCTAATGTGTATGATTATTTTTATGATTGTAAAAAAAAAAATACAAAGCAATACCTACTTTTTAGAAGTACAAATTATACTAGTAATAATCAAACATAGCTAAAAACACTCCCGACTAATTCACCTTTCAAATAAAAAAAACAAAACGAAAATCCGTCCATCAGTTCGGGAGCTACGATGCCACACACACACACACACACACACACACACACACACACACAACACACACACGCACACACAGACACGTCAAAGTCGTAAGACATTTTACAAATAGCATTAAGATTTTTTGCTAGATTCCGTTTCGTAGTAGATATATAATAACATTCCATTTCGTAGTGACGGTTTTGATTTGATTGAATCATAACGTTCAGTCCACAACTGGTACAGCCGCTATCTTCAACTGATATCGGCAGCAATTTCTCGGAAATCTCGGAAATGGGAACATCTTATTAAGAAAAATGGTAACATCTTATAAAGAAACATGATATTTCTTTTGATCATAACATATAAACGGTCTGAAAGTCAAATAAAGATTCCCTTGTAGTATTTTTACAAGTATATTACAAATATTGGGACATTAGCAAACAGTGATTGACTAGGGGTATGACCACTGGACTGCCAAATCCTAGGTCTCGAGTTCGACATCTGAATTTTCGTAATCATTTGCGTATTAATAATTAATTATCACTTACAACGATGAAGCAAAAACATCGTAAGGAAACCTGTATGCCTGAGAGATTTTCTCAACGGCGTGTGTGAAGTCTGCCAACCCGCACTAGCCCAGCGTAGTGAACGATAATAACGATAATAAAAATGCCCTCTCCTTCTAATAAGAGACTCGTGCATACTGCATAGCAGTGGGTCAGATGGGTTGATGATGATGAGACAAAAATTGAAAGGTCAATCTTTCTGTCAAACGTATATGTAAACGACGTGCCTCGCTGCATTTAATCAAATGCATTTAGTCAAATGTCAATGTCTAGTGTCAAAATAATGTCAAGTATGAATGCTATGTTGTCGTGTGTATGTCCCAAGTAAAATCCGTCTTAATTTCCAAAAATTGTTGTTCATTGAGTTTCTATAATTATCACCCCCTTCACAAGTGCCCAACGCCTACAGTATAGAAACGCTTAGAAACGTATGTTTGTCACCTACAGGCTAAATACGTCTTTAATAGCTATAAAACGTTCAACTTTAGCTTATAAATAAATACATAAATTATTACAATAATTATAATAATAATAATAAATCTCTTTATTTTCGGGCTACTTTGGCCCATAGATACCTTACAACCTAGCATATATAATATAATATTACAATTTATGTTAGTAAATATAAAAACGTATACCTATGTTAGTAGGACACTTCACTGAACACTAGTCACAGTGCGTTCTAGTGGCACTTGTCCGCGGAAGCGTCGGAACGCCACGAATATTGAATAGATACATTGAAATGGGTTTTCCACAGTCCAGTATCTTGATTACATTTACAAGAAACTGTTGTCTTCTACTTGTTTCTACACAAATGTGTTGTATAAATTCCGCTGTATATAGGCCTAAGCTTACAATAAGGTTTGTTGTTTGTACACGTGTATTGCGGTACCTAGTGGCCTTGCCATAATGTTACAACTTTGTGATACAAGGGTTGTGTCTCAATACATATCTCAACCTTAGTGTTCTGTTGATTAGATGGCGCACAGCCAATCAAACTGTGGAACAATAAGATTGCTACACACGATTAATACACAACGTAGAGATGAATTAAAGCGAGTCATATACGGAGCTTATGATATATAACTTATAGCAAGATATATTACGATACATTTTACATTTTTTTCATTTTTTCATTGCTAACATATATAATGTGGAAGCTTGTAATTAGAAATTGTGTATTTAAATTTGTCATTAGTCTGTAAGCTTTCTGTAAAATAAAATAAATAAATAGATACGTATAATTATTTTTTATAACAATTATTGATGACCACTCACACAGCTATTGGTAGTAGGATATTATATCCACGTCAACAACAAAAGAAGTTGGGTCTCTTTTACTTGATAAGTATTTAATTAAACACACCAACCATCAAAATGTTTTATATAGGTGGACTATATTATAATTACATAGGTAATTTGGATCATCACATATCATTGTCGCCTTTTGGGCACGGCAAAAGATGAAGAAGACGATAAGATGGAGTATTCAATAATTTTTAAATATGTACTAATGAAATAAAGGAAATATGAATACGAACCGTTAATTTATACATAAAGGTACCGTAACACAGAAATTATGCATCGCAAATAACTTTTTGCGCTACTGCAAACAGTATGCATTATCGTTAAAAATAATGGCGTGTGCTTCTCGTTTGACGTTTGTTGTGACGTCATATAAGCGTTAATTACCCTGCGCTGTATGCTAAAGGTGGAAGGGGGACAGCACAACAGTAAATATTCGGCTTTCACAAATTAGCGTCACCTGCAAGCCATAATTGACCCCGCTTTGAAACCAGAAATCGATATAGCTCTAATGGCTAATAGATTGTGGGATAACTGATATATTATAGGAGCTTCGACTATTTTTATCCATTAATATACTTACGCTACAACTCTACGAGTGGAATCAGTTAATTGATTCAACTAACAAAATTAGCGTGACAGAATTAAAATACTGATAAATAATAAGTATTAATATAATATAGCTTATATTCTTTTCGCCTATGGGTGGGTCAGCTTGTTCTGGAAATATATAATACTCTAGGTAGGTACGCGATTTATATTGTGATTCACGAAAAGTGGCGCACTGTGGCTTTTTTAACCGACTTCAAACAAGGAGGAGGTTCTCTGTATTTTTTTAATATTTTTTACCTCAGAACTTTCGACTGGGTGAACCGATTTTGATTATGCTTTTTTTATTTGAAAGCTGGTGCTTCTCGTGTGGTCCCATTTTAGGTCTCAGTTATGACACTGGCATCCACGAGAAAAACGCAAAATACATCTACTTTCTACTAAAAAAATTCAATTGATTATTATATTTTTTTAGTCGGTGCCAAACAAACAATCAAGGTAGATCCCTTAAATTATACATATTTGTTTGGCACGCACTCTATTACCAATTTTTTTTTTATTTGTATTTCCTGGGAGTTTTGAAGGTGGTTTGTTTTTAGCCCCTCTGGACCTGTTATTTGATAGTCTATTATAATAGTTCGAAATAGAAATGTATAACACCGAAAGTCCGTACACCGATGTGGCTGGTAGCAAATGAGCGAGAATTTGATCTCCAGCTCACTCACTCTCAATTATTTATGCAACGACGTGATGCTGTGAGCACACCTAATTCTTTATTCATGCCCGTACTTAAAAATATGTCCATTTTAAGCTGAAACTTGGAGATATCATCCATTTAGTTCATGAATTACTTCGGCGAGTAACAGTCTTTAGACATTCACTTTATCGCATCGCCGGCGGCTCTTGTAATCTTATAGCGACTACCTACTGAAAGGATCCCTGTGTAGAGCGTTCTAAAAGCCCGATGACGTCAACAGTTCTCCAAGACTCTTAAGAAAGAACAAGGAGTCCCATGCTCATTGTCTTTCAACGTGTTTTTTAAAAAATGATTCCTTTTTAATCACATTTAAAACTAGGCTTTTGAACTGAGATCTGCTTTCGATTTGTAATGAAAACAGCTTTCGTCACTCTTGACAGAAATAATCTGTTTAAGTACCTACTTACTGTATTCGTTGATTCTGTTTAATTAAGCCTTAAAAAATATTATTCAAAGAGAAAATACTGATACGTAAAACTTAAAAAACATGGTGAGCTCCGACTTAGTTTAAATTAAGAATAAGTAAGTAAAGTAAACCTAAGTACTAAAAACAAAGAAGTTGCGGCCTAAAGTTTTGATACAAAATTTATTAAAAAAGTTCTGCTTGGAATCTGTTCACGTGTTGAAGACCATAAACAAGCTTGGCTGTGATTATTTTTCCTTGTCATGTGCCGCACATGTGTCCGTATCATAAGCCGTTACACTAACTGACTGCAGTCTTTCACTATTTATTTTTATAGGCACTTACCGCAGATGATGATTTGAGTATGGTATCATTTTGTACTTAAAAATTTTGATTATGATAATGATCTGCGTGGCTATAAAGTTATCACGCCTGGGGGGCCAGACAAGTTGCATTTTGACATTCGAATCGACAAACAAAATGTATGGACATGACACAAGCTAACGACAAATCGGGCTGTCACTAATGTCATTTCCATACATTTTGTTTGTCGATTCGAATGTCAAAATGCAACTTGTCTGGCCCCCATGTATTCCCCGAAGAGTTAGGCAGAGCTGTACTAATGTACACCTACAGTTCGCAGATATGTTTAGGTCCCATGTAATAGGGGGTGAGCCTATTGCCATCAACCGGGAACAAATACGGACTCCGAGCCGCTACTAGGGAATATCAGAAAAAAAAACAACAACACTTCGAGAAGTGTTGTTGTTTTTTTTTCTGATATTCCGGGAATCCCGGGAAGTCGGGAACTGTATAAACTATTATTCTTTTCCCTCACTACAAGAAAAAAGCTTCAATTCCACGTACACTTGTTGTAGATAACAGGAAATGTTTGTAGGGGAAATAATGGTGTTGTTAGACAAGGCTAGTTATAAGTATTTAGTTATACAGGAAAACTCGTACACCTAATAAAGGGCGATAAAAAATTCACTGAACTGTAAACAAAAGAAGCTCACGCGTGATTACACAATATAATATGTTAGGGTGATACAATGGGTCCATGAAAGCCTTGACCACACTTAGATCCTCTTTCCCAACTTCAGGATAACCCATAACCGTCCGATAAATTCATCAATGAAAAAAAATACTGTCTCCCTCCCTACCGTAATACCGATTCCTACCCAGGATGATTCGTGAGGCCATTGAAATTAAAAAACATCCAAATTTCAATAGAGAAGATGGCTGGGTCTTACCACCTGCTATCTAAATCCAAGCCTAAAACTGCAAGACCGAAGGATACGGTGAGCTCGTTCTGCGTGAATCGGATTGCCAACAATTAACAAAAATGTAGGGTAGCTGTTAGTAATTGAAACGTCAAGACGCCTACCACCTTAGTCAACCGTGACCATGGACGCTGTAAAGGGTCCGAAACGTCGGGATTAAAATAATATCAATATAACGCGATAAAATCCGTAAAAAGTAGTTTTATTTCAATCTCTAGTATTCGCGTATTCGGGCGTATTCGGGCCCAAGCGCGACTGCTACGCTAGAGATCCTGGGTTGATTCCCGGGTCGAGCAGTGTTGGGGTTTTCTGTGAAATTCCCAATAGCAGCTCGTAGTCTGGATCTATGCCCGGGTGATGATAATAGCGGGCGACTATTGCATGGGACCTAATCATCCCTGCGAAGTGTGGGTGAAGTATTAGTAGGTTTATGTACCTACTTATTTTCATTTTATTTTATTTGCTTAACCCTTGGAGTACAGGCGAGATGTTATTTTATGTTTAACCACGTTTTATTTTTTAATTCGACCTACATGGTCAAAATTACTATTTACGAAAGCTGATGTTCCAAATAGTTTGAATGGAATGTTAGAAAAAAGGTTTTTTGCCGACGACGGTAGAGGCTGACCCCTCAATTGGGACAGGGCGGCACAATTTTATAAATTACACCGCCTTCGGGAATTTGATCCGTGCCTTGCTCAGGTAACCGCGTTAATTAGCTAAGGATAGCCAACAACTAGATCAAAGACAAACTATTCGGTCCCCGTCGAAAATACATCCTGATGAATTTTAAACATCTTCACACTTCAAAGTCTTATGCAAAATTCACTTTGATAGCTAGATGATATACAGATAGAACCTATATGAAAAGAACCTTTAGAAAACAGTTTTAAATAAATGATTAATGATGATCATATATGATACATTTGCGGAAAAACAAGATATATGATAAATTATATTTGCGTTCTCTTTACAAGAATGAAGACAGTTTTTTTGTGTAGGTAGGTATAGAGGTACCTCTACTTATCTGAAACTATGTAATAGTTATCGGCTGAAGGCTAGTAAGCCTATTTCTAAACAACTAAATACTTATAATGTTTTTTTTTTAAAGTTTGATTTCTGTTCATGTGCGATAATTTTCACTGCCATAAATTATCTAAGCGTCGTTTTACAATAGGGGAGAAGACTGGTGTTGAATTTGTTAATAATCACACGCTTATTGAAAAATATCATTAGCATACTTTTGTATATTGAAAATAAATATTAAATCGACCAAGAAATTTCTGAGATAAATGCGTTAAAAGTTTTTGGTGGGCATTGAGATGAGGGATGCTCTGTCCCTTTCCCGCAAAACGAGTGTTAGTATAGAATTAGTATGGCGCACGCTACTTTTGACGTCATTTGTAAGTATAATACGCTCTCTATCTAGCATAAAATAAAAATGCTTTTAACTTCGTTATTTTTTAACCGATTTAAATTTTATTTTGATAATCGGCTCTATTTATGGTCAACTTTTTCATGAGGCCATAAAAATAATTAGTCGCATAGCTTATTGATGAAAGACATCATCATCATCATTTACATTTACGACCCATTAACTGCTGGGCACGGGTCTCCGCTCATAATGAGGGGCTAGGCTATCCATTACGCTGCCGGTTGGAAAGCTTTAAACGCCGTCGAGAAAGGTTCTTCCTCACGATATTTTCCTTTACCCTCAAACATGATAACAACAAATAAACAACGCCTTGGTTGTTTTTTTTACTGTTATGTCGTGCATTTTTCTATAAATGAATGAATAATTAACTTTAAAGAGTATATCACGTCGAAAAGTCAGAAGGGTCTGGAACTAAAACTCGAGACCTAAGGAATCGCTATATACATATACATATATGTATTGCGTTATTATTTTCAAATTACATGCAATGCGTAAGCTATCATAAATAAATTATAATAATTTTTTTTTTTTCAATTTAGACAAGCACGGCAACTCCACGCCACGCCACTCTGTAAATATTATTGACACTATATGGTTTTTGGAAACTGGTCTGAGTAAAATGAATAAATGTTGTGTGAAATGTGCCGCTGTGCACCGGACTCCGGGAACCCAAACCAAACGTTATCTGCCTCACTGCGCCGCAAATTGTTACAACTTCACAACAAAGGGTCAACAGAAATTCTACTTTATGGTGCCAACATACGAACAATTTTGTCAGTAAGTTTGACAACTATAATTGGTTGTGAAATTTTCAGAGTAGAAGGATTTCACTACAAATCCGACGATCATGTTTTTGCTATGATTTAATTTTCTACTTCCATAAATATTAAGATTTGTTTTTCAATCAACTTTATGTAAGTACGGTTCAAATTTTTTTCAGTTCTACAGTTTATTATCTCTCACGAGAACGGTGTTCACATTCTTATGGTTAGATATATAAAAAAAACATAATATTTATGGAAGCAGAAAGCAATGTAGAACTCTGACCAAACGATGAACCGAAAAATAATGTGTTAAATTTTAACCAGTATGGTGAGGTACTTTTGAGTTTGATAAAAGTTTTCATAAGTTTCATAATAAACAAATTAACAATTCGGTTGATTTGTCGAGGCCTAGACAAGTTGAAATTTGACATTCAAACTGAATGAAAAGAGACCATGATTCTCTGAGTTTGTTTCGGCGTTTCTTCTCAGAGGTTGTCAGTTAGGAAATGCCGGCGACATCGAGCATTAAAAAAAAATTGACTTGTAAAAGTGTCTTTAATTTAAATTTCATTTCATTTCATTTCAATGGAAATGACAAAAGCTTTCGACAAATCCGGCTGTCACTAATGTAATTTCCATACATTTTGTTCCTATTCGTTTGTCGATTTGTATGTCAAAATGAAACTTGTCTAGGCCCCGACAAAATAACCGAATTGTGATCAGTTAAGGCGTGGATACACGTGGATTGTGCGTTTTGGGGGTACATTAAAACAATTTTTCTCCCTAATCTTTCTCGGAAAAAATCCAAAAAAAAAATAAGTTAATCTACACGATACAGAGCAAGTGCGTCTCGGGCCAGAATTTTGAAAAAAACATTTGAAGTATACCAAGCTTTTGACAAATCGGGCTGTCACTATGTCATTTACATATATTTTGTTTCTACAGATTTGTTTATCGATTCGAATGTCGAAATTGCAACTTGTCTAGGGGGGCTAGACAAGTTGCATTTTGACATTCGAATCGACAAACAAAATGTATGGAAATGACACAAGCTTTCGACAAATCGGGCTGTCACTAATGTCATTTGCATACATTTTGTTTGTCGATTCGAATGTCAAAATGCAAGTTTTCTAGCCCCCTAGGTCCTCCGACTTAACCGAAGTCAAAAGTATTGTTTACGAAAATTTGTAAATGCAACTCTTCTGCGTCTCTCTATTATGTCAGATATTTTCAAGTTTTTTATTCAAAACGCGGCTATATCTACTAGAACATTTTTCCAATTCACACAATGTTAGTTTAGGCTCGGTTGTGTATTGTGCCCTCTAGGTTTTATTGTAAAATGTCGATAGATCGTATAGTTAAAAATAAATAATGGGTTTTTATTTTTCAAATAGAAAAAAGTACATACATTCATACCATCACGCCTGTATTCTCCGAAGAGTTAGGCAGAGGTGTACTAATGTACACCCACAGTTGATCGGTATGTTTAGGTCCCATGTAATCGGAGGAGAGCCTATTGCCATTTACCGGGTACTACACCAAACTCCGAGCTCCTAATGAAAATTTCATAGAAAAAACCCAATAAAATTTTGCTCAATCTGGTAATCGATTCGAGAACCTCGAGCGTAGCAGTCGTGTTTATAACCACTAGGCTAAAGAAGCAGAGATTTCAGTTTAAGAAAAAATATAAGCAGTTTCTTGCTTAATATTTTAATACAATAGTTGGCTCTTAATTATGTTAACTTAACTTCTAACAGTATTTTTCCTGTTCGCTCCCCGATCTCCCGTAAATACATTAGGGAGTTTGCGTAGAAACTGCGTGCCTCAAATTGAACACTGTGGACATAGCGGTTTCCTAAGTAAACATTTAACAAGTGCTCCTTTAATGAACTTTGATGCAGTGTAAGTAGGACCCTGGGTGACTGCTCACTACACAAGTAATTTGGAAAAGTCCCAACTAAACTTAGCCATAGAATAAGTAATAGTAATAATAGGTATACCTACTTACTCTCCGACTAGTTTTTGAAAGACTCCTACGATTCCTCCGACAATAGTCAAAAACAAGTAGTCAATACCTATTACAAGAGTATATAATATCGCGTATAATTAGTGACATAGTTTTTTTGAGTTTTTTTTGCCTGGTTTTAGATTTTTTGGTATAATTGTATTTTAATATCTTATTGAAAGTGGTCTGAAGGGAAGACTTCACAAGAAGAACTGTAGGTCCAAAAGTATACCTCTGCTGTGCACAGTATGTTTTTTCTAGGGTTTAGATATATTTGAACTACGTTATTCGCTTGGTTGATTAACATTTGTTCTTTAAAGTTAATTAATTAACTGCGGTTGCACAGCTCGGCAATTAACTCAAGACTCGTTGTTATTATTGCAAACATCTGTTTTGTACACTTGTGTGGTATGTAATTGTATAAAATAATGTATGAACAACTGTAATATATATAACTGTAATATGTATAATAAATGACTTAGTATATATTTATTCATTTTACAAATAAAGTTATCGTAGAAAGAAAAAAATAATGAAATTTTTTTTTTCTTCGTAATATCCCGTTAAATCACTGTGCAGATCATTTTCTCAATTAATTTCCTTCCATTTTTTATTTATCTAGCGGATAGCGGCTATCCAGACATGGTGAAACAGGCGCTTAGTATTGATTTGCTTATCTGAATGATATGGTATTCTTATCAGGAACTTTCTAGTCGGCATTATACGAAACAGTTTTTACAAGCTTTAAAAATATTTTCACTCCTTCGGTTCACAGTTTACCAATAAGAAAATAAGCTAGATTAAAACAAAACGCACCAGCAACGAAACGCAAGATAACTATTGCCTTCGTATATCACGTAAAGAAATAACTAGAATAGAATTGTATTATATATCTAATATATATAAATGGTAAGGATATCGTTGAGAGACAAAGATGAAAATACTAACATATATATCTCCATCTCTCTCTTGCATCACGATTTGACCGCCACTTAACTGGTGAGGTTGGAAATGAAAAAAGTCTCAAAGACCTTTGACATCCAAAGATAAATCGGATTGTTCCGATACCGACTTAAAATGCGCGAATAGACTTTGGTGTTCCTTCATAATGACGGCCAGATTAACTGGGGCTTAGTTGTGGCTGATCGAGCGGTTCCTAAACTCGTTACTGCGAGTAGATAAGATCTTCTTCGAATTCTGTTTTCCTGGTACCTATTCCTATGTCAATAACTTCCAAGGCGTTACTTAAAAGAGTTTTAGATAAGTATGTAGTTCTTCAGGACTTTTTCTTAGAACCAATAGAATTTACTTATTAATAATGATTTACTTAATAATGTATAGTTAGGGGCTGAGTGACACGCATACTTGCCGACGCTGTGAGGAGGCTGATGTAAAGCCACCACTTTCTAATGGAATGCGGATCGTTGATACACAAGCGCAGTGCTCATCTAGGGAGACATATCTTAAACCCACATGAAATAAAGGAGGTCACCCCTAAACAAATCCTGCAGTATGTGTCAGCCGCAGGGCTCATCATCATCAAGCGATATAGACCTACTGAGGTCCATGTGACATTATAGCCGCAAAAAAAAAATGTACAGTTGCTACAAAGGCGTTTAAAATGATCAGGAATGTAATGCTAGATAAGAAAATAAGACGTCGACATTTCGTAGGCTTCGCGTAGGCGGTCCGTGTAGCTGTCGCGTAGGCGCTACGTAGCAGTCGCGTAGGCGCTCCGTAGCTGTTGCGTAGGCGCTACGTAGCCGTCGCATAAGTACCGTGTACAACTCACGATTACGCTCGACAAACACACATAATGTATGTTAAGACGACGCATTGAAGATTTGGGGGTCATGGATCTTAATATTTCTCAGACATTACAAAACATACGGATCTGATTTTTACATAATATGTCATTATTCATGTCTTTAGCTATAAATTTAAATTTTTAAAAATTTTTCTCATTATCAGACACATTAACATGAAAACTTATTAGGGCAGAAGATGCTCCGATTGCAGTGAATACGTTTAAATAAATTACTCTATATTAAATTAAGACCATGATCACGGTGATGGGACTCATAAAAGCTTATATAAACTCTCTTGGATACTTCGGTAACATTTCAGTAACGGTATGAAAACAAAGTTTCCCTCTATTTGCACGTTCGGAACACCTTTCTGGGACGCGTTCCAGTAAGGCGTTTGACATAAGTGTGCTTGATGGAATACTAAGAGCTCTCAGTGAAGTGAGCCCGAACAAATTGATCGAGAGCGGGCGTGACCAAGTTTTAATTAAATTAGAAATGGCTCTAATTAAAAATTTAAATGATCCCTTTCAATGATTCCGTTTCAATTTCGCAGAGCTAATGACCACTAGGTTTGATTTATACGACGGGAGTTCAGTAACTGTAATTTCAGATATGCCAAAGGCACTTTATTAGGAATATTAAAAAATTTACATTAGAAATTCTGTGTTGAAATATTAGTCTTCTGTATTATGTGTAATGAGTTTTTATTGTTTAGATAATGTAGGTACTTTACTTTATGTGCTCGAATGATATGGTGCACTATACATGTAAAATTATTTAAGTACTTGAGAGAAGACTTTGCATTAGGTACAGTTCAAATTCTTCGTTTCTTTTTAATGTTTTCCACCACCTCTGGATAATTGTTAATTGCTAGATAAATTCAAGAATGAAACATAATTTATATGAAATTATCTGCTAAGTGATTTACGTAGCGGCTCGTTCCAATATCCAATCTGTCGATAGATTTGCTTGCTAGAAGTAGAATTTTGTCATTATTTGTATGGATGTTATGTCAAAATTCTATCTCTAAAGTCGTCACAAAATAAGAGGCCCATTTTGACGTCTATGATTTATGGAGAGATTTCAAGTAAAACCGAATGTGTTTACTTTTATGTTAATAACATTTATTGCTCTGTACCTCAACCATGAGTTCTATCGAATGGTTTCGATAGGTTTTTTACGCATCGAAACGCTGTAATCTCATAGTAGATTTGAGTTCCTTACGTAACCGCTAGAGGCGCTGCGACGGTTTTCCATACAAATATTTTACTGCGTCGCTAGCGAGTCTAGTGAGAAAAACTCATGGTCGAGGCACTGGTTTACAAATAACACAAGTATTAATTTGTTTAAAAGTATTTGAGTTTTCGAATTTGTTTATGAACAGTCTTTTAAAGTTAATTTAACACCGTTAACGATAAATGTCATAATGGGACTCTTGTTTGATTACTACTCTAGTGTAGCAAATCTATCGACAGATTTGAGGTGACAGAAGGGATGAAAGAGGCTCTTAATCTTACTTGTGCTACCGTCATTTGCGGTGCATTCTAATTTTGAATAGTATTTTTTTTTCTTCCGGTGTCTGGCACAAATATATGTCATTCTGCCGGCGCGCGGCGACGGGGAACTAGGATACGTCGGGGTTGTCGCGCGGTCCTTTCAACGGGCATTCACGGCGCGCGCTATTCACGCGGCCCGAGGCTGCCTCATTTAAGACACATTTTTACTCGTTACGTATTTATATATTTTTAATGCTGATTACGTAATGAAATGTTGTACTGGCACACGAACTTTTGCGACTTAATAATTTATTTTTCTCGTTGAAACTTATTCAATGATTTATTTATTTTCTCTCATGAAATGGAAATGCAACTATGTTTAAAACACAGTAAAGCTGACTGAATCAGGGCACTACATTTAAAATCCATTAAAGTTTCTTGCAGTTCAGTTTCTCAGTTAAAGCTGATTGAGAACTATTGTTTCTGCAAAACGGCACTTAAGTAAATTGACGCTCCTCAGGGGAAACTTAAATTTCGTAGTAGAATTTAATGAAGTGAGTCGCGCAAATATTTCACAATTGCACTAATTATAAAAATTACAGGTAAAATGGTATATAATATTCATAGATATAGAACCACTACATCTATATTTCTAATTTATCCAAAAAAAAACATAATCTAGAAAGACTTCTACTAAAGGACCAACCCTGAAGTGGGAAAAATATTTTTGAAGAAAATATGAACTGTGCGTTTCCGCAAAAAGGACACATTTAAGTAGTTATTTTCCGAATTAAAAGCAACAATATTACATTTCTTTTTGGCTGTTATTTGAGTTTCTATAGCATAGGCTTTTATCTTAGTCTTCTGGTCCATGACGAACTCTTGGCACTTGATATTTCTCGAGGCTCATGCCAAGCTTTTATTTTAGGACAGTAAAGAGACGTAAGTAAAGAGCATTTAATATTGACACTTAATTATATTTCGTCTCCGCATTGCGACACACAATTACTTGATACTCAGAATTTTTTTTGGTAATCTTGTAAGTGAAGTTGGCGTATAATAACACCAGTTTTATTCGGAATTAAACAGTTTTTGTTTTGATGACATAGCACGTCGTAAAATTTTATAATGCGTAGCGTTGTTTAATAAAGGATTGCACATTGCTTGGCACGTGCATTTATTTCTACTTGTGTATGCCCGGTGGTAGAAATTCGGCCATAATATTTATGTAGAAACTTCTTCCAACAACAGTCGTTAAATACCTAGTATCCTATCGTTTTAAAGTGTCTCGAATGTTTAAAAGGCAAAGGTTTTGATTTTGGATCCTTGTTATGTCAGAAGAGAGTACCTACTATCACTATAGTTTTATGTATAAACTTATAAGTTGTGCGACATAGTTACAATAAATCTTGCGCATATTTTGTCACATATCAGAGGAATATATTGTTGAAGAGCTATTTATATGCAGCACGTCGGAGGAGACACATTCTAAGAAATATTACGTTCAATCAAAGTGTCGGTCTTCGGTGGAATATCGAAAGATATGTCCTCTGTTTGTAAAATATTTTTAGAATCGTTCGCTCGATAAAAATGAGGCTACCTTAGCTTATTTAACCAAAAAGTTCCAACTTGTTTTGATTGTTAATTCAGACCCTTTAAATCGTACTTATTATTAAATGCTTTAGTGTGTGTGTGTCGGGTCCACAGAGGGTTGGGTGCGTTTGTATTCTTCGTCTATGTTATATCTATGGTTTGTGTCAGGGGCGCGATAACCCGTGAGTCCCGTGACCGATGCTATTCCAATTTCTATTTTTATCATTGTCTATGATTAGAAAGACATTGCGGTATCTCATTTATTAAAGAGTTTTTAATATCGAATAACTCAGGAAATAAGATGAAATATACTCTTGCAACAAATATAAAATGTATTCAATTAAAATTTAGGAAACTTGCTACTCGACATTTTTATTGTATTTTTCATTTACAAAAAAAAATACAAAATAATAATATCTTTAATAACTTTTTTAGTGAAAGAAAAATACGATCTTTGGCAGGGTTTTAACCTGCGTCCCATCAAACGCTTTAGCAACCAAGACACCGGTCTCCGTTGATTATTTGATCTTTTAGAATATACACATAATTAGGTAACGTTCAACAAATACTGTGAAAATGATCGCTAAACTACTTATATTTATCGCATAATGATAGTTAACCCTAAGCCTGTCGAGGTACGCGCTCAGGTCTCGCGCGGATATTCCGCCATAATTACCGCACTTTAACGCAGCTGGTGCCACCCAATTGATACATGGCGGTCCCGTGTGCTGGCGAACGCTCACTTGTCACAGAAATATATAACCACGATTTTTTTTTCTGTAAATTGTATGTAGGTGGGTTAAAAAAAACTTTAGGGACAAAGTTCTAAAAAGTTTTTAATGTGCAAACACACGTGAATTTGATGCACTGGACTTCTAAATTTAACTAACTTCAATAAAATAGTTTCTCAATTTAACTATATTTTTTGTATGTAATATTGTGATGTGTTCGCGGAATGTGCACTGATGCGATGCTTTTCTTATTTATCTATAGAATATACTTTTCCTAGATGTTCCTATAATAATCATCGGTTCTAAAAATACACCACAAAATGCTTGGACTCAATTTTCTTTTCCTAAAAATATTCTAAGATAAAGCCTACATACTAAGCTTAATTATCACAATATGTACCTACGCAATGTTGGCACATTTTAAATGAAGTATAATTAGAAATGATGTACTTAACCCTAGGCTTATCATTTTATTATTTAAAGAGATGAAATTAAGCACCACCGTATTTCCGCCAGTGCTGGTGGGCTTGGCGGCGTCACTTCCACTGGCAAGCTCCCCAGCTTCAATCAAGTAATTTATATAGTTTTTGTTTAAAATTTCTAAAAGTGGCGCATTGGAATGTTGTAAAAACGGTCATCAGCTGCAAGCTATGACAAAAAAAAGTAAAAAAAACGGAGGGTTGTATTTACAATTACCTTATTTGGAATTACAGGAATAGTTTACCTTAAAAATGAGTTTGTATATAAATCACAATTAGATATTTTGTATTGTTTTGTTTGTTCGTTCAGGGGGTTATTCTTTATAAGGGTTGTTAATTTACAGCAGGTATTTTATGCAACTAGTGTTGGTATTAATAAGTATTTAGTTTTTAATACCAACACTACTTTTGTTAGGCTTCATAATTTTCTTTTTAGTTTTTTTGTTGTTCAAAATACTGAAAATAATTATCAAAGTCGGTTATTATTATAAGTTAAACGTTTAAGAAGTAATAATTATGTACATCGTTTTACATTGGAATCGAATTCACAACCGCCCGAGAGATTGCTGCCATTATAATGACGTTATTTAATCAAAAAATATTATCGTTATCAGCACTTTGACAGGCAGAATTGTAGAAATCGGCACCAATTGCCATAGAGAATATTAGAATAGAGTAGAATAGACATCAGTGAATATAAAATGAGGTTACATGTCGGTCGGTTGTCGAGCTTCTCAGCGTAATTTAATGTGAGGTGAGATGTCAGGCAGTTCGCTAAAAGGAGTTTTTAGAGTACAAAGGAAGATTGCGGTTCTTTGGCGTAAAATATGCATAACCCTCAAAAGTTCGCGATAAGGCTAGACGCACAAGGACGGCGCGGGGAACAACAGCAATGTGTTGCGAACTTGCAGTCAAGAACAACAGCTTTGTGTTTTGACATTAGTCGCGATCGCACGTTTTCTTGAGTTTTCTTGAATTCTAGGACAATTGATCCCTAATAACAGATTTATGTGATGAAAGTCGTAATCAAAAAGCCTCTGTTCTATTAGGAAACCTATCGACGACGGCTTAAAGCAAATGGGCGTGTCTATTTGGTTTTAGTCAAAAATGTCAACTTAACTATTTTGGTATTATTCACTATTTTTGTCATTGTCAAAAAAATAATAACACTAGTTATGTATCGTTTATTTATACACCTTTTTGTTATGAATCACTCCATATCATTTACACACCTTAGTTACCCAAAAGGCAAGGCCAGGCAGTTGTAGGATTACATTGGATTCCTAAATCGGGCATTATGTAATCAGGGAGGCTAGACAAGTTGCATTTTGACAATCGAATCGACAAACAAAATTTATGGAAATGACATTAGTGACAGCCTGATTTGTCGGAAGCTTGTGTCATTTCCATACATTTTGTTTGTCGATTCGATTGTCAAAATGCAACTAGTCTAGCCCCCTAGGTTTTCTTTGGATCTAATAACTTTTAAACTATAAACAATCTGTTTACTGTAGGAGTAATACTTTCCGCCTAACTGTCTAGAGACATAGGCGTAATCGTATTTCTTATATTCATCTTATTATATCTAAACTAAACTCTATAAACAGCGTATATTCAATCAACTCTAAATCAAACCTTCCAATAGAAAGTCAAACAAACAAACAAAACATATACGCGTAGGCTGTCTACAAACTATTTGAATTAATAATGCATACATCCGAACAAAGGCAGTAGGCAAAGTTTTGATGCCCGTCATAACTGTATTAGCTCGACTCGTAACTAATATGGCCCGAATACGTCAGTTAACTCGGAGCTTACCGCGCAGGCTGTTGTATTATAATTTAGAATACGGATTTAATTAACGTATGTGGACGTTTGGACCTATATTTGTCGCCCTGTTGGTCCAATGTTTGGCTGTGAAGAAACTCATGGCTACGTATAACAATCTCTAGAAACAAATAATGTTAAAATAACAGCTTTTTATTATCACTATACGGCATTTACAACAAGAAATCAAATTTTATTTTTGTGTGTTTGTTCAGTGGCTCAAGCATGAGTTACTATAGTAATAGAGTAGTTAGCGAAAAGTCTTACTATTCGTTAACGAATAACCAGCCTTCAAGTTTCACGATACTTTAACTTTACTATCCGTCAGAAACGAACTCATGCTATCGTTTCTGGTTAATATCGATTCGACTTTTATTATATAACGATTTCGACTGATCTTTCACTTGATAGCTGATCGAGATACTTAGCTTATGTTATATGAAGTAACTTAAACTACTTTTATGTTAGAAAAATAATTTAATTAAGGTTTCGTGCAAATAAAATTAAATCCAGTGTTTTTACTGCGTCTACCATTGTCTCTAAATGTCTTTTGGGATCGAGCGATAACGCGGCCAGCTAGTAACAAATAAAATCATACAAAAAAGAAATGATTATCTGTAGTGTTTTCCATGCTGCGAGGATCTTGGTCCTTATGACGCAAGGCTAATAAACAACCATCACTTAAATTTATTTGCTTTTCATTATGCCGTAAACATGTTTCGTAGTTAGTAATTACAATGGTTCCACGATGCCGTTTAGTTTTAATTTGCACAACCTCGTTAATGCTTATTTAATGTTCCAACTTTAACTTGAGTCGAAATCATAATAAACGCTATACAATTTTATGCATTTATTGTATGTGCATTAACTATTGTAATACCTACAATAATTAAGTTATAAATAGAAACCAAAAAATTACATATTGAAGTGTTTACTATGGAGTATGGACACAAACAACATTCGAATTGAGAATCTCTTTTTCAATGAAGTTATATTAGCGCATGATTGTTAAAAATGTCTCTATGTTACCCGCACGAAGCCGGGGGGCCGCCTATATATAATATGAGATAACTTTGGACACCGAAACTTACCTACATTAATAACAGACAGCTGAAAACTGCGCACGATAACAGTTCACAGACACTTTTATAATACAATATCTGCGGGCTCAGCGGTTTAAGTCAGACATTGACGACGGTCGGCGGATTTCTTTGTAAATTGTACTGGAACCGGACTTTTATTATGGATACCAAGGGCCTGTTTCACTTCCCGATAAGTTCCCGTTAAATCACTTGGTAAATAAAATAAATTGCAATGAAAATATTTAGTGTTAATTCCGCTTATGCTGAGATGCAAGAGCACCGCCCTCCCGCCCGCTTAATTTCCGAGTCGTTGAGACTCGAGGTGTTGACTCTGCGCCAATACCTCGACGTCGCACCTGATGATGCCTCGCGGAGAGGCGAAACGCGTGTCGTCACATAGGTTTGGGTGTGCATGTTGCACTAATAACTTAGTTCTCTCTGCATGTGCATAATTAAGCGGGCGGGAGGGCGGTGCTCTTGCATCTCAGCATAAGCGGAATTAACACTAAATATTTTAATTGCAATTTGTTGTTATGGATTTCCACAAAGTAACGCCTGATACCATTAATTTTACTTGGTAGATAATTTCATATAGATTATGTTCCATTTTTTATTTATCCAGCGGTTATCTAGAGAAGGTGAAACAGTCCCTTAACATTTCCACAGTATTCGGTAAAATTGATCAAATAATTTATATTCACTCACATTTTGGTGTTGACGGGTGGTTAGGGTAAAGAATAGGACCTTTCATAGCCCTTTAATGATATAAAGGGTGAATCAACCGAACTGATCAACTGACTGCCTCGTTGGTCTAGTGGTCCCAAACGCGACTGCTACTCTAGAGGTCTTGGGTTCGATACCCGGGTCGAGCAAAGTGTTGTTGGGTTTTCTGTGAAATTCCCAGTAGCAGCTCGGAGTCCGGATTTGTGCCCGGTTAATGGCAATAGGCTCACCCCCTATTACATGGGACTTAAATATACCGGCGAAATGTGATTAGTATAGTACATTAGTACACCTCTGCCTACCGCTTCGGGGAATACAGGCGTGATGGTATGATTAACATATCGTTATAGACACGTGAGTGTAGTACTCTGCATTATAACCAGAAGATATGCACAAAAACTTAAATAAAAGCATTAGGCATAGATTTCCGCAAGGGACTGTCTTAGGCCCATTTGCGTCGGGTTCATCTGATTGCGAATAACGACCCTGAATATGTTCTTTATCGTTTAATATCCCATTCAGTACGTTCATCCTTGCTTTAACATCGGGCATCCGGTCCATCTCATCTTTATTATGTCGCTCTCAATTGGATGTTTTTCAATACGCGTGAATACGGTTCTTTGTGAGTGTACGAATGTTTGTTTCTCCGTGTTTTTCATTGAAGTTTCATATTTTATACGCATTGCGCTAGAAGTGTTATGTGTAATGAAAGATGTTTGTAAATTCGTAAGCTAAACGTGCATATGAACAAGCACTGAGACAATTGTGTATATGAATGGTGAATACTAAATCCATCTGTTGAAAATACAAATTTAACTATATTGGAATAAAACTACTCTTTACGGATTTTATCGCGGTATATTGATATTACTTACTAGCGACCCGCCCCGGCTTCGCATGGGTTTGAATTTATTGTATTTTCTGTACTATAATATGTATGTATTATACATATAAACCTTCCTCTTCAATCACTCTATCTATATCTATTATCTATCTAAAAAAACCGCATCATTGCGTATTTTTTAAGATTTAAGCATACATAGGGATAAAGGGACAGAGAAAGCGACTTGGTTTTATACTATGTAGTGATTTTAATCCCGACGTTTCAGACCCTTTACAGCACCCATGGTCACGGGTGACAATATCAATATAACGCGATAAAATCCGTTTTAATGTCAATGTCTAGTATTCGCGTAAGTGTCAGAAATCAGTAGGTACCTATACCAATATAGGTTTCAACAGAATTAGCCAATAATGACAACTACTTTTATTCTATAATATCGCTCTGTCAGTGGCTTCTGGCTACTCGGGAAAGATGTAGCTTTTCTGTAGTTTTTAAATTTACTCATACAAACCTATAAAAATATAAGGCTTATTCTCTTTATTTTATCAGTAAATTTATAGATAAATAAAAATGTAGAAATGTTCGTCTGTTCAATATTTAAATCTCCGAAAGTTATTGAACGATTGTTTTTGATTTTTGATACAATTTGGAGTCGATATATGCGAAATATAAATATACAGTTTGCTAAATATTGAAGTTCGAAAAATTACTAGCCGCTAATTTAGCTTTTAAAATAAAATCATTAAAACTATGCTATTGCTACATTTGTGGGCAATATTTTTTATTTTATTTAATATGCTGTTATTACGAATTTAACTAAATAAAACCTCCTCCTTTATAATTGAAACACAATATTAATGTCAGTGTGGGTGTTTGTTAGTAAATTAACACACACGGCACTGAACAACGCGGTAACTTTATTATTTTCGAGCGCATCAACAGTCGTAATCCAGTTTGGAACTGAAGCGAATTCACTTATGTGGTTATATCCGGTTATATCCAGTTATAACTGGTTATACACCGGCTCAATCCGACTGCGATGTTCAGACCGTTGTGATTCTGCTTTGTTTGATATCAACCGCATTTGGTCATTAGTAGTGTGTGAGCTTTATTCACTAACATTCTATGTTCTATGGCAATCTAATACCTAAGTTACTTTGTAAAGTCAAGCTTTTCTGTTTTAGGTTATATACCACGGATTAAATATCCATCAAACTTATGTTAAATAATTCGCTAGTTTTTAATACTGTAATATAGGGTACTTCGAAATAAATTGGTATTGTCTTATATAAACAGCGCGCGGTTGACCGCTCAAGTTAGTTAATAAATGATTACGGTGTACACAACGTGTTTTACTGAATATCACAAATACATATTAAGCTTGTATTCATCTTTCATACCTAATTCCTTACTTTGTTTTTGTACTGGATCAAAATCTTAAATTTTTCATTTACAGCGAATATTTTCCAAAAAAATCGCGTCAACTTTAGCTAGAGAATCTCGCACCAAGTTTGTTCATTTTATTTCACAAATTATGTAGGTGCCTTAACAAAGTATATTTGTGCAAGACCCCGGCCCGGCTTCAATTACCAACAGTACCTCTGAATTTTTAAAGCAAATTGTCTTTAAAAGGTAGATGCGTACTTTATCGTAGCCTCCGAGACAAAAGCGGGAAATTATATGCCGTGATATTTATTCAGCGACGCTCCTCCGATGCGGGGAAACTTCTAAACTTTAGAATTCCCAGGGAAAAATACTTTAAAGTCTCATTTATAGTGTAGGAGGGCTGGCGTCTCATTATACTCAAAGTAATGGTAGAGTAGATACCTACACATTTTACACTTGATGCTTTCGTTTTATGACTTCTTATCAGAGCTCGTTTGTAGTCGGCCTTAATTTGTTTCTTAGTAGACATGACAAGCAGCGACTTTTTTATGCAACTAATTTTAACATGATAAAGAAGGCATTCAGTCTAACAAGGCTTTCACTTGGCCTTGGCCCTTGAGATTACCCAAAAACATTTTGATTTGAAGGAACTTGCAGTCCTTAGATATCTCAACGACGTGTGAGTCTGACAACCCGCACAAAGCCACGACCAGCGGAACTATAACCACTCTAAAATGGGTCATCGTTGCATGTGGTAAATTTTAAAAACGTAGGACAATCTTAATTCTTCAAGTCTATACTACTATACTTTTCTATGAATCTATATCAGTAATAGACTTACAAAAATATATCATATCCTTATATAGTATAACCGAGATGTTGGAAAATTCACATTTATATTTTTAAGTCAGAATCCCGGTGAAAAAAAAAGCAACTCTGCTAAGTCTACATTTTCTAAAGCATCGAGATAATACTTCTTACTGAATTGTTTAAACAAAGTGCACAAAGCTAGATGCACCAAACGTATAGTATCCACTTGCAAGTGTGTCGTACAAATGAACGCAACCGAAGCCAAGAAGTTGTAAAGTGAAACTGTAATGACTACAACTTTGTGTTCTGTTGAACCAATTCCGAGCTTGTGGAGATAAATCGCTTTGCCGATGTACGTATGTAGAGCTTAGAGGAATAGAATAAGATAAAACCAATGAAATCTAAACTTTAAAATAGCTTGATCTTCGAATTTGAAGTTTATGATAGAGATAAATAAGAAGAAACCACTAATTGTTGCATTTATGTCTACAATTATTTGTAATATGTATTTTAGAGTATAATAAACTATGATGTAGTAAACTAGCGGCCTGACATATCTTCCATCCATCATCCATCATCTTCAACAAAACTAGTAAGATTTACAGATTTCAACTACAACATTATAGAATAGTAGATACACTCAGCAAATTTACACAAAACCTTAACAAATTATACACATATACCTTAGACCTAGACCTTTCTCATGAATCACTCTGTCTATTGGTGAAAATCCGTTCAGTGGTTTTTGAATTTATCGCGGACAGACAGACACATAGACGCAGAAAGACAGTCAAACAGAGCTACTTTCGCATTATACGAGTATGTCGAATATCGAATATGATTCTCGATCTCAAATGATTTCAACCAACTCCATTATGTACTTAAACGATTTCAAATTAACTTTCATTTGCTTAACAGGATATTTCAATTATACTTCAATATTTCATTTGTCTGTTCCCATGCGGGCTCAGCTAGAGACTTTACAATTAAGCGGAGACTATATCGCCATAAATTAACGTTTGGGTCACGTATAACAAAGCTCAGCATTTGAATTGCTATTTAAATCAATTGGTTGGAATTTCATTGATTTAAAACGAAAGCGGCACAGTTCTAGGGATGTTTATTGGGAAACTAGCAGCGGGTGTCGATATTTATGTAATTGAAACAATATTTTACGATTTGTGAAAAGTCGTAAAAGCACTTTTGGACCGGCAAAACTGAGACGGAAAGCCGCCTCAGACAGGGTTTGTCATAATTATTAATAATAATGTTACCTAATAATTAAGGGGCTTGTGGCTAAGTTATATCTACGCTGATCAACCGCTCTGCAAGGTTAAACTGCGCTTGCCGCGGTCAGTCTATGGATGGGTGACCATTTTTAACACATCGAGACCCCTCGGTCTGTAAAGCCTTCGGTTCCGGTTGTCATACGTACGTACGTACGTTAGTGGTAGTCAGAAGCCCAAAAAGCCTGACAACCAGTCTATCCTTCGAATATCAGTATTGCCCAGAAATACATGACAGCTGTCAAGTTGATGATAGTTTTTACCATGAAATCCCTATGAAACTGTAAATAATCTGCCTTAATTGGCCGTAATGGCGTGCGTTTGACATTCCGAAACTGACACTGACAGTTTTTACTAATCATTCATCATTACGAAACAGATAAGTGTGCCAAAATGGCGTGATTTTTTTCAAATTAAAAGGTTTTTTTCTCATCCCCAGTCAACATTAAAAAAAAGTATGACTGTACCAGCGTAATACAGAGTATTTTTCCCAATAAGTGTACCTTCGGTACAACATTTGGGCCGATTTCAATGACCTCCTTTAATTTTTTTTGTATTTTCGTTTGTGCTTTGATCGGTCAGTCAGTCACGTATTCTTTTTATATTTAGCAGATTGTTCTTATTCTATAAAACCTCTTCGTCCCAAGTAACGATCACTCAAACTAAACAAAGTTGTACCGACATGGTTCACATCGAAATGTCATTATCGATAAGGAAGTTCACGGAGATACTTCTGACGCAGTTATCGACACGCGTTCCGACCCCCAAACGTTATCGCCCGACCCTAATTAAAAGTAGGAAAGGAAAGGGGTTTACCAATAAAACTTGCCAACAAAAATAAAGAACTGCCTCTTTGGTCTTAAGCGAAGTGCTACGCTAGTTCGATTCCCGTGTCAAGCAATGTTGTTGGGTTCTTCTGGGAATTTCTCCAGCAGCTCGAAGATTGGATTTGTGCCTTTTTAACCCCCGACGCAAAAACGACGGGGTGTTATAAGTTTGACGTGTGTGTGTGTGTGTGTGTGTGTGTGTGTGTGTGTGTGTGTGTGTGTGTGTGTGTGTGTGTGTGTGTGTGTGTGTGTGTGTGTGTGTGTGTGTGTGTGTGTGTGTGTGTGTCTGTGTGTGTGTGTGTGTCTGTGGCTTCGTAGCTCCCGAACGGATGAACCGATTTTGTTTTTTTTTTATTTGAAAGGTGAATTAGTCGGGAGTGTTCTTAGCTATGTTTGATGAAAATCGGTCCAAGATGGCCGCCGCTACAAAATAGCGAAATACATATTTTTTCACAACTCCCTCAATATGGGTATCAAATGAAAGCGCTTAACTAGGAGAATACTATACACTATGATAAATTTTAAATCCAAGATGGCCGCCACCACAAAATGACAAATTACATTTCATGTCGGGGGTTCTTGATGGCAAAAGGCTCGCCCTCCATTAGATCTGGCCTAAACTTAACGGCGAACTGAGGGTGTACCGCAATACACGTCTACTAACCCTTTGAAGAATACAGGCGTGATAGTAGATTTATAAAGAAGAAAGTGAAGAACTATAAAACAGAATGTAAACTACAAAGCTGCATTTTAGTGGAGTCTGAAAAACTTTGTTTCTACAAATAGTTTAGCGAAACTGCGAATCGCGACTCAATACGGACTCACGCTTTACGCTTTTTATTTTCAATTATTTACTTGGTTGTCTTTTGTAAATTGACTGAAGGTAAATACATAGAGAAAAGTATGTTAAAAAAATACGGTTTCAGGCAGGATTTGAGAATGCGGACGCTTTAGTTAGTAGTGGCTAAAGCGTCTGGTGAACTAATGTGTCTAGTGTAACTGTGGTCTAGCTAATTACCGAGACCAATAAAACTTCGTTATATTGTCATTTTTAATGCCAAATATGTACAATAAAAATACCTAGGTACATAGAATAGTTATAAAACAATATCAAGCCCATAAAAGTCGACATACGCAACATATGTGGGCAGAATCCTCAGCTAACAATCCGACTAATGCGCGCGCAGACATTTGCAATAAAAACCCCATTGCGAACACAATACACGTAAAAATACACTCCACATATTTCACCGTTTTCATGCAACGATTATTGTGTCTATTCAAAATTAATACAACGATTCATATATGAACTTTATGACTTCAGAATAAGGTCGGAATTGTAATGGGTATTGTCTTTCGCACAGCGTGAGTCCGTATTGAGTCGCGATTCGCGGTTTCGCACGACCGCGGTGTGACGACATGTGGTGCAAGGGTTAACTTAAGGGTTAAAACACTGTTGTTTTCTTTATGGTTTAGCAAAACAAAGGGCAAAGGGTAACAAGTTCGCGCCTACCGCCCGCTGAGCCGTTGTCCTTTTTTTGGTTAAAAGAGGATTATTCCGCAAAAATATTATTTTGATGTCTTTATTTCGCGTAGTTACAACATACCAATTGATCGGTTTCGGAGATATGTATTATTATAAAAAATATTTGTGGATATTATTTAATCGTTTTCTAGTTTTGGACTTTCCGTAATTAGGTAGGTACAAATAATTATTATTGTAATTTTACTTCATGCAATAGATAAAAGTTTCTTCTATACTTTAATATCATACTTTTCTGTACTTATTGCCGTAAGTAATTAATACTTATTCCATTAATTTCAAAAGTCTTGAACAGTAAATTAAATCGTACAGTGGTACACTCCAAAGCGTATAATGCTCGCACTTGTTTCCACGCACATTAAGTTCGACAATCGCCGTATAAATTTACATTTTCATTGGGCACATACACTAAAATTATCCTTACGTAAAGGCAATAGCGGCTAATTTGCCACTAACATAACCATTCGTAAAATTGTCAGATTATACAGTATGGGTTGACAAGTGGCACTTGAGGACAATTGAATTTTTAGTAACAGTTCGCGATACCCTCTCGAAATTTATTTTTTAACAAATGTCGCGGCAGATTATCCGTATACAAAATGATAGCGGTTTAATTCCGCGGGGTGGGCCCGGCATGCCCCGGCTGGGATATCGGGGCACTTTAAAAACTCATCCGTAAATTAAATGTAATTGTTCGCTTGTTAACCACAACGAAGGGGAGTTAATGTGGTTTTTTTATTACTATTTCGTTAGCTGCAAATGATTTTGAATAGATTTTATGGCTTAGTTTAAAAGAAACACTTCCAAGTAACTGAACTCATCATTATTAGCGTTGCGCGTTAGGGCTGAGAAAGCTTTTCCATAGATTTTCACAACAAACAACGAAAGAGGTTGCTTGAATGTATTTAGGACTTCAACATCAACATCAACATCACATCAGCCTGTATTCTTCCACTGCTGGATGTATTCCTCTCCTAGTGAACGCCACAGAGCCCGGTCTTCGGCTTTCCTTATCCAGTTGCTGCGAACTGCCTTTCACAAGTGGTCACTCCACTTTATAACTTAGGTTATTACTATTCTCTAATTAATTAAAAAAATCGCCTATTATAGAGCGTTTATACACCAAATAGCCTTAATTATTACTACGTCGCACATTGTCAGATAATGTCTCACTGCCGCCTGACCTGAAGCACTCTGCGTATACCTACCTATATTTTTTCGTATAACCCACGAACTTAATGAAATTTGTCGGATTTTCTCGATAGGTTTTTCTAACAGAAATGTTCTAATTGGCCCTAAGACGAAGTCCCGGATTTGTCAATAGGTCGTATAGGCCGCGGCCTAGGGGCGGCAGCGTCCTAGGGGCGGCAGATTTCGCTCACTTCTATTGCTACGTCCCTGATAATGGGGCGGCATTTTTGACAGTGCCTAGGGCGGCACTAAGCTTAAATCTGGCACTGCTAAGACGGTGTGCAGTTTTATAACCATTAACAAAGATGCTGCAATTACCGAAGCCTGATTACTGCGCCCGCCACGTAACACTACCGACGAGATGTTTGTCTTCTGAATCCGAAATGAGCTTTAACTGCGCTATTCCATTCCACCGCAACATTAGTGGAACAAAGGAAACTTGCAAAACATTTATATTTAAATTGCCCATTCTAAAATGTAAATATGAATAAAAAATAAAATGGAGGAAATGGAACTGCAGATTAACCAAATAAAAGACTGGCCAAAAAGGTTTTGCCTACTTTTACATTAATTGCCACGCTATCTAACGACTTCCTCGCCCAAAATGTTCTTGATGGCAGGGCATCGCTACGTCGACAATCCCGAATCCCGTTTAAAAGTTTAAAAGTCAGCTATACACACCTTTGAAATATATCTATTATACTTTTATATCCATATATTCTAAATATCGCAACGAAAAACGTTTCCATAAATTCATTTTTTTCCCTTTTTGTACAACAAAGCCAAAAAATAGTTCCAAATCGGTAAGCTAATAAGCCTATTGTCCTATAGTGATAGGCAAATATTGCCTAAACCAACAATAGGGAAAAAACGCCGCGTCCAGACGCAACATAAGGTGTGAATGTTCACCAATTTACTGGCCATTGACAACAAGTATAAAAGATGTGCCCCCATAAACCCGCCGTCCCATTTGGCCCACTTGACCCCAACTCGGGCGCATAAATTATGCATAATCATCGGAATATTGACGGCGTCCACTGAATTATGTGGTATTATCGCTGTGATGTTAATGCGTGTATTTTAACTTTTTATTATACCAACAAAAAGTTAGTTACTTTAAAAAGTCTAGGTTTCTAGCTTATCTTGTAAAAGCTGTTACTCACGGTCTCACGCAGTCTCACGCCACGGTCCTCCATTTAGGTTAAACGGTATATAGTTTTTTTTTAATTGATAGCCGTGCCATAGTTTCGTCGCTAGAAAAGAACGTTCTACTCCAGCTTTTTACAAAACAATATATCGAAACTGGAAATTAGCTGAGATATTCAGTTAATGAAAACATGTTTTATAATCATACTGATTCGGAATCTATTTGGACTATGTTGTGTCCTTGTCTATAATTCGATCAATTAACAAACACGAAAAGTGATAGTAAATCTAAATCTCGCTAAAATGTTTTATCACCCAAAACATCTCTAGTTTCCCCCAAAATCAAATTTACGCATGTTTAATATGTGTATGAATACTAATGCCCAATAAAAAACGTTATCGTGTTACACGGGCATTAGAATCGACGATAGAATTAGTAAGTAACGATTTTTATCTAACGCAGGTGCAGTTTTGCATACACTCGATAAAAACAGTGTTTATGTAAATGTTAGTAAAAGGTTTAAAGCTTTTACGCTAATGAAGAACAAACAGTTACATGTTTTTAAATATGGAGAAATTGGTTGGTTAGTTGTTTAACATATTTAAAAAAATACGAATATATGCGGTATAAAAACTGCTTTGCTTTTGCTTGAACTTTATTTTATTTTTTTATAAAATATTTTTAGGTACATAGTATCGCAACGTTGTCTCAAGTCATACGAAACTGATTTTTTTTTATATTTAATGAAATAATTAACTTGAATATATAGCAAAAAAAAGAAAAGGACCTTTAAGAATTTCATAATAATCTAACTGATACCATTGTATATAAACAGATAAAAAATATGTTAGTCCTAATAAAAAAATGTATACCTAATAGATACAAATCTCAATACGATAATTAAAAAATGAAAAGGCTTCTAATTTCCTGCGTTACGTTCATAAACAACTCGTGGGCGACGTCGGCGGTCGGACTTTTCATTTTAATTAAAAACCGCTAAATTGTTCTCAGGCTGTGCTTCTTTTCATTCAATAATGAGTCAACACTGACGATAATGAAGTAGGTACGCAGGTAAATGAGTACTATCTATGATATCTTTTTTTTTTCATCATGGCCATGGGGATCAAGAACATTCATCACGACACAACCTGACCTGACTATACTAATTTACTTTCAACCGTATTTTCTATTTTGTCAACCTTAAAATTCTTGTGGACACTATACCATCGCGGCTGCTCAGCATGTCATAAGTTCGATTCCTAGGTGTACGAGTAGCTTGATTGATTTTTTTTAAGAATTCTCAGTACTGGCCTGGAGTTTGGATTAGTGCCCGGTCAATGCCAAAAGACTCGTCCCCTATTACCTACATGAGACCTTATAACAACAATAATAATTATAAAGGTTACCTGGTTCAAATAGCTCTGCGTTATAAGTTGATACGGGTTGCACTTATTTTTTTTTTCGCGACTGAACAATAATTTGTTCAAAGTTCAATGTTACACAATGAGATGCGCGAATTAGCTAATTTCCACGAGGACAATACAGAGCTCTCGACTCAACCGCGCGTCGCGCATACGTCAAATTATTTTCCCGAACTACCCTCGGTTAACTAACGTAAAATATATGTTGAAGGATGAAAGGTGTTGCTAACTAATTTCGTCTAGAAACTACTTAAATTATATAGTTCCCATGTGCTAGGCGGGACTCAAACGTATCTATTAAAAATAAATTTTCCATGCTAAGATCAAGTTATTTTTTAAGTTTGTGAAGCATTTTCACAATAGATGTCGCTACGTCACGAGCGGGGCTCGCGATAGCGTCTGGTGTACCGAACCAGAAGACGCAGGTTCGAATCCTGCTCGCCAGCCGATTTTTTCCTTCATTAAAAATAACTCATAAAATTTCCTTTTTATGAAGAGCCTGTATTTACAAGTTTTTACTTTATATGGCATAGTTAAATGCTAAATATCTTTAAAGAAATAAATCCTTTTAGGATAACTCCAAGAAGAAATAACCGAGTTGACCGAATGTAATCAAATTCGGGTCAGCAGCAAGTAGGACGCGTTGATGTGGTCACTATAATGCTCTACACTACTCTACAGTTCTACACTTTGTAGTGTCAAGGAAGTTCGATGTGGTTCGGCCTGCGCTCTCCACAATAGCTATTATGTTCATGTGAATATAGTAGGTTCTATGTACTAACCTATATCTGATAGACTGATAAAACTCTATAGACTGTTTAAAGAAATTGTTGCATATTTTGTAACAATGAGAGAGTGGGTTACAGGATAACTACCCTTGCATAGTAACTTTTTACCAGTTTATTTGAAACTGGCGAGAGATCTACGAAACAGTGATATGTTTGGTGCTTGCGTTGACTGAAGAATATAGTTAATTAGTTACGTACTATAAGCTTTTATTTGTTCATGCGGTCGAAATATACGGAGAAAGCATTTATCCGTATTCAGATTTTTTTTTAGAGATTGTTATTTTTGTGCATCGGGTTTGTACTCCATTTTGAAGAGTATTTTCATAACGCCTATTATTACAAAATAACCTACGTCATTTACTTTACCATCTTCCAGTTCCACGGCGACGGAATCCACTGTTACAATGACCGCACCCAACCCTCGCACCAACCACACGGTATCCTACAATCCCTAAGGTTAACAGGTTGTCGAACTTTTGAGATTCAGACTACCAGTAATAGGCACTGGTATAACGGGAACCGATTACCAATATAAGCTTTAGTTTTTCATTAAATACCATGGTATATTTTTATCGGGATCGAAGTCCCTTGGCCTTTAGTTATAATTAGATCAGGGGCACATGCAGCGACTGCCTTCATTCACTGGTCTGGACTGACAAAAGAATATTAAGATACTATGATAGATACCTATAAGTTATAACCCTAATAGGAAAAAATAAGAAAGAGATCTGAATAATATTATTAATACATATAATAATAGAATAATACCTATTACTTTTTATTTATTTTTTGTCTTCCTGCGTTGAAGTGAAATAAATATTTTTTATTTCTTTCTTTATTGCCAAATAGCAAGGAGCCAAGGTAAACATATTTTCTCCAGCTTCCCACATTCCAAATTCGCGCCTTGGCAGTAGTTGGAAATATCATTTGCAAACGAAACCGCGTGTAGCAGATAGTATAACGCTTTAATTATAAAAGCTGTAGGTAGGTACTCTTCGCCTTCATTTTTTGTTTTAATTAAGTAAATGTTTAAGGTAGCTATAAACGGCTTGGAGCGAATAAGCCGTATCTCTCCTTTATTACCGCTATCTCGTAAATATCCACGAAGACAGAAATTTGCTAACTAAATTCAATATACCTAGACCTATCTAATATATAAACCTATTAGGGAACAGTTTCCGTACAAGATAATCCAGGACCAGGAGGACCAGCTGCGCTTGGCACGGTCGGACTTTTGTATAAGTAGGAACTTATTAGGGACTTGAAACACGCTTCAAATCATGCTGTGCGCAAAAAAGACGTACAAAAAACATTGCTGTAAACATAGAGCCAAGTTGCTCGGAAAACGAGGCGAGCATTTTATTTATGCGAGGTCCAAAGATTGTTAGGTTGAATACATAAAAATTCTTCTCAGAATTAATCTATAACTATAAGTACTATTATATTATAAAGAGGAAAGATTTAATTGTTTGTTTGAATTGCATAGGCTTCGAAACTACTGAACCGATTTGAAAAATTCTTTCACCGTTGGGAAGCTACACTATCCCCGGGTAACATAGAGAGATAATTTATAAGAATACCCAGAACACACGGGCGCGGGTGAAGCCGGTGGCGGAAGCTAGTGTTCTAAAACTGATGGTATGATATTGTATTGCAGTGTGAGCGTGCCGGGGTATGCGGGCGGGCTGTCGGCTTCGTTGCCCGGTGGCGGTGGCGTGACGGGAGCGGCGTGGGAGCGGCTGGGCTCCGAGCTGGTGCTGTCGGCGCTGGTCGCCGCTGCCTACTTCGCGGCCATGGAGCGCCGTTGGACTGGAGCCGCGCCGGCGCTGCTCGGCGCCGCTTACTGCGCAGCTAGTTTTGTCTCTGTTAGTATCTAAATTCTTCTATTCAATGCAGAATGGTGACAACAAAGGCCCAAGCTTTTTTTCTGCACCAACTCTTTCATCAGTTGCATCTAACTTTACCAGTATTATAAGCAGCTAATTTGAAGTGTAGTTACTGTTTGTTTTTTGTGTATATCTCCCGCTAATTAAAACGGTGTTGGAATTAATTTTATCGGCTAGATATTGAAATATATATTTCTATCAGTTTCTTCCCCGAAAATGGGACTTAAAAAAAGGTTTTAACATAATTTTACAGTTACATTTCAATATCTAGACATAAATTTTAATTATTAAATTACTGAATGAATGTCATTATCTCCACTTAATAACTCTTACTTATCTACATGTTTGATAGGAAATAAATGATAATAAGTACCTGCCTGCCTATTGAAGAGCATAAAATCTGTGGTGTCAGGTAGACACGAGAGCAGATATAGAATAGTAAGGCGAGGTCTTGCATTGTTTGCCGCTGAGTTATTATGTGCAATGTATTACGGCGGGCTACCTGCCTTTTGTGCAGAGAATCCTTAAGAGCAGCTGCCGTGGTACCCATCTGTCCGATTCGAACAAAGTGTGTACATAAAAAATAACTACCTACGCAATACCTTCAATAAGTCTATAGAAATTTCTTTGCAAAACAGACAAGGCGCATGTCTTTGTACCGATCGATTCGAATAGTTATTTCTTTTTTTTAAGTATTCAGATCCAAAATTATTAGAGTTACGAAGTAGTTACTTACTTTCCCGATACTACCTACCCGAAAAACGTCAAGGGTAGGGCTATCGGAAATGAAAATGTCTTATGTAATTAAAATTAGTTATGAGGTCAGATTTTAATAACTATCTGTGTAGTTTTGATTACGGACGAGTCGAGTATAAGAAATAAATGGAAGTATTTAGTTGCATGCGTTAGACTGGCAGCCAATGAGCCAACCCTATCGCAGGTTGGTAGGAAGTCTTAATCACCGATATCGTCTTCAAGTTTAAAAAAAATATCTTGACATACCTAAATACCATTCGTAAGTTGGTAATTGGTCTTGGTACCAAAGTCAAATAAAATATCAATGCTTACAGATGCCATCACTGAACCCAGCGCGGTCACTGGGCCCATCTTTTGTGCTGTCACGCTGGGACAGCCACTGGGTGTGCTGGGTGGGGGGCCTGGGGGGTGGCGTGGCATCAGCACTGTTGCATGAGTGGGGAGGGCGGCGGGCGCGAACGGGCTCGTCGCGCGCCTCGTCCCCCCGTGACCTGGATGACCTGGACAAGCCAGCCTTCCCGTCGCACCACCACTATCGGCACGCGCCCACCTACTGCGCCGCAGCACCGCGGCCCGACACCGCCGAGCCGCTCTACTCCGGCACCAAGTCACTATACTGCCGCTCTCCTCCACCCGCCAGGCACGGCTTGCACAGGTAACAACTATATACCTCTTCTCTATTTTTCTATCAATCAACTAATCAGAAGTTCGGACATTGACTGGGAGAGCCCTACGTTTAGCAGTGGATAAATACGTATATGCTGATAGTAATGAACCAATCAGTTTATCGCAGCCTACATAGTAAAATCTGCTATTAGTTATTGTATCCTGTTGATTAATTAACGTTGTGGTCTTGCTTTTTACATGACCTCCGCCTGCCTTTGGCTATCTTTAAAACATTGATGTCCAAAAATAGTAAATCCTATATAAACTTGTATAATCCTATATGTACTATGTAAACTTGCAGATCTCAGTCGGTGTACAGCAAGGGCAGCTCGGCGACGAGTGGTGCGACCAGCAGCGCAGCAGTAACAGGCGCGGTGGGTGGTGGCCCGCTGGTGACGGCCACGTCGCTAGTGCTGCGCCCACCTGCACACACGCACGCACACCATGCTCTCGCACACAATCAAAACGCGCACAATGCGCAGCGAGACCCACCCTATGGTACCGCCAATGGAATTCGCCCCGGACCCGCTGGTAAGTTCCTGCAGTTTTCACAAACTCGTACTTCACACCGCATAGTACCTACCTAAATATTTATTTAACATCTTGTTCAGCATATTTCCCTATGTAGGTATACCGATTTGGCCATAATCTATGAATTCATCTCTTTTCTCCAACTTGACCACAAATCAATATCAATTGGCATTTGTACGTTGCCCAGAACCTGTAGACCTAATTGTTTCTACGAATTAAATGCTAATGAAAAAATGTTGATGTGCAGGTGCAGCGGTGAGTGACCGTCGCGAGTCGGTGTACAGCGGGAGTGTGGGCGGCACGAGCGCTAGCGGCGCGTCGGTGAGCGGCGCGGGCGGCGTGCGGCGCGACGACGCGTACGGCACGTACTCCCGCGCGCCGCACTACCGCGCCGCGCACGCGCCGCACGCGCCGCACACGCCGCACACGCCGCCGCACGCGCTGCCCGACCACTACTAGCGACGCGCCGAGCAGCACAACATTGCGCTGCTCTTCGACGTTTGAAACGTTACACCTTCTACTGATCGAAACGACTGTGGACAATAGGGGATAATAATTTCTCCTGGAATAGCCAAAGCACATGTAACGTGAATAACTCTTGAGTGCTAACAAAACACTCCATTGGTGTGTGGATGATTGTTGTTTATTTTGAATTTTGTACTCTGAAAGGACGTGTGGAGTCTTCTTATTTGTCAAATAGTTACCTATCAGTTATATTATTTGAAATAATTTGGGAACTTACATGATAGTGCGTGCTATAATGTACCTTTGTCAATGTAAAGAAAAAACTAAACAGAAAATTGAATGTTTTAAAATAATTATACCTAATATATTAGTTTTTATAAAGTTACAAAATTATTATATTGTGTAATTTAAAATGTTTAAGTAGGAGATATAACAACTAATAATCTGACGTATTTTCTACAACATATTGTTAAGATTAATTAATCAACACAACATGATAAGCGTCATAGTCATGAAAAGCGCATAAACTCACGCACATATGCCGACGGCTGCGTGGTCAGTGAAGGACTCAGCCCTATTCATTCTAGTAATGGGCCATACGATTTATGCAATGTACCTTTATAACTGAATTCAGGTAAAAAATAATTACAAAACCAGAAGTGGCAATGGCCAGTGACATATTAATTATAATAACTTATACCTAAGTATAGCGTTCTTTTGGCTAAGTGGACCAAATCATTGCCAAATATGATAATTTACAAATATTTCATTACAAAAATTAATTAATAGGTATAATGTGCCATAAATATAATAAATAACGTTTTACTTTACGTTACATATTGTTGTAATATACTGTAACACTAATATCAACGTAGATAATGTTGAAAGACTTAATAGTTATGATAAGTTTCGTTTAAAATTGTAAATAACATTATTGTATAGATAGATAATTTTCAAATGATATTACCAAAACGAAGTAACTTTTCTTGTAATGAATAAAATGTAGCGGGTCTTACTAATTGTATAATAATTTCTACTTACTACGTACCTACGTACGTATATCGTATCATGTTTCTGAAATAATGTTAATACATAGTAAAATAGTTCGAAAAGTATGTGATGGCCCGGACTTGGCTGGCACACTGCCGTGCACCGGGTTAAGTGAACAACTAGGTACTCGGCGTCCTGCGTAAAGACAGTAGGTACAGGTACACCGTACAGTTCTCGCCAAACTTATTGTCCGGGTTGAAGTTGGCACGAGCTAACTTTAACCCGGGCGTAAAAATCGGAGAAAGAAAATATTGGATTCAAATGAAATAAAACGACAGCATACAACCTGAGCTTTTGTATTTATTTATTACAATCCTATAATTTTGATTCTCCGATTTTTACGACCGGGTTAAAGTTAGCTCGTCACAACTTCAACCTGCACAATAAGTTCGGCGAGAACTGTAAATTTTTAATGACGTTTAAAATATGTAAAAAGGCGTACGTTATAATTTCTTAACCTGTATTATTTATCGTGAAATACAATTTTATAACGTTGTAACACACGTAGGTACCGTATAAATTTTGTAAATAGTTTTGAAATAAATTCACTTAAAACTTTGTGCCAGTCTTTATTACGTCATAACAATATTATCATTCCTTAGTCCGAACCCCTTGCATGCATGCTTTGCATGTTGTTTAGCAGGCTGTTTATTTAAGTACCTACCTACATTTTTACTCAGGGCCTGTTTCACAGCTTACTGACAAGTTCCCGTTAAATTTACTTAGCAGATAATTTCATACAGATTTTGTTCCATTTTTTAATTTATCCTTCGGTTAATGGCTATCCAGAGGTGGTGAAACAAGAGACACACGGTTTATATTATTTTCAGGCATCAGCAGAGTTATCAACAACGATGATAAAAAATAATAAAATAAATATCTAGTAAACTTGACTGCAGGTACTTAAACTAAAATACAAAACGTATTCACTAGTCACTACTATCTGTGGGTAGTTTGTCTGAAAAGTAGGTTAGAAAAAAAAACAAGAACAATAAGCTCAAAAATATATAAATGCATTTAATCTTAATATTAAATAACTAACCGCTAAAATAAAATAGCTTGAGCCCAAAACAGTACATTGATTCGTACATTATGTAATAGATAAGTATATGAGATTCACGCCAAAGCTTAAAATTAAAAATATACAAGGTGGAAGGGACATCGACAGACATCCGAATACCATGAGTTCAGTAAATGATTCTGGACCTCCCTGGGTAGAAATTTTACGTAACTTTTATTATCAATTTTAAATTTTTTTCTGCAGTTTTTTTTACTTGAACGTGTAAAAAAACATCATTTCTATCTACACAAATTAGATTTAAGTATGATTAAAAAAAAACATTATTTCATATCGCGCGCGCGATAACATTCACCGCGGAGCGTTATAATCGCGTTTTTAGCAATACACTGCGCGCTCAAAAATTTCAATATCTGTAATAATAACCTATCATTTTCTAAATGAATGACCTAGGTCATTTCATTTTTGACCTTGAGAGAAACCTTGTCATGACGTTTGTGCGTCGATGTCCCTTCCACCTTGTATAATAGACAAGTACAGTCAGCAACGAAAGTAGCTGAACACTATAAAATCTTCAAAAAGCTTTAACATTTTTAATATTCAGAATTCAGTGACCCTTGAAGGCAGTACAAATTCTCATAATGGAGGACAATTATATGAAAATGAAAATGAAAATGAAAATCGTTTATTGCCAGAATTTTTTTACATTATTGGTTATGCCCTATATGTTTTACCTAAGTCAAAATCGAATGAATAGTTTTGGTACTGTGATGTTTTTAAACTTTCGCTGTGTTCAACGACTTTCGTTGCTGACTGTAGCTATTTGAGATTCACAGAATATATTATAATATGATAATATTTATCTGATAAGTGGACATGGGATAAGCATTTTAAATACCTACCTTTAAAAATTATTTTGTTGGCACATCAATATTTTAGGTACTTACCTACCTAGGTTTACCTACTGGCTGCTGAAACGTATTCACGCGAATATAACAAACAAAACTAATCTATCGATTTTATCAGCTAGGTGCTCAGTTCCAAATAGGATGCTATGGAGAAGAACCGGCAAGAAACTCCCTAAGAAAAAAAAAATGTATGTATGTATAGTAAACTTGAACAATATATGAACGATAACATCGATTACAACAAGCACTTATCTATACTAATATTATAAAGAGGAAAGATTTGTTTGTTTGTAATGAATAGGCTCCGAAACTACTGGACCGATTTCAAAAATTCTTTCACCTTTGGAAAGCTACATTATCCCCGAGTAACATAGGCTATATATCATCACGCTACGACTAATAGGAGCGGAGTAGTAATGAAAAATGTTGCAAAAACGGGGATAAAATTATAAGACCACGCGGGCGAAGCCGCTGGCGGGAAGCTAGTATTAAAAATATTTATAACCCTAACCGTAGTCCGTAACCGTAGGTAGGTTCATAGAAGTAGATAAGGTATCCACGCAAGTTGTTTTAATAATTATGCCAATATGATCTAGAGAAACATTCTGAAACATTTGCCAATGTTAATTAAATATCATCCTTATTGTCCTTAGAGTTGAAAATAAAGTTAGAATATAACAAGCGAATTTCTATTTCAGTGAGGCGGAAACTCTTTTTCTATAATTAATAACGTATTAATACATTTATATTGAAAATATAAAATACACTAGAGAGTAATGAAACTTCTATAGAACCTACTTACGTACTTCACATTATAAAAAAAACAAATAAATGTAAAGGCATACCACGCGATTCATATTATGATTATCAAGTGGCTACTTTAGCTCTCGCAACCGCGACTGCACACGTTCTGTATAGTCTATTCGTACAATGCGAGGTTACTGAAAATGTATGGCATGATGTGCAGCCGCGTTCGGGCGACTAATATTATGATTCATCAAAAGTTGCCATTTTAAACGCCAAAATACGACAAAATTATGAGAAGCTTATCGCAAATTAGAAAAGAGAGCGCGAAATACTATGGGTAAGTCATATCATCATCATATCAGCCAAGAGAGGGTGATCCAACGACTCCCAGCGACCTTTACCAGGTCGTCGCAGGCCCATCTTGTTTGCTGTGCTTTCCTGTGCGCGTGGTCTCCGTTCAAGAACCTTTCTGCCCCAGCGGCCACCAGTTCGGCGAGCTGTGCCCCCCGCTCACTGTCACTTCAGCTTGCTAATCCTTTCGGCTGTGTATGTCGGCAATTTCAGTTCTTCTACGGGTAATTGTGCGCAGTTAATTGTTCTTAATCTTGATAAGAGAACAAATCTCATTACACATCGCCTTCAGAAAATTTCTGTAATTACTGTATGCTGTTTGAATTATCTGTAAACAAAAAGAAACTGAGTTCGTCGTACGTAATTTCATAATTATTAACGGAAATTGGTTGTAGAACTTCAAATGATGATTCAACTAGGCAAAGTTGTACTGCAGACGTAATGACATCTACCGTTCGTTGGCATGTTCCTATATTATGGGCAAGCCATTGCCATTAAACGGACACAATTCCAGACTCCGAGGTGCTACTGAGAATTTTATAGAAAAAAACAATGGCACTGCTCGACATAAAAAATGAACACAAGCTCTTTCACTCAGAGGCTGTGCTTACGTCTTGATTCGTTCGTATCTCTGAAAAAAGAAGAACCCTGTCTCCACCACCTGGGTGTCTCTATCCACCGTTTGTGTCAGGAAGGCATGGAGGTATCAAGTTAAGATGAATGTAATACCTACATAAGTGGGTCTACGGTTCTTTGAAACTAAGTTTCTACTCTTAGGCTAACATTAAGGCTGAGATTCAGAGAAGAGACTCAGCATGAACTTACGCTTCCGTATGTCAAATTGTAATCTCAGCCTTAGACTTATTCGTCTACTTGAGTCGAAATGTGCATAATTGATGGTTATTTAATGTATGTATCATTAAATAATTTAAACATTTAAAATTAATTCTAAACATTGAAACTTACAAGTAAATCAAAACTCATAGGATACTTCCCGATCAAGTCGTAGCGAAACTTAAGAAGGTACTGTTATGGTTTTTAATTCGAAACGAAACTTAAGAATTATGCTATTGCGAACAATTAAAACCCAATAACACTTCGCTCCACCTGGGAATAGAACCGACAATTTAAAGCTTAGCTACGATAGAGACTACTAAACCTAGAACGTGGTGTAGACACATCTATTTATTATATCTAACAAAGATAAGATACTTAGATACATACCTGCTTTAGTTTGTCTACATAATTGTCATTAGAGGTATTTTTACTTTCGCCGCGTCGCCAGCGGTAGAACTCTTTTAGCGCGAGTTCAGATACTGTTTGGTGGTGCCTGGGCACGTCAAATATTAACTTCTTCAGGAAGGGTACCACGAAAACTGACCAAACCGATGGCTGTGTGATCTTGTCCATCTCTGTTCGGTAAATCTTTTCGGCTAGGTCCACCGCTTGCTCATTATTGAACTCGTTGTTTTTCTTCAGCTCAAAATAACGAGCTTTCAGCGCCTGTAATAAAACATAACACATGACGCCATGTATCCCATGAAGGGTTAGGCAGGGGTGTACTGTTATACACCCACAATTCACCGGTAGGGTTAGTTATACCCCATGTCGTAAGGGGCGAGCATATTGCTATCAACCAGGCACAAATCCAGACTCCGAGCTTCTACTGGTTATCGAAGGGTTCGGTTCAAGTCCGTCGAACTCTAAGTCACCCAAATCGACCACTAAACTTATGAGGCCGCAGCACCTATAAAAATATTTGTTTATTTATCGGAACATACAGGGAAGGAATTTGAGATGAAACCAGTGCGGTGAGAAGGAACTATGGAAACAGCCAAAAAACTGGAAATACAGGAGTGCCTGGATCGTTAATGAAATCATTAACTCTTTGGTGACAAGTTGACGAGGGACTTATTTAAGCTGGGCATGAAAGAGCATGCATACTTCCAAAGCCCAAAAATGAAACGAATGCAGTTGTTCAGGAGACGATCCAACTTGTTAAAAAGTTCTTGAGATAAATCGCAGTCACATCACTAGATAATTACAGGAAGCACAAGGGACTGGACCAGATGGATTTTAGTAGGAACTTTACATGTAAGTTTTTCTCATGTACCGGGGATGTGCCCTAGCTGAAGATAACTTGGGGGTGCTGGGGTGGTCACAGGCAGGGTGAGGACACAACCTCAACCATCCCAACCATCTTCTATGAACCTATATGGCAAATGTGGTGGTTTAGGTAGGAATCGATTTTGCTTAAATCTAGGGTGATAGCAAAAGGTATATAAGTTGATACATATTTTTATGCTTTATGCTGACTTACCTCAATAAGCTTCGCTAGGTATTCATCATCTTCGGTTTTAGTTCTGTTAGCAACGAACTCTTCAATGGTTTCATCCATGAATTTCCTGTGCAGCTCTTCGAGTTCTAGCGGGTGGAAGCAGGATGACTGCGGGCCCCACGCGGACCTAAATAAGTTATTGTACTTAACCTCCCCCGCCTGCATGGCGAATCTGTTGCTGTTTGTGTTCATGTTTTCGAATTCCTTGAAGTTAATATCGATTTCCTGTAAATTGCACAAAATCACATTTTTAATTTTTTTAAGAACATTTTAAGGAAAGTAAAATTCGACTTCCAGCAGAACCTGGGGTCTCCAGTTTGGTACACAGGTTAATTATCTCTTGTTGATGATTCTGTTTCATTTGCCGTCAAAGTTATACCTACTTACCTACATTCTTTACAATCCCGATGGCTGCCCGATACTTAGATTTTCTACTATCTTGGTCACGGTTCTAACCTAACCTAATCGATACAAAGATGATCAGTGTATGTCAGTGTATGTACTAAGTATGGTGAAGTATCATCTACTGCAGTTCACAATAAAATTTATCGACAGTTTGCAACAATTCTCCTTATAGTATTTGTGTAACACTTAAATACACTTATTCACTATAGTTGCTAGTTACTATGTTATTGCTGTTGTAACGTGTTCTTAAAATGATGAAACTGATGTTTATAAGAAGCTTCGAAAATATTGACATACTTTAAGGAGTTGATCCATGTAGTTGTCGTGTTGTTGTGCGGTGATGCGGTTCCTCTCCTTGTTGAAGAGCGTTCTTGCTTCTTCGAGAGCCTGCTGGTGGTGGCTATGCAGCAGTCTGGTGCTAAAGCCGGACTGGTTCAGCGCCAGCTTCATGCAAGTTGTGTACACGTCACGCGCCGACATCATCGCACTCCTGTTGTTCTGCTCGTTCAACGTGCAGAAGTTGCGGTACAGCTTCTCCAAGCACTGTAACATGACCCACAACATTAAAATAAATAAATAAATATCCTGGGACATTTTACACAGCACCATCTAGTCCCAAACTAAGCAGAGCTGGTACTATGGGTACTAAACAATGGATATAATACTTATATACATTTTTTTTGTAAATACATACTTAATAATACATAGGAAACACCCAGACAAACACAAACATTTATATTCATCACATAAATATTTGTGTAATCGAACCCACGACCTCGTGATCAGCAGTCCGGTACCCGAACCACTAGACCACAGACGTCGTCGAATTATGCTAATACTCATTACTCGTACCGTACTGTAATGTTTTTTTTTATATCGTAAGGGTGGCAAACAAGCATGCAGCCCGTTTGATAGTAGACGGTTACCGTAGCCTATGGACGTTTACAACACCGAAGGGCACTCACGCGTTGCTAACCCTGCAGAAACCTCTTAGAAGTTTACTGACAACTCACTGCGCCGACAGTTTATGGAAATGTTCTTCTTGCTGCCAGCGCAATGCATCTTTAGAAAGACATCCGGCAACCTTACTCACTGTAGCAACATTTGAGCGTTAAATTGAAATGCCATAAAATACATAACTCTGCATCACCGTTCGGCAAATACTAATGGTATGAGTAATGTTATGTTCTAATACCTGCACAAGATCAGCTCTATCCTTATCCTCGCAATTTTCAGGCGTGTCTCGCGCGGAGTCAAAGATCGAGAGCGCGGCGTCGAGCGCCTGCACGTGCAGCGCGTGCAGGTCGAGCGGGTGCAGACACAGCCGCGCCTGCTCCGAGCACACGCTGTTCACGGCGTCCTCATACGACTTCCTGGCGAGGTCAGTCGTCTTCTGGAGCTTTACTTCGTTCTTCCACATGTATAGTTTCCGATGTCCCTCCAGTACCTGTCAAATTATACATTGCTTTAAAAAAAAAAATATTGGTCTAGTAGCGTAAGCGCAGCGCATATATTTATTTCTCGTTCCTTAAACGCATCCATGTTTTGCCTTATTACTTAAAGGGCATCTGTGATGTTCCGTTTGCAGATAACACCTCACTCGTTTTTAAAGTAGGTATTCCGTTTTAAAGGTAGGTAGGAATTCTGTTTTGTGCCAGTGTGCCCACTCCCCCCTAATCTAATACAAATATTTTAGGTGTAAAATAACATTAACATCAATAAATTAAAATAATAGGTTTCTGTGATCACTAAAGAATCACAGCGCAGGTTTGGGATCCTACCTTTTTCAGTTCGTTTAAATGATAGTTAGTTTCTTTTTGTGAGACGATTTTCTTCTTCTTTTCGTAGCAGCCGAGAGCTTCTTCCTTGGCGGCGTGGTGCCAGTCGGACAGTACGCGCTCGGGCACGCTGAGCGCGTCGCGCACGCGCTCCTTCATGCGCGACTCGTACAGCTCGCGCGCTTCCCGCACCGTCACCATTATACTCACCTCCGACATCGCCTGCGCGTTACAAAAGTAACAAAAGTTAACCAACGCAACAAGCCTATTTCATCAAAGGAGGTCATCGAAAACGGCCCAAATGATCTACCGAAGGTACGCTGATTACAACTCTAGTCGTACTTTTTTTATATACCTATTGACTGTAGGATGAGAAAAAAAACTTTTAATTTGAGAAAAATCACGCCATTTTGGCACACTATTACCTACCTGTTTCGTAATGATTTCTTAGTAAAAATTGTCAGTGTCCGTTTCGGAATGTCAAACGCACGCCATTACGCCAGATTATTATCAGTTTCATAGTGATTTCATGGTAAAAACCAGTAAAAACTATCAAGTTGATAGTTTCTCAGCCCAAATACCTCCGGTACAAATTTGGGCTGAGTTGTATGGGCTTCCGATGCCCTCTTTTTTTATCGTGCATTGTGTGTGACTTTAGTGGAACATACAGAACATTGATATATGAACAAGGCACAGTATATAGAGGCCTTTAGCCGTACCACTCGCATATATACATCACGACTCGCACTATTTTGGCCAGGATAAGTCATGAATACAAACGCCACCTACGCAGGAATACGCAAGTCGGCAACGGTAAAGATTTTTAAAGTTATCTTCGATCTTCTATCGATATTTGTACTGAACGGGTTTTGAGATCCTACGAATGTTAGACCATAGCCTGTCGTGTCAGTATATTTGCTGTCGATGTACTTATTGACGCTTTGGCATTATATAGAAAAAACAAAACGTTACATTAAAAAACTATAGTTATAATTTTAGTATATAGTATAGTTATAGTCTTAGGACTTAACAGCATCTGTCGAATAGGTACGTTACTAGTTCTGAACTGACTTATAAAAATTCCTATAAACGGTTAAACCTATAAACGTATACGGTATACTATAAGGTACCTTATAAATGGTTGTAACTTTGGGGATACCATCGCCATTAAACGTTTCGACGCACTTCTTGAAGTACTCGAACCAAGTTTCCGCGGTGACCTGCTCTCCGTTGAAAGTCTTTGGAGTAAGGTGTTTCGGATCGAAGATTGAAGGTACAAAGTCTCGCAGTTGTGCTTGAAAGTCTTCATCAATATCTGTAATAAAAACAAATCATGTTGAATATTAATATTTGATCTAACGCGGTCCCTGCGAGGTATTAGTAGGTCGCGATCGAATAGGTTCTGAGTACTTTCTCAAAGTGGACTTTTCTTATCTACGATGGGGATTTCATTACCTGCATCCTTCTAGGAGGTGAATCAGACCACGATATAATAAATATACGATATACTACGTAGATGACGTCTGTGGTCTAGTGGTTCGAGTACCGGACTGCTGATCACGAGTTCGTGGGTTCGATTCCCACAAGACACAAACATTTATGTGATGAACTTAGGTGTTTGTGTTTGTCTGGGTGTTTCTTATATATCATAAGTATATATTTACAAAAAAAAAGTATATAAGTATTATATCCATTGTCTAGTATCCATAGTACAAGCTCTGCTTAGTTTGGGACTAGATGGTGCTGTGTAAAATGTATTGTCCCAAGAAGATAAGTCAATATCAACGGAACTACACATGTCAATAAAAAAAACTTATTTTTTCATTTTTACAATCCCTGTAATTTGGTATGCAAAGACAGCGCGGACGCGTAATTTATTGTAGTTATACCTACTAGGTATTTATCTATCAGTGTACTCAGAGGGGAATAAGTTTGAGACCACAGGGTCGTAAGAATATTTTGCTAGAGAATGTATGTGTGCCACGGTTAAAACTCACCACGAAGACATCCATTGAAGGTCTTTTTCTTGGTAGCCAGTTTGCCGGGGTACGGCATCAGGAAGCACTCGATCTTTTCGAAACATGACCGAATGTTTTGACGAACCTCCACAAGCTCCTTCTTCTTATTTTGGTTGGACTGGTAACAAATATTTTACATATGAGCTTGGCAAAAAGGCCACTCTTAAAAATATAACATTAAATACAACATAAATTTTGTCTGGGTGTTTCCTATTATATTATATTACAAATAAAAGTATACGAGTATTTTAACCATTGTCTAGTACAAGCTCTGCTTAGTTTGGGATTAGATGGTGCTGTGTAAAAATGTGCCAAGTTATTTATTTATATATCACTTGTTGGCACATTTTGACGAGAATTCATAGCTCGAAGTCTTCTCAAAGTTAGTGTAAAATGACCCAAGATATTTATTTATTTATTGCTAAAATCTTCTATGGATTCTAAATACTTATAAAAATGGCTTGCAAACGAATTTCTAGAGTAAAAAAAAAATACTAATTTTTAGACTGAATGTGTATAAATCAAACGTGGGTATGTGTATACCTGGAGTCGTTTGTTGAGCAGATCCCTCCCGCCGTCGTAGCCATACTCATGGTCGTAGTGCTCCCAGTCTCTGACGAGCACGAGCAGTGTCTGGAACGGCTTAAACTCGTGGTCGCACAGTTTCCCGTACTTGGTAAACAACTGGTAACAAATAATAAACAGACTAGACACCATCACCAATGTGTATGCGTGGCTATAAAATACGGATGCACCCACTGACGTTAATTTAGATCTACGTCTGGGTGCACCTGTGGCCTCCCTGACAACCCCAGGTTAATTTGGGTCTTTAATAAATAACATGCATCTTCCATGCTTCCAATTCGATAGTTATCATTTGGAAAGTTATCATATTTTGACGACGTCTGTGGTCTAGTGGTTCGAGTACCGGACTGCTGATCACGAGGTCGTGGGTTCGATTCCCACAGAACACAAATATTTATGGGATGAATGTAAGTATTTGTGTTTGTCAGGGTGTTTCTTATGTATTATAAGTATGTATTTACAAAAAAAAGTATATAAGTATTATAACCATTGTCTAGTACCCATAGTACAAGCTCTGCTTAGTTTGGGACTAGATGGTGCTGTGTAAAAATGTCCCAAGTTATTTATTTATTTATCACTTGTTGGCACATTTTGACAAGAATTCATAACTCGAAGTCTTCTCAAAGTTAGTATTGTTTAGGGTTTAGAGTAGGTATAATGTGGTTATTCATGTCTGATTACCTACTTATTTTATATACTACACATACTTAGTACTTACTTTTTTGTTATTGTTGAGTTTTCGGATACTAAAAGCGTTTACCGCACATTCGACTATCGCAACATTGTACCAGTGAAAAATGTAACAACTCTTATTTTAAAAGAGTGTCTTGTCATGGAGTTTCTTGCCGGATTCTTCTCCATTGGATCAACATTTTGGAACCGTGCAACTAAAATCATTTAACGTTTCATAAATGCTTTATAAAAACATTTTGAACTTTGAACTTGAACCACATGTTACAAAGAAATTTAGGTACTCCTCAATATAGGAGGCACACCAACCAAATTGCTGTGCTTTCTACCGTCCGGGATTAGAACGCTTAGAAGGAATACCGGACCAATAACTTAAATAGCGCATAAGTATAAATAAGCTCTCGCTCTCAAGGATTAACACGATGGAAGCCAACCTCCAAGTGTTGTAAGTGGTCTTCCTGGATGTTTCCGGAGAGATTGTAGATCTGCACCGACGACATGAGCGTGGACAGCGCGAAGAGGATGGACGTCTCTTGCATAGTAGTGTTCTGGTCGAAGGTGCCCTGTGTGTCCATCAGCAGCACGGCTACCTGCAAAGGAATTGCTAGGTAGCACTTATTTGTTTGAGGTAGCTCCTAAGCAGTGGGGAAGGGGTATTCAATTCTTTTTTTAAATATTCATTAAGTGAAAGTAACTACTTTAACAAGCGCGACACAACGGCGACTAGCCGTATTATCTGACGTTAGTCTGGGCGCGGGGTGGCAGCGCCGGAAAATTGCGAGTAGTAGTAGTAGTAATAGTAAGTAGTAGTAAAAGACTTATAGCTTTCCGCCCGCGGCTTCGCTCGCGTGGTTTAGGTATTTCTCATAACCTCATCCCCTATTTCAACCCCTACAGCCCTTTTTTCACAATATGTCCTTTCTCTGGCTCTAGACTATCTGTGTACCAAAATTCTTTAAATTTAGTGTTTTTGGCGTTAAAGCGAGACAGACAGACAGAGTTACTTTCGCATTTATAATATTAGTAAAGATTTTGTTTTGATTAAATGATACTATACTTATGAATTTGGTGGCGCCAAAGTCGACAACGTAAGGTGGAACCGCGAGGTATAATTGCTATGACTATACAATTATAATATAACTTATTATTTTACCTACATAATAAGTTATATTATAATATAGATATATTGTGCAGTTCGTGTTGACTAGAGAGATTTGTAGGGCGCGTCCGCGTCCGTGATCGGTAGCGGTAGATCAGCTAGGTGATGCAAGCTTTTGCAAGCAAAAGTCACTCAACATAATAACACCATGAAATAGTGCAAAAAATGACGGCTGAGGTTATCTCAACTTCGATACCAACACACACGCATTATCGTCACCGGCTGAGCAACCTGACAACAAGTGAAAATCAATCAACCTTATTCCAAACATGATGAGCGTTAGAATTCTGTTTCGTTGAAAAGCGATAAGCACGCTCGTCCGTTCACCGAATTGATGAGTCACCTACCTCACGGTTAGAAAAAAAGAGTGTTGTTGTTGTTTTTGTTCGTGACCCGCCTCAACTCGCGGACCACTGCTGTACTGTTTGTGAGTTGAGAGATACGGATCGCAAGATCGGCGCAAGCGCAACTACGGCGATGGATGAAGTCATGATGATCATGATTCAGACTCAGAGGAGGTACAGCGACGGAGCCACGGTATATGGGTCATTGTGTGAGTGATATCATACAATGACCCATAAACCGTGGCTCATATATTATGTGATATTATGTAAGACAATAATATAAAAGTTACCGTAGCAATTGAAAAAAAAAATACAGTTCCTATAAAATATTCGTTCCTAAAACAAAGTGGATTGTTTTTACAAGACTTTTGGCCTGTTGGAATAGCTTGCCGTTGCGGTAGGTATATTCAATTTAAAAATGTACCAACTAACTGTAAGCGCCCCGACGCCGCCGCCCCGTAGCCGCCGTGCGGGTTAGAAAAAATGCGACCTTCAAGTAACAATGTCATGTGAGGTTAGTAAACTGCACGGCCGGGTGTCTGGCTGGCTCGCACTGCGTAGCGGACCGCTGCACTGTTACAAATATACGCTGTGGCTCATAGGTCGGGCACGTGTAGAATAATTTTGATATAATTTATACTTCTACGGTTTTGAAGCCTGAACGGTTTTTAAACAAAGTAATTTAAGGTGAGGGTGCCGCTGGCCAAATTGATAAACATCGCAACTATTCATCATCCACATAACAAAATCAATATTGTCCAACAGAATTTACTTACTGTTACGTTACGATGAAATTCGTAATGATTCTAGCCATCTAACAGAAATCTATACTAATATTATTATCTATACTAAGAGGAAAGATTTGATTGTTTGTTTGTATTGAATAGACTCCGAAACTACTTAACCGATTTGAAAAAGTCTTTCAGTGGTAGATAGCCCATTAATCTAGGAAGGCTATGGGCTGTATATATTCCATTACGCTATGACTAATAGGAGCGGAGCAGCAATAAAAAATGTTGCAAAAACGGGGGGAAAAAAATTATATGACCACGCGGGCGAAGCCGCTGGCGGAAAGCTAGTATATAATAATTATAACATTGTATTTTTTTAATAAGACGTCTTCGAGTTATCAAAGACATTAAACCTACAATGTCCACACATTCTGTTATCGCAATATTATATTGTACCAATGAAAAATATCACAATTCTTATTTTAGAATGTCCAAGTTTCTTGCCGGATTGTTCCCCCTCCCCTATGATCAACTTTTTGGAACCTCGCAACTAGAACGATTTAACGTTTAATAAATTCTTGTAAAAGCAATCGAAATCAAATCAAAATGGACATTTTTGGTAATGTACGAGTGAATCGTACGATTCGTACGTACAGGGCACTGTCCGCACTTTTATTGCGTTTGCATTATTTAGGTCATTACCCGGCAGAAGGTCACGATCATCGGTCAATACGTGTAGGTAGGTACTAGGTACTCATTTTCATTTAGCAATTGTAATAATAATTATCATCATCATCGTGAGACCCTAATCCTGCTCAGTGATCAGGGTCGCTAACAGTCAAAAATAAACAACTGATTCATCCTTGTTATCGAACTATAAACCAATTTCGTTTACGACCGTTATTGCTAAATTGCTGGACATTTTGCTTTGATTGGAGATCTGGACACTTCGACCTTCGGCAGTATACCTAAACTTCGTGATACTAAAGTCATTGTCATCAGACAGTCGACAGTATCTCAATGGACGACGCGTCTGTCCTCTACAAATGAGTTATCATCCGGTGATCCATTATTTAGGAACATTGTATCCAGTGCCGTTATTTGTCATCTGCCGGGCTAACATGCACGCCGCGAGAACATTTTGTCGACGCGTATGTCGTGCTTTTGTTTCGTTTTCGCACAAGAAAGAGCGAGACAAAAGAGTAGACAAAATTTTGTCGCGGCGTGCATGTTAGCCCGGCGCATTTTCGCATTTTCTGCGACTACGTGTGGTCAACCGGGATACTTCTAACCTATGCCAAGTGTACAACAGTTGTTTACTCTGCAGCGAAAGAAGATTTATGAAGGATGAGAATGTACAAATGTGATAAGTGAATATTATGTTGTGTTTACGGTATAAATAGAAGTTGTGGCGGTAGAGAAGGAAGATGGGTTGACGCGGTAGGTTGATGACGAATGCAATTATTCTCCAATTTAGCTTTGGACTCAACATCGACTGGCAGCTACATCAGGGCATTCCTTATGGCCTGTAAGTGCGAGCGAGAGGTCCGATAATAATTATTAGGTACCTACTCCTGTTTTACATACCACATTAATCTATTAGGTACCTTTTTAAACCAGAGTCGGTTATTTCGTCCTTTAGTTCAGTATAGAGCAAGTTTCCCCGCAATTATGGAAATTGCGTGTATTTGTTACCTACTACAATGTCTATATTCGTTTATATTTATTAATGTTATATCTGGTGTATTAAAATGAATAATGTGAACATTAAGGATGGCTCTATCAATATAGAATTATGTTCTCTAGCATCGTACCAGGATTTTTTTTGTAAGTAGGTAAGTAAGACGGAACAACAGAATCAACGAGTTTGTGTTGGTAAGTAAGTTTATGGTGCATGACATTTGCTACCTGACCGTTTCTGTGTTTGTATTCTATCTGGGCTATTGATTAATAACGTATTCTTGGAAATCCAAAGAGATCTGCTTTGAGAGGAGTTTCAGTCGATCAACTTTGAAACCCAACTAAGTCCTTTCATCACTACGTCATAGTGTAAAACTACGTCGTTTATTTGTTCAGGGGTTTTTCATAATTCATGATTATTTTGTTACCTTTTTGCCGTTTTCCATGGTGGTAATGATGGGTTCGGGCCACAAGTGGATGCCGATGGTGTCCCGCTCGTCGCCGCCGCCTCGCCAGTGAAATCCTTTTAACGGTTCGTCTTCCTGTCCCAACCACTCGCCATTCAACTGACTGGAGCGCTAAAAATAGCAAAATCTATGGAATCACGCGAACATTTTCAAATTGAAATACTACTCCAAGTAGTTATTGTATCTATAGGTGGAATCCGGGACAGCGGTCTCGGTTCCGAAAGTTCCATGACCCCGTTTTAACCCCCGACGAAAAAACGACGGGGTGTTATAAGTTTGACGTGTCTGTGTGTGTGTGTGTGTGTGTGTGTGTGTGTGTGTGTGTGTGTGTGTGTGTGTGTGTGTGTGGCATCGTAGCTCCCGAACGGATGAACCGATTTTGATTTTGTTTTTTTTATTTGAAAGGTAAATAAGTCGGGAGTGTTCCAAGATGGCCGCCGCCACAAAATAGCGAATTACATATTTTTTCACAACTCCCTCAATATGGGTATCAAATGAAAGGGCTTAACAAGTAGAATACTATACACTATGATAATTTTCAAATCCAAGATGGCCGCCACCACAAAATGGCAAATTACATTCCGTGTCGGGGGTTTTCAATTTTTTTTATTTAGGTTATTGCCCAGACACCTTTGCGGGCACGCACCCTAAACTTCATAAAAGTTTCATTGTAATCGGATAAATGGTAGGTTGATAATGAAGTATGATGAGGACATAGAGGAAAAACAAAGACTCATTGTTATGTAGGCATTAGAAGATTTTCTATACATATAATAAAACAGTTAAAAAATGTGTGTTTGAGTACATTGAATATAATTACATAAAAAAATTCGGCGATGAAGACAGAAATAGAGTAAGAATTAAAAATAAAATGTCTGCCTGTTTATCTGTTTGTACACGCTAATCTCCGAAAATACTGGACGGGTTCCTGACTATTAAGCCTGGGCAACATATAGGGTATAATTGATTTTGGAAACTGGAACACCTGAGGACCACAATGGTCCCGCTAAACTGCAAGAAATATAGAAATGACGCCTAAATAAAAGTTGTTCATCCTGATGAGCATTTTCTGTTGAGGAATACAAATCGAACGAAGATCCGGAATACCTGATTGAGAACCACAATGGTCTAGCTAAACTATAGGAAATCTAAAAATGACGCCTTAGCAAAATTTATTCAGTTTGATGAGTATTTTCTGGTGAAGTATTAAAATAAGGTTAATGAGAAAGGATTTTGAGAAATTCGTACGGGATTGGGAAAAAAATTAACGCGTGTAGCACCGCGCGGAACAGCTAGTGTAAAATATAATAGTCCAGTTATGGAACCCTGGTCTTTAAGCCAAGCTTTACTTATGTTTTTATAAGGAATTACTGATCCTCGAATTATTATATCATATCATCTTCAAGTTCGAACTCTGAAGACGTTCTTTTTCCGAAATCTTTTACCTCTTTGGTACAGTTGATATAACTTACCGGTGCTTTGAGGAATCGTAAGAAGAAGTCAAGCATGAAGGACTTGCCGCCGCGGAAGGCGCCGGCGATGCTGACGACGACGACAGGCAAGTCGCGCACGGCGGGATTCAGAAGTATCTGCTCCAGCGCTTTTATATCCAGATCGTAGCGGTTTGAACTTTCTCCCGACTTCAGCACCTGTACGCCTTCATTGACCATGACCATGGCCCCATTCATGATTCCGGACGCTAAGGACATTTAAAACACCTCTATTTAAAGGTGCGTTCTGCTGGTAAAGTTCCAACATACTCAACCCCGGACCTGGGAGCAAACCACCCGGTTTGCCCCCAGGTCCGGGGTTGAGTCCCTGCCCCGCGTGGCAGTTTCAGGGGAAAGCATTGTTTCTGTGTGATGTCTCTTCCACGGGAAACCCCGTCACATCTGGACATTGAGTTGTCTAGATGTGACGGGGCTACAATGCTCAATTCATTAAACCCAATTTAGATAATATTATTTAAGTATATGTAGAGTACGACTGCCCAACCAACAATTTTTAAACTACAATGGACATAGGTAATGGATACATACAGACTAGATCTACATTTGTGTGTATCTGTAGGTATAGGTACATTTTTGTAAATATTTATTTACAAAAAAGTAAATATTTATTTACAAAAAAGTACCTATAACTACCTGTAGTAAGTACCTAAGTACTTATTGTGTATAACAACAAAGACAACACAAACACTTAAATTCGTCACATAATTTTATTTTTATTTATTTATTTGATGCACAAAACACATTATAATCATAATATGAACACCATAAAAATTAAACATTTTGACCTACATTGTAACTTATCACTATGTGTATTGTGCATACTACAAAATCACAATAATAAATTAATAAGATAATAAAAAGCTCATAAAATTTAGGACGAATAAAAGGAAAACATTATGTGATGAATGACAACACTAGTAATTTTTATTAGTGTTGTCATTTAATTTTAATATTTGTATCCTGTGAGAATCGAATAATCAGCAGGCTGGTAGGTACACCACAGGCGTCATCTTCATCAATATATTTAATTTTGAACAAGATACCTAGGTGAGCTATATAATGTATGCAAGTGTCCTATTTACCCCGTCATTGTCATCCATGAATGTTCCTGATCGGCCATGAGTCATCACTTGCTCTATGCGTCATCGCCGATTACCCATAATGGCAAGTGCGGTTTTAATTTTTAGCAATATGATTCAAAAGCTGCTGATATGTTTCTTTTGACATTCCATACATAGATAAAAATTTTGTATCATCATGCGAAAGTTCTTTAACCGCAACAAATAGTCGACAGTTAATATTATTTTCAATATAAGGAGAGAGATAAACATAACATGCTAAAATATCATCATCACTCGAAGACGACATTATCTCGCGACGATACAAGCGGTCAAGCGGTACTGCAGGATTTTATACCGAGAATATACCGATAGGTTCTTAGATGAAAGCGATGCAGTATCGTTTCGGTACAGAGCATACCGATGCCGCGCCGCTACCGCACCGACATGTCAGGAAACGGCCTTAGGGCGGTATGAGTGTGGCCTACCGTGCCGCTAATAGGTTCTCAAATGATTCACTGTTTTTTAAAATGTAACCAACATTATACACAGATCCCATTTCTGCTGTACCACTGCTGGGCAAAGGCCTCCCCCAGGTCTTTCCATACACTCTTATCTCGTGCCGCCTCAAACCAATCAAAAAAGTTAATGAGCTTAAAGCATAATAATTTCTACTCACCTTAAGATATATTGAAAGAGAATATCACTGCAGCTAACACTTTAATTAAATAATAAACACTCGGGATTCGACTGATTGTCTGTAAACTTGAACTAAGACTGACTGCGTGGCCGTGTTAACTTCGATTTCGGCGGTCGGAGGACTAGTCAGGCGACTCAGGCGCAGACGAATTTTTTTTTAAAGAAATGCACTCATTTGTGACCTGTATGTACATGTGAAGATTCAATGTATGTGTTTTCGGTTATTCGACAATACTATCTTGAACTTTACGACGTTGCACTTAAAGTCAATATCGCAAAAGCAGCACACAATGTTGCGAATGTCGTGATTAAAAATAGAATATGATAAGACCTGACGTGTGCATGTCGTTTGGGAATATTTAGTTTAAAAAAAGCGCTTAGCATCGCGCGTTGTTTATCGATTTGTTTATTTGTTACTGGCAATCTGTCAGCATAATCCCGTATTCTATACAATAATAATCCTAATGTATGAAATATTATTTATTTTATACCTACTACACCTAGGTGTGGAATCGTGGATACTAGCAAAATCTGCCAACAACGCCATTTAATACCTATATTAGATACTGCCTTAGTCTTCGTCGAGCAACATTGTTTACAGTTAGGTACAACAAGACATAGGCAGGTACATAGTGAAGGGCAGCCTGGAAAGCGACCGAGTCGTCTCGTCAGCGTTGAGTGGACCTTTTTGGTGTGGAAAATACTCATGGATCTCCGCCACCTGGGGAGGCGGCCTTATACCGACTCGGACTGTCGGACTCATACCGACTGAAAACCGCATTTGCCATGACTTGCCCTTTGCGTCACGCTACTTACCTCGGGGCGTCGCTCGTCGGCTTCATTAATGGCCTCATTGGTGATAATGGGCGGATCATGTCTTGTCACTAGCGACAGCGATACCAAATACAGCAGGACGGCATATCGGTATCAGACAGTCGTGAACAAAGCTTTTTTGTTTAGTCATTAATACCTTGGAAGGGTGAGGAACATGGGTAGACTTTTTGCTCATTAGACGGTAGACGTTTGTAGGTAAAAAAAACAAGATCAATAATTTATTTTTAATGAAGGAAAAAATCGGCGATTTTATTTATTTTTATTGCCGATTTTGATTCATTAAAAATAACTTGTAATCTTAGCATGGAAAATGCTTAAAAAATACAAAAAGAAAGATCAATAATTATTTATCTTGTATTTTTTACGAAACAACATATTATTTCGGGCTCGCAACAATACCTACTTATTATCTGAGTTGATCATTTTACCAAACTAAATAGGTACCTACCAAAACAATTGGAATGACATAACATACCATCATACCATCACGCCTGTATTCCCCGAAGGGGTAGGCAGAGGCGTACTAATGTACATCCACATTTCGCCGTGTGCGTACGCGCAGCGGAATGTTGTTGAATTTAAAGATTTTAATTATGCAGATATTTAGTGTATGACGGCGTATAATTGTGTATGGTAAAAAAAAATTTGTGCACGCAGCCATTGTTGAGAAATTCACCAAAAACTGATTCCGCTGGGCGAACGTTGTCCTGGCGGAACTCATTTTAATCCATAGACTTTAGAAGAAAAAAGATGTGTCCAAAAATTAGTGTGTATTTGTGTGTAATTGTGTATGTATGAATAAAATTTGTGCATGCATAAACTTCGGAGAAATTCAAGTTTCCGCTACGCGAACGTTTGGCCATTAGCTAGTTTTCATATAAAGCGCTTACATAGAGAGCTGTAGATTTTTACATACATTGTTTTGAATTTGTGTATATTTGTTTAAAAAACAGATTTAGAAAAAAACGTAGGGCTTAAAAGATAAAAATATAAACGTAAAATACGCTGATTAGGTCTTAGTTCTTAAAGTATGCACTTTGGGGTCTAGATTTTCACGTTTATACAAACCTTGTAAGTGTCTGCAACATGTTGCCAAGTATCAATGATGTTCCGTTAGTAATTAAAGAGTTATAGGACAATTTACCATGAATAGATCACTGTTTACAAAGCAGTCAAATATCACGACGTTCTAAGGGAATTGCATAGTAAAATGTATGCCAATAATTAGTGTATTCATTCAACTATTCACATGCAAAATTTCATGTCATTAAATTCAGTAATTAAAGAAAAACAATTATAATACTGACGAAGCATCGAAAACCTACATAAACCGACCAAGTTCAGATGGCTACATAAAAGCGGCCGTGCCATATATCTAAGAAACGTTCTTAACCTTCCAGTATAGTATTTATTAATATGGTACAGTTGCGTACACAAGTGTTAGGAAAAAAGATAACAATTGCATTTCTTGATTGAAAAATATTTTTTTAATAATAACGCCACTGTCTACGATAAAAATAGTGTAATAAGCTACAATATGATAAATATTTACCTAAACAGTAGTACTTACATGTGGTAATTATTTAATTTCCCTAAGGGTCTATAGTTAGAATCCTGATCCGTGAAATCTTTAATAGAAATTAGCTGTATGGATTTTATGTATCTTAGATAATACAGTAGAATCCGTTTATTATGACATCGAAAGGAATTGACAAACATGTCATAATAAGCGGATATGTATATCTAGATTATATCTCAAGTCTCAAGCGCATACCTACTTAAATAAAGTACCTACGTAAATAGTACCTACCTACTTTCTGTCATAGTCAAATACATTTAAAAAAGTAGGTGTACAAAAATAAATGACCTATAAATTATATCGAAACAACAATTGTGTTATCACCTGTACCAATTCAATACCGGTATTATACTGTAAATTTTGGGATGTTACCTAAATATATTGCACGGCCGCTTTTTTGTAGCCATCTGAACTTGGTCGGTTTATGTAGGTTTTCGATGCTTCGTCAGTATTATAATTGTTTTTCTTTAATTACTGAATTTAATGACATGAAATTTTGCATGTGAATAGTTGAATGAATACACTAATTATTGGCATACATTTTACTATGCAATTCCCTTAGAACGTCGTGATATTTGACTGCTTTGTAAACAGTGATCTACTCATGGTAAATTGTCCTATAACTCTTTAATTACTAACGGAACATCATTGATACTTGGCAACATGTTGCAGACACTTACAAGGTTTGTATAAACGTGAAAATCTAGACCCCAAAGTGCATACTTTAAGAACTAAGACCTAATCAGCGTATTTTACGTTTATATTTTTATCTTTTAAGCCCTACGTTTTTTTCTAAATCTGTTTTTTAAACAAATATACACAAATTCAAAACAATGTATGTAAAAATCTACAGCTCTCTATGTAAGCGCTTTATATGAAAACTAGCTAATGGCCAAACGTTCGCGTAGCGGAAACTTGAATTTCTCCGAAGTTTATGCATGCACAAATTTTATTCATACATACACAATTACACACAAATACACACTAATTTTTGGACACATCTTTTTTCTTCTAAAGTCTATGGATTAAAATGAGTTCCGCCAGGACAACGTTCGCCCAGCGGAATCAGTTTTTGGTGAATTTCTCAACAATGGCTGCGTGCACAATTTTTTTTTTACCATACACAATTATACGCCGTCATACACTAAATATCTGCATAATTAAAATCTTTAAATTCAACAACATTCCGCTGCGCGTACGCACACCATTTCGCCGGTATGTTTTAGGTCCCATGTAATAGGCCAACGAGGCATGTCATTGTTGGAATGACATTGCATCGTTTAAAACAGGTACCTATAATATAATTAATCTAAGCAAATAGTATAATGAGCGTAGGTAGGTTCACAGAATTCACAGAATTGACTGCAAATAAATATCCAGGTATGTACTCAATTTTATTTAATAAGATTTTTTTTTAATGAATCTTTATTACAAAGAGGGATCACAAGATATAACTTAAAATTATCAAAAAATAACACAAAAAATATAAAACCTTATAAAATATCTTTTAACTTTTGGTAAAGGCCTCCTCTAACTCCTTCCAATGAGCTCTGTCCGTGTGCGTTCGCGCAGCGGAATGTTGTTGAATTTAAAGATTTTAATTATGCAGATATTTAGTGTATGACGTCGTATAATTGTGTATGGTAAAAAAAAATTTGTGCACGCAGCCATTGTTGAGAAATTCACCAAAAACTGATTCCGCTGGGCGAACGTTGTCCTGGCGGAACTCTTTTTAATCCATAGACTTTAGAACAAAAAAGATGTGTCAAAAAATTAGTGTGTATTTGTGTGTAATTGTGTATGTATGAATAAAATTAGTGCATGCATAAACTTCGGAGAAATTCAAGTTTCCGCTACGCGAACGTTTGGCCATTAGCTAGTTTTCATATAAAGCGATTACATAGAGAGCTGTAGATTTTTACATACATTGTTTTGAATTTGTGTGTATTTGTTTAAAAAACAGATTTAGAAAAAAACGTAGGGCTTAAAAGATAAAAATATAAACGTAAAATACGCTGATTAGGTCTTAGTTCTTAAAGTATGCACTTTGGGGTCTAGATTTTCACGTTTATACAAACCTTGTAAGTGTCTGCAACATGTTGCCAAGTATCAATGATGTTTCGTTAGTAATTAAAGAGTTATAGGACAATTTACCATGAATATATCACTGTTTACAAAGCAGTCAAATATCACGACGTTCTAAGGGAATTGCATGGTAAAATGTATGCCAATAATTAGTGTATTCATTAAACTATTCACATGCAAAATTTCATGTCATTAAATTCAGTAATTAAAGAAAAACAATTATAATACTGACGAAGCATCGAAAACGTACATAACCCGACCAAGTTCAGATGGCTACAAAAAAGCGGCCGTGCCATATATCTAAGAAACGTTCTTAAACTTCCAGTATAGTATTTATTAATATGGTACAGTTGCGTACACAATCGTTAGGAAAAAAGAAAACAATTACATTTCTTGAATTAAAAATATTTTTTTAATAATAACGCCACTATCTACGATAAAAATGCTGTAATAAGCTACAATATGATAAATATTTACCGAAACAGTAGTACTTACATGTGGTAATTTCCCTATGGGGTCTATAGTTAGAATCCTGATCCGTGAAATCTTTAATAGAAATTAGTTGTATTATTTTTGTCTTAAATAATATATCTAGATTATATCTCAAGTCTCAAGCGCATACCTACTTAAATAAAGTACCTACGTAAATAGTACCTACTTTCTGTCAGTCAAATACATTTAAAAAAGTAGGTGTACAAAAATAAATGACCTATAAATTATATCGAAACAACAATTGTGTTATCACCTGTACCAATTCAATACCGGTATTATACTGTAAATTTTGGGATGTTACCTAAATATATTGCACGGCCGCTTTTTTGTAGCCATCTGAACTTGGTCGGGTTATGTACGTTTTCGATGCTTCGTCAGTATTATAATTGTTTTTCTTTAATTACTGAATTTAATGACATGAAATTTTGCATGTGAATAGTTTAATGAATACACTAATTATTGGCAGACATTTTACCATGCAATTCCCTTAGAACGTCGTGATATTTGACTGCTTTGTAAACAGTGATCTATTCATGGTAAATTGTCCTATAACTCTTTAATTACTAACGGAACATCATTGATACTTGGCAACATGTTGCAGACACTTACAAGGTTTGTATAAACGTGAAAATCTAGACCCCAAAGTGCATACTTTAAGAACTAAGACCTAATCAGCGTATTTTACGTTTATATTTTTATCTTTTAAGCCCTACGTTTTTTTCTAAATCTGTTTTTTAAACAAATACACACAAATTCAAAACAATGTATGTAAAAATCTACAGCTCTCTATGTAATCGCTTTATATGAAAACTAGCTAATGGCCAAACGTTCGCGTAGCGGAAACTTGAATTTCTCCGAAGTTTATGCATGCACTAATTTTATTCATACATACACAATTACACACAAATACACACTAATTTTTTGACACATCTTTTTTGTTCTAAAGTCTATGGATTAAAAAGAGTTCCGCCAGGACAACGTTCGCCCAGCGGAATCAGTTTTTGGTGAATTACTCAACAATGGCTGCGTGCACAAATTTTTTTTTACCATACACAATTATACGACGTCATACACTAAATATCTGCATAATTAAAATCTTTAAATTCAACAACATTCCGCTGCGCGAACGCACACGCTCTGTCCCACGTTGAACTCCTCTCCAGTTCGGATCAGCTGTGAATTTTTTTGAGTAAACGGGGTACCGATGAGTAACTTTTGTATCTACTCCATTTATCATGGTTAACCCGTCCATGGCGTCCATCTCCATTTGAGTTGGTCTATTCAACTCGGTAGGTATGCAGTGAGTTTTAGTTTTTTGTCCACTAAGTGCCTATGTTTCACTTATGGCCTAACATACTTCTTTCGTACAACTACTGACATTCTCATAACCCTCACACAAATTTAAAAACAATGGAACAACACGTATAAGACCACGAAAAGAATTATAACAGAGTAAATTATTTTTGTTACAAGATCTGATATCATGGGGTCTAAAGTGGCACAAAACCTCCGAGACAGCGCCTTAGTAAAGTCGTACTTACTAGAAGCTGTCTCAATTTTCTGTAAACAAAAACATACACTTTAAATTATATATTTGTTACTTTTCAGAAACAGGTTGTAGTTATAGATTGTAGAACTTAAAATGATGATTTAACTAGGCGAAGTTGTACTGCAGATGTAATGACATATACCGTTCGTTGGCATGTTCCTATATTATGGGCGACCCATTGCCTATGACCGGGCACAATTCCAAACTCCAAGGGGCTACTGAGAATTTTATAGAAAAACCAATTGCCAAGCACATTGCCTGACATAAAAAACGAACACAGCCCTTTCGCTGAGGCTGTGCTTACGTCTTGATTGGTAGGTCACTAAAGAAAAAATAACCCTCATAGGATCACTTCGTTGTCTGTCTGTTTGTCTGTCAAGCTTAAATTAATATCAAATAGGCTTCTCAATAAAAAAAAAGATCATTAATTCTGCACATTTTTAAACTTACAAGTAAACCAAAACTCATAGGACTTAATAAGACTTCGCTCCACCTTTCGAAGCCTTTAAATGCAAATTGTGTGATGCTCGTGTAGGCTCATTTATTTATGACAAGGATGAGATAGATACATACGTTTCTTAGTTTGTCGAGATATTCGTCTGTTTCATATTTTCTTTCGCCGCGTCGGCAGCGGTAGAACTCTTCTAGCGCGAGTTCAGATGATCTCTCGTGGTTCTGGGGCATGGACAACAACATTTTGATGAAGGGCACCAGCAAAAGTGTCCACATCGACGGCTGCGTGTGCTTGTCCATCTCACTCCTGTACACCCCTAGGGCTTGGTTCACCGCTTGCTCATTATTGAACTCGTTGATCTCCTTCAGCTCAGAATAACAAGTTTTCAGCAACTATAATGAAACAGAACATATCATCACGGAGAATTTCACAGAGAAACCCAACACTTTACCTGGAAGCGGACCGTAGTCATTCAAATTCTGAGTCGATATCGACCACTATAACAATACCATGCTGACTTGCCTTAGTAAGCTCCGCTGCGTATTCATCGTCTCCGGTTTTAGTTCTGTGAGGAAAGAACTGTTTAACGGTTTCACCCATGCATTTTTTGTGCAACTCTTCGAACTCTAGCGGATGGAAGCAGTACGGCTTCGGGCCCAACGCCGACGTCATTAAGTTATTGTACTTATTCTTTGCCGGCTGCATAACCAATCTGTTGGTGTTTGTGTTCATGTTTTCGAATTCCTTCAAGTTAATACCGATTTTCTGAAAATTTAAGTGGAAGTTAATTTCGATCTCAAGCAGGTTTGTCTAATTTGCAACCTCTCCTCTGATAGCCCTTTTAACTAGCTGTCAAGATTACTTATTTACATTATCAATTGAGGTGGAGAGAGACCGGAGATGCATACGATTTTATTTTCTGGAAAATGTTTAGAGCACAACAACAGTTTCGATATATACATATAAAATGAATCTTTCTGAGCTATGTTTTATTGTGATCACATCAAATAATATTACATACACAAAGTTGTATGCAAAATCTTATAACATATTTAAAAATTAACAAATAATAAGCAGCAGGAGAGGTGCTGCCATAACAATATACTATATAAAGTAATATACTTAATTGTGAAAAAACTGAGGATGTGTGTCGAGAAGTAAAGGTGACGGAGTCGGAGGTAAGGAAAGAGAGTCGGTTTAACCAATTCAATATAAATCGGACGCATGTGGAAGTTGGGGTATCCCCACATTTATCGACGCTGAATCGGTTTGGAGTTGGACAGTATCGATGACCGCGACGTCCACACGTCGCGTTGCGTTGTGTCGTCGGGGCCGAGCCTAGACATCGTCTACATTCCTATGTCATCATAAAACTTTTTCTGACGCCCTTAATTAATTCCCCGTTGATACATAAAGGGACACCCGTATCCAACTTGTAGTGGCTGACCCCATATCAGAGATGGCTCAAATTCCATATCCATCAGCAGCATTTCTACCAATAGTATTTGTGTAGTAGCTTGGGTAACAATTACCTAAGTTATACATAGTTATACATATAACTACACTTATTTATATTGTACAGTGGTTATTATAATGATTGTGGTTGCAATTGAATGATTGAGCTGATGTGTATAAGAAGGAAAAAGCTTCGAAAACAGTGACATACTTCAAGGAGTTGATCCATGTAGTCGTCGTGTTGTTGTTCGGTGATGCGGTTCCTGTGCTTGTTGAAGTGCGCTGTCGCTTCTTCGAGCGCTTTCTGGTGGTGGTTATGCAGCAGCGCGGTGCTGATCTTTGCCTGGTGCAGTGCTAGCTTCGACATGTGACTCGTGTACACGTCACACGCTGACGTCACCGCGCCTTTATTGTTCCGCTCGTTGAACGAACACAAACGACGGTACAACTCCTCCAATTCCTGTAACAAAATAATTCCCCTGTGACCTTTCCATCACCGGTCATCATATCCCATTCGTCCGTGACATCGGGCGTTTTGCTAACACTTTCATTACTTGTACTTCCGAAAATCTTTTTGCATATATGACCAGTCCAGGTGACCAGGTCCGGCGAATTGGTACCAGATCCGTTAGACATCAATGATGCCAGATCTGGTTTACAAGATTGCAATCCCTATTGGGCAGTATCTTCACTCAGAATGAGAATAGTGGCTACAGTCCACTACGCTAGCCTAATGCTATGAGTTTCTACTTCAACTTGTCACTCAATAAAGACTTTGTATTGATAGAGCTGCATATCAGAGCTACGAACATATTGAAATCAGCTAACTGGTTTAATGTACACCATTATTATAGGTAACTCTGCCTAACCGATCGTACCTGCACTACAGCAGCTCTATCCTTATCCTCGTGCTCAGGCACGTCTCGCGCTGAGTCAAAGATCGCGAGCGCGGCGTCGAGCGCCTGCACGTGCAGCGCGTGCAGGTCGAGCGGGTGCAGACACAGCCGCGCCTGCTCCGAGCACACGCTGTTCACGGCGTCCTCATACGACTTCCTGGCGAGGTCAGTCGTCTTCTGGAGCTTTTCCTCATTCTTCGACATATATATTGCCCAACATACCTCCAGTTCCTGCCAAATTATACACAGGTATAATCAAAATAACTATTGACTTTTTGGCTTAGCAAGTTGCGCGACATTAGGAAATTGAACAATTCCCCAATGTTTTCGTATTCGATGTTATTATTAGTAAGTAGTAATGACAACAGACTTGATACTTGTTTTGTAGGTATCTTATTTAAAAAGAATAACTATGTCAAAAGTGACCTCCAGAAATTTTATAAAAAAAAATATTTAGATGTTTACATGGGTTTTTGCAAGTACCTAAATTCTTCCGCAAGCCATTGGTAGCAGTAGAATTCTAAGTCTAAATTAGCCAAATTTTTTAGCTGAGCTCTAAGCCCTATGTAAGTATTTTATAGCGTGTTAAAAATTGTCACTACTAAAATTTCGTGTAGGTTTCTAAGTATTTGGTCCACTAGCAGGCTAGGATCGTACCTTCTTGAGTTCTTTTAAATGATAGTTAATGTCTTGTTGTGAGCCGAGTTTCCTCCTCTTTTCGAAGCAGTGGAGAGCTTCTCGCTCGGCGGCGTGGTGCCAGTCGTTCAGTACGCGCGCGGGCACGCTGAGCGCGTCGCGCGCGCGCTCCTCCATGCGCGCCTCGTACAGCTCGCGCGCGCTCCGCACCGTCACCACCATACTCGCCTCCGACATCACCTGCGCGTTAAGCTATTATTAAGCAACGCACCAAACCTATTTCATCACATTTTTACATTTTATGCGGAACGTGTAGCACAAGGACCCTGTGAACAAGGGCCTTCAGCCGTACCACTCCCACACTGCATAACTTGTACTATTTTGGCTAGGATAAGTCGTGAAAACAAACTGCTTGCCACCTACGAGAAAAACGCATCGCTTGCCAAGAAACTTGGGCGCCAGGAGCTCATCGCTATGAGTATAGAAATGGTATTGTGCTACCGGCACTATTGCATCTTACATACACTCAAGTTAAACTTCTGCTACAGAAGGTAGCCCAACTGAAGTTGGCCGTTTAGCTGCGCAGTACTTATACAATTTTTACCTAAATAATCCATTGCGCATTGAAGCAGTTAATTTCAGTTCAGCCAGCTTATGCCGCGCGTACTTGCTGTAGGTAGGTACAATAGTAGATCAGATGTTACCAAAATTACTATCATATGACGTCACGACTCTTGTTTAAATAAGTATTATCCTTCAACTTCACAGCACCTGTCAAATAAGTTACTAGCTCAGGAACTGAGTTTATACAGTACTTACATATCTTTGTTTGTCGTTACCTTAGAAATGGGCCTAACTTCGGGTATATCATCGCGATTAAGGGTTTCGAAGCACTTCTGGAAGTACACGAGCAAAGTTTCCGCGGTGACCTGTTCTCCGTTGAAAGTCTTTGGAGTAAGGTGTTTCGGATCGAAGATTGAAGGTACAAAGTCCCGCAGTTGTGCTTTAAAGTCTTCATCAAAATCTGTAATAAAAACAAAGCACGTTGAATATTATTTTTGAACCGACCGGTCCATGATCACGAATACCTAGGTTCAGAGCCAGTTCATCGCCCGAGCTTTTTCTGCCCATCTGCGCAAGAAAATTGAATTAAACAGCAATCTTTCTTAAAATGGACAATAATATTATTGCTTATACGTTAAAAAATAAAAATAAATAAAGGTAAATGGACAGATGAAAAACGGGGTGGTTTTTGGAATAAAAACTCGCAAGTGTACGTTGGGGGAAATAAAGAACCTGGTTAAGGCAGAAAGTATAACCAAGTTGGCTATGCTTAAAACTCACCTCGAAGGCAACCATTGAAGTTCTCTTTGTTAACCAATTTGCCGGGGTAAGGCATTAAGAAGCACTCGATCTTGTCGAAACATGTACGAATGTGTTGACGTACCGCCAGAAGATCCGTATTCTGGTTTGGTTTGAACTGTATAAACAAAATAATGTGGTATAAGTAGGTTCATCAGTTAGGTTAATAGGATAGTAAATAATAATTTTATTATAAATATTCTGGGACATTTTTACACAGCAAAATAAGCAGAGCGTATGCTACTGACATATTTTTAGAAAAGCTTTTGTTTCGAAATAAGCTGTGCTTACTTTTATGGACCAAATAATAAATATGAGCATTTTTCATAATGCCCGCGCATTGAGTGCAGTGTGGTGTGATGACAACTATTGAAATAATTCTTTGTATCGAAAGTTGCTTTGCAGTGATAGTCACAACACAAGCACAACTCTAACCTAATTAGAGTCTGCAAAGCATCGAAATCGTTAGAGCCGTTTTCGAGAAAGTGATTAATAATTAAGGATAAATAAATAAATTGATTATTTATTTATTTAGTTAATTATAGGGTAAACATAGGATACAAATCGAACGTGTGTATGTGTTTAACCTGGAGTCGGTTGTTGAGCAGGTCGTTCCCGCCGCCGTAGCCGTACTCATGGTCGTAGTGCTTCCAGTCTCTGACGAGCACGAGCAGCGTCTGGAACGGTTTCGTCTCGAGCTCACACACCTGTGTCCCGTACTTGATAAAAAACTGGTAACAGAAACGAATTACCTATTAGATGAGACCACATAGTGTTTGAGTTACCAGGACTGTCCGGCTGTTCTACAACGATACCCGACACTGCAAATTTCATTATATTCTCCTACACCGAAATTAATAAGTACTTGCGTCAACGGGTTGTGTGTGGGGGGCGCAAGTCACAAATCCGATGGTCGTGACTATTGGGCAAATGAAGGCACGGACAAAAGTATGTAGAACTGCAGCAGCAGAGCAGTCACACGTTCCCTGTTGGCTCTACTTAGATTGCTACATACCTACCTACCCATAATATTTGTATTTGTCGTAATTAAGCAAACATGTGTGAGGTTTTTTGTTTTTTTTTTAATTTTTTTTTTCCATTTATTTCAGGCAACAAGGCCCACTTAGGTGGCAAACTGTTATAAGGCATACCACTTAGGTGGCAAACTGGCATACGGCCCGCTTGATGGTAAGCGGTTACCGTAGTCTATGGACTTTGCAACACCACGTTGCCGACCCTAAAAACCACTTTTGATTTGAGCTATAAATGGCAGAGTATGTGTTTGAACCAACATTACCCAGTAGCTGTCGCCCACATAATAATAGATATCATGACTTCTACGAGACGGGCCCACCCGTCTGCTACTGCCCAAACGTGCTGTACAGATTCAATAGCCTAATACATCTTTTAGAACTCTCAGAATAAACTAACATGCAAGTATTGTATATCGACTTCCTGGATGTTCCCGAAGAGATTGTAGATCTGCACTGAAGACATGAGCGTGGACAGCGCGAAGATTGTGGAGTTCTCCCTGAAGGTAGAGTTCTGGTCGAAGGTGCCCTGTGTGTCCATCAGCAACACGGCTACCTGCAACGGAATTGCTATGTAGCACGGACTACTACTAACTATAATGCTCAATAATGTGAACAGCATTCGAGGTAGTAGAACTCCGTTGCTAGAGTTTGTTTGTGGTGGTACCCATTGACCTACTGCGTAAGGACTACGCGGACCGCATGTCACAATGACACCCCCGAACTTGGCCCCAAAATGGTCTTCTCTAAACCGAAGTAAACGCCATGCGATACTAACAAAGATGGCGTCAGTGTTTCTGTATATGTCCAAGACGTCTGTCAAATGTTCGGACGCCTATATCTTTTGTATTTAAATCAATGGTGATACCACAATTAAACATTGTGAAATATTCGCTAAGCAATAATGTGCTAACATTACATGTATTTCAGAGACAGACAACGTAAGCCACATTACTGGGATATTAAAAAGCTTAACAACTGAGGTCTCAAGATCACCACTCACTGGTGATAGGTTTCTACACTACTGGTGTTGCTGGCGTCATAAATTGACTGGGATTAACGATCACGATCAGCAGGCACGAAGAGTTTGTCATCTTATAATAAAAATAAAAAACATTTTCAATGTCTACTGGAATTTGTCTATACATAATTACATTTTAAATATTGTATATATTTTTTTGCCTACAGTGGCAGACGAGCAGGGCCCTAGAAAAGTTGCAATTTGACATTCGAATCGAAAAACGAACAGAAACAAAATGTATGAAAATGTCATTAGTGAAAGCTCAATTTGTCCATACATTTTGTTTCTCTTCGTTTGTCGATTCGAATGTCAAATTGCAATTTGTCTAGGGTCCCAGGTGGCCTACCTGATGGTAAGTGGTAACCACCGCCCATGGACATCAGCAACGCCAGGGGCTGAGCTGAGCCGCCGCCTACTGCGTATGGTAGAGAGCTCTTTTTTCTAGTTCAACAGTAGTTCTCTCTTAATAATAAGCCTATTTTAGCCCCGCTTATGAGCAAAATAGCAAATGTGACCCAAGGAGATCTTTAGTAGATCAACCTTGAAAGTCTTGAAACCCAATGCTACGTCGTTCATTTGTTCAGATGGTTTTTGTACTAAGTATACCTATTATGTTACCTTATCGCCGTATTCTCCCATGGTGGTAATGATGGGCTCGGGCCACAAGTAGATGCCGGCGGTATCTCGATCGCTTCCTCCTCGCCAGTGGAACCCTGTCAACGGCTCATCATCCTTTCCCAGCCACTCACCATTCAACTGACTGGAGCGCTAAAAATGACAGACTCTACATATTTACGCAAAATTAAACATATTTTCGTATCTAGTACCTATACAAATATGTTTAATTTGGGGTAAATATGTAAGTCTAGGTAGGTAATGCCTAGGTATTCAGAATATTACTTTTTCGGAACCCTTCGCGGGTGGATATGTGATAGAAGAAGACAGAAAACTAATTATAACAAACAAATATTTATTATTTTTCAAGTTATTGTACCAGTACGAACTACACAGATCTTCTATCAACATCGAACACGTTCTTATTACCGAAACTGCACAATAAAGGTTATGCAAACAGTTTACCTCTATGGTCCAGGTGAAAAAGAACTTACCGGTGCCTTGAGGTAACGTAAGAAAAAGTTATGCATAAGGGACTTGCCGCCGCGGAAGACGCCGGCGATGCTGACGACGACGACAGGCAAGTCGCGCACGGCTGGATTCAGAAGTATCCGCTGCAGCGCCTCTATATCCAGCTCGTAGCGGTTGGGCCCCTCCCCCTCCCTCACCACCTGTACGCCTTCATTGGCGATGGCCAGACTCATGATTCCGGTCACTGGTGACAATAAAACACTTATTTTTTATGGCTCCTCTACATAATCGGCGATTACAGACGATTACAGGCGTGCACGACCGTGTAGAGGGCATACTCGGCTGCATCGCCAATGATCGTCTATGATCGCCGAGCCGTCAATTATCGGTTTGCCCTCTATACGTCGGCCGACGCATCGGAAGGAAGATGACATTGGCAGATGAATCTGTAGACGTGCCGTTCGACAAACTACTGCAAACGATTGTGTGGATGCTTGCACGATGATCGTGGCGATTACTATGATCGCCACGATCATCGCCGATTGTGTAGTACTTATGTAGGTACGTGCATTACAGTCGAAGGCGTCATCATCCTCATCATATAATCCAAAATATCTGTCTCACTCATCCCGATTTCTATCATCATTAACATTCAATGTTTCGGTCTGCGTGTTGCAATGAAGAATATTACTGTAATCAACCTAATATGCTCATTTTCATCCAGTTTGCGAATCATCCTCCGGTAGATTCTCTTACCACACATTCACATCTAAGTAATTTATTGTGCATTGCTAATGTACTGTGCATATTAAGTAGAAGGTACGTCAGAGATCCTATTGTAGTCACGCCCCTCAGTCATGCGGTAGCGACTAAGAAGAAGAAGAAATTTTTGTGAAGAACAAGGAGAACGCTAGCACCAAGATGTAAAGTCAATGGAGAATAGGTATCGCTATACTAGTTGCTGGGCAATTATGCGCATCAGTAACATTGTTGATATCTTCATAAAACATATAAGCCTGTCCTGTCTGTACCTACATAAAATCAGGTCTGAAGTCTTAGGCACATAAGTGTGTTGTCAAGTGTAACAGGTTCTTAAGCCTTTATCTGTCTTAACAATAGTATTCCTATGGTTTCGGGATTCACTGTTATCCAAGCATAATAGGTATCTACTCACCTTTAAATATAGTGTAGAAGAAATCACTGCAGTAAAGCTAACACTATAAAAAGTAAAACACTAAGGATCCGACTGATTGATCTTAAATCCGAGGTACGACTGACGTATGTCGGTATCGGCAATTTCGTCGTAAGAACGGACCCCGGTTGGTCTCTCTCTTTCAAAAAACTGCACTCATCCACAGCTGTGTTTATATGTGAAAATTCAATGTGTGTGTCTGCATTCAGTTATTCAACAATACTATCTTGGACTTTACGTCACTGTACTTAGAGTCTATATCACAAAAGCGGCGCATATGTTATCGCGAATTTCGTGGTTATAAAAATAAAGTCATGAACTCATGTCGCGACGTAATGGAATGGTTACTGTTTCCGAACATTTGGCGGGGTCATTGTTATGATTGTTTACTAATAAAAACTTGTTGCACCTCTCGCAAAGCTTCAGCGCACGATGTTCTATTTAGGAGTATTTTTGTTACCGACAATCTATAGAATCTTGTATCTACATATCGGGAATCGAACCCGGGACCTATAGCGTAGCAGTCGCGTTTATGATCATTAAACTAATGAAGCAGCAAGGATTAAAATATTGTTATGTTTTTAATATCACGCTGTCCATGCTGTACAGTTCTCGCCAAACTTATTGTCCGGGTTGAAGTTGGCACTAACTAACTAGCCGTAAAAATCGGAGAAAGTAAAATATTGGATTAGAACGACAGCCTACGACTTGAGCTTTTGTTTTTATTTATTACAATCTAATATTTTTCTTTCTCCGATTTTTACGGCTGCGTTAAAGTTAGCTCGTGCCAACTTCAGCCCGGACAATAAGTTTGGCGAGAACTGTAAGTACAGTAAATACGCGGGGAATGTCTTGGCCGGGGTGAAGTTGGCCGTTTGAATGCTCAATTAAACAATGACAAACAGCTAACTTCAGTCCGGCCAAGTTATGTAATACAGTATAGTACATGTAGGTTACAAAAAAAAAATAACAACAACAAAGGTTGGAAAATATAATAATAAATGCATAAAATAACATTGTGTAGCCGAAAACGGTACGTTGATTAGTTAAATATTTTCGATAAAAGTAAGATATGTATTCCAAATTAGTTTTAAATTTATCTATTCGAGATTCACGACAAAACTTACAAAAATGTTATCCGAATATGTGAACATAGGATAATTTTTCAGAAATATTGAAGTTGCATCGACTACAACAGTTAAATTAATTAAATTAGAATCACCATCATCTTAAATCATTATGCCATTTTTATTAGTTCGAGAAACCTAATAATAGTACCTAATAGTATCATACTTATCCATCGTAAAATAAAATTGAAAGTACGATAAAGAATAAAAAGCCAATGTTTATTTCAACAAGACCGGTTTATGAACCTATATGTAAAAAGAATACAGAATATTGCACTAAGTATCTAATTGTTAACATAAGTAATACATTTGTGATGAAAGATAGAATACTCTGGAGCATAGTTCTCAACGTGGGCAATAACACCCCTTGTGGGCGTTTGAGGTCTTAGGGGAGCATTAGAAAACCCCGAGGGGGCATTGTGATATAAGGTACACGTTTAAGGACCTGTAACACACCTTACTGATAAGTTCCCGTTAAATTAGATGGCAGATAATGTCATACAATTATTTTTAGTTATTCGGCAGTTAGCGGCTATCTAGATAGAGGTAGGGAAATCGTGCCAATAACTGTTTCAGTTTCGACATACAGCAAGTAGAAAAATGGGGGGCTCTACAGTAAAAACACTCTTAAAAGCGCAAAAAAAGGTTGAGAACCGACGCCCTAGAGAATAATTAGACTTTATTAGACCTAGGTAGACGTTATACGTATCTATGTACCTTGGTACATACATATTAAAAAAAACATAAAAGTAGAGTAATACCTAACAAAATAACTTTGTTGTGATGTATAAGCTGATATCACGGGGCTAAATTAGCCACTTTTGATGAACCATAATAATAATAATAATAATGTACCTATACCTGATGTTTTCGTAAAATGTGAGGTCAATGGAAATTTATGAAGTGAAGCTGCGTTTGCGATTGATAGGTACTATGATTTATCAAAAGTTGTAAGTTTGTCGCACTATTTAGTAATATAATATAAGTCCTACAGTGCGCGAAACTGTTTGGGCAAGTGCGCGCAGTGAAATCAGTCCTCATCTTCGGCAGACGCACCAAACTCCCGCCACACCGCTTGCTTAAAATCGGCGTAGTTGCTATAAGCTGCTTCAATTTTCTGTAAACAAAAGACATACTCTTATTATGTCATACCGACTCGTACAATCACGAGCAAAAACATCTATAGGTACACTAACAAAAGTGCTAAATCGATATTCTCGTAAAGTACCGATAGAACTTTTGTGATATTACGTACACATTATATTGGTGTTATAACAAAGTTGCAACTGTTCATTCATGAAAGAATCGCTTTAGCCCTTGTGTAAGTGTTTATATGGCTGTGCTCGTGACTGTAAATACCGTTTTATTATTTCATTTCACATTTTTACACAGCACTATCTAGTCCCAAACTAAGCAAAGTTTGTACTATGTATGTATGTATGTTTGTACTATGTATGGATATTATACCTACATACAATATATCTATATACTTTTGTAAAAACATACTTATAATACAAGAAACACCCGAACCCACGCAAACATTTATGTATATCATATAAATATTTCTGTTCTTTTTATAGAAAGCGGAAAATCCTCAGCTGTAGAGGAGGCAGGGTATTTCGGATTAATACCAACTAAAAACAGTTCTTGCCCCATGTATTATTGCCATGGTATCAGAACCATTCAAAAATTATATCCTGTAGGAATCGAATCCACGTAGGTACTCGACTACTGACATCGTCCAGTGAGCAGGGGGCTAGACAAGTTGCATTTTTAACATTCGAATCGACAAACAAAATGTATGGAAATTACATTAGTGACAGCCCAATTTGTCGAAAGCTTGTGTCATTTCCATACATTTTGTTTGTCGATTGTCTAACCCCCCCTGTATTTCTATAACAAAGAAAAGTGATAGGTACATACGTTCTTTAGTTTGTTTAGATATTTGTCATTCCCGTAAGATTCGCCGTGTCGCCAGCGGTAGAACTCTTCTAGCGCGAGTTCATGCGCTCTCTCGTGGTTCCTGGGCACAGACACCAGTAACTTTGTGAAGAAGGGCACGACCAGAAGTGTTCCCATCGACGACTGCGTGTGCTTGTCCATCTTTTTCGTGTACACCCCGAAAGCTAGGTCCACCGCTTGCGCATTATTGAACTCGTTAGTTTTCTTCAGCTCAGAATAACGGGTTTCCAGCACCTGTAATAAAAGAAATAACATACCGTAACACCTATATTCCTTCGCGTTTAGGACTACTAGGCAAACCGAGCAGTTATAAAAAAATATGTTTGTATGTTTCTAGCTATTACAGAGTTTTTTGTTGGCTCTTCTCCATAAGCCCCTTATTTTGGAAGCATGCAACTAGTTAGACTTTTCAAAAGTGCCCAATTTATATGGTCTAATTGAAATAAATGTTTTATGAACATGACTATAAAAGCCAAAAAAAATTAAAAAAAATGTTGAATTTGAAATTTTAATTTATAATAATTATTTTAAAGATATTTAGAGCCTCTTTGACCTCTGGATAGCGGTTAGCTGCCGGATAAATAAAAAAATGGAACAACATTTGGTCGGCCCAGACGGAGGTGGCGTGACGAACTCGACTCCCACGAGAGAGACTGGATCTTTAAGACAACAGATAGAGCGGCATGGAAGGAGGGAAGGGAAGCCTTTGCCCAGCAGTGGGACAAAGTGGGCTAATATAAAAAAAAAACATTTGTATGAAATTATCTGCCAAGTAATTTAACGGAAACTTATCAGTAAGCTGTGAAACAGGCCCTTATTATTATTTAGATATGCTGACTTGCCTTAGTAAGCTTCGCTGAGTATTCATCGTCTCCGCTTTTAGTTCTGTTAGCATTAAACTTTTTAATGGTTTCATCCATACATTTTTCGTGCAACTCTTCAAGATGCAGCGGGTGGAAGCAGCGTGACTGCGGGCCCCACGCCGACGTAATTAACTTTTCATAGTTAAACTCTGCTACCTGCATGGCTGAATTGTTACTGTTTGTGTTCATGTTTATGAACTCCTTGAAGTTAATATCAATTTCCTGAAAATTGCACAAAATTATATTTCATACTGAAGTGGCAGTGGGCGGGGCACATAGCTCGTAGAACTGATGGCCGCTGGGGCAGAAAGGTTCTCGAGTGGAGCCCACGCACCGGAAAGCGCAGCGTAGAACAGCCTCCAACGAGATGGATGCATAACTGATAAAGGTCGCTGGGAGTCGTCGGATGCAGATGGCATATAACCGGTCCTTTTGGAAGTCTATGGGGAGGCCTCTGTAGACTGTTATGATGACATTTCATATGCATTTTCACGAAAGTTAAGTTCGACTACAAGCAGAACCTGCGATCAAACAACCCACTCTGTTGATGACTGTACTATTCTCCCAATAACCTCTGTTTACACTGAAATGCAGCGGGCGGCAGCAGCGAGCACTTCCAGTGTTAAAGAATTATACTTTATCTACAGTAACGAGAACAATATGTACACAAACAAAAGTGCTAAATCGGTTTTCTCCTAAAGTACCTACCTATTATTAGAACTTTTGTTACAGTATTAGTTTGTAAATACTGTGTTCGTAACACAGTATTTAAAAAATATACTAACTACCTAACTAACTATATTTACAGTATTTATAATATAAAAGTGCTAAACAGCTAAAACCAGTACCTATCGTTTGAAAAGCTCATACCAGGTCCTTGTCAAAAAACCTTGTCAAATGTACAAACTAGACTGGTCGATTCACCTGCCGCTGCCATCTCGGTGTGAATGTTATAGGTACTTTATTACACTTATTATCTAGACAGTTACAACGTGTTTTAGTTGATGATAACAAGAAACAAAAAGCTCCGTAAAACTGACTTACTTTAAGCAATTGATTCAAGTAGTTGTCGTGTTGCTCGGTGGCGCGGTTCCTCTGCTTGTTGAAGTGCTCTGTTGCTTCTTCGAGAGCTTTCTGGTGGAGGCTCCGCAGCTGCTCGGCGCCGACCCCGGCTTGGTGCAGCGCGAGCTTCATGCGCGTTGTGTACAAGTCACGCGCCGACATCACCGCGCTCTTATTGTTCTGCACGTTCACCGTACAGAAGTGACCGTACAACTGCTCTAGGCTCTGTAACATAATTCCGCTATGACCTTGCCATTACCGAAAAACCAGACGGTGGACGATGCGCCGCCTCTACATAGTTAAAAACACAAAGCGACTTGCTAATACTTTCATTACTCGATGGAATATGTTTTTACTGTGTCTTTACCGCACCATCGTTGTTTATCAACAAGCAGGACTGTGTTAAGCCGTCCAGGGCCAGTGGGCAGTATAAGAGAAAGAAAGAAACAAAGAAAAAACTTTATTTTTGGAGTCACACAGACAGACAGAAAATAAAAACAAAGATACCTAACAGTTATAGCAACCCCGTGCGAGGCCAAAAAGGGCCCTATCTCGGCTTAATGCGGTGACATTAAGAGATATATACACTCTTGTACGTACGTACAACAACAGGCATAATAGCTTTAGTTATAGTTTTATAGGTTGGTTTGGTAGAGGCAGGAAGCGAGCAAGCTCGTCGCCTGATGGTAAGAATCACCGCCGCACGTTGACACCCACAACACCGGAGCGGTTGCAAGTGCGTTGCCGGCCTTACATCATTAACCCATTTACTCTATCCCTTTTGTCTCTTCATCAACGAATCACTTAGTAAAGTCTAACACTTTATAAATACAGAGCTAGCTGCACGTCACATCGGAGATGACTAACTGGTTTAATGTACACCATTATTATAGGTAACTGCCTAAGTGGTCGTTCGTTATTTTAATACCTGTACTAGAGCAGCTCTATCCTCATCCTCGTCTTGTTCGGGCACGTCTCGCGCTGATTTGAAGATCGTGAGCGCGGCGTCGAGCGCCTGCACGTGCAGCGCGTGCAGGTCGAGCGGGTGCAGGCACAGCCGCGCCTGCTCCGCGCACACGCTGTTCACGGCGTCCTCGTACGACTTCCTGGCGAGGTCCGTCGTCTCCCGGAGCTTCGCGTCGTTCTTCCACGTGTATAGTCTCCAACGCCCCTCCAGTTCCTGTCAAATTATACATAGATATAATAAAAAACTGCCATTTTTGGTAAGCTGAAGGTCTTGGGTCCACTCCTCGGTTTGAGCAAATAGCTAAAAAAGATGACTAATGTTTTTCTCTCAATATTGTTAGTAGCAGCTCCACGTTTGGATTTGCACCCGCTTAACCTATTCTAATAAAGTCTATGGATGTACATCATTGAACCTTCGTTTCGTTATCACTAAACGTATTAAAAAAAACAATCGATAACAAACGTTTCTACTGTCATTAGTGTCATTACAGTTGTCATACGCGCCGTACTTGTCAAAATTGGCGCCATTCCGTTTCGAAGGACACGTCGTCGCGCTGTTTGTTACGCACGCCGACCCGCCGGCAAAGCGGCGAAGTTTCGTTGATATTCAAATGAAACAAGCTTGTTTGTAGCGAACGTCAATCAGCACCATCAGCTCTTCAACAGTCATCACTGGCTCGTGGAAAACTGGAACGGCGGCTGATGCAATTGCAACAGCTGCAATGATTGCAGCGGCATAGCAAAATACGTGCACGTAAGTATTATATTTTGTTGACTTATGACTATTAAGAAGGGCAATCTATGTCTGTCACATAAGGTACCAGTCTTTACGCTGTTTCGGATGTCTATAATACTACAACCTTTGTTCAGACATTCGGGGATACAAACGTGATGTTATTTTATGTTCTATAATACTTATAATCATATAGTATTTTAGGTATAAAATAACAACTAGCATCAATAGGTTAACCTTAAATCGTGGATATGTCTTAACAATAGCATAAAAAATTTATACCTGCCTGCACTCTGTCATAAACTGTTCTGTCTTACCGATTTTTGGGCAACCTAACACCCGAGTACCCTCATTAAAGAAACAGCAGCAGGCTGGGATCATACCTTTTTGAGTTCATTTAAATGATAAACAATTTCGTTTTGTGAGCCGAGTTTCTTCTTCTGTTCGTAGCAGCGGAGAGCTTCTCGCTCGGCGGCGTGGTGCCAGTCGGACAGTACGCGCGCGGGCACGCTGAGCGCGTCGCGCACGCACCCGCCCATGCGCGCCTCGTACAGCTCGCGGGCGCTTCGCGCCGCCGCCGCCATGCACGCCTCCGACGTCGCCTGCACATTATTCACACGTAAGCCCTGGGAGGAGTGTACCTGTGCCTCGGTAAGGTAGGTATTTTGATATAGTTATCGCTGTCTAGGTATATCGTTCGCGATGCGATGTATTTACAAAAAAAAAGTATATAAGTATTATATCCATTGTCTAGTACCCATAGTACAAGCTCTGCTTAGTTTGGGACTAGATGGTGCTGTGTAAAATGTCCCAGTATATATTTAATTTTATATTTATTATAATTATAACTTCGATAAACTTTTTGATATAGACTATTTGTTATCTTATCTAGGTTCATAGAGATTCCAAATAGTTATGAATTGGATGGGCCCTGAAAAATAGAACGATGTAATATACACTTTCTGAACAGTCCTTCATTCATTTACTATACGCTCTTATTTTTCTTCATGAAAACCAAGAAGCGAGTTGGAAGTTTCTGATAAGTGGGCCACTGATTGAAATATATATAATCCTGGAACTTCGCTGTGCCTGTAGAATAAGCTTATAGTTTACGAACTGACTCTTAAACTATATACGTATACGATACCTTAAAAATGGTGACGGCTTCGGGAATATCATCGCCATTAAAGATGTCGACGTACTTCCGAAAGAACTCGAGTAAATCTTGCGCGGTGACTTGCTCCCCATTGATAGACTTCGGAGTAAGGTGTTTCGGATCGAAGATTGACGGTACAAAGTCTTGTAGTTGTTCTCTGAAGTCTTCATCGATATCTGTAATTTTACAAAGCATGTCGAATAGGTACTTATGGCCTGTTTCACAGCTTACTTATTGGTTCTCGTTAATTGGCAGATAATTTCAAACAAAGGAGATGTTTCATTTTCGGCCATAAGATGTACATTTATTGAAAAAGAGGAAAAAATACCACGAACTTGGGAAAAATATTATTTTGTGAATTAAATCCTGATTTGTTGTGTACAAAAAATTATAGTTTTTCAATTATTGCCCTAATTTTATTCAATATGGCGTCTTACAGTTTGCTTAGTCTGCTTTCGTTCAGAAATCATGTCACATAAAATTATTTAAAATGTAGTATCACATCGACATTAAGTATGAAAAGTATGTTTTCTTGTAGTATGTAATAATTACTTTTTTCCTACACACCATTTTCGAGTAAATATAAGCAATTGTGATGATTTTCATCGATAAAAAAATATAGAAGTAACTACTTTTCTGGAGTCTACTTCTAAACGAAAAATTCAAAATGGCATTTTGTTTGACATTCTGTTCACAACTAATGTCAAACGACATATTATCCATTTTATATATTACTACCTGACCCAAAAGGTCTGAAAATACCCTAAAACTCCTGAAGGTAAGTTTTCCTTATTCGGTTAAAGAGTTTCTAGGTTTATAGTTTATGGAAACGCCATCTCTACAACCTGTCAAACGTCAAATTATTTATGTTAATTTTAATTATGTGCATAAAAACCATTTAATACTATGTAAAAAATGATACTTTATTCTATTCAGGGGTTTGTTTCCCAGATTTTCTGAAAGGTACAGGTTATGGCCTGAGTCCCATACAAAAATGAAACATGTCCTTTTGTTCCATTTTTTAATTTATGTAATAGCGACTATCCAGAGGTGGTGAGGCGGGCCCTTCATGATTTTGATCTGACGTGGTCCGTGATAGCAAAGAATAAGTCCAGGGTATGTTGAGAAGGTGCAATTTGGCATTCGAATCGAAAAACAAACACATAGAAACAAAATGTATGTAAATGACATTAGTGACAGCCCGACTTGTCGGAAGCTTGTGTCATTTCCATATATTTTGTTTCTATTCGTTTGTTGAATCGAATGTCACATTGCATCTTGTCTAGGACCCCTGGGGTCGTGCAACAGGCCCTAATTGTTGTCATGATTAAAACTCACCACGCAGGAATCCATTGAAGGCCTTTTTAGCGACCAGTTTACCGGGGTGCGGCATTAGGAAGCACTCGATCTTGTCGAAACATGACCGAATGTGTTGACGGACCTCCAGAAGCTCCTTCTTCTGGTTCTGTTTGAACTGGTAACAAAAATATATAATAATTTAAAAGAGTAACCATGGAGTTTCTTGCCGGTCAAATTACTGTATTAAGACCTGACCTGTAGCAAATAAATGATTACCCCGGTTCTTCTGCATAGGAAACGACTAATTTGGATCCTGCACCTAAATTCGACATTTCATAAGTGCTTTTATAAGGTTTATATGAAAATAAAACTATTTTGATTTGATTTTGATATATCAATAACTCGATGGCCTAGTGACTTCTAAGCCCAAGGTCCTGGCTTCAATTCCTAGGTCTAGCAAAGTGCTATTAGGTTTTTTTATGAAATTCTCAGTAGCAGCTCGTACTGGCACTATTTACTAATCATACCGATGAACAGTATTCCCCGGAATACAAGCGTGATGATATATTATGGTAACAAATATTTTATACTAGCTTTTGCCCGTGGCTTCGCCCGCATGGAGTTAGGAATTTTGAACCCGTTTTGCGTAGGAACTTTGACGTTTTCGGGTTTAAAATATCGCCTATGTCCTAATAGAAGGTATAAGCCATCACCATTTAAACTTTTAATAAAATCGGCTCAGTCGTTTTGCCGTGAAATATATAAACTTAAAAACTTTCGCCTTTATACCTAATATTAGTAAGATTATACAAGCTAGGTTAAAAAGTCTACTTTTAAGTAACCATACATAATTATCATTGGAAACTTAAGAATCTGCTTTGGATTCTAAGCATAAATTGATTACAAAAGAAATAGCTAGACATGACTTTTTAGACTGAATTTTGATTGCGTTTACCTGGAGTCGTGCATTGAGCAGTTCCCTCCCGCCGCCGTAGCCGTGCTCATGGTCGTAATGTGCCCAGTCTCTGACGAGCACGAGCAGCGTCTGGAACGCCTTCAACCCCTCAACATCCTCGCACACCAGTTTCCCGTACTCAGTAAACAACTGGTAACAAATACACATTATTAGATTAGACCACGGTGTGTTTTCAATGGTCTTTTATAGCTTCGGTATTCCCAAGAGACCAGCAAGGGATTCTTCAAAAAAGTTGTGAATATATTTTTACAGGGTTGGCAACGCGCGAGTGATAGCCCCTGGTGTTGCAAGCGTCGATGGGCTACGGTAACTGCTTACCATCAGGCGGGCTGTATACTTGTTTGCCACCTTAATGGTATAAAAAAGTTTAAAGGAGACGTTCCCTGCAGTGAGACAAAATAGGATTTAGATATCGATGATAATAAAAAGATTTTTTTGTATTCCATCGCAGGACGATGACCCCGAAAAGTTGATACTATAAAATTTACAATCAAACTACTAGATAAGATTAAATATCGATATCTATCTACCTAAGACTGCAATAATATTGCCTTTTTATTTCTCCTACATCGTAATTTGTAAGTAGCACGCACGAAAAGACGAATCTCACTATGTGATGTAGGTAATCGGACTGAGGCCAAAGGTTGCTGTTATGGTAATTCAACCTGTCATGGCGTACGCGCGTCACGAAGCCCATCGTAGTCGTGATTATTAAGCAAGGAAAGGCAAGCGCAGTTTTGAGTCAATAGGAGTCGGACAGACCCTGTCACGTCTCCAGGTGGCAAATGATTACTTTCAGGAGAATTTTCCAACGCCAGTTAGAGGGATGCTGGAGAAATATTTTTGAACCTATCAAAGACCTCGGCGCCTACTGTGGAGCAAGCCAGGGTGTATTATTTACCTCAAAAAACCCTAGTGGCCGTCGTCAGCGCATTAGTGAACATAGTTATTCTTACGGAGAAGGCTGTATAAGTACCCTACCTGTACCATGCTTATATAAGCACGTCCCTAGGCTTATGTGCTACCCTCCCTATTATCTATGCTATGACCAGCATGGGTACCAACCTGCAAGTGTTGTAAGTCATCTTCCTTGATGTTCCCGGAGAGATTGTAGATCTGCACCGACGACATGAGCGTGGACAGCGCGAAGATGGTGGAGTTCTCCCTGATGGTAGTCTCCGAGTCGAAGGTGCCCTGTGTGTCCATCAGCAGCACGGCTACCTGCAACGGAATTGATACTGGAACTACTACTATCTTGCAACGAATAAGGCTTGATTAACAGCATGTGGTGGCTTCTAAGGTCCGTTGTAGGGACCAATGTAGTACGTATTTTGGAAAGTCCAAAGGGATCTGATCTACCTGAGAGAAATCTTCATTCAATCAACCCAACTAAGTCATTTCATCACTTCGTCGTCATCAGAACGTCATATTTGTTCATTTGTTCAAGTGTTTTTGTTTGCACCATATTGTGTTACCTTATCGCCGTATTCTCCCATAATGGTAATGATGGGTTCAGGCCACAAGTGGATACCGGTGGTGTCCCGCTCGCCGCCACCTCGCCAGTGGAACCCTTTCAACGGCTCATCATCCTTGCCCAGCCACTCACCATTCAACTGACTGGAACGCTAAAAATTACACAAATCTAGGTAAATATTTACGCCAATCATATTTTCAAAGTACCTATGTGAAAATAATATCATAAGAATTTTCTTCGTAATCGTAGAAAATAAATGCTAAAGAAAGACAGAGAGGACAAACAAAAAAAACATACTCATTTTTATGTAGCAATTTTATGTAGTATTCGAGTAAAGCTTCTTCAAATTGTTATAGTAGATAGATGCAGACCTCTACAATATGAGATCAGCTTATACTGGAAATGTATAGCTTGATGCGCAGCCAAAGGAACTACCAGATCCTCTCTAGCCGGATTCAAAAACGTGCTTTTTAACGAAACCGCACTCCTTGGTCTTTTATAGATGGAATAAAAACTTACCGGTGCATTGAGGTATCTTAAGAAGAAGTCAAGGATGAAGGATTTGCCGCCGCGGAAGGCGCCGGCGATGCTGACGACGACAATAGGTAAGTCGCGTACGGCGGGCGTCAGCAGTATCCGCTTCAGTGCCTCTTCATCCAGCTCGTAGCGGTTCGGCTCCGCCCCCACCTTCAGCACCTGTACGCCTTCATGTGCGGTGGCTCCGTTCATGATTCCGGTCACTAACGAAAAACAACATTTATTTGTTACATATACCGTTCCGTCTTACGGCGTTATTATCTATACTGGTCATTATAAACAATTTTAACTGTAATAATTCCATCACACTCAACCCCGGATTTGCGACCTTTGCAACGGGCGAGTTTCAAGGAGAATCCTGTTTCACAAAGCGCCAGCATCCAGCGTTATTGATTAATCAAAAAAAAATTATACTTAGACATAAAAATATATTAAAACTACCAACTTCTCGATTAGAAATGCATTCCAGTGGCCCATTGGTCATGTCCATAAAAATATTTAACAAGTTACTAGAACTAATTAAAAAGAAGTTAAATTCAATATCTTTGTTAATAAATTAAAACATTTCCTTATTATCAAAAGCTAAAAGAATATTTTGACGATAAACTATAAAATAACTTACTTTAAAGATACAATCTAATTTTAAATAAACTCTACCGTAATAATGAATATCAGAAATTACTACATACAAGATATTAAATAAATATAATTAAATATCACTAAATAAATAATATAAATAATGTAAGAAATAATAATAATAATTAATGTATAATTCGTGCAATATCTGCATACTACTAAATACCTAATGAAAATATAAAGTACTAGCTTCCCGCCAGCGGCTTCGCCCGCGTGGTCTTATAATTTTTTCCCCGTTTTTGCTACATTTTTCATTACTACTCCGCTCCTATTAGTCGTAGCGTGATGATATATAGCCTATGTTACTCGGGGATAATGTAGCTTTCCAAAGGTGAAAGAATTTTTTAAATCGGTCCAGTAGTTTCGGAGCCTATTCATTACAAACAAACAAACAAACAAACAAATCTTTCCTCTTTATAATATTAGTATAGATAATAAATAAAATAATAGCAACTAAACAAAATAAAATAAAATCTTCCTACAAATAACAATCTATAA